>CM055116.1:889648690-890936190 GCA_029206835.1 Rana muscosa | reverse complement strand
GACCACGATACCTGTAGAAGGGGCTCCTGCCTTCAAGGACCCCGCAGACAGGAGGGCTGAGGCAGTGGCTCGCTCCCTGTTCACGGTGGTGGGGTCAGCGGTGCGACCGGTCGTGGCCGGGGCTCTAGTGGCTCAGACACTTACTGAATGGGCAAAACTGTTGCTCCAGGGGTTGGAGGAGCATCATGCTCCCCCGGCCTGTGTGGCACTGGCCGAACAGTTGTTGCAGGGCCTTAAATTTGTTTGCGAGTCAGCCCTGGATATGTTGCCTTTGCTCTCCAGAGCCTTGGTCTATGCGGTGGTGTTATGCCGCCTGGTCTGGCTGAAGTGTTGGTCCGCGTACCAGTGTTCTAAGGCCTTGGTGGACTTACTCTTTAAGGGTGAAAGACTTTGGGGCCTCGCTAGATGACATTATAAAAGATGCCACGGGAGGTAAGAGCACTCTGCTCCCACAATCCAGTAAGGGTAAGGAGCCTTGCTGTAGGCAAGGGTCCTAATTTACCGCCCACAAGCATTTTTTTGGTCCGCCCGGTGCTGCAGGTAAGCGTTCCCAAGCCGCTAAAGCGCCTGCTGAAGGGCAAAAGCGTCCCTGGTTCCACAAGCCCAACAAGCCTGCGGACAAGTCTGCATCCGCATGAAGGTCTGACCCCCGCCTGAAGCTCGGGTAGGGGGCCGTCTTTGCGGCTCGGTGGAAGTCTCTGCTCTCCGACTGGTGGGTTTGCGAAGTAGTTTCCTCGGGGTACAAAATAGAGTTTCTCTTGCCTGCCAAACAGATTTTTTCCATCCAACCTCCTGTTTGGGGCAGTTCAGGATTTGCTGGTGCGGGGGGTGATCGTTCCTGTCCCCTTGCAGGAACGGTTTCAGGGGTTTTACTCCAATCTGTTTGTGGTCCCCAAGAAGGAAGGGGTCCGTCCAATCCTGGATCTCAATGCCCTCAATTGCTTTGTGAAAGTGCAAAGATTCAGGATGTTATCAGTCCGCTCTGTCGTCGCTGCTCTCCATCCGGGGGGGTTTTCTGGCATCCTTGGACATCAAGGACGCATACTTGCATGTCCCCATATGCATCAGAGATTTTTGTGCTTTGCGGTCGGGGAAGACCACTATCAATTTGTGGCTCTCCCCTTTGGTCTGGCTTTGGCGCCGAGGGTATTCACCAAGGAAGGTGCTCGCCCCGATTCTGGCCTTGCTGAGGTAGCGTGGAATCGCTATTGTAGGTTACCTGGATGACCATCTGAGAGCCTCTTCAAGCTTAGAATTAGAGGAAGATGTGTCTATCACCTGCCAGACCCTCAGAGAATTCGGTTGGGTGCTAAACATTCAGAAATCTGTGTTGGTGCCATCTCAACGCCTAGAATACCTGGGCCTGGTCCTGGATTCCTCAGTGGCAAGAGTTTTTCTTCCCAGGGAGAAGCTGCAAACTCTGCGGGCTGCGGTTGACATCCCAAAAATGGTCATCTCTCCGCTTTTGCATGCGAGTCCTGGGTCTCATGGTAGCATCCTTCGAGGCGGTGCCGTATGCTCAATTTCACACTCGAATGTTAGAGAGAGATTCAAATGCCCATTGTCTCTGGATTGTCAAATCCGGATGAACCACCTGGTCAGGACCTCCCTGGTGTGGTGGCTAACGTCTCCGACTCTTCAGGCCGGGAAGTCGTTCCTTCCGTTTCACTGGACGGTGATCACGACAGATGCCAGCCTCTCGGGCTGGGGGGGGGGGGGGGGAGTATGGGGAGTTCAGTCAGCCCAGGGGCACGGGACTCGGGAAGAATCCCGCCTGCCGATCAATGTTCTAGAACTTCGGGCGATCAGGCTGTGCCTCTCCGGGTGGTCTCAAAGACTACAAGGTCTTCCAGTCAGGATCCAGTCGGACAACGCCACAGCAGTGGCGTATATCAATCATCAGGGAGGAACAAGAAGCTCGGCTGCAGCGGCGGAGGTCCCTCACATCCTGAGGTGGGCAGAACGGAGCGTGCCGGCTCTATCGGCCGTGTACATTCCGGGTGTACAGAACTGGCAAGCGGACTACCTAAGTCGCCCTGAATCTGGTCCTCTCGGTACTTCAGAAATCACGGTTTGAGAACATTAGGGAGATTCCCTTGGTGGCTTTTTTGGTGGCAATTACATCAGTCAGACGGGTTTCTGAATTGGCGGCCTTGTCATGCAAGGCTCCCTATTTTGATCTTCCACAAGGATAAGGTGGTGCTACGTCCACAGCCGTCTTTCCTTCCTAAGGTTGTTTCGGCCTTTCACCTTAATGAGGACATTGTTCTTCCATCTTTGTGTCATCGGCCGGCGCATCCCACAGAAGCTGCATTGCATTCCTTGAACGTCGTCCGAGCTCTGCGGGTGTACCTGTCTGCGACTGCTTCGTTCCGGAGATCGGATGCACTGTTCGTGTCGGTGGCTTGTCTTAAGGGTCTGGCGGTCTCGTCGGCCACCATCTCTAGGTGGATCAGACTGATCGTGATTTAGGCCTATGCTCTAAAAGGGCAGGCGCCTCCCTTCCCGGTCACGGCGCATTTGACCAGGGCAATGGGTGCCTCTTGGGCTTTCCAACATCAAGCGTCTGTTTCCCAGGTGTGTAAGGCGGAGACCTGGTCATCCGTTCACACCTTCTCAAAATTTTACAAGATTGATGTGAGTGCATCTTCGGATGCTTCCTTCGTCTGCGAGGTTTTACAGGCGGCTGTTTAAGGTTGCAACTCCTCCGTTGAGGAGCTCTGGTTTGTTTGGGGTGAAGTTTGTTTTATGCTGTTTTCCCACCCCTCATTTTTTTGACACTGCTTGGGGACGTCCCATATGTCAAGATGCTGCGGTGTCCGTCCATGAACTCGGAGAAATGGATTTTACGGTGAGTACAAAAATCCTATTTTTTGGACTTGTGCCTACAGGTAAGCCTATAAAAACTTGCGGTGTTTAGGAGATATTCACACAGCATGCAGCCGGTGACATCACCAGCGCATACGTTCTGAATGAGCAGCCTACCCGTGCTGTTCCTTCAGAGCTGAGTGCCGTGCCCATGACTCCAACACACATGTGCTGGCGTGACATCACGGCTCGGCCAGTCAGGCGGCCAGAGCATGTGAACCTGGAAGTAAGACCATGTGAAGAGGGGGAAGCGCCTGTCAGCGTTGACAGCTGGAAGGCTTCGTTCTAGGGTAAGTATTTAATGTGCTAGTATGCGATGCATGCTAGCACATTCTGCTTTAACCTTGCAGGGTTTTTTTTTTTTTTTTCTAAACATGCCCAAGTTTACTTCCACTTTAATTGGCGCCTACTTTGGAAAGGGTTATAGACTTTTTTGCCCGCAACAGGTTGCGTTTTTTTTGGTTCCATAGGCTTCAAAAGAAAATGCAGCGGAAAGCGTCAAACGCAGTGCTTGCATTGGTTGTTTCTCCCGCATGACAACACGCCTCCCAAAAACGCGTCAAAAATGTGTGTCAAAAAAAGCAAACTGCATCAACCATAACCTACATAGGTGTGAACCTAGCCTCATACAGCAGTGCCTTGTTCTAATAATTTTTTTTTTTTTTCCTTACCTATCCTTTCTTTTTGCACCCATTTGTGAATATACAGTTGTGCTCATAAGTTTACATACCCTGGCAGAATTTATGATTTCTTGGCCATTTTTCAGAGAATATGAATGATAACACAAACTTTTCTTTCACTCATGGTTAATGTTTGGCTGAAGCCATTTATTATGAATCACCTGTGTTTACTCTTTTTAAATCATAATGACAACAGAAACTACACCAAATGACCCTAATCAAAAGTTTACATACCCCAGTTCTTGATACCGTGTATTGCCCCTTTAACATCAATGACAGCTTGAAGCCTTTTGTGGTATTTGTGGATAAGGCTCTTTATCGTCTCAGTAAAGCTGCTCATGCTTCTTGGCAAAAAGCCTCCAGTTCCTGGAAATTCTTGGGCTGTCTTGCTTGAACTGCACGTTTTGAGATCTCCCCAGAGTGGCTCAATGATGCTGAGGTCAGGAGACTGAGATGGCCACTCCCGAACCTTCACTTTATTCTGCTGTAGCCAATGACAGGTCGACTTGGCCTTGTGTTTTTGGTCATTGTCATGTTGGAATATCCAAGTACGACCCATGTGCAGCTTCCTGGCTGATGAATGCAAATGTTCCTCCAATATTTTTTGATAAAATACTGCATTCATCTTGCCATCAATTTTGACTAAACTTTCTATGTCTTTGTAGCTCGCACATCCCCAAAACATCAGCGATTCACCTCAGTGTTTCACAGTAGGAATCGTGTACATAGGCCTTGTTGACGCCTCTCCAAATTTCATGGTTGTGGCCAAAAAGCTCAATTTTAGTCTCATCACTCCAAATGACTTTGTGCCAGAAGGTTTGAGGCTTATCACTGTGCTGTTTGGGTATTGTAAGCGGGATACTTTGTGGCATTTGCGTAGTATTGGCTTTCTTCTGGAGACTCGACCATGCAGCCCATCTTCAAGTGCCTCCTTATTGTGCATCTTGAAACGGCCACACCACATGTTTTCAGAGAGTCCTGTATTTCATTCCAAGTTATTTGTAGGTTTTTCTTTGCATCCCGAACAATTTTCCTGGCAGTTGTGGCTGAAATTTTAGTAGCTCCACCTGACCGTGGTTTGGTTTCAACAGAACCCCCTCATTTTCCACTTCTTGATTAAAGTTTGAACACTGCTGATTGGCATTCTCAATTCCTTGGATATCTTTCTATATCCCTTTCCATTTTTATGCAGTTGATCTAACTTTTCCCACAGATCCTTTGACAATTTTGCTTTTCCCATGACTCTGAATCCAGAATCGTCAATGCAGCACTGGATGAAAGATGCAAGAGTCTGTCCGGAGTCAAGAAACTCCTTGACCTTTTACACACACACACACACACACACACACACACACACACACACACACACACACACACACACACACACACACACACACACACACACAAGCAGATCACAGGTAAGGATGGTTACCTTTTTAATAGCCATTCAAACCCCTTTGTGTCAGCTTGTGTGCATGTTATCAGGCCAAAATCACCATGTTGTGTAAACTTTTGATCAGTGTCATTTGGGTAGTTTCTGTTTTCATTATGATTAAAAGAGTAAACAGGTCCGGGGAGAGCTAATCTCTCAGGGATCCAGACTTAAGAGGGAACGCAGGACGGACATTCTGAGGGTACACGCTGCATTTCAGAAAGCCGAACTTGGCATGAAGCAGTAAGAGCCCCGAAGAGTTGAAGGAACTGACCAAGCTGCGGGAACTGTTCCTACGCCTTCTGGACCGCCAAACCCGTAAACCGTTTCATTATATGGCCCACAAATACTACGAACATGGGAAGAAATGCGGGCAGATGCTGACGCGGGCCCTCAGGAAACGACATGCTCAGAGGTACATACAAAAACTACGCTCCACCTCAGGGGAAATGACAGTGCAATCCTCTAAAATCGCCTCAGAGCCCCCTCTTACCACACGTGACGCCAGACAGCACGCGATCCAGGACTACTTGTCCTTGGCCGGTCTCCCCCCACCCCCACTCCACAGACGATGAGTCCTCGGCCCTAGAGCTCCCAGTCACCACAACCGAGCTTGGGGCGACGGAGTCCTTGCCCAATGGGAAAAGTCCCGGCCCTGACGTGTTTACTAAGGCGTATTAGAAGACCTTCCTTTCCCAACTAGCGACTCCCATGTGCAAATATTTCGATTCTATAGCAGGGGGCAAAGACAAAATTCTAGCGAAAATCTTAGCGAATACACTTAAACACCTTCTACCCGACATTATCCACCCAGACCAAATGGGCTTCACAATGGGCAGGGAAGCTAGAGACAATTCCCTTAGAGCTGTCCATCTCGTTCATTGGGCCCGTCCAGACCCACAGTCCTATATAATTCTATCAACAGACGCGGAAAAAGCCTTTGACCGTGTAGATTGGTCTTATTTGAAAGTGGTACTTGAATCATTAGGGTTAGGCTCGCAAATAATGGCGTCGATAATGGCCCTATTCTCCACACCTTGCGCACAGGTCAAGGTAAATGGGACCCTTTCTTCTCGATTCCCCATCAGGAACGGCACGAGACAGGGGTGTTCCCTTTTACCCCTTTTGTTCGCCCTAGTGCTGGAGCCATTGCTCCGCACAGTGCGAGCCAGTCAGGACATGAAGGACCCTACAGGTTGGAAACACGGAGCACAAGCTCTCGGCTTACGCCGATGATGTCCTCTTCCACCTCTCGGACCCTGTGCTCTCATTGCCCAACCTGATGAAGGAACTGAAGCTCTTTGGTCACTTTCCAACTTCAAAACAAATTTCACGAAGTCGGAGATTCTTCCCATCTGCCTGCCCCCCCCCCCACTTAGTCTCGAGCCTTAAGGCTGCCTTCCCTTTCGTCTGGGCTACTTAGGGGTGCAACTCACAGATCGCTTCAATACTCTGTACGCCGCCAATTACCCCCCACTGCTTGCCTCGGTCAAAAAGGACCTCTCGCATTGGACGCAGACAGCCTTTACATGGTTGGGCTTGGTGAACATTATAAAAATGAATGTATTGCCACGCGTACTTTTTTACTTACAGATGCTCCCGGTCCCCCTACCCAGACTCTCTTTTGACCATCTGTCCAGTATGCTTTCCGACTTTATATGGAACGCACGTAAACCCAGAAGAGCTCTGAGGGTGTTACGACGCCGAAAGCGGAGAGGCGGCTTGGGGGTCCTGGACATTAGACGATACTACCGAGCTGTAGCCCTTCAGAGAGGATAGTCAACTGGCGTTTGCATACTCATTCGAAACTCGGTCTCCCTAGAGAAAAGCTTGGCGGGCAGGAACTTGGCCTATGCGCCATGGCTGCCCCGGGAACATAGGGGGGCTATCCGAGACTACCTCCCCACTGACAGCTCAGGTGCTGTCGGTCTGGGGAAAGATCAACTCATTGCTGAAATCATCTCCCCCTATGTCCCGTTGGCCCCGTTGTGTGGTTTCCGGTGGTTCCCCCGGGCAAACAGATGGCCTTTTTTGGGCCATGGGTCGATGATGGAAACACCAGCTGTGGCAAACTCATGAAAGATGGCAAACTCCTGAGTTTTGAAGCTCTGCCAGCCGGGCGTCAGGGCCCACACATGAGTTTTTGGAAGTATAGGCAACTACACCACTTCTTTGCGATACATGGCCGCACGATTAGAGACTCTTCGTCCCTCACCCCGCTTGAGCGCCTTTTCGTTGAGGAGGATCCTGCCCCCCATCTGGTGTCGGAATTGTACCGACTTCTAGGTTCAGCTGCCCCCCAGACCAAACCCGCCTATATACTAGACATGTGCACACTGAAATATTTCGTTTCGGAATTTTGTTTTCGTCCGAAAAATAAATTTATTTAGTTACTCCCGAAATTCGTTTTTATTTATTTCGTTTTTCGTTAGAAATTGCATTCGTCCGAAAATCTGAATTTAAGGTCGAATCTGTCATTGAAGGCTTATGGTGTCTGTCGAATGTTCAAAGAAGATTCGACGGAGCAGCGAAACTGTACGACGCTGCAATCATACATTTCCGGTCGAATGTTCCGCCCACAAGCTATAGAAGAATTCTAATGTTGTATGACTAGTAATAATTATATTTATTCATTACTATTACTAGTCAACCAACATTAGAATTCTTTTATAGCCTATGGGCGGATGCATTTGACCGGAAATGTACGATTGCAGCGTCGTACAGTTTTGCTGCACAGTCGAATCTTCTAACTTTCGATGCTTTGTCGAGTCTTCGTCATTCTAGCTATTTTACTGCTCCTCCTCTTTGGTTACAATCAGCCAATAACATTCATCATCAACTTTTATTTTTATTTTACTTCCCCCACCCAATTCCAGCAGTGATCTCTTCTCTCTATGTCAAATCTTTTCTCTATTTTAACAAATATTTTCTCTCCTATGTCGAATCTTTTCTCTCTATAATGTCTAATCTTTTCTCTCCTATGTCGAATCTTTTCTCTCCTATGTCAAATCTTTTCTCTCCTATGTCGAATCTTTTCTCTCCTATGTCGAATAATCTTGGACTAATAGAGTTAAGGTTAGGCACATTCGACCACAGGTTCGATAGACACAGATTGTTATTGTCAGCGTCACGTCGAATCTCCTATCTATATCGAACTGTTGTAGCAACGAAAACGAAAATAAAGCATTTGTTTATGTCGGATCTTTCGGTTTTCGGATTCTGTGCTTTCGTTTTCGTTTGTTAAAACGATAACGAAAATAGCTGAAATTCGGACGAAAATGCATTCGGACGAAAACGAATGCACATGTCTACTATATACGGCGGTGGGAAAACGACCTAGGGCAGGAACTCATGGTTACACAATTGACTAACTTATACTACCTCACCCACTCGTCCTCCATAGACTCCAAGACTCAGGAAACAAACTTTAAACTACTGTCTCGCTGGTACCGGCAGATATGGCCCGTATTTACCCCTCTGCGTCTGAACTTTACTGGCGCGGCTGTGGACAGCGGGGTACGCTTATCCACATATGGTGGGAATGCGCCCTAATCAAACCCTTCTGGGAAGACCTACAAGGCCAAATAAAAACCGTAACGGGGATAGATGTTCCTTTCTCTCCGAAGCACTTGCTTCTGCATGTCCCCCCGATTCCAATCGGCCAATATAAAAAGAGCATGCTGCCCCATCTGCTTAATGCAGAGAGGCGCTTGCTTCCAATCCACTGGAAAAAGTCCAGAATTCCCACTCCCGAAGAGTGGATTAGTGGGGTGATCCCTTAAAGCTTGCCGGCTGATGAGAACTTAAAGGACGTTGACACACCCCCTCGGAAGGCTGCAGATACTGGAACTCGGCTACACAGATGGCCTGGTCCTGGCGTGTTGTGCTCTGTGTGGACATGAACAAAGCTCCTTACTAGATTGCAGGTACACCTGAATTGCTCCCCCTTACCCCCCCCTTTTTTCTTCCCTCCCATCTTTCTCCCTTTTCCTCCTCCCTCTACACCTCTCCCTTTCTTTCTATACTCTACAAGTTGTATGTTTTTATTATTATACTGCTGCCGGTTGGAAGACCAAAGCTCAGCTATTGGTAGGTGTTGATGCATAGAGCCCCCAACCTTACGGGGGCACTGGTAGTCCTGCGTTAAAGCGCATTGCTGCTTTTTGGTACCCTTGGTGTGTGGGGAGGTAGGGGATGGTTTGATGGAGGCTATTGGAGGGCCCCCCCCCCCTGCCCTGGCTGCAGGCCACGGGACCATGCATTTCGCACATTTTTGAGGCCAACCCCCCTGGCTCATCTCCAGGGTCGGGGTTGTCCTGGGGCAGGCCAACATGTTGTTATATATGCCCTTTACACCCCCACAGCTATTGTTGACATTGCCCCCTCTGTGCTCCCGCATTTTCCTATCAGGTAGGAATATTGGGCCTCTCACTCGATGCCCACTCACATTGCTTTGTTATATGTGTATCTTTGTTCAACCTGTTTCTTTATGCCATTACTGTTTGCACGACCCTGCGAGGTCGTGTTTTTCTTTTGCCACTGACCGTTGGACATGTCTTATGTCATTTTACAAAATAAAATACTGATTATACAAAACAAAAGAGTAAACAGTTGATTGATAATAAATGGCTTCAGCCAAACACCAACCATGGGTGAAAAAAGTTTTTGTGTTTATTCATATTCTCTGAAAAATAACAAAGAAATCATAAATTCTGCCAGGGTATGTAAACTTATGAGCACAACTGTATGTGCACCTGCAGAAATGTTGCTATACCAAAGAATTTTCCACTACCTTGTCTTGTTAAAATGAGCCCGTAAACCATTTTAAACTCCTGAAAGTAAAAGCTCTGCCCAAGAACAGGCATCAAATAGTGCCTATTACCATTTCACATCAGCAAAGCTCCCTTTTGCTTGTGACTTTCTGAGTACACTTCACCCTCAGTACAAGTCACCATCCACTTACCAAACCCCTGTTCTGTTGGCTAGCAAGGTTAAATGAATGAGTGACTTGTATAGCGCTCACATGCGAACTGAATCGCCTCTAGGCGCTTTTTGCAGCCAGTGTCTGCTTGGCTGGTGCGGTCATTTTACCCCGTAGGATCTCGACACGCTTGGGACACACAGTCGTACACGCACATATACATATATACTGGGCCAATTTGGACAAGATCCAATTAACCTACCAGCATGTCTTTGGAGTGTGGGAGGAAACCGGAGTACCTGGAGGAAACCCATGCAGACACAGGGAGAACATGTGCAAACTCCAGGCAGATGGTGTCAAGGTCGGGATTTGAACCAGTGACCCTTTTGCTGCTAGGTGAAAGTGCTAACCACTACACCACTGTGCTGCTAGGTTGCTCTAGACAGTGAGGCTCTACACCCCAGGTGAGTGCTTGGTGTAAAGTCAGGGATGTAGAACCCCTAAGAACAATAAAACTAGATTAAGAGCAGAACATTATAAGTAATAGTCAGAACCTTGTGGTGTCTGCTTTTAGGTAGAACGTTTACCTTTTAAAATTGTAAAATGCCTCAATGGTTAGCTTTAGGGTGGGGGTCAGCAACCTGTAGATCGTGATCTACCAGATCATGGACAGGTGACTGGTAGATCTCGGTCTGCTGACCCGCCATTCCAAAGCATCAAATAGAGTGCAATGCAGAGGAATTACTTCTAAAATTGGATCTGTGGAAGGCAGCAAGAGCCACATTAGCAGATTCCTCCTCTGTATTGCTGGCTCCTGTTCCAAGCGGAGTGATGCCAACTGCACTCCATTTCTTATCCCGGCTAGTGGTGCCAGCAGCAGAAAAGAAGAAATCTTTAGGTCCAGTGTGAATATTAGTATAGGGCTGCTTTCATACTGATGCACTGCGGTTTAAACACACCGCAGGTGCAGTGCGGTGTATCTGCAGCTTTCCTGCGGGTTTGCTGCTCTTAGCCATAGACTTCTACTTGTGAATGAGCCCCAAGAGTGCCGCTGCCGAATGCAGCAAAGGGCTTATTCACAAGTGCAGCAGGCACTGCTGCTCCTCTGAAAAGCGATCCGAGTGTGTGTTTGACGGGTGGTGAGGAGGCGATATGTTGCCTCCTCACCAGCTGCTTTAAAATCATGTTTGTTATGCAATGCACGTGCTTGCGACACGGTAATACAGCAATTAGAGGTTTAAATCAGGTCTGAGGAGATGACACTGTGCCAGTGATCTTTTTGACTTCTCCCATGTTCAGGTAGATCTCCACCTCCTTTAAGGTTGCCTACCCCTGCTTTAGGGTGTATATGCTGTCAGCATTAGATATGTCAACAAGGGTTACATTATCTTGAGTATAAGCCGAGGCACCTAATTTTACCACAAAAAAAATGGGAAAACTTATTGACTCGAGTATATGTCCGTGTACCCATGCCTCACTGTGCCCATGCCTCGAGTGACGTTTAACATGGGAGTCTATGGAAGGGGTGCCCGGCTTTGAAAAATCGGTGCTCCCCGGCCGTAGGTCCCCTAGATAACAAACTTTGCACACTTGTAGAGGAGAAATGGGGCTACATGTGTGCCAAGTTCTGGATCCAGGGGACCTACAACCGGCCGGTACTGGGTCCCCAAATTCACCGGAGAAATTACCATTTAACATGGGAGTCTATGGAAGAGGTGCCCGGCTTTGAAAAATCTGTGCTTTCCGGCCGCAGGTCCCCCGGACAACAAACTTTGCACACTTGTAGAGGAAGAGTGGGGCTACATGTGTGCTAAGTTTGGGGTCATGGGGACCTACGGCCGGCCGGTACCGGGTCCCCAAATTCCGGGAGATCAGGCGCAAAAAGGTGACTCGAGTATAAGCCGAGGGGGGGCATTTTCAGCTGAAAAAACTTGTCTTATACTCGAGTATATACGGTATATTTGAACACATAAGCAGTGGTATTACATTTTACTGCTATGGATTTTATTAGACATATAGAAAATATAAAATATGTCTGATAATTTGCTGTGCCTCTGACTTGTCAGCTCAGACGTTTCCTGGCTGAATCAACAGATATTTTTCAGGGGTTATCAACAGATACAATAAAATGCATTCAATGGTAAATTTAACATAATAAAAGGGAGCAGATAAGATTTTATTGTAAGGGTTTAGTTATATTGTGTAGGAATTCTCAGTGATCGTTGTTTAGCTATTCTAAAATGATAAAGTGCTTATGTCTTCTTTTTGTAGCTCTGGTACAGCACCCTCCCCAAGTTTCATGCCAAGCCCATCCCCACAGCCTTCCCAGAGCCCAGCGTCTGCTCGCACTCCTCAGAATTTCAGCGTGCCTTCTCCAGGTCCCCTGAATACCCCAGGTGAAAAAAAAAAGCATGTTATCTTGTGTTGCTTGAAATCAATGCCCTGATGCATACCTAACTCAGATCTTATGTTCCGGGTCTGATGCCCTAACACATCTGTTGGCAGGTACCGTAAGTGTTTTGGGACTCCTTCAAACCTTATTCTTTTTGTATGTTATAAAGGCAATCCAAACTCTGTGATGAGCCCTGCAAGCAACAACCAGTCAGAGGAGCAGCAATACCTGGAGAAGCTGAAACAACTTTCCAAGTATATAGAACCATTGAGGCGAATGATCAACAAGATTGATAAAAATGAAGGTGAATTCGGTTTTTCTAACAATGCCTTTTCAAGAAACAAACATGCACACATTACACCCTACAATACTGGGAAACAAAGCTGAACTTCAGGCTCCCTTAAAGGATAAGTTCTTCTTTGTGGGGCGATTTTTTTTTTTTTTTTTTTTTTTTTATATATGCGCATCTCCTTTTTGTAGGTTAAAAAAAGTGCATTAATTTTTTCTGAGCCTGCAAAGCATTTCACCTATGATCAGCATATTGCGGGTGCAATGCACAGTAGACAGTCTGTGTAATCTGTCTGCTTGTACCTCGTACAAGCAGGCAGTTGCACTCTGACCAGTGTTAATTTTCATTGACTGACTAAAATATTTTAGTTGACTAAATTTTTATATTATTTTAGTCGACTAAAACAATTGAGATGAGTAAAATGGTATTTTAGTTAAGACTGACTAAGGGCCAGTTCACACCAGACACAGTTCCGTGCACATTTTTTTTTCTGCACTAAAAATGCATGCACAGTGTTTTCCATGTATTCCAATGGCTCTAGTTCACACCATGCAGTCAGTTTCTGGTGCGGAAACTGAACGGAACTGACTGTATTGGTGCAGAAAAAACGGAACTGCATGGAACTGGATCTGGTGTGAACTGGCCCTTAAACTAAATAGAAATTTGACATCAGAATTAACGTTGTACTACCACATAAGAATATGTAGGGGGCATCTACTAAGCTGTTAAGAAGGGCCTTTTTCTTATTTCTTTTAATATTAATTGTTGGTAAAATATTCAGGTAATATGTGCAATGGCATTAAAGCCAATAGAGTGTTAGTTTTTTTGAGTTTTCATATTTTCAAGTTGTACTTCTGCTTTTCAAAAAGCAATATATTTGTTTGCTTATGAAACTTTGTTTTATTTATAAAGATATAATATATCACAACGGCTAAATCTGTGTCTGTAGTGCATGTTCAAACCTTAATACCAGAAATAACATGTTTTTCGATTTTTACTCCAGGAGCATTTAAAAAGTTTGGCAATTCTAAAGAAATGCTTAAAGGGGTTGTAAACCCTCTTTTTTTGTTTGTTTTTAAATAACATACATGTCATTCATTCCTCCACTGTGCAGTATGTTTTGCACAGAGTGGCCCCAGTCCTCATCTTCTGGGGTCCCTCAGCGGCGCTGGTGGCTCCTCCCCCGCATTCAGTGTCCAAGTTGGAGAAGATGGACACCCTTGTGTGAGCGCTCCAGAGTCCTGCATCTGTGTTCAATTACCCTACCCTCTGGCCCCGTGTCATTGGATTTGATTGACAGCAGCGGGAGCCAATGGCTGTGCTGCTATCAATCTATCCAATCAGGGCACGAGACACCAGCTAGAGCTGGTGTGCTTGTTCCCGGCCAGAGGATGTCAGCATTCAGGTAAGTAAAATGGGTGGCTGCAGCACTACAGAAGGTTTTTCACCTTAATGCATTGGGGTGAAAAACCATGCGGGTTTACAACCCCTTTAAATAATGCATTAAAATTTAACTAAACCCATTAGATTTTAGTAGACTAAAACAATTCAGATGACCAAAATGGGACTAAAACTAAAATGACATTTTAGTAAAAAGACTAGAACTAAAAACTGAATCAAAATTTGATGTCAATGGAAGAAAGTGTAGAACTTTTGTCATTTGGAAGCTCAGCCAACCAAAAGTAAAAAGCGGATCACAAAACTGCACACACTGCCTGAAACTAGACAAAAATACCTAAGTTTTGATGTATAAATTGTGTATGACAAGTAGATCTTGTGGGCATGAGAGCAATTTATAGAGAAGGAATTAATATCATTTTTTTTAAGGCTCTGTGCTGTAGCAATGACATCACCCACTCTAAGCAACCCCATAGACACTCTGTTAAATCGATAAAATTTCCTGAAATGATGACTTAACTTAAACCGCTTTTTCGCGAAAACTGTAAAAGATATCAAACTGAAAAGATATAGCCGGATAGCGGAATATTTTGTGAACATTTTAAAGTTTGTTTGGCGTCTGTAGGTGAAAGTACGAAGGAGCTGAACTTTTGGGAGCGGAAGAAGTTTTAAGGATTTGAAAACATGCTCTCATTGACTTGAATGTTAAAAAAAAGTGATAAAAAGCTTAATATTTTAAAAGTATACGGTAAATAGTACCAAAAAAAATTAAGTCCCATCATTAGCTGAAAGAGCTGAACATTTTAAAAGTATAATGGTTTCAATAGCTGTAAGTATGCAGAAGTTACGCAGAGCCAACAAACGTACGGAATAAAATTAAAATTAAGAAGAATAAAAATCCGAATAACAATACTGGGAATGCTTGGAGAGCATTCCCACTAATAAATTAAGTGTGGTGGTGGTACGGTAGTAGTAGTAATCAAAAATATGTAAGAATAAATTATGAAACTTTTTAGCTTGGTGGTTAAATTACCATTTCATGATTTAGGTCATATGATGGAGTCGGATTCCTGATTCTTTGACTGCTTGTATCGGCAACCAACTAATCATGGTGGTGCACATGAGAATTTTGTTAGGAGGTGGAGTTTAGGTGGAATCGCGCACAAAAATACTGCTTGCTGAACTGTGTCCAGACTACTTAATGAGCTGGAAAGTTGGCTCACTCTGCACTTGATTCAAGGCACCACCATCATAGCAAAGATGCATCGCTAGGCTGATTTGTATTAGAAAAGCAGTCAAAAGGGGACATTTAGTCTGGCTATAAATGACTTGGAGGAAGCAACGTACAGACAATCCAGTTCAGCTGCTGGTGCAAAAACAAGGAAGTTCCATGACTGTTTTGGGCTTTTCTAAGGACAATTAAAGTGGTTTTATAAAGGAGTCATATCTTTTATCATTACACAGCTCTTGAACATCTTACTTTTCTTTTGCATACAAGCAAAAGTGGCAGTATGCATGGAGTTTACACCCCTTTAGTCTAAGAAATTAATTGGAGGTAACCTATAGATTAAGAACAACTAATATTGGACAAATCCCTGCCTAACAATGTTATGGCTGCCAGCAAAACACAGAGAAATGGTTAAAAAAACAATATGCCATACACCACAAAAATGTGTCAACCACAGGAAGTAATGTTTATTGCAGTAACGCTGTTTTACCATACTTCTACAATTTTAATATGTCTCTGTAAAAACAAAAAAAGGAACATATTTTACTAGACATTACATTGATTTTATCCTTGCTATTCCATCTTCATTATTTACTTTATTTTCAGATCGAAAGAAAGATCTCAGTAAAATGAAGAGTCTCTTGGACATCTTAACAGACCCATCAAAGAGGTAACAATGTGTGCCCTATAGTATTTTCTTCTCTGGGTAGTTGTGTTTCTGCTTTACTTTGTGTTGTCTTGTGTGCCTAGATGCCCCCTGAAGACCCTGCAGAAATGTGAGATTGCGCTGGAGAAGCTGAAGAATGACATGGCTGTGGTAAGAAAAGTTATAAAATTACCAGTATATACAATATTTACAGTGTATGCGCCCTCAATATATTTATCCGACTGTGGAGGGAGACATTGCCCAGTAATGAAGGTAAGGGTGTATGTTCAGCATTTGTTCATGCCAGTCAATGGAATGCAAAAGCAGCTTGAAGCAGGGCGATGCAGCTCAGGAGGCTCGACTGTAGGTCCGGAGCAGGACAAGTGTAAGTTAACGTCAACTGCCAATGATCTCAGAAGCTTCTCAAATTCATTCTGAATTAACCTGTTTTTGCTTGTGGCACCAGGCTTCGTGAAAATGGTTATCTGGGAAAAATCTTTTCTTTTTTGTCCATTGAGGGAAACGAGAATTCAGATGGAGTCAGGTTATTCTGACACTTGCAGGAGAATTGGACACTGGTAAACAGAAGAACTGTAAGCCAGCCCCTGTATAATCCTTCCTCTATCCAGAATGCCTCAGCTTGGAAGTCTTTCTTCAGTACTGCTAGTCTACCCTAATTTTTATTGAAAATTTAAGACTTTTCTCTTTTGTTCGACTCTGCTGACAAGATTCTTCGCTACACCGCTTTTTGGACTGGTCTCTACATAGCAGCTATCCAGGTGGGCCTTTCCTAAGCTGGAGGACGTTACTTGGATGTGACCTTTGAGCACTGTGCTCTGTGTTTGGGCTCTAGCACTTTCCAGACCTTGATGTACTAGTAAAAGTTAGCTGCAGAGCACATTCTCGGTCCAAAGCTGTGGTATTGTCATGCTTGTCATCTTTAAAATTATCTACTGTTGTACTCCTCCCTAGAGGGGCTACTGGAATATACAGGTCCCCCTTACCCATTCAGAGGCCGCCAGGCCCAGATACCAGTTCCAGAGCACACTGACAAACACAGGCTTAGTCTAGGAGTATGCGTACAGGCCATAAGTTACATAATGTTCATGAGGACATTAAAACTACAAAAACCAAACCAGTTATGACATTACAGCGGATGTCTGGTCCTGAAGTTTCTGTGACTTATACAGAGGTTCAATCCTACGATAACTTGCCTAATGAAAAAAAGCAATAAACATGAGAAAACTCATGGAGATGAGGCCCATCAAACAATGAGTACATAAAATGGTCACTAATTTGTAATGAGACAGGTCAAGCTCTTAGGCAAAGGAAGGGTCCAATGTGGTATGGTGCGGACATCGTATAATAATCAGCCTGGCTCTCACCATAAGGTGGTCACTCACATGTGTCAGGGGTCTGCAGCAAGCAGTCCCAAATTTTGTAGTATTTTAGATGGGCACCCCTATGTATATAAATTATTTATATGTAGGGTAAAGTAATAACTTCTCGGATTCAGGAGGTGAATGTGGACGGAGTGAACTGCAGCCAGCTATTTAGTGTAGAAATATTATAAACTTGATGGGATAAAGTAGCAGGCATGTTTTAGGGTGAAGGGTAAGCGGGGTGCCCATGGTGTCGTGGAAAAATCTCGCCACCTGTGTCCAGTACCCCTGGATAGTAGGACAGGCCCACAATAGATGGAAAAATGTGCCAGGATTTATCAGGCACATAGAGATAATAATTAGGCCAAAATCTGGTACCTATGAGGGTAGGTGTGAAGTCAACTTTGTAAAGTATATAGAGTTGTGTTAGGCAATCAGATAATTTAGGGGACACTACCTTGCAGGTGTCAAGCACTACTTTCCAATCATCGTCATCCATATCCCCGACATCAGTCTCCCAACTCGGGTTGATCCGATAGGGTAAAATAGTGGCAGACGGGAGGAGTAACGTGTTTATAGAACATTGAGTTTAGTCTTTGGGGTTTATCACCCCTGATCATGTTTAGAGGGAGGGACATAGTTGGTGGATACCCATATGGGGGCTTGTCTTGTTTGTAGATATTGAAAAAACCATGTGGTTAGATGGAGAGAATTCCGCTTTCAACTGGTCAAAAGTTTTGGGACCAGGGGTTTTCTTTTTGAAGTTTTGATGCAGTGCTTGAACAAGAGGGATGAAGGGAGTAGGATGCGGCAAAAACACAAACAGGTACAGGAGGGCAGATTCTCTAGCAAAAATCCTTCAGCGGAAGGCTTTAAATATTGCTGGAGGTAGAGGAAATAGCCAAGTCTATCTGAGACTGTGTAAAAGCAGGCACAGTCCTTGTAGCAGGCTCTAGCGTATAACCCTCAGAGCACAGATAGACATGAAGCTCTAGGCAAGGGTCCTGCGCACAATGTCCAGCCAGCTTCCCTACAACACTCTAAAGTGAAAGGGGGTCCTTCTCCAGCCCAGCTTCCTAAGGTAATGTCATTCAGCAATTTTATTTTTTATTTTTTCAATCCAGGCCCTCAGCCAAGCACATGCTGAGTCCTGACAGCAATAGTGCTTAAGTAACAAAAGCTGCCTCCCAAGCCAGAGGCCCCAGGAGAAAGAGTCCTTCCCAAACCTTTATCTTACCCCCAGCCACTTTCTGGGCACCCCCTCTCAGGGATTGTCTGGAGTCGGATAAATTTACATAACCCTCCTACTCAGGCAGGCAAAAAAAAAAACAATGAACCACTAGGCTTAGGGATAGACCTGACCAGACCTGAAAATAAATTGCTGCTCAACTGGAGTACAGCAGAGCCAAAAACAAGATTTTATCCAGCCAAGGGCACGGTGCTACACTACCATAGCCAGTTTTACTGTGGGTTAAAGGTTACAATACATCAATCCTGACTAAACATCAATCAGGGGCGGATGGCGGGGGGGAGGGGGGGCGGGCAATTGCTCCCCTCAAGAAAATAGTGGGTGGGCAGTCGGGTCAGTAGGCGGCCGGCAAGTTAGCAGAGCGTGCAAGCAGGCCAGTGGCCGGGCAGTCATGCCAGTAAGCGGGCCGGTGGGGGAACGGGAAGGCAGTACAGTGGGCGAGCCGCCGCCCTGCATCACCGGAGTTTCACCCTCACTGTGCAGCTGCCGGCAGCAGAGATTACATCATCTCTCACTGCCCACCCTCACATGTGCTGAAAAGCTGGGGAGAGAAGCCTGTTACAGCAGAGAAACAGTTGTTGCAGGATAGTGACCAGCTGCATTTGGTGGCAAGTAACAGTAAGTGACAAGCTGCATCTGGTGGCAGGCGATGTGGCAAGTTACAGTCTGCATCCAGTGACAATTTACGTGGCAGGCGACGTGACAAGCTGCATATGGTGGCAAGTGACAATCTACATCTGGTGGCAGGTGACGCTGCTAGTGACCAGCTGCATCTGAGGGCAGGTGACGTGGCAAGTGACAATCTGCATCTGGTGGCAAGTCCACTGCTACACATTTCCTCAGCCAGCCCCGCCTCCTGTTCACAGCACAGCTTTTTAAAAAGAAAAAAGTTCCAGAGCTCCTAGCTGATAGCTAGAGCAGGCGGCCCACCGGGAAATTTCCCGGTAGGCCAGTCCGGCCCTGCTTATGGGGTCATTCCCGTCTATGACCCTTTTCTTTCCTAGTCTTGAGCTGTGTTGGCAGGTTCATCTATTTTTTTTTTTTTCTAATCAAACAGGTTCTTTATTGAACGATAAGCAAACAAATACAATCTGGTGACAGTAATTCACATTTCACTTCACTTCAAAAATTACATATCGGCAACCAAGAGAAAAGGAAAGCCAGATACAAGAGCAGCACATTTTAGTAAATGCCACAACTGTTGAATAACAAATAAACCTGGCATAAAACGGATTGCCTGCTAAGGCTAACGGGTTATCGGTGGTCTATGAGGACATTGCAGCAGCCGCATCTGCTAGTTCTCGCGGGTAGCTTCCAGGGGTACCCAACCATGGTGCCCATACACTCTCAAATTTTCCCAAGCATCCTCTATGCTGGTACATGTATCTTTAAAAAATTAGGGTGTTTCCCATGTGTGTTGCCCACATTCGATGTGAAGGAGGGTTGGACGACTTCCAGAGTAGGAGAGGTAGTTTACGGGCTTGGAAGAGAGCTTGGTTAAATGCCACCCTCGTGGACTCTTCAGGTATGAGATCCAATAAGATGCCTAGCAGGCAATATCTAGGGTCAAGCAGTACTGTAGATTGGAACAAACCATTAAGGGTCTCCAGGACAGCCGTCAAATAGCATTGGGTCCAGATAAAAGTGTGTATAAGGGCGCTCTGAGTAACAGACCAAGCAGGTATCAGTCTATACACAAAGACTGGTGCTGATGAGCGCCCTAATTAGAAGCACCACTCAGCGCTTAGAATATACCAATGAAGGTTAAAATGACAGTCAAAACATGTGAAGATAAAACGCGTAGCAGCTGCTTAAACTCATGTACATGCATAAACAGTAATATTGAAACACATAAATATCCCACTGTAGCAGCGCTTCTCTCAAACCAACGTTTGAAAGCCTCTATAATAAAGTGCATATAGGGAACAGTATAGTGATGCAGGTTAGGATGGTTATGATTGGTCAGAGTCTTTACAAATGTGCTTCTTCCACCAAAAGAAATATTCACCACATGGGGGGGATTTAAAAACCCCTCTTGGGGATGCACTCACCACAATGCAAAATAAACGGAACTTCCAATCAATAGTGACATCCGATGTTTATACTGCATTCACCACCGATGGCCTCAGGTACGCAATACCATGTGAAAAAATAATATGCACTTTATTATAGAGGTCTTTCAAACGTTGGTTTGATAGAAGAGCTGCTACAGTGCTATTTCGGACTCTGGGATATTTATGAGTTTCAATATTACTGTTTATGCAGGTATCAGTCTATGTAGAAATGGTCTGCATGCACTTTCGGCAGCACTTGAAGAGAGAAGGCCAACTTCTTCCAGCCCAATTCCTTTGAGCCCTGACCATCAGGGACATGCCCGCTAGAGGTGTGTCATCATGCTGGCTTAGACTCGCAGTACTCCTGGACAGTCCAGTGCTCACTTGTCATTACATGCGTGCCCCCCCCCCCCCCCCCCCGTCTAGGAGAAAGGAGCTATGACATCACTGGACTAAATACTGCAGAAAAAAATAAGCTTTTTGTTTTCTCATGAACGTGTCTGTTCAGTGCACTTAATTTATTAACATGGAAATCATTACTGGGTGTATGTACAAGTGTGGGTGACTGCTGTATTCCTGCAAAGTTATCCTTTTGAATTAATTTGGTCCATAGACTTTTGTGTGTACTTTATTAACTTTTTCAAATGACATAGTTAAATTTTTGTATGTTTTTTTGTTTTATTTCTTTGCATCACTAGCCAACTCCTCCCCCTCCAACTGTCCCTTCCACAAAGCAGCAATATCTGTATCAACCCCTGTTGGATGCAGTCCTGGCGAATATCCGATCACCTGTATTTAACCACTCCTTGTATCGCACATTTGCACCAGCTATGACTGCTATTCATGGGCAGCCTATCACGTAAGCAAGTTTAATTTTGTTAGATCCAGAAATCTTTTGTTATCTGACATTTAATTAAAAGGAATGATTTTGTAAATATCTTATATCCTACACTAAAAATTGGATGTGAGTGTATATAAGCCTTGTTTACACGGACATACACCCGTGTGAGGCCTGTGTTATGCCTGCATGGCATGCACCAGAGTTTAAAGCATTTGCGTCCAGGCAGTCCCATTCATGCATGAATGCAGCATCGTTCCCAATTTGACATCCCTGTGGATGCGGATCTCCATTACTCCCACTGTCTGCATTCAGAGATTTGTGCTCGCACAAATTTTAAATTGATGCAGTAGCTGTGTCCGTGTAGCCGCTACATCGCAGTTGACCTAAATGGGACTGTCTGCAGTGCATGGAATACTGTCTGGATGCATGGAACACTTGTGCATACCATGCAGGCAAAACTGGACCCTCGCACGTGTGTATGCTTAAGTATATCCATGTGAACAGAACTTTTAAGGTAAACTTTAGGCTAAAAACACTGCTTCCCTCCACCTCCTACCTATGCAGTTTACTGTTTGTAAAAGAGATGGTAGACAAGGGAGCTGAATTGCCAGAGCTGTGAGATCGCCTGCAGGCTTCCATTTACCCCAGCGTTGTTGGCTCTCTCCACTCTCCTGCAGCAGCCGCTCACCGACCCTGATCATCACTGTAACAGCAATGTTTTGAACTGTCATGAATGGGTTACATTCATAACAGCTGTGTGATTACTAGTGATCTGTGATTGGCTACATCTAATTACATGGTACAGGGTGCTGTGATTGGCCCAGGTACCATGTGATGGCTGTGGGCCAATCGCAGCATCACTCTATAGGAATCATAGCTGTTATGCTTTGTTTGCAATGTGAGATCACATAGCCAGGAGCCGGTGGATACAGCGGTCATGGGAGCGGCACACTGTGCGCCCTTGGCTGGATGATGTACATGTAAACATGATTCAGCCTACCTGTGACGCCCACCCGCAGTAAATGCACTGTGGGCAGGCGTCAAGTAGTTAATACAAAGGCTTCTGGCCAATTATATTTAGCTCCTAAAATGTAGTGGTTTAGGACAGTGTTTCTCAACTCCAGTCCTCAAGGAGCCCCAACAGGTCATGTTTTCAGGATTTCCCTCAGATGAAACGGCTGTGGTAATTACGAAGGCAGTGAAACTGATCAAATCACCTGTGCAAATTAATGGAAAGCCTGAAAACATAACCTGTTGGGGCGCCTTGAGGACCGGAGTTGAGAAACACTGGTTTAGGAGATTGAATGCTGATCCCAGACCCCACATTGTGTGGATGGCATATGTTGCTTTGTCCACTGGATCTGGCTTGGGTACTCACATTGGCATTTGGTGCAGTGTGTGCAATTAGCTGCAGAGTGCTATACAGGTCCACGGCCATAGTCTATCCCTATGGACCCAGACGCTGAAGACCCATTTGGGAGTATGCCCACCATGACAGGAAAAGTTCAAGGTGTTCTATCACACCACATGTTGCACTTTAACGCACTCCCTCTTGAAGCCTTTATTAGGTATAGCACTTCCTCCTGCATGTTTGCCGTGAGGCTGGCTTGGCTCCCACCCTACTCCTCGAGTACCCCACATGAGATTACCCTCACCCTTGGCAATGGCAGAAACCAGGCACAAGGGAGTCATGGCAAAAGTTCAGGTGAACATTCACTGTGCTGAAGGCTTGCAAAACACTCAAGCTCCTTGTGATGATGCTTCCTTTGCTATAGACTCTATTTTAACTAGCTCATTCTGTACAAATTCAAGATGTTCCTTCTATTAAAGATTCTGCAACCAGTTATTGCCACAGTTTGTTTCCCAAACTGCAGTTAACTTGATTAGGGCAATGAATAACCCAAATTTTCACGTGTTCCAGAACTGTACTTTAACTGTCCTTTGCTCTTTTGTGTTGATACCCTAGGTCAGGTGAATCTGATCTCTGTTCACTTGCGCATAATCTTGTGGCTCAAAGCCTGTTCAGCTGAAACCGCCTGTAAAAGATGTCCCACATGTATGCCCTTTGAAGGAGAACGGCTTCATCAAACATGTCACAGAAGCAAAGGGCCTTTTCCCACAAAGGAAGACTCCAAAGGCATCCTACCCAGGGCTTCTACCTCTTCCAAACAGAGCACCTCAATATTCAGGCTCCAACCTCTAAGCCAAAATTCAGCCCTGCATTTAACACAAGAATTGGAATACAAAATCCCCCAAGCCTTCTTTTCAGTGAAGAATACACTCACTCCAAGGAGTGGGTATAGAGGGGCGTCTGTTACAGATTGCCCATCTCTGGGTCATAGATGTCCCAATCCTGTGGGGCTATTTGGTATTTTAAAAGTATTTCCCAACTCTACCCCCTCACAGCTGTCTTCTTTCAAATCAATCAAAATCTGCCCAAGGACATTCAGTTTTGCAGAACGCCCTAGGTCGTCTTTTCTCCCAGGGAGTACTTGTGTTTTAATATTCGTCCTAATCTGGACCTAAAATCCTTCCTTGCATGAAATCTGCAAGGTTGGCTATGGCCTCTTTAAGACACTGGGAATACTTGGCATTCATGGACATCCAAGATGTCTATCTACATATTCTTACATAATTCACCTTTTTAGTGCCTTCTGTGCTTTTCAGTAGGGGACCATTCCTTTCAGTTTAAATATAGTTAATTGTGCACCAAACCTCAATGGTAATATCGGTAATACTATCGCATATGTAAAATACAGTAGCTTCTAACTCAGTGTTGTAAACAAATCTCATATGTGCACAAAATGTGAACCACAAAAATCAGTCAGTGATCAATAGTGGAGTCCTTATTCACAAAATATCTCCCAAAAAGTGTAAACCCAACATAAATTAATAGGCGATTAATAATAGTCCTTCCCAGAATGGAGTATGTCTCTGGTGAACCAAGCCAGCTGGAAAACTTGTAGATGGGTGCTTGCCTTCGTTTATGGACCTTCCTATTACACCAGTCAATCAATCATGCTTCTCTTTTATCAGCCGGGATCAACTACAAAGCCAGTTCACCACCTCCTCACTCTCCTCAGCTCACCTCCAATGCAGTTATTTTGACCATATGATGGGACGCAAAGAATAAAAAAAAAAAATGGTGCTCTCCGTATAAAATAATGATCCCTTTTATTCGCAAAAAAAATTGGCTGCACATTTAATAAGAAGAGGCTCCAATCGCTCATCCACAAGCAAGATATCTTCCACTGCTCACCGCCCATCACTGCTAGATCCTGCTGACAGCTCCAGCAAAGTAAAGAATCAGGCTGTGGTTCCAAACTGAGCCTCCATCGTGCAAGTTGTATGCCTTGTGGTGCTCCACCCTACGTGTTCTGTCAGCAACCACTTCATCTAGGGGGGACTGCGAGATATTTTTATTATATAATCACTTCCAGTTTGTTTGCACTGCCTTTTTGGACTATCCTCCGCTTCCAGAGTATCGACAGATTCCCAAACTGGTTATGGCCCCTCTAAGAACGCAGGGCATCCAGGTCACAGGTAGACCAGTGTTTCTGAACTCCAGTCCTCAAGGTGCCCCAACAGGTCATATTTTTAGGATTTCCCTCAGACGAAACGGCTGTGGTAAATACTAAGGCAGTGACACTGATCAAATCACCTGTGCAAAATAATGGAAAGCCTGAAAACACGACCTGTTGGGACGCCTTTTGAGACTGGCATTGAGAAACACTGATCTAGACGACCGTCTCATGAAGGACTTCTCTCCTTTTCATCTGCAGATGACCACAAAACTAATTCAGATGCTTCAGGCTTGCAGTTGAGTAATCGGCTTAAAAAGTGTGCTCTCCAACCTTCGCCGGATACTTGGGCCTATTCTAGACACAGTCCAAGCTAAAGTCTTTCTTCCAGAAAACAAGGTGCATGCTCTCAAGACATAAGATCAGAGACACTCTTCTATGAGGTTTTCTATTCCTTTTCTGTTTTTCTTGGTAGCCTCCTTCGAGGCTGTTCTCTTTGCCCATTCCATTTGAAACTTCTCCAGCACAAAAATGTTTTTGTTGACCTGCAAAAAGCATGCTCCTTCTCTTGACCTACCCATCCTATTCAGCCGAGCAAGGAATTTCTTAGCTTGGTGGATCTCCAGCCCAGCACTTTCAATAATAAAGTAAAGACTTCTCCCATTGTTAAGTGATAACAGATACTGGGCTGGATTAGACGTGTTTCAGCCCCACACGGTCCAGGGAACATGGTCATTGCTGGAACACAAGCTTTCCATCAACAGCCTGGCGCTCGGAGCAATAACGATGGCTCTGCAAGGACATCCAATCAGGGTGCAATCAGACAATGCCATGGCTGTATCCTATATTGACCATCAGGGGCACCAGAAGTCATGCAGCCTTGAAGGAAGCAAGCCAGAAAATCTCATGGATGGAGACTCGCTGTCAAGGGATTTCCGCGGTCCACATCCCAGAAATGGACAACTAGAATGCAGATTACCTTGGCCACCACCACTTGGATTGAGAGGAATAGACCCTTCACCCTGACCTCTTCAACCTGATATGCCAGAGATTGGGGGGGGGGGGCAGATATCCTGGCCACTAGTGCTGGCATCAGATGCCTTCATAATCCCCTGGTTTCAGTTTAGACTTATCTGTGCCTTCCTGCAAGTGCACATTCTACCTTTTATCTGCTTCACAAAACAGAGCAAGAAAAGTCAGTGTTTCTCATTGCACCAAACTGGCCTAAAACCTATGTACACCGACTTACTCAAACTACTAGAAGATGACCCCTGGCTTCTCCCTAACAGGCCAGATTTGCTGTCTCAGGGACCTCTATTCCATCTTGCTTCTCAGTCACTAGCTTCAACTGCATGGCTGTTGAAGCCCAGATCTTAAGAGACCGAGGAATCTGAGCCACTTCTAGAAAGATATGTTATCGTATTTAGAGATCCTTCTTTGCTTGGTGTGCCTACTTGACCAGAACTTGAGCTTTATTAAAGGTGTATCTTGGATCAGGCCCCCCCCCCCCCCTTACAGCTCCCTGTGCTTGCTTTGGACCTCAACTTGATTCTCTCTGCCCCTCAGAAACCACCCTTTGATTCCATCGGGAATATCCCCTTAGACCTCTCCTGCTTGGTGGGCTTTTTGGTTGCCATCATCTCTGTCAGACATGTCTGAGTTGGCAGCTTTCTCTTGTAAGGAGCCATTCCTCATTCTTCATACTGACGAGATAGTCCTACGTACAGAACATCCTTTCTTTCTATGGTGGTATAGGTTTTACACCTCAATTAAGACCTAGTCCTTCCATTCAAAGCACCCAGAGAAAAACTGCTCTTTTCCTCAAAGCAACTTATTTTATCAGGAAGACCAGCTTCCAATTTGTCCTATCCTCAAGACCTTGCAAGGGACATCCTGCTCCAAGTCCAATATTGCAATATTGGTGGGTGGTCCAATATGCTGAAGATGCAGCTTTGAAGTTTGGTCTGTTGATCCTTTGGGGCGTTTGGCACAGTTCTCTTTGCCTAGTTTTTGCCCCAGAACCATTGATTAGGGATTTCCCAGGGTCTGTGGAATACTCTGCTTGTGTCATGCACAACTAAGAGGAATTTTTCACTTCTCTGTAAACTCCACATTTTGGTATACAGTACTGGACACGGGCCACAGGTTACTCTACGTTGCACGCGCTTACCCCCCCCGTTGAGGGCTTGTGGCCTGGTATGGATGGTTCAGAAAGGAGAGCTCGTCCTCGTCCCCCTTCCTTGCCGGCCGGACTGCATGCTTGGATAAGGGTCCAGTATGGATTTTGTGTTTTTGTTCATTTTGGCGTGGTGGTTCCCCTTTAAAATCCATACCGGGCCCTTTTTTTTTTTTTTTTTGATTTTGTTGGCATTCTTTTGTTTTTTTATATTTCAGCTGTCAGTGGGGAAGCCAGATGACTCCTCGGGTGTTAAGGACACGACAGCCAGCTTCCCGGCCTGCTGCTTAACAACCAGCTATTCTTCGCACAGAATTTGAATCGGTTGATCATTTTTTGACCGACTCGAATTGCACATACTACCCCAAATTTCCTCTCTCTCCTCCCCCTAGTGCTTTCTGTTGGCTAAACAAAAACACTTGAAGCTGCATAAATGCTTTAAAAAGGTGCAAAAAAACAACTCAAACGCCTGAAAAACACCAGTAAATCGCTCTGCTCAGGTGTGAATGGAGCTTTAGAATATCTCCTTGGCACAATTTTGGTGAACTACCTTTTGCAATAACATTCTGACGAGCAACATTAATGTGTAATTGGCATCCTTATCTGAGCACAGTTCAATAATCATGTGACACTAGTGACCGCATGTGGCAAACATACCCGGGGTTAGGAAACCCGCTCTTTACAGTGCAATGAAGTCAGACTAGCTCAGAGTGCATTACCTTTCCTTCAGCCTGATTGCTAAATCACAGGGCATTATGGAGAGTTTACAGGCAAATTTTCAGGTGGCAGTAATAAAATGCTTTTAATAATTTTAAATAAACATAGAGGATGTTTTGTACTATTTTAATGGAGTTCTGCTTTAGTAGTGGTCACTTGGCTAAGAGGTCTTTATGCACTGTTATAAATGTTTATTATATTCAGTTCATTGTTCTTCACCTAGACCATTATTACATTGTATATTTG
The DNA here is from genome assembly GCA_029206835.1 of Rana muscosa. Taxonomy (NCBI): domain Eukaryota; kingdom Metazoa; phylum Chordata; class Amphibia; order Anura; family Ranidae; genus Rana; species Rana muscosa. The sequence goes on along the minus strand of CM055116.1, from coordinate 890,908,150 downwards.
GGCTCTAACTGATGTTTTTTAAAGTTTGGCAGCAGATAACATTAAAATGGACACATTCTGATTACATTGACCGATTTACTGCACATTTTACTTACCGTCAGCTTTGCTTTATTGTCTTTAGAGCTCAGATGATTGCTCCTCGAAAGCGAAAGTTTGAAGATGATGAGAAGCAGTCCATTCCAAACGTTCTTCAGGGTGAGGTTGCCAAACTGCACTCCAGATTCTTGATAAATCTGGATCCCTCTCACTGCAGCAACAATGGGACTGTCCATCTTATATGTAAACTGGGTAAGTATTGTTGGTAGACATACTGAGACCAGCCTCTGGTGTCTTGCATTAAAGTGGAGTTCCACCCATTTAAAAGTCAGCAGCTACAAAAGTGTGACTTTTAATGATCAGACACTCGCCTGTCACGCGGCCCAGCGATGCAGGCTCAAGAAGCTTTGCTCCTCTCTGTGGCGCTGGCATTCTAACTGTGAGGGTCCGCTTTAAGTAAAATTTTTGGGTGCAACTCCGCTTTAAGCAAGATAAATGTACACCATGTGGCTGCATTCCAAAGCTTATATTTGCATTGCAAATTAAGCTGTAAGCCTATAAAATAAAGCGCGTTATGAATCAAGTGGCATAAAGAGTCACTCATCCATGCCCAAAGCTAGATCATAAAGAAATCCAAAAACAAAAATGTTTAAGATTTTTCTAATATTGTAGATCATGCATGTTTTTTGAAATCCTAAATGTTTTCTGTGTAGCTAATTGGAGCTCAAGGAGAGTCCAAACATATATTTTAATGTAGAGGAAAAGGCCCATTGTTTAGTTTTTTTTCTTTAGATAAACCAAGCATATGAGTTTCTGCCCAACCACTTGACCTCGAAGATTTACCCCCCTTCATGACATGCCATTTTTTGCGATATGGCATTGCCTTACTTTAACTGACAATTGCGTGATCATGCAACGCTGTGTGCAGTTTTTTTCCCCACAAATAGCTTTCTTTTGGTGGTATTTGATCACCGCTGCCCAACTTGCATCCTGTTTTACCAGGTCTTTCGATTTCTAATTTTTTCCCTCTGTTTATATTTATTGGAAGTTGGATTTGATGTTGGCAATGATAGGACTTCTAGAAGTAGCAAGACATCTTTATGGGGACATTTTGAGCCTTAGATCCCACAATGTGGTTTTCTTCACCTTTTTTTCCTTATTTGTGGTAACTAGTATTCTTTTTTCATTCAGATGATAAAAACCTCCCAAGTGTACCTCCTCTACAGCTAAGTGTCCCAGCTGATTACCCTGAACAAAGTCCACTATGGATGAACAACCCCCGACAATATGGTATGTTTGACTCTTGCATTTCAACATTCTGTCTAACTCCATTCTAGGCCACCTCAACCTATGTGCATATACCGTACAGACAATCTGCTTATTACCTCTTAACTGGACAATGCTTGAATAGAAGCACCTGGCTAATGGAAATGGGTTTGATAGAAGTATATTAATGCATACAATTTTTTATTATACAAACCAAATACCAAACCCAGCCAAAACTTTCTGTTGGATAGAGTGGGGAAAGGTTTGCCAGGCTTTTGTTACTGGCTGTATCCATTTGTGATATTTTCTCTTTTTTACACTGACATATAGTCTACCACTTGTGAAGAAGTGAGGGTAAATTAGTTGATGCTAAGAAACAGTGTTTATACTGATGTCTGATTCCTTTTTAAAAGATTTGTCCACACTTCCTTTCCTTTTGCAAGGGAAAGTGAGGAAAGATCTTACCGATGGGGACACAGACAACAATAAGGACATGACGAACAATAAGGGCAATAAGAATCTGACCCTTTCCTGTTCTACCCAAAATAAGAGTTTTGCCTGAAGTTGAGCATAACTTTCTCTATCTAAACTGTAGTGTGTGTGTGTGTGTGTGTGTGTGTGTGTGTGTGTGTGTGTTCCCCAAGAATGACCAGCTAGGGTTCAGGGGTTTCTATTGCTTATATCCATAGACAAAATGTTCTTTTTCTCTTTTCGTCCATGGACGGACACAGCTCCTTAAATCTTGACATGTGGGTTATGTTCCTGTTCACAGGAGAGGACTAGGCAGAACATGTTTTTTTATCTTAAAACATGTAACTTTAACAGAGTTGAACAGCCCCGCCCAGGGGGCGGTCCCTCCGTACGTAACCCTGCAGTCGGCAGCCTCAGTTTTTTTTCTGCCTAGCAGAGGACGACGTGGCTCCCTTTTTGGGCCCAGAGTCCTGAAGAATTTTCTTATTTTATTTTTATTTTTTTGTGATATCTTCTATCAACTGTCGGCTGGGCGACAGACTGGATATTATAGATCCTTTGTAGTCTTCCCTGTTCCGGCCTTCGAGCGTGCCAGTCCTTAGCTTCGCGCTGATTCTGCCACGACGTACCCCATGGCTCCAGGGGTGGCCTGTGAGCACATGCTCCGGGGTCCACATATGACTGGGCTGCTTGCTGTCTCACTCACAGTGGATTGGGCCGACAGCTACTCCGTACCATCGGTTGTGGGTCTGTCAGGGACACGCCAGCATGTCCTCGCAAGGACGGGTAAGTACGGTTCCTCCTGTCTCGGCAGGATGGAACGGCTGGGCATTTCCGGGATTAAGGGGTTCTACTGTCCTCCCTTTCCCTGCTCTCTGTCGCCCTTTCCCCTCCTGCCATAGGACCCGCTGCGACCGGGGGGTGTACCTGTGGGGGGGCTCCGGGTCCCTGTGGGGCGCCGGGGTCTGCTTTCTATGAGGGGGGGGGTCTGTCTCCTAGGAAGTCTCTGCACTGCCTTCTCATCCACATCCTGGGGCTCGGGCTCCTTTTTTTTGCTGCGCCGCCATATTTAGTGTGCCTGTTTTCTCTTTTGAAATTTCCATTGGCGGCCATTTTGTCGTGGCCGCGCTGTGGCGCAGGTCGGTATTGCGGGCGGCCATTTTCTTGTGGTCTGCGCTCTTTTTATCTGAGGCGTCTGGCGCCCATTTTGGAGTGGGTTTTGGTCTCTAGCACTGGCTTTCTGAACGGCGCATAGCTCATTCTCAATTTTTTTTCCTCACACACATGCTGTGTATACAAGGAAAGCGGGCAGCAGTGCTGAGCGGTCTCCCTCTGGATGGTGAGTCTCCTGGGTTACCCCTACCCCCGGTCGGTGCAGCAAGGAGGGTGGACTTAAGTGTTTTTTCACTTGGTCCCTGAGGGCTGTCAGTGGGTCTTAATGAAGTCAGTATCTGGCCTTTCTTCCCCTAAATTGCATGAGGCAGCTAACGGTGCTCCTGCGGTTTCCATGGATACGCTGTCGACAGTCCTGGAATCATTTGTTGCCAGGGTAGAAACAGCGTGCGGGCGTAAGGGAGGTTAAAAGCGCCCCCTCCGCCATTTTCTGGGGAGTGCAAGACAGGGCACTTGTGAGTGCACTTCTTGCTGTGAGGGACACTCTCAAGCTGGTAGATGCAGCTGGAACTTCCGCAGAGGAGTCTGTCTCCTTTGGGTCACACAAATCTAACTGCTTTGAAAGTTTTTCCTTATGTTACTTTCTTTGATAAGTTCATAGATAACGAATGGGAATGGCCGCAGAGGTCCTTTGTGGTCCCCCAGCGCATGGCGGTCCGTTATCCTTTTGGGTAGAGCCATTTAAAAAAAAAAAAAAAAAATGGGCCTCTCCTCCGGTCGTGGACACCCCGGTCTCTCGGCTACATAAGGTAACCACTCTCCCGGTAGAGGGAACCCCTGCCTTTTAAGGACCCTACTGACAGGAGGTCTGAAGTGGTGACCCGCTCCAGGTTCACCATGCTGAGGTCAGCGTTGTGACCTATATTGGCTGCGACTTTGGTGTCTCAGACATTCACTGAATGGAGGGCAGCACAGTGGTGTAGTGGTTACCTCCCTCACCTGGCAGCAAGGGGGTCACTGGTTCGAACCCCGACACCATCTGCCTGGAGTTTGCATGTTCTCCCTGTGTCTGCGTGGGTTTCCTCCGGGTACTCCGGTTTTTTCCCACACTCCAAAGTCATGCGCGCCTTCGGCGCCACAGTAAAAACATATACGCTAATACATACTCTGTGTGTGTATGTAAAATGATTTCCAGAGCCTCTATCTGCGGTGGTACTGTGCCGCCTGATTTGGCTGGAATGCTGGTCCGCTGACCAAGCATCCAAGAGAGCTCTGGCAGATTTCCTTTCAGAGGCTTTTTGGTACCTCGCTGGATGACATTATTAAGGGTGTCACTGGAGGTAAGAGCACACTTCTCCCGCAGTCCTCTAAGGGGAAGGAGCCGCGCCGTTGGCCGGGGCCCTCCTATTCCGCGCGGTAGCGGTATTTTCGTCAGTCAGGGTCAGCCGGCAGACTGACAAGGCTCCAGTTGGGGGACAGAAGCGTCCCTGGGTGCGGAAGCCGAACAAGCCGGCTAACAGGCCTGCTACTGCATGAAATTTTGCCCCCCCCCCCCGACTCGAGGGTGGGGGAACGGCTTAGCGAGTTTGCAGCTTGGTGGACCGCCCTGTTCTCTGACCAGTGGGTCTGCGAGGTGGTCACTTTAGGGTACAAGATAGTTTCTTTCTTGTCCACCAAACAACAGATCTTTCCCTCAAATCTTCCGGCTCGTCGGTCTGCTTTGATGGGAGCAGTACAAGACTTGCTCAGGTGCGGAGTCATTTTACCTGAGCCCCTGGTGGAAAGGTTTTAGGGATTCTTTTTGATTCTGTTGGTAGTCCCAAAGAAGGACGGTGTCCGTCCAATTTTGGTCCTCAGGGCCCTCCAATACCTTTTTGTGAGGTTGCGAAAGTTCAGGATGGAAGCCATTCGTTCGGAGGTTGCTGCGCTCCATCCGGGGGATTTTCTGGCGTCGATGGACATCAAGTACGCATACTTGCATGTCCCCATCTGCAACAGCCATCCGAGGTTTTTGCGATTTGGCATAGCGTCGGCACCAAAAGTTTTTTTAACAAGGTGCTCGCCCCGATCTGGCTTTGCTGAGACAGTGAGGCATTGCTATCATGGGCTACTTGGACGATCTTCTGAGAGCTGCTTCTGGCTCAGAATTAGATGAGGACATGTCTATAGTCAGTCAGACCCTCCCGGAAGTTGGTTGGATACTGACCATACAGAAGTCGGTGTTGGTACCGACTCAGCGTCTGGAGTACCTAGGCTTGATCCTGGACTCCTCGGAGGCGAAGGTCTGCCTTCCTTTGGAGCAGTTGCAGACGCTCCGGGCGGCGGTGAAATTGTTTGCATCCCGCAAATGGACGTCTCTCCGTTTTGTTACATGCTATTTCTGGGCCTCATGGTGGTTTCTTTCGAGGCAGTACTGTATGCCCAATTCCACACGAGTATTGCAGTAGAAGATCCTGTCCAAATGGAACAGATCTCCATTGTCTCTGGATTCAGTTAAGTCACCTGGTCAAGGTTTCCCTGAGAGGGTGGCTGAGATACCCGGCTCTTCAGTCCGGTAGGTCGTTCCTTCCTTTCCATTGGACTGTGATCACGAAGGACGCCAGCCTCACAGGTTGGGGGGGAGTCTGGGGGGGGGGTCCAGTCGGCCCAGGGTTGCTGGACTTCGGACGAATTTCGCCTGCCGATCAATGTCCTCGAACTTTGCGATCAGACTGTGTGCCTCTCCAAGTGGTCGCAGAGACTTCAAGGGCATCCGGTCAGGATCCAGTCGGACAGCGCCAAGGTGGCGGCTTCTGTCAACCATCAGAGAGGAACAAGGAGCTCGGCCGCAGCGTCGGAAGTCGCTCACATCCTAAGACGGGCCGAAAGAAGCGTACCGGCTGTTTACATTCCGGGCTTAGAAAACTGGCAGGCGGACTATCCGAGTCGCCAGATGCTGGACCAAGGGGAATGGTCGTTACACCCGGAGGTGTTTCAACTCCTTTGTCAGAAAGGGGGCACACCAGTTGTGGATCGCCTGGTCTCTCGACTCAATCGCAAGGTGTCGAGGTTTGTGGCCAGGTCCAGGGATCCCTGGGTAGACGCGTTGGTGGCTCCATGGGGTCAGTATCGGCTAATTTATGCCTTTCCCCCAATGAACTTGCTTCCTCGTCTGCTCCTCAGAGTGGAGGCCGAGAGAGTTCTGGTGATTCTAATCGCCCCAGACTGGCCCCGGTGTCCCTGGTACGCCGAACTCGTGAGACTAGTAGCAGATGCTCCCTGGCGGCTGCCAATGCGGGAGGACCGTCTGTCTCAAGGTCCCATACTTCATCCTACTTTACAGTCGCTGGCTTTACCGGCATGGCTATTGAAAGCCAGGTACTAAGGGACCGTGGTCTGTCAGATTCGGGATTCTCCACCATGTTGAGGGCCCGGACATCTTCTTCCCGGACGATCTACCATCGCACTTGGAAGGCTTACATCTCTGTGTGAAGAGATGGCCTGGCGCCCACGGGCATATTGGTTTCTCGGATCCTGCTGTTCTTACAGCGCGGAGTGGATCTGAAACTTGCCTTAAGCACTATTAAGGGGCAGATTTCAGCCTCGTCTGTCTACTTCCAATGATCCCTGGCAGCTCATTCACTGGTAAGTACGTTTGTACAGGGGGTCCGACACGTGGTTCCCCCGATTAGACCACTGCGTCCTCCGTGGGGCTTGAAACTGGCGCTCTCGGTACTTCAGGAACCTCCCTTAGAGAACATCAGGGAGATTCCTCTCAACACTTTCTCTGAAAGTTGCCTTTCTAGTTGCCATTACATCGGTCAGAAGGGTTTCTGAATTGGCGGCCTTGTCTTGCAAGTCACCTTACTTGGTCCTCCCATAAGGGTAAAGCGGTACTACGCTCGCAGCCTTCATTCCTTCCTAAGGTAGTTTTTCGGCTTTTCACCTACACAAGGACATTGTGCTTCCATCCTTGTGTCCTCGGCCGTCGCATCCCAAGGAGGCTGCGCTACATACCTTGGACGTGGTACGTTCCCTACGGGTGTACCTGTCTGCTACTGCTCCGTCTCGGAGTTCTGACTCACTGTTCGTGTCGGTGTCTGGTCCACAGAAGGGCCTCGTCGGCCACCATTTCTCGGTGGATCAGGGAGACCCTTTCCTGTCACGGCGCGTTCAACCAGGGCAATTGGTGCCTCCTGGACTTTCCGACATCTAGCATCTGTCTCACAGGTGTGTAAGACGGCAACCTGGTTGTCTATTCACACTTTCTCAAAGTTTTACAAGGTTGATGTGAGTGCATCTTCGGATGCTTCCTTTGGCCGCAAGGTTTTGCAGGCGGCTGTTTGAGGTTGCAACTCCTCCGTTGAGGAGCTCTGTGTGTTTGGGGTGAAGTTAAGTCTTCTGTTGTTTGCTGTTCCCACCCCTCGTTTTTTCTGACACTGCTTGGGGACGTCCCACATGTCAAGATTTAAGGAGCTGTGTCCGTCCATGGACGAAAAGAGAAAATAGGATTTTTTGTACTCGCCGTAAAATCCTTTTCTCTGTCGTCCATGGACGGACACAGAACCCACCCCTCCTTTTTTAGTTTGTACTGGGTTTTTTTTTCTACGAACTGAGGCTGCTTACTGCAGGGTGGAGGGTTATGTACGGAGCGACCGCCCCCTGGGCAGGACTGTTCATCTCTGTTAATGTTACATGTTTTAAGATAACCAACATGTTCTGCCTAGTCCTCTCCTATGAACAGTAACATAACCCACATGTCAAGATTTAAGGCGCTGTGTCCGTCAATGGACGACAGAGAAAAGGATTTTACGGGGAGTACAAAAAAATCCTATTTTTATTTTATTTTTTTCTGTGGATGCTTTAAAGTATATGTAAATGCAAAATCTCATAATGGCTTTACTTTTAGGCCCCATGCACACGAGACGCTGTTATTTGCTGTTGAACGCGTGTTCAGAGGCAGTTGGACGCTTTTTTCAACTGCCCCTGAACCCATTCAATGTTATCCTATGTGTCCATGCACACACTCTCGTTTTTTGGCGTTTACAAGCAGTTGCGTTTAACCTCGTTTTTCCAGAAGCAAAAAAATGGGTTCAGACGCAAACGTTTTCCACGTTTCAGACGCTAAACGCAGGTAAACGCGGCTAAACGCGGTACCGGCGTTTTGCCGCGTTTGCGTTTATAAGCGTTTTTAAAGGTGACCTATTTTTTAACATTAGAAATCTCAAAAATGATGGCAAATGATGAAAAACTATTAAAAAATATGAAAGAAAACTGTAATTGCTTGCATTGCATTGTGGACAATCCACAACTTGTGGCAGGTAACGTGGCAAGTGGACAATCAACAACTTGTGGCAGGTGACGTGGCCAGTGGACAATCCACAACTTGTGGCAGGTGACGTGGCCAGGTGATGTGGCCAGTGGACAATCCACAACTTGTGGCAGGTGACCTGGCCAGGTGACGTGGCCAGTGGACAATCCACAACTTGTGGCAGGTGACATGGCCAGGTGACGTGGCCAGTGGACAATCCACAACTTGTGGCAGGTGACATGGCCAGGTGATGTGGCAGGTAATGTGACCAGGTGACGTGGCACGTGATGTGGCCAGTGGACAATCCACAACTTGTGGCAGGCGACATGGCCAGGTGACGTGGCAGGTAACGTGGCCAGGTGACGTGGCACGTGACGTGGCCAATCCACAACTTGTGGCAGGTGACCTGGCCAGGTGACGTGGCCAGGTGACGTTGCCAGTGGACAATCCACAACTTGTGGCAGGTGACATGGCAGGTAATGTGGCCAGGTGACGTGGCACATGATGTGGCCAGGTGACGTGGCAAGTGGACAATCCACAACTTGTGGCAGGTGACGTGGCTAGGTGACGTGGCTAGGTGACGTGGCCAGGTGACGTGGCAAGTGGACAATCCACAACTTGTGGCAGGTGACGTGGCCAGGTGACGTGGCAGGTAACATGGCCAGGTGACGTGGCCAGTGGACAATCCACAACTTGTGGCAGGTGACGTGGCCAGGTGACATGGCACGTGATGTGGCCAGGTGACGTGGCAAGTGGACAATCCACAACTTGTGGCAGGTGACGTGGCTAGGTGATGTGGCAGGTAACGTGGCCAGGTGATGTGGCAGGTGACGTGGCAAGTGGACAATCCACAACTTGTGGTAGGTGATGTGGCAAGTGATACGCTAAATACAAGTACACTGCTGCTGCTCTCAGCTGCTGCTACTCACTCTGGTCTCACAAACTGGCTGAAATGGTTAACATTTACTGTTTTTTGAGCTTAGGGAGGGTCTTATAATGAAACGCTTATAAACGCAAACGTGGCAAAACGCGTGTTTTTAAACGCCGGTTTCAGCGTTTAAAAACGTGTGTTCAGCAGAGTTTGCACCTGCGTCTCGTGTGCATGGGGCCTTAGGCGTTTTTTCAGTATCTTTACATATGCAGTTTGCACTAAAATAATACATGGTGATTCTGTCATGAAGGGTCCTTGTTCAGACATTTGTTAAGGGCTGACAGTGGTCTGTCTTCCCTGTCTTCCAATTGTGCTTCTATTTTGTATTTTCCATCTTAAACCTGTGAACCGGGGTAACAAGTAAACATTTCTCTACATATTATGTAGGAAAGGTCTGCTGCTGTCACCTTCAGGAAATCTACCCTGAGTAATGTCAGGCAGCAATCGCTGGAGTGCATGAATGTAGACCGAAAGTGGCTGCAAGAGATCTTTCTAGCCTTTTGTACAGGGTTAAAAAGCTCTATCATGTTACCATGCATTTCTTAGTGAGCCGCTGGACCGATTTCAGAAGCGCCAAGGGGTTGATTTCCCCCTCCCGCCGCTTGCCGTTGTTTCTCGGCGATCTGAATAACTGATTTTTTTTTAAGTACTGTAGTTTGTTGCATTTCCACAAGCATGCACAATTTTTAAGCATGACATGTATTTATTCAGTGTAACAACATCATTCCTATTTTACAAAAAAATGGGGTATTCATTGTGTGTGTTTTTTTAATCATCAAAGGTGTATATTTCTCTTATCGTCCATGGACCGACCCAGCTCTCATACTGATTACATGTGGGTATATGTCCCTGCTCGCAGGAGAAGACCTAGGCAGAATGTTAGAGGTTAAAATATTCTAGAACAAGCCAGAGCTGAACAGCCCCGCCCAGGGGGGCGGTCCCTCCGGACATTACCCTCCCACCTGCAGCTAGCAGCCTCAGTTTTTTTCTGCCTAGCAGAAGAAGACATGGCTCTCAGGAGCCAGTCTCCTGGAAGATTTTACTTTTTTTGATTTTTATTCCTTTGGGAATTTTATTATTTTATTTTTGAGACCTTCAATCAACTGTCGGCTGGGCAACAGGTTGGGTACACTAGTATACTCGTAGTCTTCCCTGTCCGACCATCGAGCGTGCTGATCCTCGCCTTGCGTGCGTGAGACTCAGTTCACGACATACCCCATGGCTCCAGGGGTGGCCGGGTTGTTTTCATGCTCCCGCGGTCCTCTCAAGATTGAACAGTACTTGACTGACTGTATCTCTCGCGGTGGACCGGGCCGACAGCTACGCAGTACGACTCTGTGATAGGTCTGTCTGAAACAAGCCAGTGGGTCCCTGAAAGGGACGGGTAAGTAGTCTCTCCTACTGCAGGTGAGTACATGCTGGCTGTGTTTCTGTGTGTGGGGGTTTCTCCCTGTCTCCCCCCTGTTATGCTGCTCTCTGCACCCTGTACTGGTGCTGTGCTTGGGGGTCACTCTGGCCTGGCTGGGCGCTCATATCTGTAGTTTTTTCTGGTGTGTGAGGTGATTATTGCGTGCGCCATTGGCGCTGTTTGAGGTGGTTATTCCGTGCGCCATTGGCACGAATTAGAGCTTTGAATTTTGCGCTCGGCGGCCATCTTGGCGTTCAGTGGCGCAGTTATAGCTGCGGCCGGCGGCCATTTTCTTGTGGCCGCCTCGCATTTATTTCTGGCGGCGGCGCGAATCCCCTCACAATCTCCTCACAGACTGAGCTGTCCTTAAGGGTTGGTGGGTCCTCCCGGGTATCCCCTCCTCAGCGTAGCCAGTGGGTGGACTGAATATTCACTGTATAGTGTATAAGGTCTCAGAGGGTGGCGTTTATGGAGTCTGATACACCTGCTCTCCACACTTGCCTGGGGCAACTGGCAGTGCTGCACAGTTAAACATGTTCATATGTTTCCTGTACCTGCGGTCCTTATGGACCAGTTGTCAGCAGTCCTGGAATTATTCCTGTCAGAATGGAAGCGGTGTGCGAGCAAAAGGAGCTATAAGCCCCCTCCCACAAACTTCTTTAGTGAAGGAGTGCTCGGAGTCAGATATGGGCCTAGCTACTATGCTCAGGACCCTACCTCCTGAATATTTAATGTTTATGAACAGGACATTCCCTTGTGAGGAAGACTCCAGTTCTGTGTCAGTGAATGACAGGGCGCTTGTAAGTGATCTCATTGATGTGAGAAACACTCTCAGGCTGGAATTGCTGTGACAAGCTTTTTTTACACAGTTTCCTCACTGTTTTCCTCACACGCTGCCTCAAGACCAGCATGGATGAGGGAGGACTTTATTCATTTATGTCTCTAATCCCTGTGAGCCTTCTGTGTGATACCTGAGGTAACATTTCCCGCCATTTCCTGGGGAATGATTTGAGCTCTGACAGACACACGGTCTGAGGATCAGAGGTTACCTGCATGCTGCTTTAGCAGCACAGTCAAGCAGGTTGGAATGATACAGAGAAGATTATGCGCCTCTGCGCCATAATTTAAACTCATCCTATACCTCTACACTGCATACATTCACAGTGTATGTATGTGTTATTGGCCTCTGTGTCTGCGTGGCTGTCCCCACGTTCCAATGCTGTGTTTCAGTGCCATACATGATATAAACGTACAAAATATGTTTATGCACGACTCCAGATACATTCACAGTATATGTATGTATTATACTGTCTGGGTTGGCGGGGGCTCCGGTGTCCTCCCGCACTCTCATGGTATGTGCGCTTCGGCTCTCTGCACAGTATAGACATGTTCAATATGTTTATTGCACATATACATGTTTACAGTATGGGTATACTGTTTGCGTGGGGTTCCTCCGGGTACTCCGGTTTCCCCCCACGCTCCAATGGAAATGCACAGCATAAAAATGTGCAATATGTTGATTCACATGCTATCATTCCTACACGGTATCTGTGTGCTGTCTGCGTGGAGTTCTTCCGAGTGTTTCGGTTTCCTCCCACGCGCTGACGGTATGTGCGCCTTTGGCCTTCTGCACAGTTAAACATGTTCAATGTTTATCACGCATGCTATAATACCTACACGGTATGTGTAGGCAGTCTGTGTGGTTTTCCTCCGGGTACTCCGGTTCCCTCCCACACTCCATTGGTATGGGCGCTTCGGAGCTATGCACAGTCTAAATTTGTGCGATTGGATATCCACATACTAACATACCTACCCGGTATGTCTTTGCAGTCTGCGTGGGTTTCTGCCCATGCTACATGACATGCATGCCTTTGGTGCAATACACGGTGTAAACATACACATTATGTCTATACACTACACACATTTACAGTAGCTGTAGGTATTGCATTCTCTGAGTATGCGTGGGGTACTTCGGTTCCTCCCACGCGCCAACAGTGTGCGCGCCTTCTGTGCTATGCACACATGGGCTTGTGCAAAATGTTTAGCACACATACTATAATACCATACACGGTATGCGTATGCAGTCTGCATGGGTTTCATCCGGGTGCTCAGGTTTCTCCCCTGCGTTCCAATGGTGTGCGCATTCTCAGCGCTATGCACAGTATAAACATGTGCAATTTGTGTTCGCAGGCTAACATACCTACACGGTTGTATACGCAATCTGCGTGGCTGGTTTATGTCCAGGCCCCGATGATGTGCGCGCCTTCGTCGCTGGCACGGTATATACGCGTTTTAATAGGTTTATCCACAAATACTTAAATACATACGCCGTATGTGGTGGTATTATGCTTTTTGTGGCTGGGTGGGTTTCCTCCCACACTCTCCATTTGTGCGTTTGACGCAATACATAGTATAAACTATGTGTTTGCACAATCAGCACCTATCCATGGGTAGCTGCTGGATGGAGCATTGTCACAAGGATCCCTGGTTTCAGGGGTATCACTTTCCACCTGCTTTCAGTGGTGATCAGAAGCGCTGGCTTGGACTGTGTTCGCCAGGCTGGGGTTAGCGTTACACCCGTTATTGGCTGCGTCCTGGCATTTTTTGTAGCTCAATGACTGGGCAAAAGCCTCTGCTTCATCCATCAGTCGTCTAGCAGGTGCACTAAAACTGCTTTAGCCTTTAGGGTCTCTGTGCCCGGGGTGGGTTTGCGCCGCCTGTGGAGGCTGGGGTACTAGTCCTCTGACCGAGTTTCTAGGGAAGTTCCGTCCAAGTTGCCTTTATTGGCCAACATTTGAGGCACCCTGTACACTGGGGCCTCCCTTCTCCGATACATTGCGGAGTCTCTTTGGGATTTTCATACATCTCGCTGCAAGACGGTCCTGTCGGCCGTGTGCATTGCAGGCGAAGGGTCCTTGCATCCGGAGGTGTTTCCACCTTCTTTACCGGAGGTGGGGCACCGGAAGTGGACATTGTGGCCTCTCGACTCACTCGCAAGGTGGCAAGATCGTGGTCAGGTCCAGGGACCCCTGGGCGGATGCGTCAGACGCGTTGGAAGCCCGTGGGGGCAGTATCGCCTGATATATGCTTACCCTCTGCTACTGTTGTTGCCTCGCCGGCTTCGCAGAGCATACTTCATCCTGCTTTACAGTCCTTGGGTTTAATGGCATGGCTGTTTAAAGCCAGGTGCTAAAGGACCGACTTCTCTCGTATTCGGTCATCTCTTCTATGTTGTTGACACGGGAATCTTCCTCCAAAAGATATCTCACCGTACCTGGAAGGCTTACATCGCTATGTGCGAGGAACTTGAGTGGCATCCTCGGATGTATTCGGTTCCCAGGATTTTGCTGTTCTTGCAGCGTGGTGTGACCCAAAAGCTGGCCTTGCATACCTTTTTTGAGGGTCGGATTTCGGCCCGGGCTGTCTTTTTCAACGACCGCTACCGGGCCATTCCTTGATTAGCACCTTTTGTGCAGGGGGTTCGCCATGTGATTTCCCCCCCCTGTCAAGCCTCCTCTCCCTACTTGGGATCTGATTTTGATGCATCTCGGTTCTCCAAGAACATCCCTTTGAGAATATCAGAGATTCCTCTCTTGACCTTGTCCCGGAAGTTGGCCTTAGTTGCCATTGCTTCGGTTAGACGGGTGTCTGAGTTGGCGGCCTTGTCCGGCAAGTCGCCTTACTTGGTCCTCCATAAGGATATGTTGGTCTTGGCCTTTCACCTTAAGAAGGACATTGTTCTTCCATCCTTGTGTCCTCACCCATCGCATCCCTGAGAGTTTGCGCTTCATACATTAAGATGGGTACAAGCCTTACGAGTGTACCTGTCTGCTACTGTTTCCATTCGGAAATCTGTGTCTGGTCCAAAACAGGGCCGAGCGGTGTCCTCTGCCACCGTCTTTAGGTGGATCAGGCAGACCGTCATACAGGCCTATGCCCTTAAGGGGCGGGCGCCTCCCTTTCCGGTTGCGGCACATTCCACCAAGGCAATTGGTGCTTCCTGGGCCTTCCGACATCAAGCGTCGGTTGCACAAGTGTGCAAGGCGACGACCTGGTCGTCCGTTTATACCTTTTCAAAGTTCTACAAGGTTGATGTGGCTGCATCTTCGGACGCTTCCTTCGGCCGCAAAGTGTTGCAGGCCGCTGTCTAATGTTGCAACTCCTCCGTTGAGGGGCTCTGCTGGTTTGGAGTGAAGTTTTGGTTGTTCCTTACTTTTTTTGCTCCCACCCTTTTCTTATACTGCTTTGGGACGTCCCACATGTAATCAGTATGAGAGCTGCGTCGGTCCATGGACGATAAGAGAAAATAGGATTTTTGTACTCACCGTAAAATCCGTTTCTCCGACGTCCATGGACCGACGCAGCACCCACTCTTCCTTTTAAGTTTGTACTGCTTTGTTACGAACTGAGGCTGCTAGCTGCAGGTGGGAGGGTAATGTCCGGAGGAACCGCCCCCCCCCTGGGCGGGGCTGTTCAGCTCTGGCTTGTTCTAGAATGTTTTAACCTCTAACATTCTGCCTAGGTCTTCTCCTGCGAGCAGGGACATATACCCACATGTAATCAGTATGAGAGCTGCGTCGGTCCATGGACGTCAGAGAAAAGGGAAAATTTTATACTTACCTGACGGTAATTTTCCTTTCCTGATGCAAGCATGACAGCATATACGTATGGGAAGGCTCCGCCTCCCTGCCCAATTCAGGACCGGTTATACTATAAAAGTAGGTCTCCTCCCTTCCTGCAGTATTCTCGTAACTTAGTAACACTGCGAAGGCCTTTATCATATTTTCGTGATTTTTTTTAAAATTATTTTTTGGGGAGGGGACCTATACGCTGTCATGCTTGCATCAGGAAAGGAAAATTACCGTCAGGTAAGTATAAAATTTTCCCTTTTCCTGACACAGCATGACAGCATATACGTATGGGATGTACCAAATCACCAGACAAGAAGGGTGGGTAATGCTGTACTCTTTATTATCCTATACATATACTTCTATGTATCTATATCTCGTATCCGACATTGCTTCATGTCGATCCCTGTAACACCGCACGGCCAAATTGTACTGTCGTTAAAGCCGCCGGATCCACTTTATAGTGGTTTAAGAATGTATTGAAGGTTGCCCATGTTGCGGCCCTACATATGAGTTCGGGGTGACTCCCCGAAAGTTCGCCCACGATGCTGCCATTGCACGTGTGGAGTGAGCCTTAAGCCCTGTTGGAGGTTCTAGACCCTTTGTCACATAAGCTCTCCTTATGACCTTAACTAGCCATGATGCCAGTGTCCTTTTGGACGCTGCTAGCCCCTTTCGGTGACCCTCAGGTATGACGAATAGATTTTCTGTCTTTTCTAAATGGTGCCGTCATCTCTATGTAGGTTTTCAGGACAGATCCGACATCCAAGCTGTGGGGTGTCTCTGTTGTGTCCGCCTGGAATGTTGGAAGTACTATTTCCTGGTTCATATGAAATGGTGTGTTGACTTTAGGTCTGTAGTGTGGTAGAGTTCGTAACACTACTCTGTCGGTCAACTGGCAGAAATAAGGTGGTTTGCAGCCTAGGGCCTGTATGTCCAACACCCTTCTGCCTGAGGTGATTGCTGTAAGAAACACCGCTTTTGATGAGATGTTCCCTAATGACGTGGATTACCCCGTGCTAAAGGGATTTTGTGAAAGAAGATCTAATACCAGTTGAAGGTCCCACGGTGGGACATATGATCTTTCCGCAGGCCGGATTCTAGTACATGCTTTTAAGAATTGGCGGATTAAACACCGCGATGCCCATTTCACTCCTGACAATGCTGTTAGGGCTGAAGTCTGTACCCTCAGTGTACTGACACTGAGACCTTTCTCTAAACCTGTTTGTAGAAAGCCTAGAACTTGTGGTTCTGATGGTCTTTTGGGGTCAAATTGTTGGGTCTTGGCAAAGGACTTGAATCTTTCCCAGATTCTGGAATAAGTATGGTTAGTGGTAGATGCTCTTGCCTTCAGCAGTGTTTTTACGACTGCTGTGGTAAATCCTGCTTTCTTTTTCGTACATCACGGGACACAGAGCGACTTAGTCATTACTAATGGGTTATATAGATTACCTTCAGGTGTTGGCACTGGCCAATTCCAAACCGGAAGTACCCTCCCCTATATAAGCCCCTCCCATCCGGGAGCACCTCAGTTTTTTGCCAGTGTCTAAGGTGTTGGCCAAAGAGTAACATGTGTTTTCACTGGGCTTGCGTACAGGTTCTTTTGGGCCTTAGTAAGCTGTTCCGGATCCCACCAAAAAAGCTTCATAGCTAAACGGTCGGTACCCGGGCCTTGCAGCAGAAGAGCAAGGTTTTGCCTGTAATGCTTCTCTTAGGAGGGCTGGACCCTGGGATCCAGAGCTCTGGTCATACCCACGACCAAGATGTTGTCTGTGCAGGGTGCTATACAGGTCCAGGGGAGTGGAATCCTTGGGAACCCGGTCCCTGAAGGTTTAATTACAATGCCTGCCGTGATAGGTGAAGTTTGGACTTCTGTGGACCAAACAAAGTCCTGCGGCGGGGATCAGGTAAGTGGGGGCCCCCAGGAACTTGGTTCTATTGGGGGACCCCCAAGCCTAATTTGTCTTTCTGTCTGTTACCTAACGGTATTCCCGCTAAATATCTGTGATTGCCTGTAACTACTGAAAATGTAAAATTTTAATAGTAGTCAAGAAAAAAAAAAAGGGACCGCGGTACCTGTGTTAAACCACTAGAGGCCGCTGTAGTCCATTTTTCTTGTCATGTGGATCTTTGGTTTTTCTCAAGTCAAAAGATCCAGGCAGCTGGTAAGTTTCTCTGTGGGAATCCACTTCCTCTGCCCTGTTGCTGCGCTCATCCACCGCACAGGCCCTCCGGCAAAAAGGGCCCTGGCTCCTAGTCCCCTGTTTGATTTCGAAAAGGGCGCCAATGGCGCACGGGCGCGTGCACGCGCCTCCTATGAAAAAAAAGGGGCGGGGCGGGTGGATGACGCTCGATGCGCGCCGCGGCACTTCTGCGCATGTGCGGGCGTCCCAGCATGGTTAAAAGACACAGTACAAGTGTCAGCTGGATGCAAACAGAGCTAGCAACAAACAGTGGCACACAGAGGCGGTTGATGCAGGCATCCCCATAGAAAGGCACTTTAGTGGACACCAGCTGGTATATAGCAGCAACTTTGTTAGACTATTACCAGCAAAATTGGTGTATGACGACGGGAATACCTCAGCTTTGTGCTTAAAGGATATGTCGTCCAGACGCTCTGGAAATGGATCTTCCAGGAAGCCAAAGGGGTCTCCATCGGGCTCTGAGGATATTGGGCATGCTTGTACTGCACCAATCTCCCCTGAGAATTCAGAGGTCAGTAGCCGTAGAAACCCCGCAGGAATGCCTGGTGCTGCGGCTGTCCCCAGTCCACCTGCTCCTGTGTATATAACGGAGGAGGTTTTATCCTCAACTCTGGGAGGATTGGAAGAGAGATTAACAGCATTGATCGCTGCTTCCCTGTCACAGGAAAAGCGCGTTCGATCTCCGTCTCCTCCTTCAGAGTGCCTGTTAGTGGAGGAACAGCCCCACACAGAGATCGACCTACCTGAAGGGGATCAGGATGAGGTTGATTCAGTTATGGAGGAATCAACAGTGGAAGAACCTTTCTCAGCATCTCAGGCTGAAAGATTATGGGTTCAGTCTCTGACTAATATGGTCCGATCAGCATTTAAAATGCCTCTGGCGGAACCACCATCCACTACGGTTTCCTCGCTGGGGTCGCTAAAAGCTCCCCAGGCTGTCTGTTCCTTCCCAATCCACCCTTTATTAGAAGGGCTTATTTACCAGGATTGGGAGCATCCTGATAAAATATTTGCTCCCCCCAAGAGATTTCCGGTGATCTATCCCATGGAGGATAAGTTCATAAAAAAATGGAGGGTCCCTACAGTGGACGCAGCCATCTCTTCTGTTAACAAATCACTGACATGTCCAGTAGATAATGTTCCAATGTTCAAAGACCCAATAGATAAAAAATTGGAGTCTTTACTAAAATCTGCTTTCTCTACAGCAAGCATGGTGACACAACCTGCGGTAGCAGCGATTGGAGTCTGCCAAGCAGTGAAAGATCAGTTGAAACAGGTCTTAAGGGACTTACCAGATCAGCAGGCTCTTGCCCTAGCTGACCTGCCTAGAGCCTTGTGTTTTGCGGTGGACGCCATAAAGGATACAATCCAACAGGCCTCCCGCTTTACGCTGTCTATAGTACATATGCGTAGGCTTCTGTGGCTCAAAAACTGGTCTGCTGAAGCTCCCTGTTAAAAATTGCTGGTTAGCTTCCCATTTCATGGAGAACGCTTATTTGGAGAAGATCTGGACAAATATATCCAGAAAATTTCTGCCGGTAAAAGTTCACTCTTACCAGTTAAGAACAAGGGTAGAAGTCCTTCTTTTAGGAGGCCTACTTCTCCAGTCCCTGGCACATCGGCTGTGAAACAGTTCCGACGGCCTCCGCGGTCAAATCCAGGGGGCAGAAATCAGGGACAATCACAGGGTAACAAGAAACCCTGGGTCAAGAGAGGTACAAAACCTCCCCCTAAGTCATGAAGGGTTGCCCCCACTCAATCGGGTGAGGGGAAGACTTCAGTTGTTCACAGAGACCTGGCGGGACACCATCAGAGATGGGTGATCTCCGCAGTAAGTCTGGGATACAGGCTGGAGTTAAGACATTCCTCCTGCCCATTTTATAAGGTCAAACGTGCCAAGCGATCCCCAGAAGAGTGGATCCCTCCTTCTGGCACTAGAGCAACTATTGCCCCAAGGGTAATCATAAAGGTTCCCTTGGAAGAAAACGGGTTCGGGTTTTACTCGAACCTTGTCACAGTCCCCAAACCAAATGGGGACATGAGGCCCATATTAAATATAAAAGGGCTAAACAAGTTCCTACATATCAGGACTTTTTCGGATGGAGTCGATCCGATCGGTGGCCACCGCCCTACAAGGGCAGGAATGGTTAGCCTCGATCGACATAAGGGATGCTTATTTACATATTCCCATCTGTCCGGCCCACCAGAAATTTCTACGCCTTGCAGTAGAAGGGCGCCATTTTCAGTTCAGAGCCTTACCTTTCGGTCTGGCCACGGCACCACGAGTGTTCACAAAAATTTTTGGCCCTACGATTGGCCAAACTAGGAACACAAGGTGTAACGATAATGGCATATCTAGACGACTTGTTGCTGATAGACCACTCAGTGAAAAAAACTAGAAGTGGCCGTTCACAAGACAATCAAGTATCTGGAATCTCACGGTTGCATTATCAACCGAGACAAGTCAGCCCTAAAACCAGTCAAAAGCCTGGAATACTTGGGGGCTAAGACTGGATTCAAATCAGAGAAAGATTTTCTTACCTCCAGAGAAGGTGTCGTCTTTGAAAGATTTGACCCACTTAGTGGGTACATAAAAGAAAAACCATCCATACGCCTGTGTATAGGGCTGCTGGGAAAAATGGTGGCTTCATTCGAAGCGGTACCCTACGGTCAATTCCATTCAAGGAACTTGCAGAGGGCCATACTGTCAGCCTGGAACAAAAAAGTTCAGGCTTTAGACTTACCAATGTCCCTGTCCCCTTCCGTTCGCAAGAGCCTCCATTGGTGGTTGGTACCAGAATCTGGAAAAAGGGAAACCCTTCAGTCCGGTTTCTTGGAAGGTGGTCTCTACAGATGCCAGCCTCATAGGCTGGGGGGGGGCAGTACTGGAGCAATGGTCTCTCCAGGGCAAGTGGTCAGAAGCAGAGAAGGCCCTGCCCACCAATCTCTTAGAGATACGAGCAGCCCGGTATGCCCTAGTAGCATGGACATCCAAACTCCAAGGGTCACCTGTCAGAATTCAATCAGACAATGCCACAGCAGTGGCATATATCAATCACCAGGGTGGCACCAGGAGTCGTGCAGCCCAGAGGGAAGCGAATTGCATCCTGGAATGGGCAGAAAGGTATGTCACAGCCATATCCGCGGTTTTCATCCCAGGAGTGGAAAATTGGAGAGCGGACTTTTTAAGTCGCCAGCAATTATGCCCGGGGAATGGTCTCTTCACCCCGAGGTTTTCCAGGCAATATGCCAGCGGTGGGGAACACCGGATGTAGATCTGCTAGCATCCAGATTCAACGCAAAGGTGGACAGATTTGTGTCTCGCACAAAGGATCCCCTAGCTTGCGGTTCGGATGCCCTAGTGTTCCCTTGGGATCAGTTCAAGCTGATATATGCATTCCCACCGCGATTAATCCGCAGAATCAGGGTAGAAAAGAAACCAGTGATTCTGGTGGCTCCAGCGTGGCCCCGAAGGGCATGGTACGCAGAGATTGTAAAAATGTCAGTGGGAAGTCCTCGGACCCTCCCACATCGTCCGGACCTGCTTTCACAAGGACCGATATACTACCCTTCCTTACCAGCCCTAGGTTTGACGGCCTGGCTATTGAAGCCCACATTCTAAAAAAGAGAGGGCTCTCTAATCCTGTGGTATCTACCATGATCAATGCCAGGAAGCCGGTATCCAGGCAGATCTATTATAGGATCTAGAAGGCGTACATCACGTGGTGTGAGGCCAGGAAATGGCATCCACGTAAGTACGTAATAGGTAGGATTCTGGACTTCCTACAGTGGGCTGTAGATAAGAAGCTTGCCTTGAGTACTATCAAGGGTCAGACGGCCTTGTCAATATTTTTTTCAAAGGCCCTTGGCTTTGCATTCATTAGTCAAAGCTTTCATACAAGGAGTGATGCGTATTAGCCCTCCGGTTAGTATTCCCATATGTCCATGGGACTTAAACCTGGTTCTGTCGGTTCTACAGAAACAACCATTTGAACCATTGCGGCACGTTTCCTTGGTTCTTTTCACCAGGAAATTGATTTTCTTAGTAGCCATTTGTTCGGCTAAAAGAGTATCGGAATTAACCGCCTTGTCCTGTAAGGAGCCATATCTGGTTATCCATAAGGACAGAGTAGTATTACGTCCTCATCCAGCCTTTCTTCCTAAGGTGGTATCGAGGTTCTATTTGAACCAAGATGTGGTTCTTCCTTCCTTTTTCCCCAAACCTAGTTCGGTAGAGGAAAAGTTATTGCATTCTTTGGATGTAGTAAGAGCAGTTAAAGCTTATCTAAAAGCCACTGCTCAGATTCGCAGAACGGATACTTTGTTTGTTCTGCCGGAAGGCCCCAGAAAGGGTCAGGCAGCATCAAAAATCTACTTTAGCCAAGTGGATTCGACAGGTCATAATACAAGCCTATGGTTTGAAAAGGAGACCGCCTCCGTTCAAAGTTAGGGCGCACTCCACAAGAGCAGTTGGAACTTCATGGGCAGTGCATCACCAGGCCTCCCTGGCTCAAGTATGTAAGGCCGCAACATGGTCTTCGGTACACACGTTTACTAGATTCTACCAGGTAGACGTTAGAAGTCAGGAGGATGTCGCCTTTGGGCGCAGTGTGTTGCAGGCCGCAAAAGATCCTCATGCCTGATGGCGCCCAGCTTATGTATCCCTCCCCTCATTTGGCATTGCTTTGGGACGTCCCATTAGTAATGACTAAGTCGCTCTGTGTCCCGTGATGTACGAAAAAGAAAAAGGGATTTTTATAACAGCTTACCTGTAAAATCCTTTTCTTGGAGTACATCACGGGACACAGAGCTCCCACCCCTCTTTTTGGGACACTTATTGCTTGGCTACAAAACTGAGGTGCTCCCGGATGGGAGGGGCTTATATAGGGGAGGGTACTTCCGGTTTGGAATTGGCCAGTGCCAACACCTGAAGGTAATCTATATAACCCATTAGTAATGACTAAGTCGCTCTGTGTCCCGTGATGTACTCCAAGAAAAGGATTTTACAGGTAAGCTGTTATAAAAATCCCTTTTCTTCTAGCCTTCTCCCTTCAGCTTCCAAGCAGCTAAATGTAGGACTCCTGATCCGTATGTACCACTTGACCTTGTTGCAACAGATCCGGTATGTTCGGGAGGGGTATGGGAGGTTCCACTGCCAATGATTGTAGTAGTGGGAACCACGGTCTGCGTGACCACTTTGGGATTATCGCTATCACTACCCCCGAGTGTGTTCTTATTCTGTTGAGTAACCTGAAGATTATGGAAATCGAAGGGAATACATATGCTAGTTTGCAAACCCATCTGGCGTTGAGAGCATCCATTGCTTCTGCCTCTTGGAACCTTGCTTTCGCAAGGAAACGTCTGCACTTCGTGTTGGTTGCGGTTGCCATCAGATCCAGATCTGGATACCCCCACTGTCTGCATATCCAGTGAAACACTGACTGATTCAGTGACCATTCGTTGGGGTCTAAGGTTCGTCTGCTCAATGTGTCCGCCACAATGTTCTGTGGGGCTGGGATATAGACGGCCAATAGATGGGCTAGATTCTGCTGTGCCCACTCCATTACAGGTGTTACCTCTTTCAGCAGCGACTGGCTTCGTGTCCCACCTTGTCTCTTTATATAGGTGACTGCCGCTCTGTTGTCCATTTGTATTAGTCTTTCCCTGGATTTGCGTCTGGAACGCTTTCAGCGCACATAAGGCCGCCCTCCTCTCTATTACATTGGAATCCTCTTTCTGCCTGTATCTCCATTTGCCTTGGGCTAACAACCCTTCGTGGTGTGCTCCCCATCCTGATGCTGAGGCATCTGAAGTTATCTGAGGAATCTGCTACTAGTTGATGACATCTGCGCAGATTTACTGGGTTTCTCCACCATTCTAGGGACTTCTTCATTTCCCTAGTTAGATGGATTTTTTTGTCTGACTGTCTTCGCCACTGACTGAGGAAGCCTTTTTGAAATACTCTCATCCTCCAATGTGCCCACTTCACCATTGGGATTGTTGAGGAGTGTGTTCCCAGGAGACTGAGGCAGCCTGACGTCGAAAGGTACTGCATTCTCGACACGCTCTCTAACTTTTTCATTAGAGTTACTATCGTCTGCTCGGGAAGTTCCACTGTGTTTCTGTGGGTGTCTAGGATCGCCCCTAAAAACAATATTCTTTGCGACGGTTCCAACTGGCTCTTTTCCCAATTGATCAGCCATCCGAACTCTTGTAGCGTCTATCCGTGTTTGTCGGTGATCTGACAATATCTGTGGGCTTTTTGCTGTGAGCATAATGTCGTCTAAGTAATGAAATGCTTGTAGCCCTTTCCTGCGTTGGATTGCTATTACTGGGAGTAGAACTTTGGAAAAAGTTCTGGGTGAGGTTGCTAACCCAAAAGGTAGGCATACAAATTGAAAGTGTTGGTCTGCCACTGCAAAACTTAGGTACGTGTGTAGTTGCGCATGTACTGGAACATGCAAATGCGCATCTTTTAGATCGAGGGATAACATCCAATCGTTCTTCGTGATAGCTTGTGTTACTGACTGCAAGGATTCCATTTTGAAACCCTGGACCGATATTGACTTGTTCAGGTCTCTTAGGTCTAGTACGGGTCTTAGATCGCCTGTCTTTTTTTTTTTAATTAAGAAAAGTGGAGAATAGAAACCTTGCCCTGGCTCTATCGCGCCCTTCTGGAGTAGCGTCTGTACCTACTCGAATATTAATTGGCGTTTCCGTCTGTCTTGCGGTAAGCGTGTGGAAACAAAATGAGGGATTATGGGCATGGACAGGAATTTCCAATGATGTCCTGACTGGATCACCTGCGTCACCCAAGGATCCTTGATTTGATCCGTCCAGACACGAGCATAATTGCGCAGTCTGGTTCCCACTGTTCCTGTCTTGACGGAGAAACCTTCAAAAGGGTTTCTGTTGTTCCGACCCCGTGCCTGCCTTTGGAATTCGCGCCACCGCTGACTGGGGTGCCTTTCCGCCTTTCCTGTAATCCTTGAGGGGTCTAGAAGGTCTAAAATCTCTGATTTTATTGGGGTATTGCTTTCTCCCCTGGAAGCGTCTTTGCCTTGTCTTCATATCCTGTGGGAGTAGCTCTGACTTGCCTCCTGTGACCTTTGATATTGCTGTGTCCATCCTGTTGCCGAACAGAGCGGTCCCGTTGAATGGGATGCGGCACCAATTAATCTTTGACGAGGTGTCCGCTGTCCATGGTTTTAGCCATAGAGCTCTTCTTGCCATAACCGAAGATTGCATGGCTCTAGCTGAACAGCGTAATCAATCAATCGCTGCTTCACCAACAAAGTCGCCAGACTGTATAATATTGTTTATCAACTCGAGGGATGTAGTCGGTTCTGCACCTGACTGTATCTCTGTTTTTATATACTCTGCCCACGTCGTGATGGCCTTTGCTAGTGACGTGAGTGCTAATACTGGTCTGCATGCATTTCCTGCAGCTAAGTAGGTTCTTTTCATGTCTGCATCCATCCTCCTATCTAGAGGATCCTTAAACGTCACTGCATCGTCCATAGGGAGGGTTACGTGACGTGCCAGTCTCATGATTGCCGCATCCACCAGCGGAGGCGTCTCCAGATCATGAACATCTTCTGTTTTAAAGGGATACATACGATTAAACCTGTTAAACGGTGACACCTTCCTGTCCACCTTATCCCACTCGTCTTGAATCGCCTCCCTTACTACTTCTATGAGAGGAAATGACAACGTTGTCTCTTTCAACTGGGGATAATATTTTCTTGCTTTAGTGGGTTGAGATACCTCTTCCTCCCACTGAAGTGCCTCTCTTACAGCTTTTATTAACGGTTGTACTGCAGAGTATCTGAAGCTTAATTTTGTATCTTCCTGTTGGGAGTCTTCCTCGGAACCGGATCCTGAGGATGGGTCTCCTGCTCTTTGGGTCGCATCTCGACCCTCACTGGCTCTCTTTTTGCTAGTTGTCGGTTTTGAATCGTGTATGGATTCTTTGACCGTCTGTTTAATTATTCGGATCATTACAGCCTTCTCGGCCTCCTTGTCCGTTGCTGCCTCTCGCAAACCAGCCTTACACAGAATTTTTCCCGCAAGGGCAATTCTTCCACATCCTACACAGAGATCTTCTCTGGGTTCATCTCCCTGATGTGTATCTTCTGCTCTGTGCCTGCTCTTATCGCGGACCTTAGAGTGTGTTATTGACCTCTCAGAGCTTGAGGCATGTCTGTGATGTGTCTCCTTGCTCTTGGAGGGGTGATGTGATAATTGCGGGCTGAAATCAGATTTACAGCCAATCAGTATGTGCACTCTTTTTAAAACATGTCATACAGACACACATACCTACCTGCCCTCACCTTAAGATACGTGGCTGGTCTCTAGGAGAGCTCATGCTGACTCTGTAATTCAGATAGTCTTGGTTCAATTCATATGCCATCACACTAACATATGACACTTTAATATGCGTGCTTCCTACCTTCACCTCGGGTCAGATGCTGTAGCGCTGAAAGTCTCTGCTGGTGTACTTTCCTTGGCTTGCGCACTGCAAGTTAGCATGCTCTGCTTATTTATTTTGTGAGCCTGTTGGTTTAGGACGCCCACTGCATCCTCCGCGATGGGAAGTTCCTCGGTCGCCATCTTGCTTCACCCGGAAGTCTGCCTGTGAGCTTGTATGTCGCCGGAAGCTATGTTTCCGCCATCTTGCTTTACCCGGAAGTCCGTAATGTAGGTTCGTATACCATCGGAAGTCCTGCTTCCACCATATTGGTGTACCCGGAAGTCGTGCCGCCGCCATTTTGCGAGTGGACAGCCCTTAGCACATTTGTTCGAGTTTGGCTCTCCTAGACCAGATACCTGCACCCCTTCTTGGATCTGTCTGTTGGGGTGAGGTCTCCCCCATATAGGCGTTCATGTCTGCCTGTACAGCGGGGAGCTTCGTCACAGGAGAGGCTTGAACCTGTGCGGCTTGGCCAGAAGTGTCCGGCAAGGTGAGGGGAAAAATAAAAAATCCTGCTTCCTAGCAGTAGCATAACCGCCTGTAGCAGTGAGGGAAAAAAAGGGATTTTTATAACAGCTTACCTGTAAAATCCTTTTCTTGGAGTACATCACGGGACACAGAGCGACTTAGTCATTACTAATGGGTTATATAGTTTACCTTCAGGTGTTGGCACTGGCCAATTCCAAACCGGAAGTACCCTCCCCTATATAAGCCCCTCCCACCCGGGAGCACCTCAGTTTTGTAGCCAAGCAATAAGTGTCCCAAAAAGAGGGGTGGGAGCTCTGTGTCCCGTGATGTACTCCAAGAAAAGGATTTTACAGGTAAGCTGTTATAAAAATCCCTTTTTCTTTTTCGTACATCACGGGACACAGAGCGACTTAGTCATTACTAATGGGACGTCCCAAAGCAATGCCAAATGAGGGGGGGGGTACATAAGCTGGGCGCCATCAGGCATGAGGATCTTTTGCGGCCTGCAACACACTGCGCCCAAAGGCGACATCCTCCTGACTTCTAACGTCTACCTGATAGAATCTAGTAAACGTGTGTACCGAAGACCATGTTGCGGCCTTACATACTTGAGCCAGGGAGGCCTGGTGATGCACTGCCCATGAAGTTCCAACCGCTCTTGTGGAGTGCGCCCTAACTTTGAACGGAGGCGGTCTCTTTCTCAAGCCATAGGCTTGTATTATGACCTGTCGAATCCACTTGGCTAAAGTAGATTTTGATGCTGCCTGACCCCTTCTGGGGCCTTCCGGCAGAACAAACAAAGAATCCGTTCTGCGAATCTGAGCAGTGGCTTTTAGATAAGCTTTAACTGCTCTTACCACATCCAAAGAATGTAATAACTTTTCCTCTACTGAGCTAGGTTTGGGGAAAAAAGAAGGAAGAACCACATCTTGGTTCAAATGAAACCTCGATACCACCTTAGGAAGAAAGGCTGGATGAGGACGTAATACTACTCTGTCCTTATGGACAACCAGATATGGCTCCTTACAGGACATAGCTGCTAATTCCGACACTCTTCTAGCCGAACAAATGGCTACTAAGAAAACCAATTTCCTGGTGAGAAGAACCAAGGAAATGTGTTGTAATGGTTCAAACGGTTGTTCCTGTAGAACCGACAGAACCAGGTTTAAGTCCCAAGGACATATGGGAATACTAACCGGAGGGCTAATACGCATCACTCCTTGTATAAAGGCTTTGACTAGTGAATGCGAAGCCAAGGGCCTTTGAAAAAATATTGACAAGGCCGAAATCTGACCCTTGATAGTACTCAAGGCCAGCTTCCTATCTACAGCCCACTGTAGGAAGTCCAGAATCCTCCCTATCATGTACTTACGTGGATGCCATTTCTTGGTCTCACACCACGTAATGTACGCTTTCCAGATCCTATAATAGATCTGCCTGGATACCGGTTTCCTGGCATTGATCATGGTAGATACCACAGAATTAGAGAG
The DNA here is from genome assembly GCA_029206835.1 of Rana muscosa. Classification (NCBI taxonomy): domain Eukaryota; kingdom Metazoa; phylum Chordata; class Amphibia; order Anura; family Ranidae; genus Rana; species Rana muscosa. The sequence goes on along the minus strand of CM055116.1, from coordinate 890,880,372 downwards.
CCCTCTCTTTTTCAGAATGTGGGCTTCAATAGCCAGGCCGTCAAACCTAGGGCTGGTAAGGAAGGGTGGTATATCGGTCCTTGCGACAGCAGGTCCGGACGAAGTGGGAGGGTCCAAGGACTCCTCACTGACATTTTTACAATCTCCGCGTACCATGCCCTTCGGGGCCACGCTGGAGCCACCAGAATCACTGGTTTCTTTTCTACCCTGATTCTGCGGAGTAATCGCGGTAACAATTGTGGCGGTGGGAATGCATATATCAGCTTGAACCGATCCCAAGGGAACACTAGGGCATCCGAGCCGCAAGCTAGGGGATCCCTTGTGCGAGACACAAACCTGTCCACCTTTGCGTTGAATCTGGATGCTAGCAGATCTACATCCGGTGTTCCCCACCGCTGGCATATTGCCTGGAAAACCTCGGGGTGAAGAGACCATTCCCCCGGGCATAATTGTTGGCGACTTAGAAAGTCCGCTCTCCAATTTTCCACTCCTGGGATGAAAACCGCAGATATGGCTGGGACATATCTTTCTGCCCACTCCAGGATGCAATTTGCTTCCTTCTGGGCTGCACGACTTTTGGTGCCACCCTGATGATTGATATATGCCACTGCCGTGGCATTGTCTGATTGAATTCTGACAGGGGACCCCTGGAGTTTGGATGTCCATGCTACTAGGGCATACCGGGCTGCTCGTATCTCTAAGAGATTGATGGGCAGGGCCTTTTCTGCTTCTGACCACCTGCCCTGGAGAGACCATTGCTCCAGCACTGCCCCCCAGCCGATGAGGCTGGCATCTGTAGTGACCACCTTCCAAGAAACCGGACTGAAGGGTTTCCCTCTTTCCAGATTCTGGGGCACCAACCACCAATGGAGGCTCTTGCGAACGGAAGGGGACAGGGACATTGGTAAGTCTAAAGCCTGAACTTTTTTGTTCCAGGCTGACAGTATGGCCCTTTGCAAATTCCTTGAATGGAATTGACCGTAGGGTACCGCTTCGAATGAAGCCACCATCTTTCCCAGCAGCCTCATGCAGAGACGTATGGATGGTTTTCTTTTTGTACCCACTAAGTGGGTCAAATTTCTTAAAGACGACACCTTCTCTGGAGGTAAGAAAATCTTTCTCTGATTTGAATCCAGCCTTAGCCCTAAGTATTCCAGACTTTTGACTGGTCTTAGAGCTGACTTGTCCCGGTTGATAATCCAACCGTGATATTCCAGATACTCGATTGTCTTGTGAATAGCTACTTCCAGCTTTTCCACTGAGTGGTCTATTAGTAGCAGGTCGTCTAGATATGCCATTATCGTTACACCCTGTGTTCTTAGATTGGCCAATAATGGGGCCAGAATTTTTGTGAACACTCGTGGTGCTGTGGCCAGACCGAAAGGTAAGGCTCTGAACTGAAAATGGCGCCCTTCTACTGCAAAGCGTAGAAATTTCTGATGGGCCGGAAAGATGGGAATATGCAGATAAGCATCCCTTATGTCGATCGAGGCTAGCCATTCCTGCCCTTGTAGGGCGGTGGCCACTGATCGGATCGACTCCATCCGAAAAGTCCTGATATTTAGGAACTTGTTTAGCCCTTTTAGATTTAATATGGGCCTCACGTCCCCATTTGGTTTGGGGACTGTGAAAAGGTTCGAGTAAAACCCGAATCCGCTTTCTTCCAGGGGAACCTTCATGATTACCCCTTGGAGCAATAGTTGTTCTAGTGCCAGAAGGAGGGATCCTCTCTTTTGGGGATCTCTTGGCACATTTGACCTCATAAATTGGGCAGGAGGAGTGCCTTTTAACTCCAGCTTGTATCCCAGACTTACTGCGGAGAGCACCCATCTGTCTCTGATGGTGTCCCGCCAGGTCTCTGTGAACAACTGAAGTCTTCCCCCCACCCGATTGAGCGGGGGCAATACTTCATGCCTTAGGGGGAGGTTTTGTACCTCTCTTGATCCAGGGCTTCTTGTTACCCTGTGATTGTCCCTGATTTCTGCCCCCTGAATTTGACCGCGGAGGCCGTCGGAACTGCTTCACAGCCGATGTGCCCGGGACTGGAGAGGTAGGCCTCTTAAAAGAAGGACTTCTACCCTTGTTCTTAACCGGTAAGAGTGAACTTTTACCGGCAGAAATTTTCTGGATATATTTGTCCAGATCTTCTCCAAATAAGCGTTCTCCATGAAATGGGAAGCTAACCAGCAGTTTTTTACAGGGAGCTTCAGCAGACCAGTTTTTGAGCCACAGAAGCCTACGCATATGTACTATAGACAGCGTAAAGCGGGAGGCCTGTTGGATTGTATCCTTTATGGCGTCCCCGCAAAACACAAGGCTCTAGGCAGGTCAGCTAGGGCATGAGCCTGCTGATCTGGTAAGTCCCTTAAGACTTGTTTCAACTGATCTTTCACTGCTTGGCAGACTCCAATCGCTGCTACCGCAGGTTGTGTCACCATACTTGCTGTAGAGAAAGCAGATTTTAGTAAAGACTCCAATTTTTTATCTATTGGGTCTTTGAACATTGGAACATTATCTACTGGACATGTCAGTGATTTGTTAACAGAAGAGATGGCTGCGTCCACTATAGGGACCCTCCATTTTCTTATGAACTTATCCTCCATGGGATAGATCACCGGAAATCTCTTGGGGGGAGCAAATATTTTATCAGGATGCTCCCAATCCTGGTAAATAAGCCCTTCTAATAAAGGGTGGATTGGGAAGGAACAGACCGCCTGGGGAGCTTTTAGCGACCCCAGCGAGGAAACCGTAGTGGATGGTGGTTCCGCCAGAGGCATTTTAAATGCTGATCGGACCATGTTAGTCAGAGACTGAACCCATAATCTTTCAGCCTGAGAAGCTGAGAAAGGTTCTTCCACTGTTGATTCCTCTATAAGTGAATCAACCTCATCCTGATCCCCTTCAGGTAGGTCGATCTCTGTGTGGGGCTGTTCCTCCACTAACAGGCACTCTGAAGGAGGAGACGGAGATCGGACGCGCTTTTCCTGTGACAGGGAAGCAGCGATCAATGCTGTTAATCTCTCTTCCAATCCTCCCAGAGTTGAGGATAAAACCTCCTCTGTTATATATACAGGAGCAGGTGGACTGGGGACAGCCGCAGCACCAGGCATTCCTGCGGGGTTTCTACGGCTACTGACCTCTGCATTCTCAGGGGAGATTGGTGCAGTGCAAGCATGCCCAATATCCTCAGAGCCCGATGGAGACCCCTTTGGCTTCCTGGAAGATCTATTTCCGGAGCGTCTGGACGACATATCCTTTAAGCACAAAGCTGAGGTATTCCCGTCGTCATACACCAATTTTTGCTGGTAATAGTCTAACACAGGTGCTGCTATATACCAGCTGGTGTCCACTAAAGTGCCTTTCTATGGGGATGCCTGCATCAACCGCCTCTGTGTGCCACTGTTTGTTGCTAGCTCTGTTTGCATGCAGCTAACACTTGTACTGTGTCTTTTAACCATGCTGGGACGCCCGCACATGCGCAGAAGCGCCGCGGCGCGCATCGAGCGTCATCCACCCGCCCCGCCCCTTTTTTTTTCATAGGAGGCGCGTGCACGCGCCCGCGCGCGCGCCCGTGCGCCAATGGCGCCCTTTTCGAAAACCAACAGAGGACTAGGAGCCAGGGCCCTTTTTGCCGGAGGGCCTGTGCGGTGGATGAACGCAGCAACAGGGCAGAGGAAGTGGATTCCCTCAGAGAAACTTACCAGCTGCCTGGATCTTTTGAGTTGAGAAAACCAAAGATCCACATTTACAAGAAAAATGGACTACAGCGGCCTCTAGTGGTTTAACACAGGTACCGCGGTCCCTGTTTTTTTTTTTTTTTTCTTGACTACTATTAAAATTTTACATTTTCAGTAGTTATAGGCAAACACAGATATTTAGCGGGAATACCGTTAGGTAACAGACAGAAAGACAAATTAGGCTTGGGGGTCCCCCAATAGAACCAAGTTCCTGAGGGCCCCCACTTACCTGATCCCCGCCGCAGGACTTTGTTTGGTCCACAAAAGTCCAAACTTCACCTATCACGGCAGGCATTGTAATTAAACCTTCAGGGACCGGGTTCCCAAGGATTCCACTCCCCTGGACCTGTATAGCACCCTGCACAGACAGCGTCTTGGTCGTGGGTATGACCAGAGCTCTGGATCCCAGGGTCCAGCCCTCCTAAGAGAAGCATTACAGGCAAAACCTTGCTCTTCTGCTGCAAGGCCCGGGTACCGACCGTTTAGCTATGAAGCTTTTTTGGTGGGATCCGGAACAGCTTACTAAGGCCCAAAAGAACCTGTACGCAAGCCCAGTGAAAACACATGTTACTCTTTGGCCAACACCTTAGACACTGGCAAAAAACTGAGGTGCTCCCGGGTGGGAGGGGCTTATATAGGGGAGGGTACTTCCGGTTTGGAATTGGCCAGTGCCAACACCTGAAGGTAAACTATATAACCCATTAGTAATGACTAAGTCGCTCTGTGTCCCGTGATGTACGAAAAAGAAAAAGAGAATACTGCAGGAAGGGAGGAGATCTACTTTTATAGTATAACCGGTCCTGAATTGGGCAGGGAGGCGGAGCTATCCCATACGTATATGCTGTCATGCTGTGTCAGGAAACAGATTTTACGGTGAGTACAAAAATCCTATTTTTTTTTTCCCCCAAAAAAATTGCTGCAAAAATATTGCAATTATCGCCATTTTTATTTCCTAGGGTGTCTGCTAAAAAAATGTTTTATATAATGTTTGGGGGTTAGAAGTAATTTTCTAGCAAAAAATACTAATGTAAACAAAAATTGCCAGAAAAGTCTTGGCCTTCAAGTGGTCAATGTTCTAAATTGAACAAGTCGAAGAATAAAATTTGCATTTTTTTATCCATGGTAACAAAACACTTGTTGCTTTGAAATGTAACACTGGTTAAAGTAGGTAAACGCTTTTTTTCTTCCGACTTCTTGCATCTTTTTACAATGCATAGGAAAAAAATTAATTGCTGGACAATATTGCAAAAGGGAGTTTTTTTTGTTTTCATAAAAAACTTTAGTACTGTAGGTAATGTGTTATTGCTAAACTAGTAAAGGCTGTAGATGAAATTGCTTTAGTACATAAGGAGTATACTTGGTATATTGAAAATGCATACATTGCTGACCCATTATTTTTTTTCATGTTGTTTTTTTCAGAGGCCAATCCTTTCCTACAGTCTGTGTACCATTGCATGACATCTAAACTACTTCAGCTTCCCGACAAACACTCTCTCACAGCATTGTTGACCACATGGGCACAAAGCATTCGGCAAGCCTGTCTGTCAGCTGCATGAAGAGAACAAGATGTTCATATGCAACACATCTGGACCAGTCCATTAGGCCCATGGCGCCAGTAAATTGAAATACTGAACAGGGGTTAAAACTCTGCAATATAATGCTGTCTTGGGAATGATTAATTAAATGATAGACAAACTGTACAAAACATTAGGAGCCACATTTTTATTCAAGTCTGAAATGTTTTTTTTACACATGACAACAAACAACGTTTATGAATTTTTATATATATTTGTTGCAGAGGAAGTTACGTGATCGCCATTTCATCGATATCCCAACTATACTTATGAGTTATGTTTCTAATACAGTACGGGAGAGTGAAAGCAGGAATCTAAATGGTTTCTAATGGCAATAGTATGTTCTTCTTTTATATGTATAGTGTATGTATAATGTCCTAATATAACAAGGCCTTAAGCTGGGTACACGCTAACAGTGTTTTTTTTTTTTTTGTGCAAAAAAAAAACAAACCTGTTGACTCCGGTTGGAGACACTGTACTAATCCCCCCCCCCCCCCCCCCAAGAGAACACTACAATCAGCGCTGTCTGCCATTGGCTCAGAGCGCTGATTGGGAGTCGGTCGGCTGCTGGTTTTCCAGCATGCACGTCCGACATACACAGGAGCAGAATGTCGGCCGTCTTTTTAACTGGCAAATGTCTCCCATCATTCTGCCCGTGTGTACAGAGCTTTAGAAACTGATGCCATGGGCTGCTGTCATACAGTATACAGCAGCTGTGTTCTGGCAGTGGTATGGGAACTTCAAATTGGGGTGAGCGCTGTTCAACCATTTACAGGAAGCCTTGAATTTTTATCAATGAATACAAGGCTTACTATGATAGGCTGAGAGGTGGAGATCGTGGAATCATTCACCCACCTCTCCACCGATGCAGATCTGTTCATTTGTAGATCCTGCGGAAGATGATGTACTGTAGATTAACACATTTTTTTATTCTTTTTTTTGCAGTTTCTTGCAATAAATAAGATTCTCATTTCAGAGAGTCATACAAATGTTGCTTTTTTAACTATTTTATTTCTAGCAGTTTGGAAAAAAAACAAGCATTGTACATTATTAATACCCAGACATTTGACAATTGGAGTTTTTGTATATGAATTTTAAGTGGAATTAAACAAGGCTTAAAACTAAGTGTGGTCATAGATTATGTATGTTTATTATACAATACTAATATGTGCACAAGCTTTAAACCAGAGTGAATATAGAAATTCAAGGTACTTCATAGTAATTCCTTTATTCTGGGTCTGTATCTCATGGGCTCATCTAATGAAACTCCTTTATATCTTAACAGAGGTGTTAGCAAGGGGACACTTAAGGGCAAATTTTATAAAGCAGTGAATGTGAAACTGCAGGTGAATCCTCCTGGTGCATGGGGTTATTAAAGGGAATGATTAGCCTCCGGTTAATTTTTTACACCCGCAGGGGTCTTAAGCATGACTCCCACAGGCAGAGGCATGATGGGACTTGTAGTTTCGCAACAACTGGAGGGCCGCTAGTTTGACACACCTGGTAGAGGAATGTCACATTAACTGCTTTTAAGAATATATGTAAGCTAAATTTTAAGAAATTTTGCTCTTACAAAGACACCATTGGAGTACAGTAGATACAAGACTTCATCAAACTCCCCAAATGTTGGGAAAATTACAAAAACACTAAGCCCTGCTTCTTACCAGTGCGGCTTTGAAATCGTGCTACTTTGGCACATATTCAAAGCTTCAGATCAGTGCTATTTGGATTGGTGATTTCATTGCTGCTTGCAACTTCATATAACAGAAGTCAATGCAAGACACAATGAAATATCCGAAAATTGGTGCAGGATCCTTTTTCAAAGTCGCAATGATTTGAACAATTCCATCCCTGAAAATAGGGTGCGACCTTGTCATGCGATTTTGAACTGTCAAATCACATGCCAAATCGCATTGGTGTGAACGAGGGTTTAGAGAGTGTTAAAATGAATACATCAGTCCATTCAGTCATTATCAATCCAAATATAAAATGATGTACCGCTATCAACACATTAACTAATTTATCGCACACATTTGTTTTGAATAATGAACCTCTATCACTCTCTTTTGAGACCCACTGTATTTATTTTCTACAATTTCTCTGAAGATTGCAGTGATTTATCAGTCTCCTGAACCAGAATCACATGTTGATGAGTTCTCTGCTTGGTTATCCTACTTTCTCCCCTCTGAAATACCCACTATCATTCTTGGGGACTTTAACATTCCTGGTAATGTTAACAGCCCAGCTACGTCTCAACTTAACTTCATCTTTTGACCTAACACATTGGACATACACTTCCACTCACTCCAATTTTAACACACCTGACCTTGTTTTCTCCTGGCAACCTCACCAATGCCCCTTTTCCTCTCTGGTTCCAACCTCATCAGTTGTCCTTGTCCCTTTTTTTATGTTTTAAAAGTCAGCAGCTACAAAAAGTGTAGCTGCTGGCTTTTAATAAACATACACTTACCTGTTTCACTGTCCAGCGACGCGATGCCCGGAGCTTCGCTCCTCCCCCCCCCCTTTTCCGCCGGGGCGTCTCCATTCATAGTGTGGGCACCCGGCCGTGACAGCTTTCGGCTTCACGGCTGGGCACTTACTGCGCATGCTCGAACGGGGCAGCGCTCTGAGTGGACAGGCGATCGCCCGGGACCTGTCACGTGTCCCAGGTTGATCGCCTACAGGGAGGGGCCGCCTTAGGCGATATGACGAGTCGCCTAGGCAGTCCCTGGGTGGAAGAAGGAAGTGGGACAGGAAGTCCCACTCCTACTGAAGCCCCCACTCCCCCCACCAAAAAAATTACATGCCAAATGTGGCATGTAAGGGGGCGAGGAGTGGATTAAGTGGAAGTTCCAAATTTGGGTGGAACTTCGCTTTAAGCGCCTAGCCATCCAAGCATCAAATTACTAGGAGAATCCATGGACACTTTAACCCTTCACTTTTCTATTTGCTACTGACCACCTACAGTATCTCAAAGTGAGTATACCCCTCACATTTTTGTAAATGTTTTATTATATCTTTTCTCATGTGACAACACTGAAGAAGTAATACTTTGCTACAATTGAAAGTAGTGAGTGTACAGCTTGTATAACGGTGTAAATTTGCTGTCCCGTCAAAATAACTACACACAGCCATTATTGTCTAAACTGCTGGCAACAGAAGTGAGTACACCCCTAAGTGATGTCCACATGGGCCCAAAGTGTGAATATTTTTTGTGGCCACTATTTATTTTCCAGCACTGCCTTAACGCTCTTGGTCATGGAGTTCACCAGAGCTTCACAGGTTGCCACTGGAGTCCTCTTCCACTCCTCCATGACGACATCACAGAGCTGGTGGATGTTAGAGACCTTGCACTCCTCCTCCTTCCGTTTTGAGGATGTCCCACAGATGTTTAATAGGGTTTGGGTCTGGAGACATGCTTGGCCAGTCATCACCTTTACCCTCAGCTTCTTTCAGAAAGCACCTCACTGTTTACACCGCTGAGCACCATTCAAACTTCCTGCCACTATTCATTTTCTCCCACTGGGGGGTCAAGGGTGTGTGAATGATCACTGACGTCATCTGCTGTACAGAGCATTTTGCACTCTTTCCTACCATTCAGCCCAGAAGATGCATCATTTTGCTCCCACTGTTGAAACACCACCTGGGTCTCCAGTCCATTTCCACTACCTAGAAGTGTAAAATCAAAACCTCTTGTGCGCTGCCTCACCCAACCTCCTACTTGTGTGTATTTTATGCAGCTACTGCAATCACCAAGTGTGTTAACTACTAGCAATGAAAAAATGTAATTAAAAAAAGTGTTGCACTGCTGATCATAACTCAATTACATAAATTTGCTAATTCTCAGTAATACAATGTAAAAAACCCACATAAAATGAAATAAAAATCAAACTTTAATAAATATAACATTCATTATTGTCCATCAAAATTTCTAAAGTGTAATGAAATCCAATCTCCAAAGGTGCCTCCTTTTTACACCGATATTACAGTCCACTCTGCTGGTAGTCTTCTGTTGGGTACTGGTCACACAATCCTGGTGCTGCAATTAATACTTTTCCCAATCTGCGCAGCACAGATTAATCGAAGCACCAGGATTGTGTGATCAGGAATGTACTATCACGGTGTAAAAGGACCTTTTGTAGATTGGATTTCAATACACTAGGAATTTTAATGGACATTAGTGCATGTTATATTAATGCTTGTTTGATTTTTATTTAATTTTATGTGGGTTTTTCACATTGTATTTCTGAGAATTGGCAAATTTATGTGATTGAGTTACGGGCAGCAGTGCAACCCCCATCCTTTTAATTAAAAAAAAAAAAGAATTTCATCTACTGCCTGCAGTGACATGGCAATCTCTGGCTGCCCAAAACGAGCATTGGCATGAGCTTGTTAGCACCTGAGGCTTAGCCTTATGTTTGGGCCTAATTACATTACCTCTGTATGGATGCAACATATCTTTACCAAGACAGGTGGGAAAGTCCCAATACCATAGATGACCCCAATCCATACTCGCCTAGTGCTTCTGGGGGCTTTTACTTCGTATCCTTTAGATGGAACAAGCCTGTATACTCAATCCGGAGACCCCTGTTGTTCCACGGCTCTGCCAAGTTCTCCGTGTCCACTCGGGACCTCGGCTCTAAGCACACACTCCTCCCCCTGCAGAGTCTCTCCATGAACCTCCTGTACCTTTTAGGACAGGTTGGGTCTGTGGATCCCTGTCACAATTTCTGACTCCGATTCAAAGTCCCAGCAGTTAATCGCTGAAGAGACTGTTTTTGAGGCACTGCAGTGTCTTGCCATTACCCTAGATATACAGGGGGGTTGTTTCAAACTACAACCCTGCATCTGGATGATCAGCCTGCTGTTCTAAGCATTGGGTTTTTACAGCTGCATAGACCTTTCCAGTACATCTTCTATTTGAGAAATTATGTTTACTATAAACTTATGCTGGAGCATTTACATTTTCAGAGGTAATTTTGTAAATCTGACTGTGACCCACCTTAATGGGAATACCACTAGGTCCTGCTCACTTTTTGTGATTCCACTGACGGGCAGCTAGAGTCCCTCCTTAAGTCCTAGCTTGAATTGACTGGCCTTGCCCTCTGATCTAAATGCGTTTCTCGCATGAGGCTTATGTCTGTACAGATGTGCAGAGCACTCTGGGTGTTTGGTTGGGACACTGATACTGCAACCTGCTGTTTCCTCCCATTGCAATTTCAGACCCTTGCTCTCTGGACTAAGTGCGTGGCCCGAGATCTTAATTTTGTTCACGGACCTTTCTGTCCTTTTTAATGGTGATCTGGGATAAACAAATATTGTTTAAATACAAAAGGCATGTGTATCTTACCTAAATCTTGGTGTGCTTTGTGCATTTCTCTCAGATCTGTGCAGTATTCCAGTGTAAAACCTTGCCTCTGTGCAGGAGCTTCCAGTAAAAAAAGACCAGTAACTGCTGCTCTCTCTGTGCAGGGTGACTGGTCTTGTCTCCACCACCTCCTGTACATTTCTGCAGGCAGCCTGTAGTGGGTGGGCCTGCTGGGCCTCTTCCATAGCTCTATCTGCACAGGGTATGTACAGCACAGTGATGATGCCACTGCTACTTTTACCAGGTAAAGTTTAGGTTTGCAAAGGCTTATGGTACACAAAAAATACATTTATATTATTTATGGCTATTGAGTATATTCAAATAAAATTGTGTGCCTGGAGTTTAGCTTTCAAGCTGATCTCAAGCTTTCAGTAAAGTTTAAATAGTTTGTTGAACCAAGCTGTTCCAAACAAACCAAACCGTTGGTTAGGGTACCCTTTTGCCCAGAAAAAACGAGGCAAAATCCCTGCAGGTAAACCCTGGGCTCTTGGTTTCCAGGGGTTCATTTTGTTCATCTCCGGCCTCCAGTTCAAGCCTAGTACCTAGTTTTGCAGAAATACCTAAACCGCTAAGCCTGGCTCCAAGCCCCTTTGCAATGATTGAATGCCTCCACTTCATGTGAGGGAGATGTCTGTCTGTGACCACCTAATCCTGGGACATTCTGGACCTTTGGGTGCAGAATGTAATCTTTAGGGGGTATAAACTGGAGTTTCACTCTTGCTTAATGCCTCTCTGTAAATGCTGCAGGATCTGTAAGCTGCCCAGCAGCAGTTGCTGGGGGTGATTGCCCTAGTCCCTGTAGAGGAAAGGTTTCAGGAATTCTACTTCAATCGGTTTACTGTCCCCAAAGCAAAAGGTGGCATTTGCCCTATTCTGAATCTGAAGATCCTCAATAATATCCTTTGAAGGAAGCCAGGTTGGTTATAGCTTTCCTTCAGCAAGGGGACTTCCTGACTGCTGTAAATGTCATGGATGCTTACTTACACGTCCCTGAATTCCCTCCACATCAATGCTTTCTGTGTTTTGTTTTGGGGTGAGTGGCACTTAGTTTGTTGCTTTTTAATTTGGCCTGTTCACATTGTGAGGAACCTGAATGATCTATGTTATCTGGCCATGCTCTTTGTGCCAAAGTCCAGAAGATTCTGCAGAGTTTTAGGTTGATTCTCAACTTCCAGTATGCACTGGATCCAGCTCATTGCTTTGAGTACCCGGGCTTAGTCTTAAGCCTCGTACACACAATCAGGTTTTCATCGGACAAAGCGTACGACTTTTGTCCGAAGGGCGTTGGCCGTGAACTTGTATTGCATACAAACGGCACTAGTGCCACCCTTTGGGCAACTTCTGCTAATGTTGTGGTGAGCATTGCTTCTGAGCATGCGTGTTTGTATTTCTGAGTTTTGGCCGACGGACTTGTGTACACAAGATCGGAAAATCCGACAACACACAATTGTTGGCGGACAATTTTAATATATGCTATCCCACATTTGTCTGTGGGAAAATCTGACAATTGTCCAATGAAGCATACAAACGGCCGGATTTTCCGACAACAGCCTGTCATCATACTTTTCCCGTTGGAAAATCTGATCGAGTGTACGAGGCTTAAGACATATCCCAGTCAAGTATTCTGAGCCTTCACTCTTACATGTAGACACTTTGAGATCAACCCTGCATTTACATCTGAGGGTGAGGTGGTGCCATATTCCAATTTTTCACTCCAGGCCATTGCATATTGACATTCTGGCTGCATGGTATATGAAAACTAGCAACTAGGGAAGTGGACTTTAAAGGCACACGAAGTAGATCATGTAAAAAGTTAAGGTTATTTTAGAAAAAATTGTTTTTAAAAAAGATTATACATAGAGATATATAAAATTCATAATGCTATTACATGACCCACACATATAGCTTCTGATAGTTCCCAAATAAACAATTCTAACAATTGATCATTAATTTTGTTGCCAGAAGTGACCCCCTTTCTCCTGCCTGCCCTCCAACAGGCCAAACCCCCCACCTCCCCTCCTTATTATATGCTGACTGGTCAAGGCAACAACATCTCACGAGGTGAACGATCTACGATCGATCAACAAATATTTGATTGATCATTTAGTGGTCTAAGCTTGCCTTCCCTTTACCCTTTCCCTTTCCCCCCTCCCTCCTTTTTGTATAGATTCTGATAGTTCCCAAATAAACAATTATAACAATAAACCCAATGGTGGAAATTCTAGTAACAGTAACCAAATGGGGATGTAAATATGGAATAGTTGAATCAAAGTGTGAATCCAAATACAAGAAGTTCGCTCTACATGTTGCGCGTAAAAGTACGGTTCTTCAGGAGTGCGCGCACACACACGCGCGCGCACACACACGCGCGTGCCACCAGACTTTGAGAGGAAATCAAAAAGCCAGCCAGTCCAGAATGTAGGGTCATAAAGTCATCAGCTGCAGAAATTGGATATTATACTTTGCTGGTAAGCAAAAGTGTGTCCAGAAAGGAGTATGGCCAATATATAACTAGAGCGCAACATATGCTGGTAAATTAGACCAGCAAATGTTAGCTAAGGGTACAGACTTGTCCAAACAGTATAAAAAGCCACGAGCATAAAGCTTGGATTGGCCAACACCTTAGGGTTAAAGCCGTAGTGTATGGTATGCAGTCCCCCTGGCTGCATGGGGTATGCAGAATCGGTCTCTGGATCAGACTGTGCGCATGAAGGTCATAAGTCTGGGAAATCTGTTCTCTGGATGATAAAGTGCTTACAATGGATGCCAGCCTATTGAGCTGTAGGATGGGGAGAAAAGAAGGATCTTGGGGGACAGTTACATTTCAGGGGATTTTGTCCTCAAGGAATTCTAAACTGTCCAACATGGAGTCCAGTTGGACAATGCCATGGCCTACATCAGGGAGGCGCAAGAAGCTGCACAGCTCAGAGAGGTTGATCTGATTCTGGCTGAGGTAGAACTTCGTTTTCTGACCCTAACCATCATGCATATCCTGGGCTTGGCAAATTAGTAAATGGACTAACTCATTCATCAATGTCTGTTTTCAGCGGGATGGTCTCTTTACCCCAGGATGTTTCAGGACCTCCTCAATGCATAATAACTGTGTCAGAAAGATATGGTAGTCAGAATACTGGTGTATTTCCCATGGCCACTTCCAAAACCTTTGTCTTAAGGACTGATTCCCCATCTTGCTTCTCTGGCTTTGACAGCCTGGCTGTTGAAGCCTAGGTCCCCGAGGACCAAGGGCTTAGTGGATTTGGATTATTACACTTTGGAAAGCTAGGAAATTTACTTTTTGCAAGGTTTACCATCGCACCTAGAAGACTTATTTTGTTAGGTGCAAAGAAATGGAGTTCCAGCCTAGATGGTATTCAGTGGGACATATCCTGTTTTTTCTCCAGTCAGGTATGGATCTGTGTTTTGACCTGGAGTACTGTCGAGGGGCAAGTCTCAGGTGGCTATCCTCTTTGAGAGGACCCTTACACAATTTGTAAAATTGTGTACAGGCTCTCCTCTAACGACCAGGTTCCGTTCCAGCGACCAAGTTGTTAAATGAATTTGTTATTAAACGAGGAGCCACAAGTAATCAATATTTTAGGCATTCTTAACTTTCTAAAAAAAAAAAAAAAAAAATGGTCTAAACACAAAACTCCAACTCTATAACAGTGCTTTCATTTGCATAAGTATAGAACACAAAAACAAAAATCTTGTACAGAGTGTGTAAAGATGCTTCAAAATGGCCCTTTCTGCATAAGCACCGCTCAGTGCTTAGGATTGAGGCAATTGAAGGTTTAACTAGAGCAATAGAATAATGAATGTCTATGTGAGTATAGGATGGAAATCCTAATCACAGTGAGCAGCTGCTGAAAATTGCATAGAAAGTGTATGGAACAATATTTTTAAAGAACATCCAAAGGCTAATCATAATGTAAAACAATAAAATCGTGCACAATAAAAATTGTAGACAAATACTGTAAAACACTAAAATGGAAAACCATATGACTGTCCATAAACAAATGTAGCAGCGCTCTTCTCAAAAAATTATAAGCTTCTTTATGTGTCCCTGTGCACATAAAGGGACCAATAGGTGGAAAAAAAAAAACAATGTATAGTTCTTTATCCCAGTGCAGTGATACAGGTCAAAACTTCATCCGTGATGTATCGCATTGAAAGTTGAGAAGTCCCCTTTTGGGGATGCACTCACCACAATGTAGAATGAGATATGCCTTCTCACTAAAACATAGGATCGCCTCCTCCTTTTTCCCCTCCCCTTTTCCACTGATATCCAGCTCTTGTGTGTTCAGGGGATCAAGTCATTCATATGGGAAAGAAATGGCCACATCGCGTGATATTGCTTAAAACATTTATTTTCCCATAGATAACCCCCCCCCCCCCTTACAGATGGATACGTACACAATTTTAAATTATAATGGGCAAGTAAAGTGCTATTGCTTGGCGGCACAGTACACCAAAGACGCCAGTAGATGGGGGTCCACGCTATCACGGACAGCATGTAAACTCTTTACCACTTCCTGGATTCAGTGGAGTGCAAGCGGCACTTCCGGTTTGACCAGCGAGACCACGACCCTGATGCGTTTCGTCACTTCCGGACTTCGTCTGAGGGCGTGGTCTCAATGCGCAGTCACCGGTCTTTTAATATTGAGGCACGGACACATCCCCAATGCTGGAAGCCAATCACAGCGGTATGTTCGCTCACACCCCTTTGCAATGCTGAATGCAGCCTGCTGATAGGGTGAATGTAGCGAACACAGAAGATGGACATCCGTTACTCACAACATTTAGGCAGTGGTGGAATGTCCACAGATAAAGTCATAATCCGCATGAGAGGGGGGATAAAAACAATGTAGAATACTGTACATAATACACAAATGCCATTGCTGATATAAAATCTAGAATGGGTGGCATAGTGGAACATTTGCTGATTGTTTATGACATTGATCCGCAATGCGGGAACACAATCTGGTCCATGAGTGTGAGTGCATGCAGCGAGGAGGGGCCCAGGCTAGGGCAGACCCATCGCTGTCAGTACGCCGTGATTCCACATCACACATGGAGCGATATCAAGTGTGCAACCAATGTTACTCATCATAAACCATACGATTCACACATCAATCCATACAGTATGGCAATACAATATATATAATTAATATATTATACACACATATATACACATCCTCACATATGACCATACTGGCTTGAATAACCAATCTGTTAAGATTGAGAACTACCGGTAAGTGTATAAAGCAGGATGATAAGAACTGTGTGAATAAAAGGAGGTGTAGAAAAAAGCATGGATAAAATGTGAAATCAGAACCTGATATGAAACTAACGGGGTCATTGATGGAATGCCAACCTAACTCCACCATAGGTGAGATGTCGTACGACACACCTGGTAAGGAGTGCAAAAATTTGATTTACATGAAATATTATTAAAACATAGAAAATATTAAAAATATATATTAAATATATATCTAAAATGTTTTAAAGATAAAACATTTCTTAAAATATTCCTAAAACAAATGTATTTTTAAAGGATATATCCAAAAGTATATATAAAAAAAATGAGAGAGAGAGAGATGAAATAACAGCCACAATAAAAAGGTGTGTGTGTGTGTGTGTGTGAGAGAGAGATCAAGTGAAAACGTAAAGGGTAGAGATAGCATCCGGTGTCACTGATAAAACAATTGATGTCGAGCTCAATATTGAGGCCTTTTGGGGATAAAACATCAGTTAAGTATATCCATTGAGTTTCCCGTTTTGATAATTCTCGTACGAGATGTGACCCCCAGGTGTTCAACCCCCCCCAGAACTCCAAGCCTGATGCATCCTGATTATGTTTTAGTTTGAAATGCAGAGAGACATTATGATCTTTAAACCCTATTTTTATGTTGTGTATGTGCTCTGCTATTCTCACTCTTAACATCTTTTTGTACGACCTATGTAAAGGAGACCACATGGGCATTTCAAGGCATAGACTACATGTGTGCTGTTACATGTGATGAATTGTTTTATGTCGAAATACCGGTTATTGGAAGGGGATAAGAAATTCTCTAAGCCTCTGAGTGGTCTAGATACTTCCCTACAGGCCTTGCATCTTCTGCAGGCAAAAAAAACATTCTGATTCCAGAAGGTTGGTGGGCGTGTAGGGGGGTCCAGTACCTTTTTTACAACCTTGTCCCCATAGTTTGTAGCTTTTCTGTACACGACTTGTGGTTTAGGTGGTAGCACCGTGCCTAATTTCTTATCCATAAGTAGAATGTGCCAGTGCTGACTGAAGATGGATTCAACTTCCTTGTATTGTGTGTGGAAACCAGATATGAACCCCCATTCTTTTGTCTTGTTCTGAGGCTGGGGGGCCTGGGGATCCTTTTCTACAAGACAGGTATCTCTGGAAATGGCTCCCACATCTGCGACCAGTTTGTCCACATGTTCCCATTCTAGATTTTATATCAGCAATGGCATTTGTGTATTATGTATTCTACATTGTTTTTATCCCCCCTCTCATGCGAATTATGAATTTATCTGCGGACATTCCACCGCTGCCTAAATGTTGTGAGTAATGGATGTCCATCTTCTGTGTTCGCTCCATTCACCCTATCAGCAGGCTGCATTCAGCATTGCAAAGGGGTGTGAGCGAACATACCGCTGTGATTGGCTTCCAGCATTGGGGATGTGTCCGTGTCTCAATAATAAAAAACGGGTGACTGCGCTTTGAGACCACGCCCTCAGACGAAGTCCGGAAGTGACAAAATGCGTCAGGGTCGTGGTCTCGCTGGTCAAACCAGAAGTGACGCTTGCACTCCACTGAATCCAGGAACCAGGAAGTGGTAACGAGTTTACATGCTGTCCGTGATAGCGTGGACCCCTATCTACTGGCGTCTTTGGTGTACTGTGCCGCCAAGCAATAGCACTTTACTTGCCCATTATAATTTAAAATTGTGTACGTATCCATCTGTAAGGGGGGTTATCTATGGGAAAATAAATGTTTTAAGCAATATCACGCTATGTGACCATTTCTTTCCCATATGAATGACTTGATCCCCTGAACACACAAGAGCTGGATATCGGTGAAAAAGGAGGAGGCGATCCTATGTTCTGGTGATAAGGCATATCTCATTCTACATTTTGGTGAGTGCATCCCCAAAAGGGGACTTCTCTACTTTCAATGCGATACATCACGGATGAAGTTTTGACCTGTATCACTGCACTGGGATAAAGAACTAT
Source organism: Rana muscosa (assembly GCA_029206835.1). Lineage (NCBI taxonomy): Eukaryota > Metazoa > Chordata > Amphibia > Anura > Ranidae > Rana > Rana muscosa. The sequence goes on along the minus strand of CM055116.1, from coordinate 890,862,448 downwards.
ACATATATTTTTTTCTCCACCTATTGGTCCCTTTATGTGCACAGGGACACATAAAGAAGCTTATAATTTTTTGATAAGAGCGCTGCTACATTATTTTATGGACAGTCATATGGTTTTCCATTTTAGTGTTTTACAGTATTTATTGTCTACAATTTTTATTGTGCACAATTTTATTGTTTTACATTATTTATGATTAGCCTTTGGATGGTCTTTAAAAATATTGTTCCATACAAAAAATCTTGTACTGTACAGGATACAAAGATTTACGGTGCCCAAAAAGTAAATGTATACAGTAGACATTTTAGTCATCAGATCCTTCAAAGGGTGATAGTGCTTTAGGGTCATCGGTGTTATCATTGGAGTTACCAGCAGGGTCATCAGGAGTGGTAGATGAGGGAGAAGACCACAAGGAAATGATACAACTGATAGAAGTAGCTTGCAAGAATTCTGTTAAGGTGCTCTGCTTTGTAATTTTCTTTTTTTTCTTCATAAATTTCATAACATCGCAAAAGTGCCTTCATCTGCCGCTCCACTTTAGAGAACCGTTCAACATTTGGGTCCATTCCCTATAATTCTAATAAAGCCGCATTCGTTTTTTGAGAACACACCAGCTAACTCCTTGACTGTGAACTTCTTTTGTACTACTTCCATTGTTTCCTCCTTTTCTTCCTCTTCTAAGTGCTGCTGTGCTTCTACCTCTATTAAATCTTTATTACTTAGCTCTCCCTCAACATATTCCACTAATTCTTTAATATCTGTCACTTCCACATCTAAGGCAAGCATGTTAGCAAGTAGCACACTTTTTTGATTTATAACTTCAACATCTGTTTTATCAAACCCTTCGCTATTATTCACAAACTCTTTAAGCATTTTTTCCCCCATATGCCCTGCATTCACTTTTCTGTTACTCCCTCCCAAGCTGATGCAATGTTTTTTATGCAATGTAAAATGTAAGCCTTCCAAAAATCACGAAGGGTAACTTCATAATTTTCAGTTGCTGCTACAGCTTTGGAAAAGGTGGTGTGCACATAGGCCTTGAATGTTGCTATTGCCCCCCACATCCATGGGTGGTAGGAAAGCGGTTGTGTTTTTAGGCAGATCCCACTACCTTTAAGTCTGGATGTAGGTCATCAAGATGCTGGTGGTGGCCTGGGGCATTATCAAGCAGAAGGATAATTTTAATGGATGAACACCCTTTTGCAGACAATAATGCTTGAATCAGGGTATGAAGCAATTGATGAACCAGTCATCTATGCTTTATTTGCATGATAATAAACAGGCACTGAAGCAGGTTAGTAAGCACACATTGCGTGTGGGTTCTGTGAACGATAGATGAGGGAGAGGCTTTAACTTGACCCCAGCAACATTTCCTCTCAACAACATGACCCTTTCTTTAATAGCCTTAAAATCGGGAATCGTTTTATTTTCTTTGTGTATGTAGGACCTTTCGGGCATTTTTTCCCCATTAAATATCTGCTCTGAATAGTAGCCACCTTTTTCAACGATTTCATCAAAATCGCCCACAAATTTTTTTATTTTTTTTTTCCTTAGCTTCCACATCTGCACTTGCAGCCTCACCACTGATACTTTGATTATGGAGGTTGAATGTTCCATAAAACCTTTGAAACCATCCATGGCTTGCTGTAAATGTTTGTCGATTCTTCTCCTTTGTGCCCTTTATGGTACAATGTTTTTATTGACATAAAGGAAAAGAAAAAAAGCGAAACCAGATAAATTCCCATGCAGGATAAATGGGCATGGAGCATAAGAAGATCATGTAAAGATACAAAAAAGTGTGTTGTAAAAGTATAAATTATAGACTAACACCGACCCTCAGGCTGAGGCCGAGGCCGGGGGTCTGTGCGTTATGCCCGAGCCTATAGACCCAGGTGCTAAGGTAAGTTAGGCCCCTTTTACACTGGGGCGGGAGGAGCGGTGGCAGTAAAGCGTCACTTTACCGTCGGAATTGCGGCGGTATTCGGCCGCTAGCGGTGCGGTTTTAACCCCTGCTAACGGCCGAAAAAGGGTTAATACCGCCAGCAATGCGCCTCTGCAGAGGCGCATTGCCGGCGGTATAGCCGCGGTGTCCCATTGCTTTCAATAGGCAGGAGCGGTAAACACACCGCTCCAAAGATGCGGCTAGCGGGACTTTGAGCGGTCCTGCTAGCGCAGCCGCTGTTTCAGATTGGTTTGCAGGCGCTATTTTTAGCGCAATAGCGCCTGCAAACCGCCCCAGTGTGAAAGGGGTCTAGGGGGGGGGGGGGGGGGGAGCGGAGCTGGCTGCAATAATGAGGAAAAAACCTTTGTGCACTTTCAAACTCTCAAAAATACTGCATGCTTTGGTTTGAATCAAGAAAAGACTCCTTGGCATTCTTTTTTCTATTTGGTCGTTAATCCATACCGCCAGCAGTTTCTCCATTTTATGAATGAGGCCTTTCCACTGCCTAGTTATTATGGCTTGATATCCTGTCGATGCTTTTACTGCCTCTTTCATTCTATTCTTATCCTTAAGGATTTTTGAAATGGTAGAATGTGCAGGATCCAATTCACTTGCTATTTCTTTAAATTTCTTGCCAGCCTCAAAGTCCTTAATTATCTTCATTTTCATATCAAGATCAATAGCTTTAGTTTTTTTCGTAGCACTTTCTGCAGGTGCAAGCACGCTTTTTCTTTTTTCTGACATGGTGTGGGCAATACCTGTACAGTACAAGCACATATTACATTAACATAAAGACATAAAACAGTAGAGTATTAAGAACGCTGAAAGGGGCATTAAGGAGAACCAAGTACAGTACCTGTAAAACAGCAGCCGGAAGTGAGAACGAGGCTGATGCAGAGTGATGACATGTCCTGCGTTTAGTGTACATCGCTGGTCGGGAGAGCTGGTCGTAAGTCCGAGCGGTCGTTAAACAGGTAAGTTGTTAAACAAGGAGTATCTGTACTTCAATATACAGTGCCTTGCAAAAGTATTCACCCCCCTTGGCATTTTTCATGTTTTGTTGCCTCACAACCTGTAATTAACATGGATTGTTTGAGGATTTGCATCGTTTAATTTACAGACCATACCCACTTTGAAGATGTTTTTTTTTTATTGTAAAGCAAACAACAAATAGGACAAAATAACAGAAAAAGTCAATGTGCATAACTATTCACCCCCCTAAAGTAAAAATACTTTGTAGAGCCACCTTTTGCGTCTATCACAGCTCCAAGTCGCTTTGGATAAGTTTCTATGAGCTTGCCACATCTTACCACTGGAATTTTTGCTCATTCCTCCTTGCAAAACTGCTCCAGCTCCTTCAAGTTGGATGGTTTGCACTTGTGAACAGCAATATTTAAGTCTGACCACAGATTTTCTATTAGATTGAGGTCTGGGCTTTGACTAGGCCATTCCAACACATTTACATGTTTCCCCTTAAACCACTCAAGTGTTGCTTTAGCAGTGTGTTTGGGGTCATTGTCCTGCTGGAAGGTGAACCTCTGTCCTAGCCCCAAATCACACACAGAGTGGTACAGGTTTTGCTTAAGAATATCCATGTATTTAGCACCATCCATCTTTCCCTCAACTCTGACCAGTTTTCCAGTCCTGACTGCTGAAAAACATCCCCACAGCATGATGTTGCCACCACCATGTTTCACTGTGGGGATGGTGTTGTTTGGGTGATGTGATGGGTTTGCGCCAGACAGTGTTTTTTTTTTTTTTGATGGCCAAAAAGTTCCATTTTAGTCTCATCAGACCAGAGCACCTTCCTCAGTACATTTTGGGAGTCTCCCACATGCCTTTTTCGCAAACTCAAAACGTGCCATTTTGTTTTTTTGCTGAAAGTAATGGCTTTCTTTTGGTCACTCTGCCATGAAGCCCAACTCAATACAGCTTATTGTCGTCCTATGTACAGATACTCCAGTCTCTGCTGTGGAACTCTGCAGCTCCTCCAGGGTTACCTTAGGTCTCTGTGCTGCCTCTCTGATTAATGCCCTCCTTGCCCGGTCCGTGAGTTTTGGTGTACAGGCCGTCTTTTGGCAGGTTTGCTGTTGTGCCATGTTCTTTCCATTTGGTTATGATAGATTTGATGGTGCTCCTAGGGATCATCAAAGATTTGGATATTTTTTTTTATAACCCAACTCTGACTTGTACTTCTCAACAACATTGTCCCTTACTTGTTTGGAGAGTTCCTTGGTCTTCATGGCAGTGTTTGGTTAGTGGTGCCTCTTGCTTAGGTGTTGCAGCTTTTGGGGCCTTTCAAAAAGGTGTGTATATGTAATGACAGATCATGTGACACTAAAGCCCCATACACACGATCTGACTTTTTGACAACAAACTTCAAAATGAGCAGGTTTTCAAAAAAATCCGACCGTGTGTACGCTCCTTCAGACAAACTTTTTCGGTTTTCATCGTAGAAAAGTTCGCTCTGCAAACGGACAAACTTTTCGGCAACAAAAGTCCTACGGTGCAAAGTCTTGCTGTGTGTACAGAAATCCAGCGGACTTTAGTCCAAAGTACAAATACGCATGCTCAGTACCAATGTTAAAATCAACCAACAATAGCAGAAGTTGAACAAAGGGTGGCGGTAAAGAGCTAAAAAAAACACGTAGTACGTTCATGTTTGTTGGCTGAAAAAGTCCTGTCGTGCGTATGCTATGGGCGTTCCCGGCCAACGCCCTTCAAACAAAAATCCACGGAAAAGTTTGTTTGAAGTCCGATCGGGTGTATGAGGCTTTAGATTGCACACAGGTAGACATCATTTCACTAATTATGTGACTTCTGAAGGTAAATGTTTGCGCCAGAGCTTTTTTTGGGCTTCATAATAAAGGAGCTGAATACATACGCACATGCCAATTGTCTTTCTTTTTTTTTTTTTTTTTTCTGAAAAATTATTTTATATATATATTTTTCTAAGTTTACTTCACCAACTTAGACTATTGTGTTCTGATCCATCACATGTAATTCAGATGGAAAAAAAAAACATTGAACTAAAGGCTGTAATGTAACAAAATAGGTAAAAAGCCAAGGGGGCGAATACTTTTGCAAGGACACACGCACACAATTTGAATATCATCAAAAAGTTCATTTATTTCAGTAATTTCCTAGTATGGGGCTGCGCTGACTTTGGACTTGATAAAAGACAGTGGACCAACACCAGCAGGTGACATGGCTCCCCAAATCATCAAGGACTGTGGAAAATGTTTCATTTGGAAATCAAGGTCCCAGAGTCTGGTGGAAGAGTGGAGAGGCACAGAATTCAAGTTGCATGAGCTCCAGTTTCCAGTCAGTGATGATTTGGGGAGCCATTTCATCTGCTGTTGTTAGTCCACTGTGTTTTATCAAGTCCAAAGTCAGTGCAGCCCTCTACCAGGAAATTCTAGAGCACTTCATGCTTCCCTCTGCTGACCAGCTTTATGGAGATTCTGATTTCATTTTCTTTTTAATCTTATTTTATTGGAAGGTGTGTTGCGTTTGTTAAAAATATGATTTTTATTATATTAATCAGACATAGGATACATGGGACAATATTACAATAGTGAGTGGGTCAGATTACTGTCAGTCTTTTGGTTTGAGTTGATTTCTCAAACAAATGCTGTTTTCATACAATGGGGTTAGATACCATTGTTGTATTCATGTCTATAGCTACAGTAAACAAGTAAGACATTGCTTGTTTGAGATTTCTTTCAGCTCTCAAACTGAAAGAATGACTGTTAGATTACTGACAGATTTGGTTTAAGTAGACAATAGGTAGATAGCATTGTTGTATTCAACAGTCCATTAAACAGGTATGTTTTCTGTTGTTTGGTAACTCAGCCTGACACATAAAAGCAGGCATAAGCTAGGACACACACATCATGTTGCTGTAAGATCAGAAGAAGTCACTCATCATAAGAAGAAGATGCCTGGTCACCAGCAATGGAGATCATGAACATAGCGTAATCGAAGTTAAGTAACCTTTAAATGTATTTGTACTGTTATAGACCATAGGCTGTTCATTTGCTAGGCATTTTGCTTGTTATAGAGATCTGTCAGTCTTGTAGTGTATTCCTAATATTGTTATAGTTTTGTATGTACAGCATCTTGTATAGTAAAAGCACATTTACACACTGCAGAAGTCTCAGCTTCCTTGTTTTACCACAGACTAACCTTGCTAGATAGAGGCAAGCAAAACATTTGGGGGCTCGGCCGCGATCTGTGCTATAATTCAATTGGAGCAGACTTGTTTTTCTGTAGTGTGTTGTGTAGCTTGTGCTAGGTAAAATGCTGCGTAAGCTGTTTAGGAAAAGCAAGGCTGCAGAGGAAGAAGAAAGTGTGCAGCTTACCTATCTGGGCCAGAAATAATGAGTGGGAGCCTCTTGCTAAAGAATTTGTGAAGTATGCTTCTCCCTTGAAGCAGACTTGGGGTGATAAAGTCTCAGATCATTTTGTAGATTTTAGCCTTAAGGGGTTGGATTTAAGTAAGAAAGAGAAGAGGACAGTGTCCACAGTGGGTTGGTACTTCCTCCATGCTCTCTATACTGAATCACATAGAAGGGAGAAGGCAGAGGCAGAAGTTAAGGTATTAAAAGACCAGCTAGCAGTTGCTTCAGAGTGTGTACGTTCAATCGCTAGTCGGGCTGATGATTTGAAAGAGCGGTGTGCAGCCCTCATGACCAAATCAATTAATGCCTTAAGTAAAATGAAGGGGCGTAAAGCCAGGGTACGTGCCATTGTCACATCCCAAAACTGGGATTGTGAGGATGTGCTCTCCTCAAACGATAGTGAGGATGAGGAGATAGTTTGATATTTCAGATGATGATCTGCTAGTGGGAAAGAAAAAGTATGCCAGACCTCTCATTACTAAGCATAGGAAACGGCAACATGATAGAGAGGATATGGCAGATGGGAAGGTGCATTATCGCAAACCCCAGAGATGTTGAAATTAAAGAAGCACGGGAGTTTACACAAACTGAACTCCATGAGCTGGCAAAACAATACAAACAAAGGTCTGGGGAGCCCCTATTGGGTTGGCTCCTACGCTTATGGGATGAAGGGGCGGACAGTGTTGTTTTGTCAGGTAAGGAAGCAGTGGCTATGGGAGTGTTAACCCATGATCCACAATTGCGTCAGGCAATGCGAAAAGCCCAAGAGATAAGCGTGAATTTTTCACTGTTAGACCTTGTGAGAGATGGAATAGTCCGAGTATATGCTAGTCCTACTGACCTGGAAAATACCTACTCCTGGAGATCAATAGGAGAGGGTATTTCCAGGTTACGTGAGATGGGTTGTATAACCGGAATAAATACATTTCCAGAATGGATAGGTCCAGATATGGAACCCTTTACGTCTGCTCTGCGCTCTAAGCTGATGAAGTCTGCGCCATTTAATCTCAGGGCTCCATTATTGTCTTTGTTGGGAGGCCTGGGATTAAACAGCAAGATTCATGAAGCCACAACCCTTTTAAGCCAGTTGGGGGAGATAGAGGAGACTAAAACAAAACCTGTCAGGGCAGTAGATAAGGTCAAGGCCAGACAGGAAGAATACAAGCGGAAAAGAACAGAGAAGAAACGGAATGGGGTAGTAGAAAAGACAGAAGGTGAAGAGAAAACCAGGTTAGTTATTTCTAGGAAAGAAATGTGGGTGGATCTATTAAAGGCAGGAGTACCTAAAGATGAGATAGATGGCATTTCTACTGCAGAAATGCTGAAGAGGTAGAAACATTTAGTAGGGAAAACTGTCAGGGTTAGAAACACTACTCCTAGTGAAGATAACATCAGCCTAGACTTAGAGGAAACAGAACAGACCCCTCCTGTTAGCCCCAAACCAATTCCCAAAACTGAACATGAACCCAAACCCAAATCCCTTTATCCTGGGGAGGAGTTAGAGAGAATCAGAAAAAGGGATTGGGAGGTTCCTTATCCTTTATTAAGGGAAGGTGAGTCTCCTGTAATAGCAGCAAGGGCAGTGACAGCAGGAGACCGACGCCCATATGCACCTGTCACTGTATGGTGGGGGAAGTCATCTTCTCCTACACATGTAATGGCTTTAGTTGATAGCGGAGCTGAAGTTACACTTTTGCAAGGAAATCCTTCCCATCACAAAGGAGAATTGATTTATGTAGAAGGTTTGGGAGGGCAAACTACACCAGCAGTTAGGATACGGGGGAAATTGGTTATTGGCAAGGGATCAGGATTTATGACAAATGTTTTGATATCAGAGTTACCTGAAAATATTCTTGGGATGGATGTACTTCAAGGTCAGTCAATTCAGACTGAAAGAGGTACATTCACATTCGGGTATCCTGATAAAGCGTATCTGGTAAGGGCGGTGAAGGCTGTGGTCAGAGGTCATGCGAAATGGACCCCTGTCTACGTTCCTCCACCAGAGAAGCCAGTCTGTCTCAAGCAGTACAGACTTCCTGGAGGCCACAAAGAAATTGGGGAGACTATTCAAGAACTGTTCAGAGTAGGGATCCTTAGACCTGCTGTAAGTCCTTTCTCGTCTCCGGTGTTCCCAGTAAAAAACCTGATGGGACATATAGAATGACTGTGGATTACAGAGGTCTAAACAAAGTGGCACCTCCATTGAAGTCAGCTGTACCAGATATGATCTCAATTGTTGAGAAAATTGCTAAAGATGCAGGAGAATATCATGCTGTGATAGACCTGGCTAATGCTTTCTTTTCAATTTTGATAGACCCAGAGTGTCAAGACCAGTTTGCTATGGTGTGGGACGGCCACCAGTGCACTTTCACTGTCCTTCCGCAAGGCTGTCTTCATTCTCCAACGATTTGTCATGGACTGATTGCCCGAGATTTAAGTACCCTGAATTTGAAAGTCGCTGTGTTTCACTACATTGATGACATCATGATCTCTGGGACAAAAGAAGATGTATCAGCACGTGCAGTGCTTCAGTTACAATACTTGGAGAACAGAGGGTGGGCTATCAACAGAGACAAAGTCCAAGGACCTGCCACAGAGGTGAAATTCCTAGGAATGATGTGGACTGGGCCACAGAGGAAGATTTCAGAGACAGTTGTGCAAACTATCCAAGCGCTGTCACCCCGTACTACCAAAAAGGAGGCACAGAAGTTCATTGGAGTTGTGGGATTCTGGAGATCGTTCATCCCACATCTTGGACTGATATTGAGGCCTATATACAATGTTACCAGAAAAAAGAGTTCTCATGGGGTTCAGAGCAGCGGACTGCATTCCTGGCTGCTAAAGAAGCTATTTTGCAGCATCAGGGATTGGGACCCGTGAGACAAGGAGTACCATTTCAGCTGGATGTAGTGGAGCAGAATGGTACCATATCTTGGAGTCTGTGGCAGCCAAATGCAAAGAAAGGACTGAGAGCAATACCTATTGGATTTTGGTCCAAACAACTGACAGGGGCACAGACGAGATACACGCCCCTAGAGAAGTACCTGTTTGGGGCCTACACAGCACTTCAACATGTAGAGACCATTACAGGAAAGGACACAGTCACCATCCATACTGCATTGCCAATAGTAGGATGGGTGAGAGATAATGGACTGACCACTAGGGCAGCTGTAGCCCAGAACCAGACACTGATGAAATGGAAGTGGTACCTTCAAGAAAGAGGGGGTATTGCAGCTGGGGATGTTAGAGACATTTCAAAACAGTTGGCAGGGCTTGTTACTTTTACCAGCACCCTGCCAGAACAAGAAATTCCTGTGCTGCCGTCATCCCCCATTCAAGAGGCTCCACCCTTTGAGTCTCTGTCAGAAGACATGAAGGAGTCAGCGTGGTTCACTGATGGTTCAGCCATAGTCGCCTCGTCTGGGCGTAAATGGACAGCAGCAGCCTACAACCCAAGTACAGACACAGTCCTGCAGGAGTCCGGAATCGGAGGGTCCAGTCAGTATGCAGAGTTGAAAGCTGTAGTGATGACTCTTTAGGAGGATCCTTCTTCCCATGTCACTATCTACACTGACAGCTGGGCGGTTTTTAAAGGACTGACAACTTGGATGCCCACGTGGAAGTCCAATGAATGGATGATTCATGGAAAGGTGGTGTGGGGAGGCAAGGAAGTCTGGGACTACATCTAGAAGGAAGCTCACTCCCGCACAATAAAAGTGGGGCATTTTGATGCACATGTGCCCCTAGTACCAGACTTTGAGAACTATAACAGAGTTGCAGATGAAATCGCCAAAGTGAAGGCAGTTGTGCCACTTGATCCTGTTTTGATGAACTGGGCCCACAAGCAATCTGGACATTTGGGGCAGAAAGCAACATATTAATGGGCACAGCAGAGAGGATTGCCTATATCCATGGACATGATAAAGACTGTAATAGGGAACTGTACAGTGTGTCGAGAAGTACGACAATGGCCATTGCAAAAGTACTCCACCGGGTCGATTAAAAGGGGTGAGAGGCCTGCAGAGATCTGGCAGATTGACTTCATTGGTCCCCTGTCCCGGGGAAACAACTGAGATATTGTTGCACTGCAGTGGACACCTATTCAGGACTAATGCTTGTCCATCCTTGCAAACGTGCAGATCAAGCCGCAACGCTTCAACTGCTTCAGAAACTTGTCGTTGCTTATGGTTGTCCCAAACAAGTTCAACGTGATAATGGCTCACACTTCACCGGATCAACAGTACAGCAGTGGGCCAAAGATTCTGGAGTGTACTGGTTGTGCCACATCCCATACCATCCACAGGCAGCTGGTTTTATTGAAAGATACAATGGGCTATTGAAGGACCAGATACGCAAACTTACACCCACACATACACTAAGGGGGGGGGGGGATTGGGTCCTCACACAGGCAGTCATGTTGTTAAATTCTAGGCCAATAGCCAAAAGCGCACAATATGAGAGGATGGTAGGGGCTGAGGCACAGATTCCACAGCTGGAGTGCAGAGTTCAGTATTTATGTAAGGTTCCTGAAAGAACAGGGTTTAACAGTGTGACAGGGGTCACTTGGGGCACAGGGGGAATGAGAACCCCACCATGATCTGTGATAGTCATATTCAATGCTGTATATACATGGTATATATTGGGTGTATATTGGGTGTGGGCTGTTGTGTCCTAATTGCTGTGATGAGGTGGGGGGTGATTACATTCTACTGTCTAGTGTGGCTTGTGGTAATTAAGTCTGTAATTATAGGTATTGTACTCTAGCAGACAGACTGTCTGGGGAACACAAAGGGTCATGCATAATCATTTAAACTGAAAAAGGATTAGCTAACGAACTCACCTATTGTCTCTTAAGAGATGTCCAAATAATGTGCATAGTAGGAGACATTATGGCAATCCTAAATGTCCTGTCTCCGAATCATCAGCTGTAGCTAATTAGCTCATGTAAATTGGGTCTGGTCAAAGGTGTATTATGAGAGGAAAATCAGAAGCTTCTCTCTGTGTGTATAAAAGTTGTAGTGTTTTGCAATAAAGAGTCAGTCTAGTTGGAAAGATACAGAGCGTTCGTCTCGTATGTTTGGAAGGATTAATCCTTTGGGAAGCGGTTGCCTGACTGTGGAGGATCGGCAGTGGATGTGTGTCCAGAGACGGAATATCCTAAACGGCGTTAACCCCTTTCATACTTGGGGTGCCGTTACAAACAGATACCATGTTACTGCTTCCCATGACATAGAAACCAAGAGTGACATAACTGAAGCTGAAGCCTATCTAGGAATGAGAGGGAATCTGGCAGGAAGGTTTGAAGTTATATTTGCATTGGCAGATGAGCTTCAAGACAGTGGCTGGGACTCTGACTGGTTAGTGGATACTTCTCAGCAAGAGTGGAAAGTGAGGCTACATAACATCAAACCTTCCAAAATAAACAGCAGTGATCTTCTGGGAAATATCAGTATATTTCCTCTCCTCCCTATTGATGTTCTTTGGGAGGGTCAGAGGTGCATACAGGCAGGTGGCAAAGTATTGGTCAGATATCCAGGCAAGAAGCCATTTAGAGGAGAGATTGTAGCTGAAGGGCCAGGATCTACTGTTTATGTATTGTTAGAAGGAACAGATAATACGCTTTGTTTTCCACTCCACAGGCTGTCTCCGATTTGATCCATAGGAAGACCAGAGAAAAGTGGTTACATGATGGAAAGAATGCCGGAAGATCGCAAGAGCTGCGGAGAGCAAGGCCTTTGATGTATTTCAAGCCTGGACTTATTTCTAAAGAACTTTAGAATGGACTTTCTAATGAACTTTTATCCAAAGACTGAAACACCTTCCCAGTAACAGAAATATGGGAGGGGTTGCATTTAAGGAAAATTCATGTGTAGAATGAGTTGTTAGTAATGAAGAGATTTTCTGTGTAGTCTGAGAGAAGAAAAAATAAAATAAAAATCATAGGGCGGAATGTGTTGCATTTGTTAAAAATATGATTTTTATTATATTAATCAGACATAGGATACATGGGACAATATTACAATAGTGAGTGGGTCAGATTACTGTCAGTCTTTTGGTTTGAGTAGATTTCTCAAACAAATGCTGTTTTCATACAATGGGGTTAGATACCATTGTTGTATTCATGTCTATAGCTACAGTAAACAAGTAAGACATTACTTGTTTGAGATTTCTTTCAGCGCTCAAACTGAAAGAATGACTGTTAGATTATTAACAGATTTGGTTTAAGTAGACAATAGGTAGATAGCATTGTTGTATTCAACAGTCCATTGTTGAATACAGCTACAGTAAACAGGTATGTTTTCTGTTGTTTGGTAACTCAGCCTGACACATAAAAGCAGGCATAAGCTAGGACACACACATCATGTTGCTGTAGGATCAGAAGAAGTCACTCATCATAAGAAGAAGAAGATGCCTGGTCACCAGTAAGAGATCATGAACATAGCGTAATCCAAGTTAAGTAACCTTTAAATGTATTTGTACTGTTATAGACCATAGGCTGTTCATTTGCTAGGCATTTTGCTTGTTATAGAGATCTGTCAGTCTTGTAGTGTATTCCTAATATTGTAATAGTTTTGTATGTACAGCATCTTGTATAGTAAAAGCACATTTACACACTGCAGAAGTCTCAGCTTCCTTGTTATACCACAGAGTAACCTTGCTAGATAGACGCAAGCAAAACAGAAGGTATGGTAAAAAAAAATAGACTAACAACCTTACAGTATAAAACGGTGATGGAGTTAACTCACACATAATGCAGGAAAGTTAACGTAAACAACTTACATTTAGACTAAATCTCCATGTTTAAGTCTTCTGAAGAAGTGACAGTGAAAAATATTATAGTAACATACCACCCGTATGAGGGCAGAACAACATATTAGAAAATGCCTTAAAGTTCAATTCCAACTAGGAGTAGAGAAAATTATAAAGTATTCTAATAAGTACTTTTCCAATAGGAATGGAATGCTGTATGAATCTTCCCTTATCTTAAGAAACAGAACAATTTTATGGAACTGATCTTAAAAAAACGGATACTAGAGTCATAGAGGGAAGGAGGGAAACAAAAGAAGGATACCAAAGAGATTAAAGAAGGTAAGGAATCACTCCAGCAAGGGTATGTAGTAGGTGAGGCTGAGTTGCATTCAGCCCATGTGATAAATTCCTTGGAGTAACGAAACATGGACCATGAAGTCCAAGTAATGGAGAACTACTCCTCCTTTCCAGCTTCCTGGGCCAACAGAAGTTCCAAGTCTCTGATCCAGTCCACTTCAATAGCCCAATCACACAGGGAAGGCCCATCTGCTGATCTCCAATGATGGGGAATCACTGTCCGAGCTGTGGCGAGAAAGTGTTGCAGAATATCTTTTTTTTTTTTTTTAATCAACTTTGACAAAAAGGATTACCTCTGGTGTGGGTTTAATTGAGGTTACCATCAGCCTGCAGTACAGGTCAAAGATACTTTGCCAAATTTTCTATATAGGAGGGCAATCCCACCAAATGTGGAGTGCAGTACCTCTAGAGCAGTGGTCATCAACCCTGTCCTCAGGGCCCACGAACAGGCCATGTTTTATGTATTACCTTGGGGAGATGCAGACTAAAACACTGCAATCACTGAGCAGCAAATGATATAACCTGGGATGTATTTCAGTTATCTTGCAAACCTGGCCTGTTGGTGGGCCCTGAGAACCGGGTTGATGACCACTGCTCTAGAGGACAGATAGCGCCAACAGGCATCTGACAAGGATGAGTTAAAGCGTTGTATAGTCGCAGGGCATCTGCACCATCTTGTCACCAACTTAAATCCTTTTCCTTGGGTGCTATAGAAATCTTATGCGACAGGATGTCGTGGGTCGGATTCCCATTTCTGTGTGCAAGGTGGAAGGTCAGGGGTAGAAACGTTGAGTAGTAAGGAGAAAGGTGGGAGACCACATGCGTCGGCTTGTAGAAGCATCTCGTCAAAGCTCAATAGGTCAGATAGGATATCTGAGAAAGAGGAAAAGGTACTGATGTAGGACATGACTTAGCTTCTCTGTAGCCACATTGTTGGGTGCCTGGAAGCCGCCTGTGAAAGAGTGTCTGTTCTCAAAGACGGGTCCACATGAAGGACCTCAGCCAGACCCCTATGTTCCTCCCTATTCCAAGGTCCGAATCTCTTTCCACGTGCAACTGGAGGAAAAGCTGGAGTCCCAAAGAAGGGAGTCATAGGACCCTGCGGTTTAGATATAGTACCAGATGAGATGAAATGGTCCCATATCCGAATTGTCTAATGAGTAAGAGCAGTAGAGAGCAAGAAGTCTCTACAGTGAGCCGTAGGGGTCCGTGGCAAAGCACAGAGATTAATCGTATTTAAATTACTTTCCAGTTGGACCCAAAGTTTGGATGAGGGGTGATGGAACCAATCTATAATAAGACTTACCTGTAGGTAAAAAGAATATCTCCTAAACCTGTATGGTTTAGGAGATATTCCCCCCCCCGCAATGAGCCGCTGACTGCAGCGGCGCATGCGCAGCGGGGATTCTCGGCTAAAGCCCGGCAGCCGCCGGACCTTGACGACGCGCGGGAGTGACGACATCGCCGCTCCAGCCACTCACAGCGCTGGAGTGGCGATACCCGGAAGACACGCCAAGGCAAGATGACAATCTCCCTCGGCGTGGACCAGGTAAGTTCCCGACGCCTCGTTCTAAGGTAAGTATTTCATAATAAGCTAGTATGCGGCGCATACTAGCTCATTATGCCTTTCAAATATGAAAAAAAAAAGGAGCGGGTATACAACCGCTTTAAGAAAAGAGGAAGAAATCCAATAGTCCAAGTTCCAGTGAGTGCACAGTAAAACACAAATTGCCTTCACCACACCAGCACTTGTGAGGGTAATCGCACATGCTCACCAGAAGCTGAGACCTCTAAATCAGGGGTCTCTAAACTTTCTAAGCAAGGGGCCAATTTACACTCCTTCAGACTTTAGGGGGCTGGACTGTGGCCAGTGGAAGTAGAAAATGTCCTGGTGTCAGTGGGAATAAACAATGCCACATCTTTAGTGGGAGGAATAGTGCCCCCATTGTTGGCATCAGTGGCAGGACTACTCAGGTTCAGCATTAAAATAGTCACAAACCACTGCACAAACAGGTCAGAACAGCATAACGGCAGATCAGGGGGGTGGGGCCACACATCTTACACGTTACTTCAGTGGACGGGACCGGTTACTGATACTTTTTTTTTTTTTTTATGTCATGTGACACTAATTTGCAGCACAGATCAGGTGTGGACTGCGTCAGTAGTGTTTTTTTTTCCACAATTTTATTTTTTACAATTTATATTTTTTGTTTTTTTTGTTGTTTTTTTTATACAATGCTTTCTCTTTTTTTGGGGGGGACACAGGGGACAATCAGTGTGGCAGTGGGGGCAGTTATAATCATCGATCTCCCTGACAGCCTCGGGAGGGCGAGGAGGAGAAGCGGCTGTCAGAAAAGCTACACAGGCAGATCGGTGCTTGTAACTGTCCCCACCGTCGCACCAATCATCTGTGAAGCTGCCCGGCCCTCTGCTATGCTGAGGATGCCAGGTGTACTGGCCTCCTGCCAGATATAGGTTCAAGCATCGGAGCATTTGCATGAGTACAAGTACTCGTGCAAATGCTGAGTATCGGTGCAACCCTACTTTGTACTCCTCACCTGGTTGCCACCACTAGGGATGAGCTCGGTGTTCGAGTCGAACATACGTTCGACTTGAACATCGGCTGTTCGCTCGTTCGACGAAGATCGAACGATTTGGGCCGTTCGCGCCACATTCGAGTGGCGTGAACGGCCCACAATACACTGCGCCATCCCGGCGCTGTGATTGGCCAAGCATGCACTGTGACCCCGCATGCTTGGCCAATCACAGCGCCGGCAGCTAGGAGAGCCATAATTGGCCACAGGCAGGTTGCCTGTGGCCAATTATAGCTCAGGGGGTTTAGCACACGCCCCACACTATTAAAGGCCGCCAGCGCGGCGGCCTTGTGTAGAGTGTTCCGGCGCAGGGAAAGAGAAGGATAGGCAGGGACAGTGTCATTGTGCTATTCTTTGCTAAACCTTGTGTGTAGGGAGAGAGAAGGATAGGCAGGGGACAGTGTCAGTGCTAAGCCCCCTGCACAGTATACACCTGAAGCTAGCCCTTATTGCTGTGTTTTCCTGGTGTGTTACACTAACAGGCATTTGCAGCACTTACAGTGGGCGTAGTGTGCCTCCTGCACATTATACACCTGAAGCTAGCCCTTATTGCTCGAGCTTTTTTTCTTTTGTGTTACACTAACAGGCATTTTCAGCACTTACAGCGGGCGTAGTGTGCTTCCTGCAAAACAAACGCCTGAAGCTAGCCCTTATTGCTGTTTTTTCCTGTTGTGTAACACAGGCAGTCATCTGCAGCACTTACAGCGGGCGTTGTGTGCTTCCTGCAAAATATACACCTGCAGCTATCCCTTATTGCTGGTTTTCCCATCTCCCTGCAGGCCATTAGAATGTCTGGAAGGCAAACAAGGAGAGTCAGGAGCCAATAAAAGAGGGCAAGCAGGCTCTGTGTCTAGAGACAACAGTGCTGGTCGTGGACGCTGTGCATCGTCATCAGCACGTGGCCATGGGACACACTTGGCCTTCTTTTCCGCAGCTGGACGTGTTGAGCCGCATCATGCCGAAGACTTGGTAGAGTGGATGACCAAGCCCTCCTTATCCTCCCTCACCCAAGCTCAGGGTACTGGCAAAGCAGCTGCCAAAGCGTCCTCTTCCCTGGTATCAATGTCATCATCAGTCACTCCTTCCCTAGACCCACGTGTCTTCCTGAGGAGTCCCCCGAAATGATTGAGCACAGTGTTGGGTACATGCTCCAGGAGGATGCCCAGCGTTTCGAAGGGTCTGATGATGATACCCAGATAGAGGAAGGCAGTAGCGTGAGCAGAGAGAGGGGATGCTCAAGAAGGACACCAATCTGGCAGTCATGTTCCAGCAGCTGCAGCATACTGCCAGATTGGCTCCAGTGATGAGGAGGGAGGGGATGATGAGGTCACTGACTCCACGTGGGTGCCTAATAGGAGAGAGGAGGAGGAGGAGGAGGCACATCTCCAATGAGGCAGGATGCCCTCCGGGGGCCAGCGTAAGGGCAGCACACCGACTTAATCACACCGCAGAGCTCCGCCTGTGCAGGGCGCTGCCTCTGCCCGTTATTCAAAAAGTTCTTTGGTGTGGGCCTTTTTTGAGTCGAGTGCATCAGATCGCACAGCTGCTGTTTGCAACATATGTCTCAAGCGTATATCGCGTGGCCAAAACATCAGCCGCTTGGGCACCACATGCTTGACCAGACATATGTTGACCTGCCATGCAGCTCATTGGCAAGCCTACCTTAAAGACCCAGACCAAAGAACAAAGCGGACCTCTCCTTGCACCGCATCAGCTAGGATCTCCAACCCCACTATACCTTCAGTCCTCTCTGAAACCTGCACTGAGAGGAATGAAGGTGTAGAATTAGGTGTGTCACAACCAAGTACTTGCGGGCACTCTGCTAGCAGTACACCGACGTCCGATTCTAGCAGGCAAATTTCCCTGCCCCAGCTGCTGGACCGTTGAAAGAAGTTCACTCCCAGCCATCCACATGCCCAGCGGTTGAATGCTAGCTTGGCTAAATTGCTAGCGCTTCAACTGCTGCCTTTTCAGTTGGTAGACTCGGCCCCCTTCCGTGAGTTTGTGCAATGTGCGGTTCCTCAGTGGCAGGTTCCCAAACGCCACTTTTTCTCACGGAAGGCGATTCCGGCTCTCTACCGGCATGTGGAAGGCAATGTCTTGGCCTCGCTGGACAGGGCGGTCAGCGGTAAGGTGCATATTACCGCTGACTCATGGTCCAGCAGGCATGGACAGGGACGTTACCTTTCTTTCACGGCCCATTGGGTCACTCTTTTGGCAGCTGGGAAGGATGCAGGACAAGATGCAGTAGTGTTGGAGGTTGTTCCGCCGCCACGCCTCCAAAATGCTACTACTGGTTGTGACACACCTCTCTCCTCCACCCTCTTTCTTCCTCCATGGCCTCTTCCTGTGCTTTGTCCTCGGAACCAGTGGTGCTCCGTAGGCGTTCAAGGGGCTACGCAAGTACGCAGGCAAAAAGATGCCATGCCGTGCTTGTGTGTTTGGGGGACAGGAGCCACACTGGGGCAGAGGTTCTGTCTGCTCTGCAGGGGCAGGCCGAGAGGTGGTTGACGCCACGCCAGCTTAAGCCAGGAATGGTGGTTTGCGACAATGGCACCAACCTCCTCTCCGCCAGGGACAACTGACCCATGTGCCGTGTGGCTCATGTCCTTAACCTGGTGGTGCAGCGGTTCTTGCGCAGGTACCCGGGCTTACAGGATGTCCTGAGGCAGGCCAGGAAAGTCTGTGTCCATTTCCGCAGATCTTATAATGCCAGTGCTCGCCTGGCTGAGCTGCAAAAGGAGTTGAACCTGCCCAAGAACCGCCTTATATGTGACATGCCCACCAGGTGGAACTCAACGTTGGCCATGCTGCAGCGGCTGCACATGCAGCAGAGGGCCATTAATGAGTACCTGTGCGACTACGGCACCAGGACAGGGTCAGGGGAGCTCAGGTTTTTTTTTCACCACGCCAGTGGGGCATGATCAGGGATGCATGCACTGTCCTGGCACCATTTGAGGAGGCCATGAGGATGGTGACAGTGCATGCATCAGTGACACTGTACCTCTTGTCCACCTGTTGGAGCACACGCTGCGTGGAATAATGGACAGGGCACTTGAGGCAGAACAGAGGCAGGAAGAGGAGGACTTCCTTGCCTCTCAAGGCCCCCTTTACCCAGACAGTGTTCCTTCTGTCCCACCCATCGAAGAGGACGAGGAGGATTGTGTCAGCATGGAGGTGGAGCCTGGCACTCAGCAGCAGTCTTTTAGGGATGATTTACAGTCCCAAGAAACCAGTGGACTTGTACGTGGCTGGGAGGAGGTGGCTGCGGATCATGTCGTCCTTAGTGACCCAGAGGACTCTGGACCTAATGCCTCAGCTAACCTACGCTGCATGGCCTCCCTGATCCTGCAAAGTCTGCGGAAGGATCCTCGTATTCTTTGGATCAAGGAGAGAGACCATTACTGGCTGGCCACTCTCCTTGATTCACGGTACAAGGCTAAGGTTGCAGACCTTATCTTACCGAGGATGAGACAACTCCGGGAGGCCTTGCAGAAAGGTCTGTGTAACGCGTTCCCAGAGACTGAGGTTACAAACTCCTGGTCTGGGACAACGAGTTGCTGAGGCTTCGGTCAGTCAAAGAAGGAGCGGTGGGGAAGGTGGCTGTCTGACCGATGCGTTCAGACAATTCTTTAGTCCGCAGCCCCAAGGTATGATCGGTTCCAACAACCATCGCCAGCGTCTGATATACATGGTGCAGGAATACCTAGGGGGCAAGGTCAGATTTGGACACCTTTCCTACCGAAAATCCTCTGGCTTACTGGGTCTTGAGGATGGATCACTGGCCAGAGCTTGCACAGTATGCAATTGAGCTACTGGCCTGTCCTGCATCCAGCGTTCTTTCGGAACGCACATTCAGTGCTGCTGGAGGATTTGTCACGGATCACAGGGTGCGCCTGTCCACCGATTCGGTTGATCAACTGACCTTCCTAAAGATGAACCAGTCTTGGATCACCACCAGCTACCAAGCACCTGAAGCTGATATAACAGAATAATTTATTTTCAAATGTCACATCCCTTCAAGACTGATGCTGACTGAGTGACTGTCCTGTTATGTTGACTGACTATCCTCCTCCTCCTCCTCCTCAATGATCCAATTCATGATGATATCTTGGAAAAACATTTTTGTTTCTGGGTGCCGCCACCAGTGGCTAAGGCCCAAGTTTTCAGCCCCTGTTTAACGGGGGCAAATAATAAATTTTTTTGATGCAATGCTTTGCAGCAGGGCTCATTCCTGCACTCCAACTAGAGTATCTGGGAGAGGTTGCAGTGTCGTGGCACCAGCGCCTAAGGCCCAATTTTTCTGCCCCTGTTTAACAGGGGCGTGTATTACAATGTTTGATGCAATACTTTGCAACAGGGCTAATTATTGTGCTCCAACTAGAGTATCTGTGAGGGGTTGCAGTGTTGTGGCACCAGTGGCTAAGGCCCAATTTTTCAGCCCCTGTTCTACAGGGGCATGTAATTAAAATTCTTGATCTAATAATTCACAGCAGGGCCCATTCCTGCGCCCCACCAAGAGTAACTGTGAGGGCTTACAGTGTTGTGAGAACACCACCACCATCAAAGGCCCAATTTTTCCTACCACTGTTCAACAATGGCATGTAATTACAATTCCTGATATAATAGTTGACAGCAGGGCATTCCAGCGCCCACCAAGAGTAACTGTGAGTGCTTACAGTGTTGTACCAACACCTAAGGGGTCAATTTCTGCAGAGTATATACGGCAGGCCCATACTTTCAAACATCCAACTTACAAACGACTCCTACTTGCAAACAGAAGGAGACAACAGGAAGCGAGAGGAAATCTACCCCTAGGAAGGGAAATTCTCTCCTGTAAGAGTTAATATGGGAAAAAGGTGTCTCCTCTCTACTGATGCTTTATCACCAATCCTTGTTTCACTAAAACCCCCACTTTTCAAAAACAGTTGTCATTGGGACGGAAAGTGAGGTGAAATGTTCTGAACGGGCACAGACAGCAAAACAAATGTTACAGGGGTGATAACCCTTCCCTATGTTTTCCAAAAAGCTTAAAAATAGATTTTTTGGCTGGAGATACACTTAAACAATGTACGTGTTCAAAATTACAAACAGATTCCACTAATGAACAAACCTACAGTCCCTGTCTTGTTTGCACCGCCTGTATATTGCTGTTCAGAGTATATAGGGCCTTTTTTATTTTGTGTGCGGGGTTCCCCTTAATATCCATACAAGACCCAAAGGGGCTGGGGTAGGGGGCTGATGGGGTAGGCATGCCATTTTTCTCAAAGATTTTCATCCATATTACCGGGACCAGACATGACATTAAAGCCGCAAGCAGTTTTAAATGGCTTTTTTTCCTTTAGAAATGTCATTTTGTGCAGGGACAGTTCTAAACACAGGAAACACATGCCACTTCACAGGCATACTTTAGACACTCCCCAGGTACGATATTTAAAGGAATATTTCACCTTTTTTTTTTCACTTTATGCATCATTAAAATGACTGCTCCCGAAAAACGGCCGTTTTTAAAACTTTTTTTTGCATTGATACATGTTCCCTGGGGCAGAACCCGGGTCCCCAAACCCTTTTTAGGACAATAACATGCATATTAGCCGTTATAATTAGCACTTTAGATTTCGAACGTTCGCGCCACCACACACGCTCGACACCAAATAAGTTTATCTTGTGCAGTAATCCATGTCCTTAGTCTGCTTGTCTTCAGCAAACTGTTTGCAGACTTTCTTGTACATCACCTTTAGAAGAGGCTTCATTCTAGAACGACAGCCACCATGCAGGACCAAAACTAGGGCCGGGTGACGCATAAAGGGGGCGCCACCCCACCCGCACTGGGAACCACTGCTCTAAGGGTGTCACTGCAGCCCGGTCAAGTGTAATGGATAGGCAGTGCCCACTGCATAGTTTGCGAAATACCGGATAATCAAATAGGAGGAAGACCGCACAGGTGCACTAGCACTGACACCCTGGAGCAGAGGTACCCCCTGGCAGACTGCTGTGAGGTCTCCCTCCTAGTCCTGCCCAGTGCCCAAACAGCTTATGTCTTTTCTGCGTGAGGCACCCCAGAGAGCAGGGGGATGCTTCAAAAAAAAAATGCTGGGGTGGGGGGGAGTGAAGAGGAGGCCCTGGGCTAAGGGGGGTGCAGTGGAGGCCCTGGGCTGATGGGGGGGGGGGGTCGCCAAGGAGACCCTGGACTTGAGGGGTGTAGAGGAGGTGCTGGAGTGGGTGTAGCAAATGCCCTGGACTAGGGGGGGAGTGCAGACGAGGCCCTGGACTAGGAGGGGAGTGCAGACGGGGCCCTGGACTAGGAGGGGTGTAGAGCAGTTCCTGGACTTGAAAAGTGGGGTTAATTGAATCCAGGTCCTTTACCACATCAACCCCACTTTAAGTCCAGGACCCCCCCAGTCCAGTGTCTCCAGTGTACTCCCCTCCTAGGCCAGGTCCTCCCCCAGTTCAGAGCCTCCTCTGCATCCTGCTCTCTGAATTCAGGTCCTTTACCACGAAAGCAGGGCGCAGGGGAAGCTCTGGACTTGGGGGGGCTATAGAGGAGCCCCTGGACTGGGTGGGATGCAGAGAAGGCCCTGGGCTAGAAAAGGGTTGGTGTGACATAGACCCTGGATTAGGAGAGGGGGAGTGCAGAGGAGGCCCTGGATTAGGAGAGGGGGAGTGCAAATGAGGCCCTGGATTAGGAGAGGGGGAGTGCAAATGAGGCCCTGGATTAGGAGAGGGGGAGTGCAAATGAGGCCCTGGATTAGGAGAGGGGGAGTGCAAATGAGGCCCTGGATTAGGAGAGGGGGAGTGCAAATGAGGCCCTGGATTAGGAGAGGGGGAGTGCAAATGAGGCCCTGGATTAGGAGAGGGGGAGTGCAAATGAGGCCCTGGATTAGGAGAGGGGGAGTGCAAATGAGGCCCTGGATTAGGAGTGGGGGAGTGCAAATGAGGCCCTGGATTAGGAGAGGGGGAGTGCAAATGAGGCCCTGGATTAGGAGAGGGGGAGTGCAAATGAGGCCCTGGATTAGGAGAGGGGGAGTGCAAATGAGGCCCTGGATTAGGAGAGGGGGAGTGCAAATGAGGCCCTGGATTAGGAGAGGGGGAGTGCAAATGAGGCCCTGGATTAGGAGAGGGGGAGTGCAAATGAGGCCCTGGATTAGGAGAGGGGGAGTGCAAAGGAGGCCCTGGACATGAAAAGTAGGGTTGATGTAGTAAAGGACCTGAGAGCAGGGTGCAGAGGAGGCTCTGAACTTGTGGTGGGCTGTAGGAGGCCTTGGACTAGGAGCAGAGTGCAGAGGAGGCCCTGGACTAGGGGGGGTGGGTGCAGAGGAGGCCATGGACTAGGAAATGGTGGTTGGTGTGGCAAAGGCCCCTGGATAGGGGGGGGGGGGGTATAAGGGAGATACTGGACTAGGTGGGGGGACATTTATCAATTGTCACAAGTAATGCCAAACAGGAGCTGAGAAACTGGTCGTGTGATAGATTTATTAAAGGAGAAGTACAGCCAAAGCCTGTTTGGTTGTACTTCTCCTGTTGATCACAGCAGTGTACACCTGTGACCCATTTTCAGATGACAGTGGGCTTAAGCCTGCTCTCGGCTGATGTCAGAGTTGGTCCAGGCGGGGTAAAGATCGCAACCATATGGTTGGGATCCGCCCACGTGCCTGGACCGGCACCCAGATCAGCCACTCAGCGAGCCGATGAGAACCTTAGCCGGTCACTCCAGCCCCCTCCACAGCTCAGAGCCGGTGGGGGACAGATGCAGCATATACCTAGGCAAGTATGATTCATAAATAAAATTCCCATACTTCTCTTTTAAATTTGACCTGCAGACAGGAAGGGATGCATGTATCCAAACGCACAGTGTCACATGGGTTTTGGATAGCTGGTGGATGTTAGAGACCTTGCGCTCCTCCACCTTCTGTTTGAGGATGCCCCACAGATGCTCAATAGGGTTTAGGTCTGGAGACATGCTTGTAAGGGGGCACACTGATGGAACATCTGATGTAAGGTGGCTCCTGATGTAGAGGAGCACTGTGATGGGCACACCTGATGTAAAGGGAGCACTGTGATGGGCACACATGATGTAAAGGGAGCACTGTGATGGGCACACCTGATGTAAAGGAGCACTGTGATGGGCACATTTTATTGTGCCCATCAGTGCCCCTTAACATAAAATTTGCCCATCAGTGTGCCCCTTATTTTATGTTAAGGGGCACATTTTATGTTAAGGGGCACTCTGATAGGCACCATTTTCTTTCAAGGGGGCACACTGATGGGGACATCTGATGTAAGAGGGCAGTCTGACAGGAATGCCTGATGTAAAGGAGTACAGTGATGGGCACATTTTGTTGTGACCATCGGAGTGCCCCCAACATAAAATGTGCCCACCAGCATGCCCCTTATTTTATGTTAAGGGGCACATTGATGGGCAGATTTTATGTTAAGGGGCACACTGATGGGTCATACCACAGATTTAAGATTTGGACTTCAGCCCAAAGAAAATTTTAGCGACCGGACCTCCTTAAAATTTACTTCAATACCCCTGGCTCTAAAGAGAAGTCTGTACAAAAAAAAAAAGTATGTTGAAGAAAAAAACAAAACAAACAAAAAAAAAGGATAACTAGTTCAATGCTTTACCTAGATTAATGACTGTAGGTGGCAGTGTGAGTCTAAGTAGTGGTGGCAGTGTATCAGTGTCTGTGCAAGTAGCAGCAAGACTCCTTTAACACTGGGGTGCTTTGCAGGCGCTATAAGACGCTAAAAATAGCACCTGCAAAGCGCCCTGAAACAGCTGCTGCTGTCTCTCTAGTGTGAAAGCCCAGAGGGCGAAATTGACGGTAAAGCGCCACTAAAAATAGCAGTGCTTTACCGCCAACGCACCCACCGCCCCAGTGTGAAAGGGGCCTTAGTGTCAGTTAATATCAGTGTTTTAGAATCTACTATTGTTAATGGCCCTAAATAAAAAAATAAATAAATTAAATCACCCACACATAGTATAGCAGCGATATCCATTAACCTTTTTCATCAAATGAAAGCTCAATCTATCCTGAAAAAACAAAAAGGTATAAAGCCACCTGAATATACCAAGTACAGGCAGTCCCCTAGTTACAAACACCTGACTTACAAACGACTCCTACTTACAAAGGGAGGGAGACAACAGGAAGTGAGAGGAAATCTACTTTACGAGTCATCATGGTGAAAAAGGTGTCTGCACTGAACCTTTATCACAACAACACAAAATCCAATTGTCATTGGAACAGAAATTGATGTAAAATCTTCTGAACAGGGGCACAGATAGCAAAATAAAAGGTTACAGGGGTGATAACCCTTCCCTATGTTTTGTAAAAAGCTTAAAAATCATTTTTGGCTGGAGCGACACCTAAAAAATGTACCTGTTCCGACTTACAAACAAATTCGACTTAACCTACAGTCCCTGTCTTGTTTGTAACCCGGGGACTGGCTGTAGTTGTGATATGTACAGTTATACGAACACATGTCAAAGTTGCAAAATTGGGCTTGGGCATGAAGGTTAGTTTTGACCCTGGCCATGAAAGGGTTAAGGTTAGAACTATCTGTGCACTTCAATGGATGAGAAAAAAGTACAATCCTTAATTTCAGGTCCACAAGCAGGGTATATTTATGCTTCTCCTAGACTGTTTAGGGGGTTGATGTGGCTCAAAGTATTAAATAAAAACACACATTAATTGTTAAGATAACATATATTACAAACAAGGGAACAAAACACTGTACAGAATACAAATTTAATTCAGACAATCTAGAGAAGACTTGATTATTATATATTAAAATGTACACGGTATCCACAGCCTAAAAAAGTCCATATCAGTCCTCATGTGGTTTCCACTTATCTGTAAACACAGTCATTGCCACAGCATAGAGAAGGTAGCCAATCAGAAGTAAGAGTGTTGCAGCTACTGGTCCCACAGATATCACGCCACATAAAACATAAAAGAGGAACAGATAGAACAGAAGACGGTAGCTGGCAAGGAATCGAAGGCGTATGCGAGGCTCCGTCTGATGAAAAGCACCACGTGCTGACAGAGGGCTCATTCTCCATGCAGGGGAGTTGTTGATTAAATGATAAGAACAAAACTTTCCCAGGAAGTCCTCTCTTTTACACATAGCATCCATGGAGTCTGCAAACTGGAAGGAATGCCAATGGTTAACTGTATGTTAGTGGTTTACTTCCAAAAAAACATACATAATACTAATCTGTAACAGTTACAAGTCAGGGTTACGTTTTGCTTAATAATAGAGTATCAAAATATACACTATAAAAACCAAAGTAGTTCAAATAAATGCCCCAACATTAAAAAGGCTTACAATATAAAATAAGAAATTAACTGAAAACACCCATTGACTTTTGAAGGCGGTTTCAACTCTAGTTTTGTCAAGAGCCTCCAAAACCACTAGGACACTAAAGGCTAGTATACACGATTAAAAAATTGAGTGAGAAATACCGCTTTCAAAACGATCATGCGATAATCACAGCTTTCGAGAGCCGATCACGACAGTTCACCCGAAATTATACGAAGGGACAAACAGGAAAAAAATTCTCGTATGATACCAGAGATTGTGTGATTTTCGGTTAATCAGTATGGTTTTCATCCGAAAATAAAAATAAATACAATACATCACTGTAACATCAACTAATGTTAAGTAATTGAACTTGGGTGCCCGTTGCCTGTAATCCCCTGTACAGAAGTCAGCCCTGGGGTACAGCATTAGAAGCCAATGAAGTGTGCTGAATGCAAATGTGAACATGCAGAGAGGATATAAGAGAGGTGTAAACAAATCGTGTTCTCAAATTACTGCTACTCCTCCACCATCTAAATCGCAGAGTGAGGGTAGAAAAATTCAAATTCTTTGGCAATCCTTTTACAAATACTGTAGCTGCTGACTTTTAATATTAGGACACTTACCTGTCCAGGAATTCCACAAAGCCGACACCCCAGCCAGTTTTTTAAATCAACTCTCCGGTGCCGCTGCAGCCAATCCTTGTGAGGGAGACTGGCAGTGAAGCAACGGTTCACTACTGTGCACGCATGAAGCGCGTTGCACTTTCTGAATGGCCCAGCGGCGGTGGAAGGGGGCCGAACTTCTGGAGGACCACGGCAAAGTCTCCCAGAAGTGTGGACGGGTACCTGTGAAAAACAGGTACCCGCTCCCCCCAAAAGGTGCCAAATGTGGAGAAGCAAACAAGCGGAGCTTCCCCTTTTGGGTGGAGCTGCGCTTTAAACGTATTTTAACTTCGTATTTAGTGGCTTCTCCAAGGTCAGCTTTAATTCGCAAATATATAAACCATTATGCATTAAGTAGGACATAAGGTGGTTCTAAAGTGTTTAAAGTTTTTTTTACCTTCTTTCAGCCAAAGATAACTTTATTTTCATAATCCCAACTCTTACTGGTCATATCATGTAATAATCTTTTTATGCCCATGGACACTCTGATGGCAAGAATTATCACTTGATATATTGATAACCAAGACAGTGAAATCCTCAACTTTGTAGAAAGATTTCCATTATATCTTATGAGACATTTAAAAATGGGGCTTGAGGTTTGGGATGGGGGTATACAGAGACTGCGCTGTATACACTTGTGTATAGGTGGCTACAGATTGCTCACATTAGCTGTTTATTTAACAGCTTTTAGCTTCCTAAAAGGTCCTTGGTTCATATCTACCAGGTATCTATGGATGTTTTCCCTGAATTTGCATGGGATCTCTCAGTTAATTTGACAGCATAGAAAATCTGTGTATTTGTATGTATGTCATGGTGAGATTAAACTGCAAGTTCTTTCAGCACCAGAGATTGATATGAATAGTTTTATGTGTTTTGTAGATAGAAATTTAATATTTGGTTGTCTTTTTCAAAAATCAAATTTTTTGTCCAAAAGGTTGTTGTGTTGTGCTGTCAGATAAAACAATTAAAATGCGAATCAGGGCAAATCAAGGATCACACGCGCTTGTCAATGTTAATGCTGAGCACCTTACCCTGGAACTTAAGGCTTGGGATAGCTGGTACAGTAGACGCACTAGAGTAGCATTCTCATAGCTGCGGATCGGTTGAAGTTCAGGGTCTCCCTGGTACTGTATGTCAAACTTGCGCAATCCATTTATTATCTGAAATTGTAATAAAAAATGAATGTTAAAACTAAATGCTGGTAAAACTGAAAAAGAAAAAAAACAACCATTTGCTGGGTAAAAACACACAAACTTTCTGGCAGAAACTAAATAAAATGTTGAAAACCGATATTCATTAGAGCTTCCTCAATTATTTATATTTGAACTTTTGCATCCATTATTCGTGTATGCAAAAGTAATTAGTCAGTTACATTTGTAGCTTTTTACATTTCTGGGGAACTCCATCAGTAAGATTCCCCCCCATGCCTTCCAGCCCTGCGCCAGTCTTTCTTGGAATCTCACCCCTCCAGCTACAACAGAGGTGTGCTCACTTTTCCTGCTGCATGCATTCTAACACAAGAGGTAAAAACATCCAACAAGAAGCATGGGACCTCACTGTTATTGCAGTAGCGAGTGAGCAGGACTGGAAGCTCACTCAAGCACAGAGATATCACTATCGAAGTGCCCGAGAGATGAAGATCTGTCATTACTAGGCCAGAGCACATACCCCAAGTCTCTAGGCTGCAATTACTCTCCACCCCCCCCCCACCCCTCCCCTTTTACAATGGTTTCATTTTCCTTGTAGTGCAACATCCCAGCTTTAGCTACAACCAAGATCCAGGGCTGTCCATTTTCTTGCCTGAAGAACAACTGTCACTAGAAAGAAGTTAAATATTCATACCGGACAGAAAGAAGCACAGAGTTTCAGTCATGCTGTCCCCTCTGGTGTTCAAAAAGACTACATTCTCAGTGATGCCATCCTTCTCCAGTGCCCAAATAGGCTGCAATTGTATTATTGCTGGGATTCCCCCTGGACGAAGTCATAATGGACGAAACATGAAGGGGCGGATCCCAACGCTGCGAGTAGGAATTGCGCCCTCATTTTTGTTGTTTCTATGAGCCAGGAAGGATTGGAGTGGCTGGTGACTTCTCTATATATCGTTTCCGATACATCTATATGCTCGATTTTAAGCTTATGCTTAAACGGCTTTTGCGAGTACCTTGATTACTTGTGTCAAACAAATTTGGATGTTTAAGATACTATACAATGGGAACCTGTTTTTTTTTTTTTTTATGCAGGCTATGAACTCTAACCATTGAATGGGGAGAGAACAGCAGTGGAGGTGAAGCCTTTAAGTAGGTTGCATCTGTTTGGAAGATCTTTGGAATTAATACAAGCTGTGTTTGCCTAATCTTGTAGTGCGATAGGTGCGCATTGGTGAGTATTCCTGTATTAGTGGTGGTGGTGGTCACCTTGGATCAAAAGATTTTGCTACACGTTTTAGTCATTACACCTTTGGATTGCTTCAGTTGAACTTATTTTGTTTGAAAAAAGAATTGTTAAAAATATTTTCATGTATTGTTTAGAGGACTTTATTTGCTCACGATATTTATTGAAGGATTTATTGTGTGTATTTTCACACTGATTAATATTTTATATTATTGAATCAGTAATGTAAATTGTTTTTTTATATCACTTCGGGGTTTAGATTTATTTATAGCTGCTGGTTTGTTTCACAGTCTTGCAATATAAAATTCTCACAATTTTTTATTCTAGCCATCAACACGGAAGGGTTTATACATTCTCTGTGATTTTGTTCATCTCTGTGGTATAGGTATGCTGAAGAATAGATGTTCTAAATGAGTACTAATTAAAGTATGCGTTTTTATCATTTAACCTAAAGCATGTTTATGCGCTTGCTGACCGAGCACTGCAACTTTACTGCTACAGTGCAAGTCGGCTGTGCAGAATCATGTATACACACACACTTTTGCTCTTTCAGGTAAGGGGCATATGCCATCGGCTACCCGGCTGTGCTGTGATTTAAACACAGTAGATGCCGATCAGCGGGTGCTGGCCAATGGATGATGTCCACCGGCACCCGCTGATCGGCGAGCAGAAAGACAGAACAGAGCTCTGCCTATGTAAACAAGGTATAGCTCTGTCCTGTGCCCGCAGGGATGTGCTGGATATTGTTTCCCTGCAAAGTAGGGAATAAAATCCAGCACGCCCTTAGTAAAAAGCACCTGAAAGTAAACACAAAAACACTGATTAGGCACACAGTTAGCCCTTTGATCATCCTAGACGTTTAACCCCTTCCCAGCCAGTGTCATTAGTACAGTGACAGTGCATATTTTTAGCACTGATCACTGTATTAGTGTCACTGGTTCCCACAAAGTGTCAGATTGACCACCGCAGTCCTGCTATAAGTCACTGATCGCCGCCATTACTAAATAAAAAAATCCAGTTTAT
This sequence comes from Rana muscosa, assembly GCA_029206835.1. NCBI lineage: Eukaryota > Metazoa > Chordata > Amphibia > Anura > Ranidae > Rana > Rana muscosa. The sequence continues at coordinate 890,832,021 of CM055116.1, read as the reverse complement.
ATACACTCACAATAATTTGTAAACGCTTTTGCGCAAAACAATCAATACATGCCTATTGGGAATTTTTTTACCAAAAATATGTAGCAAAATACATATTGGCCTAAATTTATGAAGAAATTTGATTTTTTACATTTTATTATTGGATGTGTTTTATAGCAATAAGTAAAAAAAAATTTAAAACTGTCGGTTTATTTTTGTTTATAGTACAAAAAATTAAGAACCCAGTGGTGATCAAATACCACCAAAAGAAAGCTCTATTTGTGGGGGGAAAAAATACAAATTTAATGTACAGCATTGCACAATTGTCCCTTCAAAGTAATGCAGTGCCGTAGAGCAAAAAAATGGCCTGATCAGGAAGGGGGGTTAATCTTCTGGCGGTCAAATATTAGCTCTTTTACATTTTAGTTATAGTATTTATTATCATATACAAAACATTGTGTATTATTGCCAATAGATGGAACTCCTGGAAGTGACTTGGTACAACTAGCAACTGTTCACGTTATCAACCACACAGGGAGTTCATTATTATTAATAAATTGTCTGACTTGTGTAAGAAGGAGCAGTGAAACAGTGCGTTTGCGCCCAAATAGTTTAGTTTACTTACAGATTGTACAAAGAAACAATTACCCTCCTGATAAGATTTATATCAAGCTGATCTTTCACTTGTTTATTTGTAAAAGAAAAAAGGATGCCATGCATAGCATTCCAGCTTGGATGATTGCACGTCAGTGCGCTGTGCAATAGGCTAGTTTCACACATGTGCCATCACAGCCAACCAGCAGTCCACACATCCCGGAGTGATATTTCTGCTCCTGCAGTGAGAACACTTCCTCCATGCAACCAACCAGACATTTTGTAAGATGGGGCATTTACATACGGAAGGTAGTGAAGCCGGGCTTACCTGCTTCCTGCCCAAGTCAGTCAGGAGCACACCATTTTCAGTCTGTACACAGTCTGGGAGATGGTTTCTCCCATTTTCATCTTTCACATTTCCCAATTTTACTGTGAACTGGCTGAGTTGAGCTGAATTCATCTAAAAATCAAAGAAAGCATAATTATTTGGAGAAGAAGTGCAAATTTAAAATCCTGTATTTGGCAGAACCTTTAATCTGTCTGAAGTTTATAAATTTTTTGTAAATTGTCAGGTTATGCATTAAGCAAAAACTTTTATAGCAAAAACTTTAGCAAACCACATTGTAAAGTTTTACCTGAACTAGTCCCGAGCGGGTTTGCAAAATTAGAACTATTTTAGACTGGTGAGATTGATAAGTGGGAGGGTCTGCCCAATACAGTCACATTATCAGACCCAGTGTTATTCAAACAGAATACAAGAGCTGGGAAATGCAGTGTTCTAGTAAAATGATTAGGAAATAAAACTTTGGGGGCAGTCTGTACACAACACTCCCAGTGTTGTCAAGGTTGTAAGAATGTGACATCCGAATTTGCTGGTAGTTTTAGCAACTCACAGCTAGCTACTGGAAACAAAAAAGCAGCACTTCTACCTCCTTAATTAAATATCCACGGCTGAATGGCCGGTGCTCAGGCATAGACTGCGGTCCGCTGAAGAAAGGAAGATTGCTGACATCACGGTCAAGTAGTGCAACACATCAGCTTTATTAAGGCATCGGTGTATACAGCACAAACAGTCTACACGTTTTCACCATAACAGCCTTACGACCTCCCCCCAGCAGACAGCTTAGAAGCTATTTCAGGAGGGGGGTGGTAGTAAATCATGAGTAAGGCTGTTATGGCAGAAACGTGTAGACTGTTTGTGCTGTATACACAGATGTCTTAATAAAGCTGATGTCTTGCTGCACTCGACTGGGATACTGGCGACCTTCCTTTCTTCATAGCTGGCTACAGACTGCAAAGGTCATTTCAAACATTGAATTACAAAATGGCTTCTGTAGGAAAAATCTCTGAGAATTATGCTGGTAGAGCAATAAAGTATATTATTGACCTATGTGCTTGTCTTTAAGATACAAATCTCAAAAAATTATACCAACCCTCCCACCACCGAGAAAAAAAACCCTGCTGTCAGTATCTGCATTTTACCATCACTGCTTCTGGTTAATGTGCATTATCTGAATTGAAATAAACACTGCAATAGAAATGTATAGGGTGGACCACTTGGTTCTACAGCTTAAACCTTTTTTACCTTAAGGCATTCTTTACATTAAAGCGGAGTTCCGCTGAAAAAAAATAAAATAAAAGTCAGCAGCTACAAAAAGTGTAGCTGCTGACTTTTAATAAATCAGACACTCACCTGTCCCAAGGTCCAGCGATGCGGGCTAACGAAGCCCCGCTCCTCTCCATGGCGCCGTAATTCTAACTGTGGGCGCCTGGCTGTGGCTTCACAGCCGGTCACACACTGCGAATGTACGAGCCACGCTGTGAATGGCCGGGCAATCTTCTGGGACATGCGACTGTCACAGAAGATTGCAGGGAGGGGGAGAGGTGAACTTCCTTCCATCCATTCCATGGATAACCATTTATCCATGCCAAATGATCACTGAAAATATGGTTACAGGCCTTGTCATATAGTAAGTAGGGCAACCTATTGCTTCATAGGGAGAGCCTTATTAATCAAAGTAAGCCAAAATGATAGGGAGGGAGGAGTTGAGGACCTCCAAGTTAAAAGTATAGCTTTTTGGCTTAACAAAAACAAAATAAACCGACGTTATTTCAGTCCTGTAAAAAGAGTATCCTCTTCAACATATATAATAAAACAGTGTAAAGGATTACAAATATTAGGGATTTGGAGGGTTGTGCTAGTGAAGTTAGCGATCTCAGACCAATAAGCTTCTAACACACGGGCATTCCCAAACCATATGATAAAATGAGCCTACATTCCCTGTACATTAAGAACAGTTGGGAGATTAAAGCCTACCCATTCGAAAGAGAATGTAGGGAGTATAGTAAGATCGATGGAGGAATTTTGTTTGTAGTACTCCATCTCGAGCCAAGATAACCATAGGGGATTGTAAGGGTAGGACTTCCTGCCACACTACCTCTGCAAGATCAGGCATATTCCATCACCAAACCGACACACTCTGTTCAAGGCGCTTGGTAGTAGTGTGTATCGGGGTGGAAAGTGGAAATAAGTTTAGAATGATCTGACTGAGAAAGCATCAGCTCAAGTCGGTAGATGTGGAATGATACACTAGTCAGCCCAAATTGAGCAGCCGCTGTATGTCATATCTTGTCCTATTTCCTGATCGTGCACCTTTAAATTTTATTACTTTATTGTTTTGGTTTTGCAGTAATGACTACTCTATGTTAATTTGTTTTTCTTTTGTCTATTTTTATTGTTATACACTAGGCAGTGGCCCCTGCATGGGCACCAGTCCCTCACTGTGCGCTTTTGTATACCTTGTAAATAGTCAATAAAAAAAGATAAAAAAAAAAAAAAAAAGTAGCCCTGCAAACGCAGGATTTTGGACACCGACAGCAAAACAATTCACCATATTATATTTACTTCCCACAATTCTTTTGGATTACACCATTTGTAGTTCCATTTTAACAGCAGTGGAGGTTTGCTTTAAAGCTTAGTTCTGCTCAGCTTTGATCTTGTATTAAAGGCCATCGATTCATATAGATATACTATATACCCCCAACAATGACACACGTGAGAGTTAGTGACAAACAGGGGTTTTACAGTATTTTGTGCACGTAACTTACCCTAAAAATAACACAAAGAAATTCTAGGGCTTTTTCCAAATGCTCATCAGTCTTCTTAATGCTGTCATAGCCAGCCTCATCAATGTCATTGCCTGGGTATGTGTTGTTCAGATCAGTAGGAGTCATTCCAAACCAGGAAAAGAAGGACTGGTTGCCTAAAGCATCTGTGGAATGATCAGAGAGGGACCTGGCAGTCTGTTTGGCCTGAATGATCATCTGGGCAAGCCGTAAAACCTATACAATAAGAAAAGACAAGTAAACCTAGCTGATAAAGTTTCTACAAAAATACATATAGAGTGAATTTGTTGAACACTGGGATTAAAAGGAGTGTGGGTAAATTGACAATTTATAGATAGTTTCAAGAAATCAGAAACGTACATGTTAAAAATAAGGTGGACAGAAGGGAGTACAGGATCCAATAAGTACCACTATTCTTGTCACAATATTTTATGTTGGGCACCTTCTCCTTCTCAGTCAAAAAAAAAATCTCAATCTATTAAAAGCTTTTGGCAGGACGGTAAAATTATAAAGTTAACACAATACAGCAAACTAGCAACAGCATGGCTGTATACTCTTTTTCCACTCAGCATGTTGCCTAAACTCCACAGGAATTTAGAACGAATCATTTTACATACAGTTTACAACCTTCTGTAGCGCATGTTCTGTGATCATAATACTCGTGAGTAACTTTTTTTTTGTAATAAAAAGAAGTTGCTACATCATGACAGTGCGCTTAGGTGTTATGTGCTTGATGGCTGTTTGTGAAAAATATTACTTGCCTCTTCACATCATGTAAAATTGTATTTGGGTGGCCTGTGGACTACACTTACCAGACTCCGTGCCTCAGTGCTAAACATTTGTGTGTATTGGAAATCCTGCCCCTCCAAGCTGTACACGTGGCTCTTAACCTTCAAAGCAGTATCTAGGATTGTGGGCTGCCATGATGAAAGAAAGCTGCCACCAAGACTTGGGGACATAAGGAGTCTGTGCTGACGGTGAGGAATAACATGCTCTGGTTCTAGGAACAACTGTTCACCTATAGAAATACATGAAGAACATGACTAAATCTCACAGGTTACAAATAGAAACTACAAAATGTAGACCGCTTGTGATAAAACAGACAGTTCCTTACCCTTCTGTATCATCTCTGCCAGATTAGGCTGGGAGAAGACTTTGGATACTCTGAAGAGCATGAAAGCATTCTTTTGGTTGACCAGGTCACTACGAATGGCCCGATTTAAGAAGCGAAGAAAGAGCTTTGTGTATATAAGCAAATTCTCCTGAACAAAAGGAGCCCTGTGGATGAAGAGCATCATGTAGTGTTCTTTATTAAATGCCAACTTTTAAACAGAATTTCTTTCATTTCAAAGCGCACTTTTCTGACAAATTTAATAATTTTATCATCAAGAAAGATTTTCAAAACTAGATAAAAAAAAATGTTAAGGTTAGAAATCAAAAAAGATTTTTGGTTTTCTTGGAGTACATCACAGTGGTAGTAAACTGCTGGATGACAAAAATAAATATATGTGGGACCCCTGGCAGTTTAAGTCATATTGTGCTAGTATGCGCCCTGGCTGCTTCAAGCATGAGTATTTCTTAAACACCGCAAGTTTAGGTGACATTCCCAGTACCTACAGGTAAACCCTATTATAGGCTTACCTGTAGGTACAGGTTAAAAAGCAGAGTTTACTATCGAGTTATTCGAACAGAACAGAATTATTCATGACTACCCAGGACGTCTCAAAGTTGAGAACAGAACATGAGGGGAGGGCAGCCAGGCCAACACAACCGCAATCACCAAACAGAAAAAAAAAGGGGAACCCCACTACAAAACCTGCAAGACCTTCTGCACAAAACTGGTGTCAGTAGAGGCATAAACATCAACCCGACCAAACTTGGTTAACCTCTTGCCGACCAGCTCCTGTACATATACGGCGGCAGGATGGCTCTTCTGCGCAAATCGGCGTATATGTACGGCGGCTCCTTTAAGAGCAATAGCAGGTGCGTGCCCGCCTGGGGTCCCAACCCGCGTGGCCAGCGGGCGCGATCGATCGCCAACGGCTACCAGCAATCACGGGCACGAGAGCCACAACGGGGTATTTGTATATGTAAACAAACAAATCATTGTTCTGACAGGGGAGTAGAGACAGAGCTGCTGTTTGCAGTAATTACGAACAGTGATAGGTCTCCTCCCCCAGTCAGTCCCATCCCCCCACAGTTAGAAACACTAAGGCCCCTTTTACACTGGAGCGGTTTTGCAGGCGCTATTGCGCCTGCAAACCGACCCTAAACAGCGGCTGCTGTTTCGCGGTGCGCTAGCAGGACCGCTCCAAAAGTCCTGCTAGCAGCATCTTTGGAGCGGTGTGTTTACAGCTCCTTCCCATTGAAAGCAATGGGAAACCGCAGCAATGCGCCTCTGCAGAGGCGCATTGCAGGCGGTATTAATCCTTTTTTGGCCGCTAAACCGTGCCGCTAGCGGCCGAATACCGCTGCTATTCAACGTTATAGCGCCGCTAAAAATAGCGGCGCTATACCGCCAGCGCACCTCCCGCCCCAGTGTGAAAGGGGCCTTACTAGGAAACCCATTTAACCCCTTGATCACCCCCTAGTGTTAACACCCTTCCCTGCCAGTGACATTTACACAGTAATCAGTGCATTTTTATAGCACTGAATGCTATATAAATGTCAATGGGCCCAAAAACGTGTCAAAAGTGTCCGATCTGTCCGTCGCAATCCTGCTAAAAATCGCAGATCACCGCCATTACTAGTAAAAAAATAAATGCCATAAATCTATTCCCCATTTTGTAGATGCTATAACTGTTGCACAAACCATTCAATATATGCTTATTGCGATTTTATTTTTTACCAAAAACATGTATAATAATATATAAATCGGCCTAAACTGAAGAAATTTGCCTTTTTTAGATTTTGGGGATAGCTATAGCAAAAAATTTAAAACATTTTTTTTTCAAAATTGTTGTCGCTCTTTTGTTTTAGTGCAAAAAATAAAAAAACTGCAGAGATTAGCAAATACCACCAAAAGAAAGCTCTATTTGTGGGGAAAAAAAGGACGTCAATTTTGTTTGGGTACAGCGTCGCACGGCCGCGCAATTGTCAGTTACACTGGCCGGGTCATTAAAGGGGGCAAATCCTTCTGGTGGCTGAAGTGGTTAACGCATGAAGAGAAGAATCACCTTCTTAGAATGATTAGCATTAGGAGAAAAGGATGGCAACACAATGTCCTGATTCAAGTGGAATGAAGAAATCACCTTAAAACAATAAAGGATTGAGGCCTCAACACCATATTATGCTGGTGAAGAACCAGGAAAGGTTAACTTCAGGAAAGTGCAGCCAACACCAAGACAATGCAATGCGAGGTAATGCCCATCAAAAAGACAACCTTGCACTAAGAATCAAAAGGTGAATCTCTTGGGGGGATTCAAAGAGAAGACTGCAATACTGATAAGACCAAATCAGGATGCAACGAAGACAGATGTGGATGTCCGAGGCAAAACAATCCATGTGACAACTATGACAGACCGCCTGGCACCCACACTGGGTGCTTCTGCCAAGATACAGCTTCCTCCACTCTGGAACCAGGTATTATAGCTTAACATTGCACCCAAGAACTAGATGACACTAGCTTAGGTACAAACGAACGGACTTTATTGTAAATTCACACAGAATATATACCACACAAAATCAGTCAAGAGCTTGATCACTATCCTAAACAATGCAAACTGTAAACAGTAATATCATCAGTACCTCTAACAGTGCATCTAATGAACAGCTGACAAACAGTAATCTAATTAAACAGTAAGCCAATTAGCAACTAGTCACCTAGACAAGCTTAGGTGACTCGGGTCAGTGCCCATCCAAACAGTTTCCCACCAGTATTCAAGACGACCTAGGGCTGTCCAAATCACATTAACCCAGGGCTCGACAAAACCCAGGCGCCAGGTCGCAATTGCGACTGAAAATTGCATCCTGGTGCCTGGACTGGCCAAAATTGAGGCCGCGGCTTTGTGGCCTACTGGAGAGAAAATACACGCTTTCTGCGAACCAGCACCCTCTGGTGGACGGTGCTGTGATGAGCGCGGCTTGCCCTCACTGCCTGCCCACCTCCGACATCCAGAAGCCCAGGATATCACTCCAGGGTTGCTGGCTGCAGGTATGAGCAGAGAGAGCGTCTACTCTGCCACACTGCCCAGACCCCGCACTGACAGCCCGCCCCCCCTCCTCCTTGTACGGACACTCAGACAGGAGAGAAAAGAGATAGAGAGAGCAGGATCATCTTCTCCTCCTCCTGTGTGTACCAGCAGCCCCGCCCACATTCCAATCCCTGGCAGCTCCGTGCCTTGGGCAAGTCCAGCAGCATGCAGCTAGATAGTGGATGAAAGATCAGCATGTATGTACCATGGATGATGCAAGTTTGCAACCCTCCACAGGGGATCCACAGCTCTCCAGGACAGCCTTCCTTCCTTCAAACATCTTAGTGATTGAAAAGAAAGCAGCACACAGGTGGGTCAGTCATGAAGAGAGAGTGTTGTCACCTCCAGTGCCCCTCTACCAACACAGCAGCCTGCTGGGATTTCCCTGGTATGGTGCACTACAAGCCCCAGCATGCTCTGTCAGCCTATGTGTATGTATAGCACAGGCGAGTAGGCCTGCTTGCTGACCACAGTGGTAGAACTCCACTGTCAAGTCATTGGCGGCTGGTGCTCAAAATTTTTTGGGGGGCGGAAACAAACTGAAAAAGAAAACCCATCAATTGCAGCCTCACTGTGCCCCAAACGCAGCCACTGTGCCCCATCAAACGCAGCCACTGTGCCAACACAGCTGCTGCCTGTCAGTGCCCATTAGTGCAGCCTATCAGCACACATAAGTGAAGGAGAAAAACAACTTATTTGCAAAATCTTATAACAAACAAAAACAAGTTTTGTCTTTTTAAATATTCTGTCTTTTTTCGCGTCGGATCAGGCGTGAGCAATTCTTATTGCCCAACGGCCCAGACATGCAGTTCTGGGCGCTGGGCAGCCGATTTAAAAAACTGGCTCCTAACTTTTTCAGTTGGCTCCTAGATTCTAAGCAAATTTGTCAAGCCCTGCATTAACCATCTTTCATTTCACATCCAGTCTTCTTTCAGGACATCTTCCCGAATGCTTATAGCTCCCTCAAATGCCAGGGCTCATAGTCAGTAGGCAAGAGGCTACCCCTGCAGCCCCCTCCAAAAGCCCCTGTCCCGACTGGGTCGGTCACAACACCAATGAATGAGAGACACATAAGGTCTCAGAAAAAGAACAACCAAGGCTGAGATTTGTCCTGTAAGATAATCAAAGCCAAAAATCTCCCCATCACATTAGAGAAAGGCTAGACTACTATATGCCCCACAACATACTGTCGAGGATGGAACTTATATGCTTCACATCAGGTAAAATAAGCCTTCCATGTACAATGGTACACTTCCCTGGGAAGTTGAATTTCTAGACTGAGAAGGGCAGGAATCAGTGTCAGAAAAACATCTGTGAGGGGGCGTGTCCGGGAGCCGACTGAGGAGGACGTGCAGACATTGAGCTCCGCAACTGCACCCTCAATCTATAGCCATCCTCGCTCCTAATCCACTGGAAATTGCTCCAACTCTACCCCTGTCGTTCCTGAGGATTCCCCACCTGCAACCCAGCCTGAATTGTGACTCCGGGCCGGCCGTACGGTAACTACCAGGCCCGCTCCACACAGCCCAGGCCGACGCCATCTTGGGGCCCACGAAGCCTCCAACGCCTCCCGGAGGGTCTCCGGATACCCCACGGACATCCTGCATCTCCATCCAGGCTTGGATGGAGGTGTTTGACTAGTAGGGAACCCCCTCGGTCTTCTTCTCGGCCCGTGGTCGGCTCCGAGGCCTGGCCGCCATCTTGCGGCCTGCGGGACCAGCAGCATCCTCCGGCCTAAAGTGCTGCGGTCAGCGGAGTGTGCGGCGGGCGGCTCGGCCGCAAGTGTGCCTACACTGGACTGGTCTGTATACCTGAGGGATCCCGGGACGTTCGGCCTGACACACCCGCGGCGGCCAGTTCTAGGCAAGTCCGCGGCTTCGGCCTACTCCTGGAAGTCGGCGGCCATCTTGCTGCTCCCAGTACACCCAGAGCAACATCCAGCACAAAGCACCATCTCGCACAGGGTAAGCGGGGCGGGGGCAGAGTAAAAGGCACCAGAAGTAGGCTGATCCCTCCCCGGCTGGCAGTCAGAAAGGAGCACTCGGTGGGAGCCCTGACCCCATAGGCTCGAGGGGCGGCCATCTTGCTACACCCGACCATAGGACTGCTGGGTCCCCCCTTGCCCGTTTGAAACCGCTTCGCCCTACACATCAAGGTCTGATTACTCTGGTATACAGGGCGGCTGGGCCTCCACCTCATTCATCTTGCCCTCCCCGTAACCCTCCAGTCACAGACTAGCAAGAAGTGTAGCGGCCATCTTGCTCCACCCGGACTCCGTGCTCCCCCTTGCCACTAGCCTTGCTCTGCCCCCTCCTCAGCCGCCAGTGCTGCCCAGGCTGCCGTACCACTGTCCTGTAACACAAACACCGGCACTCCCCTGCGCCTGCTCCAATAAGACAGTAGCAACACAGCAAGCGTCTATTCCCATGTACGACACGGGTCGCACTCTCTGCTCTTCCACTCCACCTATGGGGATGCGTGGCTGAGGATGGACGGCTGAAGACATGTACTGCTGAGCATTGTGCTCTCCCGACGACCGCAGGCTGCGTTCCCAACCAATCACGCCCAATCTGCTGATGGCGGCTTCCAGCTCTACCTCTACTGATTCCGCTGCACTGCAACAAGGTAATATCCAACGGTACCTGCTACGCACAGCCTCACAGGATTCCCGTACAGGAAAAAGACAGGGCTTCGTCAGCCTGAACCCCAGGCAAACCAACACCTCCTCCCCCGACTGCAGCAGCTTTCTCTGTCGGTGGGACCGGCCCGGGTGTACACCCGGCCCCTCCGATGGATCCCGCTACTCTTAGCGTGAACACGGCCTCAGCAGAGATGCTTTCCCAGGGCTCCACATCCGCTGCCGTACTTTCTGCTTTCCGAGCTGACTTTGATTCCTGGGCTTCCAAAATGGAAACTTCTCTCCATGTTGAACTAAATGCCCTCAAACAACGGGTTTCCGCGTCGGAGGTCACGGTTTCTGCTATGGCCACCACCCAGGAGGACCATTCAGCCCGCATAACGGCGCTTGAAAATGCATCTACGGCTCACCTTTCCCGTCTATGGCAACACCAGCTCCGGATAGAAGATAGTGAGAACCGGAGCCGCAGGAACAACATCCGGCTGCAGGGGGTCCCGGAGGCTACATCAGGTGCCGATCTCAAACCCACTGTCATCGCTATCCTCAATCAGGTCCTGGGCAGGGAAGTTACATCTCCCATTGAATTGGACAGAGTGCATAGAGTGGGAGGCATGGGGGGTGACCGCAGGGACCGCCCTCGTGACGTACTCTGCCGGGTGCACTACTATACCCTGAAGGAAGGAATCTTGCACAAGGCCTGGCGCCTGGGGCCACTGGACTTTCACGGATCACCTATACACCTCTACCCGGACCTCTCCCGCAACACGCTGTACATGCGGCCTGTCCTCTGCTGGACTTGATTCGCCAAGTAGGCGCCACGTACACTTGGGGCCACCCCTTCAGCATCAAAGTGACCCGAGAAGATAACCACAAATTTGTGCTATCAGACCCGGACCAGCTTCCTGCCTTCTTCCTGTTCCTGGACCGGGACCCTATTGTCGTCCCGAACTGGTTGGACCCCCCAGATGACCGCCAGCGGCTACCGGGCCCTCCTCTACAGCGTCGAGGACGCCCACAGTCTAGATCGGTACCTTCCGGTCCTAGAGTACGGCGAGCCACGTCACCAGAAGACTGATCCAGACTCTGTCGTCTGAGACCTGAAATGGTTCTTTTTGCTATGTCCTTTTGTCCACCAGGTGACTACAGTTCCTCTATGAGACTCCGGCCAGGTTTGCCTACTGTTTTCCCTATTTTGTTTTGTACTCACGGTTTTACTTGCGTATCCACCCCACTGACTCTTGCTCACTTTGTTATCTAAATGCTGCTAACGGTTTAGTTGTCTCACTTGGCACGGAGAATGTTTCCTTGCCCTCAGCTGGTACAGTTGTGCTTGCTGGGGCTCTGGAAAGGCGGTCGGTGGTGTTGATATGTTCTTTCACGGCATTGGCTCTACTGGCTGGCTTGGTGTTTCCCGGGCATAGCCCTTTGGCTTGTCCGGGGACCTCCAGGTCTTCCCTCGGGCTCTGGACATCTATGTCCCTGGAGCTTGGGACTGGCTGGCCTTATCACTGACACCTTCTGTGCGTTTACACAGATATCTGAGCTAAGCTGTGACGACTATCATAGTTAATGCTGCTATAAATGTAGTAATTGGTGCTTCCAACCCTCGCATGCTTACGCGGGAATACCTGTGCCTTTATTCTGTCACCAGTTTGTGTACACCTTGTTCTACGTTGATGTTATTTTTCTATGTAATTTTAGATTGTTTATTACACTCAAGCGTACCAATGGTATTAGTCTGACACTCTGCTCTTTAGTGACTAGGCAGTTGAGCATTAGATGCCACGGTCATTGGGTGTGTTACATTTACAGTTATGTTATATATGCCTGCTAGGTTGTCGGGATCACAACTCAGCTGTTCTAACCCCGTTCTCTCCCCCTAAATAGGATTGGCACAGTTCGTGCCTACTACGTGATATTTCACGAAGTGTTACGTTTTTGCGCACACTTTAGTATTTTTGAGCCACCTTCCCCAGGTGCTCTCTATGTTCAATCTCTTCCCCGCCTCGCTCTACCTTCTCTCTTCCTCCCCTGTTGTGTTTCCCCCTTTTTTTTCACCGCTTTTCTTTTTTTTCTTCTTCTTCTCTCTCTCCTTCCCCCCCCTCCCCCCCATCACTCCATCATGGCCCACACAGTGACCTCTCACCCTAGGTTACAATTCTGTTCCTACAATGTCAATGGGCTCAATATTGCCTCCAAAAGAGGACAAATCCTGTATCAAATGCACAAACGCCAAGTCAATGTGCTTCTTCTCCAAGAGACACATTTTCACTCTGCCTCCACCCCTTCCTGTTCCAGCAGATACTTCAACAGGTGGTTCCACAGCACTAGCCCAACCCAGAAAGCCAAGGGAGTGTCTGTGGCCTTCCATAAGACGCTCCCTATAGAGGTGCTTGACCATCTCTCGGACCCCCAGGGGAGGTATGTTTTTGTGAAATTCGTGTTATGGGGTACCAAATTTACGGTAGCTAACATTTACCTTCCTAATGTTAATCAAGTATCGGCCGCGTTACAATACTTGAGGATTCTGTCAGGATTCAGGGAGGGTAAGCTCGTATTGGGGGGAGATTTTAACACCCCTCTTGAACCACTTTTAGATTCCTCCACCTCGCGATCGTGTATCTCCTTCCCCAAACTGAGGGCTCTGAAACGGGCATTCTACGATCTGCGTCTAGTGGACGTTTGGAGAGTGCTGCACCCCACGGCCCGTAACTATACCCACTTCTCCCATGTTCATCACACCTATAGTCGCATAGACTACCTAATGAGTGACCATAGCTGCCTGGACTGGTCCCCGGAATGCACCATAGACCCAATGGTCTGGTCTGACCATTCTCCTATACACATGACATTCTCGCTCCCTTCCACTCCGATTAGGGAATGGTCATGGCGCTTGAACGATTCGCTGCTTACGAACCCGGAATGTGTGACAAGGGTTTCAGATACAATCTCTAACTTTTTTGCGGACCACGCTTTGGATACGACATCGTTGCCCTTTCAATGGGAGGCACTTAAGGCTGTCCTACGTGGTACCTTTATCCAAATGGGTACGCGTCTTAAAAAGGAGCGCTCAGCCGCCATAGAGGCAGCAAATCAAACGCTTAGAAACTGAGCACAAACGATCCCCGACAGTGAGAATGCTGGCGGACGTTTCTAGGGCGCGATCACAACTTAGAGAACTTTATGAAGCCTCTGCACGCACATATGCAGATAAGCACACTTTCCATCAATATAAGTTTCGAGATAAATGTGGTAGGCCACTGGCTCGCTCCCTGCACCCAAAAACAACCTCCGCCTTTGTGCCCCATATTCAGGGGGCACAGGGAGAAATGGTATCCTCACCCACTAAGATGGCGGAGGAATTCAGGGACTTCTATCAGTCCCTGTACAATATCCCTAAGACTCAAGGGACAAGTTCCCCTTCTTCCGGGGTGGAAGACCAGATGTCATATGTATTGGAAACCGCGCTCCCTACATTAGACGATGACGTCATCGCTGATCTGGAAACCTCAATCACAGAAGACGAAGTTGCCAAAGCCATAGCGGGTACACCGAGTGGAAAGAGCCCGGGCCCAGACGGCTTCACTCCTAAGTTCTACAAACTTTTTGCCGCCCTCCTCACGCCCTTTCTAACTAAGGTGTTCAACTCTTTGTCGGAGGGTTCAATGTTCCCTCCACAAACACTTGAGGCCCACATATCCCTCATCCCAAAGCCAGGCAAAGACCCTACTCTTTGTGCAAGCTATAGGCCGATCTCCTTGATTGGGGTCGATTTGAAAGTCTTTGCTAAAATCCTAGCCAATAGATTACAACCATTGTTGCCTGGGATAATACACCTAGACCAGGTCGGCTTTGTGAGTGGCCGTGAGGCTAGGGACAATACCCTGAAGACCCTTCTTTTAACCAACTATGCCCGGTCCCACGATATCCCACTATGCCTCTTAACAGTCGATGCCGAGAAGGCATTCGACCGAGTAGACTGGCAGTTCCTTCGACTATCCCTGCAACAAATAGGCGTGGGAACCAATATGATGGCGAGAATAATGTCCCTTTACTCCTCTCCATATGCTAGGATTAGACTAAATGGCTCGCTATCTCCAGCCTTCTCTGTATCTAACGGGACGCGACAGGGATGCCCACTGTCCCCCCTCCTCTATGTTCTCACTATGGAACATCTAGCTATTGCTCTACGTAACAATCCTTCTATCCAAGGCATAACAGTCGGGCCCACACATACTAAACTCGCCCTCTTTGCAGATCTGCTCCTGTTCGTGACACACCCTCACACATCCTTGCCCTCGGTATTGAAGGAGTTTTGGAAATTTGGAGAAGTTAGCAACTTCAAGGTCAACTACAATAAATCGGAAATCCTCAACATATCTCTGCCTACGTCGGCCCTACGAAGACTATCGTCTTCTTTCCCCTTCAAAACTGGTTCCCCCTCCATAAGGTATCTCGGAATTCAAATACCGGCGGATGCTTCCCAACTTTTTTCCTTGAACTTTGCCCCCCTACTTCTTAGGACCCAGGCAGATTTAATCAATTATGCGTCCAAACAGCTCTCATGGCTAGGTAGAGTGAATGCCCTGAAAATGGATGTTCTCCCTAGGTTCCTGTATTTGTTTCAGACCATCCCTATTCACATACCTAATTCGTACTTTAAGAAAATACGCCAGCTGTTTTCCAAATTTATTTGGAATGCGGCCCGTCCCAGGATACGGTATGAAACACTCTCTCTTCCAAAGGCTCGGGGGGGGGGGGGGGGCTGGAGCCCCAGATGCCTCCCTATACCATAAAGCAGCGGTGCTCACCCGCATACTAGATTGGTTCCATCATTCTTCAACCAAGCTTTGGGTTCAATTGGAAAGCCACATGAACCCAATTGAACTCTCCGCTCTCCCCTGGACCTTGCCTACGGTACGGGGGGGTTCGGGCCCTCTTAATGACCTTACCCATCAAACGATCCAGATTTGGGATCGCATGCTGTCCAGAAGGGGCTTATCAAACCGCATGGGGCCTATGACTCCCTTCTTTGGGACCCCGGCCTTTCCGCCAGCTATGTCGGTAGCAAGATTCGGACCATGGCGAAGAGAGGATCATAGGCGACTTGCCCAGGTCCTTCGTGCAGACCCCACTTTGAGGTCAGATACCTCTACCGGTCTGACCTCCCGTCACCCCATGCAGTGGCTTCGGAGGCAACAGACTACCTCCTACATCCGGACTTTCCCATCTATTACAGACATTCTTGCTGAACCGACGGGATTCGAGGAACTGCTCATGCAGGTGGAACCTCCAACGCATGTTGTATCTCAACTATACTCCCTTCTGCTCGATATTTACTCCCCTGACCTCCCACCGTATACGGTGGCCTGGGAGACAGACCTCCGTCACACTATCTCCCCTATTGACTGGCAAAAATGTTTTACCCTGACGCACAAATTGTCCATAGCCACCAAGACCCAGGAGAAGGGGTTTAAACTGTTAACAAGATGGTACAGATGTCCATCATCTCTTCACCACTTCAATCCGGAGGTGTCAGATACCTGCTGGCGGTGCCTCAGCTCCCGAGGAACCATGCTCCACATCTGGTGGGAGTGCCCTCCTGTGCGGAGGTACTGGCAGCGGATTTTCACACTCTACTGCAAATTGATGGCGACCTCTATCCACCCTTCACCTGAGGTGGCTCTCTTGTCTATTCTCCCTGGATCATTTAAATCCATCAGAAATGATGTCTTGCGACACTTTCTGGCGGCGGTCAGGGTAGTGATTCCCCGTCATTGGAGAACGGCAACCATGCCTTCCCTGGGGGATTGGGCTGTTGAGGTGGACCGCATTAGGGACCTTGAACGCCTGTTGGCGGAGGAAAATGACAAAAGTGAACAGTTCTCTCTCACATGGACTTCGTGGTCCGTGTTTCGGTACTCCTCGGAGTTTATCTCTTGGGCGGAGTGTGCCCTGGACGAGACCACTCTCGGACCTTGATGGAGTGATTCTGATCCCTGTCCCCTATCTGTGTACCCCTACTATTTGCCCCTGACTCTTTCTCTACACATAAATACACCTCTAAGAACCTAGTAGGATAACGTACCAGGGCTTCGATTTACCTACTGCCTATAACCCATTGAGTGACCCTACTTCATATTCTCCAAATAGATTTGTGTATACTCTCATCTGATGGAACTTAGCCCTGCTCTGTCCTGACACACATGATGCCTGTTGAGGATGTATCCTATCAATGTTTGTAATGTTTAAGACAATGTATGTCTTTTTCTGTCGTTTCCTTGCATAAACAAATAAAATAAGATTGAATTAAGAAAAACATCTGTTCCTCAGGTCAAGTCTGGCCAATATGGAAGAGCCAACAGCTTGCCTGTCAAGGAGATTTAGAATGTCTTTACTGCACATTGAACTTGGCCAAGCCAGTGTGTTTAGATCACTGGAAAGCCCTCCACCTTTATCTTGGGTAACGGATGAGGAAGGAGTTGGGGTTCAAGGAAGGCACAGAGTAGAGAAAACTGATCCCAAAGAGTCACCAGGGCAACTAGTGCAAGGGCAAGAAGAATCTTGGTACTAGACACAAACCTGTCCAATATGTTTTTGAATCTGTACACCAAGAGATCCACATTTGGCGAACACCACCTTGTGAAAGGCCCATTCTCCTGCATTCAGCCACTGATGGCTGAGACAGCTGGAAGTAAACTTCTATCTAGGACAAGACCAGATCTCCTTCCTGAGCTGCACAACTGCTTGTCCCCCTCTTGATGATGGATATATGCCTAACTGCACTCTGATGGGAAGACCCCAAAAAGGCAGATAGACCAGTGTAATCACACTGAAGTTCCAGGATGTTGATCAGCATCTTCAAATGCTCCAACAAGGATGTTCCCTGAACCGAGTTTCTCCAGGACACTTTCCCAGCCAGACACAGGCTGACATCTGTTGTCAATACCTTCCAATTCATCAGAAGGAAGGGTTTCTTGGTACCCAGCATCTGTGTTGATGTCTACCATTCCAGAGTGGACCTGGTTTTGGGAGTGACACATATGGGAAGATCCAAGGACTGCTGAGGTTTGTACCAATGGACAGGATATATTGAGCTGCAGTGCTCTGGAGTGAAAACGGAGAACAAGAGTTAACAGCAAAGGCAGTTACCATCTTCCCAAGTACTTTCGTGCATGTCCTGATTGAAGGACCTTCTAACATCCTAGAAGCTCCACCTTGGCTTAAACAGACAAGCATTTGTCTTACAGAAGCAGTACCTTCTCCTGAGCCATATCTAGCACTAAACCCAAGTATTCCAGACATTGAGTCGGAAACCAAGGCCAACTCTTGAAGAAGATTCAGTATCCAGTCTCTCCAGGGTCTGTACCCATCTTGCTGGACGTAAAATTTTTGATCCAATTGCTCCTTTAGAAGCACATCATCTAGGGTTCTTAGCCCCAGAACCAAAGCCAACATCTTGGTAAAGACCCTGGGGGCAGTGTACATGCCAAAGGATAATGCAATATACCAATAGTGGCGATTCTCCACTGTGAAATGCGAGGCTGGAAAATCAAGAAGTGCTAATAAGCATCCTTGATATCTACTGATGCCAGGAAGTCCCCTTGATAAAGCACAGTCTAGCCTGAATTTTTGTATCTTCAGGAACTTGTTGTGACCTTTAAGGTCCAAGTTGCATTAAAAGCCATGAACCCTTTCCTCTGCCCCTCCAGTGCAATGATGCCTTGGAACAGCTGTTTTTCCAGGGCTGCAAAGAAAAACACTTATTTGGGGGATCCGAAGATACCATTGAGTGTATAAAAGCATGGAGGGGAAAAAGCAGCAACATCCAGCTTGTAGCCTCTGGACACCACATGACCGACCCAGTCGTCGGTTACTTCCAGAGTCCAAATGGCTCTGTAACTGCCGGTCCCAACCCCCACTCAGGGGTATTTTAGACATCTGATTAAAGAGAACCTGTCACTAAAAATGCACTACACCGGAAACTTTTTGGTTCCCATGTGAAAAAAAAAAAAGTAATTTTTTTTTTCTTAAAGTGTAAGAAATTAAAATTTTATCCAAGCACTTAAAATGCCCCCACAAAAGCAAACATGTCAGGGATGACAATGCACGAAAACGTTGCATGTGCTACACAGTACATATTTCCATGCACATCAGAGTGAGAAAATTCTAGGCCCATTGCACATAGTTAGGCTTCAAATGTTGGGTAGCAATTTACCCTGCACAACCTCATCTTTCATATTTGACCAAAAAAAAAAAAAAACTGGATAATATATTGCGTTTATGTTTCCCTAAAATTAAAGGTTTTGTATTTTGTACTGAAATTCATAAAAGGCAGAGGGATAAGGTCTGCATACCCCCAAAGGAAAGCAGCCATTCAGCTGAGAAGCATTTCAGTCTAAGCCAGAACATTTGTGTAATAGCAGCAGCTAATGTAGCAGTAGCACCTCGCAAAAAGAAACGCACCAATGTACTTGCTGTGCCGAGATAAGTAGATATCAGTGCAGTCAGCATCAGTAGGAGGCAAGATGGTACAGATTCAGGCTGAATTCTGCAGTCCGTGTGGGGCATAAAAACCACATGCATCGAAACCGGAGTCAAAACGGTGCCTTTGCAGAAGTGCGAGACGACGTAACCGCATACCATACCGGATTGCTCCTTTTGAACACTGCCACAGCCAGGAATAACACCCCATAAGAATAAAATTACCCACATTCTGCCACTGTCTTGACTGCCTAAAGCCCTGGCACCCAACATGTGGCCCAGGGCATGCACTCGATCCTTTGGCAGTTTATGGTCGGCCCTCCAGGCCCCTGGAGACACTAATCTGTGTTTCCCTATTGCCATGTTATATTAGTGATTTCTAGCAAGCTCATGTAATTATATATATATATATATATATATATATATATATATATATATATATATATATATATATATATATGTCTCCAGTCTGTCTCGTAAAACATGTCCCCAGTCTCCAACAACTCCTACAGCATGTTCAGTCCCCGGCAGTCCCCTGTATCAAGTCTGCATTTTCTGACCATCTCTTGCATTACGCCCAAAGTCCTTAACTCCTGTTGTGTGTCTGCCGTTTGATAATAAATATTCGCTGAAGTTTAAGTGCAGCCCTTTGATGAGGTCAAGGGCTGCACTTGAGGCCCCACCCATATCAAGAAAGTTTACTGCCACTTGCTTAACCACTTAACGACCGCCCACCGCCGATTTACGTCGGCAGAATGGCACGGACAGGCAGAATCACGTAGATCTACGGGATCGCCTTTGTGCAGTTGGGGGGTCCATCCGGACCCCCCTTCACTGCAGTGAGCGGCCGTTAAGTGTTCGGGAGCGATCAGGCATGAGGGGGCGGCCGCTCGATTCCGCCCCCCCCCCCTCGCGATTGCTCCCGGCAAATGAAAATGCTTCCTCCGCCATGTGATGTAAACACAGGCTGGAGGAAGTGATGTCATCTCCCTCGCCGCGGTCTTTTCGTTCCCGGCGCCGAGGAGAGAAGACAGAGGTTAGTGCTCCAACAGTCCACTGACACGTAGGTACACATAGGCACACAAATCATCCCTCAGTCACCCCCAGGTCACCCCAAAGCCCCCAATCACAGTGTCACTGATTGCAGTGATCATTTATTTTACTGATCACTGCATTTAGTGTCATCTGTGATTGTAAAAAGTTGCAGGGCAGTTAGGATTAGGCCCCTTTAGGTCCAGGGTAGCCCCCTAACCCCCCCCTAATAAAGGTTTAACCCCTTGATCACCCCCCAGGTAACCCTTTCACCCCCTAACTTCAGCGTCACTAAGCGATTGTTTTTCCGATCGCTGTATTCGTGTCGCTGGTGTTTTAGATAGGCAGTTATTTTTTTTTAGGTTCGCCGCAGGTTTTTATTAGTGTCAGGTACCCCCATATATTATTTTAACCCCCTGATTGCCCCTAGAGTTAACCCTTTCACCAGTGATCGCCGTATAAGCGTCACTGGTGTCACTGGTTAGCCAGTAAGTTATCTAGTTATTTAGGTAACCCGTCAGGTTTTTATATAGCGTCGGGTACCCCCATATTTAACCTAATAAAGGTTTTAACCCCCTGATTGCCCCTAGTTAACCCTTTCACCAGTGATCACCATATAAAGGTTACAGGTGACGCTGGTTGATTAGTTTGCTTTTTATAGCATCAGGGCACCCGCCGTATATAACCCAATAAAGGTTTAACCCCCCTGATCGCCCGGCGGGTGAGATCAATTAGGTTTTAGCGCCAGAGAGGGTCTGCGTCGCCCCAGGCAGTGTCAGGTTAGTGCCAGTAACGCTAACACCCACGCGCAAAGCATACACCCCCCTTAGTGGTATAGTATCTGATCAGATCTATACTAGCATCCCCAGCGGTTTAGGGTTCCCAAAAATACAGTGTTAGCGGGATCAGCCCAGATACCTGCTAGCGCCTGCGTTTAGCCCCTCCGCCCAGCCCAGCCCACCCAAGTGCAGTATCGATCGATCACTGTCACTTACCAAACACAACACACATAACTGCAGCGTTCGCAGAGACAGGCCTGATCCCTGCGATCGCTAACAGTTTTTTTGTAGCGTTTGATATATTTGCTGACGACAGTCAGGTGCTTTTTTTCCTGTGAATCTTACTAGTGTACCCCTAAATTTAGAGCCCAAAATGGCAAGACGAAGGTACACTAGTAAAGAGGCCTACGAGATTCTGAGCATGACAGATAGTGAAGAGGAGGTCACGTATCTGTCAGATTCAGGCTCAGAATATCTTCCCGTAGAAGACAGTGACGTCAGCGGCCCCACGTCAGATAGCTCTGACGACGAAGTTGAGGTCCCTGCTAAGGTCAGGTGTACCCGATCCCGATCTTCTGAGGTTGTTGAGGAGCAAGAACCGCAGGTCTCTCGTATCATGGAGCAGAGTAGTACTAGCGCCGCTATTCCTTCTGGTGAACTGGCAAGCACCAGCGGCCTAGTACAGCCTGGACGTACATCCAGCACTGCAGTAACACTTGGTGACGTGGCGAGTCCCATAAGTGCAGTTCAAGCTGGCGAGGTGGCAAGCACAAGTAGTGTCCCGCTGCCACCAAGAAGACAAAGGCAGGCCCGTCGTGCCCATACTGCCCTTCCTGCAGAATTCGCCTATCCTGATTGGGTCCCCACCACATCTGCAGAACCCGTACTTCCCCCATTCACTGCCCAACCCGGTATTCAGGTGGAAACAGCTGATTTTATTCCAATTGATTTTTATTCGCTGTTTTTCACGGAAGATCTCTATAGATCTATTGTGGACCAGAGTAATTTATATGCTGGTCAATTTATCGCCGCTAACCCCCAGTTGCCTAAAATTGCCAGAAATTGGAAACCAATTACGGTTTCCGAATTTAAGACCTTTCTGGGCCTTTCCCTCAACATGGGCACACATAAATTTCCGTCATTGCGTGCTTATTGGTCCACGCACCCAATTGACCACATGCCCATGTTCTCTGCCTCCATGTCCAGGGCACGATACGAGCAGATTTTGCGGTTCATGCACTTCAACGACAATGAACTTTGTCGTCCACGTGGGGACCCTGAATACGACCGGCTCTATAAAATTCGGCCCCTCATAAACCACTTCAACGAACGTTTTGCAGCCTTGTTTACTCCCGATCAAGTTGTCTGCGTTGATGAGTCCCTGATTAAATTTTCTGCCCGCTTGTCTTTCAAGCAGTACCTTCCCAGCAAGCGTGCCAGATACGGGGTCAAGCTCTACAAGTTCTGTGACAGGGCAACAGGCTATGTAGTGAACTTTACGGTTTATGAGGGAAAAGACAGTCAGATTGAGTCGGTCAACTGCCCGGATTACATAGGGAGCGCTGGCAAGATAGTGTGGAACTTGGTGTCACCCTTATTCGGAAAGGGGTACCACTTGTATGTGGACAATTATTACACGAGCGTGCCACTGTTTAGTCACTTGTTTGATCATCAGATTGGAGCATGTGGCACCGTGCGACCTAATCGCCGGGGCTTTCCCCAGCGGCTTGTAGATGCCCGTCTTAGGCTGGGGGAGAGAGCCTGCTTGAAGTGTAATAACTTGCTCGCTATGAAGTGGAGGGACAATAAGAATGTTTTCCTTCTTACCTCCCTTCATGCAGACACGACAGTCCAAATTCGTACGGCGACTGGTATTGTGGAGAAACCCCTCTGTGTCCACGAATATAACCAAAATATGGGAGGGGTGGACCTCAACGACCAGTTGATGGCGCCGTATCTAATTGACCGTAAGGCGAGACGCTGGTACAAAAAAGTGTCTCTATCATTATTCCAATTGGCTTTGCTGAACGCTCATGTGCTATACAGAGCTTCAGGCGGGACGTTATCTCTTCTAAAATTCCAGAATGAGATAGTCACAGAACTCCTGTATCCAGGCGGTTCTGCACCTCACCATCCCCAACCAAATGCAGTAAGCCGGCTGCATGAGAGGCATTATTCGTATGTCCTCCCGAGTACCCCTACCCAAAGCCACCCCCAAAAAAGATGTCGTGTCTGTAGCAAGCGCGGATTTAGGCGTGACACCCGTAGTTTTTGTCCACTCTGTCCTGACAAGCCTGGTCTTTGCCAAGGTGAATGTTTTGAACGCTACCACTCAAAAGTGAAGTTTTAGCGTAGGGTACAGCATTTCACAGACTAGGACACACTTACACAGGGTCTCCCAAGATGCCATTACATTTTGAGAGACCCGAACCATTACAGTTGTAAAGTTACAAAAAAAAGTGTAAAAAAGAAAAAAAAAAACGTAAAAAACAAAACACAAAAAAAATATAAAATAAAAAAACCAAAAATAGTTGTCGTTTTATTGTTCTCTCTCTCTCTATTTTCTCTCTATTGTTCTGCTCTTTTTTACTGTATTCTATTCTGCAATGTTTTATCATGCTTGCTTTTCAGGTATGTAATTTTTTGTTTTCAGGTGCGCCATTCAACTGCAGCGCGGAATTATTTATCTTGACAGCAACAGCGTTTGCTCCCACGATACATAAAGCCGTGACTCCAGTGCTGTAGGAGGTGATTTCACCACCACAGTTAAAAAAAAGAGCATATATGCCGAAGCATGGGGGCAGCAGGGGCGGAGGAGCGATTTTGCTCCTAATGCCGCGTACATACGGTCGAAATTCCGACGGAGGCCTGCCCGTGGAAAATTCCGACCGTGTGTACGCGGCATAACTTTTTTGCGGGAGGATGCCCCCATGCTTCGGCATATATATATTTTAGGCACAGGTTGCGTTAAAACATTTTTTTATTTTTTACTAGGTTTTGTTTTGGTATTTGCTTTGCAGGTATGGCATGGTAAGGTCTTACTGTTGTACTGTAATGTTACTTTGTTTTAATGTTAACCACCATTTGCTTAGCAGGTACGCCATTCAGTTGCAGCGCGGATCTATTTATCTTGACAGCAACAGCGTTTGCTCCCACGATACATAAAGCCGTGACTCCAACGCTGTAGGAGGTGATTTCACCACCACAGTTAAAAAAAAGAGCATATATGCCGAAGCATGGGGGCAGCAGGGGCGGAGGAGCGATTTTGCTCCTAATGCCGCGTATATACGGTCGAAATTCCAACGGAGGCTTGCCCGTGGAAAAGTCCGACCGTGTGTACGCGGCATAACCTTTTATGCCGCGTACATACGGTCGAAATTCCGACGAAGGCTTGACCGTGTGTACGCGGCATAACTTTTTTGCGGGAGGATGCCCCCATGCTTCGGCATATATGCCCATCATTAGAAGTGGGTGGATGAAGGGAGGTATTCTAATGGTGGGCATACCCACCAATCAATCTCTTTTTTTCGTTCAGCCAATAGGCTGTATGAAAAAAAAGATTACAATACATGTCCAACAAGGACCAGCAACGTACTGGTATGTTGCTGGACTTTGAATGTTTATACCAGAATGATGCCTGCGGGTTTAGGTATCATCTTGGTATCATTCTTTTCAGCCAGCGGCCGGCTTTCATGTAAAAGCAATTCTAGCAGATAATTAGCCTCTAGACTGCTTTTACAAGCAGTGGGAGGGAATGTCCCCCCCCCCCGGATATAAAAAGCGCCATTGGGAAATTGGGAAAGCATTTTATCACACCGATCTTGGTGTGGTCAGATGCTTTGAGGGCAGAGGAAAGATCTAGGGTCTAACCCCCCAATTTTTTTCAAAAAAAGAGTACCTGTCACTACCTATTGCTATCATAGGGGATATTTACATTCCCTGAGATAACGATAAAAATGGTAAAAAAAAAATATGGAAGGCACAGTTTAAAAATAAAATAAAAAAGCCAAATAAATAATAAAAAAAAAAAAAGAAAAAAAAAAAAAAAGCACCGCTGTCCCCCCCTGCTCTTGCGCAAAGGCGAACGCAAGCGTCGGTCTAGCGTCATATGTAAACAGCAATTGCACCATGCATGTGAGGTATCACTGCGAAGGTCAGATCGAGGGCAGTCATTTTAGCAGTAGACCTCCTCTGTAAATCTAACGTGGTAACCTGTAAAGGCTTTTAAATGCTTTTAAAAATGAATGTAGTTTGTCGCCGCTGCGCGTTTGTGCGCAATTTTAAAGCATGTCGTGTTTGGTATCCATGTACTCGGCCTATGATCATCTTTTTTATTTCATCAAACATTTGGGCAATATAGTGTTTTTTAGTGCATTAAAAATAAAAAAAGTGTGTTTTTCCCCCAAAAAATGCGTTTGAAAAATCGCTGCGCAAATATTGTGTGGAAAAAAAAAATGCAACACCCACTATTTTAATCTGTAGGACCTTTGCTTTAAAAAAATATATAATGTTTGGGGGTTCAACATAATTTTCTTGCAAAAAAAATTTTTTTTTCATGTAAACAAAAAGTGTCAGAAAGGGCTTTGTCTTCAAGTGGTTAGAAGAGTGGATGATGTGTGACATAAGCTTCCTAATGTTGTGCATAAAATGCCAGGACAGTTCAAAACCCCCCCCCAAATGAACCCATTTTGTAAAGTAGACACCTCAAGCTATTTGCTGAGAGGCATGTTGAGCCCATTGAATATTTTTTTTTTTTGTCCCAAGTGATTGAATAATGACCAAAAAAAAAAATTGCACAAAAAGTTGTCACTAAATTATATATTGCTCAAACATGCCATGGGCATATGTGGAATTACACCCCAAAATACATTCTGTTGCTTCTCCTGAGTACGGGGATACCACATGTGTGGGACTTTTTGGGAGCCTAGTCGCGTACGGGACCCCAAAAACCAATCACCGCCTTCAGGATTTCTATGGGTGTAAATTTTTGATTTCACTCCTCACTGCCTATCACAGTTTCGGAGGCCATGGAATGCCCAGATGGCACAAAACCCCCCCAAATGACCCCATTTTGGAAAGTAGACACCCCAAGCTATTTGCTGAGAGGTATGTTGAGTATTTTGCAGATCTCGCTTTTTGTCACAAAGTTTTGAAAGATTTTATGGCCTTCAAAACTGTGATAGGTAGCGAGGAGTGAAATCAAAAATTTATGCCCTTAGAAACCTTGAAGGCGGTGCTTGGTTTTTGGGGTCCCGTACGCGGCTAGGCTCCCAAAAAGTCCCACACATGTGGTATCCCCGTACTCAGGAGAAGCAGCAGAATGTATTTTGGGGTGTAATTTCACATATAACCATGGCATGTGTGAGCAATATATCATTTAGTGACAACTTTTTGTACATTTTTTTTTTTTTTTGTCATTATTCAATCACTTGGGACAAAAAAAAAAAATATTCAATGGGCTCAACATGCCTCTCAGCAATTTCCTTGGGGTGTCTACTTTCCAAAATGGGGTCATTTGGGGGGGTTTTGTACTGCCCTGCCATTTTAGCACCTCAAGAAATGAGATAGGCAGTCATAAATTTAAAGCTGTGTAAATTTCAGAAAATGTACCCTAGTTTGTAAACGCTATAACTTTTGCGCAAACCAATAAATATACGCTTATTGACATTTTTTTTACTAAAGACATGTGGCTGAATACATTTTGGCCTAAATGTATGACTAAAATTGAGTTTATTCGATTTTTCTTATAACAAAAAGTAGAAAATATAATTTTTTTTCAAAATTTTCGGTCTTTTTCTGTTTATATCGCAAAAAATAAAAATCGCAGAGGCAATCAAATACCATTAAAAGAAAGCTCTATTTGTGGGAAGAAAAGGACGCAAATTTCATGTGGGTACAACATTGCATGTCCGCACAATTTACAGTTAAAGCAGCGCAGTGCCGAATCCCAAAAACAGGCCTGGTCCTAATGGCCCGAAATGGTCCGGGGCTTAAGTGGTTAAAGTCTCCAAAACCCAGGGGACATCAAGAGGGGGGCCTGCCACAACTCCACAAAACAGAGAGGCACTCATCAGTCCATGCTGCAGAGCCCTCAGGCCTAGGCTTCACCCATCACAGTAGGCGTGCCACATAGGGACTTTACCAGAGGTCGGCGCTTGCAGGATCCAGCAGCAAACGAAAGACATTCCAGGCCGTCTCCACTCTTGCATGCGGGGTCGAGGTACTCTTAGCCTTCTGGCCATAGTGACCAATCCAGATGCAGCACAACTCTGTCCCCAGTCCCAAAAAGGGATCTTCAGAGACACAGGAAAGCATCCATCACCTTCAGGCACTAGAACAAAACTGATGCTTGGCCGAGCTCGGTGGGGTTGTGCCTGGGCAGGGATTCTCATTTTCTTTTTTGGACCACTGTCCATTCACCTAAAAAAGTGGCAGCATAACCCATGTAGTCATGAATAATAGAAGTGGTTCTAAAAGGATCAAGGTTTTTTTTTTTCTTTCATGCATTCTATGTGTGAAGGTAAAAAACCTTCTCTGTGCCTTTCCCCCCTAACACTTTCTTGAGCCCCATCACGATCCAGCAAAGTGCACGAGAGCCTTGGCTCTCCGGGGACTCTCCCGCCTCATTGGCCAAGACAGCAGTGGGAGCCATTGAGGACAGAGGGGGCGGAGCCGACCTGTGGCTCTGTGTGTGAATGGACATGCAGAGCAGTGGCTCTGGAGCAAGCCTGCTTGGGTGTCCCCATTGCAAGCTGTTTGCTCTGTGGGCATTTGGCAGGAGGGAGGGGCTAGGAGCGCTGGCGGGGAATCCAAGAAGAGGATGATCAGGACTGTTCTGTGCAAAAGCACTGCACAGAGCAGGTAAGTATGATGACATGTTTGTCATTTTAAACATATTGCCTTTAATATCACTTTAACTCTGTGTCCTGTGATGTACAAATAAGGAAAAAAAAAATAAGATTAAAAAAATACTTACCTTGGTCCTGGCTTCCCATGCTTCCAGGAAAAGCAGGGGATATCGCTGCGCTTCTTGGTCACTTCAAATCCCACAAGAATGCACTCCTACATCTTGCCGAGGTGCATCCTTCGGGGATTTGGAAAGGTCAGTTACAGTATCCCAGGAGGCAGCAATGAAGCACAGGGATATCACCCGGTTACTGGGCACGTCCCTTATGACAGGGGTGGGGGTTTAAGTGCCCTTAAGGCAATGGTTTAATCTTTTCATAATATTGAGACATACAGTAGATGCAGGGATAACATAATCGTAAATAAATAGTTTTCTACTGTCCCTTCACACAACACATTTCTACGTCAGCCAAACCGCTTAAAAAAAACAAAAAAAAAACAACACACTCAATAGGCCACTTTTCTTTATCAACTTTTATGCATCTAGTAGAGTGAGAGTATTGAGCCACTAATAGATTGTAATAGCAAATCACTTAAAAGAATTTAAAAAAAAAAAAAAAAAAAAAGGAAGAACTTGTTTCTCAAAATGTGAAAGTCTAAAAAAAAAAAAAAAATGACTTTAAGGCTAAATTCTATGCATATAAAAAAAGATGCATCAGTGTAGTTGCATTTATAACAAACCTTAAAATTGTATTTTCACATTTGCAGCCTAATTGTTATGTGTTCTCATTCACCTAGCAGAACTAAAAAAAAATATTTAAAATTTTAGATGAAAAATCCTACTTCATTCTCCTTATTTTTGAGAGGGCTGGTGAGCTGTGTTTTCCATAATTAACCAAGACTGTACAGTGCTGGCATATAACAGTTGTAAACTAGTAACACAGACATAGTGGGGGCTCTTAAATTTGACTGCAAACCTGGAAATACACTATAATCTGAAGTATGTTAAAGTAAAGTATGTTCTTGTAGTAACTATTTTGGTTTGTATTAGGAGGAAAAAAGCAGTGCTGAAAATTTTAAGCAACAAAGCACATCCTGTGTTAGCGATCAGTCACCGCAACAGGCTTCCTATAAAAGGCTGATTGCATCACTGCCTCGAGAAATACTGTGCAGGCATTGTGACGCCTAGCAATGGGGAGGCGGGTCCTTACCACCGCAATGGGGAGAAGGTTTTCTGCCTGTCCCTACCCTACCAGACTGATTGGCAGTCAGCTTGTTTTGCCCTCTGCTCCAAAACAAGCCATATGCACACCCACACACTGACAGTGGAGGCTATGTCTGCTTTGCCTCCTTGCTTTGTAGCATCTGTACACTAAAGCCTCGTACACACGAACGAGTTTCTCGGCAAGAAACGACAAGAAAACTGCCGAGATAACTTTCTTGCCGAGAAAATCGTTTGTGTGAAAAATAGAGAACCAGCTCTCTATTTTAACGTCGAGATTCTCGTCGGTATGTTTCTCAACGAGAAAAGTGTGTGTGTGTGTGTGTGTGTGTGTACACTTACCTGTCGCCGTGGAAACCCGTGCATGCTCAAATTGACTGACGCATGCGCAGTAGCTTCCTAGGCATAGGTAGGGTGTAGCAAGATGGCGGCGACAAATGTGACGAGCGCACGCTCGTCTTAGTCGATGACGTCACCGCGTTCGCTCCATTCAAAGAACCGTGGGTTCTTTGAATGGAGCGTGTGTACACTCGGCCGGGACAAGTTTCTTGTCCAAGAATCTTGTCAAGAAAAACAACGTGTTTTTTCCTGACGAGATTCTCGGCTGTGTGTACGAGGCCTAACAGTTGATCAGTCAAGCAGGCTCAGCTAGTGAAATCCCTCAGTGTCAGTATTGTGCCAAGGCTTTAGAGGAGAAGGGCAGACACCAACAGAGGCTTCACTTCTCTTATGTGCTCCAGTAGTGAAGGAATGGCTTGATTATTGTGAGTCTAACAGGCTAAGACATAAGATGGTGGCACTGATAAATTGAAAGCTCTTCACATACAGCGGAAAGCTGATCAGAAAAGACTACTGAAGTATATGAAGATTATGGCTTGAATGTCTGGGTTCTCACCATTTCTCTGCAACACCGCGATTCTGTGGCTCGCTGCTAGTTGGTGAGGCTCCTCTTTCCGGAACATATCTCCATGGTTGCAAATAACTTAGCCATAACTCCAGTACCTGCAAATAAATAGGTCAGTGCTTTTTTGCACATTTCAATTAACCAGATGAACATATAAACCCATGAAAGTAAAAAGGTGTCAAAACACATACCACCCTGAAGGAAGCATCAAGAGGCCAGTGTCCAAAGCAGTGCTGAAGGAAGATGTACAGCTTCTGTTGTATGAAACGAGGGATAACAACCCTGGAAGGGATATAAAGACAATAAGCATATTAAAAGTTTGTCTGATTTTCATGTTAAAATTTTTTTTTTTATATAAATCGCTTCACAAAATGAACTTTTTAACTACACATGGTATTTGAAGGCTGAATCCCTGACTGGCTTTGCATGTTTCTTTGGGACAGCACAAACAAGATCTGCATTATCTTGGCATTGCCTCCACACACACTGGAGTCTCATCTTTCACCTGATGCATTCCCCTTGATGTCAAAGAAAAACAGCAGCAAGAGCTACCCTATTATCGTACTAAAGTGCAGAGATCTCACTGTCAGGCGCCAAAGAGATAAGAAGCCAGTGGGTAAAAAAGGGATTTTTATAACAGCTTACCTGTAAAATCCTTTTCTTGGAGTACATCACGGGACACAGAGCGACTTAGTCATTACTAATGGGTTATATAGATTACCTTCAGGTGTTGGCACTGGCCAATTCCAAACCGGAAGTACCCTCCCCTATATAAGCCCCTCCCACCCGGGAGCACCTCAGTTTTGTAGCCAAGCAATAAGTGTCCCAAAAAGAGGGGTGGGAGCTCTGTGTCCCGTGATGTACTCCAAGAAAAGGATTTTACAGGTAAGCTGTTATAAAAATCCCTTTTTCTTTTTCGTACATCACGGGACACAGAGCGACTTAGTCATTACTAATGGGACGTCCCAAAGCAATGCCAAATGAGGGGAGGGATACATAAGCTGGGCGCCATCAGGCATGAGGCTCTTTTGCGGCCTGCAACACACTGCGCCCAAAGGCGACATCCTCCTGACTTCTGACGTCTACCTGGTAGAATCTAGTAAACGTGTGTACTAAGGACCATGTTGTGGCCTTACAGTACTTGAGCCAGGGAGGCTTGGTGATGCACTGCCCATGAAGTTCCAACTGCTCTTGTGGAGTGCGCCCTAACTTTGAACGGAGGCGGTCTCCTTTTCAAGCCATAGGCTTGTATTATGACCTGTCGAATCCACTTGGCTAAAGTAGATTTTTGATGCTGCCTGACCCTTTCTGGGGCCCTCCGGCAGAACAAACAAAGTATCCGTTCTACGAATCTGAGCAGTGGCTTTAAGATAAGCTTTAACTGCTCTTACTACATCCAAAGAATGCAATAACTTTTCCTCTACCGAACTAGGTTTGGGGAAAAAGGAAGGAAGAACCACATCTTGGTTCAAATGGAACCTCGATACCACCTTAGGAAGAAGGCTGGATGAGGACGTAATACTACTCTGTCCTTATGGATAACCAGATATGGCTCCTTACAGGACAAGGCGGCTAATTCCGATACTCTTTTAGCCGAACAAATGGCTACTAAGAAAATCAATTTCCTGGTGAAAAGAACCAAGAAAATGTGCCGCAATGGTTCAAATGGTTGTTTCTGTAGAACCGACAGAACCAGGTTTAAGTCCCATGGACATATGGGAATACTAACCGGAGGGCTAATACGCATCACTCCTTGTATGAAAGCCTTGATTAATGAATGCAAAGCCAAGGGCCTTTGAAAAAAAAAATATTGACAAGGCCGTCTGACCCTTGATAGTACTCAAGGCAAGCTTCCTATGTACAGCCCACTGTAGGAAGTCCAGAATCCTACCTATTACGTACTTACGTGGATGCCATTTCCTGGCCTCACCCCACGTGATGTACGCCTTCTAGATCCTATAATAGATCTGCCTGGATACCGGCTTCCTGGCATTGATCATGGTAGATACCACAGGATTAGAGAGCCCTCTCTTTTTTAGAATGTGGGCTTCTATAGCCAGGCCGTCAAACCTAGGGCTGGTAAGGAAGGGTAGTATATCGGTCCTTGCGAAAGCAGGTCCGGACGATGTGGGAGGGTCCAAGGACTTCCCACTGACATTTTTACAATCTCCGCGTACCATGCCCTTTGGGGCCACGCTGGAGCCACCAGAATCACTGGTTTCTTTTCTACCCTGATTCTGCGGATTAATCGCAGTGGGAATGCATATATCAGCTTGAACTGATCCCAAGGGAACACTAGGGCATCCGAACCGCAAGCTAGGGGATCCTTTGTGCGAGACACAAATCTGTCCACCTTTGCGTTGAATCTGGATGCTAGCAGATCTACATCCGGTGTTCCCCACCGCTGGCATATTGCCTGGAAAACCTCGGGGTGAAGGGACCATTCCCCCGGGCATAATTGCTGGCGACTTAAAAAAGTCCGCTCTCCAATTTTCCACTCCTGGGATGAAAACCGCGGATATGGCTGGGACATACCTTTCTGCCCATTCCAGGATGCATTTCGCTTCCCTCTGGGCTGCACGACTCCTGGTGCCACCCTGGAGATTGATATATGCCACTGCTGTGGCATTGTCTGATTGAATTCTGACAGGTGACCCTTGGAGTTTGGATGTCCATGCTACTAGGGCATACCGGGCTGCTCGTATCTCTAAGAGATTGGTGGGCAGGGCCTTCTCTGCTTCTGACCACTTGCCCTGGAGAGACCATTGCTCCAGTACTGCCCCCCAGCCTATGAGGCTGGCAACTGTAGTGACCACCTTCCAAGAAACCGGACTGAAGGGTTTCCCTTCCCAGATTCTGGGGCACCAACCACCAATGGAGGCTCTTGCGAACGGAAGGGGACAGGGACATTGGTAAGTCTAAAGCCTGAACTTTTTTGTTCCAGGCTGACAGTATGGCCCTCTGCAAGTTCCTTGAATGGAATTGACCGTAGGGTACCGCTTCGAATGAAGCCACCATTTTTCCCAGCAGCCTTTTACACAGGCGTATGGATGGTTTTTCTTTTTTGTACCCACTAAGTGGGTCAAATCTTTCAAAGACGACACCTTCTCTGGAGGTAAGAAAATCTTTCTCTGATTTGAATCCAGTCTTAGCCCCCAAGTATTCCAGGCTTTTGACTGGTTTTAGGGCTGACTTGTCTCGGTTGATAATGCAACCGTGAGATTCCAGATACTTGATTATCTTGTGAACGACCACTTCTAGTTTTTTTCACTGAGTGGTCTATCAGCAACAAGTCGTCTAGATATGCCATTATCGTTACACCTTGTGTTCCTAGTTTGGCCAATCGTAGGGCCAGAATTTTTGTGAACACTCGTGGTGCCGTGGCCAGACCGAAAGGTAAGGCTCTGAACTGAAAATGGCGCCCTTCTACTGCAAGGCGTAGAAATTTCTGGTGGGCCGGACAGATGGGAATATGCAAATAAGCATCCCTTATGTCGATCGAGGCTAACCATTCCTGCCCTTGTAGGG
The DNA here is from genome assembly GCA_029206835.1 of Rana muscosa. NCBI lineage: Eukaryota > Metazoa > Chordata > Amphibia > Anura > Ranidae > Rana > Rana muscosa. Next base: position 890,798,696 of record CM055116.1, on the reverse strand, counting down.
CGGTGGCCACCGATCGGATCGACTCCATCCGAAAAAAGTCCTGATATGTAGGAACTTGTTTAGCCCTTTTATATTCAATATGGGCCTCATGTCCCCATTTGGTTTGGGGACTGTGACAAGGTTCGAGTAAAACCCGAACCCGTTTTCTTTCAAGGGAACCTTCATGATTACCCTTGGGGCAATAGTTGCTCTAGTGCCAGAAGGAGGGATCCACTCTTCTGGGGATCGCTTGGCACGTTTGACCTTATAAAATGGGCAGGAGGAATGTCTTTTAACTCCAGCCTGTATCCCAGACTTACTGCGGGGATAACCCATCTCTGATGGTGTCCCGCCAGGTCTCTGTGAACAACTGAAGTCTTCCCCTCACCCGACTGAGTGGGGGCAACCCTTCATGACTTAGGGGGAGGTTTTGTACCTCTCTTGACCCAGGGTTTCTTGATACCCTGTGATTGTCCCTGATTTCTGCCCCCTGGATTTGACCGCGGAGGCCGTCGGAACTGTTTCACAGCCGATGTGCCAGGGACTGGAGAAGTAGGCCTCTTAAAAGAAGGACTTCTACCCTTGTTCTTAACCGGTAAGAGTGAACTTTTACCGGCAGAAATTTTCTGGATATATTTGTCCAGATCTTCTCCAAATAAGCGTTCTCCATGAAATGGGAAGCTAACCAGCAGTTTTTTACAGGGAGCTTCAGCAGACCAGTTTTTGAGCCACAGAAGCCTACGCATATGTACTATAGACAGCGTAAAGCGGGAGGCCTGTTGGATTGTATCCTTTATGGCGTCCACCGCAAAACACAAGGCTCTAGGCAGGTCAGCTAGGGCAAGAGCCTGCTGATCTGGTAAGTCCCTTAAGACTTGTTTCAACTGATCTTTCACTGCTTGGCAGACTCCAATCGCTGCTACCGCAGGTTGTGTCACCATGCTTGCTGTAGAGAAAGCAGATTTTAGTAAAGACTCCAATTTTTTATCTATTGGGTCTTTGAACATTGGAACATTATCTACTGGACATGTCAGTGATTTGTTAACAGAAGAGATGGCTGCGTCCACTGTAGGGACCCTCCATTTTTTTTATGAACTTATCCTCCATGGGATAGATCACCGGAAATCTCTTGGGGGGAGCAAATATTTTATCAGGATGCTTCCCAATCCTGGTAAATAAGCCCTTCTAATAAAGGGTGGATTGGGAAGGAACAGACAGCCTGGGGAGCTTTTAGCGACCCCAGCGAGGAAACCGTAGTGGATGGTGGTTCCGCCAGAGGCATTTTAAATGCTGATCGGACCATATTAGTCAGAGACTGAACCCATAATCTTTCAGCCTGAGATGCTGAGAAAGGTTCTTCCACTGTCGATTCCTCCATAACTGAATCAACCTTATCCTGATCCCCTTCAGGTAGGTCGATCTCTGTGTGGGGCTGTTCCTCCACTAACAGGCACTCTGAAGGAGGAGACGGAGATCGGACGCGCTTTTCCTGAGACAGGGAAGCAGCGATCAATGCTGTTAATCTCTCTTCCAATCCTCCCAGAGTTGAGGATAAAAACCTCCTCTGTTATATATACAGGAGCAGGTGGACTGGGGACAGCCGCAGCACCAGGCATTCCTGCGGGGTTTCTACGGCTACTGACCTCTGAATTCTCAGGGGAGATTGGTGCAGTACAAGCATGCCCAATATCCTCAGAGCCCGATGGAGACCCCTTTGGCTTCCTGGAAGATCTATTTCCGGAGTGTCTGGATGACATATCCTTTAAGCACAAAGCTGAGGTATTCCCGTCGTCATACACCAATTTTGCTGGTAATAATCTAACACAGGTGCTGCTATATACCAGCTGGTGTCCACTAAAGTGCCTTTCTATGGGGATGCCTGCATCAACCGCCTCTGTGTGCCACTGTTTGTTGCTAGCTCTGTTTGCATCCAGCTGACACTTGTACTGTGTCTTTTAACTATGCTGGGACGCCCGCACATGCGCAGAAGCGCCGCGGCGCGCATCGAGCGTCATCCACCCGCCCCGCCCCTTTTTTTCATAGGAGGCGCGTGCACGCGCCCGTGCGCCACTGGCGCCCTTTTCGAAATCAAACAGGGGACTAGGAGCCAGGGCCCTTTTTGCCGGAGGGCCTGTGCGGTGGATGAGCGCAGCAACAGGGCAGAGGAAGTGGATTCCCACAGAGAAACTTACCAGCTGCCTGGATCTTTTAATGCAATCTTATTTTATTATATTATATGCAAGAGAAAGACAGAAAAAGACACACTTCGTCTTAAACATTACAAACAGTGATAGGATACACCATCGACAGGTATCATGTATGGCAAAACAAAGCAGGGCTAAGTTACACATATAAGGATTGAGCACCTGTGTAGGAGGACCTCCGTGGGATTTTTGTAATATCAGTCCCTGTACAAGAATAAATGAGGTAAGGAAACCTTTATCTGTATTTCTGCGAAGGGGATCCTAGGTCCTCCGTATGCAACTTATCAGATGAGATTATACACAAATCTGTTTGGAGAATATGACGTAGGGTCACTCATTGGGTTATTGGCATTAAGTAGATCGAAGCCCTGGTACGTTTTCTCACTGTATTCCTAGAGGTGTAATTAGATATAGAGAAAAGAAAAAAAGAATCAGGGTCAGGGGCAGATAGAAGGGGACAATTAGGTAGGGGACAGGAATCAGAATCCCAATCACTCCATCACGGTCCCACGGCGGACCCGTCCAGGTCACGTCCCGCCCAGGACACAAACTCAGAGGAGTATCGGAACACGGACCACGAAGTCCATGTGAGAGAGAACTGTTCACTTTTACCACTTTCCTCCGCCAGCAAGCGTTCCAGGTCTCTAATGTGGTCCACCTCAACAGCCCAATCTCCCAGGGAAGGCATGGTTGTCGATCTCCAATGACGGGGAATCACTATTCTGGCCGCCGCCAAGAAGTGTCGCAATACATCATTTCTGATGGATTTAAATGACCCCGGGATTATAGACAGGAGGGCCACCTCAGGTGAAGGCTGGATAGAGGTCGCCATCAGTTTGCAGTAAAGTGTGAAAATTCGCTGCCAGAACCTCCGCACAGGAGGGCACTCCCACCAGATGTGGAGCATGGTTCCCCGGGAGTCGAGACACCGCCAGCAGGCATCCGACACTTCCGGATTGAAGTGATGAATAGATGATGGACATCTGTACCATCTCGTTATTAGTTTAAACCCCTTCTCCTGGGTCTTAGTGGCTAGGGATAATTTGTGAGTGAGGATGAAACATTTTTGCCAGTCAATAGGGGAGATAGGGTGATGCAGATCTGTCTCCCAGGCCACCGTGTACGGTGGAAGGTCAGGGGAGTGGATATCGAGCGGAATGGAGTACAGTTGAGATACAACATGTGTTGGAGGCTCCACCTGCATGAGCAGTTCCTCGAATCTCGTCAGTTCAGCAAGAATGTCTGTAATAGACGGGAAAGTCCGGATGTAGGAGATAGTCTGTTGCCTCTGAAGCCACTGCATGGGGTGACGGGGGGTCGGACCGGCAGGGGTATCTGACCGTAAAGTGGGGTCTGCACGAAGGACCTGGGCAAGTCGTCTATGATCCTCCTTTCGCCATGGTCCGAATCTTGTTACAGACATAGCTGGTGGAAAGGCCGGTGTCCCAAAGAAGGGAGTCATAGGCCCCATGTGGTTTGACAAGCCCCTTCTGGACAACATGCGGTCCCAGATCCGAATCGTTTGACGGGTAAGGTCATTGAGAGGGCCTGAACCCCCCCGGACCGTGGGCAAGGTCCACGGGAGAGTGGAGAGTTCAATTGGGTTCATGTGGCCTTCTAATTGGACCCAAAGTTTGGTGGAAGAGTGGTGAAACCAGTCTAATATGCGGGTAAGCACCGCTGCTTTATGGTATAGGGAGGCAATTGGGGCTCCGGCCCCCCCCCCCGAGCCTTTGGGAGAGACAGTGTTTCATACCGTATCCTTGGACGGGCCGCATTCCAAATAAATTTGGAAAACAGCTGGCGTATTTTCTTGAAGTACGAGTTGGGTATGTGAATAGGGATGGTCTGAAACAAATATAAGAACCTAGGGAGAACGTCCATTTTCAGGGCATTCACTCTACCCAGCCAAGAGAGCTGTTTGGACGCATAGTTGGTTAAATCTGCTTGGGTCCTAAGGAGTAGGGGGGCAAAATTCAGGGAAAAAAGTTGGGAAGCATCCGCCGGTATTTGAATTCCGAGATACCTTATGGAGGGGGAACCAGTTTTGAAGGAGAAAGTAGACGCTAGTCGTCGTAGGGCCGATGTGGGCAGAGATATGTTAAGGATTTCCGATTTATTGTAGTTAACCTTGAAGTTGCTAACTTCTCCAAATTTCTGAAACTCCTGCAATACCGAGGGCAAAGATGTGTGTGGATGTGTCACGAACAAGAGCAGATCATCTGCAAAAAGAGCGAGTTTCGTATGTGTGGGCCCGACTGTTATGCCGTGGATAGAGGGATTGTTACGTAGAGCAGTAGCCAAATGTTCCATAGTGAGAACATACAGGAGGGGGGATAGTGGGCATCCCTGTCGTGTCCCGTTGGATACAGAAAAGGCTGGAGAAAGCGAGCCATTCAGTCTAATCCTAGCATACGGAGAGGAGTAAAGGGACATTATTCTCGCCATCATATTAGTTCCCACACCTATTTGTTGCAGGGATAATCGAAGGAACTGCCAGTCTACTCGGTCGAATGCCTTCTCGGCATCGACTGTTAAGAGGCATAGTGGGATATCGTGGGACCGGGCATAGTTGGTTAGAAGAAGGGTCTTCAGGGTGTTATCTCTAGCCTCACGGCCACTCACAAAGCCGACCTGGTCTAAGTGTATTATCCCAGGCAACAACGGTTGTATTCTATTGGCTAGAATTTTAGCAAAGACTTTCAGATCGACCCCAATCAAAGAGATCGGCCTGTAGCTTGCACATAGAGTAGGGTCTTTGCCTGGCTTTGGGATGAGGGATATGTGGGCCTCAAGTGTTTGTGAGGGGAACAAGGAGCCCTCCGACAAAGAGTTGAACATCTTAGTTAGAAAAGGTGTGAGGAGGGCGGCAAAAAGTTTGTAAAACTTAGGAGTGAAGCCGTCTGGGCCCGGGCTCTTTCCACTCGGCGTACCCGCTATGGCTTTGGCAACCTCCTCTTCTGTGATTGAGACTTCCAGATCAGCGATGATGTCATCATCTAATGTGGGGAGCGCGGTTTCTGAGATATATGACACCTGGTCTTCCACCCTGGAAGAAGGGGAACCAGTCCCGTGAGTCTTAGATATATTGTACAGGGACTGGTAGAAGTCTCTGAATTCCTCTGCCATCTTAGTGGGTGAGGAGACCAATTCTCCCTGTGCCCCCCGAATATGAGGCACAAAGGTGGAAGTCGCTTTTGGGTGCAGGGCGCGAGCCAATGGCCTACCACATTTATCTCGAAACTTATATTGATGGAAAGCGAGCTTATCTGCATATGTGCGTGCAGAGGCTTCATAAAGCTCTCTGAGTTGTGATCGCGCCTTAGAAACGTCCGCCAGTGTTGTCACTGTCGGGGATCGCTTGTGTTCAGTTTCTAAGTTCCTAAGCTTTTGGTTTGCTGCCTCAATGGCGGCTGAGCGCTCCTTTTTAAGACGCGTACCCATTTGGATAAAGGCACCTCGTAGAACCGCCTTCAGTGCCTCCCACTGAAAGGGCAACGATGTCGTATCTGAAGCGTGGTCCGCAAAAAAATTAGATATTGTATCCGAAACCCTTTTCACACATTCTGGATTCGTAAGCAACGAATCGTTCAAGCGCCATGACCACTCCCTATTCGGAGTGGAGGGGAGCGAGAACGTCATATGTATAGGAGAGTGGTCAGACCAGACCATTGGGTCTATGGTGCAGTCCGGGGACCAGTCTAGACAGCTATGGTCACTCATTAGGTAGTCTATGCGACTATAGGTGTGATGGACATGGGAGAAGTGGGTATAGTTGCGGGCCGTGGGGTGCAACACCCTCCAAACATCCACTAGACGCAGATCGTAAAATGCCCGTTTTAGAGCCCTCAGTTTGGGGAAGGAGATACACGATCGCGAGGTGGAGGAATCTAAAAGTGGTTCAAGAGGGGTGTTAAAATCTCCCCCCAGTACGAGCTTACCCTCCATGAATCCCGACAGAACCCTCAAGTATTGTAACGCGGCCGATACTTGGTTAATATTAGGGAGGTAAATGTTGGCTACCGTAAATTTGGTACCCCATAACATGAATTTCACAAAAACATACCTCCCCTGTGGGTCCGAGAGATGATCAAGTACCTCTATAGGGAGCGTCTTATGAAAAGCCACAGACACTCCCCTGGCTTTCTGGGTTGGGCTAGTGCTGTGGAACCACCTGTTGAAATATCTGCTGGAGCAGGAAGGGGTGGAGGCAGAGTGAAAATGTGTCTCCTGGAGAAGAAGCACATTGACCTGGCGTTTGTGCATTTGATACAGGATTTGTCCTCTTTTGGTGGCAATATTAAGCCCATTGACATTGTAGGAACAGAATTGTAGCCTAGGGCGAGAGATCACCGTGTGAGCCATGACGGAGCGACAGGCGGGGAGGGTGAGGGGAGGTGAGAGAGAAATAAGGAAAGAAACAGAAAAGGGGGAAAACACAGCAGGGGAGGAAGAGAGGAGGTAGAGCGATGTGGGGAAGAGATTGAACAGAGAGAGCACCTGGGGAAGGTGGCTCAAAAATACTAAAGTGTGCGCAAAAACGTAACACTTCGTGAAATATCACGCAGTAGGCACGAACTGTGCCAATCCTATTTAGGGGGAGAGAACGGGATTAGAACAGCTGAGTTGTGTTCCCGACAACCTAGCAGGCATAAATAACATAACTGTAAAGTAACACACCCAATGACCGTGGTATTTAAAGCTTACCTGTCTAGTCACTAAAGAGCAATGTCAGATTAAATACCATTGGTACGCTTGAGTACAATAAACAATCAAAAATGACATAAAAAAGAAAAAAGAACATCAGTGAAGAACAAGGTGTATACAAACTGGTGGCAAGATAAAGGCACAGGTATTCCCGCGTAATCATGCGGGGGTAGGAAACATCAATTGCTACATTTATAGCAGCATTAACTATGATTGTCATCACGGCTCAGCTCAGATATCTGTGTAAACGCACAGAAGGTGTCAGTGCCAAGGTCAGCCAGTTTCAAGCCCCCAGGACATAAATGCCCAGAGCCCAAGGGAAGACCCGGAGGTCCCCGGACGAGCCAAAGGGCTATGTCCGGGAAACCCCAAGCCAACCCGCAGAGCCAGAGCCGTGAGAGAACATATCAACATCACTGGCCGCTTTTCCAGAACCCCATCAAGTACAACCGCACCAGCCGAGGGCAGCGAAGTGCTTTTCGAGCCATGTGAGACAACTAAACCGTCAGCAGCATTTAAATAGCAACGTTAGCAAGAGTCAGTGGGCTGAGAGTGCAAGTACACTGTGAAGACATAACAAAACAGGGAAAACAGAAGGTGGACCTGGCCGGAGTCTCATAAAAGAGCTGTATCCACCTAGTAAGTAAAAGGACATAGCAGAAAGAACCATTTCAGGTCTCAGACGACAGAGTCCGGATCAGTCCTCTGGTGACGTGGCTCGCCGCTCTCTAGGACCAGAAGGTACCGATCTAGACTGAGGGCGTCCTCGACGTTGCAGAGGAGGGCCCGGTAGCCGCTGACGGTCATCTGGGGGGTCCAACCAGTTCGGGACGACAACAGGGTCCCGGCTCAGGAACAGGAAGAAGGCAGGAAGCTGGTCCGGGTCTGAGAGGACAAATTTGTGGTTATCTTCCCGGGTCACTTTGATGCTGAATGGGTGACCCCAAGTGTACGTGGCGCCTACTTGGCGAAGCAAGTCCAGCAGAGGGCGGACCATTCGCCGCATGTACAGCGTGTTGCGGGAAAGGTCCGGATAGAGGTGTATAGATGATCCGTGAAAGTCTAGTGGCCCCAGGCGCCAGGCCTTGCGCAAAATCTCCTCCTTTAGGGTATAGTAGTGCACCCGGCAGAGGACGTCACGAGGGCGGTCCCTGCGATCCCCTCCTATGCCTCCCACTCTATGTACTCTGTCCAATTCAATGGGAGATGTAACTTCCCTGCCCAGGACCTGGTTAAGGATAGCAATGACAGTGGGTTTGAGATCAGTACCTGAGGTCGCCTCCGGGACCCCCTGCAGCCGGATGTTGTTCCTGCGACTCCGGTTCTCACTATCGTCTATCCGGAGCTGGTGTTGCCTTAGACGGGAGAGATGAGCCGTAGATGCATTTTCAAGCGCCGTTATGCGGGCTGAGTGGTCTTCTTGGGTGGTGACCATAGCAGAAACCGTGACCTCAGACGCGGAGACCCGTTGTTTGAGGGCATTTAGTTCAACATGGAGAGAAGTTTCCATTTTGGAAGCCCAGGAATCAAAGTCAGCTCGGAAGGCAGACAGTATGGCAGTGGATGTGGCGCCTGGGGAAAGCGTCTCCGCTGAGACAGTGCCCTCGCCAAGGGCAGTGGGATCCATCAGAGGAGTCGGGTGTGTACCCGGGCCGGTCCCACTGGCAGAGGAAGCTGCTGCAGTCGGGGGAGGAGGTTGTGATCTGCCTGAGGCTCGGGTTGACGAAGGTTTATCCTTCCCTGTACGGGAGTCCTGCGATATTGTGCGTAGCAGGTACCGTTGAATAGTACCTTGTTGCAGTTCAGCGGAGTCAGCAGAGGTAGAGCTGGAAGCCGCCATCAGCCGGTTGGGCGTGATTGGGTGGGAACGTAGCCTGCGGTCGTCGGGAGAGCACAGAGCTCAGCGGTGCATGTCTTCAGCCCTCCATCCTCAGCCACGCATCATCAAAGGTGGAACGGATGAGCAGAGGATGCGACCCGTGTTGCAAATGGGGATCAGTGCTTACTGTGATGTTACTGTCCTTTTGGAGTGCCTGTGCATGTGCTGCAGCACAGCGACACGGCAGTTTAGGCAGTACCGGTGGCCGAGGAGGGAGTGGATGGAGGTCAGTGGTAAGAGTTGAGAGTTAGCACTGAGTCCGGGTGGAGCAAGATGGCCGCTACACTTCTTGGCAGTGTGTGACTGGAGGAGTGCGGGGAGGGCGAGATGGATGAGGTATAGGCTCAGCTGCCCCGTAGGCCAGAATAGCCAGGATTTGATGTATAGGGTGAAGCAGGTTGAAGTGGGCAGGGGGGGGACCCAGCAGCACTATGGTCGGGTGTAGCAAGATGGCCGCCCCTTAAGCCTATGGGATCAGGGCTCCCACCAGGTACTCCCGTCTGCCAGCCAGGGGGGGGATTAGCCTAGGTCTAATGTCCTGTATTTCACCCCTGCCCCGCTTACCCTGTGTGGGATGGTCCTTCCTGCTGGATGCTGCGTTGGGTGTAGTGGGAGCAGCAAGATGGCCGCCGACTTCCAGAGGTAGGCCGGAGCCGCGGACTTTCCTAAGGCTGGCCGCCGCGGGTGTGTGAGGCCGAACGTTCCGGGATCTCTCAGGCAGCTAGCTCCATCCAGTGCAGGCACAGGTGTGGCCGAGCCTCTCGCCGTAAACCCCGCCGACCGCGGCACTCCAGGCCGGAGGATGCAGATGTTATTGTAGGCCGCAAGATGGCTGTCAGGCTCCGGAGCCGACCACGGGCCAGGAAGAAGACCGAGGGGGCTCCTTACTGTACAGACACCCCCATCCAAGCCTGGATGGAGATGCAGGGTGTCCTGTGGGTATCCGTAGACCCCCTGGGAGGTGTTGGAGGCTTTGTGGGCCCCAAGATGGCGTTGGGCCCGAGCTGCATGGAACTGGCCTGGCAAGTTCTGGACGGCCGGCCCAAAGTCAAAAATGTACACCGGATTGCAGGTAGGAGACCCTCAGGAGCAATGGGGGTAGATTTGGAGTATCATCCAAGTAATATGTAGCGAGGATGGCTATGGATGGAAGGTATGGTTGCAGAGCTCAATGTCTGCACGTCTTCCTCCTGCCTGGATCTTTTGACTTGAGAAAACCAAAGATCCACATGACAAGAAAAATGGACTACAGCGGCCTCTAGTGGTTTAACACAGGTACCGCGGTCCCCCTTTTTTTTTTTTTTTCTTGACTACTATTAAAATTTTACATTTTCAGTAGTTACAGGCAATCACAGATATTTAGCGGGAATACCGTTAGGTAACAGACAGAAAGACAAATTAGGCTTGGGGGTCCCCCAATAGAACCAAGTTCCTGGGGGCCCCCACTTACCTGATCCCCGCCGCAGGACTTTGTTTGGTCCACAGAAGTCCAAACTTCACCTATCACGGCAGGCATTGTAATTAAACCTTCAGGGACCGGGTTCCCAAGGATTCCACTCCCCTGGACCTGTATAGCACCCTGCACAGACAACATCTTGGTCGTGGGTATGACCAGAGCTCTGGATCCCAGGGTCCAGCCCTCCTAAGAGAAGCATTACAGGCAAAACCTTGCTCTTCTGCTGCAAGGCCCGGGTACCGACCGTTTAGCTATGAAGCTTTTTTGGTGGGATCCGGAACAGCTTACTAAGGCCCAAAAGAACCTGTACGCAAGCCCAGTGAAAACACATGTTACTCTTTGGCCAACACCTTAGACACTGGCAAAAAACTGAGGTGCTCCCGGGTGGGAGGGGCTTATATAGGGGAGGGTACTTCCGGTTTGGAATTGGCCAGTGCCAACACCTGAAGGTAATCTATATAACCCATTAGTAATGACTAAGTCGCTCTGTGTCCCGTGATGTACGAAAAAGAAAACTGGTTATACATATATAGTTTTTTTTTCCATTCAACCAATGGGTTGAGCAAAAAAACTCAGATCCCTGCATCAACACAACATACCGGTAGTTACATAGTTAGTCAGGTTGAAAAAAGACACAAGTCCATCCAGTTCAACCATAAAAAATAAATAAAAATATTGTACAATCCCATATACCCACAGTTGATCCAGAGGAAGGCAAAAAACCCCAGCAGAGCATGATCCAATTTGCTACAGCAGGGGAAAAAATTCCTTCCTGATCCCCCGAGAGGCAATCGGATATTCCCCGGATCAACTTTACCTATAAATGTCAGTACTCAGTTATATTATGTACATTTAAGAAAGAATCCAGGCCCTTCTTAAAGCAATCTACTGAGCTGGCCAGAACCCCCTTTGCAGAGAGTCTATTCCACATTTTCACAGCTCTTACTGTGAAGAAACCTTTCCGTATTTGGAGGTGAAATCTCTTTTCCTCTAGACGCAAAGAGTGCCCCCTTGTCCTTTGTGTTGACCGTAAAGTGAATAACTCAACACCAAGTTCACTATATGGACCCCTTATATATTTGTACATGTTGATCATATCCCCCCAACAACGGTGTGATGCAGGGATCTCTCCTGCTGTGCTATTGTATCCTCCCCCCACCAGAATACACAGATCAGAGTTTGCAGCCAGTGGCTTATCGACTGCTGGTTTCTGCTAAACCAGCTCTCTTTTGAACAAAGAAGAGTACACATAACCTTAAAGTCGGCCAGTTCTTGTTGAACTGCCCGACTTTAAGGACGTATATACCAGGTGTAAGAAATAAACAGATTTGGCTGGACTGACACTTCAAATTTTCTAATAATCTACAAAATAATCAGAATAAATACTTCATCAGCAATACCCAGTGTCTCTGGATTACCAGTTTTTAATCAGCATGGAAGGGTCAGTTCTTTATTTAAATGCTGGATTTAAAAAAACATAGCCCAAGCACACCAAATCCATTAAAAGATGTGCAAAAAAAAAAAAATTATAATAATATTAAATATATATATATATATATATATATATATATATATATATATATATAATACTTACCTAGATGCCTGCAGCATAGATCCAATGCTGCAGCTGTCCCCCGCCAGCTCTTTACCGAGAATTGAGTGATCAAAGACTGCTGATCACTCAGTCCTGCCTTTAGCACAGAGCGGCCACTGTCAGCTATCCTCTGTGCTCTGTCCCTCCAGCGCTCACTGTAGGGCTGGGCTGGGCTGTCCAGGAGGTGGAAGCGGCTGGTTCAGGCTCTGAGATGTGCTGAAAGGCTGAGCCAGCTGCCAGTCGGCATCTGGACAGATCCTGACAGTGTCGGGATGCCTGCAGAGCTTGGACTGGCTCGGTGACGTCAGCCGACAGCAGGCTTTGACCTGAATCTGGGTCAGGTACTCCTGTGACCTATTGGAGAAGTATGGCCAAATAAGCTTTTTCACCGGGGCAGACGATAGGAGCCATACCTTTCTTTCCCATTCTTAAGAGCGTATGAGGACTTGGACTGTAGGACAGATCCGTTCCTTTGCACATTGAGCCATGGTGATCTCTGGATGGACTAAGACTATTTTGGACTGTGTCTAATATTGATGCAATCTATCCTTGGAGTATTATACCCCCTTTTGTGCTTTAGTAGTCCACACTTAATTTGAGACACGCTGTAACGAACACAGTGATCACATTTATGTCCAGTATGCCCATCCTGACATGTGGGAGCTACCCCGATACATGAGGCTGCAGCTGGTGTGTGTGCAGTTAAAGAACTATTCTTTCTCAAACTTTTGATTTTTCGTCTATTGGTTGATGAAACAATACATTTGGGATTTAAGTCACAGCTTTGGACATTTTTAAGTCCTTTCAGTCCCTGAAGAAGATTCACACCAAGTGTTTTTTGAAACGCGTTGGACGTTCTGTTGGTTGTCAGTTCCTGGGCTTCCTTTTTCAGCTGGTTTTATACTTGTCCACAATTTTATGTGTTTGTTTTTATCTATTGTCCAATTCTCTTTTTTTTTTTGTGTTTGATAATTGTATATTTACTAATAAATTTGTACCAACTTTTTACAACTGCCTATGGTCCATTTAAAATCCCAATTTGAGGAAAAATGCCTACTATACATATTCGGGATGGGATCTAGAGGCAGCTTTATGTCAACTATCTGAGACAAAACCCCTTTTTGTGCCAAATAGATTATATAGTGCAGCCATGTCTAATTCCTTCTAGTGCCACCCCTTTAGGGAGTTGTGATTTTTCAGTTGTGTCCTCCCATTACATTGTTTTAGTAAATCTAAAGGAAGATTGTATAATCAGATCGAATAGTGCACGGCCAGCTTAAATTTCAAAATGAAAAGCTTAGAAGCAAGCAGGCTGATTATAGCAGAAAATAGATGCAATGCCTGCTCTCAGTGTTCTGTGGAATGTACACTGACCTGTGCATGCTCAGCTCAGTTTATATTTTTGGCACAGGTCCTGTGTGTCAAGATGACAAAGTTATGTCATTCTGCGCTGGACAATCGAGATCGCCAAAGACTGGCACACAGAAGAAGCTCAAGAAAAGATGGTGGTGACAGCGAGAGATCTTACAGAGATAGGACTGTTAGAGATGAGGCAAGTATTTTCCCTCAAGTTCAAGTCAACAAACTACACAAGGTTTAATCTGAAGACAATATATTATATAATTTAAAAAAAATTGTTATACATACACACACCACACACACACACCGTTACCTTTTAAGTTCTTCCAGTGGACTTGGCGTGTGAGAGTGAGCAGAAGGAGACGACTGCTCAGGTCTCAGACTGTTGGCAAAAGTGTGCAAGTGTTTTACTAGAACTCTGACCACCAAAACATGTTCCTCTGAGGGTTGAAATGACTCCTGCAATCAGTAAAACCAGTGTTAAATCTGTCAAGAATATATTTAATCTGCATGAAAAATCTAAAGAGCACCACCAGCCAATAAATAAAACCCAAGCAATGATCACAGCATATAAAGGACAGGAGGCAGACAGACAGAAATAGATATTTGTGCAGAGAAGACAGCATGCACCCCATTTTCACTATAACATAAATGTTCCTGCACACACAGCTTCTTGCAATTTTGTAAGGGGTGATCTATCCAAACAGGACAACTTGCATTCCTGTAGGCCATGCAACATTGTGTTCTTTTAAGTGTTGCATATATTAAAGTTATGTTTTAGCCCCCACAAATGGTTAATTACTACAAGTCAGATTGACCTACTTAACCACTTCAGCTCTTGTAACTATACAACCCTTATGGACCGTAGCATTTTTTAATATCTCCATTACAGGCCTGTTAAATTTGACGATAAATGTCATTACTTAGATAACATTTTTATATCGTTTTTTTTTTCTCTCCTTTTCAATCGTTGGCATTCTCCTGTTACGCAATGCTCAAATAAGTAACAAAGTAAAAAATAAATAAAGGAAATATAAAAAATAAAAAAAGTAATTGCAACGGAGAGAAGGAGACAGAGGAGCCAACTAGAGCCGATTAGGATTAACTAATGCTGGGTACACATGGGAAGTTTTTTCGTTCAAACCAGCAGGCTGAACGAAAAAAAAAAAAAAAAAAAACACACACACACCTTAAAGATCACCGTACTAACACATGTTCGTGCGACGATTTCCCCACTTAGCTATTGTGTTCTGACAGGGGGGACTGGCATTCCTGCTATGAAATACAAAGCAATTGCCCTCTAATTTTTACAGCTCTCAATTGTTGGTATTAGCAGTGTTAGGGATACAGCAGCTCAATGTTAAGAGATGCATCTTAAAAGTTCAAAATCCTGAAGTGGTTAAAGACTGACATCTTAGAAATGCTTGAGCTGAGATTCCGGACCTTCGTTTGGAAATGCTAGTTGCTTAGCTTTTTAACTAATCCATACTTCAATACTTTCAGTCACTGACCCAAAACAAGCATTCAAGATGAAGGCTTCTAACGTTAACTTTCAGGATGTTTCTGGTTGAGTGACAAGACAATGAAGTATATTGTTGTTCGGTAACACAGACAAGCAGCTAGAGATTAGTGTTGCCATCAGCAAGATCACTAGTGCCCTATGCTGCTGTTCTACATCTAATGTGCAATGGTTAATCCTACAGCAAGATGGATAACAAGAGAGCTATTGTCTGACCGTTTCAGGACAGGTCTTATGATGCTTTGCTTCCTTTGTGATACATGATGCAGGAAAGAAGTAAAATAGCCAAATCACAGTGCATGACCATGCAAGCATCTGTCAGGGCCAAAATTTTTATTTTTTCCAATCCAGTGGAGTTGCAGTTCCATTTATTTTTAATGGTGACAAACTAAGCCCATGCATTGCAGTGTATCACAACGTACAGTAACTGCACCCGGGAAAAAATGCTGCATGTCAGTTTTTTGGCCTGCTCAAAATAAATGGGCTGCCCAAACAACACATGTTAACCTTTGGCACAACGTGTAATATCACTTGTGCACTAAGCAACACATGATACTCGAAGAGTGTAAAATGGTCCTCAATACAGGAACACTGGATGATGGTTCAGTGAGCACTTTTGGCAGATTACGGCATTGTCATAAATCAACATATTCCAGATCCCTCTATATGGCAGCTCACAGTTAACCTCTAGATGAAAGGTCCTGTAGGCACGCATATAAAATTCTACACATCTGCTTGCAAATTTTAGCATTTCCTGCAGTCTGTAATAACACGAGAGGGGGTTATCAATTCTTACGCACAGCAAGCAGTGCAAAACAGGAGCCGAGTTGAGGTGGAAGTTCAGGCAAAACCTAACACTAAACCTGCTCTCTGTCACATTCTAAACCTAATCCATCTAACCCTGTAAAGCAATAAATCGCTAAACTTACCTTTAAGCCTATACCAGAAGCCCCATAGTAAGTCTATGGGTGACGTCACTTCCCAGCCATTGTCGGTCCTCTCCCCTGCACACAGCTTCCACCGCTGGAAACCAGACTGGATCGGCTGCAGAATAGCTAAGTACAGAAACTTTTGCTTTACAGAGTTAGATCGACTGGGTTAAGATTGTGGCAGAGAGCAGGTTTAGAGTTAGTTTTTGCCTGGACTTACACTTTAAGGGATTCCTCCCTCAGCTGCTCTAAAGTAGCACTAGATTAGATGCGAGAACCACAGAAGGGTACAAATCCAAGGGGTTTTTAGATGTGTTACTAATAATGGAATACCCCTTTAAGGTAAACAGAACACTGGTGCATGGCATATCTATCCATCGATATAGATATCGATCTATACACACACACACACACACACACACACACACACACAAACACACAAACCTGTGGGGTGCTACATCAAAAATGAAAATAAAACCTCAATCCCACGAAATCTGCTACCACCTACCAACACTCATGTGTGTCAGATACCAATATGAAACCAATAAAGGTGTAGCACTAGATCACAATATACCACTATTAATTACACCGGTAAGGTGGTATCCAGCAAGGGGAGGATCACTGGAGGATAAGGCACGCATAAAGGATTCCATTTAAAAAGGGGACACAAGCCATATATGTCAGCCACATATGACCTGACATTTATATGTGGGTCCTATTTGTCAGATGAGAGCACATCTGGTGAAAAGGAATCATGGCAATGTGCAGGAGTGGTGGCGTGCACCAAAGTGGTGAAAAAGAGAAGAATGCATGTGTTTGTTTTAGAGACTTTGATTATTACATTAGCTTTTTTTAAATTATATGTTTGTTTTTTACCATATAAAAACACAGAGACACAAGATATATTTAGTGATGCACGGATGTGGTGAATAAGAGAAAAACACAAGTGTTTTCAAGAGAGATTCTATTTGATGCTCACATTTGATATTTTTGTTTATCTAGGTTTGTTTTTCATTATATAAAACATAAAGGGGCAAAAAGGTATAAGTGGTGTTATATTGTAATCTAGCGCTACACCTTTATTTCATAGTGCATGGCTATTGCTTGGCAAGTTTGGACTGATAACTGATAGATCAAAGTGTAAATCACCTACATAACATGTACAAGGGTGAATGCATCTTTTCAATCACAAAAAAATTAACCAAAATAATATCCACGATTACAGATTGTCCAGCCAAAGCAGTTTAGTATTTTTTTATAATGGGTCTCAGCCAGTTGCAGATAGCAAAGAGGTCTTATGCCTTTATTAGCAGTGAGTAAGCCTGCAACAATTTACAAAGCAGAAGAGAAGCAACATCCACAGAAACATGTTAAAGCCAAACACTAGCCAAAACCCTTTTGGTTTCATAGTAAATGGCACAAGGAAGGGTCGAAACCTTACTGTCCTGGTGACAAGGGCAGTTTTGACTGGAGTCAGGCTTCAACCAATAAGGACACATTCCTTAAAGTAATACGCCACAGTCAAATTGTTAAAGTGCCCTTTAATGCAGCTTAAGATCATCTGTGTACAGCAGAGCCCCATAGCACATTGGCTTAGGTAATGTAAAATGGTAGAAAAAGCCCGCTTTCCCTCCCCTTTAATATGATTCACATGGTAGAATTTTTCCCACAAAGCTGGAAGTACTTGGTAAGAATGGAGGGACCCAGGTAGACCAGGACTAATGTACGAAGTGCTGGACACACTAAGCCTGTAGTGGAGAGCTTCCAGCTGGGAGATGCACACCGGAGCCAACAGGTGAAGAGAATAGGGAATGGAGAGGATTGGGGACAAAAGAAATAGAGAAACAAAACACAAAATTATGGAATGAGAGAAAAAACATAGTGTGGAGAAATGACTGGGCATCATGAATGCAGATATCCAGAACATTTCTCCAATGTATTCTTACATTAATGAAAGTAACATGTATGTTTGGAGTGTACTACTACTACTCCTACAATGCAACTAGACTGGTACATACATTTATTTTTCTAACGCACCATATAAAAACTATACACAAACAAGACTCAGAGAAGAACTTACAAGACAAGGACTCAAAGCACAGAAAGTCATACAATGCAACACCGAGCCGTTCAAAGTTTGAAAACAGAAAATTACATTAAAAATTGGATGTAAAGCCAATAGGGTATACATCTGAACATTACGGAAGAAAAGAAAAAAAAAAAAAAAAAGTGTTTTTTCTACTCACCGTAAAGCATTTTCTCAAAGTCCTTTGAGGGACACAGGCAATAATTAAGCAACCTAGGTTTATATTGTTGCCTACAGGAGAAATGGACACTAGACACAAGAAGACTGAAAGACTGAAAATCAAACCCCTCCCATCTGCTTAGTTGTAGCAAAAGAAAAACAATGACATATGAGGGGAGCAAACCATGTTAGGTTACAGGAAGACAGCTTAAACCATTTGCCTAGTGCAATAGGTATATATACACGTTGCGGTTTGCAAGTGGTTTCCCGGGGTTATGGCTGAAGCTTTTAGCCATAGCCCTGGTATCTTTTTTTCAGCCGGCGGCTGGCTCTCTCATGAAAGTGGTCCAAGCAGCTCATTAGCCACTGGATCGCTTTCAGAAGCAGCGGAGGGGACCCCCCCCTTCCCGCCAGCATTTCTTGGGCTTATTGTTTTTACAGACGCGCCCGAGAGACGATCCGACTGTGCGACCAGATCTTCTTTGATCGCCTCTATGGTAACAGCAGAGCAAATACCATGTGATATAAAAATTGCAACGATCACCATTTTATTTTAACATTGAACTAGTGCGCTTCTCTAAATCATCCAAACAATGTGTAAACAAAAATATCTGAGTAAGGTCATTAAATAGTGGTAACCTAATACAATCCTTATAAACCGTACTTGAAATTAATTAAAAAATAAGGAATGTGTAAATATAGTATTTTAAAAGAAAAAAAAAAAAGAAAAAACCAACACAATTCATCAGTGACAGTTTCAAGAATTGAATCCCAGACAAGCAACTCAATTCCATAGTGAATGTCCAAGTGATTTATCCGTATCCTAAACAAGACATAACAAATGGTGCTCAGATGGATGCCTTCACCATACAACACACGCCTCTTACCAGACATATAGGATCTCAAGTTATGGAGATCTCACTCGCTCAGGGAACATCCAAAGAATTCAGCAGCAAAAGTGAAAGTCATCCCAATCCACTCTTAGCAATATAGTCATCCAAGGGTATCAAGCACATGGAATAGCAGATTTGTAATCTCTCCCAACATATGCAAAAATAGGAAGACTTCATTGTGTAATACGTTTAAAAACAAGCATTTATTAAAAGCATCAAATGCACTTACACTTAAGAAGTTTAAAGCCAGCGAGACACAAATCGTAACAAGCACAGCGGCAGTCAGCACCAGCCTGCTCATGCGGAATGACGTCACAGAAGTATATGTGGTCAAGGCATCCATCTGAGCACCGTTTGTTATGTCTTGTTTAGAACACGGATAAATCACTTGGAACAGCTTGGTTCAAACAATAAATTTAAAGTTTAATTCCTAACTCTAGATTTGATTGAACATCAGAATCATTGCAACATGGCATCACGTTATTTTTGAGGACGTCACACTTGTGTTCAAATGTTGGTTTTATTAATCTGTGCTTTACCTATATACCGGAATTTAAACTATACTGTTAGTTACGGTTGTTGACGTTTTTTTTTTTACCTTGGGTACCTATGCCGTTTAATAAACCCTCTTACAGGAACTGCATCCTTTGATATCTACAATGTATGTCCGCATGCACTGTTTTGAGTAATGGAAACAACTTGACTTAAAAAATATACCGTAGTAAAAAACAAAAACTGGGAAAACCTGAACTCATTGGCTAACAGATTTCCAAGATCTGGTATGAATCTACCAGTAGCTGTTGATAGAATTGCAAGTTTGTTTTTGTCCCAACTAAAATTATAGCTGAAGTAAAGTAACATCCATTATCTTAAGGACGCAAAGCAGCAGGGGCAAGTATGAGGCGGTAGGGGTATAGCCTCAAGGGGGCCTTCAGTCTTTGTGCCTAGTATCAGTTTTTCTGTAGCTGGCAATTAAAAAGTTATGTCCCCCAATGGATGATTGAGAAAGAGAGAGATTTAAGCATATGTTTCTAAACAGGTCTTCCAAGACACACTGACATGCGACTTTGAAATCGAGCGGCTTAAATTGACGTTGCATGATTTCAAAGTCAGATTCAGTGTGACCAAAGATTTAATTTTATATGTAAGTAATATCAGTTGTGCAAAACTCATACTGTAACCAAAAGCTAGAGGTTGTGTGCAGAGTTCAACAAGATGCTCAATCTCTGCACTGAAAACACAAAAAAATATTGTAAAAACGTGCAGCCACCTTTTCAAACAGTTCCCAGGTAACTGGAAAACAATTACTTATGTGGTCAGTGAACTGGCTACGATTCTATGAACTGTGAATTTTCTAGATGTTTAGCGTGACCATTTACAGGGAATCTTAAACCTCAGCCATTTTTCCCCAGGTATGAAGCAGCATGTTACTTCTCCCACCTAACAGCACTTGTGCCTGGTGACTAGCTCAGCGCTGTTACATGGGGCAGGAAGAGAGTTCTCAGCCTTTTGTAAGACCAGACAACTCAGTTTGGAGCCAACACAGGGCTTCCTTTACTGGCTTCGACGATGGCAAGCATCTCCAGCCGAGGAAGGTGAAATTACCTTGTTACTCCACCCTGCATGTGCAAAGTAAATGTTACTTTGCACATTTGCTTAAGTAGGTATGCATACAAATTACATCTTGCAAATAAGAAATTACCTTAGCATGAGGAGACTGCATCTTGAGGTACATTTCATGAGAGTAATGATGAAGCCACATCTCTACAAATATCTGGAAAAGAAAACCCAATGTAAATGATGACTATTTCATTCATAGGTTTTTTTTTTTTATTTAAAACAGTTTATTGACAGATATTTACTTTTTTTAATTGGAAACCAACTTTATTGAAAAGTATGCATGGTACATAAATCAACATAAGCCAGTATGGCCAATATAATAGTACATACATGAACACAGTGAAGCATCTGTGTGTCACAAAGATAATAACAGCAGTGAAAGTAAAACCGGTATACAACAAAAATAAAAAATCGACATGTCAAGTACACGTTTCACCATCCGCCATCCATCTGTCCCAGACCTTCTCAAACTTTAGCGGACACCCTCTATGTACATAAATCAGTTTTTTATATGGGAGAGCATCGTTAACCGCCTTTTTCCAGCACTGAATTGTAGGGGGCAGGGCCTGCATCCAATTACGGGCCACTACTTTTCTTGCCAAGAATAGAGTCTCATGTAAAAAGGTACGGAGGGGTTTGTCGGCATCCAAGTCTGGCAACAGGCCAAGTAGGCACATCTTTGGGTCAAGGGTAGCAGGGGAGCCCATCTGATCGTGTAGGAAGCGTATCACCTGTGTCCAATATGCCTGAATGGTGGGACAGAACCATATGAGGTGGTAAAAGGAGCCCGGGGTATGGTCACAGAGGCGGCATCCCGGATTGTACGTGGGCCTGAAACGTGCCACTCTCTGAGGGGTCAGATATGTTCTATGTATAATGTACAGCTGTGTGAGGCGGTCCGACAGCTTGGGGGAAACCTTTTTCACGTCCTCCAAAATCTCGCCCCAGTCCCCATCCTCTATAAGTCCAACATCCGCCTCCCATCTAGTCTTAGCAGTATAGGCCAATGCTGTGGTGCTAGGGAGACGAATGGCGGAGTACAAAGTGGAGATGAGCTTAGCAGGCACATTACCCGTGACTGTGTCCACTATGGAGGGAACTGCCAGGGACGGGCAAGAGCCAGAAAACTGGGCCTGTATGGCGTGGCGGAGTTGCAAATACCTGAAAAACAGGCAATTGGGGAGGGAAAATTCGTCCTTCAGCATTTGGAATGATTTAAGGCCTGAATTAGTCATGATCTGGTGTATGTATAAGATCCCATGGCGTATCCACGCCGCGGGGTCCGGAATGGACAATAATTCTGGCAAGCATGTATTGTACCAGAGAGGGGTATGAGAGTGTACCCTTGGGGTCCCAGTTCTCTGCAGTGCCGCCCGCCATACCCTCCGGTGGTGAGTCAACATGTCTGCTGTGTGTTGGGGGGGGCGTCTTGTCAATGGGGCTCTCAGGACCGATTGAAGTGGGGTGTGGGCCGAGTCATCTGGGTGCTCACAGAGTAGTGTCTGGTATCTCGTTAGTTCATGTTTATCAAAATAATAGAAGTGGGACAGCTGGGAGGCAAAATAATAATCCTGAAAGTCAGGGAGAGCAGCTCCTCCCAACGTCACAGGGTTCTTCAGGATTCTCCAGGATAATTTGTGTCTGCCATGACCCCAAATAAATGAATTCAGGATGGATTCAATTGTCCTGAAAATTTTTTGTGGTATATAGAGGGGAGCATGCCAGACCAAATAGAGTATCTTGGGAAGGAGTATCATCTTAACTAAGCTGACGCGACCCATAACACCCAGGGGTAGTCTGGCCCAAGTCTGCGTCTTGTTCTTGATCAGAGCAAACAGGGGTTCAATGTTCAGTAGTTTATAATCTGAGAGCGATCTGGTGACCTGTACGCCAAGGTATTTAACCTGGGAGACCCTTGGAAGAGCCAGAGGAGGGGACGCGAACGAGGAGGGGAAATGGTCAATCGGAAGGATCTGGGACTTAGCCCAATTAATACTCAGACCCGAATGGCCACCCATACGTTCTATGGACTGGAGGGCTGCTATAAGAGAAGGACCGGAGTCCGCCAGATACAAAAGTGTGTCGTCGGCATACATCCCAATCTTTTCTTCCAGGTTCCCCATCCTGAGACCTCGGATGCAAGTGTCCGCACGGACCATTATGGCCAACGGCTCCACAGCCAATGCGTAAAGCATGGGGGAAAGGGGGCAGCCCTGCCGGGTCCCCCTCTCCAGCGGGAACTGGTCAGAAAGCCAACCGTTCACAAACACTCTGGCCCTCGGGGATTGATAGAGGAGTTGGACCCAGCGAATGAAGCTGGGGCCAAATCCAAATCTTGAGAGACACTCCCACAGGTAGCTCCACTCCACGGAGTCGAAGGCCTTGGCGGCATCCAGCGCCACCACAACCCTCGAGCCAATTTCATCATGGGACCCCTGAATATTCATAAATAGGCGGCGAATATTCATGGCCGTGTTCTTCCCTGGCATAAAGCCGGTTTGGTCAGGGTGTATCAATGACAGAATAACCTGGTTAAGGCGGGAGGCTAGAATCTTAGCTAATATTTTAATATCTACCTGTAACAGGGAAATGGGCCTATACGACTCCGGGTATTTAGGGTCCTTTCCGGGTTTGGGAATTACGACTATTTGGGCTTCTCGCATAGATGGGGGTAGAACTCCTGAGTCAAATATAGATTTATACAGGTACTTAAGTTCAGGGATTAGGATTTCGGAGTAGGTGGCATAGAATTCAAGAGGTAGGCCATCCAATCCTGGGGCCTTGGATGAGGCCAGACAGGAAATGGCCTCGGAGATGTCCTCCTCAGTAATAGGGGCTTCCAGAATTTCAAGCTGGTCGTCTGTCAGTCTAGGGAATTGAACTCCCGCTAGGTAGTCCCTGGTGTCTTGGGGAGTGTGGGCGACCCTGGAAGTGTAAAGTGCACGGTAGAATCTCCCAAATTCCTCCGCCACCAATTGCGGATCGGTGATGTCGTTCCCCTGCGGGTCGGTCAAGGACACCACCACAGGGGGACGCATATCCAAGTGGGCGAGATATGCGAGCAATTTGCCTGATCTCTCTCCATACTCAAACACCCTCTGTCTACAGAAGAAGATACGTTGTTTAGCCTTCTCTATGTGCAATTGGGAGACCTGGCGCGCCTGAATCTTTAGATTATTGGCCGCGCTGGGCGAGGGGTCCCGGTGGAACGCCTCCTCCAGCACCTGCAGGTACTCCGCAGCCTGCTGGACAATAAATGTTGATGACCGTTTAAGCCTGTTAATACGTGTGGAAAGTAGGGAACGAGCGTGAAGTTTAAACATTTCCCACACCACATCATGCGCGGCAGTGTCCCTGTTGGCCGTAAAATAGTATTGCAATTCTGTGGGGATGTCATCCTGGTCCTGCAGGGCAGTCAGCCAGAACGGGTTTAGCCGCCAAGAAGGAGCAGGGGAAGCCCTCAGGAGCTGAATCGTGACCCAGTAGGGGGCGTGATCCGAGAGTACTCTCGGAGCAAAGCCCACATCTCCTAACTTAGGCAGCAGGGACATTGAGATAAAAACAAAATCAATTCGTGACATTGTGTTATGACTGGCTGAAAAGCATGAGAAGACTTTAGTGTGCGGGTGTCTGTGGCGCCAAGTGTCGACAAGAGCAAAGTCGGTCATTATGCGGTGCAGTCTGGTATGGGTCGGTGGGTTAAGGGGGGGATCCAGTGTGCCCAGACGGTCCAGGGCGGGGATCAGGGTCATATTAAAGTCCCCCATCCACACTGCCGGTACGGAGGGGTATTGTGTCATAAAGGCAAGGCCTTCCTGAATTACAGCTGAGTTGTACGGGGGGGGGAATATAGCAGGCAAGTAGCAGGATAGGAGACCCATTAATGGTGGCGTGCATAAACACATATCTGCCCTGCTGATCCGTGCGGAGCAGTATAAGCTCAAAAGGTACCCGTTTGGCAACCAGGACCGATACTCCTCTGGAATATGAGGTGTGAGTGGCATGATAAGCCCACCCCACCCAAGGTTTTTTAAGGGAGGATTGCAAGTGGCCCGTGACGTGGGTCTCGACCAGTGTGATAATGTCAGCTCTCTGAGATTTGAGAAATGTCAGGACCGCTGTGCGTTTGATCTTATTGCGTAAGCCTCCAACATTCCACGTGAGGAACTTCAGGGAACTCATGGTGGGTATATGGTGTGTATAATAGACCGCAGCCAAACCAGGACCAGCAGAGCAGATAAGGACACATCAGACAGTACAGAACATATCAGCAACCAATATTGATAGTGCATGTATGACAATGACATAGTACCTTTAGCAGAAATGAACAATTGTGAACATAGTGGCAAATAAAAAACAGCCAAAACATTTCCCCTCCCTCCCAGTCCAGTGCCACCCCAACTCGGCATGAACATAGTATCCCAAAACCAGGTATCAACCGGGGACATCCAACGTGAAAAAAGCATTGGAGGCGAGGGACTTAATTTCAAAGGGACATAGATACCTGTGATGAACAGAAAACAAAAAAAGAGGAAAAAACAATCAGGTAAACGGGGGGGGTGAAAAAAGTCCATAGAGAACCTAGGGGGACGACTTCTTCTCTGAGAAGTGCATGGGGTGTAGGGGCCACAAAAGCACAACACCATTGCAGCCGTGCAGAAGGGAGCCCCGCCTGCCATCAGGGTGGTACGTAAAGTAGGATAGGAAGTTCCAGCAACGTTCGGTAAGCTGCCCTCTACAAGCATCTCCCATGCGTGGGGAGAACGGGGAATTAACAGTTAGATCACCCGAAGGTGGCGAGCACGCTGTGAGATCCAAGGAGGGGCGGAAAAGGCTTTTAGGTCTGTCTCCCCCGTCCCGGCGGAGGGCACTCACCAGCAACAGAGCAACCGTGAGGCGAATCACCAGGGCACGAACAGGGAGTGCCACCGGCACAGGGGGCGGCAGGGGAGAGAAAAGAAAAGTACTCACAGCTCCCAGACAGCGCGGTATGCTCAATCTCGCCGATCTCTCCGGTCAATCCAAGTGGATGCAGACTCTGGGTCCTCGAAGAAGTGGGTCCGACCGTCGCACTCCACACGAAGCTTTGCAGGGTACAGCATGGCGTATTTGAGGTGTAGAGTGCGGAGGCGCTTCTTAACATCCTGGAACCTGGACCGCTGCCGTTGCACCTCATTGGAGAAATCCGGGAAGACGGCAACACGAGCGTTGGTATGGGGGATATTCCCCTTCTCTCTGGTTAGGCGGAGGATCTTGTCGCGATCCCTGAAATTAAGGAACTTCGCTATCAGGGTACGCGGTGGAGCTCCTTGGGGAGGAGGGCGGCCAGGGATTCGATGAGCTCTCTCCACTGCAAACATTACCGAAAATGCGTCTCTGCCGAAGGTTGAGGTTAGGAGGTTTTCAAGGAAGCTCTCCGGATCGGTGCCCTCAGCAGACTCAGGAAGACCGATGAAGCGGAGGTTACATCTCCGAAGGCGATTTTCCATGTCATCCTGTTTTGCGCTAATCTGTTGTAACTGGCGGCGCACCTCATCGGTGGTATGTTGTAAAGGGTGTAAGATATCCTCTGCTCTGCTAATACGGGTCTCCGTCTCCGTCACGCGGTCCCTGAGGGTAGAGAGATCCTGCCGGATAAGGGACACATCAATTTTTACCTCCTCGATCTTGGTGGTAAGCGTGCTCTGGCACATGGCGATGGCATCCAGTAATTTGTTAGTAGCCACCACAGAGTGATCCGCATCCAGGATAGCAGCAGCGCCGTCTCTGACCTGCCGATCCCCCTCCTCAAGCCTGCGGTATCTGGCCAGTTTATCGATGGCTTCAGAATTATTTTTAGACGGAGACATGCTGTAAGGCGACAGGGAAGATCCCTGGGTGCACCAATATGGCCGCTGTTAAGGAGGCCGGGTCCTCCACAACCTCCCCCCCCCTCCGCTGCCCAGGGACGGCCCAACGTAGGCAGCAGGTCACTCTCAAGCAGCTGTAATGGCAACAGGCTGTATGCAGGGGAATCTGAGCTCAGGGGAGTCAGGGAGGCCTGTAATACTTGCCAAAGATGTCTCCGGGTGGAGCAAGATGGCCGCCGTTCCGGGAGTCAGGCCGAGACCGTGGTCCGCTCACACAGCAGGTGTAGAGTGCAAAGACACCCCAGCAGCTACAGCAGGTAATCCGGGGGCCGATGTAGAAGAGGATGGAGCCCAGTGCGCCCAGGGAGGCAAGGAGAAGTGTCCAGGGCCGCCGTCGGGAGGGCCAAGATGGCCGCCGAACCAGGAGCTAGGCCGAAGCCGGGGCCTTTCCTGAAGCAGAGGACCGGGAAGCGCCGCGACGGCAGTGGCGGCAAACCAGCGGGCTAACAGGCTTCAGGAACCGCAGGGAGAGCAGGACACGTCCTCGGATGTAGGGGATGGCAGGAACCGAGCAGGATGCAGGCAGGATGGTAGGTTAGGAGTATGGGCAGACGGAGCTCACATCACATGCGACCTATCCCATTGCTATCCAGGCCACGCCCCCCATTCATAGGTTTTTAACGCATGCTTAATGCAATCATTAATGTAAATACGCATATAAATGTATATTTTTCTTTCACAGTTTTGTATACAGGTTGGTATTTGGGTTCAGACAGAATACCTAGAGTCTGTACAGGTGATAATCTATGTCCCATTGCATACATTGTCCTGATCTAGACAAAGTATACTGGTCATAAGAAAAATGGAGGCTACCATTGCTGACCTTCATCTGAATAATACATCTGCCTAATTAAATCTGGCTTTATTAACTTTGATGTAAAACAAAAGCTGTATCCCGTGGGCTGCACAGAAAAAAATCTGCTGTTATTAAGTATGTGCAGT
The DNA here is from genome assembly GCA_029206835.1 of Rana muscosa. Lineage (NCBI taxonomy): Eukaryota > Metazoa > Chordata > Amphibia > Anura > Ranidae > Rana > Rana muscosa. The sequence goes on along the minus strand of CM055116.1, from coordinate 890,771,461 downwards.
CTTAGTCCGGGCTCCTGCCAGGCCACACCCACAACACATTTCACTCCACCCCTCGGAGCTTAATCATGAGGATGGAGACTCCAAGTAGAGGGAGACGATTAAATACATCATTGGCTGCCGCAAAATGAGAAAATGAATTTCAGTGCCGATTTAATCAATTCCATCACCAAAACATACAATCTTTCAAAGTCCAGATTGTTAAAAAAAGGAGTAGATTGCCCTGTTCTTGTGGCGATTGTTTCTCCCTCATGTGTAGGAGGGAGGTAAACTGGATCTTTAAATTAGATACTCACATCCCCAGGGGTTTAAATTTTGAGTGGGACGGTACCCACTAATATGAAGTCTCACTAATCTCTTCTGGAGGACACCACCACCATCCATCCCTGTTCTTAGATTCATTATTCATTATTAATTTGATCTTGCCTCTAATATTACCACAATACCTCTGTCTTTAAGTGTGGGGATTTCCATAATTTATATAGACATTTTATCATTTCAATTTTTACAATTTCTTTTTGTATCTTACAGTAGGTTAAATAATGGATTTATATACATATGTCTTTTTGATACATTTTAAACGGGTGCTGGTCATTATGGATTTTTGTGGATGGTGTGTGTTTTTTGTGCACATGAAGCTTTTTGACCTCTGTGTCCAGACCTACACACACTTGACATTCGCAGCCGATGATGCATTTAATCATCCCACTCTGCTGGAGTCTCCACCCCCATGATAAAGCTCCAAGGGGAGGAGCGAAACAAGTTCAGGATGTGGCCTAGTATGCGATGCATACTAGCTCATAATACCTTTGTCTTGTTGGACTTTATTTTTTTTGAGGTTTACAACCTCTTTAAAAAAAAAAAAAAAAAAAAAAAAATGCAGATTCTGGTCCCTTAAACTTAAAAAAAAACCCTGAACCAGGCACTTCCTGTATGGCCTCTCTAAATAGACTACGATAACCAGGGCTGCTCCGCCCTGATCACCGTGGTCAAAGCGCCTCCCTCCGTGATAGGCTGCCTGCTCTCCTCTCCTCCCCTCCTTCCTGCCTGTTATCCCCCTGCGCTGGTCCCGCCCCCCCACCGATATTCCTGTAAAATTAAATAAAACATTTTTCACTGCCAGCACCTTCATTAGAGGCTGGCATAGCACACTGACACTAATTTTTTTTAAAATGAGCAGTGAAAATACCTAATCTGAGCTGTCTTCAGGCCCGGTCACGTGACTCGCGGCCGCTTTACAGCTACGATACATTGCTTCTGCGGATGAGACGAGCGGCCACGTTAACTCCCTATCTGACGTCAGAAGCAGATCACGGTCCCACAGAAGCAATAGATCAGAGCTGTAAAGCGGCCGTGAGTGATGTGGCCGGCCTGAAGATAGCTAAAATTAGGTATTTACACTGCTCATTTTTTTAAAACTAGTGACAGTGTGCTATGCCAGCCTCTAATAGAGGGACTGGCATAGTTTTACATAGATGCTATTACAACCACTTTAAGTTTTAGTTTTGGATAGAATGGAGGGATTAGAACACTTGTTCGATTTTTATTGCTGTCTGTGCCCCTGTTGGTTCACCCCCAGACCAGTATTAGAGAATAAATCTTCCCATGGGGATGCTAGTTCTGGCGACAACCAGGCATTCCCTCACTTTGGAGGGATTTTCTCTAATCTTTTTAAGCTATGGGATAGGAAGTGAAGGAGAATCTCCCCAATGTGACACAGATTTCCAAACCAAACATACATAATATATATATATATATATATATATATATATAGATAGATAGATAGATAGATAGATAGATAGATAGGATAGATAGATAGATAGAACACACACACGTCCATATATATTTGGACACAGGCACAGTTTTCATACTTTTGGCTCTGTATGCCACCAGAATAAAAATAAAACAAAACAATCCAAATAAAATTTGAAGTGCAGACTTTCAGCTTTTATTTGAACTGCAACCATTTTTATACACAGTCCCCCCCATTTTTAGGGGCTCAAATGGAATTGGACAAATGAATATAATCATAAATAAAATGTTAATTTTTTATATTTTGTTGCAAATCCTTTAATGGCAATGACTGAAGTCTGGAACCCATGGACATTACCAAAGACTGGGTTTCCACCTTTCTGATGCTTTGCCAGGCTATAACTGCAGCGGTCTTCAGTTGTCCTTTGTTTGTGGGTCTTTCTACCTTTAGTTTTGCCTTCAGCAAGTGAAATGCATGCTCAATTGGGTTGATATCAGGTGATTGACTCAGCCATTGCAGAAAAATGCACCTCTTTGCCTTCAAAAGCTCATAGGTTGCTTTTGCAGCGAGTTTTGGATCATTGTCCATCTGTACTGTGAAGCGCCGTCCAATCAACTTTGCTGCATTTGGCTGAATCTGAGCTGACAGTATGTCTCTAAACATTGCAGAATTCATCCAGTTGCTTCTGTCACATCAATAAACACCAATTACCCAGTGCCACAGGAAACCATGCATGCCCATGCCATCACACTGCCTTCACCATGTTTTACAAAGGGCGTTGTGTGCTTTCGATCATAAGCGGCGCCAAGCCTTCTCCACGCTTTTTTCTTTGCGTCATTCTGGTACAGATTAATCTTAGCTTCATCCGTCCAAAGAATGCTTTTCCAGAACTGGTATGGCTTTTTTAAAAGGTTTTTTGGCAAAGTCTAATCTGGCTTTTCTATTCTTCAGGCTTATGAATGGTTTGCACCTTGAGGTGAACCCTCTGTATTTTCTCTTGTGAAGTCTTCTCTTGATTGTAAACTTTGACAATGATACGCCCACCTCCTAGAGAGTGTCCTTCACTTGTCTGAATGTTGTAAATGGATCTTTCTTTACCATAAGAGAGGATTCTGCGATCATCCACCACTGTTGTCTTCCATGGACGTCCAGGCCTTTTTATGTTGCTGAGCTCCTAATGTTGCTGCTATCTCTCTCTCGGATTAGTTTTGTTTTTGAAGCCTTACAAATGGCCCGTTTCACTTTCATAGACAGCGCCTTTGAACGCATGATGTAGGTTCACAGCAATAGATTCCAAATGCAAATACCACACTTATAATCAACTCCAGACCTTTTATCTGCTTAACTGATGAAGAAATGACAAAGGAGTAGTCCACACCAGGCCACGAAACAGCTTTTGATTCAATTGCCCAATTAATTTTGGTCCCTTGAAAAAGGGGAATGGCTATTCTTAAGAGCTGTAATTCCTAAACCCTTCCTCCGATTTGCATGTACATACCCTCACAAACCTGAGAGTCTGCACTTTCAGCCCATATCCACTATAGCTTGAATAGGTTTTGGTAAATACCTGAAAACTAAAATTGTGCCTGTGTCCAAATAGATAGACGTGTGTGTGTGTTAATTTTTTTTTTTGGCCTATAGTTCTACTTTAAGCAATAGTTTTGAAACTCTTTCAGGGGTGGGGGTGTAAAAAAAAAAAAAAAGGCTGAACATTTTGACTGACACATACCTGCAATAAGGTCTCTGACCTCCAGATCTCCTGGGCTGCAGGGTCAACATTAACCAAGTGTTGATGTGAAATATGCCTCTTTAGAAGGCTAGGGTGGGTGCCATAAGATGTCAGTGATATGGATGGCGATCTAAAAAAAAAAAAAAAGAAAAAAAAAAGAAAGAAGGACAATGTCTAGATTTAATAGTAAAAAAAACAAACAAGCAGGTTATAGTTTGATTTCTACCTAACAGTAGCATATTACATATATTTTTGGTCTGTTATAGACTAAGCATTTCTAGGCATATAGTATCTACTATAACAATGTTTGAATCACTCATTAAGCTATTACCATTTTACTGAATCAAAAGCAGTGTGCAACTAGTACTTAAGAGCTAAAAACATACCCAAAGGAAACCTGTACAGGAGCAAAAATATGTAGGCCGCCATTACTGAACTTTTCTTGAAAAAAATAAAAAAGTCATATGCCTGGCAGCTTTACTGATCCAAAGACTTCAACACTGACCAGGAAAAACTATGCAGATCAGAGGTGCTGACTTTGCTCTGACTTCGAGGGCTTCATGCTTGTTCTGAGTCAGTGACAAAGTACTGAGTACAGGCAATGAGTATTTTCAGGAGGTGGTCAACAATAGCAGCTTCTGTATGGCAATATACAGCATTATAGGTTCCCTTGCACAAAATTAAACACCGAATCTAGTTCTATAAAATTCTGCTACCTTGGAGCTTGTGATGGCACAGCCCCACCAGGATTGGAGAAATTGGGAGGTGGAACATTTCCCTCTGTTGGAAGAAACCATTTTAGGTATGTATCCACCAGGATGAAATAGGCACTCTGGGAGGTGCTTGCCAGGTGATCAGAGTCAGTCTATAAGAAAACAAACAATTCATGCCCACAGTTAACACAACACATTAGCAATCACTACGGTATATAAAATTATTAGGCCTGCTGCTTTTTCCGTCTGGCTATGGCAAGATTTGTCTGCATTTTCTTTTCACTTATAAAAAACAGCTTTTTTAAGGTAAAAAGCAGGAATACAATGTTATATAATAACAACAGAGAATAAGCTGACTGTGTGGCCTAAAGGACCGTTCAAGGACAAATAACATACCATTACAGAATACACATATCAACATATAGACACAATGAGGAAGTACTTGCACAATAATTAAGCTATACAAATTGGCAAGATACATAATATGCATCTCAAATACATGTGGTGCATTTTATTTAAATGCATAATTTACTTTTTTTGCTACTGCAAGGGTTATGTACTCTCACTGGTAATGTCAGGGGTTGTGGAACTACAATTCCCGTGAGGCATTGCAAGGCTGACAGTTACAAGCATGACTCCCAAAGGCAGAGGCATGATGGAACTTATAGTTTTACAGTAGCTGGAGGGCTGCAGTTTGACGCCCCTGATGTAGATGATCCAATAGGCCACACTCACACAATTAATTTACCTCTGTTTAGAGGGACAGTGAAGGAGAAGCCAACCATTCTTTGATGTTCCTTCAAAATCACAGCAGTTTGTACATTTGCAAGTTTGACTTTACTTTTATTATAGATATAACATTGTAAACAAGTACTGCATATTGCCCTGTCTCTCTGATCAGAAAGCAGTTTAGAATGGCAAAAGATACGCGTGACCAATCTCAGCAGTTATCTATGGGAAACTGCTAAAGAGAGGTATGATAGGGATGGGGGGCAAGAACAGGGCCAGCAAATCACACAAATTTGCTTGGCCAATTTAAGCCCTACAACAGTGTTGAAGAGAAAGAAAAATGAGAGAAGGTATAGGATTTGTTGTAAACATTTTTTTTTTTATTTACCGGTATATATTCCTTATTGGTTTTCTTCAATACAAAAAAATCTATTTAAAAATACATACATCTTTATACATGCATCACATTATATGAACTTTAAAGTGCCCACTGTACCCACGTCCCTCCCTCCCCTCCCCCTTCACCCATCTTATTTGTACTTCACACACAAATTCTGCCACTACTACAGCGAAAATCCTTTTTTTCCCCTTCTCCTTCCTGCCTCTCTTACTTTCCGAGTCAGTTTGCCCTCTTTATCTATAAATTACAACTCTCTTTCTCTATTTGCTCTCTCTCTCATCGGGCTAATCTCTAGTTACTGATCGAAATTCTTCTCCTCTCTCTAGGGCAGGGGCGGATCCAGAGTCTAGTCTCGGGAGGGGCACTTCCGTAATTTTTTTTTTTGCGGGCAATTTTTCGGAGAAATGGCTGGTGTTGGAGCTTCAATCATCCCGGCACCATGGTTGTTATGGTGTCAGAATGATTGAAACACATTTTTTCTATTATTACATTGTTAAATAAAATTAAATGGTTCAACTCACAATAATGTAGAATCAGTGGGAGCCCCGAGTGTGTTACTTGCCACCGTCGCCTGCCACGCATTGCGGATTGTCACTTGCCACATCACCTGCCACACGTTGCGGATTGTCACTTGTCACATCACCTGCCTGTCTGTCACACGTTGCGGATTGTCACTTGCCTGCTCCAATTGTCCCATGCTGTGTCCCAGAGTTAGGCAGCAGAGAGATAATGTAATCTCTCTGCTGCCCACGGCTGCCTACACATTGAGTGCAGGGTGGGCAGTGAGCGATGATGTCATCTCTCTGCTCCCCCCCCTCGCTCACACTCACCAAGCCACCCAGCTGCCTGGCCCGCACGCTCTCTCTCCCGCCAGCGGAGCTGCCCGCGCTTTTAGTTCCCCAGGTGCCGAGCTGCACGCTCTCTCACCCGCTCGCTCCCTTACCAGCCTGCCGAGCTGCCCGGCCCACTCGCTCTCATTCTCACCCGTGGAGCTATCGGATCCGCGCTTCAATCCAGGCAGCTGCTGTCACTAGTCACCGTCACATTATAGGAGATGGTCAGAGACTGCGGACATACTACAGGAGATGGTCAGAGACTGCGGACATACTACAGGCGATGGTCAGAGACTGCGGACATACTACAGGCGATGGTCAGAGACTGCGGACATACTACAGGCGATGGTCAGAGACTGCGGACATACTACAGGCGATGGTCAGAGACTGCGGACATACTACAGGCGATGGTCAGAGACTGCGGACATACTACAGGAGATGGTCAGAGACTGCGGACATACTACAGGAGATGGTCAGAGACTGCGGACATACTACAGGAGATGGTCAGAGACTGCGGACATACTACAGGAGAAGGTCAGAGACTGCGGACATACTACAGGAGATGGTCAGAGACTGCGGACATACTACAGGAGATGGTCAGAGACTGCGGACATACTACAGGAGATGGTCAGAGACTGCGGACATACTAGAGGAGATGGTCAGAGACTGCGGACATACTACAGGAGATGGTCAGAGACTGCGGACATACTACAGGAGATGGTCAGAGACTGCGGACATACTACAGGAGATGGTCAGAGACTGCGGACATACTACAGGAGATGGTCAGAGACTGCGGACATACTACAGGAGATGGTCAGAGACTGCGGACATACTACAGGAGATGGTCAGAGACTGCGGACATACTACAGGAGATGGTCAGAGACTGCGGACATACTACAGGAGATGGTCAGAGACTGCGGACATACTACAGGAGATGGTCAGAGACTGCGGACATACTACAGGAGATGGTCAGAGACTGCGGACATACTACAGGAGATGGTCAGAGACTGCGGACATACTACAGGGGATGGCCAGAGACTGCGTTTATGGCTGAACCCAGTGTAACAGTATATAGTATTGCAGGGTTGCTCCACTCCATTTAAACCAGCTCTGCAAAGATCAAGTTGGTAATCTTCCTTTGAAAGTACACCCATGTGACAGAAGACAACAGCACATCCAATTTCCAAAATACAAATTGTTATACAGTGATCTGGTCAGGATTAGTGGAGGACAGTAAACAGTTAATTGGTCTGTGAAGCTTCTATCATGAACTAGCAGTTAATCCTTCCAAAAAACATCACACAAACCGTGCAGCACACACAGAGCTCTGGCTAAATAACTGAAATGGTTAACAGCCAGCCATGTGTCACACGAGGTCACTGGACACAGAATGCCGAGCAGATCTTATCCGTGTGATGGATAAGCAGCTATAAAAATAAATAAATAAATAAATAAATAAATAAAAAAGGACGGAGAGAGAAGAGAGGGAGAGAGAGGACTGACCTGCACACTGCCTAGAATTCTGGAAGACACTGCAGCCGGTGTACATGTGAGATCATGATGTGACATTTCTCCCAAGTCCTGATGCTCTGTGTGCTGCAGATCTAGCTATGCTGTAGCTGTGGTCATACCTTCTTGTGCCTGCATTGTGTTTCTCCTTCCTAGCTCCCCCATTCAGCCCCGCTCCAGCACCCGGGTAGTCAAATGTGGCGGGCTGGAGAGGGGGAGGGTTACACTGGCTGCTGACTGGCTGTGGATGTGTGGGAGGAGCAGAGCAAGTCCTCGCTTATACACAGTAATGTCAGCGGAGCGCAGAGACTCAGGGCTCACGGCTGTCACTGAAAATCAGCCCACTGAGGGATCCATCCCTGATGACGAGTCTCTCTCTCGGTGCCGCTGATCGGCTGATGTGAGAGAGAGACTCAGAGAGGCAGCCGCAGATGAAGCAGTTTAAAAAAATCTTTAAAAAAAAAACAGAGCAAGCAAGCAAATGTGACATGATTGTCTCGGGGGGGCAATTGCCCTGTTGCCCCCCCCCCCTGGATCCGCCGTTGCTTTAGGGTGGGCACCCCATTCTACTCAGTCAGGGCTCCCACAGTGTTTTGAATTTGCCACGTCTAGTCAGAACTACTTTTTCCTTCCACACTGTCGTGTTTATTACATTAACCCATTCCGCGGATGCTGGTGCTTTCTGTGATTGCCAGTTTTGTGCTATCAATTTTCTGGCCTGAAACAGGCACCTTATTACCACTACTGTGATGCCCTTTTGCTCATGCCTCTCCTCTAAACAACCCAATAAGCACACTCTGGCCTCCGGTTTCAGAGCAATCCCAAAGGTTGTATTTATGATGTCTAGTACCTTAACCCAGTACCTATGTAACTTCGGGCATTTCCACATCATGTGTATGAGGGTCTCCTGTACTTTGACACCTAGGACATTTGTCATCTGGTTTCCTTCCAAACATATGTAATCTCTTTGGGGTGTAATAAACTCTATGCACTAGAAATAGATGGGATACTCTCTGTGACGGGGAGAGTGACACCGATGTCCCTAACTCCAATATCCGTTCCCATTGTTCAGTTGTTATACATCCTCCTCCCATTTTTCTTTATATTTTCCCACACTCTCCCCCAATATAGAACCAACGCTAATCTGCATATATAAAATTCTGAAATAAGGCCTTTAGAAATTCCTGACTTAACCGTTGGAGGTGGGGGATTTGTTTGCCATCTCACCGGGTGCGATTTGTTGTAAACATGATTCTTTTGTGACCACCAAAATGAGTAAATAATTCTCTAGGGAAGGAAGAAGTGCCATTGCTTCCTTTATAGAGTAGGATATGATTGGTTTATGTAGGTTGAGAGAAATAGGACTGGTGTACTGCTGTGGGAAGATGAATAAAGAAAAGGGGAGTTGGCCCTGGCAGCATTCCATGCCTTGTTCAAAAACAGAACTCGTATTTGGCGTTGCACTAAATGTTTTTTTTTTATATATAAATGGACAGTTGTTCACCAACAAATTTTTATATCCATAAAGTCTTCACTTACTCTATGTCTGATGAGGCAGATGGCAAAGTGGAAAACAAAATACTCAAAAGGGTCTGAGGAGAACATTAAGGAAATCATATGCCGGAATCACCATATGTACTTCTTAACAGTAAACATATTGCTAGGCAGTTTCTCCAGTGTCATATTTTACGATTACCATTTTAGACACTGGATGAGTATGAATGAATATAAAAACAGTTATAAAGGATACTCAGGGCAAGATTGAGGCCAAGCCCTCCAGATGTTGGAAACTGGATCTTGTTATGATACAGAGGACATTCAGGTAAAACTCGCTCCTGTATAGATGCACGGACTGGACCCTGATCAACCAAAACAAAAGGTGAGGTAAGCAACAATTAAAGCAAATATGATTAGCTGGGTTGCGTATACTCACAATTTGCACATATATTCTATGACAGCCAGAGATAACAGTGGGAATTCTGTGAATAATTTGACAACGTAATAAAAAGGATAACTTACTGGCAGATATGAAACAGGGAAATCATATTTGTAGTCCTCTGCTTGTAGCTTATAAACAAGCTTCATCATTGCCCCACTATGTTAAATAAAAAGTAAATAAGATTTTAATTCAGAAAAAAACATTACAAAAGAAAGACCATTAGGAGATAAAAGTATCAATCAACAATTACAAAAATTACATCCTAATTTAGTTAAAGTGGTAGTAAATCGCTGTGTTTTTATTTTTTTTGCAACCTGCAAGGTAAAGCCATAACATGCTAGTATGCATCACATACTAGCACATTATGTGAAACTTCCCTGAAAACTAAGCCCTACAGCACCGCACTGTCACCAATGAGAGGGCTTCCATCTTCACCTGAACTTCCTTCAAAGTGCGGACTTCGGCTGTGTGAGTGGCCGGAGCAGCAATGACGTCACTCCCGCACATGCGTGTGGGAGCCGTCGCTTACAGCACAGGACTGGAGGAACGGCCCGGTGGGCATTCCTTCAGTGCGCATGCGCCAGTGATGTCACCAACTGCATGTACAATAAATAGTTTATTATAAGCTTACATATAGGTAAAAGGCAGAGATGGGAGTTTACTCCCACTTAAAAAAATTAAATATGGTAGTTTTAAAGTGGCCTCACCAAAAACATTTGGCAAGGAACAATAAGATTTTGTTACTTACCAGAAAATTATTTTCTTGGAGTTTTGAGGGTCACTGGAATTCAGGCACAGTCGGGTTACACGTAAAAAAAGAAAAAGAAGGGCGCACCGACCTAGTGCATTACCAATGGCTAGGTTTATTAAAATTGACTAAAAGATCATGAATACTCACAAAGCAAGTACAATAAGGATAATCGCCTTCAGCAGGCCTCCTACTGGAACCAGACAACCAGAGTCAGACGACATGTAGTACAGCTACGGCTCTCTGCTTGTCTGGTTCCAGTAGGAGGCCTGCTGAAGGCGATTATCCTTATTGTACTTGCTTTGTGAGTATTCATGATCTTTTAGTCAATTTAATAAACCTAGCCATTGGTAATGCACTAGGTCGGTGCGCCCTTCTTTTTCTTTTTTACATTTTAGTCCTAAGAATACCAATTATTCTGAGAAGGTCAGCAAGATCCCTGGTCATTCCCTTTCCAACAGAAGACTCTGGTTGTGCCACTAAGAGATCAAGCTTCCAAGCGCAGGAGAATTTTTTATGTTTCTGTGAACAGTCGGGTTACACTGCTGTCTAAAGAAATATTGGATACAGAGAAACAAACAAAATTGAGCCGGTCCCAGGATAACTCCTCATGCATCAAGCATGCTTCAGGTTTGTAGCAAGCAGTACCAAGAGTATTAGCCTTTAAAACACAGGTGGGCGGGACCTGTGTCCCTCAATGGACTTCAAGAAAATAATTTTATGGTAAGTACAAAAATTCTATTTTTTTTTCATCCTTGAAGGACACAGGAATTCAGATACAGTCAGGACATCCAAAATGTGTCCAAATGAGGAGTGGGCAATAAAGAAGCAAAAGAAGCAACTGCTAACAGGCTGCATGAAGCCAACTGAAGAACTAAAGCCTGAATCTGGATCAGGTGATGACCAGCACCCTGCCAGATTAGGAAGCCACCATCACATCCAGGGGGAGGGCACAGAGAATCACCCTGAAGCTCAGGACATAGATAGCAGGACACCACCAGAGAGAAAGACTGCACACAGAAGAGAAAACCAACCCTGAACCAGCAAGGAGGTGATCAACCAAAAGCCAAAGTGAACCCATTAATTCCATTGAAGGGGAAAAAGGACCCACAATCTAATGTGGTCAGTAGAAAATTGGAGACAACACCTAGAATGAACATGGGACAAAATAGGTCCAAGTGAGAAAGACCAGTCATTTTTAATGGGAAGACCCTTGACCCATTTGGGAATAGAGACCCCATGACTTAGAAAGTTGTCTGGCCACACAACAATCTCACTAGATGACGCTTACCAGGGAAATGTCCGTATTATTATAAACACAAAAACCCATAAGGTGTGTAAAGTGGCTCATGAGATCGCTGGAGATTTCAGGAACCGCCAAGTCAATAAGACAAAAGGGGTAAGGTGCTGTGTATACAGGGACAGGAATCTCAGTAGTATTGCTAAGGGAATAACAAGGGAAGGCATCTAAAAGGCCTTCCAGTCAAGAGGATGTGCATTAGCAACAGAGGTAGGACCTATTCCTAGGTGAACAGGTTCCCATGAAGTCATCAGGACATACTCTGTCCCTGGCAGAGGGTATCTGCAGGAAAAGTAGGATTTTTAAAACAGCTTACCTGTAAAATTATTTTCTTGGAGTACATCACGGGACACAAAGCAGCATAGTCATTACTATGTGGGTTATATAGAATTACCTTCAGGTGCTGGCACTGGCAACTTCCAAAACAGGAAGTACCCTCCCCTATATAAGCCCCTCCCATCCGGGAGTACCTCAGTTTTGTAGCAAAGCAATACGTGTCCCCAAAAGAGGGGTGGGAGCTCTGTGTCCCGTGATGTACTCCAAGAAAAGGATTTTACAGGTAAGCTGTTTTAAAAATCCTACTTTCTTGTTCATACATCACGGGACACAGAGCAGCATAGTCATTACTATGTGGGACGTCCCAAAGCAATGCCAAATGAGGGGGGGGATACACCATACATAAGCTGGGCGCCATCAGGCATGAGGATCTTTTGCGGCCTGCAACACACTGCGCCCAAAGGCGACATCCTCCTGACTTCTAACGTCCACCTGGTAGAACCTAGTAAACGTGTGTACTGAAGACCATGTTGCGGCCTTACAAATTTGAGCCAGGGAGGCCTGGTGATGCACTGCCCATGAAGTTCCAACTGCTCTCGTGGAGTGCGCCCTAACTTTGAACGGAGGCGGTCTACTTCTCAAGCCATAGGCTTGTATTATGACCTGTCGAATCCACTTGGCTAAAGTAGATTTTGATGCTGCCTGACCCTTTCTGGGGCCTTCCGGCAGAACAAACAAAGAATCCGTTCTACGAATCTGAGCAGTGGCTTTTAGATAAGCTTTAACTGCTCTTACTACATCCAAAGAATGCAATAACTTTTCCCCTACGAGCTTGGTTTGGGGAAAAAAGAAGGAAGAACCACATCTTGGTTCAAGTGAAACCTCGATACCACCTTAGGAAGAAAGGCTGGGTGAGGGCGTAATACTACTCTGTCCTTATGGATAACCAGATATGGCTCTTTACAGGACATGGCGGCTAATTCCGACACTCTTCTAGCCGAGCATATGGCTACTAAAAATATCAATTTTCTGGTGAGTAGAACCAAGGAAGTGTGCCGCAAAGGTTCAAACGGCTGCTTCTGCAGAACCGACAGAACCAAATTTAGATCCCATGGGCATATGGGAGCTTTAATCGGTGGAATAATACGAGTCACCCCTTGCATAAAGGTTTTGACAAGTGAATGCATAGCCAGGGGCCTTTGAAATAGTATTGATAAGGCCGAAACCTGGCCCTTGATAGTACTTAAGGCAAACTTCCTGTCTACAGCCCACTGCAGGAAGTCCAGAATTCTGCCTATAACGTACTTACGTGGATGGCATTTTCTGGCCTCGCACCAAGTGATGTACGCCTTCCAAACTCTATAGTAGATCTGCCTGGATACAGGCTTCCTGGCATTGATTATAGTTGATACCACAGAGTTAGAGAGACCTCTCTTCTTTAGGATGTGGGATTCAATAGCCAGGCCGTTAAACTTAGAGTTAGTAAGGAAGGGTGGTATATCGGTCCTTGCGAAAGCAGGTCCGGACGACGTGGAAGGGTCCAAGGACTCCCCACAGACATTTTGATGATCTCCGCGTACCAGGCCCTTCGGGGCCACGCTGGAGCCACCAGGATCACCGGCTTCTTCTCCAACCTGACTCTGCGAAGGAGTCGAGGCAACAATTGTAGCGGAGGGAATGCATATATCAGTCTGAACTGATCCCAAGGGAACACCAGAGCATCCGAGCCGCAAGCGAGGGGATCCCTTGTCCGGGAGACAAATCTGTCCACCTTTGCGTTGAATCTGGATGCCAGCAGATCTACATCCAGTGTTCCCCACCGCTGACATATTGCTCGGAAGACCTCGGGATGAAGGGACCATTCCCCTGGGCATAACTGTTGGCGACTCAGAAAGTCCGCCTTCCAATTCTCCACCCCTGGAATGAAGACAGCTGATATACATGGGACATGCTTTTCTGCCCATTCCAGGATGTGACTTACTTCCCTCTGGGCTGCACGACTCCTGGTGCTTCCCTGATGATTGATATATGCCACTGCTGTGGCATTGTCTGATTGAATTCTGACAGGGGACCCTTGGAGTCTGGATGTCCAGGCTACTAGGGCGTACCGGGCTGCTCGTATCTCTAAGAGATTGATGGGCAGGGTTTTTACTACATTTGACCATCTGCCCTGGAGAGACCATTGCTCCAGTACTGCCCCCCAGCCTATAAGGCTGGCATCTGTAGTGACCACCTTCCAAGATATCGGGCTGAAGGGTTTTCCCTTCTGGAGATTCTGGGGGATCAACCACCAGCAGAGACTCTTCCGAACGGAAGGGGACAAAGCCATCGGGAAGTCTAGAGCCTGAACTTTTCCGTTCCAGGCTGACAATATGGCCCTCTGTAAATTCCTTGAGTGGAATTGGGCGTATGGCACAGCTTCGAATGATGCTACCATCTTTCCTAGCAGCCTCATGCACAGGCGTATGGACGGCTGTCTTTTTGCACAAAGCAGACGGACCAAGCCCCTCAAAGAGGATACCTTGTCTAGAGGTAAGAAAATCTTCCTCTGGTCTGAATCCAGCCGTAGCCCTAGATATACCAGGTTTTTCACTGGCTGTAGGGCTGACTTGTCCAGGTTGATGACCCAACCGTGAGATTCTAGATACTTGATTGTATCGACAATTACCACTTCTAGCTTGGCAACTGAGTGGTCCATCAACAACAGGTCGTCTAGGTATGCCATTATCGTTACACCTCGTGTTCTTAGATCGGCCAACAGTGGGGCCAGAATTTTTGTGAACACTCGTGGTGCTGTGGCCAGACCGAATGGTAAGGCTCTGAACTGAAAATGGCGCCCTTCTACTGCAAAGCATAGAAATTTTTGATGACCTGGAAAGATGGGAATATGCAAGTAAGCATCTTTGATGTCGATCGAGGCCAACCATTCCTCCCCTTGTAGGGCAGCGGTGACCGATCGGATCGACTCCATCCGGAAAGACCGGACGTTTAGAAATTTGTTTAGACTCTTTAGGTCCAATATGGGTCTTATATCCCCGTTTGGCTTCGGGACTGTGAAAAGGTTTGAGTAGAAACCCAACCCCCACTCTTCCATAGGAACCTCCATAATTACTCCTTGGAGCAATAGTTGTTCTAACGCCAATAGGAGAGACCCTCTTTTCAGAGGGTCTCTTTGCATGCCTGACCACATAAAATGGGAAGGAGGAGACTCTTTTAACTCCAACTTGTATCCCAGAGTTACTGCGGAGAGCACCCATCTGTCTTTGATCGTCTCCCGCCAGGTCTCTGTGAACAACTGAAGTCTTCCCCCCACCCGTTTGAGTGGGGGCAGCCCTTCATAGGCTTGACTTGGAGGCTGGTTTAGTACCCCTTCGGATCCAGGGTTTCTTATTACCCTGTGACTGTCCCTGATTTTTACCCCCTGAGTTTGACCGAGGAGGCCGTCGGAACTGCTTAGTAGCAGACGTCGCAGGGATAGGAGAGGTAGTCCTCTTAAAAGATGGACCCCTAGACCTTTTCTTACTCGGTAAGAGTACTTTTACCACTGGAAATCTTCTGGATATACTTATCCAGGTCCTCGCCAAAAAGGCGTTCCCCATGAAATGGGAAGCTAACTAAGAGCTTCTTACAGGGAGCTTCAGCAGACCAGTTTTTGAGCCACAGAAGCCTACGCATATGTACCAAAGACAGCGTGAGGCGGGAGGCCTGATGGATAGAATCCTTGATGGCGTCAACCGCAAAGCATAATGCTCTAGGCAGATCAGCCAGAGCCTGGGCCTGTTGGTCTGGCAAATCCCTCAGGACCATTTTCATTTGATCCTTTAAAGCTTGGCAGACCCCAATAGCTGCCACTGCTGGCTGTGTAACAGCCCCTGCTGTGGAAAAAAGCAGATTTTAATAAAGATTCCAATTTTTTATCCACTGGATCTTTGAACATTTGAACATTATCTACTGGACATGTCAGTGATTTGTTCACAGAAGAGATGGCTGCATCCACCGTAGGAACATTCCATCTCTGGGTGAACTTTTCCTCCATGGGATAGATCACCGGAAATTTTTGAGGTGGAACAAATAGTTTATCAGGATGTTCCCAGTCCTGGTATATAAGTCCTTCCAATAATGGATGTATTGGAAAGGAGCAATTAACCTGGGGAGCTTTTAGCGACCCCAATGAGGAGACAGCAGTAGTTGATGGTTCAACAAGAGGCATTTTAAATGCAGATCGAACCATGTCAGTTAGGGTCTGGACCCACAATCTTTCAGTCTGTGATGCTGAAAATGGTTCATCTACTGTCGATTCCTCAAAAACAGAGTTAACCTCCCGCCTCCTGATCCCCTTCAGGTAGGTCGGTCCCTTCCTGGGACTGTTGCTCTGCCAACAGGCACTCTAATGGAGGTGATGGAGATCTGGCACGCTCTCTTTCCTGTAGAGAAGAAGCGATCAATGCTGCCAATCTCTGCTCCAATCCCTCCAGAGTTGAGGAAAAAACCTCCTCTGTTATATATGCAGGAGCAGGTGGACTGAGGACAGCCGCAGTACCTGGCACTCCCGGGGGTTCCTTATGGGTATTAACCTCTGATTTCTCAGGGGAGGAGGGTGCAGATGACTGCTCCAGATCCTCAGAGCCCGATGGAGACCCCCTACACTTCCTGAGAGGTATATCTCGGAGTTTTTTAGGCGGCATATTCCTTAGTTCAAAGCTGAGGTATTCCAGCCGCAATACACCCCTTACTGAAATAGTCTAATGCAATTTTGCTGCTATGTACATCAGTGGGTGTCTACTAATGCGTCTTTCTGGGGATGCCTGTATCAACCGCCCGCTGTAAGCCCCTATACCATGCTACCAGCTCCTTTTCATGCTCTGTGTCCATAGCAAGCAGCGTGGACTGAGTCCTTTTATCTTGCTGGGACGCCCGCACATGCGCAGAAGCGCTGGGCGCACAGAGCGCGTCATCCGCCAGGCTCCGCCCCCTTTTTTGAAGCTAAATCTTTTAAAAAGAAAGCGTGTGTGCGCGCGCGCGCGTGCACGTGTGCGCTCTTGGCGCCATGTAGGGAGAGGAGCCAGGGTCCCTGTTTCACCAGGACTCGGGGATGGAAGGAAACTACTTGGCAGCATGACAGAGGAATGCAGCTTCCCTGATAGAGAGCTCACTCATCTGCCTGGACTTTTACCCTGGAAGGAATAGTCCCAAGAAAAAAGACGTTCCACAGCGGCCTCTAGTGGACAAACACAGGTACCGCACTTTTGTCTTTTTTTTTTTTTTTTAAAAACCTCCTTTATGAAAAACATTTCCAGGTTTACAGTTTTTAAAACTTCCTTTATGAAAAAACATTTCTAGGATTTCTTAGGCATATACAGCTATTAGCGGGAATACCTTTTAGGTAACAGGCAGAAAGACATATTAGGCTTGGGGGTCCCCTCAATAGAACCAAGTTCCTGAGGGGCCCCCACTTACCTTTTCCCCGCCGCAGGACTTTGTTTGGTCCACAGAAGCCCAAACTTCACCTTTCACGGCAGGCATTGTACTAGACCTTCAGGGACCGGGTTCCCAGGGATTCCACTCCCCTGGACCTGTATAGCACCCTGCACAGATAGCCTCTTGGTTTTGGGTATGACCAGAGCTCTGGATCCCAGGGTCCAGCCCTCCTAAGAGAGGCATTACAGGAAAAACCTTGCTCTTCTCTGCAAGGCCCGGGTACCGACCGTTTAGCTATGAAGCTTTTTTGGTCGGATCCGGAATAGCTTGCTAAGGCCCAGAGAACCTGTACACAAGCCCAGATGAATACATGTTAACCTTGGCCAACACCTTAGACACTGGCAAAAAACTGAGGTACTCCCGGATGGGAGGGGCTTATATAGGGGAGGGTACTTCCTGTTTTGGAAGTTGCCAGTGCCAGCACCTGAAGGTAATTCTATATAACCCACATAGTAATGACTATGCTGCTCTGTGTCCCGTGATGTATGAACAAGAAATAGGGTTTTCCACTTGCCTTTGATCCAGCGAGGCACTCCAGAAATTCTCTGCCCACCACACAAGATCTGAGGTGCATAAACCTCTCCTCATGGTGCAAAGGCTGCTGGATGAGAGGAACCAGTGCTCAAAGCATTACCATTTAGGGAAACAGAGCCAATGCTCAAAGAAGCTGCAAGTATGCATGGGCAATACCAGGAATCCTTATCAAAATAGAAACAGAGCTGGTCCAGATAAACCTTGTTGATATGGATCAGCGAGGAGTGGTGCCATGTACCATTTTTATGCCCCAAGGACAGTGGAGTGGATGCCCCAGATGGGGCACAGCCCCAAACATTGAGTTAACTCATGGGCTGGAGCAAGGGATCAAGAGGCGGGAGGGGTGCTTGGTCCCAGAGAAACAAAACTACTCAAGGACACACCAGCATTCCCAATCATCCCCCACTTATAGAATCAGTATCTGAGATCTGACTTTGAGCCCTTTGGGCTGTCTGGGATGGGACTGCAGGCATCCAATACAGGAGGAGGTGAAGAAGGGTGAGATTCAGCTGGCCTCTCCCTATACCACCTCCACTCCCGTGCGGTTAGTATCTTTTGGGAAATGGGTGCATCTAGCCACAAAGTTTTGAGCTCTCGGGAAGCCAGTGACCAGAGGGAAGGGACTTGAGAGTCTGATAACGTAGACCCTAAATTTACTAGATGATCGGACTCCAGATTGCAATCCTTGGTTCCCTGAAAGATGAGCTTGCAATTGTTAGGAGAGAATGGACTAAGGGTCACCTGTACCAGCAGAATTGCCCCCTCTATGTCTAGGTGCAGACATTTTGCGCCCGTGTAGTGGTGATGTCCCAAACCAAAGTGCAAGACAAGGCCTCAGGATCTCGCAAACCCAGGCAGCTGGTGCTGATGAGTGTCGGGTATGCTAGAAGTTAAAGGTCACTGTAGGCGGACAGCGAAAGTGACCAGTTACACTTACCGGTAACGGTGTTTCTGGGAAGTCTTCCAGGACGGCACAATGAGAGATGACTGGCTCCACCTGACAGGAAACACAATCAATTCAAAGAGGTTAAAGCACCCGCCCCTCCCCGTGCTCCTCAGTTATGAAAAAGTACAGACCCACACCAGTGCACGAGAGAGAAAACACACACCCAAATAACTCTATACAAACCAATGTATCAACCAAAGCGGTGGGAAGTAGGCCTGCCGTCCTGGAAGACTTCCCAGAAACACCGTTACCGGTAAGTGTAACTGGTCACTTTCTCAAGTCGTCTTCCAGGACGGCACAATGAGAGAGAAGCAAGTAGCTTCAGGCCTACCTTAGGGTGGGACGACTGCTTGCAGGACCTTTCTACCAAAGGACAGGTCCTGAGGTGACAGCAACTCCACTCTGTAATGCCTTAGGAATGTATTCTGGCTTGACCAAGTCGCAGCTTTACAGATCTGTTCCACCGAAGCTCCGGCTCTTTCTGCCCAGGAGGTTGCCAAAGAGCGAGTAGAATGAGCTTTAACTTTCGGGGCTGTCTTACCAGCCTGGTCATAAGCTATGGAGATTGTCTGTCTGATCCATCTAGATATGGATGCTCTAGATGCCTGTTGGCCCTTTTTCTGTCCAAAAAAATTAATTAGTAAATGGCTGGATTTCCTAAATTCACCCACTCTATCCAGATAAGCTAGCAGACACCGTCTGACATCCAGACAATGAAAGGAGGCCTCTCTTTCATTTTGTGGATTTGAACAAAAGGAAGGAAGAATAATTTCTTGTGATCTATGAAACTTTGACACTACCTTAGGGAGGTACAGGGGGTCCTGCCTAAGAATAACTCTGTCCTCGAATAAACTAAAGAAAGGCTCTTTAATCGTCAGAGCCTGCATGTCGCCTATTCTTCTGGCTGTAGTAATTGCCAGAAGAAAAGCAAACTTAAATGTCAGTAATTTAACTGAAATATCTTCTAGTGGCTCAAACGGAGCCTTAGTTAATTGTTCCAAAACTAACGTAAGGTCCCAGGGCGGGACTCTAGAGATCCGCACCGGGAACAATCTATCCCTGGCCATTAGAAATCTTTTAACTAGAGGGTCCAGTGATAACTTTTTGTCCAAAAAATACGATAAGGCTGCTACCTGTACTCTTAGAGTCTTGGTAGCGAGACCTAAGTCGGCGCCATCCTGGAGAAAGTCCAGGATGACCGAGGTTTCTTGCTGGGATACCTTTCTCACTAGACACCAGTGAGAGAAGACTCCCCACACCTTCCTGTAGATACGTCTGGTGACTTCTTTTCTACTTGAGAGGAGAGTGTTAATCACTCTCTCGGAACATCCCCTCTCCCGCAGGTTCTGCCTCTCAAGCACCAGGCCGTCAGCTTGAAGAAGCTGGGATCTGGGTGAAAGACTGGTCCCTGCCGAAGAAGGTCCACCCGAACTGGTAGATGGAGGGGAGGTGCTACGGACCAGTTCTGTAGAGCGGGAAACCAGGCTCTCTTGGGCCACCAAGGAGCAATTAGAATGAGTCTGGTCTCTGAGAGACCTAGTTTTTGTAGGACTCTTGGAATGAGACTCAGAGGGGGAAAAGCATAAGCCAGGTGAAAACTCCATACCTGAGCCAGTGCATCCACCCCCCCTGAGCCCCACTCCCGGGACAGGGAAAATAATCTTCTTACTCTCCTGTTCTCCTTGCGGGCAAAGAGGTCTATTTTTTGGCCTTCCAAAATGTTGGCACACCAGGTTGAACACCTCTGGGTTCAGCTCCCATTCCCCCTGGAGAATCCGATGACGGCTTAGATAGTCCGCCTCTATGTTGTACCTTCCCTTTATGTGTACTGCCGTAATAGAGGCAATCCGAAGCTCTGCCCAGCCCAGAATCCCTAGAGACAAGGTCAGCAGGGAGGGAGACCTGGTTCCCCCCTGATGATTTATGAAGGCCACCGTGGTCGCATTGTCGGAGAGGATCTGGACCTCCCGGTCTCGGATCCTTTCCTCGAACGCTTTTAGGTCCTCCCCGACCGCCAATAATTCCCGGAAGTTTTAGGAGGCGTGTCTCTGATCCTGATTCCAGGAACCCTGGGCTCGGAGTTCGCCTAAGTGGGCCCCCCAACCCCAGGAGCTTGCGTCCGTCGTTATCCTGAGGGGGTCTGTCTAAGTCCATAGATGACCCACCTGCAACTTCTGAGGAAGAAGCCACCAGCTCAGAGAGTCCTTTACTACCTCTGGGATGGAGATTATGTGGTCTAATGTTCCTCTTGTTCCCTCCCAGGAGGATAAGGGGAATTGTTGGAGGGGTCTGGAGTGGAGCTGAGCCCACGGAACCGCAGGTATACAAGAGGTCATTAGACCCAGTACCCTCATGATGCCTCTGAAAGAGGACTCCCTTACCTCCAACAGAGACCTGACCGCTGTCATGAGGCCCTGGACCTTCTCCTGGGGTAAACAAAGCTTCCTTTGTAAGGAGTCTATCAGGAAACCCAGGTAAATCTTTCTTTGGTCCGGGATCATCGAGGACTTCTCTCGGTTGATGATCCAACCCAGGGATTCCAAGGTACTCACAACCTTGGCCAGGTCTGCGAGGAGGAGATCTCGACTCTGGTTGTAAAGTAAAAGGTAGTCGAGATAAGGGACTATCGTTATACCCTCTAGGTGTAGGAAGGCAACCACCTCTGCTACGATTTTTGTAAATACCCTTGGGCTGGAAGCCAGTCCAAAGGGGAGGGCAGCAAACTGCCAGTGTTGAATCCCCTGAGGAGACCCGATTGCGAATCTGAGGAAGGCTTGATGTCCTGGAAAGATCGGGACGTGAAGGTAGGCGTCCTTTAAGTCGATCGTTACCATGTATACCTCCTTCAGAAGGAGTCTTCTGAGGGTGTATATGCTTTCCATGCGAAATTTCTTGTGACGCAAGGAGGTATTCAGGGGTCTCAGGTTTATTATCAACCGGTACTTGCCTGACGGCTTTGGGACAACGAAGATGTGGGAGTAGACCCCCAGTCCGCGTTGTCCCGCAGGTACCGGGACTACAACTCCCTGTTCTGCTAGTTCTGAAATGTTTTGCAGAAGACCTGCTGCCTTGAGGGGGTCCCTGGGGAGATGCGTTACTAGGAACTTTGAGGGGGGGGGGGTGAAGAAACTCCAGCCTGTAGCCCTCCTTTATAATGTTGAGAATATGAGGGCTCTGGGTAATACTCTCCCACCTGGAAAGGAATTGGGAAAGTCTTCCCCCTACCCTTACGTCACTTAAAGTCTTTTTCATTTGATTTTTGGTTGGAAAAGAGGATACCTCCTTTTTGCTTATCCTTTCCAACGCCCCACTTCCTATTACCGGCAGGCTTCTTGCTCGAGAAACGATTTCTACCCTGGGGGCCTCGAAAAAATCTTTTTTGGTCCCTTTTAGGTTTAGTGGGGAACTTTTTGCCCTTTTCGGTAGATCTTGATAGGGCTTGGTCCAGCCCTGTACCAAAAAGGAGTGAGCCCTCAAATGGGAGTCCACATAAGCGGGTCTTGGATGCGTTATCCCCATCCCATGTTTTGACCCATACGGCTCTGCGAGCCGAGTTTACGAGGGCACCCGTTTTTGCGGTGGTTCGCACGGTCTCAACTGCAGCATCTGCTAGGTATGCCACTGCGCTACCTATTACCTGTAGAGAGTCTAGGACTTCCCTGGACTTGGACACACGGGAAACATGTTCTATTAGTTTGGTTATCCATGTATCTGCGTTCCTAGCTATACAAGCTGAAGCCAGCGCGGGGCTCATTGCTGCCGCATTGGCTTCCCAGGCTCTACGCAAGTTCGTCTCAGTACGGCGATCCATAGGATCCTTGATATTACCTGCGTCCTCAAAGGAGAGGTCGGATTGCTTTGACACCTGTGCCAAAGAGGCGTCCAATCTGGGAATCTTAAAGAGTTTCTCCTCATCCTCCCCCTTAAAAGGGCACCTACGCTTCCAAGTTTTATATTTCAGAAGCTTCCTCTCAGGTTCCTTCCACTCTCTAAGAATCACATCATGGAGAGCCTGGTGAACCGGGATGGTTCTGGGTTGGGCCCTTACCAAGCCTCGGTACAATCTATCCTGTGCGGATACCTGTTCCGTCGGCTCCTGAATTTCTTCAGAGGCGTAGATTGCACCAAGGAGGCCTTCCATGTCGTCAGCTGAGAAGATGTGTCTTCCTGACCTAGAGCCTTCTTCCTCCTCCTCAGCCTGACTATCTATCAGGCCCTCATCGGATAGTCCCTGATCAGGGATCTCCGAATCCTCTTCTGCCTCTGAGTCCTGAGACAGGAGGGATCTCAGGGATTCTGGGTGTCCTCTCCCCCTGGTTGAGGAGAAAAACTCCTGTGAGGAAGGGCCCTCCCTGCTTGTCTGGGGCTCTGGTTCCTTAGCTTTAAGGGAGGCTTGAAAATCCTTAAGGGTGGCAAGCATCTGGGTTTGGACAGAGAGAAAGTCTCTCATCACCTGAGAAGTTTCCTTCCCAGCCAGCTTCTGGATACATTTGAAGCAGAAGGGCTTGGAATGGGTTGAGGGTAATTTCTCGTTACAGTAACCGCATCTTTTGGAGCGGGCAGGGGTTCTAGAGGAACGACTGGCAACCCCCTGGGCAGTGACGTCCTCTCCTGCAATGTAAGGGTACACAGGAATACATTAACAACCAAAAAGAACCCTGTGACAGGCAAGGGGAAAGAGTCGGGGTACCATCCCCCATCATGACCCCTGCTGGCTGGGTTGACTCACCCCCTGTGGTCTCCTCTGTAGCCGCGGCCGTAGTCGGCCTCTCCTCATGCTCCATGTAGGTGAGATGCTCTGCTCCCGATCGCAGTTCCACTGGAGGAGAAAAAAGGGCGCCTCCTTCCTGGCGTCCCTCCATTTTTGAATGCGGTAACAGATGCCGGCCGCCGCCATTTTGCCGGAGACCGGAACCGGAAATGACGCGGCACGCGATGGCGTCATCCTTGACGCTAGAGGACGAATGTCCTAGACGCCGGGAAAATGGCGCCGCAATGCTATGCACCTGCATAGAGCGGCGCCCTAAGCAAACGGACCGCGCGAGCGGACGGAGGAACCTGCCAGCCCCCCCCTCCAGGATGGACACCCAAACAGGTAGGAGGGAGGAAGGAGGATATCTGGCCCCTGAAGTCCCGGGTACAGCCCCGCACCTAGGGAGCTTCAGTGCTCAGGGAGGCTCTTCAACTGCCCTCCCTGAGAAGGAATGGGATACCCCCCAGGACGGATAAATAGAGTCCTGCTAGGCCCAGAGGCTTCCCAGGCATGCGGCTCAGCTCCCGGGGGGGGGACTTCCAGCCCCAGGCCTTCAGTCTGTGGAAAAAAAATAAACGGTTTCGCTGTGGGGAAACACAATCAAGAACTGAGGAGCACGGGGAGGGGCGGGTGCTTTAACCTCTTTGAATTGATTGTGTTTCCTGTCAGGTGGAGCCAGTCATCTCTCATTGTGCCGTCCTGGAAGACGACTTGAGAAAAAACACATTGGAATTCCATGTGGTGCTTTTCAAAGCAGGAGTTGCAGCTGGGTGGGGATTCCTCTATGCTGCATAGCAGGAAAGATTCAGCAGATGATGTCTGCACGTATTCCCCCTTAGCTTTAACCCTTTCCCTGGTAAAACCAGCGATACCAGAGAGCTGCTATGTATTGATCATCTTAAGCAGTGACATTAGTGAGGAATCTTGTTTGAAGATAATGAGAAGAAGAATCAAAAGGGCAATAAAAATGCTAGCAAAAAACTAGTTAGACTATTCTCAGCATAGCCGAAGAAAAGAAGTCCAGGTGGAGTCAGCATCGGTCCGATGCTGCATTTGTCCCCCACCGCCTTTAAGCCTGAGAAATGAGCAAAGACCGCTGATCGCTCAGTTCTCAGTCTTCAGTGAGCTCTCTGCTCTACCCTTCCAGCACTCACTAAAGTTCTGGGCTGTGGAAGCAGCTGGCTCAGGCTCTCAGCAGTGCGCTGGGAAGCTGAGCCAGCTGCTGCTCAGGCATCTGGGTGGATCCAGACATTAAAGTCTGGATCTCCCCAGAGTCTTGACCCGCTGAGTGACATCAGCCAACAGTGGACTTTGGCCTTACAATCTTCCCTGTGCATTAGCGCAAGACTTTCTAAGTATGTTATACCTAGCAAACATTACCTGAAACCTGGCATAGTCACATATCTTGTACAGAACACTTCCAGATTCTGCATTATTGTATTTGCAATTACAGATAGTTATTTAATTGTAAACCTCACAAACCGCAATTACAGAATTAATTTGATTAACGACCTAAAAGAGTTCAGAAATGGATCATACAGAAAAAAAAGCAGTGCAACCATTCCAAAAACAGAGCACCACTGAAAGCACCAGCCTAAACCCATCCCATCCAACTCTGCTGGGTGAAAATTTTAATTCAATATTCCATGGTCTACGAGAACATTCCTTTTTTGGCTAGACATAAAAGGAACAGACCTTATACTGGTCTGTCTCAAGACAAAAAGAATTGTAGGAAAATCCTCCAAAAAGGATCAGAGACAGATGCCCGTTTTGGGTTGATCAACCCTTCAAAATACCAAATACTTGTAAACACTCCACCTATTAGATCAGGGGGCCCTGTGAAAATCAGCATATTACAAGAACAAAAATGTACCAATGAAAGAAAAAAAAAAGTTAAAAATATATACTTTCTTTAACCTTGTCTTCTGCCTGCAATGCCTGGGCAAGGGTGACAAGATCCTTCCGGTGAGATCCTGGGAATGTTGAGGATTCCAAATCTTGCAAAAAGATGCTCTCAAATTGGATATGTCTTATCACAAGATTTGGAATACGCATCCTTCCCTTAAAAGAATATTGACATCACATCCTGCAATGTGGAGGATGGGGCTAAATATTTATTCCAAGTATTTCTTTACAGATACATTTTTGCCCTTGTAATGTATGGCAATTGTTTATAGGTAAAGGGGCCCTGATCTAATATGCGGACATTACATTTTACTGCAAGGTCTGCTTTAATTTGATATTAAAGAAATAAAAAACATATTCAATCAAGATTATTAAAAGATACACAGCAGTGTTAGTACTACAAACCGTAAAATGAATAAAAAAAAAAATCTGAACAAAGACCGAGACTCCCTCACACAGTATAATGACTAATGGTAGCCAGGAGACCTGGGAGCACAAGGCAGAAACCTCACCACTAAAGCCCCAGAGATATAAAATTCCAGTCAGTGAGGACAAAAAGCACTTGCATAACAAAGTAGAAGCAAATAGATATTCAATTACCTAGGATGCAGGAATTCCAGTGCAGTATGAAACTCTAAAGGTATTCTATCCTGCAGATGTCTCAGGTTCCAGCCCACTATGCTGCCATCCAGGCTGCCAAAGACCAGCTCGACTAGCCATGGGAAGATAGCATGCAGTTCCTACAAGCAGAACAATGAAATCTTATGTGAATATATACTGTATGCCTTACATTCATCAGCGCTATGCTTTGACAGCAACAAAACAATTAAAGTGTAACGCTACATTTCTTGATGCCTGATTAGAAGCTTTCTAAACCACTTGGTGGAAACCTTCTCTCCATCTAAAGCCTTAGAAAAGCAGATGTTGCATCCCACTGCTTGTAATGGACAGATGAGCCATAAGTGAGGGAAACAGACAGCGGGGTGATTTGTTACTCCATAAAAGTACACATCTTAAAGCACTGAAGATTGAGCAAACACCTAGTCCTGTTTTTGAACTATGAATTGCTGATTAACGCCTCCCTGCAAAACTCTTCCCTCCAGATTAGTAGCAGGGGGATATGTGCAATAAAGATTAGTGATGCACTGAAATCTAGGTTGCTGAAAATGGGGTTTTTATCGTTGTGTAGAAAGGAAGAAAAAAAGCGCCCATAATGGCTACCAAAAACTAAATTTTGCCACGATTTTATCTTGCTTATGGTGCGTTTTTCATATGTCACGTGACTCAAAAAATGCGTTTTCAATGCATCTCAATGGTGAGGTGTGCTTTTTGGTGCAGTTTGTCAAATTTGCACCAAAAATGCAGCAAGTAGGATTTTTAACACCTCTTCAAAAGGTGGCGATAATATATTCATTTAAATTCATGATATTAAAAAGTCGAATATATATATATATATATATATATATATATATATATATATATATATATACACACACACACATACATACACACACACACACACACACATATAAAAAATGCATTCTGAATTTTTGATTTCGGTGCACCACTAATAAAGATCTATCATACCCTTTTGATACATGTAATATTTCCCCTTTAGAGATAAATAAATTAGATATTTACAAAGAATGTTAAAGTGGAAGTTCAGCCTAAAACTAACGGTAGCCACATTTCAAGACTAATCTATCTAACCCTGTAAAGAAGAAATCACTATGCATTAGGGATTGACCGGTATCGTTTTTCGGTGCCGATACTATACCCATATTTCAGGCCACATCTCAGGCCGAAAGCCGATATTGTGTGTCAATATTCTGTACATTAAAAATAAATAAAAAATAAATTGTAAACACCTTTTTTTTATCCCTTGTGACAGTAATAGGCAGTGACAGGTACTTTTTA
Organism: Rana muscosa; assembly: GCA_029206835.1. Lineage (NCBI taxonomy): Eukaryota > Metazoa > Chordata > Amphibia > Anura > Ranidae > Rana > Rana muscosa. The sequence goes on along the minus strand of CM055116.1, from coordinate 890,744,002 downwards.
TGGAGAGATCGGGGGTCTATAAGACCCCAAACCCCTCCTCTGCACTTATAAGCATTCAAAACGTCAAGATCAACGTTTTTGAATAGTTTATATTTTTTTTAAACTGGCGTCTTTAAGATGGCAGTAATCTGGCAAGTGATGTCATGACATTGCTTCCGGTTTACTAGATCAGAGACCTGAACAAAGCATCGGCTCGGACGTGCCGGTTGGTTGCTCGGCCTTCCGGTGGGATGGGAGAGCCCGGGCGAGCAGCGGAACGTCCCCTCTCGCTGCTTGTAATAACATCTGAGCGGCTGTTGAGCCGCATCGGTTGTCATTACATTAAAGCCGACCGTCCGCTCTACAGAAAGGTACCAGGGTGAAGCCTGCAGCCTCACCGATAATCGGTCGATCCCTACTATGCATACTTTTTCTGCAGGCACTCCAGTCTCCAGCGGCGAATGCTATTTAGAAGAGACAGCCGACAACAGCTGGAAAGTGACGCCACCCAAAGAGTGCTTCCATGGTCGGCTGTCTCTCCTGCACACGCCTCCACAGAGAAGCTGCCACTGACAGCTCAACGTGGGACTGGAGCGGCTGCAGTAAAGATATAGGTATGCATAGCGATTTTTGCTTTATAGTGCTAGATAAACAAGTCTCAGAATGTGTCTGCCAGTAGATTTAGAGTTAGTTTTAGGCAGAACTTCTACGTTAAATAGATGCCCTTCAAACATTTTACATCCTGCAACTAAAAAAAAAAAATAATTTATTAGTTTACTAGCTGAAAATACTGGTTGATTCTGCCAAAAATACAATTTCCTTGCCACTTTCTGTGAGCTGGGCAGAAAACAATCTCATCTTTCCTTTGAGAACTACTTATCCCACCATCCTCTATGGAATGGAGATGAAATGTTTGAAGTACAACATGTGTAATAACCATGGCTCTTTGCATAGATGCAATTGGGGAGTGAGCATAGCCACCCTAAAATAGGAAGTGTATTATTGGCAGTATCACCAGTTGAAAATAATGAGAAAAAAAGCCTGAAGAACTAATTCAGCTACCATGTCTGAATATTGGTGGTAACCTACATTATGTTAAAATTTTTGTTTTTGGGTTTAGATGCACTTAAAGGCTACATCTTAACCCATCAAGGTTTTGCAACTTTAGTATGAAATGGTTTACAATACATTTAAAAAGGGAATTTCCCACTTTAAATAGATAACATTGGCAGCTTTGGAGAGGAGATGATATTAAAGGCCAAGTACCTTATGGGGAAAAAAATTAATAAATCCACATATTTTTTCCGGAAAAAAAAAGTGCATGTAAGAATTGTTTCCACGGGAACCTGTAAAACATTGCAACCGTGATCAGTAGATCGTCGGTGTAATGTCAGGCTCCTGAAGATAAGCCCTACAGCTTTCAGCATGTGCCTCTGTATGGGCTGTCAGTTTGAAAGCTGCAGGAGTTGTGAATAAACTACTAGTGCCCCTACAGTTCATTGACATTCCTGTGAATGAACGACGCAACTGTGCAGGCGGAGCCCCGCACAGTTTTTAAAATGTGACACGGGGGAGTACCAGGGGGTAAGGTGCATGTTACACCCTAAATATAGGTGTAATTTAGATTATGCTTCAAAAGGTGAATTTATCCTTTAAAGAGAATCGCCAACTCATCACTTCAACATCTACTGTGGAGGAGATGAGGGTACAATGATCCATATCTGGTGGACATGTCCCCAGATTAAAGAATTTTGGGATATTGTATTCCGGATCTGCTCCTATGTCGCCGGGGTCTCTTATGATAGATCTCCAGAAATAGCCTTACTATCCATATATCCAGGGGCCATGAGAAAGGTTACAAAGAGATTGTTTTCTAATCTAATATCTGCCGCGCGAATAATCATACCTAGATACTGGAATACAAGAGTTGCTCCCACTATTCAAGAGTGGGTAGCCGAAATTAACCAAATAAAAAGAATGGAGGAAATGACAGCAAGTAATCAGGCACATTATCACAAGTTTATGGAAATTTGGTCACCTTGGATCGACTTTTTAAACTCAGAGACTCTGAGACTCTACTTGTGAAAACGAGTATGATGGGGATTTGGTTGGGCTGGGTAGGCGTGGCATGGTGTGGTATGGAGTCGTTAGGGGGCTTCCCAGAGGAATGTGTAAGTATGTCTAGGTCTATATCTGTGTGTAGTTTTTTTTTTTTTTTTTGGTTTTGTGTGTTTGGGCTGATACGATTCAGAACCACTTGATAGCACTAAAAAATTACTATGAAGGAAGGGATAAAAATCTTTAATTATTCAGGATCTCTCTGTTTTGTAGAGAGTAAAACTCTAGGTGTTGTGTTGGGAATAATCCAATCCTAAAACAGGTATATATACACATGATTATGTTTTCTATGCGCTATGAGTGGAATCTGTATGTAAATTTATAAAACTCGTAATAAAATATGATTAAACAAAAAAAAAAAAATCATCACTTTTCTCATTCTCCTGAATATCTGCATCTACAGTAGATCTGTAGAAATAAGGAAGGAAGGAATCCAGGTAATCAGACTTCATAAACTATGCGTCTCTGCAGATTTGACAAATTTGTCTGTACTTATTCAGAGAAATGTGAACTTCACTGACCAAAAGGAGAAAAAGCAAGGAAAAAGCTATTATAGCATAGAAAGTCATAGATTGCCAGTCAACATGGTGTATTCTTGTTACCTTTGCAGGGAAATCTTCAATAACTCTGGCCAGATCTTGGCCTCGCTGGACAAAGGGTTTATTCACACAATCTGCTTTGAGTGTGGCCTGTATCAAAAACATTAAAGTAACTAAATACATACACATTTGTCATTACAATAGTATCCCATCCTGCAGAATCAACATGTCCCTGTACATTCAATAAAGGCTAGTGACATTGATGAGGAATGAAACACACATCTACTTGGCTACCACAATTTTTTAGTTAGGCCTTTATTCACCCACAGCTTCACTTTGTGTAGAAACATCAACAGTTTAAAAAAATGGTTTGTCAAAATCTGTTTGGTCTTAGGTAACCATACACATCCCAATTCAAGCTACGCTGTCAATGCTCAGGTGATGGCACATAGGCGGCTCTCCAAGGGTGTAAAATAATGCATCGTCTTTGTGTCATGTCTCAATGTGTCCTCATTTAAAATGCAATATATCGTTATTATGATAAGCTGGTGTTCCATAAAGGGTGGTAAAATAGGTGCCTATACTCAGTCCCGCCATGACCCCCTGCGGGAATTGACCAGCATTGTTTACTTGGTTAATCATGCATAAGACAGGGCTTGACAAATTTGCTTGGAATCTAGGAGCCAGCTAAAAAAGTTAGGAGCCAGGAACGCGCCCCGTACCGCCGAGCTCGTGCGCAGAAGCGAACGCATACGTGAGTAGCGCCCGCATATGAAAGCGGTGTTCAAACCACACATGTGAGGTATCGCCACGATTGGTAGATCGAGAGCAATAATTCTAGCCCTAGACCTCCTCTGTAACTCAAAACATGCAACCTGTAGAATTTTTTTAAACGTCGCCTATGGAGATTTAAAAGGGAAAAAGTTTGTCGCTATTCCACGAGTGGACGCAATTTTGAAGCGTGACATGTTGGGTATCAATTTACTCAGCGTAACAATATCTTTAACAATATATAAAAAAATTGGGCTAACTTTACTGTTGTCTTATTTTTATATTAAAAAAAAAAGTGTATTTTTTCCCAAAAAAGTGCGCTTGTAAGACCGCTACACAAATACGGTGTGACAGAAAGTATTGCAACGACCGCCATTTTATTCTCTAGGGTGTTAGAATAAAAAATATATATAATGTTTGGGGGTTCTAATTAGAGGGAAGGAGATGGCAGTGAAAACAGACAGGGGAAGCCCCATTAGCATTGCTGCTTGTCTTGTCATACCAACAGCCACCACAAGATGGCACCAGATCACAGAAGGAAGCATAGGCCTGCAGAAGGCCGCGGCCTCAATTACCGGCCGACGCGATCGTGCGGGGCGCGCGGGGGGGGTTCACGGAGACACAGGATACCCCAGCTGTGCTGCCCCAGGTCGCTAATTATAGCCGCAATGGCGACCTGGCGCCCGGGGTTTGTCGAACCCTGGCATAAGATGTTCTAACAATTTGTGGTGGAAAGCACTTGTTTTTGGATTCTAAAAAAAATTTGTAGTACGTCTGAATGGATAGTTTTGGTAGGTCCTAATATTGCATATTTTGGTGAATCTAAGGAGATCGTACAGTTATATTTTAAACTGTATAATATATAACATCGCTTTAAAGCCAAACTCCAGGACTTTGACAATGCCCACGTTAAGGAGATCCACCCTCTCCATTTGTCCCGTTTACCTTTAACATTGAAAGTTAAGGTAAAAGAAAAAAAAATAAGAAAAAAAAAATATCTAATTGGGTTGTTCCCAGAAAAGTGAAAGAGGGGAAATCTTCTAATGGGGAGACTAGTTTTGGTGACATGAGGGTCCCCAAGAAATTCCCTTAATTTTCTCTTACTTCCTGTTTGGCTATGAGACAGGAAGAGAGAGGAAATCTCCGGAATGGGACACAGATGGCAAAAAATAAATACAAAATCTGACAGGGGTTATATAGCCCTCTCTTGCTCTATCCAAAAATAGAAAAAAAAAAGTTCTACTTTAAGTCTAAAAGATGAAGTTTAGGTATGGCAATTTTACACAATTACATTGGTCCAGCTTTGACCAATGTAAGTATTTGTGTCTCTGATAGAAGAAAAAACCCTAGCCTTGCGCCGATACCGATACTAAGCGTTTGGACGAGTACTTGTACTCGTCCAAATGCTCTGATACTAAAACCAATACCTTGTCTGCAGATTCACACATACGCGGTGTCATTTTCAGTGCGAAATTCCAAAGTAGCTGTTCAGCCACAATTTAGTGCAAATATTGTGTGACAAAATATATTTTGCAACATCCTCCATTTTATTCTCCAGCATCTCTGCTTTAAAGACAAACAAACATACTGCTAAGGGGTTCCAAGTAATTTTCTAGCAAAAAATAAATAAAAATTGTTAATTTCTACATGTGGGAAGTGTCAGAATTGGCTTGGGGATCAAGTGGTTAAAGTGGAACTTCACCAAAAAGGGGAAGTTCCACTTGTTTGCATCCCCCCTCCACTGCCACATTTGGCACTTTTTGGGGAGTAGCGGGTACCTGGGTTTGACAGGTACCCACTTCCAGTTAAGACCGCTGCAGCGATCTATGAAGGTGTCTGGCCCCTCCTCCTCCCCCCTGCAGCCTTCTGGGACACACACAGGTTCCAGAAGACTGTAGGACCATTCACAAAGCGCAGCGCGACTCTTGCATGCGCAGTAGGAAACTGGCTGTGAAGCTGGAAGGCTTGACTTCTGGTTTCCCTTTGTGAAGATGCCAGTGCCTGCACCCAAAGCTGACTAAAGAATCTGCTTGGGTGAGGACATCACTGGATCCCTGGACAGGTAAGTGTCCTTATATTAAAAGTCAGCAGCTACAGTATTTGGGGGTAGAATGAAGCAGGTACCTGGTTTTGACAGGTACCCGCTCCCACTCAGATGTTCTGTGGCAATCTGAGCCGGATGTTTGGGGGGGCCCCCTCTTTTCTCCACAGCCTTCTGAGAAACATCCCAGGTCCTAGAAAACTACAAGGCTTCACTGACCATTTCCCTTACTTGAGATGCCAGCACCTGATGACAATTGAAGAATCTGATTGGGTGAGGACACCGCTGGATCCCTGGACAGGTAAGTATTCTTATATTAAAAGTCAGCAGCTATAGCATTTGTAGCTGCTGACTTTAAAAAAAAAATAAAAATTGGGGGGGGGGATGGAGCAGGTACCCACTTCTGGTCAGATGTTCTGAAGCAATCTGAGGCAGTTGTTTGGGCCCCCCTTTTTCCTCTGCAGCCTTCTGGGACACATCACAGGTCCTAGAAGACTACAGGCCCTTGCACAAGGCTTCACTGACTGTTTCCCTTACTTGAGATGCCAGTGCCTGCACCCGAAGAAGACTGAAGAATCGGCTTGGGTGCCGACATCACTGGATCCCTGAACAGGTAAGCGTCCTTATAATAAAAGTCAGCATTTAAAGCTGCTGATTTTTCATTTTTTGGGCCTGGAGCTCCTCTTTAAGCTTAGTTAGGTTGTGTACATATTAGAACAAGGGGGTTGATTGGGACTTTGTATGAAGTACGGCTAAGAAGATAAAGAGATGCAATCACACGTTAGTGGATTTCAAAGAGATATACATTGAATAAAAAGGATAAAAAAAAAAAAAACTAAAAAAGTAACGCCTTAACAATTTATTATACATAATAACATGATTCATGATCAATATATTGGAGAAGAGATACAATTAGTATCTTCTTAGCCGTGCTTCATACAAAGTCCCAATCAACCCCCTTGTTCTAATATGTATATATAATAATAGGGATGGAGGCAGATGAACCTACCTGCCTCCCTTAAACCTACCTGCCTCCCTTAAAGTCTCAACCCCCCTTTATTAGTTAGGTTGTGACCAAACTTGCACTTTGGGGCTAAGCTTTACCAACTTCTTTCCCCCTGGTCCAATGAGAGGGACTTAGCGGCCTGTGCTGGCAGACTGGTAGGACAAGGGGATGGTAGATGATGAATTTTACCATAAAGAAGTCAGCCCCTTCACTACAAACTGAAAGCATTTCCTGTACAAGCAAATAAGAAACCGAAACTAACACCAAAGAAAGAGAAACAAAGCCACCAGCTCCATGTCTATGTGGTTTACATGTCAGTAAGTGGATGCCATGACTGTACAGACCATGAGAGTGCCCAGTGCCCCCCCTGTATATACTGTGCAGTGGGGGGACCTGGCAGAGTATAAAGCAGAGGCCGTCACACACACACCAGCAGCTAAACTCTTACCAGCAGATAGCTGGGCTGCTGTGTCCCCCCTAGGAGGCTCATCCTGTCACCTCTTCCCACCGATCCTCGCTTCTACCCTCGCGCCAGAGATCAAAAGTTACTCGTACAGCTTCGATGACGTCATCTCAATGCGCCAAGGCTCTCCTCTCTAGATTGGAACAAGAGGAAAACACGGAGGGAATGAGTTCATTTCGTGACTGCTACCAAATGTGTCCTCGGTTTGTCGCCATTTTCTAGAAGACCTGCAGTCTTAGCTAGGCACATCCGGCTGAACTGCGTTCCATATATCTTTTGCTGATTCGTTGGCCGTTGAGGTTTTGTGGGGAATGGAAAATAAAATATTATAGGGTTGTCTCTGTGAAGTTTTTTATCAATTCTGATTATACTCACTTTTGTTTGTATAATATATGATTGTTATAATAAATATTTTGGGTTTCAAGAGGAACTAAACTCCCAGCAACTATCTTTTTTTATTGGCCTTCACAGTAAGGTGACCAAGTATCCCGGATTGCCCGGGACAGTCCCGCATTTTGCAGGTCTGTCCCGGGCACATTCATTCCGGGACAATACAGTGTCCCGGAATGAAACTGACACAGCCACCCCCCGGGCCGATCTGATGCCCCCAAAAAAGGCCGCCACATCACCGCTTTACTCACTGACAGTACTTGTCCTGTCCGGGAATGCCTGGAGGAGCACAATCCCCGCCCCCTGCTTGTGATTGGAGAACTCATGAATCCCGCCTCTTGTGTCCAATCACTGTGCTGTGATTCGTTACAGCACAAGCTGATTTTTGGCAAGGGAGGGTGTCCCTGAATGGTAATTTGGAAATGTGGTCACCGTACTTCACAGCAAGGAGCACATGGAAGGGCAAACGCATAACAGATTTCAGCGACTCTCTGCCGGTCACCGCCGCCGCCTGACTCACAGCTTGTCAAGCCTAAAGCCCCGTACACACGGTCGGACTTTTGGCCAACAAACTTCATTTTGAGCAAGTTGGACCAACAATCCGACAGTGTGTTCGCTCCATCGGACAAACTTTTTTTGCTTTTTTCTTGTTTTCATCGGACAAAAGTTGGGTCTGCAAACGGACAAACTTTTGCCCAACAAAAGTCAGATGGAGCAAAGTCCGACCGTGTGTACAGAAAACCATCGGACTTTTGTCCGATGGACAAAACAACTAATGTTAAAATCAACCAACAATAGCAGAAGTTGACCAAAGGGTGGCGGTAAAGAGCAGAAAAACCACGTGATGTTGCAAAAAGTTTGGGGAAAGTTTGCAGAAAAGCCCTGTGGTGTGTATGCTATGGGTGTGCCCGGCCAACTCCGTTCAGACCACGGAAAAGTCAGATGGAAGTCCGACCGTGTGTATGGGGCTTAACTCTCCGGGCCCCGGCTACTACTGGGTGGGGAGTGGAGGAAGATCACTCCGCCAGGGAAGGCAAGGAGATAAGCAGGTGGCTGGCCGGGACTTGAGCCAAGGCAGAAGAATATGCGAGCGGAGCTGAATGGGCATGCATCCGAAACTGAAGAACTATTCCCTCCACTCCAACCAGCACATGATCATCAGAAAGGGGCACAGATAATGGAAAAAAATACGGGGGGGGGGGCGTAATTCAGATTTTATTTTTATTCTGCACTGACCGTCTTTGAAATTGCCCCTGCCCCTGTTCAAATCCAATCCAGGGACAAAACCAGAGACAGACTTGGTCTGGGGACAGTGTCCTCAATCTGGGGACTGTCCCCGGAAACCGGGGATGTCTGGTCACCCTAATAAAAGACAAAGCCCAGGTTCACACTGGGACTGCGGGAATGAAGCCGTGCAAGTTTAGCTGAACTCGCACAATTTCACTCCCGCTTGTCAGTCCCGATTTCGGACGTGATTACAGAGACATCTGTGCAGGTTTCTCGACAGATGTCAATGTAAATCGTGGGCCGAAATCGCAAAAAGTAGTACAGAAACTGCTTTTTGAAATCGGTGCAGCGCCGCAATACAGCGTCGCACCAATTAGGACGGTGTCATTGCCGGCAAATATCGCAGATTTAACATGTCAAATCGCATGTCAAAACTCACCAGTGTAAACCAGGGCAAAATTCCCAGCTCAACTCATCAACCAGTTTGCTTATCAACCAAATTAGCCTGTCCAACAGTATGCGTTAACCACTTAAGGACCGCCGCCTATACATATACGTCTGCAGAATGGCACGGCTGGGCACAAGCACGTACAGGTACGTCCTCTTTAAGATGCCCGGCACACTCGCAACCCGGTCCTGAGCTCTGTGACCGCGCCTGCGGGACCCGCGGACCCGATCGCCGCCAGTGTCCCGCGATCGGGTCACAGAGCTGAAGAACAGGGAGAGGTAAGTGTAAACAAACCTCTCCCCGCGCTTCCTAGTGAGACTGTGTCACTGATCGTCTGTTCCCTGTCATAGGGAACGACGATCAGTGATGTCACACGCCAAGCCACGCCCCCACACAGTAAGAATCACACATTAGGTCACACTTAACCCCTTCAGCGCCCCCTACAGGTTAACCCCTTCACTGCCAGTGTCATTTTCCCAAAATAGTGTCCAATGTGTCCGCCATAATGTCACAGCCATGATAAAAAATAATAAAATTACTAGTAAAAAAAAAATTATTAATAAAAATGCCATAAAACTATCCCCTATTTTGTAGACGCTATAACTTTTGCGCAAACCAAACAATAAACGCTTATTGTGATTTTTTTTACCAAAAATATGTAGAAGAATACGTATATCGGCCTAAACTGAGGAAAAAAAATGTTTTTTTATATATTTTTTGGGGATATTTATTATAGCAAAAAGTAAAAAATATACCGTATATACTCGAGTATAAGCCGACCCGAATATAAGCACCTAATTTTACCACAAAAAACTGGGAAAACGTATTGACGCGAGTATAAGCCTAGGGTGTCCATCTGCATGCCTCATTGTGCCTCACTGTGTCCATGCCCATGCCTCACTGTGCCCATGACTAGACTGACGTTTAACATTGGAGTCTATAGAAGGGGTTCCCAGATTTGAAAAATCGGTGCTCCCCGGCCCTAGGTCCCCTAGACAACATACTTTGCACACTTGTACAGGAGAAATAGGGCTACATGTGTGCCAAGTTTCGGGTCTAGAAGACTTACGACCGGCCAGTACCGGGCCCCCAAATCACAGGAGAAATTACTGTTTAACATGGGAGTCTATAGAAGGGGTGCCCGGGTTTGAAAAATCGGTGCTCCCAGACCGTAGGTCCCCTGGACAACAAACTTTGCACAGTTATAGAGGAAGAGTGAGGCTACATGTGTGCCAAGTTTGGAGTCCGGGGGACCTATGGCCGGCCGTTGCCGGGTCCCCAAATTTCGGGAGATCAGGCGCAAAAAGGTGACTCGAGTATAAGCCCAGGAGGGCATTTTCAGCACAAAAAAAATGTGCTGAAAAACTCGGCTTATACTCGAGTATATATGGTAGATTTTTTTCAAAATTGTCGCTTTATTTTTGTTTATAGCGCAAAAAATAAAAACCGCAGAGGTGATCAAATACCACCAAAAGAAAGCTCTATTTGTGGGGAAAAAAAGGACGCCAATTTTGTTTGGTAGCCACATCGCACGACCGCGCAATTGTCAGTTAAAGCGACGAAGTGCTGAATCGCAAATTTTTTAAACACTTTTTTTGGAAAAAACTGTTTCATGAATTTAAAAATAACAAAACGGTAAAGTTAGCCCAATGTTTTTGTATAATGTGAAAGATAATGTTATGCCGAGTAAATAGATACCCAACATGTCACGCTTTAAAATTGTGCACACTCATGGAATGGCACCAAACTTCGGTACTTAAAAATCTCCATAGGCGACGCTTTAATTTTTTTACAGAGTACCAGTTTAGAGTTACAGAGGAGGTCTAGTGCTAGAATTGTTGCTTGCGCTGTAGTGCATGTGGCAATACCTCACATGTGTGGTTTGAACAGCGTTTACACATGTGGGCGGGACTTACATGTGCGTTCGCTTCTGAGTGCGAGCTACCGGGGAGAGGGGTGTTTTCATTTTTTTTTTTTCATTTTTTTTTTACACTGTAAACATCCATTGTAATAGGAATCGTCCGTGAAAGGTCCTCTTTATGGAGAGATGCAGGGTCAATAAGACCCCGCATCTCTCCTCCAGGCTGGAAAGCATGAGATCGAAAAAAAAAATCACGATCTCATGCTTACCAGCCGTGATCGCGGCTTTGTTTACAACCGCGGCCCGGACATGATGTCATAACGTCGCGCCCAGGCCTCCGACGGTCATATAGATGATCCAAAAGCTGTCCAAATGAGGAGGGGGCAATAAAGAAGCAACCGCTAACAGGCTGCACGCAGGCCTGGAAGCCGATTGAAGGACCAAAACCCAAATCTGAACCAGATGAGGGCCAACCCCCTTCCAGATTAGGAAACTGCCACCACAACCAGGGAGAGGGCACAGAGGATCACCCTGAAGCTCAGAACATAGTTAGAACTTCACCACCAGAGGGAATGACTCCACACAGAAGGGGACACCAGACCTGAACCAGCAAGAAGGTGATTAAGGAAAAAAGAAAGTGAACCCATAAATTCCCTTGAATGAGAAAAAGGACCAACAACCTAATGTGGTCAGCACAAAACTGGGGATAACACTTTTAGAAAGAATCTAGGACAAAAGTCGTCTTTCATGGGAAGGCCCAAGGCCTTTACACCCTTAACCCATTTTGGAATGGAGACTCCATGACTTAGAAATTTATCTGGCCACACCACAATCCCACTAGGCAAGACTTTCCAGGGAAATGTCGGTATTTTCACAACCCAAAAGCTCATAGTGTATCTACTACTTAAATGAAGTGTATGCATTACTTAATGGAGAACTATAGGCAAAACGTTTTTTTCATTTTGTATAGCGTAAGGGAGGGTTGTAACCCCTGTCAGTTTATTTTTTGCCATCTGTGTTCCATTGGGGAGATTTCCCATCACTTCCCGCCCCATAGCCAAAACAGGAAGTGAGCAAATCTCTGCAAATTAAGGGAATTCCTTGGTAAACAGGAAAATAGAGAGGGTGAATTTCCCTAATGGGGGCACAGAAAGCAATTAAAAATAGCAGGTGTTCTAATCCCTCTTCACTGTATCCAAAACTAAAAGAAACGTTTAGCATTTAGTTATACTTCAATTGTTTTGCAGAGACCTGTTTGCACTTTGAAATAAGAGGGACTATTTTTGGGGAATATACACAAAGTGGACTATGAGACACTTTTTGTTTATTTTTTGCAGAGGGTTACTACAAGACTATCCTTACTGTTTAGACCCCATTCACACAGGGGCGACTCGTCAGGCGACCCAGCCGCCTGAAAGTCGCGTCCCGTTCTGTACAATGGAACCGTTCTAATAGGAGCGACTCAAGTCGCTCCGACTTAGAAAAAGGTTCCTGTACTACTTCAAGACGACTTCAGGGCGACCTCCATTGACTTCAATACAGAAGTCATTTTTGAAGTCACCTCTGAAGTCGTGTTAGGATCGCCCGGCACAGTCGCGGGACAAGTCTTGCCGCCCCTGTGTGAATGGGCTCTTATGCTGTTATTTGTTTATACAGTTTGCTGTTTATGCTGCTCTTTACCAGTGTTGCAGGTACTAGGTTAGTTGCTTGGTACCATAGTGATCTAGATTATTTGCCATATTATAGCCTAGTATTCACATCCAATTTTTGCGTTCAAACAGACTCCTTTATTTGTTTATTATTTTCTTTGTATTGCCATTAATTTTGCTTGGTGATAATATGCTTATTCCATTTACTACTACTTAAACTGGTGCATATTTCCTATATTCTAAAAACTGTTACAGGTAGTATTCTAATAACTGAGTTCAGGTGTTTGCAGCATGCTCAGAGTTATGGCAAACAACAGAGAATCCGGAGGGGGTGTTCCCCCAGATGGACGGGGATGACTGGGATGATATTTGGGAGATAAATTTCTCCAGATTAGTGTCAGACCAGATACCATCTTATCCAATATAAATTTCTACACCGTATATACCTGACTCCGGCCAGATTGGCTAAAATTTTTCCTACTAAGTCGCCCAGTTGCTGTTGGTGCACGTCAAACAGCGCAGACTTCCTCCACATATTTTGGGAGTGTGCAGCTATCAAAATTTTTTGGTGTGGCGTTACTGATTGTATAGGGAGGGGGGGATCATGACACTGTGTGTATGGATGGAAGTAGAGACCTGCCTTTTGGGTTTAGTTGACGCCCTAGCCCCCAAAAATGTGACACGCACGCTATTGACTTTATTGTTTTATTATGCTAGGAAATGAATAGTACTTTCCTGGAAAAAGTTTAATCCTCTAACTGTTCCAGCATGGAAGGCACTCATTAATAAAGCCATCCCTCTATATAAGGCCACATATGCTAGTAGAGGTATACCTCTAAAGTTTGATAAAGTGTGGGGTGGATCGATGAATAGTGCATCTACGGTGTCTGATTAAATGGATGTATTCTATTACTGGTGGGAATTTCATTTTATGTCTGGTATGCAGATGGGTGGTTATTGATCATAGTTAAATATTTTTGATATGGGGATTAAGATGTGGACCTGAGCATTACATCTGAGGGTCTAGTGTCAATGGATAATGGTGGGTCATATGCCATAGATGTGTTCAGCTAAAATAATGAGATTGTATGATGCTGAATTTAGGTGCATATACTCACCCGCTATTGGGGCTGTATGTGTAGTGTGCACACGAAGACCTTTATTTTCTTGTATTAGTTGATGCCAATACTTTAACCCTGTTTAACCCTGTTTTCACCAATTATACTGTAGATTGCTAGCTTTTAGGTCGATGCTCATTTATCTAGTAAAATGTCTTTAAACCTGATTGATCAACTGTTCCTTGATTTTCTGCATTGTTTAACTGCATTGCTTTAATGCATCCATTTAACCTACCACCAGTGGCTTGGCCTATTTTATGTGTACTGGTATTAAATGTTAGCATATTAACACTAAGTTACCCAGGTGTGAGCAGCCTCCAACCTACAACCAGGTGTGTCAGTGGGGACTAGGGATGAGCTTCGAGTTCGACTCGAACATTGCCTGTTCGCCCGTTCGCCGAAGAGGGAACTAATTGGGGTGTTCGCGGCAAATTCGAAAAGTCTATGGGAGAAATCTAAAGTGCTAATTAAAACGGCTTATATGCAAGTTATTGTCCTAAAAAGTGTTTGGGGACCCGGGTCCTGCCCCAGGGGACATGTATCAATGCAAAAAAAAGTTTTAAAAACGGCAGTTTTTTTAGGAGCAGTGATTTTAATAATGCTTAAAGTGAAACAATAAAAGTGAAATTTTCCTTTAAATTTCGTACCTGGGGGGTGTGTATGATATGCATGCAAAGTCGCACATGTTCCCCGTGCTTAGAACTATCCCTGCACAAAGTGTCATTTTTGAAGGAAAAAAAGTCATTTAAAACTCACTTGCGGCTATTAATGAATTGTCGGCTTTTATCAATACATAGAAAAGTCATTGATAAAAAAAAAAAAAAAAAAAAAGCGTGGGGGTTCCCCCAAATTCAATTACCAGGCCCTTCAGGTCTGGTATAGATATTAAGGGGAACCCCGCCGCAAATTAAAAAAAAAATGGCGTGCGGTTCCCCCTAAATATCCCTACCAGGCCCTTCAGATCTGGCATGGATTTTAAGGGGAACTCCACCCCAAATAAAAAAAAATGGCGTGGAGTCCCCCCAAAAATCCATACTAGACCCTTATCCGAGCACGCAACCTGGCAGGCCGCAGGGGAAATGGGGGGGACGAGAGAGCGGCCCCCCTCCCTCCTGAACCCTACCAGGCCACATGCCCTCAACATGGGGAGGATGTCCCCATGTTGATGGGGACAAGGGCCTCATCCCCACAACCCTTGCCCGGTGGTTGTGGGGGTCTGCGGGCAGGGGGCTTAACGGACACCTTGGAAAGGTCCTTTATTAAAAAAAAACCAAAAAAACATTCCAGCGATGAAATCCAGTGTCCCGCGGCGATCCCGATGTCCAGCGCTGTCCGTCACTGGTTGTGCCTGAGCGGACCTGATGGGGAACTTCCTCCGCAGTGTTTTAAATGTATAGACCCGCCCCTTCTAAAGTTCCCCATCAGGTCCGCTCAGCGGACCAGATGCAGAACGCGAGAAGGAGCGGGTCTATTCATGTATTACACAGTGAAGGAAGTTCCCCATCAGGTCCGCTCTACGAGAGGGCAGACCTGATGGGAACTTCCTTCACTGTGTAATATGTGAATAGACCCGCCCCTTCTCATGTTCCGCATCTGGTCCGCTTAGTGTGTTTTTATTTACATTTTTTTACACTTTCTTCGTGAAATGGTAGGGGTACAATGTACCCCTTACCAATTCGCATGGGGGGGGATCTGGGGGTCCCCTTTGTTAAAGGGGTCTTCCAGATTCTGATAAGCCCCCTGCCCGCAGACCCCCACAACCACCGGGCAAGGGTTGTGGGGATAAGGCCCTTGTCCCCAACAACGTGTGGCCTGGTACAGTTCAGGAGGGAGGGGGGGCTGCTCTCTCGTCCCCCCTCTTCCCCTGCGGCTGGCCAGGTTGCGTGCTCGGATAAGGGTCTGATATGGATTTTTGGGGGGACTCCACAGCATTTTTTTAAAAATTTGGGGTGGAGTTCCCCTTAAAATCCATGCCAGATCTGAAGGGCCTGGTATGGATATTTAGGGGGAACCGCACGCTTTTTTTTTTTTAATTTGCGGCGGGGTTCCCCTTAACATCCATTCCAGACCTGAAGGGCCTGGTAATTGAATTTGGGGGAACCCCCACGCTTTTTTTTTTTTCAATGACTTTTCTATGTATTGATAAAAGCCGACAATTCATTAATAGCCGCGAGTGAGTTTTAAATGACTTTTTTTCCTTCAAAAATGACACTTTGTGCAGGGACAGTTCTAAGCACGGGAAACATGCGCCACTTTACATGCATATCATACACACCCCCTAGGTACGAAATTTAAAGGAAAAATTCACTTTTATTTTTTAATTTTAAGCATTATTAAAATCACGCTCCCGTAAAAACGTCTATTTTTTAAACTTTTTTTTGCATTGATACATGTCCCCTGGGGCAGGACCCGGGTCCCCAAACCCTTTTTAGGACAATAAATTGCATATTAGCCTTTATAATTAGCACTTTAGATTTCGAACGTTCGAGTCCATTGTATTTAATAGGGTTCTAAAGTTCACGCGAACATTCTGTCTGTTCGCAGGTTCTGGTGCGAACCGAACAGGGGGGTGTTCGGCTCATCCCTGGTGGGGACCGAGCAGCCTTTAAGAGTTGTGGCGGAGTGTGGGGTGTAGCAAGATGGCGGCTACTGAACGTCACTTTCGTTACAAATTCTGACGGGTTGTCTAATCTGACGAAACACCAGCACTATGTACTATTCAGAGTGTAGAGCAGCTTCAATGCAACACATGTACCCACGGATCTTCCTGTGCAATATCCAACAGGCAGCAGCTTCTACTCTGTTCTCCAGGACACTCTTCGGCAGACAATGTTTCATGTCTGGTGCTCCAATCCAGTTAATCACTTTCCAGCTCCACATCTGAAGGATATAGGACAGGGCAGCAGGAAACCTCAGGCCCCAGACTTGGTCTCCCCTGTAGCAACACACCCTCCCCAGGTAGCCGGGAGGAATACAACAGTAATGCACAACCTATTTCAGGCAATTGGCATGCCTTAAAAGTCAGGAGTGGGATCCTTTCATATCTTGAAATAAACAATAAAGTGGTTGTAAACCCTTATGTAGCGGGTGGTCATATTTAGGGGAGGCATCTGAGTGGTAACAGGCTCAGATGCAACAATTGTTAGGATTCCTGGACCAATTTATGCCAGTGGAGGATATCAGTGGTGTCTAGTTCCCTGCGGTCTATAGGTGGCACTGTTGCCATAGGCCGGAGGTTGAATCGCCATTGGAGGGCTGCGCCCTTTGTGTTCTCTCGCGGCAGTAGTACAGCGGGGCGGGGAACCTGCTGTGCATGCTGGGAGAAAGTATAAAGGGGGCAGACATCTTCCGCACGAGGTCCACTCCCAGGCACCTTCAGCCTGGGGGTGTGTGATGGCGGTCTCCGGGTGCCCTGGGGTGAGGTACTCTCTGGAGGCCTGGGGCCCAGTACCTTCGACTGGGTCCCGCAAGGGATCGAGGGCTCCTAGGGTGTCCTCCGGTGTGGACACCCGAATCTGGGACGAGGAGGCCAGGGAGGTGACTCTTCCCGAAGATCCAGTTCAGCATTTGCTGGTGACGGCGGGGCCTCTGGTAACTGTCCGGATGGATGGCCTCTCTCTGACAGGGGCCATTGATCATAGAAGGTAGTCCACGTTCTCATGGTCTGTGGCAGGGACCCATCGTGAATCAGGTCGGTGGCAGAGACCCAACAACCAGGTCTGTGGCAGAGGCCTTATTCATCTGGTCTGTGGCAGAGACCCCCTCACGGTCGGTGGCAGCGACTGTGCGCCAAGCCTGTTCACGCTATAACGGAACAGGAGAAAACCCAAGATCAAGTTTGTGCCTGGACCTCCTCCCCACTTTGTTCTGTTCTATGTCTAACCAGTCAGTCTTAAAGGACTATTTATTGCTCTGAAGAATAAATAAGTGTTGGACTTTCAGTGGTGTGGAACTTGACTTTCTGGGAGTTAAAGGGTCATTCTCAAGGGAAGTTTTGGCTCTGGACAGGGGCACGGGCCCGAAGGTAAAAGGTTATAGCTCACACCTCTGCACACAAGAGGATACAAGCTGGTGGTGCGCCACACTCTCCTCCCTGGTCCCCTAGACGAGAGCTATTGACCGAGAAGCGAAGAGGGAGGCAGAGGTGAGGTCGCTACACTTACACATACCCAGTGAAGTGATTAGCCTCAGGCAGCTATTTCTCCTGTAAAGCCTTCTAAAACACACGGATTGAAGGATTTTTGTATCTCGCCACATTCTGACATATCATATGGTGAAAGATACCTTAAATATTTTACCATAAAAATATAAATAAATGTAGTAATCATTGGAAGGTTATTATTCTTCTTAAGACAATTAACCTTTATACAATATTATACCCAAGCCTCTGGTGAGAGGGAGGGTGAGAGTTGGGTGCACTAGCATCTGTATGTGTGTGGGGGTTCTGCCATTGCCCTACTGGGTATAGGCCTTGCTATCTCCCTCAGTTCCACCCTTGTCCTTTGGTCTCTTTAAGCATGTGGGGATAGGGCCCTCTATGTAAGGGGTGTAGTGTTAAAAGAGAAGTATGTTTTTGTTTTTTCCCCAGAATCATACTTACCTAGGTGGATGCAGCATCGATCCGATGCTGCATCTGTCCCCCTGGTGCCTCTACACTGAGAACCGAGCGATCAAACACCGCCGATGGCTCAGTTCTCACAGCTCCTCACGCAGAGAGCTGCTGACTGTCAATCAGCAGTTTTTCGCTCTGCCCAGCCCCATGCTCACTGGAGCGCTGAGCTGTGGAGTGGTGGGGAGCAGCCGTCTCAGGCTCTCAGCGACTGCCTGAGAGGCTGAGATGGGTATCAGTCCAGGCACCTGGCGGATCCAGATTTTATTGTCATGATGATGCAGTGCCTGGTCTGATTCCAGTGACGTCAGCAGAAAACTGACTTTATACTGCGCTCTGCTGAAAACGGGTCACAGGAGTGC
This sequence comes from Rana muscosa, assembly GCA_029206835.1. Classification (NCBI taxonomy): domain Eukaryota; kingdom Metazoa; phylum Chordata; class Amphibia; order Anura; family Ranidae; genus Rana; species Rana muscosa. The sequence continues at coordinate 890,725,421 of CM055116.1, read as the reverse complement.
AAAATGAATTGCACTCCTGGACTCTTAGGAGAAGCCCAGCCAAACAAGCTTAGGCTGGACTTATCCTTTAAAGTGATTTTTGACAATTGTTATCTCATTAAGATTGCATTATATTTCAAAGTCTGTATTGATGGCTCCTGACGAAGAGGACTATGTCCAGGAAACGCGTTGAGCCATAAAGACTAATATATATGCGAACAAACTACTAATATTCAATGTTTTACATGTTGTATTTTATCATGATGTACTTGGAATTGTAGTGAAATATGTGCTTATATAGGACAGGCCAGGAGCGCAAGCACAGCATAAGCGTAAGGCCTACATGATGGGGTTTGAACAGGAAGGCTAGAAGGTTAGGTCGGGGTTAATAAAAATGAATACAGGAGTTATAATACCAAATACATTTTATTGGAGGATAGTAGGGTGTGGCAGGGTGTGGCAGGGTGGTCCTAAGGGGTTACTAAGGGGGGACTGCCCTCCAGGTTTCAGTCAGACCAGAGGACAGCTAAAGACAAGATTCTCCTCACAGCTAAAGACAAGATTCTCCTCGTTGCTGCGGTGGTGTGCTTTGTGATGGAGGACCTTGAGTGCTTGATGGCAGACATTCGCGCTGCGGCGGTTGCCAATGGGCCGCAGTGGCTGCGTTCGCAGTTTTCTGGACTTATGCCGGGGTCGGGGCAGGTACCTGCTACACCTGCCCCTGAACATCCACGCGCTAGGAGGTCTAGGCCTCCTGTGCGTTTGAGCCCTGAATGGACCCCGAGGGGTAGTCGCCGCGCTGGGAGCCCAACCCTGGACCCTTCAGCTACCGCTGCCAAGAGAACGCCATCTCGTCAGGCTGGCGGAGCTGGGAGGAATCCCCTTCAGAGGCGTGCCCCGGGGGGTAAGCGGGGGTCATCTTCCCGCTCTCACCCCCCCGCGTCTGAATCCCGGGACCCTACGGCCGTCACGGCGGGTCCCCTTCCCGCCGCTGGTGCGGCCCTGCGAGGGAGAGCGAGATCGCCCAGTGCTGGCCTGCTTCCTGGGACGGCCGGGGCTGATAAGAGGAGAAGCGGAGGTGTGCGAGGAGGAGCGGGCGGCGCATCGGCACCTAGCAAGGAGCGGTGGACGGCTTCTGCTCGTCCGTCCAGGCAGAGAGCGCAGCGTGGGAGACGTTCGGCTGCAGCAGCCGCGTGTGACGTCATCGGCCCGCGCGCGCCGGGTGACAGGTCGGGAGGCCGCGGGCTGCTGGGAGATGTAGTCCGCTCGGAGGGGGAGCTGTCTTCGGAGGAGGAGGAAGAGATGGACGCTGTGGAGGGCCCGGAGCGGGGGTTGGATGAGGCGCTGCAGGGATCTGGATCGACGGCTGCGAGGTCTGGACAGCCTGGTGAGTATAACATGTATGTGTCTCCTGTCAGGTCTGGTGTGCAGTGTGGGATGGATGGTGGTGTCTTAGGGGTCATCAATCTGGGGCAGGCTCCGGGGGTGGGCTCTGTGTCGGGGGTTCCGCAGCAGGGGGTTAGGGCTGGTAGCAGTGGGGTGCATGGGCTGCCGGTGGGGTCAGGCTCTGGTCTGGGGGTGGCTCAGCAGGTGGGGTTGCAGGGTGGCAGTGGAGTACAGGGTCTCTTGCAGGGGTCGGGCGCCGTTCCGGGGGTGCTTCCGACGGTGGTGCCGGTGACGGCAGCCGCGGGGGGTAGCGTGGCCAGCGTCCTGCAAGCTTTTCTTACAGGTTTCAGTGAGATGCTGGCTCGCTGTGACACGGTGGGGTCGGCTGGGGTCGTTTCCCCGGCGGCGGCTTGGACGGAAGCGCGGGCTCCCGCGGTGCAGTCTGGGGCGGCGGTCAGCCAGGGTTCGCTGTTGGGGGTCGCACAGCAAGGAGATGGGGTTCAGTCATTTGCGGCTCCTGTGGGGGAGGCGGGTCAACAAGGGGGGTCAGTTGCCCCAGTGGAGGCTCCGCCGACTGCGCTGGACAAGTCTGCGGAAGGGTGCAAGAAGACGTCGGGGGCCGTGGAGGACGTGCGTTTAGGGGATGCGGCAAAGTGCGAGTTCTACGCATGCTCCGAGGGACCGCTGGGTACTCATTTGAAACAGGAGGTGCGTGACAAGATTTGGAGGGGGGAATATGTGGAGATATTCTCCTTGTTGCCCCTGGAAAAATTCAACCTGGACAAGGGCAAGCCGGACGAGAGCAAAAAGGAAGAACGGCGGCGCTACCGGCTTATTCCTAGGACGTTTGGTAATTGGCTCCAAGCGTTTAACATTCTAGCTAGCGTTATTGGCGAGAAGGCTCCCGAGCATTGCTCAGCGCTTTTTGGCTATTCAGATGGTATTGCCGAGGCTCAGCGGGTCTATGGGGGTGTGGCCTGGCTGAGATACGATGAGCAGTTCCGGCAGCGGAAAGCTACTGTATCCGGCCCGAACTTCGGTGGAACCACAAGGATATGAATTTATGGCTGAGGCTGATGACTCAGGCGCGGGCCGCCAGCGCTCCCTTTCAAGTGGGGGCTGGTGGTGGATCCGGATCCTCGTCGCCATCGGCCGGAAAGCGTAAGGGATTCTGCTGGCAGTACAATGAAGGGACCTGCAGATTCGGGGGATCCTGTCGTTTTCGCCATGAGTGCTCTGGATGCGGGGGAGCGCACCCGCTCGCAAAGTGTTTCAAGCATAACAAGGGTAAGTCCGGTGAGGCTGGCAAAAGGGAGGACTCCGGTGAGGGTGGAAAAGTTGGCTCTGTTTCTAAGTAGGTACCCGGACCGGGCGGCGGCTCGGCTCCTATTCCACGGCTTTTCTGACGGTTTCGTGATTCCCTGTGAGTTGGCTAGCGTTCCTCCCATTCCCTCTAACTTGCGGTCAGCCAGGCTACAACCTTCGGTGGTGTCGGCCAAGCTGGCTAAGGAGGTGGCCTTGGGTAGGATGGCGGGCCCTTTCCCTTCGCCCCCTTTGGACGGATTGGTTGTTTCGCCGTTGGGGGTAGTCCTTAAGAAGGAGCCCAATTCCTTTCGGCTGATCCATCATTTGTCCCATCCTAAGGGTGATTCGGTCAATGATGCCATTGATCGCGAATTTTGTGCTGTCTCGTATGCGTCGTTCGACAAGGCTGTGGCTTGGGTGCGTAAGTTTGGAAAGGGGGCTCTGCTGGCTAAAACTGACATTGAGTCGGCTTTCCGCCTCTTGCCGGTGCATCCGAACAGCTTCCGCCTGATGGGCTGCGTATGGGACGAGCATTACTATGTGGATCTCTGCTTGCCCATGGGCTGTGCGGTTTCCTGTTCATTGTTTGAATCCTTTAGCTCGTTCTTGGACTGGGTGGTGCGGGATGTTTCAGGTTTGCAGTCCGTTATCCACTACCTGGACGATTTCTTGTTGATCGGCCCTGGGATGGGCAGGGTGTGCCATACGCTGTTGGCCACTTTGCAGCATGTCTTTGGGTTGTTCGGGGTGCCGTTGGCGACCGAAAAGACGGAAGGTCCGGTTACCTCGCTTAAATTCCTGGGGATCGTGATCGATTCAGAGTTGATGGAATGCAGGCTCCCAAGTGATAAGGTGGAGGACGTGCGTGCTGGGGTGTCCGTCGCTCTCGGTAGCAAAAAGATTCAATTACATGCCCTGCAGTCTTTGCTGGGCAAGCTGAATTTTGCTTGCCATATTATGCCAATGGGTCGGATTTTCTGCAGGCGTTTGGCGGCTGCCACGTCTGGGGTCAAAGCCCCGCACCATTACATTCGTTTGACCGCGGAGCATAAGGATGACTTACGGGTCTGGCAGATGTTTTTGGATCAATACAACGGGCGGTCCTTGTGGATGGAGGAGATGGTGTCGGATTGTGATTTGGATTTATTTACCGATGCGGCTGGGGCAGTGGGGTACGGGGCGATTCTGGGGGATCAGCATAGTGCTGGCTGTGGATATTTGGAGGGAAGAGTTCAGGAACAGGCGAGTGCGTTTTCATTGTGACAATTTGGGGGTGGTACAGGCCATTAACAAGGTTTCGGCATCCTCGCCTCCGGTGGTGCGTTTCCTTAGACATCTGGTGTTGCAGTGTTTGTGTTTCAATTGCTTTGTGTGTGCGGTGCATGTACCGGGTGTCCAGAACGATGTGGCTGATGCATTGTCTCGCTTGCAGTGGGACAGATTCCGTGTCTTGGCGCCGGGAGCGGAGCAACACGGGAGGCCTTGCCCGGATCACTTGTGGGACATCGCCTTCGCTCGCTGACTGGGCTTCTTCGGAATTCGGTGTGCCCGGCCACTTGGAGCGCATACGAGAAGGTGTGGGGTGAGTGGCGGGCTCTGGTACAAGGGGCAGGAGGCTGTCCTGATGATGATAGTCGTTTGGGCCTGATTCTGGATTTTATTGGGAGTAATGTGGAAAAGAGAGTTTCTGTCTCTAAATTGGGGCAGAACATGGCGGGCCTGGCCTTTTTGTTTCAGGTTTCGGGGTCCGGGATGTCACTAAGCATACGTTGGTTAAAAAGGTGCTGAGAGGCTATCATAGGGGCAAGGCCATGCCGGACTCGCGTCGGCCGGTCTCCTTTGACATGTTGGGAGCCCTCCTGGGTAGCCTGGACAGGGTGTGCACGTCGGCTCATGAAGCGGCTCTTTTTAGGACGCCTTTTATTTTGGCCTTTTTTGGGGCGTTGAGGGTCAGTGAATTGGTGTGCAAGTCCAAAAAGGGCGGGGGTGGTTTAGATGTGAGCAACGTTGTGCTCCGGGAGGGGGAGGTCTCTCTTTTCATCAACAGGTCAAAGACTGACCAGAGAGGGAAGGGCGATTGGATTACGTTGGGTGTGGTTCACGGGTCCCCGGCCTGCCCGGTACGGGCGGTTAGTGACTGGTTTGCGCTCCGGGGGGCGGGCCCTGGGCCTTTCCTTCGTCACAGGGATGGGTCCGCATTGTCTAGGTTCCAATTTGGGTCAGTTTTCCGGAAATGCCTCGCGGCTGCGGGCTTTTCAGTGCAGGGATACTCTTCGCATTCATTCAGGATCGGAGCGGCCACGGAAGCAAAACGATGGGGGCTGGAGGACAGTCTGGTACAGCGTATTGGGCGCTGGGAGTCCCAGCGTTTCAGGTTGTATGTCAGGCCTCACCTGTTGTAGGGTGGGGTGGGCCTGGTGGGTGCCATTGAGTGTGGTAGGTGGTCCGTGGTTCTTTCCAGTCGGGTAGTGGGGAAGGTTTGGCTGACTGTTTGTGTTGTTGGGTCTCTGTCGTTTGTTTTATGTGTGTTGTTTTTCACGGCTCTGTGTTAGTTGCTGCTTCTGTCTTGTTTTGCAGGTTCGGAATGCTTGGTCTGGATCCTGGGCCATTCATATGTGTTCTGGGGGGCCAAGAGGGCTGCAGTTAGGCCCGAGGGTCGGCAGTTAGGTTTCCCCAGGGGCCAGGTCAGGATACGGTGGATCGGGGTCCCGGGTATGTTGTGGTCCAGGGTGCTGCCGGAGGTGCATCATTACTCCAGGCTGGATAGGCCCCCGGATGTGCTGCTGCTGCATGTGGGGGGTAATGACCTGGGGCTTCGGGCATCCCGGGAGCTGTGCAGGGACATAAAATTTGATTTCCTGCGCTTGAGGTCTATGTTCCCCGACACCGTGGTGGTGTGGTCTGACATGGTTGCTAGAGCGTCTTGGCGCTTGGCAGTGTCGGTGGACCGCGTAAATAAAGCCAGGATCAAAGTTAATAAAGCGGTGGCCTCGTTCTTTGCTCGTAACGGCGGGTTGGCTATCCGCCATCGAGAATTGGAGAGGGACCCTGGGCTGTTTTTGAGAGGCGATGGGGTTCATTTGAGTGCGGTGGGGATAGATCTGTGGTCGTTGGGCCTGCAGGATGGTATCCAGCGTGCCCTGCTGGTGTGGCGGGCCGCCCAGGCGTGAGGTTTCTCGCTGGGCGTCTGTGGCAGAGGTGGTAGGGTTTTTGAAGGCGGGGATGGTTACGCTCTTTGGAGAACGAGGGGTTGGGCCCATCTATGTTATGGGTGTAACTGCCCTATTAAAGGGGAATGTAACACGTGATGGTGCAGTTGGCTGTATCGGCTGGTTAATTGGCCAAACAATTGTCCCCGAGCTGGCGTAATTTGCAGCTGGGGGCCGTGGAAAGGCAAGGTGGGCCATATACAGCCATTGGGCCAGTCAGTGGGTGCCTTCAATAATCCTAAGACAAAAAGCAGGCAGTGATTTTCAGTCAGAAAGGTTATAACATGTTTTTCATTCCGGATATGATGTAATAAAAGTTTTTATGGTTGGTTATGTAATAAAAGGGCTGCTATGGCCATTTAAACCCAAATTAGATGTCTGGGCTAAGTCATTTTTGTTAAGATAAGGTGATGTGGAAAAATGGCATACAGCCGGTACTTGGACAATACCCCAGGCATGATGTGCAAATCTTTTTAAAGGACATAAACCAATAAAACGTTTTTAACAGTAAAATGAATGCTGTGCCTCAAAAGTCCCATGCCATACTATAGTATAATTGTGTTGTTAGTCTCCTGTAAAGCCTTCTAAAACACACAGATTGAACGATTTTTCTCAGCTCCAGCAGGCAGGAGCAGTGATCTGACCTCACACATACTACAGAGCTTGAGCATAGAGCTGCAGTGAAACCTGAAGCCTAAGTAGGGAAGGCACACACCCCTCCACACTGACATAAGAGTGCTTTCACACTGAAAGTCCCCTGGTGTCAGCGGTAAAGCTTTACAGTTGTTTCTGCAGCGCTTTTTAGCCACTAGCGGGGCGCTTTTAACCCCTGCTAGCGGCCGAAAAAGGGTTAAAAGCGCTCGCGAAGCGCCGCTACAGCGGCACTATGCCGGCGGTTCAGCGGCACTGCCCATTGATTTCAATGGGCAGGGGCGCTTTAGGAACGAAGCTGCTGGCAAGACTGTTTTTTGACGCCCTGCCAGCGCAGTGCCCCAGTGTGAAAGCACTCAGGCTTGCACACTGGGATTGCAGCTAAGGCTTTTTTCAGGCGCTTTACAGGCGCTATTTTTAGCGCTTAACTCACCTGAAAAACGCCTACAGTGTGAAAGGGGTCTAAGGAACTATGCACAGCTGAGGCTGTCACTCACCTGCTGTGTACCTGAGGGGTGGCAACTGGCAAGCCCTCTCCTGGAAGGCTGTTGTGTTAGCTTAGAGTCTTATCAGTGACTCATGCAGAGAGATTAGCGAGGAACCACACTTTGGATTGAGGCTAGTACACATCATAGAAGGACGTGCTTTGTTTATTTTGCATGTCTGCAGTTTACAACCACTTTAAACGGAGAAAGACTTGTTCTGGTTTTAACAAAGGTGATAATGCTACCTAGACATCTACAGTCCTGCTGGACCTGTACAGCTAGAGCATAAACTTGCCTCTCTGTGCATTTAATGCCTTCCTTAGATATAAAGGCACCTTCTATTTAAGCTGTGTCCTTCAGAATAGAAGAGCCATTGCTTTTTATGAGATCTGTTAAAGAAGAGCTCCACCAAAAAGGGGAAGCTCTGCTTATCTGACTCCTCTCCCCCTCCAGTGCCACAATTAGCACCTTTCGGGAGGAGGGGGGAATGGGTTTTGACAGGCACCAGCTCCCACTTCCGGGTGACCTTGCCGTGACAAGATCACCCGGAAGTTCGGCCCCCCTCCTTCTTCCCCCACCCACCGGGCCATTCACACAGTGCAGAGCGCTTTGCGCATGTGCAGTGGAACCGACTGTGAAGCCGCAAGGCTTCACTGGCGGTTTCTCTTACAGGCAATGTCGGCGACAGCACCCAAGAGCCGGTGAATGCATCAGCTAGGGTGCCGACACCGATGGATTCCAGGACAGGTAAGTGTCCTTATATTAAAAGTCAGCAGCTACAGTATTTGTAGCTGCTGGCTTTTAATTTTTTTGTGGGGGGGACTGGACCTCCTTTTTAAACAGTACCACGGTGTTCTGTCTATACTTTTATCCACCATTGTGGCACTAATCTTCTTTCAAGTGTAGCGGCTGCTCCTCACACTCCCCTCTTGGTCTCGTCTTTCTCTTGTCTAGGGGTACCTTAGAGGGGAGGGAGCGAGCACACTACGCCTAGCTTCCACCACAGATGTTAGTGCGGTACAAGCAACAGTTCTGTATTACCTTCGGGTCAGTGCTGTGCACCTGGATCCTCCCTCCAAGAGTCACCGCGAACAATGTCTGTCAGAAATTGAGCTCCACACCATTAAAGTTCAACACTCCTTTATTCTCCTTGTCTGAACATAAACAGTTGAACTCCCTTGATAGAACAGAACAGAAAAGGAGGTGTGGATGCGAACAGGCCCAGACACAATGTAAGCTGCCACTTCCCTTCCTAGAAGTGTGTCCTGGTCTCCGCACGAGGGTAGATTTCCTTCCAGGCGGTCTCCGACAAGAGACTCACTTGTCACCGGCAATATGCTGCACCGGGTCTTCAAATGAGGAGCTCCCCCCGGTCCATTGCGCCTACCGGATTCGGGTACCCAATCCCTGGGCACCCTTGGATCTCCTTCCCTCGCGGAACTCAGTGTTGGGCACTGAGCTCCGGACCTCCATCCAAGTACCTCACCCCAGGCCAAAGGTGCCTGGTATGGAACTCGACCTCCGCAGTCCTCTAGGCCTAAGCCACCCAGAGGAGCGACACGACCCACCGTCCGCAAGCTGAAGGTGCCTGGGACGTCAACCCCGTGACAAAGATGGCCGGCCCCCTTTATACCCTCTCCCAGCAAGCACGGCGGGTTCCCCGCCCCACCATACCGCTGCCCAGGGAGGACAAAAAGGAGGACGGTTCCCAGCAATGATTCAACCCCCAGCCCAGGGCGACAGCGCCACCCACTGGGCTGCAGGGAATTACATGTAGCGGGGTGTTTCCCCTTTAATTAGGAGAAAGAACTACGGTTCCCAGAGCTCCACTGTTCACCGGATGTTTTGGGTTATGCCCCAGAGACTCATGGGGGAAGTGATATAAGGAAGGGGCGAGGCCTGACTCGCTCTCTTTGGACACGGGACGGCTGAGACTGATCCACCTGTGCGGAGCTGTGCTGTGTGAGGGCCTGAAGCCTGGGGACTTCTTACAGCGAACCAAAGAGCCTTCCACCCTTTGCGAGCCTGGGTGGCATCCAACATCTCCTGCCTGCAGCCTAGATTGGATGGGAGACCCGATGGCAGCAACCGCTGTGTGCGAGTGACGACACAGCCGGTGGAAGTCCCGGATGGGTCGCGTCCGGAGGGTGAGCTGAGCGAAAGCTCATCCAATAACCTGTTTATAGTACTGTGCCTATAGACTGCCGAGGCCTACCACCTCACTTTAAGACTCCCAGTGGAGATCCGCAGCAGGACTGATCCAGAAGATCTCTAGTGAAGTACGGTCAGTTGCTCAGATTCTCCCTGTTGGATTACAAAGTGTTTATTATTCTTATGTGCACCACCTCTACAGCAAGCCGGTGAAGAATCCATTATTCTTACAGGACTAAGTTTTAGAGTAAGGGATCAGGCCTGATCCGTTGGGTATACATTTAGCTGTTGTACCATAGGGTACCTAGTTAACGGTCGCCCCACGTGGCGTTCCTTTACCCCCCCTTTTATTTCTTATGGTGTAATGTGACTGTGATTGCAGGGCTCTGCATACAAGTTAAAAATCATATTGTCATTGCTGTGTGTTTTCTTTGCATAACAAGAAGTAAAATCCGTTATCCTTTTATTACTGTTCTATGTTTGAATCTCTCTCTTAAAATATAAGGATATATGTGTGTATCCTTTAGACTAGCTGTGCCAGAGTGGGTAGAGCCGATTGCCGGTGGGTTGGAGAGCTGTACTCAGGGCCCAAATCAAACCTTGCGGCCCGCTTAAGCTGAGGGTATCGCTACACGTGGGGGCTCGTACATCCGGGATTACTGAGACAGCGGTGAAACCGCCAGAAGCTACCGGCATGGACCCGATAGAGGTGAGACAGTGGTACAAGAGATGGGGCGTAGACCCAGCCAGGACGGCAGTTATAGAACTCCCAGGGATATGGCAGACACAAGCAATGATACAACTCATAATGTCCCTATCACCGATTCACAAACCATGGGTGATAGATGTGAAAACTAGTGGTGGACTTTCACATGTCTTACTGGAATGGCAGGCAGAAATTCCTGAACAGTTTAGAGGCAACAGCATACAAGATGAGGACGATCAGGTCTATCATTTGCTGCATGCGCTGCCGCGCACAAGAGACAGCCCTCAGACAAAAATAACACTGTCACCGCAGCCATCTTCCCCGTCATCCCCACAGAAGGACACAAAGAGTCCCAGGACAAGCCCAGGCACCCTTAGTGCAGAATTATGCGCTGTTCTGGGGGAGATTGTAGCTCAGTGCAAGAAAGAGCCCACAGATTACCCGATGTCGGGGTACAGGAAACTCCGGATGTTTTCAGGGAGGAAACCAGTACCTTTGGAAGAAGAGGGATTTGAGGAGTGGCTAGACAGCGCAACTCAGGCACTAGAGGAATGGGAAGTTCCGGACCACAGAAAGAAACAGAGGGTTGTGGAAAGTTTGAAAGGGCCTGCTCTAGAGGCCGTACGCAACCTGAAGATGAGCAAGGCAGATTGTACTGCACAAGAGTGCCTCGATGTGTTACAGAATGTGTTTGGTGGGACAGAGAAAGTCACGGAGCTTGCTTATCAGCTGGAGCATTGCTACCAGAAGGAAGGTGAGAAACTATCAGACTATATGGGACGCCTGGACAAAATACTGCATAGGATGATCCTAAAGAAGGGGATCAGCCCAGAAAAAGTAGATGAGGCCCGTGCTCAACAGGTAGTGAGGGGAGCTCAACCCATGGATCCAATTGCATGGACACTGCGTGCCCGGCAGGATGGGAGGAATCTGGAGTACCCTGACCTCATCCGAATGATTAGAGAGGAAGAGGCTATATTGGAAGAAAAAAAAAAAAGAACGCCTGATAGAGCCCGTCAAACAGCCGGTAGCAATAGTTACACCGGCCATGACTCCCGATAGGGGAGCGGAGGTGGACACTTTGAAGTTGCAGATGTCCCAGATGATGGAGATGATGACTGCTATAATGGCGAAAGGTCAAGGTGGAGCAGAGAAACCAAGCCCCAGAAAGGAGTTGTTCCCAGATACGTCAATACCGAGTCCCACTCGGGACCGAGAAGAGATGTTATGCTACAACTGCGGAGGCAGTGGCCACTTTGCCAGTAGGTGTTCCAGTCCTAAGAAGAAGAAAATGGATAATCGCCAGCCGGCGGGAAACGCCAGAGGGCCCCGGTGAGGGAGTCAACCGGGTGCCCATCTCTTTCAGTGAGCTCCAAACTGAATAGAAGAGAGAGGAAGAGAGAAAACACGACCCCTGAGAAGGAATTTAGGGTCTCTCAACCAAGATACACACCAGAGAGAGGGGACAAGACCCCTCAGAAGAAATTTAGCACTCCCAAGAAGGAATGCCTACAACCAAGAGACAATAACATCCCTCAGCGGGTTTGTAACCCCATTAGGGTGGCGAGGGTCAATGCATACCAGGCTCAGGGGAGAACAAAGTCAAAAACCAACTGGATGAAGACAAGTTCTCAGAAGAGAGTGACCTCAACCCGGCCGTACCCAGAAGAATTGGTCGGCCCGTCCCCCACGGTATCTATCCAGGTGGAAGGAGTATATACAAAGGCCCTTCTGGATACTGGAGCTCAAGTGACTTTATTGTATAGAGACTTCTATGATAGGCACTTAAGCCATTTGCCTATACGGGAGATAGAAGAGCTGGAGATATGGGGCCTGGGAACGCAGAGTTTCCCTTATGATGGTTATCTACCCATAAAGCTGACATTCGACCCCTCTGTGGCTGGGAAGACAGAAGTATTCGACACCTTGGCGGTTGTGTGTCCTAGACCACCCGGGGCCAACCAGATGTCCCTCATCATAGGCACCAATACGGATCTAGTGAGAAGACTTCTGACCCCCCTGGTGAAGATGAGGAGCCATCAAGATCCAAACATCCATCCCATGCTGAAGACAGCCTACCAACGGTTAGTGTTGGAGCAGAAGACCCCAGGAGAGGGGATAGGGAAGGTGTGGAGACTGGGGAGAGAAGGAGTGGTGCTGCAGCCCGGACAGGTGGCTTGCCTCAAGGCCACTGTGAAGCTCACCTGGGAGCAGCCTGGCCCCTTTGTCATGCTGGAATCCGACCCAAGGGAAGATCACTCAGGCCTGGAAGTGATTCCAATCAAGGCCTTGAAGAAAGCCAGGGGAAGAGTCCCGGTGAGTGTAAGGAACTCTACAGGAAGGGCCCTAGAGATACCTGCCCGGATGTTGCTGGGACAGGTGAGCCCTGCTGTCCCAGTCAGCTGGTCAGAAGTGAAGCAAGCGGGTGAAGAAGGAGATGTTTGGGAAAAACTTTCCATTGAGAACCCGAACTTACCTGGGGCCTGGAAGGAGAGAGCCAAGGCTCAGCTGACTAGATGGGAGAAGATTTTCTCAAAAGATGAATTCGATGTGGGGCGTGCGAGGAGTGCTACCCACCGCATCCGCCTGCAAGAAGACAAACCGTTCAGGGAGAGAGTCAGGCGGGTTCCGCTGGCAGATCTGGAGGATCTGAGAGAACAGCTTGCAGAACTGAAAAAGACTGGGGTGATTCGAGAGTCCCGAAGCCCTTATGCCTCTCCAATAGTGGTGGTCAGGAAGAAGAATGGGTCGCTGAGGCTCTGCATTGACTACAGAACTCTCAACAGGAGGACCACCCCTGATCAGTACACCACGCCAAGGATAGAGGACGCCTTACAGAGTTTGTCTGGAGCTAAGTGGTTCAGCGTGATGGACCTCAAGAGCGGGTACTATCAAATTCCCATGCACCCAGAGGATAGGGAAAAGACCGCTTTCATAACTCCTGTGGGATTCTTTGAGTTTAACAGAATGCCCCAGGGCCTATCTGGAGCCCCAGCTACTTTCCAACGACTCATGGAGAAGACTGTCGAAGACATGAACCTCATAGAAGTCCTAGTGTACCTGGACGATGTCATTGTTTTCGGGAGAACTCTGGAGGAACATGAGGCCCGATTGGAGAAAGTGTTGAGGAGACTTAGTGAAGAGGGGTTGAAGCTTTCCCCCGAGAAGTGTCGGTTCTACCAGTCTTCGCTGAATTATCTGGGACACGTAGTGTCTGAAAAAGGGGTGGCGACTGATCCTGAGAAGTTGGAGGCGGTTACCTCCTGGCCAAGACCCACAACAGTCACCGAACTTAGATCTTTCCTGGGGTTCTGCTCCTATTATAGGAGGTTTGTGGATGGGTTTGCCCGTATTGCCAAGCCTTTAAATGAACTGCTCCGGACTGAAGGGGAAGAGGATGGCTTGGGCCCTAGAAGACCCGGGGAGTCGGTTCAAGATCAGTGGACCCCCAGGTGTGAAGAGGCCTTCAGAACCTTGAAGAGGAGCCTCACCACAGCCCCAGTATTGGCCTATGCTGATCCCACCAGACCCTACGAGTTACATGTTGATGCTAGTCATGAAGGCCTAGGGGGAGTGCTCTATCAGGAGCATGAAGAGCAAATGCGACCAGTGGCTTATGTGAGTCGAAGTCTGACCCCCTCGGAGGAAAACAACCCCACCCATAAGTTGGAGTTCTTGGCCCTCAAATGGGCAGTTGTGGACAAACTAAGAGACTACCTTTATGGAGCAGAGTTTACAGTGAAAACAGATAACAACCCCCTGACCTACCTGTTCACCACTGCCAAGTTGGATGCCACAGGACACAGGTGGCTAGCTGCATTATCTGGGTTCAACTTCAGTCTGAAGTACAGACCAGGGGCTGGAAATAGGGATGCAGATGCCCTGTCCTGAAGATCTCATGCCATGGCTGATGACTGGGAGGACTGGACTCAGGTAGCACCGGACGGGGTGCGGGCCCTTTGTCAAGGAGCTGAATTCCAAGCCCAAGGAGGCTCCAGAGCAGAGGAAATAGGAGTTACCACAGTGGGAGTTCCAAAACACTACTGTGGGGTGACTCAACTTGAAGAGGAAGGCTTGTCGAAGCTGTCTAAGAAGGAACTGAGGTGCGACCAATTGGAAGACCCCATAGGGAGATTGGTCTTTGAAGCATTGGAAAACGAGAGTCCAGAGAAACTTCGACATCACCCCTCCAAGGAGGCTCGTCTGCTATGGAGGGAGCTAGACAAGCTACAGGTCCATCAGGGAGTGGTCTACCGAAGGGGCCCCTCTGATGACTCCGAGGATAAATGGCAGTTGTTTCTCCCAGAGAAGCACCGAGAGACTGTGCTGGTTGCCTTACATGACCAGCATGGTCACCTGGGAGCTGAAAGAACCTTCCAACTTGTCAGAAGCCGGTTCTATTGGCCCTGTATGAGGGCTGAAGTGGAGGAATATTGCCACTCCTGTGCACAATGCATCCAGAGGAAGACTCTACCCCATCAAGCTGCCCCAATGGGTCACCTACAGAGTCAAGGCCCAATGGATCTGGTATGCATTGACTTTCTCTGCCTCGAACCCGATTTGAGTGGATTGGGAAATGTTCTGGTGGTAACCGATCATTTCACCCGTTATGCACAGGCGTTCCCCACCAGAGACCAGAAGGCTTCCACTGTAGCTAAGGTGCTTCTAGAAAAATACTTCGTCCACTATGGATTACCACAGAGAATCCACTCCGACCAAGGAAGGGACTTTGAGAGTCGCCTGATCCGGAACCTACTGGACTCCCTGGGAGTGGAAAAGACCAGGACTACCCCTTATCATCCACAAGGAGATGCCCAGCCTGAGAGGTTTAATCGGACTTTGTTAAACATGCTGGGGACTCTGGAGACAGAGAAGAAGCAGCATTGGAGTCAACACATATCCACTTTGGTGCATGCCTACAATTGCACCACCAGTGATGTGACGGGTTACTCTCCCTACCGCCTCATGTTTGGGAGAAAAGCAAGATTGCCAGTGGATCTGGCCTTTGGCGTTTCCCTAGACTATACCTCTGCTACTTCCCACAAAGGATATGTGGACCGACTTAGGTATAAACTGAAAGCGGCCTATGAACAAGCCCAAGCGGCCTCAGACCGGAGAGGGGTCAGAAATAAAAGGAACTTTGACCTGAAGGAGACCGTGTGACCGTGTGCTGCTACGCAACCTAGGGATCCCAGGGAAGCATAAACTTGCTGATAGATGGAGGTCCGAGCCTTATGTCATTTGTAGAAAACTTCCTGGACTACCGGTGTATAAGTTAAAGCCAGAGGGGAGAGTGGGACCCTTGAAAACCTGGCACAGAAATCACT
Organism: Rana muscosa; assembly: GCA_029206835.1. NCBI lineage: Eukaryota > Metazoa > Chordata > Amphibia > Anura > Ranidae > Rana > Rana muscosa. The sequence goes on along the minus strand of CM055116.1, from coordinate 890,710,222 downwards.
TACTCCCACTTAAAGAGGCAGTCAGGATACCTTCAGTGAAGAACCTGCCGGAATCTGTTTCCATCTTGGATATCCCCAGACCCAACACTCGGTCTCAGACCCTCCGAGCTAGGGATGGACAGGCTCCCCAACCAAGTGAAGATGGGAGGGGAGAACTTGAATGGCTATGGCCCTCCTCAACTCCAGGGAGTTCCGCCATAGACCTTCCACCCACTGAAGATACACAAGATGGGACCCTGAACCCAGAGGCTACAGAGTTCATTCCATCCAGTGATGTGCCTGAATGCTGGGAAGATATTCCGGGCCTTTACTCAGAAGCAGAGGAGGAAGAGGCCCCAGAATCAGTGATGGTGTCAGAAAGTGTTCCTGACGCAGAGCCTGCGGTACCTGAGCCTGAAGTCCCAAGGGAGCAAAGAACTTACAGAGTCGTGAGGCCTCCCAGGAGGTTAACCTACCCTCAATTGGGAAAAAGCTCAGAGGACTCTGTTGCCACTGCCAGAAGAAGTACTGAGTGCTCAGATCCTTCCACTGTTCATTTGGTGGAAGGCAACCCCAGCTCACTCTCTGGCACAGTTAGACAGGCCACCCATGCTAATGTGACCTGTGGTATAGGGAACCCCACCTCTGAGTTTTGGTGGAAATTCCCTGTACCAACATCATACTCCGCATTCAGTAAATTGGTTCAGAATTGTTGTTAAATTGTTTATCTTTGGGGACCAAAGAGTTTTAGTGGGGGGAGTGTGTAGCGGGGTGTTTCCCCTTTAATTAGGAGAAAGAACTACGGTTCCCAGAGCTCCACTGTTCACCGGATGTTTTGGGTTATGCCCCAGAGACTCATGGGGGAAGTGATATAAGGAAGGGGCGAGGCCTGACTCGCTCTCTTTGGACACGGGACGGCTGAGACTGATCCACCTGTGCGGAGCTGTGCTGTGTGAGGGCCTGAAGCCTGGGGACTTCTTACAGCGAACCAAAGAGCCTTCCACCCTTTGCGAGCCTGGGTGGCATCCAACATCTCCTGCCTGCAGCCTAGATTGGATGGGAGACCCGATGGCAGCAACCGCTGTGTGCGAGTGACGACACAGCCGGTGGAAGTCCCGGACGGGTCGCGTCCGGAGGGTGAGCTGAGCGAAAGCTCATCCAATAACCTGTTTATAGTACTGTGCCTATAGACTGCCGAGGCCTACCACCTCACTTTAAGACTCCCACTGGAGATCCGCAGCAGGACTGATCCAGAGGATCTCTAGTGAAGTACGGTCAGTTGCTCAGATTCTCCCTGTTGGATAACAAAGTGTTTATTATTCTTATGTGCACCACCTCTACAGCAAGCCGGTGAAGAATCCATTATTCTTACAGGACTAAGTTTTAGAGTAAGGGATCAGGCCTGATCCGTTGGGTATACATTTAGCTGTTGTACCATAGGGTACCTAGTTAACGGTCGCCCCACGTGGCATTCCTTTACCCCCCCCCCCCCCTTTTATTTCTTATGGTGTAATGTGACTGTGATTGCAGGGCTCTGCATACAAGTTAAAAATCATATTGTCATTGCTGTGTGTTTTCTTTGCATAACAAGAAGTAAAATCCGTTATCCTTTTATTACTGTTCTATGTTTGAATCTCTCTCTTAAAATATAAGGATATATGTGTGTATCCTTTAGACTAAGCTGTGCCAGAGTGGGTAGAGCCGATTGCCGGTGGGTTGGAGAGCTGTACTCAGGGCCCAAATCAAACCTTGCGGCCCGCTTAAGCTGAGGGTATCGCTACATACACATCACTGATGTCTCTGCCAAATTCAAAATTACACCCGGGAAAGTACATACCCGCTACACAAGCAACAACCAAGCCTTTGGGAGTAAAGTCTTACAAGCTGTGAAATTTCTTGTATATCTCTTGTTGTACTGTTCTGGAATATGTTCCAGTGTACTGTATATATTTTATCCTGCAGTTTCTGCTTCCATCTTTTTTCTTTTACAGTGGGGGCTGCTAAAAGAAAATACATGGCATGTTCTGGGTGGTCTGTCTTGTGTTTCCTGTCTGGAGAGGAAGAAGCCATCTCTCACTTTGCCATCCTGAAAGATTCCCAGAAATACATTTACCGGTTATGCTCACTTTCTAATTTTGGTTTCATGTATGTGGTTGCCCTCGTAAATGGAAGCTTTTAGACAAGCAAGCCACTAAGTACAGAAATGCAATTATAAAGAGGCCCAGCAGGAAATGGAGATCTATAAACTGGATATAGTTTTGTTTGTTGATTTTGGCTGCTAAAACAAAGAAAATTAGGCTGCTAAAGCATGGTAATTTTAAAACAAAACAAGATTCTGTGCAATTTAGAAGTAATTATCTACATCGTCTCTAACGTAATTTCCCATCAAGCAACACAATGGTAAAAGAGAGCCTGTCACTGTACAAATCAAAAACTCATTAATTATAACTTAGACCCCTTTCACACTGAGGCAGTTTTCAGGCGTTTTAGCACTTGAAATAGCCTCTAAAAAGCGCTTGCCTCCCATTCTGTGCAGTGTGTGCTTTCACACTGGGGCGGTGCGCTTTGTGGGACGTTAGGAAAAGTCCTGCAAGCAGCATCTTTGGGGCGGGTTGGGAGCGCTGTATACAGCATTCCCAAAACGCCTCTGCCCATTGCACTGAATGGGCGGCGTTTCCAAAGCACCTTTAAAGCAATTGATAAAACGCTGCAAAATTTGAGTTTTTACCCTTTTTTGTGGTAAAAAACACCCTGCTAGCGGCCAGAAAAAAACGCAAAAAACAGCGCTAAAGCGCCGCAAAAACGAGCGGCGCTTTAGCGCCAATGGCCGGCTCTGCCAGTGTGAAAGTAGCCTAAAGTGTTTGTAAAACATTCTGCGATACTATCTGCCTGAATGGTTTGACACCCTGATTATCATTAGAAAATAGAGGAAGGTATTACAACTGGTAAAAATGATAGGAAGAATATCTTTACTAAAACATTCTGGAGCTGATTTCTGTTATGCCCTGTACACACAATCGGTTTTACAGATGAAAACAGTCCGATGGACTTTTTTCATTGGACAAACCGATCGTGTATGGGCCCCATCAGTCTTTTTTTCATCGGTGATTAAAAATAGAACACATAGGCGTACGCACAGGGTGTGCCGGATGTGCCCAGGCACACCCTAATCATTCTGTGCAGCACAGATTTCTCCTACTGCCCTGGCTCCCCACCCCTTCCCTCTGCAGCACCGCCGGCTTCCCTCCTTTCCTCTCCTGCCGGCTGTTGCTGCAGAGATGTTTTAGGATGAGTGAGGGAAGGGGCCAGTAAATATGTATTTATCAGCCCCTTCCCTTTCTGAATGAACATGAGTGAGTGATCAGTAGTGTGTGTTTGAGCTTTGGGGTGCACACCCTAATGCAATAGGCTGCGCACACCTATGATAGAACATGTTTTAAATTTATCCAATGGAAAAAAACGATAGCAAATTCCGATCGTCTGTGTGGAACTCCATCGGAGAAAAAACCCATGCATGCTCAGAATCAAGTCGATGCATGCTCAGAAGCATTGAGCTTACTTTTTCTCGGTTCGTCGGAGTGTTTTACGTCACGGCGTTTGGGACGGTCGGATTTTTGACTGATGGTGTGTAGGCAAGACTGATGGAAGTCAGCTTCATCGGATTTCCAATGGAAAAATCCATCGGAAATCCGATAGTGTGTACAGGGCTTTAAACTGCAATGAAGCCAAAGAAATAATGCAAATTAGTAAAAAACTAATAGTAAGAGGTGTTATTACCAGTACTGCCACCTGTTACAATCCTTTTGGCACACTCTGGTTGCTTGCAAATTTTTTTTTTTTTTTTTAACAACTTAATTTGTAAAGCTATATTTAACCAGGAGACAGATAAAAAAAAAAATCAGCTCTCATTTCTCATTTCTTCAAGAGGAACTGCAGTCTGCTCACATAATTTGTAATAAAAAGACCTTTGCCATTCTGAAGCTTCTCTCCAACCACTTCGCTTATTATTTTATGTATACTGTGATTATGCTGCAGAAATCTCCCTCCACTAAGTCTGGCTGCAACCATTTTAACTGTGGGCAGCTGAAGCTGCTGCCTGTTCACTTCCTAGATTTACACAGACACACAGAGGCACATCTCCAGCTCTGCAGCCCCGCAGCTCTCATTGGCCCTCTTATGACTCATCCTCCCTCCCTTCCTGGCAAACTCTCACAAGAGTGAGAGAGAGCTGTGCATGATTAGCTTAAGCTAATGACCAGACATAAAACAGGAAGTGGGCTGTATAAGGTATTTACTGGCAGAAAAAAAAAAGTTTTACTATCCAAAGTTAAAACCACAAGAGCAGAGGATTTAATAGATATAATTTAAAAAAATGACTGAAGGTCTGCTTTGAGGTGTAGCATGTGGCCTCATATCCTGGATGTTCCATCAGCAAATTAGATGTCCGACATTTAAAAAGTGTGTGGGTTACATATGTCACTTAATAGGCTTTTGCTATAACTTTGTTGAGCTGCAACATGAGCCTTGACAGAGGCTCGTTACCACGTGATGAGCTGTGACCAATCACAGCTGATCACAGCGTGTAACCAGGAAGTGTTGGTAAATGGCTTTCCTCGGTTCGCGCTGACAGGAAGAGCCGATTAGCGGCTCACTGTCAGAGGGGGGTCTGCACTGATAATCAGCGCATTGATTATCAGCTCAGCCCCCATTAGAGGTGCCCATCACATCTGCCAATCACTGCCCATCAGCTGCCAGTCAGTGCTCACCAAAGTACCAATTAGTGCCCATCAAAGAGCCAATCAGTGCCCTTCACAGATGCCAATCAGTGCTTATCAGTAAAGGCTGTCAGTACCTCATCATCAGTGCTGCCTATCAGTGCCATTTATTAGTGCCCATCAGTGCCATCTATTAGTGCCCATCCGTACCGCCTGTCAATGCCCATCAGTGCCACCTGTCAGTGCCCATCAGTGCTGCATATCAGTGCCGCCTATCGGTGCCCATCAGTGCTGCATATCAGTACCTCCTCATCAGTGCCCATTAGTGCCACCTCATCAGTGCCGCCTCATCAGTGCCTGTTAGTGCAGCCTCATCAGTACCCATCAGTGAAGGAGAAAATAGAATTTTATAACAGAAACAAAGAAAAACTTTATTTTTATTTTTTTAATTCAGTCTTTTTTAGAAAAAAATAAAAACCCCAGTGGCGATCAAATACCACCAAAAGAAAGCTCTATTTGTGGGAAGAAAATTATAAAGTTTGAGTACAGTGTTGCATGACCACGCAATTGTCATTCAAAGTGTGACAGCGCTGAAAGCTGAAAATTGTCCTGGGCAGGAAGGGGGGTCCCCTATATTAAAGTGGTTAAAGTAGGGTTAGGTCATAAAAAATATCCCAAGCTTTGAACATCTCACGGGGCATTGTTCAAGCCATCATCCAAAAATGGAAGGAGAATGGCACAACTGCAAACCTACCAAGACATGGCCATCCACCTAAACTGACAGGCCGGGCAAGGAGAGCATTAATCAGAGAAGCAGCCAAGAGGCCCATGGTAACTCAGGCGGGAGAATCTGTCCACAGGACAACTATTAGTCGTACACTCTACAAATCTGGCCTTTATGGAAGAGTGGCAAGAAGAAAGCCATTGTGGAAAGCCATAAGAAGTCCCATATGCAGTTTGCGAGAAGCCATGTGGGGGACACAGCAAACATGTGGATGAAGGTGCTCTGGTCAGATGAGACCAAAATTTGACTTGGCCTAGAAGCAAAAAGTGGACTCCCACCACCATGTTTGACTGTAGGCAAGACACACTTGTCTTTGTACTCCTCACCTGGTTGCCACCACACACGCTTGACACCATCTGAACCAAATAAGTTTATCTTGGTCTCATCAGACCACAGGACATGGTTCCAGTAATTCATGTCCTTAGTCTGCTTGTCTTCAGCAAACTGTTTGCATGCTTTCTTGTGCATCATTTTTAGAAGAGGCTTCCTTCTGGGACAACAGCCCTGCAGATCAATTTGATGCAGTGTGCGGCATATGGTCTGAGCACTGACAGGCTGACCCCCCACCCCTTCAACCTCTGCAGCAATGCTGGCAGCACTCATACGCCTATTTCCCAAAGACAACCTCTGAATATGATGCAGAGCACGTGCACTCAACTTCTTTGGTCGACCATGGTGAGGCCTGTTCTGAGTGGAACCTGTCCTGTTAAACTGCTGTATGGTCTTGGCCACCGTGCTGCAGCTCAGTTTCAGGGTCTTGGCAATCTTCTTCTAGCCGAGGCCATCTTTATGTAGAGCAACAATTCTTTTTTTCAGATCCTCAGACAGTTCTTTTCTATGAGGTGCCATGTTAAACTTCCAGTTACCAGTATGAGAGAGTGAGAGCGATAACACCAAATTTAACACACCTGTTCCACATTTACACCTGAGACCTTGTAACACTAACGAGTCACATGGCACCGGGGAGGGAAAATGGCTAATTGGGCCCAATTCTGACATTTTCACTTAGGGGTGTACTCACGTTTGTTGCCAGCAGTTTAGGCATTAATGGTTGTGTATTGAGTTATTTTGAGAGGACAGCAAATTTACACTGTTATACAAGCTGTACACTCACTACTTTACAATGTAGCAAAGTGTAGTTCTTCAGTATTGTCACATGAAAAGATATAATAAAATATTTACAAAAATGTGAGGGGTGTATTCACTTTTGTGAGATACTGTATGTATACTATATATATATATATATATATATATATATATTAAAGTGGTTGTAAACCCTGTAAATTTTTTATTTTTTTTAAACAACCTGCAAGACAAAGGCATAATGAGCTAGTATGACTAGCATACTAACTCATAATGCATCACTTACCTTAGATCGGGGCCCCTGAAGCCGTCCTCGTCTCCCTCTCCAGCCGCAGCCATCGCTGCGACGATAGCCGGAATGTTACTTCTGGGTATCACCGCTCCAGCCAATCACAGCGGCGCTCCGGCGCTGTGATTGGCCGGAGCGGCAAATACGTGACTTTGCGCATGCGCGCGGGAGCTGTCAAATCCGGCTAAACCGGATTTGTGAATGGGATTAACCATTTGAATGCGCCGTTGTCTACGGCGCGCATGCGCCTTAGACACCGATGCATGTCATTTTTAGCAAATATCTCCTAAACCGTGTAGGTTTAGAAGATATTTCTTGCACCTACAGGTAAGCCTTGCATAAGTGGGTTTACAACCACTTTAATACACTGCTTGCAAACCACCAACTGCCTAATCTAGTTCAAGTTAGCTCTAGCTCCATCCACGCCAACACACTACATACGGCCACTGTGTAAGCAGCCTTATATAGTGTGGGGCGTGGACTTAGCCCCCTAAACCATGATTGGCTAAAGGCACCCTGCTTTTGGCCAATCATGGCTCTCGCAGCAGAGTGCGATTTGATTGGCCAAAGCATGCAGGCCAGGTGCATGCTTTGGCCAATTATCAGACGTCAATGCACTGCGATCTCGCAGTGCATTATGGGGCATTCCGCAGTGTTCAAATTTGCCGCAAATGCCCCATAATGTTCGGTATTCGCTAAACATCGGGCCCATCCCTACATATGATATACTGTATCTATCATTCAAGTCCCCACAAGAGTGCTCACAAAAACAGTTCATTCCAGGTGCAGCATAAAAGTGAGATGCCAGGCCCTCCTATACAGCTGGAAGAGTAACAAGAATGCTGCTACATACCAGAAAATTATTGCACTTCATTTTATTGTTTAATGAAGATTGAGCATCGTTGGTATACCTGAGAACTTTTAGGAGTCAGTGTTTAGATGGTGAGTGTATGACTGATGCCTCATACACACGACTGCTTTTCCCCATCTGGAAAACTGCCATGACAGCTCTTTGCCGGGAAAACCGGCCGTGTGTATGCTCCATCGCAGTTTTCCCGACAGGAAAACTGCAGGGAAAAAAGAGAACTTGTTCTCTATTTTCCCGCCGGGATTCCCGGCAGACTTGTTCATGTCGGGAAAACCGGTCATGTGTATGCTTTCCCGAGGGGAAAAAAAACGCGCATTTTTAGAATCAACTCTAGCGCACTCACCCCAGACTTTACCTGCTTTTATTTCTTTACTTGGAAAAGAATGAGGCACACAGCACCAGCAGCCCGTACCCTCCTGGATGAGGAGGTTGAGTGGTGTTAGTTTTCGGGTCTGCCTGTGGCTAGTGTTAGAATCCTCCTGAGCTGATCTCGTCTCTGCATTAGCCAGAGACAAGTCCTTAATTCTCCCCAGTAAAGTAACTGTCCACACCAACTGAAAGTCCAACCTTTGTATTTATTTCACCACGGATAACAAATAGTCTCTATGAGAGCAGACAGGTTGATACGAGACACAGGTCAGATAAGGTGGGAGGAGGTCCAGGCACAAACTCAATTTAGGCTTCTCTTACTGTTCTGCTTGTTCATGAACAGGCTTGGATGTACGGTCTCTGCCACAGACCTGGTGAATATGAAAAAGTCACTGCCACTGACTTGGTGAAGTTGGTCACTGCCACTGACCTGGTGAACAGGGCCTTGCCCTCTTTGGTCACTGGCCACTGACCTGGTGTGCGTAGAGTCACTGCCACTATGACCTACAGGACATGCACTTCCTTCTTGGAGAAACTTGGCCCTTGTTAAGGAGAAGAACCTCCCTCCGGAGAGTCACCAGAGGCCCCCACTGTCACCACGACTCTGCGCTGGGTCTTCAGAAGGGGTCATCTCCCTGGCCTCCTCGATCCTGGATACGGGTCCCCTCGCAAGGCGGCACCCTGGGAGCCCTCAATCCTGGACGGAACCCAGCCGAAGGTGTTGAGCTCCGGGCCTCAAAAATAGTACCTCACCCCAGACTAAAGGTGTCTGGGATGGAACAGGAACTCGGCCTCCGGGCCTAGGGCACCCGGAGGCGACACACGCACCACCCAGGCTGAAGGTGCCTGGGCGCGACCCCTTTGGAAGATGGCCGCCCCTTTTTATACCCTCTACCGACAGGCACAGCAGGTTCCCCGCCCCGCCATACTGCTGCCGAGAGGGGATAAGAAAAGGCACAACCTTGTATCAGTGGTTCAACCCTGGCCCACGGCAACAGCGCCACCTGCAGGCCACAGGGAACAGCACACCAATACTATCTCCCAAGGACAGAAATGGTCCAAGAAACCTAACAATTAGTGTATCTGAGCCTAACTACCACTCAGATACTCCCCTTAAATATAGCACCCCGCTACACAAGTATGAGACGGGAGCGCTGTTTCGGGTAAAACTAGCGTTCGTAATGGAGATAGCACATTCGTCACGCAGAAAATTATTGCATCATTTAAATGCAGCGCATTCTTTTCTTCTTTATAATGCTACAATAATGAAGTTGTTTTGCTGCTGATATTCACACAGAGTTCTGACAAACTTGTTTCTTTATTATTTCTCGGGATCTCATGAATAATCTTTTTTATTTTTGTAAGCCAGATCTCCATAATAATGTTTATATATATATTTTTTTTAAAACATTTTAATCAAGATCTGCATTGTTGTGTATTATTTTAAAAAAAATCTACTGATCTCCATATATATTTTTATTAGTTTTGTGTGTCAAGTTACCACAACAACATTATTATCTTGTATTTTTTACCCTCAAGGAGGTTGGTTGGTGTCCCTTGTTAATTTGACATTGTATTTTAGAAATGTACCTGCCTACTTACAAACAAACTGTCCTTTTTGAATGAAAACACATAGGCAAGTATTTACAGTAAAAATAAAATATCCATTTATTCTGGTATATAACAAAATAAAGAGGAAGGCAACGCTGGAGAACTTGCTGCAATTTGTGCAGCCTTTGGACCCCAGGGCACACATCAAATAATAGGAAACTAAAATTGGGAGCTTGAGAAGCACATACAGGTAGGAGCACAATCTGGTCCTGGACTCCCAGAGATCAGGAACAGCAGCAGATGATATATATGTCCCCAGTCTGTGATACTACAACAGCCTGCATCTTCTGTCAGACCAGACTGAAGGAAGGCCATCAGTTTCTTGTCTTCCTTGTAACCTTCCCTGCAGCCTTCCCTGTAGCCTTTCCTGCAGCCTTCCTTGCACGCATCCTCTGAGCCTGTGCCTGTGGAGGTGGACTTGTGGCAGGAGGTGGAGGGGGATGGCCGACCTCCGCAAGGTCACTATATTGGGTAAGTTGGCCCATCAAACCCCTGTTTATGGCCTTACATATTATGTTCTCACAGAGGAGGCATTGGCCCATCTCCATACTCTTCATCTTGGCTGCCATTAGGGCGGCATAGCCCTCTTCAGTGGTGGGGAGGGGGTCTCTGAGGACCGCAATAGCCTCCCTAATGAGGGAAAGTGCATCCTCCTCTGTGTAGCTACCCCTCTTGGCCCTTCCTTTTTGAAGGCGGAGTTGAGGCACCTGCAATGCTGTGCTGCCACTGGGCCCGGCCACCTCCTGGCTGACACTGGGCCCTGCCTCCTCCTGGCTGCCACTGGGCCCTGCCTCCTCCTGGCTGCAACTGGGCCCGGCCCCAATTTCCAGCCCCTCCTCCTGGCTGAGCTCTTCCTGTGTCTAAAAAAGTGACATAGTTTTAGTTTTTGGTATATCAATCACACAATTTTCATCTCATGACTGTTGCAAATTGAATGTTAATAAATAGAAAAGACTATCATTCTGACCCCAGCAGTTTTCAGTCTTGTCCCAATCATTTTTGGCCACTACTGTCTATTGATATGTAAAACACGTTTTGTGCAAACATTAATTTGTTATTAATATTACCATCTATTTCACATAATTAATTTTAGGACAATAAATCTTTAGAAAAATACTATACCCGGCTCCAGATGTGTGCATCCGGTTCTTCTAGGATCCCAGGTTGGTCCTCAGAAGGCTCATCTAGGCTGGAATGAACGCTGGAGGGAAGGCTGCAGGTAAGGGTAGAAAGTGATGGCCTCACTTCCAGATGGTCCTTCAGAAATTGCAATTTGTTATAGTACCACAGAGTAGGCACATATACATCCGCTGCTGCTGCTTCTGACCTCTGTGAATCCAGGACCTTATTGCGTTACTTCCTGTATGTGCCCCTCAAGGTCGCAATTTTAGTGTCCACTTCATGGATGGTTGCACTGGGGACCCGTGTCTGGACAAATTGGAGCATGGTCTCCAGCGCTGCCTTCCTTGATCCTCTTTTTTTGTTTTTTGGATTTTTGGTTTCCCACAGAGCAGGCAGCTCCCTGTACCTGTCCAGGAACTTACACATGAAATCATGGTCCTTAAAAATATTATTTTTTTCTGTGAAAGACAAAACACAAGACAAAAATATTAATGTCAGTGCAGACTCTACTAATCTTTATCCCCATATATAGGCTACAATCTCAAAGCAGTATAGACCACTGATGACCCTAGTTAAAATGTTACCTTCGATCTCACGTTCGGAGCTTACTCCTTCCTCCGCACACAGAACATAGTTATGACACATGCGTTAGCTTTATATACACTGCGCATGCGTGAAACTCTGCATACGTCGCCCGCCCATGACGTTCTTTCTAGATTATTCCCCGCCCCTTCTCTTTTGGCGCGCATTGGGAGACGACATGGCGGAGTCACAGCAGATGTCTAATAATTCCACTAACGACGAGGCAAGCCCGGAGCCAGAAACGTCACAATCAAGGAGAGATATAAGGCCTCAAATATGTCCTTTGCAGAGATGGCGGAGATGGTGGACATCTTGAAGAGGACGGATTATGATGGAAAGCATGGGCTGTATACCCACCCTAATTTGAGAAAGGCCAAGATCATGAAGAAAGTTGTGAGAAGTCTGCCCAGGAGTTTTGGGGTACGACGATCCAAGGAGCAGCTGAAAAAACGCTGGTCAGACCTGAAACTGAGGGAGCAGGATCAGTACATAAGGATCAAGAGAATGCTCAAAAAAAGTAAGTATTTGTCCTGTGTTCAGAATATTATTATTACTTGCATGTTGCTCCATGTGCTTTTCTTTACTGTTGTACAGTTGAAAACCGGTCGTAGTAAACATCGTTCGACCACTACTAATACAATGTTTTTACAGATAGAGGGTTAACTACTTTTGGTAATGTCTATTTGTCAAAAAAGACGTTTAGTACATTGTTGTCTAGATGTGTTTGTAACTAGAATGTGAAATGCAAACTTGATTCAGTGTAAAGGAGAGGACACTCAGCAGCTGTTTCCACATCTGGACTCAGGAGCACTATAGTGAGGGACACCAAAACAAACTTTTTAGGGTGTCCCACACAGGTGCTCCAGTGGATACTTGGGGTGTCTCCATGTGTGAAACTTGGCCCAAAAAGGTAAGTATTCCAGCTTTGGTAAGGGAAATTATCATGTCTTTAGCTTGGAACAGACAATTGTACCCCACAAATGAAGTGGTGGGAATTGTCACCACAACAGGTCAGGGTCTGTCACCACAGCTTCAGGTAAGAGATGTAGGCCTGCATTTTTATAATACCTTGTTTTTTTTTTTAGGTGATGAACATGTTGGTGAAGAAGAAACTCCTTGTTTCACAAGTGCTAGTGCACACATTTTAATACAGGAAATCATGGGGTGTAGTCAAGAACTAGACAACATGACGAAGAATATAAATCAAAAATTTAAGAACATGATTGAGGTTTTGGGTCGAATATAAATAAACACAAAATCCCCCCCCCCCCTTTTGTTCTTTTATGCAGTTGTATAATATTTTACTACTTTCTTCAAGCCAAATGTTGAAGATGCACACAGTGTGTCAACATGTGCTATCTGTCATCAGGGGATAGCAATGTACGTGTTTTGTGGGTGCAACCCCTTCCTCGCAATTCAAGTAGGTGAGAGGAAGGGGTTTCACCCCCAAAACACTTCCAGTGATCCCCCATGATGGCAGATAGCACATGTTGACATTAGGCATGGCATCAGGAAGGAAATCCACATTTCACATCCGTATTTGTGTGCATCTTCAAAATTTGGCTTCTACAGGGGTGACATCACCCCCCCCCCCCCCATCTAATGAAGGCAACATCAACACATTCTTGACATACTATAATGTCTAATATTGCCTTCACATTTTGTACGTTGAACTTTGTAAGTTCCAGAGTTTTGTATGCTGTTTTGAAACAAAAAAAAAAGTCAAAAAATAAACCAGTATATATTTCTTAAAAATTTGTTATAACGCACATGTGTGAATGTGCACATAGTAAAATGTTGAAAATCTACAATGTGTGGCTTCTTCTTTCTATGTTCAATACCATTTTTTTAAAGTAATTTGGTGTTTACAGTGTTTGTGGGGTTATTTACTAAAGGAAAATCAACTTGGCACTACAAGTTCACTAGGAGAACCTAGGAGACAGCTAACAAAAACACAAGCAGTAAATCAAATTCAAGATGTTTTCAGGACAAAATTAGATTTTTATTGTATGACAAATCAAGATTCTTCTGGCATAGCAATTGCCCCCCTACCCATGAAATAGTTCACATATCTTTGCCGCACATCACGGGCGCTTTGGGGGGGCAAGCCAGTAGGGACAGCTTCAAGGCACGGGACTTGAATTTGGTCCTGAAATGCGGCCTCAGACCCAACTGATGCCATATATTTGGAGAACGATTCCTCAAAAAATTGTGCAGCACACAGCAGGCCATTACTACATGGTTGAGTTTATACTCCGCAAGATTTTTTTAAAACTCTGTTTATTTGTTTTCTGCAAATACAGCGTTCAAGAAGGCACATAAACGGTTACATCGCGTGTATAAAGTATAGCAGAATAATAATAGCACATCAGAGTTATACATAAACCTGAGAACATTATTTACCCCGGATCCTCAACGGAGGAACTCCGTAACAAAAAGTGAGACAGGGTAATCCAAGTGGATCACCAATAGCACCACACATTTTGACCTTTTGTATTAATCAGCATAATTAGCCAACAGTTGCATTCACACTCACACGTACCCACATTCATACTCACATGTATGCACACAACCAAACTCGCCCCACCACCCTCCCACCCCCCACCCAAATTCAAGACACACCTTGACCAATCACCCATCAACCCACAGACAGACCCCGGTAACTCATGACCATAGTCCCCTATGGCTGGGATAGCAGGGTGTCCTTCCAGAAGTAATCTGCAATATCAAGCCAGGGCTGCCAGATTTTGGTAAACTTTTTGGAACAGGCCCTGCTCTTAGAAATGCATTTAAAGATGGGTATAACCTTATTCACCATACGGTACAACATTTGGACATCTGGAGCAGAGGCACTTTTCCATTGCAAAACACTAGTTTCCTGGCATAAAATAAGATTGTGCGTATCAGAGTTTGAGCATGGATTGTAGGTATAAAGTCATTGAGCACTCCCAACAACCCGACCTCCGGTGTGTGAGGACTGGGTAGATTCAAGGTGTCCTTAAAGAAAGCAAACAAGTCCTTCCAAAACGATGATAAAGCTGGGCGAGACCAAAACATATGTATGTAACCAGCCTCAGTGGAGCCACAACTAGAACAAGAAGCAGCAGAATTTAAACTCATGCGGGCCAGCTTGGCAGGAGTATAGTGTAACTGGTGTATAAATTTAAATTGTACATACTGATCGTTAGAGCCGATAAGATCGAGGAAGCAGGCCTCCGAAGCCTTCTCCCACGCCTCCTCGGACACCCCCGGAATTTCCAACTCCCTTTTCCGCTGAGCAATCTGGAAGGGTTTGACCCCAACCGACTGCAGGCGGGAATATATAGTCGTAACCAGCTTTTGAATATCTGGGTACGACATGAGTACCTCCAGAGGTGATTCTGTGAGCTCCTGGGTCAGACCACTAAATTGTGCCCGAACCCAAAGCCATTACAATGAATTGGAAACAATCGTCTCCCCCCTCTGTTAAATTTTGGAAAAACGTAATTAATGCCAGTTTGCCCCTATATAGAGCCACGTACTTGTCTAGAGGTTGTCCGCACAAATTTGAAAAGGTATGGAACTGTTGGTTGGATGACAGAAGCACAGCAAGTGATACAGTGACCACTGTCTAGACTTCTATTGTATCATTGAAATATCGATCTATTAACCCAAATAATGTTTCCAGGCTACCTTCCTCTATCAATACCACTTTGAAGCATGACGTATATTGAATGAACCCTCTCCCCAAGCTTGGGGTTGTAGTATAGACTAAGTTAAGTTCTTTGTTATTTGTCGCCCTGTGACGGTCTGATGCCGAAACAGGGCAATGGCCCCTGCGTGGGCAGCTGTTGTGCCTAGGTGTGGGCAAAATGTGTGTATGTTTTATAAAAATTCAATAAAAAGATTTAAAAAAAAAAAAAAAAAAAAATTGTGCCCGAACCGCATGGCGTAATAGTAGGTACTTATACAGGAATTTGTTATCCACCCCACACCGTGCTTTTAGATCCTCAAAGGAAATAAACCTATCATTTACAAAGATGTGGGAGACGTATGTGTCCCTCCAGTCGGGTCCAACACAGAGAATCCGGGTGACCCAGGAGCTCAGAGAAGTTGGGGTTTTTCCACAGGGGAGCTTTTGGAGACATCCCGTCCGAATTCGTGAGCACCCCATTACCCTCATGCCAAGCTAACCAACTGATTTCTATCGGGGAGCTACGGGAGCAGCTCCTAGGTACCGACCTGTGTAGGCCATCAACAAGTGAGTCCCCAGGGCCTACAAGTGCAGTCAACAGAGCAGTGGAGCAGGATGAGGGGGCCTCCAGGAACCAGTCATAAACATACGCTAGCTGAGTCGCTATAAAGTACAGTCTCAAATTAGGACAGGCTTATACTCTGCAAGATTAATTGAGGTCTGAAACAGGCGGAACCGGCTGGCCATTATGCCAAACACATTTTCAACCACTCTTCTGGCTCTGGCCAACCGGTAATTGAACACCCTCCTCTCAGGGGTGAGGGTCTTTTGGGGAAATGGCCTCATCAAATGGTTTGAAAGTCCAAAAGCTTCATCTGCCACAAAGACAAACGGTAGTCCCTCAACGTTGTCTGACACAGGTGGCAATGCCAGGCCACCACTCCGTAGACATCGGGAGAACTCAGTCTAGGAAAAGACTCCGCCATCGGACATCTGGCCATTTTTCCCCACGTCCACATACAGAAAATAATATGTCGCAGACACCACCGCCATTATTACTATACTATGGAACCCTTTAAAGTTGTAGTAATAAGACCCCGAATGGGGTGGTGGGACAATGCGGACATGTGACAGAATTGGTCCCGCTGGAGCAACCAATTCTTCGTCCATGAACTCCTCTCCACCCTGTTCATGGAATGGACTTGGGTTAAGGCATAAACCCCCAAACCAAGCTCACACGCAGTACGAACTCTACGACGAGTACGTACCCGCAACATGGCTAGAAAACGGTCGGCTGGTCAGAACGAACTAACAGAACGCACTGAACAACAGCAAGGCCTATGAAGAACGACCTGAAAATCAGAAACGAGCAGACAAGAACGCACTGAAAAAACAGATACAAACTCACTACACGCACTGAAAGACAGATACGCACCCACAAGCACCTACTGAACAGCAGAAAACTATCTGGAAAGCACGAAGAATGAAAAGCGTGAATAGTCTCTCACCAAACTTTACTAACACGCGATAACACGAGATCAGCAAAAGCAGCCCAAAGGGTGGCGCCGTTTGAATGGAACTTCCCCTTTATAGTCCCGTCATACGTGTTGTACGTCACCGCGCAACGTGTGTATGCAAGGCAGGCTTGAGAGGAATCCCGTCGGGAAAAACATAGTTTTTTTCATGCCGAGAAACATGGTCGTGTGTACGAGGCATAAGGCGATATACTGTATGTTGCTAGGAAAATCAGAAAGAAGGATTTTTTTGGTACCAATACACTACTACAACATTGTTTAAAAAAAATACAGAACTTTATTACAAAATTGTGATAGTTAAAAACTCTTTAAATCATACAAAATTTAGTAAATGTGAAAAGTCTCCCTTTACTTATTGCCCACAGACAAACACCCAATATTTGTTGGGAGTGTCTCCACTGCAGAAATACACCTCAACACATTTAAAACACCTCGGGAGGTGTAGGGGAGCACTTACAACAGACAGAACTTAATGAAAACATACAGGTGCATTACAAACATATACAAAAGAAAATAACATTTTTTACATACATAAGAACATCTGCAATTCAAGAGCTCATCAAACCATTTGGGGGTCCACAACACCAAAAGGGAAGGAGTCACGGCCAAAGTCCTACAATATCACCCCCTGAGGCAGGTGTGGAGGCAAATATAACATAACCCCCAGGGGGTGATATTGTAGGACTTTGGCTGTGACCTCATCCCTATTGGGAACCCCTACACCTCCCAAGGAAGTGGTTTACCCGGGAATATATCTACAGTGGAATATCAAGACATCTATACCAACAAGTTTTGATGTAATTAGAAAAATATTGGGTGTTTGTCTCTGCAGGCAATAAGTAAAGGGAAGCTTTTCTTATTTACAGTATTTTGTGTGATTTTAACTATCTCTATTTTGTAATAAAGTTATGTACTTTTTTTATTTTACTTTTGAAAATTATTTTTATTGAGTTTCAAGTTTAGATACAAAACAAAGCCTATTGGGCATATCCAGGCTCGGTCCACACACATCACAAGAAAACAATGTTACAAAAAAACAAAAAACAAAACAAAAAACTCTTAACCGTAGTGCCGTTATTGCCACTAGAACAAAGCTATATGCTCCAGTAGCAACCGAGATTGTTAGAGTATTGCAGTTATCAGCTGCTCAGGGGGTAGTAGTAAGCCATATAAAAAAAAAAAAAAGAAGGAAGTCACAATCATTAGGTATGTGGATTGGACGTGGGTTCAATTACATACAATATGTGTGTTCACCCGGTCTGTTTTAAGGTAATCTACTATACAGGGTCAGTATTGGTAGATAGGTCCTCTACCCAAATGTCCCAGACCTTATGGAATTTTTTGGAGCAACCTCTAGCTAGATAGGTGGCTTTGTATAGTGGTAAGTTGATATTAATTAAAATTTTCCACAAATTTAGGGTTGGAGCCGATGGGGATTTCTATTGGAGAAGAATAATTTTCCTTGCATAAAACAATAGCAATCCTATCAGTGTCCTGAAGGCCCAAAGGGGAGCCAGGGTGTCCACCAGACCCAGCAAACAAACCCCCACCGTCCGGGGCACATGAATAGTGGTTACAGAGTGAATGTCCGAGACCACCGCTTCCCAAAAGATTTGAATCTTAGGGCATTGCCAAAATATGTGGATAAAGTCTGCTGAGTCCGCTGCACACCGCCAACACTCCGCAGATACAAAGGGATATATTTTGTGTAAACGCGCAGGCGTCAGATAGATCCTATGTAGGAGTTTGTACTGAATCAACCTGTCCCGTGTGGAAACCAGCTGTGAAAATGGACATTCCCATATTTCTTCCCACCCTTAATCATCCAGGTCAGGGACATCCAGCACCCATTTAGATTTAAGAGCTTCCAACCCTGAGTGGACAGAGGGAGACAGCGTCTTATAAATAGTCGAGAGGGGTTTAGTGAGGGTATCATCTCTAATTACCTTTTTTAGGGTTGAGGTATAAAAAGCTACTGGTCGGTGTTTAAATTGCATTTGGAAAGTGTGTCTCAATTGTAAATATCTAAAAAAGTATACATTAGGCAGTTCAAATTGCAATTTTAAGGTGTCAAAGGGTTTCAGTTCTCCTGCTATACATATCTGCTCTAAATATTTAATACCCTTCACTGCCCAGATCTGCTGGTCAGGTATAGTGGCAAATGCTAATAATGGATTGAGCCATAGGGGAGTATATTGTGATAAATGATCGGGGGGGCTAGGACGAAGGGCTTGGGCTCGCGACCAGGCCTTCAATGCAGCCTTCATGGCTGCAGTCAAAGGTAGGGGGGCGGAGGCAAAGTTATGTACTTTTTTAAACAATGTTGTATTAGTGTCTTGGTAACAAAAAATCAGTAATATTGTAGGACTTTGGCCGTAACTCTTTCTCTCTTGATGTTGTGGAGCTCCAGATGGTTTGGTAAGCTTTTGAATTGCTAAAGTTTTTATGTATGTAAAAAAAATTATTTTGTATATGTTTGTAACACACCTGTATCTTTTCATTAATATAATTTTTTTTAAGCACTCCCCTACACCTCACGAGGAATCGGTTTACCAGCGACATGCGCTGAGGCATATTTCCATAGTGGAGACACCCCCAGAAAATATTGAGACATCTACACCAACAAGTTTTGATGGAATTTTATAAATATTGGGTGTTTGTCCCTGCGGGCAATAAATAAAGGGAAGCTTTTCTCATTTACTGTATTTTGTATGATTTTAAGAGTTCTTAACCATAACTATTTTGTAATAAAGTTATGTATTTTTTTTAAACAACGTTGCATTAATGTCTTAGTATCAAAGAAATTCCATCTTTCTGCTTTTCCTATTTCTCATATATCATTAGGATGCGGTGCCATAAGCAACCCCCATACTTATATTGTCTCATATACTGTATTTTGTTTGATTTCTGTTACAAATATTGGAAATCAGTAACTCCCATTTAGAAGTAAATGGTAATAGTGTTTCCTCCATTTATATGCTACTGAAGTTACCTAGCTAACTATTCTTAGCAGACAGGAAGGTGGAGGGAGGCACTTGGGAGGCAGGAAATGGAATCTACAATCTTTGAACACAGACTGGGCAGCAATTATTGTCACTATTGTCAATTCCTGTGCATTATCTCAACTGACCATTTGTTGCTGGTGTACAAGGTGTGACAATTGAATTCCCGAAATGCCAGAGGCATAGCCCTTTGGTGGTGAGTCACGCAGTCATTCGCAATCAAGCTTGTTCTGACATGTTCTAACTTGAACTTGCAGTCGCCTGGGTCTCAGACCATTTGACTCAGTCTTTACGGATTAGTAGAAGAAATAACATGTGCATATGTGTGCGTTGCGCTGTTGGTGGGAAAATGCACAACTCTTTCGATCTAACCCAAACATCAAAGGATTGGAACTTGGGGGTCATCACCACAAATTATGCCTGTTTTCAGATGATGTCCTGATATTTCTTACTTCGCCCCTGTTATCATCACCACCTCTCATGGACATTCTTTCCAAATTTGGACAATTATCAGGCCTAACAATAAACGTCCACAAATCCACAGCCCTAAACATTTCTTTATCACCTACTCTCCAAACTCAACTTCATGATTCTCTCCCGTTTGTCTGGTCGACCTTACATATTTCTTATCTATGCATAAATTTTACAGGATTTCCACCTGACCTCTTCACAGTCAACTACCTACCTATGCTTACACAACTTACTAAACTCCTAGCTAATTGGTCTTCTTTACCGTTGGCATGGATTGGTAGAACAAACAGTGATCAAAATGTCTATCCTCCCTAAACTTTTATACCTCTTTAGAGTACTACCTATAACAATCCCCTCACATTTTCTATGTATTTTACAACTAAAAACCAACCAATTCATTTGGGGCTCACTCAAACCTTGTTTACCCAAATTAACCTTATATTCCCCCCGTATTAGAGGCGGTCTTAATGTGCCAGATTTCACCAAATATTATTACGCAGCACAACTAGCACAATTACCCAAATATCATGCTACGAAGGAAATTCCATTATGGGTATCATTGGAGTCAATCGACTGTGACCCTCTTTCTATTGCACATTTACTATGGTTAACTCCTACACAGCGGAAGAAAATCACAAATATTATTACCAAACACAGCCTTTCCATTTGGGACAGATTGAAAACCAGATTTGGACTCATATCCAAACATAATCCCCTCCTCTCATTCTTACATAACCCTTCCTTCTACCCAGCCTGGTCCTTCCCAAATTCTTTTTCAGCGTGGTAAAATGTAGGTTTAATTAGAGTTCATAATTTCTTTAATTCTCAAAATATCATACCATTTCTAGACTTATGCAAAACATATTCCCTATCATCCACAGAAACCTTTCGATATCTCCAAATTCAATTTTTTTTGGAACACAACAAACCCATTGACACACAAACTCCTGACTTCACAGTCTTTGAAAATGCTTGCAAATCTGACCCCCATAGACGTGGACTTATTTCTGCCATATATGAACAATTACTCTCTCATGTAACCGCTTCTCCTCCAACATACACAACCAAATGGGAAACGGATCTTCATCTTCAATCAAATGAACTAGACTGGTCTCAAATTTGGCAAACAACTACTGTAAATCAGCCACACCAAATATAGTGGCTCTCGAAACAAATTATAAGGTGCTAATTAGATGGTATCTGATCCCATCCAGAATATCCAAATTTTCCCCCCAATATCCCTCTCACTGTTTGAGGCTGTACTACTCTGGGTTCACATGTACATATATGGTCGGAATGTCTCATAGTAAGCTCCGTTTGGTCAGAAATCTTCAAAATTCTTTCTACTATGTTCAATATAACCCTTAAACCTGATCCCTCAGTAGCACTTCTGAACAAAAAAAACACAAATTATAACACACCGCCAATTCAAATTACTTATTTTTATAACCACGGCAGCTAAACAAACTGTAGCAAAAGCGTGGAAATCGAACTCTCTCCCCATAGAGTTAGTCAAACAAAGAGTCACACAATCTATGCTACATGCTAAAACTGAAGCTATACTACTAGATAAAGTTTCTAATTTTGAATCCTTATGGAGACCTGGGATCAAACACTATTTACCCCCTGTTTTGGACTGTTCACTAATTTCTCCCTGAGAGATTATAATATCCACCCCGCTACTATGATTACCTTCACCTGATTCTCTAACCATTGGTCCCCCTGGACATTTCCTTCTCTCTCCCTTCTGTGCCCTAACCCCGCTACTGGGTTTATTCTTGTTAATTATCTGATATACCAACTGTTCTAGAAGATGCTTTGAATGGTTGAAATTTTTGACCTTCGCACCAGATAAAGCCAAGCCAAGCCAAGAGAAGGAACTTGGCCCTGGTTTAGCCTAATTTATTCCCCCAGCTATTCTACAACACATTAACTTTATATTTCTTTATAGGTTCATTCAATTCTACTCTCTTCATAGATGACATAATTATATTATATTATATTATTTCAATCAACTTAATTTCTCAATTACTTGCCATGAAGCTATGATTATGACACTTCATGTTGCATAATCTTATCCTACAATCTGCTAGGTTATCTATTTTCATTTACATTTATAAGAGGTACTTTCCTGAATGATTACACCTTTTTCTACTATACTATTGTACATGTTCTGTTAATGGGATATCTATATCTAGTATATTATATCCTCTGGATCAACTGTGAGTATAGAATTGGGTATATGGGATTGTACGATTTTTTTATTTTTATTTTTTATGGTTAAACTCGATGGACTTGTGTCTTTTTTCAACCTGACTAACTATGTGACTATGTAACTATATTATTGTACATGCTCTCTTAATGGAATTTTGTTGATAATTATAAAATTCAATAAAATATTTGAAACAGAAAAAACTCAATAGGTCAAAGAGTCACCACCATAAAAATAAAACTCTCATGGTGAAGTATGTAGGGGTGAGCGATTTATTAAAATCCAATGCAAAATACAGCTGTCCATGTTAGGCCCCATGCACACAGGGCGTTTTTGCAGCTCCTAACAGCAGCGTTAGACGTTTTTTTTTACAGCTGCAAAACGCCCATCCATGTTATTCTATTGTGTCATGCACACATGAGCTCCAAGTGGCATAGGCGTTTTCCAGCTGCAAAAAAAAAACAATTCCAGTGCGTTCTGGAGCTCCAGGTTTGAGCTGCAAAAACGCCCAACGCGCAAAAACGCCGCAAAAACGTGCAAAAATGCCGCAATTTGCGTTTTTGAGCTCCAGGATTTATTTTTTTGGGGAAAAAAGGTCAAAAAATTTTTACAAAACATGGACAGGCGTTTTTAAGCTGTAAAAAACGTGGCTGTAAAAACGCCCTGTGTGCATGGGGCCTTAGTCTATAGCTTCATGCCCACCTAGACGTTTTTAAGCTGCAAATAGCATAGACGTTTTTAAGCTGTAAAAAAAACCCAAGACCAGTGCGTTCCACAGCGTCGGAGTTAGGCAGAAAAAAAACGCGAGTGTCAAAAAACGCTCAAAAACGCGCACTAACGCGCGGTCGCGTTTTTTAGTTTCGACGTTTTTTTTTCTGAAAATAAATAAAAAATATTTACAATAACATAGACAGGCGTTTTTAAGCTGTAAAAAACGCAGCTGTAAAAACGTCAGTGGGCATGAAGCCTTAGGCTTCATGCCCACTGACAATTTTACAGCTGCGTTTTTTACAGCTTAAAAAACGCCTGTCCATGTTAGGCCTCATGCCCACGGACGTTTTTACAGCCGCGTTTTTAAACGTTTTTTACAGCTTAAAAACAAAACGTCGGAGCTAAAAAACGCGACCGCGCGTTAGTGCGCGTTTTTGAGCGTTTGAGCGGTTTTTGACGCTCGCGTTTTTTTCTACCTAACTCCGACGCTGAGGAACGCACTGGTCCTGGGTTTTTTTTACAGCTTAAAAACGCCTATGCTATTTGCAGCTCAAAAAACGTCTAGGTGGGCATGAAGCTATAGACTAACATGGACAGGCGTTTTTAAGCTTTAAAAAACGCTCGAAAACGCGGCTGTAAAAACGTCCGTGGGCATGAGGCCTTATAGTCTTGTTTACAAATCCAAAGGGTAACTCCTCTTTCATGGGGAAAAAAAGAACAAATAAAGAAAAAATAATATAGCGTATATAATTGCGACACTACTCATATTGTAATTGAATGTTATTAAAAATTACCTTTCCTTTTCAATCTGCAGCCACTGTAATTTTTTGAGAATGCATTGCAATATGCTATCTGGAGTTGTTCTGTACACAGAGTGTGTACTGACTACTCCCCAGAGACATCATTTCCTGCTTGTGTGATTGGCTCACCAATTTTCCCTGAAGTCTGCCTAAGATACAAGTCAGATTTCAGGCATCCCCTGCAACTAAAATGTCATTTTTGGAGAGATACTTTCAATAGGAACACAACCAAAGGGTTTGCAGGCCCAGCAGATTTCCTCATTAGAGCCCTGCAGCTGCACACCTGACAGTTAATTATGAAAACACTCCCATTAGACCCACTTAGTACAGAGGCACAGACCAACACACAGGGATTTCTTCAGAATAACAAAATGTAGGAATCTGCAACAAAGTTTGTTATAATCCTTGCAATGTACATAGATCACCCAGAGGGGGATGTTTTTTTTCTCAACAAAAGTGGAGTTATGCTTTAATAAAAAATGATGGTTATCAAAAATATATGCTGGCAGCTCTGCATACCATATCTGCCAACACTTTAGCATATACAGTAGGTCACAGGAAACAGACATTCCCCAGGAAGACTGAGCTTTCACTTTTGAAGGAGGCTGAAGACAACCAGATATCTAATAACGCAGCACAATTAACTGAACAGATGAGTGATCCTAAATGAAGCTACACGTTTTGGGAGGTATTAAACAGATTTTCAGTGTGTGAAAGCTGTTTGTCCTGTCAAGGCAGGTAAAGATTAGCGGAACCGTGTCCAATTCATTCTACTGTTCCTCTAAGTGAAGTAGGAGACAGAAATAAAATTGGCATAGTGAATTCCCTGCCAAAATGGAAAGTAAACAGGACCTTAGGCAAAATGTCTAGAAACATAGCACAGTTATATTGCTAGTAGGAACAAGATGACAGCTAAGAACTTGCCAAGCTGAAGTAATTTCTGGGAGAAACATTGACTTTAGTGTTAGACGGCAAACAGAGCAGGTCAAGAAAGAAAAAAAGAAGGTAGCCATGAAGGCCTGTAGAACTAAACATAAAAAAATGGACTGATAAGCATAGTCTGATTGAAGTTTCAACCACTTGAGTACCAGCTTGTATTACCTCTTCATTACCGGGCCATTTTTCAGTTTTCAGTGATGTGATAGTTTGTCTGAAAATTACTCCGTCATGTAGTACTGCACCCAAATTCATTTTATATCCATTTTTTTGAGACAGATAGAGCTTTCTTTTGGTACTATTTAATAACTGCTGGGTTTTTATTATTTACTATAAAAAGGAAAGAAGACAAAAAGAAAAACTGTTTCCCTTCCTTTTGCCAGAATAGTATGAAAACCGCAGAATTTTTTTGAAAAGCGGAACGCCCAAGGTGATTTCATTTTTTTTACACAATTATTTTGAAATTAAAGCAACTTGCTGCTACTGAGGGGGGTTATACAGTGAGCTTGAGAATGGTGCACTGGATGTATTAAATGTACAGGTCATATAGAGGAGGGAATAAGTGAAGGGGTTAATGTACTAAAGTGCTGGTCACATACAGTGACAGGACAGAGATGAAGGGGTTAATGTTCAGATGTGCAGGATAAGGGAGTTGAAAGGGTTAAAATACAGGTCACATAAAGACAACACAGAGATGGTATAAGTAGGAGAGAAGGGGGCATGAAAGGGTCAATTAAAAATGATCCCTGTGTCTGGCAGAAGATAGCGGGGCGCCCAGCAGAAAGACCCCCGAAGTCGGAAGAAGACGGCGAGGAAGCCCGGGACCCCCGCTAGCAAAAGAGCTGGCAGAAGATAGCGGGGCTCCCGGCAGAAAGACCCCCGAAGTCGGAAGAAGACGGCGAGGAAGCCCGGGACCCCCGCTAGCAAAAGAGCTGGCAGAAGATAGCGGGGCACCCGGCAGAAAGACCCCCGAAGTCGGAAGAAGACCCCCGGAGCTGCCCAATAAAATACTTTTCAAACCTGTGTTGTCTTTTTTATTGACTTTTTTTGCCACCAGGTGAATGGGTAGGGGTACGATGTACCCCATACTCATTCACATAGGGTGGGGGGCAGGTATCTGTGGTCCCCCTTATGAAAGGGGGCTCCCGGATTCCAATAAGCCCCCCGCCCCCAGACCCCGACAACCAACGGCCAGGGTTGTCGGGAAGAGGCCCTTGTCCCCATCAACATGGGGGCAGGGTGCTTTGGGGCAGGGGGGGGCGCAGGTCGCCCCCCTGCCCCAAAGCACCAAACCCCCCATGTTGAGGGCACGCGGCCTGGTACGGTTCAGGAGGGAGGGGGGGCCGCTCTCTCGTCCCCCCTCTTCCCCTGCGGCCTGCCAGGTTGAGTGCTCGGATAAAGGGTCTGGTGTGTATTTTTAGGGGACCCCACGCTAATTTTTTTTTAGTCTTTGGCGCAAGGTTCCCCTTAAAATACATACCAGACCTGAAGGGCCTGGTATGGATTCTGGGGGACCCCCACGCCATTTTTTTTCTTCTTGGGGGGGGGGTCCCCTTTGAATCCATACTAGACCCAAGGGCCTGGTATGGACCTGGGGGGGGACCCCACGCTGTTTTTTTTCTAGTTTTTTTTTTTTTTGAACCAGCATTTTTTTTTTTTACATTTCCTTTAACAATCAGCTATAAACAGGTAAAACAAAAAATCGCGGTACTTGCGTTTTGGATGCGGGTCCATTGAATTCTATTACATCCAAAACACTGTTTTTGGCCTGGCCAAAAAAATCTGCAGTTGCGTTTAAAATTGTTTTTCACAAAGCCTAAAAATGCCTTCAGACGCCAAAGATTTCCACGTTTCAGACGCGGTACCAGCGTTTAGCCGCATTTGAGTTTAGAAGCGTTTTTAAAGGTGACCTATTTTTTTACATAAACTCCAAATTTATGGCAAATGAGGAAAAACCATATATATATATATATATATATATATATATATATATATATATATATATATTTATTATGTGACAGCAGGAAGGTAAAGTCACCTGGTTGCATCCAGGGGGGTAGATATATTTCGCCCAGATTCAGGCTTTACGCCGACTTATACAACTAGGTGGAGAGTTGTATAAGCCCAGCTGAGGATAGTGGGCTCATGGATGACTCATACCTCTAGGGAGAGTGTGGGGCGTCGTGCAGACAGGGAGTTGATGAGACCAGCTGAAGCTTGTCAGCTCATTTAGGCCTCTATAAGAACTCCCAGCTTCATTAGATGTTAGCTCATGCCTGGACCCAGACCTGTGTGGACTGTCTAGGGAGAGTGAACCCCTGTGCGGTGAGACAAAGCCTGTGTGGCTATTTGCTTGGACATTTAAAACCAGGGACTTAGGGACTAGGACAGCACTAGGCTGATCCCAGTTGTTAGTTAGGAAACCTGTATGTTTAGTCAGAGGTCAAATTGACCAGGATTTATTTTGTTTATGTTTCTTTTGCTTTGCTGTGTTTTTGTCACTGTAAATAGAAAATAAACCGCACCTTTTTGATTTTGAAAACCACAACCTCCGTCTGCTGGGCCTGTTTTTGTGTGGGGAGCCCATCCCGGGGGTCACACACACCCGCTGCCGAGCTAACCCCCTCACAGTTGGTGGAGAATGCGGGCAGTTTTTTTTAAGCCAGCATGGAGGAGATACTGAAACAGCTGGCTCTAGCAAATGCCAATCAACAGCAGACAAATGCAGGTTTGCAAAAGAGCCTTGCAGCTCATCAACAGAGCCTTGCAGCTCAACAACAGAACTTCGCAGCCCAGCAGCAAGCTCATCAACAGAGCCTTGCAGCCCAGCAGCAGACAAACGCAACGTTGCAACAGAGTCTGGAGGCTCAGCAACAAGCCCAGCAGCAATCTGAGGCCCGCTTCATAGACCTGTTGCAGAAGCAAGAGCAGAGACTACAACAACAGATGGAAGCAGTAATGCAGCAACGTCCGCAGACCAGTGAGGAAAGCCGTCCCACTAATACCGCGTCCTTTGGGGTGAGTCGTTTATTGACAAAAATGACAGGAGAGGATGATCCAGAGGTATTTTTGACCACATTTGAAAGGACCGCTGAAAGAGAAAAGTGGCCTGAGGAGCAGTGGGCTGGACTAGTGGCTCCTCTGTTAACTGGTGAATCGCAGAAAGCTTACTATGACCTAGAGCCTAACCAAGCAAAAGACTATGTGATGCTAAAAGCTGAAATATTGGCAAGGCTGGGTGTCACCCTGGCTGTCCGGGCTCAGCGTGTGCATAACTGGACTTTCCAGCTTGGAAAACCCCCCAGGTCTCAAATGTATGATCTCATTCACCTGAGCAGAAAGTGGCTACAGCCAGAGACTTTGTCCGCACCAAAGATTGTGGAACGTGTTGTAATGGATCGGTTTTTGAGAGCTCTTCCTACTGCCATCCAAAAGTGGGTAAGCCATGGAGACCCAGAGACGGCCGATGGTCTTGTGGATCGTGTGGAGAAATACTTGGCTACAGAGAACCTGACGGTCTCTTCCAGAGACACTCGGACTTTCCACCCTAAGACCAGACCATCCCCAGGGGCGGATAAGATGATTCCAAGGGGTAAGGGTGGAGAGAGTGAGAGGGTGGGAGCTCTACCCCAAGTTTGGCGAGAACAGCCTGGGAAATCAGCGGCTCAAGAGGCGGCAAGAAGGATCGTTTGCTACCGCTGCCGGCAAGCGGGACATATTGCAGCAAATTGCCCGGTTGTGGAGGAACCCATGCAGTGTGACTTTCTGACGGGCAGACGTCAGTCGCTGTGTGCGACAGTCGCATGCACTGCCATTCGAGGAACTGAGAAACATTTATGCAAAATGTGTGTTAATGGTAGAAATGTTGTGGTATTGCTGGATTCAGGTAGCCTTGTGACCCTGATAAAGGCTGAGTTAGTTAAAACAGAGGTCTCTGGGAATAGCAAGGTAGCTGTTATTTGTGTGCATGGGGACACCCGAGAGTATCCAGTGACTACAGTGTGTTTCGAGACCCCCAAAGGTACCCTCTCTCATCCAGTGGGCTTAGTATCTCAGTTACCGCATGACGCCATTGTGGGAAGGGATTTTCCGAAGTTCTGGGAACTGTGGGATGATCCTGAGCCCCCCACTGGTGCCCCTATGTACCAGGAATGTGATAGCCAGAACTCCCCTGAGAGTGGTGAGGACTCTCCGGAATTTCCCTTGTCAGTATTGGCAGGGGAGACTCAAGAAACTGGAGAGGAGCCCACCTCCTCAGACGAAAACCTACCGTCTGTGGAGTTTTCTGATCTTGAGGTTCACAGGGAAAACTTTGCCACAGAACAGTTGAAAGACCCCGCCCTAATAAAGGCACGGGAAAACGTAGTGAAAATAGATGGCGAGTTAGTGAACCCAGATAATACCTGCACTTACCCATACTTCAGCGTAGAGAAGGACCTACTGTATCGGGTGGCAAAAAGGGCAGAAGAAACCGTTGAGCAGCTTGTGGTGCCCAAACCGTACAGGAAGTTGGTGTTGGAGTTGGCCCATGGGCACATTCTTGGAGGTCATCTGGGGACAGAGAAAACCCGAGAGAGGGTATTACAGAGATTCTATTGGCCGGGGGTGATGAAGGACATAGAAAATTATTGTTCCTCCTGCCCTGTGTGTCAGAGGTCGGCCCCGATGCCACATTTCCGTAGCCCGCTGGTCCCTCTACCCATCATTGAGGTCCCGTTTGAGAGGATCGCCATGGATTTGGTAGGTCCTATAATCAAGTCCGCTAGGGGGCACCAGTACATATTAGTTATAATGGACTATGCCACCCGTTATCCAGAAGCGATCCCTCTCCGAAATACCTCGGCCAAAACCATAGCCAAAGAGCTATCTCTTGTGTTTAGCCGGGTGGGTATTTGTAAAGAACTGCTTACGGACCAAGGTACACCCTTTATGTCCCGGGTTATGAAGGAGCTATGTAAATTGTTCAAAGTGACGCAATTACGTACATCTGTGTATCACCCCCAAACCGATGGGCTGGTTGAAAGATTCAACAAAACCCTAAAACAAATGTTGAAGAAAGTGGTGGATAGAGATGGAAAGGATTGGGACTGTCTACTTCCTTATCTGATGTTTGCTATTAGGGAGGTGCCCCAATCCTCTACGGGATTCTCCCCCTTTGAGTTACTGTATGGGAGACACCCAAGAGGGCTGTTGGATATTGCCAAGGAAACTTGGGAAAGTGAGAGTTCTCCCCACAGGAGTGTGATTGAGCATGTCGCCCTGATGCAAGACCGAATTGCACAGGTAATGCCCATCGTGAAGGAACATTTGGCCCAAGCGCAGTTAGCACAGCAGAGAGTGTACAACCGTGGAGCCAAGACCCGTACCTTTTCCCCGGGGGATAGGATACTGGTACTGGTCCCTACGGTTGAAAGTAAATTCCTTGCCAAATGGCAAGGCCCCTACGAGATAATGGAAAAAGTGAGTGAAGTGAATTACAAGGTCAGACAACCAGGAAGGCGAAAGCCCGAACAGATCTATCACGTTAATCTGTTGAAAGCCTGGAGGGATAGAGAGTCCCTAGTCGCAGACACTTGGTCACCAGCTCAAACTGGTTGCGTGATTCCTGAGGTTGGAATCGCAGCTACCTTGTCACAACCCCAACAACAGGAGGTTAAGGAGTTTGTGCTTCGCAACAAGGAGGTATTCTCTGAGCTGCCGGGACAAACATCTGGGGTAGAGCATGACATTATTACCCCGCCCGGTGAAAGGGTGAAGTTAAAACCCTATCGGATCCCAGAGGCCCGACGGGAGGCAATACGGGAGGAAGTACAGAAAATGCTGAACTTAGGGGTGATAGAGGAGTCCCAAAGTGATTGGTCTAGTCCCATTGTGTTGGTGCCTAAACCGGATGGGAGCTGGCGATTTTGTAACGATTTTCGTCAGTTGAACAAAGTTACAAAATTTGACACCTACCCCATGCCACGTATAGATGAGTTGATCGACCGGCTGGGAACAGCCCGATACATGACGACTCTTGACCTCACAAAAGGGTATTGGCAAATCCCCCTGGCCAAGTCGGCCAAAGAGAAAACCGCATTTGTAACCCCAGACGGGGCGTTCCAATATAAAAGAATGCCGTTCGGGTTACAGAATGCGCCGGCCACATTCCAGCGGAAAATGGACCAGATGCTGAGGCCCCATCGGAAGTATGCTGCGGCTTACCTGGATGACGTAATTGTCCATAGCACAGATTGGGCCTCACATCTGCCAAAAGTGCAAGCAGTCCTGGACTCTGTTCGGGAAGCGGGGTTTACGGCTAACCCCAAGAAGTGTACCATTGGGCAGGAGGAGGCCAAATATCTTGGGTACACCATTGGGAGGGGAGTAATAAAACCCCAACTCAACAAAGTCGAGGCCATCCAGAGTTGGCCACGTCCCAACAGCAAGAAGCAGGTACGAGCCTTTCTGGGAATCGCTGGGTATTATCGGCGATTCATTCCCCACTTTGCTTCTAAGGCTGTGCCCCTAACCAACCTGACGAAGGGGAAAGGGTCGGTCATGATTAAATGGACCCCCGAGGCTGAGGCAGCATTCCAATTCTTGAAACAAGCCTTATGTAGCCAGCCAGTGTTGTACTCACCCGACTTCTCTAAAGACTTTGTCGTACAAAGTGATGCGTCAGATGTGGGGTTAGGAGCAGTATTGTCCCAGGTCTGGAACAGGGAAGAGCACCCAGTCATTTACCTCAGCAGGAAGTTGAAGTCCCATGAGGTAAATTACGCCACCGTTGAAAAGGAGTGTTTAGCGGTGAAGTGGGCTCTAGATTCCCTTCGGTACTACCTGCTAGGTAGGCACTTTGACATGGTTACGGATCACGCTCCGTTAAAGTGGATGGCTCAAAACAAGGAAACAAATAGAAGAGTGAATAGGTGGTTCCTGGCCCTCCAGGAATTCAACTTCACAGTAAAGCATCGCCCTGGCGTTCAAATGGGGAATGTGGATGCTTTGTCTCGAGTACATGAATGCCTGATTGCTGGTGTTCCAACCCCGAGGTTAAAACAAGAGGGGGGGGGGGTATGTGACAGCAGGAAGGTAAAGTCACCTGGTTGCATCCAGGGGGGTAGATATATTTCGCCCAGATTCAGGCTTTACGTCGACTTATACAACTAGGTGGAGAGTTGTATAAGCCCAGCTGAGGATAGTGGGCTCATGGATGACTCATACCTCTAGGGAGAGTGTGGGGCGTCGTGCAGACAGGGAGTTGATGAGACCAGCTGAAGCTTGTCAGCTCATTTAGGCCTCTATAAGAACTCCCAGCTTCATTAGATGTTAGCTCATGCCTGGACCCAGACCTGTGTGGACTGTCTAGGGAGAGTGAACCCCTGTGCGGTGAGACAAAGCCTGTGTGGCTATTTGCTTGGACATTTAAAACCAGGGACTTAGGGACTAGGACAGCACTAGGCTGATCCCAGTTGTTAGTTAGGAAACCTGTATGTTTAGTCAGAGGTCAAATTGACCAGGATTTATTTTGTTTATGTTTCTTTTGCTTTGCTGTGTTTTTGTCACTGTAAATAGAAAATAAACCGCACCTTTTTGATTTTGAAAACCACAACCTCCGTCTGCTGGGCCTGTTTTTGTGTGGGGAGCCCATCCCGGGGGTCACACACACCCGCTTCCGAGCTAACCCCCTCACAATATATATATATATATAAAAGAAATTGCATTGTGGACAATCCACAACTTGGGGCAGCTGACGTGGCAAGTGGACAATCCACATCTTGTGGCAAGTGATGTGGCAAGTGACACGCTAAATACAACTACACTGCTGCTCTCAGCTGCTGGTATCACGAAATAGCTAAAATCGTAAATAATACTGTTTTTGGAGCTTAGGGCGGCTCCTTATCATATACACGCAAATGTGGTAAATCACGGCATGCAAACGCCACAAAGCGCGCCTTTCTAAACGCCACTTTCAACCTTAGTTCTGAACATTTTGCGCCAGCGTCCCGTCTACATGGGGCCTAAAAACGCCTATGCCATTTACAGCTCAAAAACGCCATGGTGGCCATGAGGCCATAGGCTAACATGGAGAGATGTTTTTAAGCTGCAAAAAACGCTCAAACAAGCGGCTTGAAAAACGTCTGTGTGCATGTAGCCTTATATTAACCACTTGCGCACTGCCCAGACCAAGTTTCACATTTCAGCGCTGATGCACTTTCAATGACAATTGTGCGCTCATACAACACTGTAACCCAATGAAAATGTCATATTTCTTGGCACACAAATAGAGCTTGCTTTTGGTGCTATTTGATCACCTTTGTTTTTTTTGTTTTTTTTTCTATAAATACAAAAGACCGAGTTTAAAAAAACCAAAAAAAGGATATTTTAACCACTTCAGCACTGGGCCTATTCTGGCACTTCTCTCCTTCATGTAAAAATCATAAATGTATGGCTATAAAATTATTTCAAAACACCAAACATTATATATGTTTTTTGAGCAGACACCCTAGAGAATAAGATGGCGGTCATTGCAAATTTTTATCTCGCTCGGTATTTGCGCAATAAATTTTCAAACGCCTTTTTTTTGGTAAAAATATTACAAAACAGTAAAGTTACGGCCAATTTTTTGGTATAATGTGAAAGATGTTGTTATGCTGAGTAAATAGATACCTAACACGTCACGCTTAAAAATTGCACTCATGGAATGACACCAAACTTCAGTAATTAAAAATCTCCCTAGGTGATGCTTTAAATTTTTTTACACGTTACCATTTTGGCATTACAGAGGAGGTCTAGTGCTAGAATTGTTGCACTCGTTCTAACGCACGCAGCAATACCTCACATGTGTGGTTTGAACGGCGTTTACATATGTGGGCGGGACTTACGTGTGTGTTCGCTTCTGAGCGCGAGCTACCGGGGACATGGGCGTTTTTTCTTATTTTTGCTTATTTTATTTTTTTTGTTTTTTTACTTTTTTGTATTTCTTACTCTTTTTTTTATTTTTTTGTTTTTTGGATCACTTTTATTCCTATTACAAGGAATGTAAACATCCCTTGTAATAGGAATGTGTGTGACAGGTCCTCTTTATGGAGAGATGCGGGGTCAATAAGACCCCACATCTCTCCTCCAGGCTGGAAAGCATGATATTGGTCAAAAAAATTCACCAATCTCATGCTGACAGCCGAGATCACGGCTTGGTTAACATACAGGAACACGGCGTGATGTCATAACATCGCGCCCGGGCCTCCGACGGTCATAGAGATGACTGATGACCATCTGGTCACCAGTCATCTCCAAATCGTTCTCCGAGCCCAAGATGGCACGGGAGAGCCCGGAGAAGCACCGGATGGTGGCAAGAGGGGGGAGGGGAACGTCCCCTTCCACCGCCTGTAAGAACGATCAAGCGGCGGAACTGCCACTATGATCGTTTTATTGTGCACAGAATCGCCGGCTGAAATGAATGATATCTGAATGATGCCTGCAACTGCAGGCATCATTCAGATGTCACCGCACAAAGCCAAGGATGTCATTTGACGGTGGGCGGTAGGAAACTGGTTAATATTTTTTAAAAAGGTAATTTTTCTTCTTCATTGATGTACACTGATGAGGCTGCACTGATGGGCACCGATAAGGGGGCAAGGGTGGGCACTGAGAGGTGGCATTGCTAGTTGGCACTGGTGGGCATTGAGAAGTGGCACTGCTAGGTGGCAATGATAGTTGGCAGTGATGGGCACTGATTGGCACCAGTGGTGGCCATTGATAGGTGGCACTGGCAGGGGCTACTAATTGTCACAGATGACGCAGAATTGCCTCTTCCTCTTCGGGCCCCATGTCCCTTGCACATAAGCCGGTGATTGCCTTTTTTTATGCTCACGCTGTCAGCACAAGGAGAAAACAAAAACCATTACCCAGCTTTTGTTTACATCACGTGATCAGCTGTCATTGGCTGACAGCTGATCACATGGTAAAGGGCAGGGATCGGCTCCTTACTCGGATCTGTCATCACCCGAGTCTCAGTGACTCTGTGACCACAGCGCGCACAAAGGGGAGGACGTTTATTGACGGACTCCCGGCAATTGAGGACCATGCTGTGGTCGTCGATCAGTAATAGTGCTGATCTCAAGTGATTAAAGAGGGCCTAAATGGGCCATTGACATGCATCACAATTCAACTTAGGAATGTGTCTTTGAAAAGTTAAACTAAATAATTTGGCCACTTTATCCTTCCAAATAATTCACTTCCTGTCACATAGCCACACAGGAAGTGAGGGAAAATCCCTAATAATGTCTTTCCTTGGGGACACACAGGTCAGTCTAAATACTTTCCCCATTATGCACATTGCACTCCAGCATATTGCGGGGTACACCACAAATTATTAGGTAGTTTGGACTTTGGGGTTTATTTACTAAAGGCAAATCTACTTTGCACTACAAGTGCACTTGCTGTATATCTGAGGGGGACATGCAAGCAAAAATAAAAAAACACCATCTTTGCTTTTACATGATTGTAACATCCAATCACCAGTACTTTTCCTCAGATTTTCAGCAGCTACACTTTTACTGCAGAGTGGATTTGTCTTTACTAAACCCCAAACTATACAATGATTTGGGGTGTACACAACAAAGTGCTAGAGTGCAATTTGCTTAATGGGGACACTAGTTAGATTGATCTGTGTGTCCCCAAGAAAAGACATTGGTAGGGTTTTACCTTCACTTCCTGTTTAGCTGTGTGACAGGAAGTGAAGCCAATTTTAAGAAAAAGGAGACAAAACCCAAACTTTCAAAAAAAAAAAAAAAAAAAAAAAAGAAAAACACACACACGCACACGCAGGGGTTCTAACACTTAATTTATTTCCCTCAAAATGCCCACAATTAGAATTGTATTGCCTTGAGCTATTTTTAAGTGCAGTGCTCTAAATCAGTGCTTCTCAAGTACCCCCAACAGGCCATGTTTGCAGGTTTTCCTTCATGTTGCACATGTGCTTTAAATCACAGTCAATGGTTTGGTATTTTGGACAGCAATTCTCGATAAGATAAATTCACAAAACATGTCCTGTTGGGGGTACTTGAGGACTGAGGCTGAGAACCACTGCAGTAAAAAAAGGAAAATTGAATACTTACCGCTCTGTATTTTTCATTTTCTGGTGACTCTCCATGGCAGCACACAATTCATGCATTTGCTAGCATGAAGGCACCAGGGTAGACAAATCACACCGGTTTTGTTTTGACATGCCAATCAGCTGTCACATTTGTTGCAAAGAAAACACAAAACAAACATCAAAACTTTGCATCAAATTTTATTGGTCAACAAAACAAAAGGGAAGGCAAAATAAAAAACATGGTCAATTTGAAACCGTTACAGACTCAACATCGAGAAATTTTTGGCTAAAAAAAAAATGCAGCACAGACAATTAAATCAAAGTGAACAAACAACACACATTAACAACATCAGAATTATTTCAGGGGAACATTTCCCCCACACAAAAAAATCCAATCCACAAAAGTTAACCAATCACCTGTTTTGCAAAGACATAACAAATAAAATACATGTGTTACAAACTCGATAAGGAGACCAACATGTACATTTTACCCCCCCCCCCCCCCCACGCACACACTCACACACTCACACACTTGCCTCTTCTCAGGGCAAGCAAACAAATGTTCCCTCTGAGCTTTACATAACATATGTTTGTGAGCTAATGAGGCAATTGAAAACACATGCACAGTCCATGAAACACCCAAAATGCAAGTTCACTCAATGTAGAGACTGAAATTCAAAGTGGATACACCTGTTAAGGATGTCCTTCAATTACTAACCCATAAAAACACTCTGAGTGAGCATGCCCAGAAATATCTAGGTGCTGTTCACACACAAAAAGCACGCAAAAAAACTAACTAACTGGCTGGGCATGTGCAGAACAACACCAATGCAGCTAGCAAAACGTAAAATTGTATCATACTTACCAGTAATTTTCCTTTCCTGGTGCCTATCCATGGCAGCATACCTGTGATAGAGCTCCGCCTCGACTCCTCCTTCAGGACTAGTGAATAGCATAAATTAAAGGCATAGTCCCTCCCCCAACATTCTCTGTAATATAGAATACCGAGGGTGGGAGCATATGCTGCCAGGGATAGGCACCAGGAAAGGAAAATTACTGGTAAGTATGATACAATTTTCCGTTTTCCTGGTGCCTCCATGGCAGCATACCTGTGATAAATAACTAGCTGACATGGGTGGGATAATTGATTAACAATAAATGTTTAATTAGAAGAGGACATAGCAGCCTGAACTGCCCTCCTTCCAAACTCAACAGTCGTGAGCGCTCCTGGATCAATATGGTAGTGTCTGAGGAACGTATGGTGAGAAGACCAGGTGGCGGCACTGCACACCGTCTCCAATGAAACATTAGCCCTTGCCGCCCAGGAAGCTGAGACTGCCCTTGTAGAATGAGCATTCACTCGGGATGGAGGCTCCATATTCTTCACCCTGTAGGCCTTCTGGATTAACTTTACAACCCAAGATGCCAGAGTTCTGATGGAAGCTTCTTTGCCCCTGTATTTACCGAACGGTACGATGAAAAGTCTCTCAGAATTTCTGAAGGGGCCGGTGGCTTCTAGGTAGGCCCTGAGCACTCTGGATACATCCAGTTCGTGACAAGACTCTGAATCCGTGTCTGTAAACACTGGTAGTGCCCAGGGTTCCAACAGGTGGCTTGGAGTAGCAACCTTTGGTGTGAACCCCCGAAGGGGACGAAGTTCCACTCTGTCTCGGGAGAAGGAGATGTGGTCGTCACCTATCCCTAAAGAGTGAAGTTCCGAGATTCTTCTGCCAGATGTAAAGGCTAGCAGGAAAGCCATCTTTAGTGTCAGGTTCCATATTGTTACTTGTTCCACTGGAGCAAAGGGATGGTCAGATAGAACTTCCAGGACTAGGGACAGATCCCACTTAGGAAATGATCGTCTGACAGGAGGGCGAATCTTCAATATACCTCTGAGGAAAGTGACTACTGAAGGATCCTCCGCCCATCTCTTATTTGTTGCAGCAGAGATTGCTGCTACCTGCACTTTGAGAGAGCTCAGACCAAGTCCCAGATCAAGTCCTGTCTGAAGGAATCCTAGAACATGAGATGTAGAAGGAAGGATCAAATCCATTTCCGGAAACAAATGACAAGAACTTGTCCCATATTTTTGAATATATGGCATTAGTTGCTGGCTTCCTAGCTTTTAGAAGGGTTGATATGACTCCTGGAGAACACCCTAGGGACTCGAACCTTCGCCTCTCAACCTCCAGATTTGAAGATTCAACTTCTGAGGGTTTGGATGAACTAGACTGCCCTGCGACAGAAGTTGAGGGAAAGGAGGGATCTTGATTGGAGAGCCCACACTGAGGCGCAATACGGAAGTACTGCCACCACCTGGACTGGCTCCCTGAGGAGCCTCAGGAGGAATTTGAATATTAATGGCCTGGGAGGAAAGGCATATTCCGTGGTGAACCTCCAGGGACATAACAGGGCATCCACTGCCTCGGCTTGTGGATGCGGCAGCCGAGAGAAGAACCTGTCCAGCTTGGCGTTCTTCGGGGAGGTGAACAGATCTACCTGAGGGGGATCCCATATGTTGGCAATCTAAAAGGAAGACATAGGGGTGGAGAGCCCACTCGTTGTCCAGGAAGTTTCTGGATAATGTGTCTGCTTCCGTGTTCAACCTGCCTGGCAGATACATCGCTCTGAGGTCCAGGAGGTTCTGCTCCGCCCAGAGCATGATCGGCTCTACCTCCTTGAGGAGTGACCTGCTGCGAGTGCCTCCTTGCTTCTGCAGATATGCGACAGCTGCCCTGTTGTCTAGGCGTAGGAGTATTCTCTGGCCTCTGATTTGGGGTGCCAAAGAGGTCAGTGCCAAGAAGGCTGCCCTCATCTCCAAGATGTTTAATACCACTCCCTGGGTGGTGCATGACCATCTCCCCTGTATTCTGGTTTGCCCGCAATGGGCTCCCCAGCCCTGTCTGCTTGCATCGGACGTAATTGTGATCCAAGGAAGGGAGCCCAGGTGATGAGGCTTGGAGAGGTTTTCCGGAACTGTCCACCAGTGAAGGCTCCTGCGCATTTTTCCCCGTCAGCAGGATCGTCTGAGATAGTCGTTGTTTCTTCCACTGCGCCAAGAAACCAGTCTGGAAATACCTCAAGTGCCAATGTGCCCAAGGAACCATGGGTATATAGGAAGACATTGTGCCAATGAGGCTCAGGCATTGTGAAGCCGTCAGATACGGGCTCCGGATGACTTTGATCATTCTCTGGATGACAATCCTTGCCTTCGGTGGTGGTAATGACACTGTCCCCACCTGAGTGTCGAACATTGCGCGTAGATTATCTGCTGTGTTGGCGTTAGTTGACTTGTCGGAATTCACCAGCCACCCTAGCTCTTTTTAGGGACTGTAGAAGAATGTCCCGGTGACATACCAACTGATCCGGATTGCTTGCTAGGAGTAGGATGTCGTCCAAGTAGTGGTATATCCTCAAGCCCCTCTCCTGCAGGGGAACCAAAGCAGATATTAGTATCTTGGTGAACACCCTGGGAGAGGTGCACAGACCGAAAGGCAGGGCTTGAAACTGTAGGTGGGTCCATCCCACTGCAAATCTCAGGTATTTTTGAAATGCAGGTAGAATTGGAACATGTAGGTATGCATCCTGCAGATCGACCAAAATCATCCAATCTGATGGCTGGACTGTCTGAATAATCGTCTGCAGGGACTCCATTTTGAAGCTTTCGGGGCGGATATACCGGTTGAGCCTCTTTAGGTCTATCACAGGCCTCCACCCACCTGTCCTCTTTGGGACCAGAAATAGGGTGGAGTAAAAGCCTGCGAAGCGCTCTGCCAAGGGAACCGGAACAGCCGCCCCCTGAAGCTGTAGTGACGTTAGGAAGTTTTTCAGAGCTTGAGCCTTCAGTGGAGAGGATGGAATCTCTGTCCTTTGAAAGAGTTCCGAGGTGGGGGGGGTGAAAAAAATTCCAAAAGTGCCCCCATTGAATTGTTGACGGAACCCAGGGGTCGTGGCAGCGGGTGGCCCAGACTGGGGTAAAAAACTTTAGCCTGGCTCCCACCGGGAGTGCCTGGGCTACTCTGGCGTAAAAAAAAAAGACTGCTTCTGCTCCTGTGGAGCCAGAAGGGCTTTCATCTTCCTGTTCAAAAAGGATCCCTGAGTACCTTTCCAAGGTCTTTTGTTGTCTCTGGGCTGTCTCGACTGCCTAAAATCCCTTGGGTTTGACTGGCGGAACCTAGAGGAACCACCTCTGAATCTTCGCCTACTTCTGTCCTGTGGAAGCATACCAGACTTCCCTCCTGACAGCCTGGAGATAGCTTTATCCATTTTGTCTCCGAATAGTGCTTTCCCATCAAACGGGATTTTGCACCCATTTTGTTTGGAGGATAAGTCAGCCATCCAGGGTTTCAGCCACAAGGCCCTCTTCGACATCACTGAATGCAACATGGATCTTGCCGACCACCTGATCGTGTCAATGGCCGCTACGCAGGCAAAGTCTGCCGACAATCTAAGCTCTTCTAAGGACTTAGTTATATCCTCCATGGGGACATCCTGACGCAAAGCCGTCTCAATATTATCTGTCCAAGATCTTATGGCATTTGATACTGATGTGAGGGCAATAGCTGGCTTACATGCTGCTTCAGAGGCTAAGTAGCTCCTCTTCAGCTCCAGGTTGATTCACCTGTCTAGAGGGTCTTTGAAGGAAGCGGAATCCTCCATTGGCAAAGTTATATTTTTTGCGAGTCGCACCACCGACGCGTCTACCACTGGCATGGAGTTTGGTGACTGCGTTCCAGACTCTGGTAAGGGGTATATAGTTTATCAGTCTTTGACCATTCCTTCTGAATGACTTGACTAATCTCGCCCATCTGAGGAATGGCAAGCAGCTTGTAGA
Organism: Rana muscosa; assembly: GCA_029206835.1. NCBI lineage: Eukaryota > Metazoa > Chordata > Amphibia > Anura > Ranidae > Rana > Rana muscosa. The sequence goes on along the minus strand of CM055116.1, from coordinate 890,669,566 downwards.
CTTTTGGGGAGGCTATTCTGTGTCTTTCCAGGCGATTGCAGTTTTGACTGCCTGGATGAATGGCTTTACCAAGGAGAGACTGAAGCCAGAAGGTTCTGATTCCTCTGAAGAGTCTTCAGGTGGTGAATCTCTAGCTGGTCGGCCTGACGGCGGCAGAGGTGTACTGACTGCTGACGGACCAGGGAGATTAGGTTCTATATCCTGAACCTGGGATATCTGCTGAAGTGGTTGAGCGGGGACCAAAGCCAAAAGCTCAGAGAAGGAGTCGTTCATTGTTCGCTTGAGTAGATCTACAGCGTGCTGATTTTCCAGCTCGCGGTTGGACGCATAGTCCGTAAAACAGTCCTTACAGACCACTCTGTCTGGTAGCGGTGTAGCCCCACATGTCCAGCATTTCTCTTTCTATAGGTCCTAGGAGAGGGGGACCGATCAAGTCCTCTGGATCTTGACCTCTCTGATCTACGACGAGAAGAATGGGACCTACGTCCTGATGAACGGGACCCCTTGGAGTGGGTAGGGCTACGATGTAAGGAACGCTAGACCAGTGAGCGCACTTTTTTTTTTATACTCACGTATAGTTGGTCACATACCTAATAGAAGTGTGAGGATCTTTGCTGCGAGATGAATGACTCATTGCGGAGTTGGGCACAAGGATCAGCTCCGGAAATATAGTAAGAAAGGGAAAAGAATCAGGAGTTTTTGGCGTCCCTTTTTTTAAATTTTTTTTTAAACAAACATTTTTATATCGTCATCTTTTTTTTTTTTTTTTAAAGATAAACATTTTTATATCGTCATCTTTTTTTTTTTTTTTTAAACATACAAATTTTTGATCGCCAATTTTTTTTTTTTTTTTTTTTGAGAAAATAAAAAGTACCTACCACAAAGCAGCATCAGAGAGACCTAGCAGGGCACAGCTGAGGAGACTCTGACAGCAATCCCTGAATCTGAACCTAAATAGGCTCAAGGTGCGTGGGCTAATCCCATAAACCACCATTTGGAATTGATTGAAAAAAAAAGGGCAAATCTAGCCTTCTTTCCAGAATCCAAGATGGCTGCCACTGAACCAAGCGACCGTGCATGCGCACGCGCAGAAGATCCAGCGTCGCCCAGTACAGAGAGCCGAGAAACTACGGCTCTGTATCACTCCCGAATCGCGCATGCGCAGACGGCGGCGAGGACGCCGTGCCATGACACTCCCCTACCTGGCGGGACGTACAGAGCACCTGTAGCCCCCCCCCCGAACCCGGAAATAAGCACCACAATGTTGTTGCACAGAGAGACACCTGCCCTATCCAGTTGCACAGTTTTAAAGGAACAAAAAAGTAAGACAATAATCATTTGAAGATGCCTAACAAGCAAAGGAAAGGGGAGGGGAGGGGAAGAGAGGAAAAGAAAGGGGAAAAACACAAATGCCTGTAATAAAAAATGGAAACCACCAGCCTGGGAAGATGGAGCTGATCCTTTTGCGACTTCCACTGCATTGATCATGGATGTGATAGCAGACTGCGTTCCTGTGAGGAAACTCTGCAAAATGACCGCAACAGATCCACAGAGGGTTTCCCAGTCTTATCAGCGCTGTGAGCGGCCCAAGAACAGGGACTGCGCACGGGAAAGGCTAAACCCAGCGGACGCTGCCGACTGCAGAGGTATGGACATACTGCTACTCTTCACCAGCACAAGAAGGTATGAGGAAAAAAAGGAGAATGTTGGGGGAGGGACTATGCCTTTAATTTATGCTATTCACTAGTCCTGAAGGAGGAGTCGAGGCGGAGCTCTATCACAGGTATGCTGCCATGGAGGCACCAGGAAAAAATAACGCCCCCCCCCCCCGTCCAAAATTAAGCACATCATCCAGCATGCTACAAAATTAGAGATGGGACAATCACCCCTCCCCACCAACAAATACCATTGCAGTCTATGGGAACTGACTTGTTAATTTTGCTAGTCCCCACTTGGCTGGCTTATCTTCTAGTTATTGGCCTTAAAATGGGGGCCCAGGTCCCACCCTATGGGACATATATCAATGTCAACAATTTGGAAAACAACAAAAACAAAACAAAGAGAAGTGCCTTTAAATATGCCAAATTGCTTAAGGGACATTTCACACCACATGCAGTGCATTGCGTTTTTTATGCATCCAAAATGCATGGAAAGTTGGTTATATAGTTCTAAATGGCAGTGTTTGTTCCAGTGCGTTCCAGTTCCCCCAAAAAAGTAGAACATGCTGCATTTTACCTGCACTGGACTGTACTGGAACGCAGCAAAACACATCATAAACGCACTGGAACGCACCGGAACACACCTAAATGCACCAAAAACGCACTGGAACACACTTGTCCTTATCTATGGTTAATAAAAAAGAGGGTTGAAAAAAAAGCACTGGACTGCATCAAAAACGTACCAAAAATGCACTGGAACGCATGAAAAACGTGCATGCAGAAAAGCACCTGGAACGCATTCGGATTGCGTTTCTATGGTGTGAACTGGCCCTAGTTCACACTATAGAAACGCAGTCTGGGTGCGTTCCAGGTGCTTTTCTGCATGCGCGTTTTTGACACAGTCCAGTGCATTTTTGATGTGTTTTTGATGCAGTCCAGTGTTTTTTCCCCCTCTTTTCACTTAGGACAAGTGTGTTGCAGTGCGTCTTTGGTGCATTTAGGTGCGCTCCGGTGCATTCCAGTGCATTTTTGGTACGTTCCGTTGCTTTTTTGATGTGTTTTACTGGGGTCCAGTACAGTTTTGTACCTAAAAAATGCAGCATGACCAATTTTTTTTTTGCTTTCTGAAACGCACTGGAACGGACTGCAGTGGTGTGAACTATGCCATTGGCATTAATGTGATCAACTTTCTTTGCGTTTTTCATGCATCAAAAAAACGCACTGCACTGCATCCGGTGTGAACTGGCCCTAAATATCATACCCGGGGGGTGTCTATAGTATGCCTGTAAAGTAGCACATGTTTTCCATGTTTATAACAGTTGGAGAGCAAAATGACATTTCTAAAGTAAAATAATAGTCATTTAAAAGTCCTTGCGGCTGTAATGAATTGCTGGTTCCCGTCAATACAGATAAGAGTCATTGAAAGTCTTTGATTACACAAAAAACAAAAGCGTGGGGGTCCCCCAAATTCCATTACCAGGCCCTTCAGGTCTGGAATGGATATTAAGGGGAACCCCGCTGCAATTTTTTTTTTTAAATGACGTGGGGTTCCCCCCAAATATCCATACCAGGCCCTTCAGATCTGGCATGGATTTTAAGGGGAACTCCACCCCAATTTTTTTTAAAAAATGGCGTGGAGTCCCCCCCAAAATCCACACCAGACCCTTATCTGAGCACATAACCTGGCCGGCCGCAGGGGAAAAGGGGGGGACGAGAGAGCGGCCCCCCCTCCCTCCTGAACCGTACCAGGCCACATGCCCTCAACATGGGGAGGATGTCCCCATGTTGATGGGGACAAGGGCCTCATCCCCACAACCCTTGCCCGGTGGTTGTGGGGGTCTGCGGGTGGGGGGCTTATCGGAATCTGGAAGACCCCTTTAACAAAGGGGACCCCCAGATCCCCCCCCCCTGTGTGAAATGGTAATGGGGTACAAATGTACCCCTACCATTTCACAAAGAAAGTGTAAAAAATTTAAAAAATGACAAGAGCCGGTTTTTGACAATTCCTTTATTAATGTCTTTTCTTTTCTTCCATCTTCTTCTTCCATCTTCTTCTTCCATCTTCTTCTTTTCTCCATTCGGGTTTCTTCCTCCATCTTGTTCTTCATCTTCATCTTCCTCTTTATCTTTATCTTCATCTTCATCTTCCTCTTTATCTTCATCTTCATCTTCCTTCTTCCTTCGGTCTTCTCGTCCGCATCTTGCTCCGGCGTCTTCCCTTCTTCTTTCTTCTCCGGCCGCTCCGTTTGAATTGGAGGTTCCCGCTGTGCGACGCTTCAGTTCTTCAGTTCCCCTCTGGGTCCGCTTACACCCGGTGACCCCGCCCCCCTCTGACACACATGGATTTCACGGGGACTTTCCCTGTGGTGTCAGAGGGGGGCGGAGCCACCGGGTGGCAGCGGACCAAGTGGAGAACTGAAGCGTCGCACAGCGGGAACCTCCAATTTAAACGGAGCGGCCGGAGAAGAAAGAAGAAGGGAAGATGCCGGAGCAAGATGCGGACGAGAAGACCGAAGGAAGAAGGAAGATGAAGATGAAGATGAAGAGGAAGAAACCCGAATGGAGAAAAGAAGAAGATGGAAGAAGAAGAAGGAAGAAGAAGATGGAAGAAAGGAAAAGACATTAATAAAGGAATTTTCAAAAACCGGCTCTTGTCATTTTTTACATTTTGACACTTTCTTTGTGAAATGGTAGGGGTACAATGTACCCCTTACCATTTCACATAGGGGGGCCGAGATCTGGGGGTCCCCTTTGTTAAAGGGGTCTTCCAGATTCCGATAAGCCCCCCGCCCGCAGACCCCCACAACCACCGGGCAAGGGTTGTGGGGATGAGGCCCTTGTCCCCATCAACATGGGGACATCCTCCCCATGTTGAGGGCATGTGGCCTGGTACGGTTCAGGAGGGGGGGCGCTCTCTCGTCCCCCCCTCTTCCCCTGCGGCCGGCCAGGTTATGTGCTCGGATAAGGGCCTGGTGTGGAGTTTTGGGGGGACTCCACGCCATTTTTTAAAAAAAATTGGGGTGGAGTTCCCCTTAAAATCCATGCCAGATCTGAAGGGCCTGGTATGGATATTTGGGGGGAACCCCACGTCATTTTTAAAAAAAAATTGCAGCGGGGTTCCCCTTAATATCCATTCCAGACCTCAAGGGCCTGATAATTGAATTTGGGGGAACCCCCACGCTTTTTTTTTTGTTATCAAAGACTTTCAATGACTTTTCTCTATATTGCCGGGAGCCGACAATTCATTACAGCCGCAGCTGCTTTTAAATGGCTTTTTTGTTCCTTTAGAAATGTCATTTTGCAGGCGCACTGTGAAGTTCAGAGCTGCGCCTGTTCAACTTATGCAAATTAGTTTACGTGACTTGACATTTACTAAAATTTTGCCGGCGCAGTGTCTTGGCGCAAGAAAACAAGGAAAATTGCCGCGCTGAGCTCAAAAAAACCTCCCGCAGCTCGAATCGTACTTGCCGGCGCAGCGGGCTGGTTTTGAAAAAGTTACTTTATCACTCAATTTTGGGCATATTAGTTATTTGGGCAGGTGTCACTACACTTCCTCACATCACCCCACATCACCCCCATTATATTCTCACTTCCAGCTTCTTTATATTTAGTGTTTAACATGCCGTGCGCCAGGTCCATAGTGGCGCACTGAGCGCCTCCTCCCGTCCACCGACAACACTATAGTAAATGGGAAATAGGGCTGCGCTACAGGCGCTAATGTTTTGTAAATACCGAAACTGCCATTGCGCACGCAGATGCGCCAATACTCATGACGCAAACGTTTCGTAAATCAGCCCCATTGTGACACATTACGGCTGTGTCTGTTACATTGACTGCAGCGTAGCCTTTATAGTCTTGTTTACAAATCCAAAGGGTAACTCCTCTTTTATGGGGAAAAAAAAGAACAAATAAAGAAAAAATAATATAGCGTATATAATTGCGACACTACTCATATTGTAATTGAATGTTATTAACAATTACCTTTCCTTTTCAATCTGCAGCCACTGTAATTTTTTGAGAATGCATTGCAATATGCTATCTGGAGTTGTTGTGTACACAGAGTGTGTACTGACTACTCCCCAGAGACATCATTTCCTGCTTGTGTGATTGGCTCACTAATTTTTCCCGAAGTCTGCCTAAGATACAAGTCAGATTTCAGGCATCCCCTGCAACTAAAATGTCATTTTTGGAGAGATACTTTTAATAGGAACACAGCCAAAGGGTTTGCAGGCCCAGCCGATTTCCTCATTAAAGCCCTGCAGCTGCACTCCTGACAGTTAATTATGAAACCACTCCCATTAGACCCACTTAGTACAGAGGCACAGACCAACACACATGTATTTCTTCAGAATAACAAAATGTAGGAATCTGCAACAAAGTTTGTTATAATCCTTGCAATGTACATAGATCACCCAGAGGGGAATGTATGCTGGCAGCTCTGCATACCATATCTGCCAACACTTTAGCATATACAGTAGGTCACAGGAAACAGACATTCCCCAGGAAGACTGAGCTTTCACTTTTGAAGGAGGCTGAAGACAACCAGATATCTAATAGCGCAGCACAATTAACTGAACAGATGAGTGATCCTAAATGAAGCTACACGTTTCGGGAGGCATTAAATAGATTTTCAGTGTTTGAAAGCTGTTTGTCCTGTCAAGGCAGGTAAAGATTAGCGGAACCGTGTCCAATTCATTCTACTGTTCCTCTAAGTGAAGTAGGAGACAGAAATAAAATTGGCATAGTGAATTCCCTGCCAAAATGGAAAGTAAACAGGGCCTTAGGCAAAATGTCTAGAAACATAGCACAGTTATATTGCTAGTAGGAACAAGATGACAGCTAAGAACTTGCCAAGCTGAAGTAATTTCTGGGAGAAACATTGACTTTAGTGTTAGACGGCAAACAGAGCAGGTCAAGAAAGAAAAAAAGAAGGTAGCCATGAAGGCCTGTAGAACTAAACATAAAAAAATGGACTGATAAGCATAGTCTGATTGAAGTTTCAACCACTTGAGTACCAGCTTGTATTACCTCTTCATTACCGGGCCATTTTTCAGTTTTCAGTGATGTGATAGTTTGTCTGAAAATTACTCCGTCATGTAGTACTGCACCCAAATTCATTTTATATCCATTTTTTTGAGACAGATAGAGCTTTCTTTTGGTACTATTTAATAACTGCTGGGTTTTTATTATTTACTATAAAAAGGAAAGAAGACAAAAAGAAAAAAACTGTTTCCCTTCCTCTTGCCAGAATAGTATGAAAACCGCAGAATTTTTTTGAAAAACCGAACGCCCAAGGTGATTTCATTTTTTTACACAATTATTTTGAAATTAAAACAACTTGCTGCTACTGAGGGGGGTTTTACAGAGAGGTTGAGAATGGTGCACTGGATATATTAAATGTACAGGTCATATAGAGGAGGGAATAAGTGAAGGGGTTAATGTACTAAAGTGCTGGTCACATACAGTGACAGGACGGAGATGAAGGGGTTAATGTTCAGATGTGCAGGATAAGGGAGTTGAAAGGGTTAAAATACAGATCACATAAAGACAGCACAGAGATGGTATAAGTAAGAGAGGAGGGGGCATGAAAGGGTCAATTAAAAATGATCCCTGTGTCACTGAAACAGAATGAATGAACTGTATGTCAATCGAGGCCCTGGTTGACCTGAGGCATTTTCGCTAGAGGGGTCTGCTCATCACCGCCAGGAGGGTGACTTCATCCGTGATCACACTACTCTCAGCCTGACCGGTTTTACAGTTTTAAAGTTCTGCATTCCTACACCAACACTTTCTATCCATGTAGTGGCCCATGTTATCAGATGTCAGGTATCCTCTTGAATGATATCACTCAAGCCAGAGGCAAAGATTATACCATTTATTGAGTGCTTGCAGATTACAATTGAAGGAAGCAACACCTCTTCACAGGCGATTTAACAAAATGTCTGTAGCAGTTTATACCCAGCTTCAGTGACATAACAAAAGTCTCTTGTCCCACAGTTAGGGGTGTACTGAAAGCAGAACTAAAGTCGGGGATACTCCCCTATTCTCCAACAGATCCCTTGCCCATCTCCTCAGTTTCTTATGGGCGCTAGCCTTTCGCCATCTTGGTTGGCCAGTGCAGGATGATGTCACACCGGCACATACATAGGAGTGTAGTCATCCTGGCACACTGGCAATGTGCCGGAAATTTAAATGGAGATGCACGTGTGCAGCTTCAAGTACATTTTGCAAAGGATTGTGAACTGGCAGGTAATTGTATTTTTTTAGCAGAAGAGATATTGTACAGTATGTCTCTTCTGCAATAAAGAACCAACCTGTTAACAATTTTTCTCGAGTCATTGGTTCCGCTTTAAGCAATTAGCCCAACTCCAGCTGGGTCCTTCTTCAAGGAAGGCCCACTTAGAGAAAACAGGAACATAACTTTGCTACTCCATAATGCTGCTTTCTCTCTGTACTATTCCCAACCCTTAGGCTCCTATTCACTCCTGGGCGTTTTGGGATCTCAAAATGCACTAAAATAGCAAAACACAGGTTCAGGTGTCATTATTTTCAATGGTACCTATAATGCAGTGGGGTTTTGCTGCGATTGTCGCCCAATTGATCGCAAGGGAAATCACATCATGTGAAGCTTGTCGCTCAAAAGAAGCTCCGATTGACAAGCTTTTTTCCATGATTGAAAAGCGATTTCAACAAAACCCGCTTCGTTTCATGTGACATTGAAATAAATGGCACCTGAAGCTGCGTTTTGGGATTGTAGTGCATTTTTAGATTGCCGCCAGAATCGTGATGCCCAGGTGTGAAGCTAAGCTCCAACACCAATTTAATAGGATCCTGCCAGGAAGGGCTTAACCATGACATCACTTCCTTGGGATGTACTAGGAGAGGCCCAAACTAAAGGGGACACTATTAACCACTGCCTACACATTCCCTGATGCATCAGGAAGAGAGTGATGGAGCTTAGGGCATTGCTAGGATTGCTCTCTACCTACATTTATATAGAAACCACTAAATATAAACATATGAGCAGTGCATAAACAAATTTGCAAATGTGAATATGATAAGTGGTGAAACAAAAATTGCATAAATGAACACAATCTATAAAGTGAAAAATGTATTCATAAATAAATTGTCCACAGTGATCCAAGAATAAAGTGAATAATCCTTAAACTGTCCACGGAGGTGATTTGATTGATATGCGTCAACCCGTGCATAAATCCTTAAGTGATAAAGTCCACGCTCTTCAGCAATGGAAATTGCAACCAAATAAGTGACATCCACCACCAATAAGCCAATACAATCTGCTTACCAGAGCCCCATGGTCCCTTGTTACAGGGGACCCAGGGAGGCGTTAGAGTAGAAACACAGCTGGGCTAAATGACTCCAAGGACCCACCGCACCATTAGTCCGCACACTCCATGATGATGGATACCAAATGTTGTGGATCAAGTATAAAAAACAAAATGCCTCTAATAGTGTAAAAACTTCTTGGCTTTAATGAATTTAAAATATAAATATTGCACTTACAATATTGCAGTGACAGAAATGCCTTAAGCCTGCTGCGCCGGCCGGACGCAAGCAGGCAAACCCGTCCGTCTAGGAGACACGAGCAGTACAGGAAGGTGACGTCAGCGCGACGCTCGTTCTACCCTACTAGTTTCGTGATAGGTCACGTCTTCTAGGGGCACGGGCGGCGCACTGCGTCACCTCACTATGTACACAACAACATTAACCTAAGCCTCGTTCCCAGTCCTCATGCACATGCGCATTACGACACCTACGTGACCAAGCCTCGCTCTGGGCCGCCGTCCACGCCGTATGGTGTGTCATGGCTGTCGCGTAATATCGCAAGATTTAATAGGCCAGAACTAAGTGAATGGGGGAACAAAAATCACGGGATGCAGCAATGTTCACCATTATGGCGGGAACCAAAGCCGCGGGACACCATAATACCTGTAACAAGGGACCACAGGGCTCTGGTAAGCAGATTCTATTGGCTTATTGGTGGTGGATGTCACTTATTTGGTTGCAATTTCCATTGCTGAAGAGCGTGGACTTTATCACTTAAGGATTTATGCACGGGTGGATGCATATTAATCAAATCACCTCCATGGACAGTTTAAGGATTATTCACTTTATTCTTGGATCACTGTGGACAATTTATTTATGAATTAATTTTTCACTTTATAGATTGTGTTCATTTATGCAATTTTTGTTTCACCACTTATCATATTCACATTTGCAAATTTGTTTATGCACTGCTCATATGTATATATTTAGTGTTTTTTTATATGGTTTAGTGTGACTTTATTATTCTTTCTTATTCTGATCACTGTTTGATGTTGCACTGAAAGTTGCAGCTTTGCACCAGCTTTTATTAGCACTTTTCCGATATTCCCTGGGAACTAGGAATTGTTTATTTTATCTTAGCGCAGTTTCTCCCCCTCTTTTTTCTATACCTACATTTATATATCTGTGTATATACAGTGAATAAGTATTTGAGCTCTTGCACATGAGCCCTGGTGGTTATGTCTACCACTGATGTATATAGGGCACAGTCACTTTATGAAACAATTTCAGAAACAGATAACTCATAAAATGAGAAGCTTCCAGGAAGTACAACAACACTGCTGGTTCTAAACACAGGATGTTTGTGAACTGAAATTCCCTCAAAATGTGTGCAGGCCCGTCGCTGCAGGACAGGCAAAACAAGCAATTGCTTGGGGCCCCGAGCTGGCCTGGGGCCTCCAACTTCCCCTTCCCAGGCTGTAGCGTGGCCGAGCTCCTCTTCCTTCCTCCTGTCAGTCCGTCCGAGTACCGTGTGGTACAGGAGATTCAGTTTCCTGTTCCCGGCCGGTCTGACAGGAAGTGCACACTGAGTGCTCACTTCCTTTCAGTCCGGCTGGGAACAGGAAACTAAATCTCCTGTACCGCACGGGACCCAGCCGGACTGACAGGAGGAAGAGGAGCTCGGCCACGCTACAGCCTACAGGGAAGAAGGGGAGGTGAGAATAGAAAAACATAGGGGGTAAAAAGAACATGGGGGGGGGCCCGGGGGAGTAAAAAAAACATAGGGAGGGGGGAGGAGTAAAAAGAATGTGAGAATGACCACGGTGATAATGGATCACCAACTCATAATAAATGAATGTGACATATATATAAGCACAAGTGCATGATAACACAATAGAAAGTTGTAACAAGTGATGCTATATGGTGATAGTAAGAGTCTCTCAGTGACTGTGAATAGAAAGAGCTCACTGGCACACTGGCACAGCCGGGTGGAGGGAAAGTGATCACAAAATGGTATAATATGAATAAAAGCAATGTGGGAAGCATAAAGATGCTGGCATAAAGATGCTTTTATTCATATTTTACTATTTTGTGATCACTTTTATTGGCTATATTTTACACTGATTTGTAAGATATTTTTATAAATAAACCTCATTGGTTGATCTACACCATATGGAGCCCTCTTTTATATTTCATGCTATGCTGGGGCACTAGTGATTCATCTTGCCCCACCATCATACCTTCCATCCACCCGGCTGTTGCTTTTCTGCTTGCTCTGGTTCTGCACTTTGCGTTTGTGCGTATGGGGGGGGGGGGGGGCTGTTCTCATGTCCATTTTGCTTGGGGCCCCCAAATTCCTTCAAACGGCCCTGAATGTGTGACATCTGGCTGAAGTAATGTCCTGCCCCTGGTGCTCCGTGACTTGGCATGTTGAGTAAGATTTCTGTTTCTTCGTTTTTTTAGTGAATAGTGAAGGCTAGATGCATGGGGAAAGGACACAGGCAGCTGTGAAAGCATGAGATTGCAAGAATGTTTTTTATTATTATGTAAGGGTTTGAGGAACATATCTTCTTACACAACTGTCAGTGGAGCATGTTCTATAATGGAAGCTTTCCCTTCTATTCCTGTTTTGGTGACAGTGACAAATAAAGATTGGGGACTTGAATTATAGCTCATCTCCAGCCCTGTTATTTTTTATATATATACTTGCGATGATAAAGCCACCACTTTCTTATTTGGGATATGATTTCACATTCTGAGACTGTTAGATAGTGGGTTTTGATGTATGCTTTGCCTTTTATGCTTAGGCAACTTTGTACTTTTTGAAAAAAGATTTCAATAAAATAATTGTCAGCTTTCAAAAAAATTGGGGACTTGGACAGCAATAAAAACCATGCAGGAATTCGGATAGAACCCATTCTATCCGAAATAAATAGAACAGACTTAGCTTTACCTACACCTTACAGTGGAACTTCAATCTCCAAATCAACATTGATTATTTTTAATCCTCATGCTGCTAGTAAATAGATAGAAAAGTATATCATATTTACTTTTTTATTTTTGTAGCACTACCCCCAAAGGAGCTGCTGGTTTTGTTTGGGTCTGCCCTCTGATTCTCAACCCCTTAACTGGCTCAAACCCTCCCTTGGCACAACTGGTAATAAAAAGAATTGTAATACCCACTGACTATTGGGAAAACAAAAGTCCTTCAGGCTAACAAAAGTGCATCACACAGGCTTTATACTTAACCAAAATTAAAGTTTACTTAGTAAGAGATAAGAAAACAGGTTAAGACATTTATGTACTTTCAGTTGACTCTGCAGGGCCCTGCAAGAGTCAATAATATGTATTGAACAATAGTTATACACAACGTTAATGCCTACTTTCTCTGAATGAAAGTCCTATGCTCGCGAGCTCCCCCTAGTGGGCAATACCACCTTATGTGCCGTCACTGTTAGTTCCAGTCAAGCCTGACTAAGATTAGTGTACAAATTCCTCAATGGTGGGAGTCTTCGCTAGCAAACGTTGGTGCACATACTATTTGTAATCCAATGGGCGTTAAAGGAAGAACTGAACTCCCGCAATGCTTTTGGGAGTGTGAAACTCTCAGGAGGTGCAAACGCCAACTTTAAACTGCGCACTACCACACGATGCAATATGTTCCGGTGCATGGCGCACTACTCTAATGGTAATGGGCCTTAAAGTGGAGCTCCACCCTAAATTTTAACTTCTGCTAATCAGAACCCTCCCCCCCTCAGGTGTCACAATTGACACCTTTCAGGGGGGAGGGGGGTGAAGATACCTGTCTAAGATAGGTATTTTCACCCACATCCGGGAGTCCTCTCTCCGGGAAATCTGCGGGAGACACGTCACTTCCCCCAGACTTCCCGTAGTGTTCTGGGAGACACTCGGCTCCCAGAACACAGGAGGACGAATCAGAACGGCGCATCGCGACTCGTGCATGCGCCGCAGGGAACCGGGCATGAAGCTGCAAGGCTTCACTTCCTGGTTCCCTCAGTGAGGATGGCGGAGGGCGCAGCAGAGTGACAAGCGATCGCTCGTCCTCTGCTGCGGACGTCGCTGGACTCCAGGACAGGTAAGTGTCCAAATATTAAAAGCCAGCAGCTGCTGTAGCTGTAGCTGCTGGCTTTTAATATATTTTTTTCCGGCGGAGCTCCGCTTTAAGAGTCACAGGCCTATACAATAGTTAATGAATCCTGGGCAGGTGCCCGCTCACCCAAACAGGCCTAGTCCACTTGGCACGATCCGCTGTCGGTACCTCGATCCGCGAGGTCCCTCTCCGGTCCCTCTCACAGCCGCCGTAGATGTCGGTTGGTGGATGACTCCGGTTTTTGGGAAGCGCGAGCTGGTTACACGGAAAGTGATCCCTCTCTGGCTTGGTGATCCTCCGCAAAACTACAGGTCCAGGCTTTGGGCCTAGTCGCTCCGGCAGCAGGCCTCACACAGACTTTCTGCTTGTTTGAGGGCGAAGTCCAGAGAGAGTGAGCACGGTCTTGCCCCTCCTTTAAGTAAGCTCCCCCAGCAGGCTGTGAGGTGGTTGAAATGCATTCTGGGAGTACAGCAGCACTGTGGGTACCATAGTCTATTAGATATCCATGGCAATGGAGTCCCTTTCTCCCTGTATCATAAGTTCTATAATGCATCACTGAACATAAGTAAACAACAGTCTAGAGGGTTGTACCTGGAACATCAAAGGGAGTTTGGGGTATACTCCATATAACAATAGTCTATTACAGTAGAACCCAGCTACATTTTATTTCTTCAGTTACTTCCTGGTTTCTTGCCTAGACAAATGATACATCACAAGAGTCTTCGGGAGGGGAGGATATGGGGAAGGGTTTTCTCAGCTAAGCACAGTCTCCTGCATGCATGCATGAGCTAAGGGCAGATGGATTCCAGGAAATAAATGCTACATGCATAAATCATTTGCCCTTACTCAATATGGCCATTGGCAGAAATGCTAGGGGTTATTTTATAAAAGTGATTTCTTAAAGTGATTGTAAAGTCTTTTTAAAAAAAAAAATAACAAACATATTATACTTACCTCCACTGTGCATTAATCCCTAAAGTGATTGTAAAGTCTTTTTAAAAAAACAAACAAACAAACATGTTATTCTTACCTCCAATGTGCAGTTGTGCACAAAGCAGCCCAGATCCTCCTTTTCTCGGGTCCCTCTTTGCTGCTCCTGGCCCCTCCCTCCTATCGAGTGCTCCCTCAGCCGGCAGCTCTCTATGGGGGCACCCAAACCAAGCAAGAGCTCCGGATATCCATTCAGACATGGAGCCCTGACCCGCCCCGCCCTCTCTCTTCCCTGATTGGCTGACTGACTTTGATTGACAGCCACGGGAGCCATAGCGCCACTGCTGTGTCTCAGACAATCAGAACGATTGTCCCAGACAGTTTAGACACTCGTGGACATCGCTGGAGGGAGAGGGGGCTCAGGTAAGTAATTAGGGGGGCTGAGAGGAGCTGCTACACACAAAAGGTTTTTTAGCTTAATGCATAGAATTTAACACCAATAGAGCTTTCTTTTGGTGGTGTTTAATAATAAGTGGGTTTTTTATTTTTTGCTAAACATACTAAAAAAGACCATAAATTTCTAAAAAATATCAACAACTTTTTTTTAGTTTCTGTTATAAAATTTTGCAAATAAGTAATTTTTCTCCTTCAGTGATGTGCACTGATGGGCATTGATGAGGCTGCAATGATGGGCACTGATGAGGCAGCACTTATGAGGATTCACTGATGAGGCTGCACTGATGGGCACTGATAGGCAGCACTGGAGGGCACTGATAGGTAGCACTGATAGGCGGTACTAATGGATGGCACTCATGGGCAGCACTGATGGGCACTGATGGGGCTGCACTGATAATCCGGGTGCTGATGATCAGTGCCCTGATTATCTGTGTACATGTCCCCTGTGACACTGCCCTAAAGGGGGGGATTTTGGGACTTTGAATGAAGCACAATGAAGTGCCTCCATCCCTGATTCAAGTAGATAAGGGAAAGGAATTTGGGACTTTAAATGAAGCAATTGAAATGCAAAGGTACAAATAATTAAAAATATTTAATTCATAACATAGATATAAATCCAGTAATAAATATAATTTCATATATATATATGGCATGAACAGAGTATAAACGTATGAAATAAATGAGTACATACATAAATACATAATCATAGCAAATGCATAAAATTGGATATAAATGCATGAAATGACATGGCCTACAGATGCCAGCGGCAGCATGCCCGATACTTGTGTCTGTGTTCACATATCATATCAAAATATGATGAGTTGTATAATAGTAACATCTTCAAACATGATAAATAATGGGTAGATAGCATTCCATATATGGTGTAGCTGTGGCATCAAACATAGCTCGAAGCGTTTCGTGGATGTCTCCACTCATCAAAAGCGGCGGCCATTGCTGATTCACTCCACACGTTATCACCATGGGAGATGATCAACCTGTGCCATACACACACAATTTTAGGTAACCTACCTACACTTATTTTTCATGCACTTCCCATTGGCTTTGTTTGTTACATACCCCTATGGCACACATAAATTTGATTTTTATTTATTATTTTTTGTTTATATACATTTGGTCCATGTCCTTTCGTGGGCTATTTTAAACAACACATATGTACACTTTACACACATTTATTCCCTGGATAAATCTATGGCATACAACACCCACCCTCACTCACTACACCTTTTTTACACTTCCCCTCCCTACCTACACCTAATCATCTCCACTTCCTTCACCTAGAACCGGGTGCACATTCCAGCATGTTTGCCCATTCCCACGTGGTGGTATGTTGGGGTGTTCCGGCAATATTGACTGCTGCTTCGCAGGGTCCGAAATTCATCTTTTGGGGATGTTCTCTGCCTCAACCCCGGTTGAGACTATACAACTCAGACCACCGATAAATCCCACTATAGGAGTTGTGACAAACCTGTGTTTTTTTGTGATTATTTTTGAAACTGGTTGTTTCTCTCTACTTGCTTCTTACTTGCATAGAGCGCTCTATATACTAACAGACTGCTTAATATTTCATTTTCAGTATGTAGCGGGGTCTCCTTTAAGGCCCCGGGACTACGTTACCCAGAACCCCGTTCGGCACCCAGAGTGCAATTGGCCACCGTAGAGACTCATGGGAAGGGCTATTTAAGAAGGAGGCGAGGCGGAGCTCGGCCTCTTTGGACACCGCGCTGCAAGCAACACATCTTCCTGTGCGGATCTGCTGCAGTGCAAGGCCTGAAGCCTGGGGCCTTGCGCAACTACCAAAGAGCCTTCCACCCCACTGCGGAGCCTGGGTGGCATCTGACTTGTCGAGTGCGGGCATCAGTTGGATCGGGGACCCGATCGTTGCGGACGCTGTGTGTGGAGACACAGCAGGTGGAAGTCCCGGACTGGGATCGCGTCCGGAGTGGTGAGCGAGCACCTGCTCAATCCAATCGGTTGTATTGTGTTTAGGCCTATAGACTGCCTTGGCTCACCGATCATTTATTTGCTGTTTCCGCTGGAGACCGGTTGCAGGACAGAGTTAAAGGGTCTCCAGCATAGTGTTCCTTTTGACTGCCTACTTTGTGGATTACAATACTGTTCCTGAACGTGCACCACCATTTCAAGTTTGCATGCAAAGAAATCTTTATTCACAAGACTAAGTTTGATTCCATGTCAGCCCTGACTAGGGAGGGAAGGTAGAATATTGTTTAGTGCACCATAGGGCGCGTAGGTAGCAATAGCTGCACGTAGTGGATTACCGCGCTGTGCTATTGCCATACATATATTACATCTATTGCTGCAGGGCTCTGTAAGCCAGTTATATGTTATGTTTTAATCCATGCCCTTTTAACCTAAAGTAAAGCTGTTATACCTTGCCCCTTTGCTCTCACTGTGTTGTCATTACTCATAGTGCTTACACTTAATCTGAAGTTAAAGTGTGTATGTTACCAGGTGTAGATCATGATAGGAAACATCCCTAGACTAACTGTGCCACAGGGGACTATACAAGATTGCCGGGGGTTGGTGGAGCTGTACTCAGGGCCCGAAAAAAATCAAACCAGCGGCTCTCTTAACTGGGGGTAGCGCTACACGTGGGGGCTCTCGAGTCCGGGATTCTGATAAAGCAAGTAACGCGCCAAAAGTACCAGCATGGACCCACTAGAAGTAGGACAGTGGTGCAAGGCGGTCGGCACAGATTCAGCCGGGGCAGTGGTCATAGAACTCCCAGGGATATGGCAAGAAGAAGCGGTGAAGCAGCTAGTGATGTGACTGTCCACGCACCAGAAGTCATGGGTGGTGGATGTCAGGTCGAATTCTTTACTGACCCACGCATTAATAGAATGGAAGAATGAAATCCCAGAGCATTTCAAGAGGCCAAGTATAAAAGCAATAGATGATCAGACGTATAGCCTAATACATGCGCTGCCACAAAAGTCAGGAGGATGGTTCCAGACACCAAGATCATCACCTCCACAGATATCTCCACTGCAGTCCCCAAAAGTAGAAAAACGGAAGGTTAAAGAGAGTCCCGGGTTACCACCGGCCACCCTCAGCGCAGAATTATGCGCGGTCCTAGGGGAGATTGTAGCCCAGTGTAAGAGGGATCCCACAGACTACCAAATGTCGGGATACAGAAAACTTAGAATATTCTCTGGAAGGAAACCTGTACCTTCGGGTGAAGAGGGATTTGAGGAGTGGTTAGATGGTGCCACTCAGGCCTTAGAAGAATGGGAAGTCCCAGAACACAGAAAGAAACAGAGAATCGCTGAAAGTCTGATCGGGCCTGCTCTAGAGGCCCTTACGCAACCTCAAGATGAGCAAGACAGACTGTGATGCGCAGGACTATCTGGACATTCTACAGAATGTGTTCGGTGGAACAGAGAAAATCACTGAGCTCACTTACCAGCTGGAACACTGCTACCAAAAGACAGGAGAGAAACTGTCAGAGTTCATGAGGTGCCTGGATAAGATCCTGCATAAGATGATCCTAAAGAAGGGGATCGACCCACGAAAGGTGGATGAGGCCCGTGTTCAGCAGGGGATGAGAGGATCTCAGCCCCTGGACCCCATCGCATTGGCACTACGCACAAGACAGGACGGGAAGAGCCTGGAGTACCCTGACTTGATCCGGGTGGTCAGAGAGGAAGAAGCTATGCTGGAGGAAAAGAAGAGGGACCAACCAAGTGAGCCAACGAATCCTCCTCCAGTGATGGTCAGGACGGCCATGACCCTAGAACGAGACTCAGAGGTAGACACTTTAAAATCACAGATGTCTCAGGTGTTAGAGATGCTGACCTCCCTGATTGCAAAAGATTCAAAGGTTCTAGAGAGAGAGGGACCAAAGAAGGAGTTGTTCCCAGACGCTTCAGTGCCCATTCCCCTACAAGATTGGGGGGATGTGATCTGTTTTAACTGTGGAGGAATTGGCCATATTGCAGCTGTATGTTCCTGTCCCAAGAAAAAGAAAGCAGATAACCGCAAGCCGGCGGGAAACTCCAGAGGGCCCCGGTGAAGGAGTCAACCGGGTGCCCATCACCTTCAGTGAGCTCCAAACTGAATGAGAAGCCCAAGAAAAGAGGGGACAAGACCCCTCAGAAGAAACACAAGGTTCCTCAGTGGGAACGTACCCCAAGGAAAGAGTGTAATGTCCCTCAGCGGGTAGTTACACCCGTTAAGAGGAGGGAGATCAATGCATACCAGGCCCAGGAGAGGCTTAAGTCCGAAGAGAAGTGGAAAAAAGGAAGTACAAAAGGGAAACGCAAAGATCCAAGGAAAGAGACCCCTTTGAAGCGATATCCAGAGAAGCTGGTGCGCCCATCCCCCATAGTGCCCATTCAAGTGGAGGGAGTTTACACAAAAGCCATATTGGATACAGGGGCACAGGTGACCCTGTTGTATCGGGACTTTTATGACAAACACTTAAGTCACCTACCCATCAAGAAGATAGAAGAACTAGAAATCTGGGGAATCGGGACCCAGAGCTTCCCTTATGATGGCTACCTGCCCATAAAACTGACCTTCGACCCATCTGTGGCCGGGAAGGCTGAAGTGTTTGATACTCTGGCAGTTGTGTGCCCTCGGCCGCCTGGAGCCAACAAGAGTTTCTTAATAATAGGAACAAACACAGACCTGGTCCGGAGGCTTCTGACCCCTCTTGCAAGCAGGAAAGACTCGGCCGCCACCAAGATTCACCCCATCTTGAAGACAGCCTACCAGCGGTTGGTCCTGGAGCAGAAGGCCCCAGAAGAGGGAGTGGGGAAGGTCTGGAGACTTGGAAAGAAGGGAGTGGTGTTGCAGCCCGGCGAAGTAACCTGTCTCCGAGCCACTGTGAAACTTACTTGGGAGCAACCTGGACCCTTTGTCATGTTGGAGCCAGACCCAAGGGAAGAACACTCGGGTTTGGAAGTAATCCCAGAAGTGGTCCCACTGAGGGCTCTGAAGAAGGCTCACTATAAGGTCCCTGCGAGTGTCAGGAATACTACGGATGGCCCCATGGAGATCCCAGCCAGGGTGTTGCTGGGCCAGGTGAGCCCTGCTACCCCAGTTGCTCTGTCGGATGCGGAGAAGACGGGTGAAGGAGGGAATGTTTGGGAGAAACTCTCCATGGAGAACCCAAACCTGCCCAGGGCTTGGAAAGAGAGAGCCAAGGCCCAGTTGACCAGGTGGAAGAAGATCTTCTCTCAAGATGAGTTCGATGTGGGGTGTGCGAGGAGTGCCACCTATCGAATCCGCCTCCAGGAAGACAAGCCCTTCAGGGAGAGAGTCAGGTGAGTCCCATTAGCAGACCTGGAAGATCTGAGGGAACAACTTGGAGAACTCAAGAGGACCAGTGTGATCCGGAAGTCTAGAAGTCCCTATGCCTCTCCTATAGTAGTAGTCAGAAAAAAGAATGGATCGTTGAGGTTGTGTATAGACTACAGGACCCTCAACAGGAGAACCATCCCTGACCAGTACACCACTCCGAGGATAGAGGATGCCCTACAGAGCTTGTCTGGAGCCAAGTGGTTCAGCGTGATGGACCTCAAGAGTGGATACTATCAGATCCCTATGCATCCGGAAGACAAGGAGAAGACAGCCTTCATAACCCCAGTGGGGTTCTTTGAATTCGACCGAATGCCCCAGGGACTGTCCGGAGCCCCAGCCACCTTCCAACGTCTCATGGAGAAGACTGTAGGAGACATGAACCTTATCGAGGTCCTTGTGTACTTGGACGATGTCATTGTCTTCGGGAGGACCTTGGAAGAACACGAAGAGAGGCTGGAGAAAGTTTTGAGAAGACTCAGTGAGGAGGGACTCAAGCTTTCGCCCGAGAAGTGTAGGTTCTACCAATCTTCTGTTAACTATCTGGGACACATAGTGTCTGAAGAAGGGGTAGCCACAGACCCAGAGAAGTTGGAGGCAGTTACTTCCTGGCCACAGCCTACCACGGTAACAGAACTCAGATCCTTCCTGGGGTTCTGTTCTTATTATAGAAGGTTCGTGGAGGGGTTTGCCCGAATTGCCAGACCCCTGAATGAGCTACTCAAGACGGAAGGGGAAGAGGATGACTCGGGTCCCAGGAAGCCGGGAGAGTCAGTCCAAGACCAGTGGAACAAAAAGTGTGAAGAGGCCTTTCAGATGTTAAAAAAGCCTAACCACCGCCCCTGTCTTGGCCTATGCACACCCAAAGAGACCTTATGAACTCCACGTAGATGCCAGTCATGACGTTCTGGGAGGAGTGCTCTATCAGGAGCATGAAGCACAACTGCGACCCGTTGCCTACGTGAGCAGAAGTCTGACCCCCTCTGAAAAGAACTACCCCACTCATAAGCTGGAGTTCCTGGCCCTCAAGTGGGCGGTAGTTGACAAACTTAAAGACTACCTATATGGGGCAGAATTCACTGTGAAAACCGACAACAACCCCCTTACTTATCTCTTCACCACAGCAAAGCTGGATGCCACAGGACATAGATGGCTGGCTGCACTGTCTGGGTTCAATTTCAGCCTAAAATACAGGCCTGGGGCTGGGAATCGAGACGCAGACACTCTGTCTAGAAGATCTCATGCCCCTACCAGTGATACAGAAGACTGGACCCAAGTGGCACCTGACGGGGTGCGGGCCCTTTGCCAAGGGGCTGAACTTCAAGCCAGAGGGGGCTCAAGGGCAGAAGAGATAGGAGTTACCATGGTAGGAGTTCCCAAGCAATACTGTGGGGTAACCCAGTTGGAAGAAGATAATCTGCCAAAACTGTCAAAGAAGGAGTTGAGATGTGACCAATTGGAAGACCCCATGGGGAGATTGGTTCTGGAGGCCCTGGAGAGTCAGGATCAAAATAGACTCCTGCGCCATCCTTCAAAGGAAGCTCGCCTGTTGAGGAAAGAGTGGGACAGGTTACAGGTGCATCAGGGAGTGGTCTACCGAAGGGGCCCCTCTGATGACCTGGAAGACAAATGGCAATGGTTTCTCCCTGAGAAACACAGAGAGACTGTCTTGGTTGCCCTGCATGACAATCATGGACACCTAGGGGCAGAAAGGACCTTCCAACTGGTTAGGAGCCATTTCTATTGGCCCTGCATGAGGGCTGAAGTTGAAGAATACTGCCATTCATGTGCACGATGCATCCAGAGAAAGACTTTACCTCATCAAGCTGCCCCAATGGGCCATCTGCAAAGCCAAAGCCCACTTGATCTGGTATGCATTGTTTTTCTCTGCCTCGAACCCGACCTGAGTGGACTAGGAAATGTTCTGGTAGTAACCGATCATTTCACCCGGTATGCCCAGGCTTTCCCAACCAAAGACCAGAAGGCTTCCACAGTGGCCAAGGTACTTATGGAGAAGTATTTAGTCCATTATGGGCTACCACAGCGACTTCACTCAGACCAAGGGAGAGACTTTGAAAGTCGGCTGATTCGGAAGCTCCTGGATTCCTTAGGGATCAAGAAGACCCGAACCTCTCCTTACCACCCACAAGGGGACGCTCAACCGGAGAGGTTCAACCAAACTCTGCTCAATATGCTGGGGACCCTGAGTAGCGAGAAGAAACAACATTGGAGCAAGCACATAGCGGCTATAGTCCACGCTTACAATAGTACCACAAGTGATGCTATAGGCTACTCCCCTTACCGTCTCATGTTCGGGAGAGAAGCAAGATTACGGTAGACCTGGCCTTTGGTACCTCCATAGACCATTCCTCAGCCACATCCCACATGGGATATGTGGACAGACTCAGATACAGCTTGAAGGTGGCCTATGAACAAGCCCAAGCGGCTTCAGACCAAAGGGGGGCCCGCAACAAGAGGAACTTCGACCTGAAGGTTCGGATCCAAGACCTGCAACCAGGAGACCGAGTTCTTCTACGAAACTTGGGAGTCCCTGGGAAGCACAAGCTTGCAGACAGATGGAGACCTGAACCCTATGTCATTTGAAAGGAGCTGACGGGCCTACCTGTCTATAAATTGAAGCCAGAAGGGAAGGTGGGCCCATTGAAGACTTGGCATGGAAACCACTTACTCCCACTTGCTGAAGCAGTTCGGATACCACCTGCAAGGGACTCCTCAAGCCCAGACTCCATTCTGGATACCCCTAGGCCAAACACTCGGTCCCAGTCCTCCCAAAATCAAGACGTGGATATCTCTGAGCAAGGTGAAGATGAGAGACAGGAACTTGATTGGTTATGGCCTTCCCCAACTCCGGGAACTTCTGCTATAGATCTTCCTCCTGCCAAAGACACTATAGACAGAACACTGAATGCGGAAGCTACTGAATTAGTTCCATCCAGCCCTTTGTCAGATTGCTGGGAAGATGCCTGTGACACATACTCAGAGGAGGACCCAAGGGACTCTATGTACCTCCAGGATCCTGAACTAAGTGTTTCAGAGCCAGTGGAACCCCTCAAGCCTGTTCCAGAAGAGGAGCCTGCAGTGTCCCAGCCAGAAGTCCCAAGAGAGCAAAGAGCTAGACGAGTCATAAGGCCTCCCAAGAAGTTAACTTACTCACAAATGGGGAAGAGCTCAGAGGAGGCAGTGGTCACTGCAAGGAGGAGTACGGAGCATCCAGTTACCTCCACTGTTCATTTGGTGGAAGGCGACCCCAATTCATCCTCTGGCACAGTTAGGCAGGCCACTCATGATAGTGTGACCTGTGGGCAAGGGAATTCAACCCCTCAGTTTTGGTGGGAGTTCCCTTTGCCGACATCGTACACAGCATTGTCTAGAATTGTACGTAGTGTATGTTAGAAGTTATCTTTGGGGACCAAAGAGTTTAAGTGGGGGGAGTGTGTAGCGGGGTCTCCTTTAAGGCCCCGGGACTACGTTACCCAGAACCCCGTTCGGCACCCAGAGTGCAATTGGCCACCGCAGAGACTCATGGGAGGGGCTATTTAAGAAGGAGGCGAGGCGGAGCTCGGCCTCTTTGGACACCGCGCTGCAAGCAACACATCTTCCTGTGCGGATCTGCTGCAGTGCAAGGCCTGAAGCCTGGGGCCTTGCGCAACTACCAAAGAGCCTTCCACCCCACTGCGGAGCCTGGGTGGCATCTGACTTGTCGAGTGCGGACATCAGTTGGATCGGGGACCCGATCGTTGCGGACGCTGTGTGTGGAGACACAGCAGGTGGAAGTCCCGGACTGGGATCGTGTCCGGAGTGGTGAGCGAGCACCTGCTCAATCCAATCGGTTGTATTGTGTTTAGGCCTATAGACTGCCTTGGCCCACCGATCATTTATTTGCTGTTTCCGCTGGAGACCGGTTGCAGGACAGAGTTAAAGGGTCTCCAGCATAGTGTTCCTTATGACTGCCTACTTTGTGGATTACAATACTGTTCCTGAACATGCACCACCATTTCAAGTTTGCATGTGAAGAAATCTGTATTCACAAGACTAAGTTTGATTCCATGTCAGCCCTGACTAGGGAGGGGAGGTAGAATATTGTTTAGTGCGCCATAGGGCGCGTAGGTAGCAATAGCTGCACGTGGTGGATTACCGCGCTGTGCTATTGCCATACATATATTACATCTATTGCTGCAGGGCTCTGTAAGCCAGTTATATGTTATGTTTTAATCCATGCCCTTTTAACCTAAAGTAAAGCAGTTATACCTTGCCCCTTTGCTCTCACTGTGTTGTCATTACTCATAGTGCTTACACTTAATCTGAAGTTAAAGAGTGTATGTTACCAGGTGTAGATCACGATAGGAAACATCCCTAGACTAACTGTGCCACAGGGGACTATACAAGATTGCCGGGGGTTGGTGGAGCTGTACTCAGGGCCCGAAAAAAATCAAACAAGCGGCTCTCTTAACTGGGGGTAGCGCTACAAGTATATATGTGCATCTGACTCCTGATGATTGGTTGAAAGCCAAGAAACGCGTTGAGTTACCAACTTATGGATGCTAAAAAACTTTTCAAACAAATCTCTATATATTTCTCAATATATTGACCTTTGTATTTACTGTACCAATTATGTTTATCTTTTGATTTATTCTGTACTGACTGTACCATCATGTCCAGTGATTAACTATATTAAATATTTTTATATGAATTTTTTATAATGTAAATCCTTTGTGATTACGCTATTCATTATATATTATTGAATATTGATATATTTTTACATCATGGACCACTGATTTGGTGCTGTGACATTACAATAAATTTATTTCTCGGTAAAGAACCAGTTATCTACCCTTGACGCGCTTCACTCAAAGTCCCATTCCAATTTCTATCCTTCTTGTTACATGTATTTACTGTAGCGCACCCCCACAGGAGCAGCAAGTTTAGTAATCCCTCTAAAAATGTATAGACTGTAACATTTGGCAAAATTTGCTTTGACGTCACAATGGCTGGATTCCTCAACTTAAACTACTGAGGGGCATATGCAGAGAATATCAAACTCCCCTTAAGAAATTACAACCAACCATAACTTGTTGTAATAGTAGAAAAAGGAAAAAAAAATGCGCATAGAGACTGATAAGCTGCCAACACTCCACTAGACATATAGTGCAAAAAAACATAAAACAATAGTGTGGCGCTCAAATGTGAACAAAAAATTTACCTGGAATATCCAAGATGTGGATATATAGTGGGTGAACAATAAGTGAAAATGAAGTAATAAATAGTACAACATTCAATAAATCAAAATTCATGAATGCATATTATAAACCAGTCTATCTTTGAGAGAAAAAGACATGCATATAAAAGTCTTTCTTGTTGTTCAAGGTAAGGGAAAACTTGATCTGAAGGTGTGATAGGACTGACATGCTTACCAGAAAAGATGGACTCATATACTGTACAGCATGTGAGTCAAACAGGCAATCATGAGGAGGTACCTCAACAGGATCCAAAATAAGGAGATCGATGTTTAGAGAATAGGCCCCATCCGGTTGTAAGCGAGAGGTTCCAACATCAAGAAACAGGCTCCAGAATGTACGGTGGACCGCATCAGATGTTGCAATAATTCATGATGGTATGCATAAAAAACAAACAACCGCATAGTGTGACTCTGTATGGTAGGTTTAACCCATAGGTGTGCGCACAGGGTGTGCCAGGTGTGCCCAGGCACACCCTAATCACCCTGAGCAGCACAGATTCCCATTACTGCCCTGGCTCCCATCTTTCCCGCCGCATCGCTGTCAGCTACTCTCCTCTCCTATCGGCTGTTGCTGCTGGGATGTTTTAGGAGTGGGGAAGGGGCCAGTAAATATGTCACCGGCCCCCTCCCTTTCTGAATGAACATCGTGAGTGATTGGTAGTGTGTTTGGGTTTTGGGGTGCACACCCTAATGCAATAGGCTGCGCACACCTATGGTTTAACCTATAAAAGGAGGGGTGTACACTTACAAGAATTCCATGAAAGACATGCTTGTATCCAAAGTTGTATAAGCAATAAGCAATGACTCCATGAGCGTTAACCGACGAGTTTCGTCCTAATTAACATAATTTGGGATGTGAGGGTCGTGTGTGGTCATTGCAGTATATATAGAGTAGTTTGCCAATGGAAATTTGCATCCGAAATGGCAACCAGGGATACCTAGATGTTCAAATCTGCAATGTTCGAATATGGAGCCAGCGTGCGTCCCACGCCTCGCTAACAAACTGTCTTGAGTCAAAGCCCGGGGAAGCTGTGATCACACAAAATTAGAATTAGAATATTCACACGTTGTCAGAAACCATGAATCAGACCGAGACAGAAGTACAGTTAAATCACACTTGTTTAATAATAAAAATAAAAAGGTAAACGGAGTAAGCGTAGTCAAAACATAGCCAGAGTTCAGTAACCGGATACGGTAGTCGCCCAAGTCAATGTCCAAGAGCCAGCGATAAAGGTAGTAGAACAGCAAGCAGGATCTGTAGCCAGAGGGAGCGTCAGTAAAGCAAGTCTTCAACAGGAACGCAGGAGAAAGTCTCTTGTGATGTTAACACAGGTGAAGGCAGAGAACAAATGAACTGGAAGGCTTTAGGTAGGCAGAGCTGACGAGCAGGATCATCAACAGGTGGATCACTGTGAAGAGATGGGAGCTGGCAATTAGATGACAGCTAAGCTGCCAGCACAGAGAAGGAAACACGTCACCTCAGGGAAACAGGAAAAAGTAAATAAAATTTACCTTAGCCTCGTTACAGGCTCAAAACATTGAACATGTAAATACATACACAATCAGACGTGTCTGGAATGGGATATATATAAACAATGCATTAAAAAGTTTTATTTTGAGATAAATTACCAAATAACTATTGTGACAGCAGGAAGGTAAAGTCACCTGGTTGCATCCAGGGGGGTAGATATATTTCGCCCAGATTCAGGCTTTACGCCGATTTGTACAACTAGGTGGAGAGTTGTATAAGGCTAGTGTGCTCATGGATGACTCATACCTCTAGGGAGAGGGCTGGGCGTCGTGCAGACAGGGAGTTGATGAGACCAGCTGAACCTTGTCAGCTCATTTAGGCCTCTATAAGAAACTCCCAGATTCATTAGATGTTAGCTCATGCCTGGAACCAGACCTGTGTGGACTGTCTAGGGAGAGTGAACCCCTGTGCGGTGAGGCAAAGCCTGTGTGGCTATTTGTTTGGACTTTTACTAAACCAGGGACTTAGGGACTAGGACAGCACTAGGCTGATCCCAGTTGTTAGTTTAGGAAACCTGCATGTTTAGTCAGAGGTCAAACTGACCAGGATTTATTTTGTTTGTTTCTTTTTGGCTTTGCTGTGTTTTTGTCACTGTACATAGAGAAATAAGCCGCACCTTTTGATTTTGAAAACCACAACCTCCGTCTGCTGGCCCTGTTTTTGTGTGGGGAGCCCAACCAGGGGGTCACACACACCCGCTACCGAGTTAACCCCCTCACAGTTGGTGGAGAATGCAGGCAGTTTTTTTAAGCCAGCATGGAGGAGATACTGAAACAGCTGGCTCTAGCAAATGCCAATCAACAGCAGACAAATGCAGGTTTGCAAAGGAGCCTTGCAGCCCAGCAGCAAGCTCATCAACAAGCCCAGCAGCAATCTGAGGCCCGCTTCATAGACCTGTTACAGAAGCAAGAGCAGAGACTACAACAAATGGAAGCAGTAATGCAGCAACGTCCGCAGACCAGTGAGGAAAGCCGTCCCACTAATACCGCGTCCTTTGGGGTGAGTCGTTTATTGACAAAAATGACTGGAGAGGATGATCCAGAGGTATTTTTGACCACATTTGAAAGGACTGCTGAAAGAGAAAAGTGGCCTGAGGAGCAGTGGGCTGGACTGGTGGCTCCTCTGTTAACTGGTGAATCGCAGAAGGCTTACTATGACCTAGAGCCTGACCAAGCAAAAGACTATGTGATGCTAAAAGCTGAAATATTGGCAAGGCTGGGTGTCACCCTGGCTGTCCGGGCTCAGCGTGTGCATAACTGGACTTTCCAGCTTGGAAAACCCCCCAGGTCTCAAATGTATGATCTCATTCACCTGAGCAGGAAGTGGCTACAGCCAGAGACTTTGTCCGCACCGGAGATTGTGGAACGTGTTGTGATGGATCGTTTCTTGAGAGCTCTTCCTACCGCCATTCAAAAGTGGGTAAGCCACGGAGACCCAGAAACGGCCGGTAAACTTGTGGATCGTGTAGAGAGATACTTGGCTACAGAGAACCTGACGGCCTCTTCCAGAGACTCTCGGACTTTCCACCCTAAGACCAGACCATCCCCAGGGGCGGATAAGAGGATTCCAAGGGGTGAGGGTGGAGAGAGTGAGAGGGTGGGAGCTCTACCCCAAGTTTGGCGAGAACAGCCTGGGAAATCAGCGGCTCAAGAGGCCGCAAGAAGGATCGTTTGCTACCGCTGCCGGCAAGCGGGACATATTGCAGCCAATTGCCCGGTTGTGGAGGAACCCATGCAGTGTGACTTTCTGACGGGCAGACGTCAGTCGCTGTGTGCGACAGTCGCATGCACTGCCATTCGAGGAACTGAGAAACATTTATGCAAAATGTGTGTTAATGGTAGAAATGTTGTGGTATTGTTGGATTCAGGTAGCCTTGTGACCCTGATAAAGGCTGAGTTAGTTAAAACAGAGGTCTCTGGGAATAGCAAGGTAGCTGTTATTTGTGTGCATGGGGACACCCGAGAGTATCCAGTGACTACAGTGTGTTTCGAGACCCCCAAAGGTACCCTCTCTCATCCAGTGGGCTTAGTATCTCAGTTACCGCATGACGCCATTGTGGGAAGGGATTTTCCGAAGTTCTGGGAACTGTGGGATGATCCTGAGCCCCCCACTGGTGCCCCTATGTACCAGGAATGTGATAGCCAGAACTCCTCTGAGAGTGGTGAGGACTCTCCAGAATTTCCCTTGTCAGTATTGGCAGGGGAGACTCAAGAAACTGGAGAGGAGCCCACCTCCTCAGACGAAAACCTACCGTCTGTGGAGTTTTCTGATCTGGAGGTTCACAGGGAAAATTTTGCCACAGAACAGTTAAAAGACCCCGCCCTAATAAAGGCACGGGAAAACGTAGTGGAAATAGATGGCGAGTTAGTGAACCCAGATAATACCTGCACTTACCCATACTTCAGCGTAGAGAAGGACCTACTGTATCGGGTGGCAAAAAGGGCAGAAGAAACCGTTGAGCAGCTGGTGGTGCCCAAACCTTACAGGAAGTTGGTGTTGGAGTTGGCCCATGGGCACATTCTTGGAGGTCATCTGGGGACAGAGAAAACCCGAGAGAGGGTATTACAGAGATTCTATTGGCCTGGGGTGATGAAGGACATAGAAAATTATTGTTCCTCCTGCCCTGTGTGTCAGAGGTCGGCCCCGATGCCACATTTCCGTAGCCCGCTGGTCCCTCTACCCATCATTGAGGTCCCGTTTGAGAGAATCGCAATGGATTTGGTAGGTCCTATAATCAAGTCCGCTAGGGGGCACCAGTACATATTGGTTATAATGGACTATGCCACCCGTTATCCAGAAGCGATCCCTCTCAGAAATACCTCGGCCAAAACCATAGCCAAAGAGCTATCTCTTGTTTTTAGCCGGGTGGGTATTTGTAAAGAACTGCTTACGGACCAAGGTACACCCTTTATGTCCCGGGTTATGAAAGAGCTGTGTAAATTGTTCAAAGTGACGCAATTGCGTACATCTGTGTATCACCCCCAAACCGATGGGCTGGTTGAAAGATTCAACAAAACCCTAAAACAAATGTTGAAGAAAGTGGTGGATAGAGATGGAAAGGATTGGGACTGTCTACTTCCTTATTTGATGTTTGCTATTAGGGAGGTGCCCCAATCCTCTACGGGATTCTCCCCCTTTGAGTTACTGTATGGGAGACACCCAAGAGGGCTGTTGGATATTGCCAAGGAAACTTGGGAAAGTGAGAGTTCTCCCCACAGGAGTGTGATTGAGCATGTCGCCCTGATGCAAGATCGAATTGCACAGGTAATGCCCATCGTGAAGGAACATTTGGCCCAAGCGCAGTTGGCACAGCAGAGAGTGTACAACCGTGGAGCAAAGACCCGTACCTTTTCCCCGGGGGATAGGATATTGGTACTTGTCCCTACGGTTGAAAGTAAATTCCTTGCCAAATGGCAAGGCCCCTACGAGATAATGGAAAAAGTGAGCGAAGTGAATTACAAGGTCAGACAACCAGGAAGGCGAAAGCCCGAACAGATATATCACGTTAATCTGTTGAAAGCCTGGAGGGATAGAGAGTCCCTAGTCGCAGAAACTTGGTCACCAGCTCAAACTGGTTGCGTGATTCCGGAGGTTGGAATAGCAGCCACCTTGTCACAACCCCAACAACAGGAGGTTAAGGAGTTTGTGCTTCGCAACAAGGAGGTGTTCTCTGAGCTGCCGGGACAAACATCTGGGGTAGAGCATGATATTATTACCCCGCCCGGTGAAAGGGTGAAGTTAAAACCCTATCGGATCCCAGAGGCCCGACGGGAGGCAATACGGGAGGAAGTACAGAAAATGCTGAACTTAGGGGTGATAGAGGAGTCCCAAAGTGATTGGTCTAGTCCCATTGTGTTGGTGCCTAAACCGGATGGGAGCTGGCGATTTTGTAACGATTTTCGTCAGTTGAACAAAGTTACAAAATTTGACACCTACCCCATGCCACGTATAGATGAGTTGATCGACCGGCTGGGAACAGCCCGATACATGACGACTCTTGACCTCACAAAAGGGTATTGGCAAATTCCCCTGGCCAAGTCGGCCAAAGAGAAAACCGCATTTGTAACCCCAGACGGGGCGTTCCAATATAAGAGAATGCCGTTCGGGTTACAGAATGCGCCGGCCACATTCCAGCGGAAAATGGACCAGATGCTGAGGCCCCATCGGAAGTATGCTGCGGCTTACCTGGATGACGTAATTGTCCATAGCACAGATTGGGCCTCACATCTGCCAAAAGTGCAAGCAGTCCTGGACTCTGTTCGGGAAGCGGGGTTTACGGCTAACCCCAAGAAGTGTACCATTGGGCAGGAGGAGGCCAAATATCTTGGGTACACCATTGGCAGGGGAGTAATAAAACCCCAACTCAACAAAGTCGAGGCCATCCAGAGTTGGCCACGTCCCAACAGCAAGAAGCAGGTACGAGCCTTTCTGGGAATCGCGGGTTATTATCGGCGCTTCATTCCCCACTTTGCTTCTAAGGCTGTGCCCCTAACCAACCTGACGAAAGGGAAAGGGTCGGTCATGATTAAATGGACCCCCGAGGCTGAGGCAGCATTCCAATTCTTGAAACAAGCCTTATGTAGCCAGCCAGTGTTGTACTCACCCGACTTCTCTAAAGACTTTGTCGTACAAAGTGATGCGTCAGATGTGGGGTTAGGAGCAGTATTGTCCCAGGTCTGGAACGGGGAAGAGCACCCAGTCATTTACCTCAGCAGGAAGTTGAAGTCCCATGAGGTAAATTACGCCACGGTTGAAAAGGAGTGTTTAGCGGTGAAGTGGGCTCTAGATTCCCTTCGGTACTATCTGCTAGGTAGGCACTTTGACATGGTTACGGATCACGCTCCGTTAAAGTGGATGGCTCAAAACAAGGAAACAAATAGAAGAGTGAATAGGTGGTTCCTGGCCCTCCAGGAATTCAACTTCACAGTAAAGCATCGCCCTGGCGTTCAAATGGGGAATGTGGATGCTTTGTCTCGAGTACATGAATGCCTGATTGCTGGTGTTCCAACCCCGAGGTTAAAACAAGAGGGGGGGGTATGTGACAGCAGGAAGGTAAAGTCACCTGGTTGCATCCAGGGGGGTAGATATATTTCGCCCAGATTCAGGCTTTACGCCGATTTGTACAACTAGGTGGAGAGTTGTATAAGGCTAGTGTGCTCATGGATGACTCATACCTCTAGGGAGAGGGCTGGGCGTCGTGCAGACAGGGAGTTGATGAGACCAGCTGAACCTTGTCAGCTCATTTAGGCCTCTATAAGAAACTCCCAGATTCATTAGATGTTAGCTCATGCCTGGAACCAGACCTGTGTGGACTGTCTAGGGAGAGTGAACCCCTGTGCGGTGAGGCAAAGCCTGTGTGGCTATTTGTTTGGACTTTTACTAAACCAGGGACTTAGGGACTAGGACAGCACTAGGCTGATCCCAGTTGTTAGTTTAGGAAACCTGCATGTTTAGTCAGAGGTCAAACTGACCAGGATTTATTTTGTTTGTTTCTTTTTGGCTTTGCTGTGTTTTTGTCACTGTACATAGAGAAATAAGCCGCACCTTTTGATTTTGAAAACCACAACCTCCGTCTGCTGGCCCTGTTTTTGTGTGGGGAGCCCAACCAGGGGGTCACACACACCCGCTACCGAGTTAACCCCCTCACACTATGAATAAAATATTAATAGACTCCTAATGATAAATGTAACCCTACTCTAACAAGAGATAAGGAAACTAAACATGGGCCATCTCGTGGTCATATCAAATTAAAATATAAGTAAATATAATTCTCAATATGGTTATAATTTAATTTACCTAATGATCAGCATGATTGGTTGACACAGATCTAGATGCACCGACCTATAGCACCACCAGTAACATTGATATCAAGAGAATAATATATATAAAAATAAAAAATAAAAATTTACATCAGACATTGCCCCAATAATAAATTTAAAAAGCACACTCCACTATAGTTACATCGGACAGATAGAAATATGGAAATTTACAAGGTGAAAATTTGCAATGTAATCTAAATCAACATGAAGTGGGCACATCAGGCCCTATTATTAAATGCATTAATGCCCCACTCCACATTGATACAATATGGAAAATATGATTTAAGCTCATATATCCAATGGTTCTCCAATTGTGACACACCCTGTTTGGCTGAACCACCACGCGAGGGTGGAATTTATCGATATATTGCCAGAACCTGGGCACCCATTGGATCGCTATGGGGAAATCAGGCATAATGTTTAACAATACTATTTTCTTTTTGTATTATTTTTTGTAATGGTAGCCCCTGGTGAAGCTTACAACTTACTCTGGGATTGTCACTGACTGTTAACCACTTAAGCCCCGGACCATTTGGTAGCTAGAGGACCAGAGGTGAATTCAGAATTTTGCACTGCGCTGCTTTAACTGTAAATTGTGCGGACATGCAATGTTGTACCCAAACGAAATTTGCGTCCTTTTCTTCCCACAAATAGAGCTTTCTTTTAATGGTATTTGATTGCCTCTGCGATTTTTATTTTTTGCGATATAAACGGAAAAAGACCGAAAATTTAGAAAAAAAATGATATTTTCTACTTTTTGTTATAAGAAAAATCGAATAAACTCAATTGTAGTCATACATTTAGGCCAAAATGTATTCAGCCACATGTTTTTAGTAAAAAAAATGTCAATAAGCGTATATTTATTGGTTTGCGCAAAAGTTATAGAGTTTACAAACTAGGGTACATTTTCTGAAATTTACACAGCTTTAAATTTATGACTGCCTATCTCATTTCTTGAGGTGCTAAAATGACAGGGCAGTACAAAACCCCCCCAAATGACCCCATTTTGGAACGTAGACACCCCAAGGAAATTGCTGAGAGGCATGTTGAGCCCATTGAATTTTTTATTTTTTTGTCCCAAGTGATTGAATAATGACTAAAAAAAAAAAAAAAAAAAAAATTACAAAAAGTTGTCACTAAATGATATATTGCTCACACATGCCATGGTTATATGTGGAATTTCACCCCAAAATACATTTTGCTGCTTCTCCTGAGTACGGGGATACCACATGTGTGGGACTTTTTGGGAGCCTAGCCGCGTACGGGACCCCGGAAACCAAGCACCGCCTTCAGGATTTCTAAGGGCGCAAATTTTTGATTTCACTCCTCACTACCTATCACAGTTTCGAAGGCCATAAAATGCCAAAATAGCACAAAACCCCCCCAAATGACCCCATTTTAGAAAGTAGACACCCCAAGGAAATTGCTGAGAGGCCTGTTGAGCCCATTGAATATAATTTTTTTGTCCCAAGTGATTGAATAATGACAAAAAAAAAAAAATTACAAAAAGTTGTCACTAAATGATATATTGCTCACACATGCCATGGTTATATGTGGAATTACACCCCAAAATACATTTTTCTGCTTCTCCTGAGTACGAGGATACCACATGTGTGGGACTTTTTAGGAGCCTAGCCGCGTACGGGACCCCGAAAACCAAGCACCGCCTTCAGGATTTCTAGGCACAAATTTTTGATTTCACTCCTCACTACCTATCACAGTTTCGAAGGCCATAAAATGCAAAAATCGCACAAAACCCCCCCAAATGACCCCATTTTGGAATATAGACACCCCAAGCTATTTGCTGAGAGGAATGGCGAGTATTTTACAGCTCTCATTTGTTTTTGAAAATGAAGAAAGAAAAAAAAAATATATATATTGTGACAGCAGGAAGGTAAAGTCACCTGGTTGCATCCAGGGGGGTAGATATATTTCGCCCAGATTCAGGCTTTACGCCGACTTATACAGCTAGGTGGAGAGTTGTATAAGCCCAGCTGAGACTAGTGGGCTCATGGATGACTCATACCTCTAGGGAGAGGGCTGGGCGTCGTGCAGACAGGGAGTTGATGAGACCAGCTGAACCTTGTCAGCTCATTTAGGCCTCTATAAGAAACTCCCAGATTCATTAGATGTTAGCTCATGCCTGGAAGCAGACCTGTGTGGACTGTCTAGGGAGAGTGAACCCCTGTGCGGTGAGAGAAAGCCTGTGTGGCTATATATTTGCTTGGACATTTAAAACCAGGGACTTAGGGACTAGGACAGCACTAGGCTGATCCCAGTTGTTAGTTAGGAAACCTGTATGTTTAGTCAGAGGTCAAGTTGACCAGGATTTATTTTGTTTATGTTTTTTTTTGCCTTGCTGTGTTTTTGTCACTGTAAATAGAAAATAAACCGCACCTTTTTGATTTTGAAAACCACAACCTCCGTCTGCTGGGCCTGTTTTTGGGTGGGGAGCCCATCCCGGGGGTCACACACACCCGCTGCCGAGCTAACCCCCTCACAGTTGGTGGAGAACCAGTGGCAGTTTTTTTTTAAGCCAGCATGGAGGAGATACTGAAACAGCTGGCTCTAGCAAATGCCAATCAACAGCAGACAAATGCAGGTTTGCAAAGGAGCCTTGCAGCCCAGCAGCAAGCTCATCAACAGAGCCTTGCAACTTTACAACAGAGTCTGGAGGCTCAGCAACAAGCCCAACAGCAATCTGAGGCCCGCTTCATAGACCTGTTGCAGAAGCAAGAGCAGAGACTACAACAACAGATGGAAGCAGTAATGCAGCAACGTCCGCAGACCAGTGAGGAAAGCCGTCCCACTAATACCGCGTCCTTTGGGGTGAGTCGTTTATTGACAAAAATGACTGGAGAGGATGATCCAGAGGTATTTTTGACCACATTTGAAAGGACCGCTGAAAGAGAAAAGTGGCCTGAGGAGCAGTGGGCTGGACTAGTGGCTCCTCTGTTAACTGGTGAATCGCAGAAAGCTTACTATGACCTAGAGCCTAACCAAGCAAAAGACTATGTGATGCTAAAAGCTGAAATATTGGCAAGGCTGGGTGTCACCCTGGCTGTCCGGGCTCAGCGTGTGCATAACTGGACTTTCCAGCTTGGAAAACCCCCCAGGTCTCAAATGTATGATCTCATTCACCTGAGCAGAAAGTGGCTACAGCCAGAGACTTTGTCCGCACCAAAGATTGTGGAACGTGTTGTAATGGATCGGTTTTTGAGAGCTCTTCCTACTGCCATCCAAAAGTGGGTAAGCCATGGAGACCCAGAGACGGCCGATGGTCTTGTGGATCGTGTGGAGAAATACTTGGCTACAGAGAACCTGACGGCCTCTTCCAGAGACACTCGGACTTTCCACCCTAAGACCAGACCATCCCCAGGGGCGGATAAGAGGATTCCAAGGGGTGAGGGTGGAGAGAGTGAGAGGGTGGGAGCTCTACCCCAAGTTTGGCGAGAACAGCCTGGGAAATCAGCGGCTCAAGAGGCCGCAAGAAGGATCGTTTGCTACCGCTGCCGGCAAGCGGGACATATTGCAGCAAATTGCCCGGTTGTGGAGGAACCCATGCAGTGTGACTTTCTGACGGGCAGACGTCAGTCGCTGTGTGCGACAGTCGCATGCACTGCCATTCGGGGAACTGAGAAACATTTATGCAAAATGTGTATTAATGGTAGAAATGTTGTGGTATTGCTGGATTCAGGTAGCCTTGTGACCCTGATAAAGGCTGAGTTAGTTAAAACAGAGGTCTCTGGGAATAGCAAGGTAGCCGTTATTTGTGTGCATGGGGACACCCGAGAGTATCCAGTGACTACAGTGTGTTTCGAGACCCCCAGAGGTACCCTCTCTCATCCAGTGGGCTTAGTATCTCAGTTACCGCATGACGCCATTGTGGGAAGGGATTTTCCGAAGTTCTGGGAACTGTGGGATGATCCTGAGCCCCCCACTGCTGCCCCTATGTACCAGGAATGTGATAGCCAGAACTCCCCTGAGAGTGGTGAGGACTCTCCGGAATTTCCCTTGTCAGTATTGGCAGGGGAGACTCAAGAAACTGGAGAGGAGCCCACCTCCTCAGACGAAAACCTACCGTCTGTGGAGTTTTCTGATCTTGAGGTTCACAGGGAAAACTTTGCCACAGAACAGTTGAAAGACCCCGCCCTAATAAAGGCACGGGAAAACGTAGTGAAAATAGATGGCGAGTTAGTGAACCCAGATAATACCGGCACTTACCCATACTTCAGCGTAGAGAAGGACCTACTGTATCGGGTGGCAAAAAGGGCAGAAGAAACCGTTGAGCAGCTTGTGGTGCCCAAACCTTACAGGAAGTTGGTGTTGGAGTTGGCCCATGGGCACATTCTTGGAGGTCATCTGGGGACAGAGAAAACCCGAGAGAGGGTATTACAGAGATTCTATTGGCCTGGGGTGATGAAGGACATAGAAAATTATTGTTCCTCCTGCCCTGTGTGTCAGAGGTCGGCCCCGATGCCACATTTCCGTAGCCCGCTGGTCCCTCTACCCATCATTGAGGTCCCGTTTGAGAGAATCGCAATGGATTTGGTAGGTCCTATAATCAAGTCCGCTAGGGGGCACCAGTACATATTGGTTATAATGGACTATGCCACCCGTTATCCAGAAGCGATCCCTCTCAGAAATACCTCGGCCAAAACCATAGCCAAAGAGCTATCTCTTGTTTTTAGCCGGGTGGGTATTTGTAAAGAACTGCTTACGGACCAAGGTACACCCTTTATGTCCCGGGTTATGAAAGAGCTGTGTAAATTGTTCAAAGTGACGCAATTGCGTACATCTGTGTATCACCCCCAAACCGATGGGCTGGTTGAAAGATTCAACAAAACCCTAAAACAAATGTTGAAGAAAGTGGTGGATAGAGATGGAAGGGATTGGGACTGTCTACTTCCTTATTTGATGTTTGCTATTAGGGAGGTGCCCCAATCCTCTACGGGATTCTCCCCCTTTGAGTTACTGTATGGGAGACACCCAAGAGGGCTGTTGGATATTGCCAAGGAAACTTGGGAAAGTGAGAGTTCTCCCCACAGGAGTGTGATTGAGCATGTCGCCCTGATGCAAGATCGAATTGCACAGGTAATGCCCATCGTGAAGGAACATTTGGCCCAAGCGCAGTTGGCACAGCAGAGAGTGTACAACCGTGGAGCCAAGACCCGTACCTTTTCCCCGGGGGATAGGATATTGGTACTTGTCCCTACGGTTGAAAGTAAATTCCTTGCCAAATGGCAAGGCCCCTACGAGATAATGGAAAAAGTGAGCGAAGTGAATTACAAGGTCAGACAACCAGGAAGGCGAAAGCCCGAACAGATCTATCACGTTAATCTGTTGAAAGCCTGGAGGGATAGAGAGTCCCTAGTCGCAGACACTTGGTCACCAGCTCAAACTGGTTGCGTGATTCCTGAGGTTGGAATCGCAGCCACCTTGTCACAACCCCAACAACAGGAGGTTAAGGAGTTTGTGCTTCGCAACAAGGAGGTATTCTCTGAGCTGCCGGGACAAACATCTGGGGTAGAGCATGACATTATTACCCCGCCCGGTGAAAGGGTGAAGTTAAAACCCTATCGGATCCCAGAGGCCCGACGGGAGGCAATACGGGAGGAAGTACAGAAAATGCTGAACTTAGGGGTGATAGAGGAGTCCCAAAGTGATTGGTCTAGTCCCATTGTGTTGGTGCCTAAACCGGATGGGAGCTGGCGATTTTGTAACGATTTTCGTCAGTTGAACAAAGTTACAAAATTTGACACCTACCCCATGCCACGTATAGATGAGTTGATCGACCGGCTGGGAACAGCCCGATACATGACGACTCTTGACCTCACAAAAGGGTATTGGCAAATCCCCCTGGCCAAGTCGGCCAAAGAGAAAACCGCATTTGTAACCCCAGACGGGGCGTTCCAATATAAAAGAATGCCGTTCGGGTTACAGAATGCGCCGGCCACATTCCAGCGGAAAATGGACCAGATGCTGAGGCCCCATCGGAAGTATGCTGCGGCTTACCTGGATGACATAATTGTCCATAGCACAGATTGGGCCTCACATCTGCCAAAAGTGCAAGCAGTCCTGGACTCTGTTCGGGAAGCAGGGTTTACGGCTAACCCCAAGAAGTGTACCATTGGGCAGGAGGAGGCCAAATATCTTGGGTACACCATTGGGAGGGGAGTAATAAAACCCCAACTCAACAAAGTCGAGGCCATCCAGAGTTGGCCACGTCCCAACAGCAAGAAGCAGGTACGAGCCTTTCTGGGAATCGCTGGGTATTATCGGCGATTCATTCCCCACTTTGCTTCTAAGGCTGTGCCCCTAACCAACCTGACGAAGGGGAAAGGGTCGGTCATGATTAAATGGACCCCCGAGGCTGAGGCAGCATTCCAATTCTTGAAACAAGCCTTATGTAGCCAGCCAGTGTTGTTCTCACCCGACTTCTCTAGAGACTTTGTCGTACAAAGTGATGCGTCAGATGTGGGGTTAGGAGCAGTATTGTCCCAGGTCTGGAACGGGGAAGAGCACCCAGTCATTTACCTCAGCAGGAAGTTGAAGTCCCATGAGGTAAATTACGCCACCGTTGAAAAGGAGTGTTTAGCGGTGAAGTGGGCTCTAGATTCCCTTCGGTACTACCTGCTAGGTAGGCACTTTGACATGGTTACGGATCACGCTCCGTTAAAGTGGATGGCTCAAAACAAGGAAACAAATAGAAGAGTGAATAGGTGGTTCCTGGCCCTCCAGGAATTCAACTTCACAGTAAAGCATCGCCCTGGCGTTCAAATGGGGAATGTGGATGCTTTGTCTCGAGTACATGAATGCCTGATTGCTGGTGTTCCAACCCCGAGGTTAAAACAAGAGGGGGGGGTATGTGACAGCAGGAAGGTAAAGTCACCTGGTTGCATCCAGGGGGGTAGATATATTTCGCCCAGATTCAGGCTTTACGCCGACTTATACAGCTAGGTGGAGAGTTGTATAAGCCCAGCTGAGACTAGTGGGCTCATGGATGACTCATACCTCTAGGGAGAGGGCTGGGCGTCGTGCAGACAGGGAGTTGATGAGACCAGCTGAACCTTGTCAGCTCATTTAGGCCTCTATAAGAAACTCCCAGATTCATTAGATGTTAGCTCATGCCTGGAAGCAGACCTGTGTGGACTGTCTAGGGAGAGTGAACCCCTGTGCGGTGAGAGAAAGCCTGTGTGGCTATATATTTGCTTGGACATTTAAAACCAGGGACTTAGGGACTAGGACAGCACTAGGCTGATCCCAGTTGTTAGTTAGGAAACCTGTATGTTTAGTCAGAGGTCAAGTTGACCAGGATTTATTTTGTTTATGTTTTTTTTTGCCTTGCTGTGTTTTTGTCACTGTAAATAGAAAATAAACCGCACCTTTT
This sequence comes from Rana muscosa, assembly GCA_029206835.1. Taxonomy (NCBI): domain Eukaryota; kingdom Metazoa; phylum Chordata; class Amphibia; order Anura; family Ranidae; genus Rana; species Rana muscosa. The sequence continues at coordinate 890,629,787 of CM055116.1, read as the reverse complement.
TGATTTTGAAAACCACAACCTCCGTCTGCTGGGCCTGTTTTTGGGTGGGGAGCCCATCCCGGGGGTCACACACACCCGCTGCCGAGCTAACCCCCTCACAATATATATATATATATATTTTTTTCAATTTTCAAAACTTTGTGACAAAAAGCGAGATCTGCAAAATACTCACAATACCTCTCAGCAAATAGCTTGGGGTGTCTACTTTCCAAAATGGGGTCATTTGGGGGGGTTTTGTGCTATCTGGGCATTCCATGGCCTCCGAAACTGTGATAGGCAGTGAGAAGTGAAATCAAAAATTTACACCCTTAGAAAGCCTGAAGGCGGTGCTTGGTTTTTGGGGTCCCGTACATGGCTAGGCTCCCAAAAAGTCTCACACAAGCAACAGAATGTATTTTGGGGTGTAATTCCACATATGCCCATGGCATGTTTGAGCAATATATCATTTAGTGACAACTTTGTGCAAAAAAATAAAAATAAAAAAAATAATTGTCGTTTTTCCGCAACTTGTGTCAACATATAAAATATTCCATGGACTCGACATGCCTCTCAGTATATAGCTTGGGGTGTCTACTTTCCAAAATGGGGTCATTTGGGGGGGTTTTGAACTGTTCTGGCATTTTATACACAACATTAGGAAGCTTACATCCACTCTTCTAACCACTTGAAGACAAAGCCCTTTTTGACACTTTTTGTTTACATGAAAACATATTTTTTTTTGCAAGAAAATTATGTTGAACCCCCAAACATTATATATATATATTTTTAAAGCAAAGGCCCTACAGATTAAAATGGTGGGTGTTGCATTTTTTTTTTCTACACAGTATTTGCGCAGCGATTTTTCAAACGCATTTTTTGGGTTAAAAAATACACTTTTTTTAATTTTAATGCACTAAAACACACTATATTGCCCAAATGTTTGATGAAATAAAAAAGATGATCTTAGGCCGAGTACATAGATACCAAACACGACATGCTTTAAAATTTCGCACAAACGCGCATTGGCGACAAACTACATACATTTTTAAAAGCCTTTAAAAGCCTTTACAGGTTACCCCAGTAGATTTACAGAGGAGGTCTACTGCTAAAATGATTGCCCTCGACCTGACCTTCGCGGTGATACCTCACATGCATGGTGCAATTGCTGTTTACATATGACGCCAGACCGACGCTTGCGTTCGCCATTGGGCAAGAGCAGGGCAGGACAGGGGTGCTTTTTTTTTTTTTTTTTTTTTTTATTATTAATTTTGCTTTTTTATTTTATTTTTAAATTGTTCCTTCCAAGTATTTTTTTTTTTTATCATTTTTATTGTTATCTCAGGGAATGTAAATATCCCCTATGATAGCAATAGGTAGTGACAGGTACTCTTTTTTTGAAAAAACTGGGGTCTTCTAGACCCTAGATTTTTCCTCTGCCCTCAAAGCATCTGACCACACCAAGATCGGTGTGATAAAATGCTTTCCCAATTTCCCAATGGCGCTTTTTATATCCGGGGGGGGGGGGCATTCCCTCCCACTGCTTGTAAAAGCAGTCCAGAGGCTAATTAGCCGCTAGGATTGCTTTTACATGAAAGCCGGCCGCAGGCTGAAAAGAATGATACCAAGATGATACCTAAACCCGCAGGCATCATTCTGGTATAAACATTCAAAGTCCAGCAACATACCAGTACGTTGCTGGTCCTTGTTGGACATGTATTGTAATCTTTTTATTTCATGCAGCCAGTTGGCTGAACGAAAAAAGAGATTGATCGGTGGGTATGCCCACCATTAGAATACCGCCCTTCATCCACCCACTTCCAATGATGGGCATACACGCACCATTTATATATGCCGAAGCATGGGGGCATCCTCCCGCAAAAAAGTTATGCCGCACACACATGGTCGGACTTTTCCACGGGCAAGCCTCCGTCGGAATTTCGACCGTATGTACGCGGCATTAGGAGCAAAATCGCTCCTCCGCCCCTGCTGCCCCAATGCTTCGGCATATTTGCTTTTTTTTTTTAACTGTGGTGGTGAAATCACCTCCTACAGCACTGGAGTCGCAGGGATCAGGCCTGTCTCTGCGAACGCTGCAGTTATGTGTGTTTTTGTTTTGTAAGTGACAGTGATCGATCGATACTGCACTTGGGTGGCCTGGGCTGGACGGAGGGGCAAAACGCAGGTGCCAGCAGGTATCTGGGCTGATCCCGCTAACACTGCGTTTTTGGGAACCCTAAACTGCTGGGGACGCTAGTATAGATCTGATCAGATCAGATATTGATCTGTTCAGATACTATACCACTAAGGGGGGTGTATGCTTCTCGCGTGGGTGTTAGCGTTACTGGCACTAACCTGACGCTGCCTGGGGTGTGACTCAGACCCTCTCTGACGCTAAAACCTAATTGATATCACCCACCGGGCGATCAGGGGGTTAAACCTTTATTGGGTTATATACACGGCGGGTGCCCTGACACTATAAAAAGCAAACTAACTAACCAGCGTCACCCGTAACACTTATATGGTGATCACTGGTGAAAGGGTTAACTAGGGGCAATCAGGGGGTTAAAACCTTTATTAGATAATATATGGGGGTACCTGACGCTATAAAAACCTGCGGCGAACCTAAAAAAAATTACCAGCTACCGATCTGCATCACTGACACTAAGACAGCTTTTAGAAAAACGATTGCTTAGCAACAGTGGTGATGGGGGTGAAAGGGTTACCTGGGGGGGCGATCAAGGGGGTTAAACCTTTATTAGATAATATATTGGGGTACCTGACGCTATAAAAACCTGCGGCGAACCTAAAAAAAAATACTGGCTACGATCTGCATCACCGACACTAAGACAGCGTTTAGAAAAACAATTGCTTAGCGACAGTGGTGATAGGGGGTGAAAGGGTTACCTGGGGGGCGATCAAGGGGGTTAAACCTTTATTAGATAATATATTGGGGTACCTGACGCTATAAAAACCTGCGGCGAACCTAAAAAAAATTACCGGCTACCGATCTGCATCACAGACACTAAGACAGCGTTTAGAAAAACGATCGCTTAGTGACAGTGGTGATAGGGGGTGAAAGGGTTACCTGGGGGGCGATCAAGGGGGTTAAACCTTTATTAGATAATATATTGGGGTACCTGACGCTATAAAAACATGCGGCGAACCTAAAAAAAATTACTGGCTACGATCTGCATCACCGACACTAAGACAGCGTTTAGAAAAACAATTGCTTAGCGACAGTGGTGATAGGGGGTGAAAGGGTTACCTGGGGGGCGATCAAGGGGGTTAAACCTTTATTAGATAATATATTGGGGTACCTGACGCTATAAAAACCTGCGGCGAACCTAAAAAAAATTACCGGCTACCGAGCTGCATCACAGACACTAAGACAGCGTTTAGAAAAACGATCGCTTAGTGATAGTGGTGATAGGGGGTGAAAGGGTTACCTGGGGGGCGATCAAGGGGGTTAAACCTTTATTAGATAATATATTGGGGTACCTGACGCTATAAAAACCTGCGGCGAACCTAAAAAAAATTACTGGCTGCCGATCGGCATCACTGACGCTAAGACAGCGATCAGAAAAATGATCGCTAAGCGACAGTGGTGATAGGGGGTGAAAGGGTTATCTGGGGGGTGATCAGGGGGTTACACCTTTATTAGGGGGGTTAGGGGGCTACACTGGACCTAAGACTAAACTTTGGTGACACTTTTACAGTCACAAATGTCACTGATTGCAGTGATCACTAAATAAATGGTCACTGCAATCAGTGACACTGTGACTGGGGGCTGGGGGGGGTGATCTGGGGGGTGATCTGGGGTGTCTGGGGGGGCCTGGGGGGGCGATTTATGTCCCTATGTGTCCTGGTGTCAGTGTAGTGTTGTGTGCACTGACCTGATATCTTCTCTTGTACGGCGCTCGGTATATGTGAGCGCCGCACCAGAGATGACATCACTTCCTCCTGCTCCCTCTGTCTGACACAGACAGAGGGGACATTTCTATTCGCCGGGAGCGATCGCGAGGGGGTGGCCAGAAACGAATGGCTGCCCCCTCATCCCGGAACGCTCCCGGACACTTAGCCACCGCTCACTGTATAGAAGGGGGGTCCGATTGGACCCCCCAACTGTACAAAGGCAATCACGTACACTCTACGTGATTGTGCCTGTCGGTGCCATTCTGCCGACGTATATATACAGTGAGCGGTCGTTAAGTGGTTAAAGATGGCTGCCGTCTTCTCTCTGAGGTAATGGTGATTGCAGGTGAAACTAACAGCTTTGTTGACTGTTATAGATGGCTGCCATCCTCTCCCTGAGGTAATGGTGGCGGCAGATGAGACTGACAACTCACTCTGGGATTATTACTGACTATTAATGATGGCTGCCATCTTCTCTCTGAGGTAATAGTGATCGCAGTTGAAACTGACAGCTTTCTTGACTATTAAAGATGGTTGCTGTCCTCTCTCTGATGCAATGGTGATTGTGGCAGGACAGGAAAATCTACCAGGTTCTGTGATCAGATCCCTGCATCCTTTCTCTTGTCTGGTCTGATGCAAAATGCAACTCACTCCTAGCTATAGACAGAGCCTAGAACACAACACATCCTCTGTGCTCCTTTACATGTGACCAAGCTTAGAAAGCAGCACATCCTCAGGGATCCTTTAGATGAGTCAGAGTCTATAAGCAGCAAACCCCTTGGGCTCTTGTAAATGTGACATAGTATAGGAGCAGTGTGATGGGTGTCACTTTGGGCGGGGGGCCCGTGACACCCAGAATTCCCTGGGGAAGTTGGGAAACTCTTGCTTCAGCTCCCCATGCACCTCCTATGTCCTAAGTCACCCTGTGTCTCTTTTTTTTTTAATCAACAAAAATGTTTTTAATAATGAGAGCACAAGGCATTACATCTTATACATGACAAATGTATGACACTGTGGATATATACATCAAGAGTATCAACTGTCTTAATTTTCCAATCTATTATACTTGTGCAAACAATACTGGAATCATACTCATTTATAGATAGGGTAATGCCACATCCAGTTGCTCATTCTATATATAGAGAGAATGGTAGTAAAAATTAAAACTAAAATTAAGAATATAAAAAAAACAAAGGGAAAACCAAACAGTAGATAGTAATTGTGTAAGAGAATGAGGGAGGTTCGGGACTTTGAGTGAGGCACATAGGTGGAACGATGGACAATTTTGGAAAAAGCAAGTTTTAATAAAATCACACAAGTCATACAAATATCTTGGCCAGCAGGCTCCATATAAAGACATCAGTTAACATAAGTCATTAAAAATGGCTATTTCACAACATGTTATAGTAGCATTAAGCACCTAGGTACTAAAGGAGACTCGTTGGCTCGACGCGTTTCGGCAATTTAATCGCCTCATCAGGAGCAGATGCATATTGATCTGAAAATACATGGAATGCAGGTAAGAGAGCCAGTGAATGGATATAAAAAAATGGGGGGAAAAGGGAGTTTTATAAGGAAAAGGAATAATAAGGAATATGGGGGAGGGGAAAATTTCACCCTCCTACTTACACATTGCAGCACATAGTCTGCTGGGGGCGCCATGCCGGCGGCAATCATCCATCATCCCCCCCCGGGGAGCTGAGGGGACAGGGAGCCCCAAGAGAACCGGGAAACCAAAACTGAACCCCAACCGCGAAGCTGAAGCCCATGCCGGAAGTGGTGATGAAGCCAAAAAAAGGGAAATGGGAAGTGTCTGAAAGAGACCGGAGGAAAAAAGTTAAAATTATGTAGGCGTATGTGAATGTAGTTGTGAGGGTAGAGAGACGCATGGTGATGAGTGTTGTAATGAGAAAAAGTGAAATGACAAAGGTGTCAAATGGTGTAAAGGGGTTAAGAAAAGGGGGGGATAGGGAAAATAGTGAGGTAAGTCGAATGGAATGTAAAAGAAAAGCTGAGTGAAGTGTAAGAGTGAAGGAAGAGTGCAGATGAAAAAGGAGCCTAGGCTCTAACAAAGGTCTCAAAAGGTTACCTGATGTATATAGAAAGAAAATTTCAAAAATCCCAAATATGAAGCTCGGGCGTGGATTCCCCTCCACCGCAGCCACGCCAGCGTGACGCTGGGGACATGTCCCTGGGTTGACCTGGGCTCCCTCCTGATACCCCACGTGATTTTGGCATCCTGTCGGGCTGTTGGTGTTAGTTGCCCCATTTTTTCCTACACTTCATATTTGGGATTTTTGAAATTTTCTTTCTATATACATCAGGTAACCTTTTGAGACCTTTGTTAGAGCCTAGGCTCCTTTTTCATCTGCACTCTTCCTTCACTCTTACACTTCACTCAGCTTTTCTTTTACATTCCATTCGACTTACCTCACTATTTTCCCCATCCCCCCCTTTTCTTAACCCCTTTACACCATTTGACACCTTTGTCATTTCACTTTTTCTCATTACAACGCTCATCACCATGCGTCTCTCTACCCTCACAACTACATTCACACACCCCTACATAATTTTAACTTTTTTCCTCCAGTCTCTTTCAGACACTTCCCATTTCCCTTTTTTTGGCTTCATCACCACTTCCGTCTCCATATTGGATAGTGCAGTGTAATTCGTGTCACTGCCCAGGAGGAGACCCCTAGAAGGATCTAGCACCGTCCCAAGATCCCAACCTGTGAAGTGCTGCAACTGTGCTGACAAATAGTACATTTGGGGGTGTGGAACCGCCATACCCCCCTGATCCTTAGGAAGCTGTAGAGTGGCCAGTTTAATTCTCGCCACTCCACCTCTCCATATAAGAGCCCTGAACTGCGAGTCTATACGTTGGAACCAATATTGTGGTATCCAGAGAGGAGCATTGTGTAAGATATATAACAGCTGTGGTGCCCTGGTCATTTTTATGAGATTAATACGGCCAGTCACCGACAGCGGCAGCTTACTCCAACTTGCTTGTTTCTGCTGAAATTTTTGCAATTTAGGTTTAAGATTTAGGGCTATGTAGTCCCGTTTTTCCCCAGTCACCATTATTCCCAAGTATTTAAATTAGGGTTGTCCCGATACCGATACTAGTATCGGTATCGGTACCGATACAAAGCATTTGCGCGAGTACTTGTACTCGCGCAAATGCTCCCGATGCCCAGTCCGATACTTTTTTTTTCTCAGAGCGGGGGGCGGAGAGTGGGATGGAGAGTGTGCGGCAGGGGGCGGATACCAGGGCGGAGAGCGTGGCGGGGGCGGAGACCAGGGCCGAGAGCAGGACGGAAAGTGTGCGGCGGGGGGCGGAGACCAGGGCGGAGAGCGGGGCGGGGGGCGGAGACCAAGGCGGAGAGTGTGGCAGAGACCAGAGCGAGTCTTCAGGCAGGTAAGTAAACTGAATCTGATCCAATTGCCTGTCTGCTGCTCAAATGCTCCCGGAGCTGTTCCCCCTTCACCTCCATGCCGCTGTGCCCCCGTCACCTCCGTGCCGCTGTGCCCCTTCACCTCCGTGCCGCTGTGCCCCCTTCACCTCCGTGCCGCTGTGCCCCCTTCACCTCCGTGCCGCTGTGCCCCCTTCACCTCCGTGCCGCTGTGCCCCCTTCACCTCCGTGCCGCTGTGCCCCCTTCACCTCCGTGCCCCCTTCACCTCAATGCCGCCGTGCCCTTCCTCCACCCCCTCGGTATCTCAGGATGGAGAGCGGAGGTAGGAGCCGGTAAATCCGGCTCCTTACTTGTCGGAATGTACAGAGTCATCACTGACTCTGTCCATTCACATAACTGAAACATCGTAAACTGTGTTTACAATGTTTCAGTTTATGAATGGAGAGGAGCCGCTGTCTTCTCTCCATTCATTTTCAGCGCAGCTGAGGCTGCTGAGAGAGGGACTGGGGAATCTGTGTCCCTAGACCCTTTCCCTTTCTCAAAGGGGAGATGTCAGAGGTCTGTTAAGAACCCTGATATCTCACCAAAGCCCCCCACAACAAGGCTGATAAAAAAAAAAGAATAAAATAAAATAAAAATTTATTGTAAAAAAAATTTAAAATAAAAACACACACACTGACACTGACACTGACCCCCCCCTTAAAAAAACAAAGCATTGTAAAAAAAAAATAAATAAAATAAATTGTAAAAAAAAAAAAAATAAAAAAAAAAATGTAAAAAAAAAAAACTGACACATGAGATTAAAAAAAAGTATCGGTATTCGGTATCGGCGAGTACTTGAAAAAAAGTATCGGTACTTGTACTCGGTCTTAAAAAAGTGGTATCGGGACAACCCTAATTTAAATGATGAAACCACCTGTATGTGGGACACGTCCTCCGGCAAAGTTGCCGGTAACGGATCCAATGGTAGCAAGGCAGATTTATGCCAATTGATGGCAAATCCCGACAGCCGACCAAACTGGTCTATTAGTTTCATTACTGCTCTCAGAGAGTGGTTAGTGTCTCCCAAATATAACAGCGTGTCGTCCGCGTACAAGGAAATCTTTTCCTCTCCTAGTCCTCTACGGAAGCCTGTAATTTCTGGCGAGGTCCTCAACATAGCCGCTAGTGGCTCCAATGCAAGGGCGACAATGGACACCCCTGCCGTGTGCCTCGATATAAAGGAAATGATTCCGTGACTGCACCCAGGAGATGAATCTATTCCCCAGACCAAATTGCTGCAGAACCTCCCACAGGTATCTCCACTCGACGCTGTCAAAGGCCTTGGCAGCATCGAGGGAAAAGATGGCCCTTTTGCCCGGGTTATCCACCGGTATCTGGGTATTGAGGAACAGTCTTCTAATGTTCAGTGCTGTAGATCTAGCCGGGATGAAGCCAGACTGGTCAGAGTGGACCAGTTCCGCCACAACTCCGGATAGTCTTGTGGCCAGCACTCTAGCCAATAGTTTGACGTCTGCATTGAGCAGAGATATAGGTCTATAATAGTCTGGCTGCAGTAAATCCTTGCCCGGTTTTGGTAATACAATAATAATAGCCTCACTCATAGAGGTGGGTAAATTGCCGTCCTCTAGGGCACTGTTCAGTGTTTTTAGAAGGGTGGGCAACAAAGTGTCACCGTATTTCCCATACGTCTCTGTGGGTAAACCGTCAGCCCCCGGGGACTTATTATTAGCCATCTGTGCTACCGCCGTTGTCAATTCTTCCAGTGTCAGTGGTGAATTAAGTGCTGTAAGTCCCTGTGTCTCTAATAAGGGCACAGGGTGACCGAGAAATCCAGTCTGATCTGTACTAATCTGACTCACTGTACAACCACACTGGAATGTTGTATATGTATATATATATGTAGCGCCCTCCACTCTCTCTCTCTTGTTTATCGGTTATTTTTGGCTGCAGTCTAGGGGTACCTTGGAGGAGAGAGTGCGGGGTCACCACGCCAAGCTTTCACCAAAGATGTTTGTGTGGTGTGAGCAAAGTTTCTTTACCTTCGGGTCGGTGTTCGGTGTTTGGAGCTTCTGCTTCTTCTATGGAACAGTGTCTGCCAGTAAATGAGCCCCACACCAATAAAAGTCCAACACTCCTTTATTTTCCAATGTCAGGATGAAACACAATCAGTTAGACTCCCTCAACGAACAGACAGGGGGTGTGGATGCGAGTAGGCCCAGGCACAATGAACTCTCCTATTCCTTTTTAGCGTGTGAATAGGCTTGGCGCACGGTCTCTGCCACCGACCGTAAATTGGTAGCTGCCACCTACCGGGTGAACTGTTGAGGCCCCCGCCACAGGCCCAATTGCAGGCCTCTGCCACTGACCCGAGCCGACCAGCTGAACCGCTGCCACCGGTCATGAAACTTGAACCACCTTCCGTGTGAATAAGGCCCCTATTTGGTGAAGGCATCCATCCAGACGGTCTCCGGAGGCCATGTCCCGGCACTGGCAATCTGCTGCACCAGATCTACGGGAAGGTCACCTGCGCGGTCCATTACGTCTTAGATTCAGGTACCCAGTCCGTCGGGCACCTTAGGACGATCCCTCCTGGGCGGGACTCAGTGGAAGTAGCTGGGCCCCAGGCCTGGAACAAAGTACCTCACCCCAGACTAAGGGTGTCTGGGGTGGCTCCCGAACTCCTGGTGTCCAGGCCTAGGCCGCCTGGACAATGACCATGGACAGCAGCCCTCAGGCTAAAGGTGCCTGGGACTCGAAGACCCCGTGACAAAGATGTCCGCCCCTTTATACCCTCCCCCAGCAAGCACAGCGGGTTCCCCGCCCTGCCGTACAGGTGCTGCGAGAGGCCAAAAAGGGTACGGCACTGCAGCGATGGTTCAACCCCAGCCCACAGGGACAGCGCCACCTGCTGGGCTGCAGGGAACCATACATCACTGGTGTCTCTGCCAGTTTTAAACATGATAGAAAAGTATATACCCGCTACACTCTCCCCCTGGTTGTTTGACACTGGTCCCCAGTGTCTGGAATAAACTATGCCCTCAAGGGCTGACATAGTCCAGTCCAGAAACCAACTGAAAATTTCAAAAACACAAAAATTTAGAAAAAAACTAACTGGAGCAGTTGTGCCTGAGCCTCACATGAAAGGGGAGGGAAGGGAAACATAACATATAACTGTATAACATCTCAAAAGTCACATCATTGACATTTTCCCCCACCCACATCACTGACTAAGACCCGCCCCATTCTCAGTGGTCTTGATGGGATGTTCTCCTGTAGAGGGGAAAAGAAATGCTAAGCACACAAATTCCTGACACATATGTTCGTGTGAGAACGAAAGGACCTCTCCGTAGAGAAACCCTTTCCTTCAAAAAGTGTATGTGTGAAAAGTGAATGCCGATGCACGACACTGCCACCTGGTGACAGTGTCGCGGTAACTTTACTTGTGGAAACCTCTTCTTCTTTGGCCCTATCTACCCCAGAGTCCAAGATCACTTGTTGGAGAATGAAGAACAACAACAGGAACAGTCCTTCAATTCCTCCGAAGAGCACAAACACCCATTAGCTTGGGTACAGTTTACTGAGTTCTCCCGGGAAACAAACAACAAACAGCAAACCCGGAGAGTTCAGCAACAATAAATGGCAAGAACGGAGTCTTTTATCTCCTACAGATAGAAACGAGTGTGCGGCAGGACAAGTGGTTTCAAATGCTGGTCCATGGTCTCTAGATGGTATTCAACATCTTCCCCTTCCTTGCGTCGAATCAGCACCTTGTCCGCGTGGATATGCCGCCCCAGCATCCATTCTGCCTTGCAGTCTTTAAAACGCTGAGATGCCTTGGGAGAACAAGCGAGGTACCTACAGGCGTGTGGGACCTGAATGTGGGTCCATACAAAGTCATTGTACCAGCGCTCCCGGCAAACTTCCACCTAATACAACAACTCTTTAGACAAGTATGGGTACTCCCACCCATACTCAGCAGCAACCTTCTGGCAAAATAGGCATTGTAGTCTCGCCAGTGGAGGCATGGTGGCTTTGTCCCCTTCACCTGGCAAAACTATAGCATCCGGGTGACGAGGTGCTTTGGTCACCTCTGTTCTGGGCATAGGCGCCCGCAACAACAGTCTCTTTTCCCCGGCATTAGGTGTAGGTGGCACCGGGGATGTGAGGGTAGGCTGGGAACGGGATCTCTCCTCAGGCGCTGGTGCCTCCACCCGGGGTGTACTATCCCCTGTAGACATGGGTGGATCCCTAGCTTTGCGGGACGAGGAGAGAGGCATCTTGTCCCAACCCTTGCTGGCAAAGAGTTCATCTATGGCAACATCGTCTCCCAAATCGGAGAGCGACTCCAGGTCGGAGGTGTCACACTCCTCCGCGGGCAGGTAGCCTGTAGTGGAGACTGAACTGCCGCCTCCCGAGGACACACAGGGCCGTGACTCCCCGACACCTCCGCCCACACACCAAGTCCCTCCGCCCGGCTTACCTCGGCCTTTACTTGAAACGGGATGTCCGGGACTCTTCCTATTGGATCCATCCAGGCCGGGCGTAGGCGGGCAGGATGGTCCACTGCGACCGCTGGACGGGGCTACCATGCCGGTCTTCCTCTTCGGCGGTGGACGCTGGGAAACCGTGGTGACCGAGTCAGCATCCTCGGATTTCTCCCGTACTTCGGTGATCGCGGCCTCCCCCGCGGTCGCTGCAGTGCGTACAGGGATGGCTGTCAAAGCGGTGATTCCTCCTACTTGAGTGGTGCTGCCTGTAGTGCGGTTGAGGTGGATGGTTCTTGGCTTTTCGATAACTGGGTCCACCTCAAATAAGAACTCCCCGCAGGCCTCGCATCGCCCGAATGGCTTTAGCTGACACACCAGTCCCGAACAGCCGGGACAAATCAAACCCAGGGCCCCAACGTCCATGCACGAGTACAGGGCGAATCGTCCCCGGGGCTTTAGCCGGACTCCTGTATCGGTCACTGGAGCAGCAGTAGACAAGATCGTGGTAGAAGGGTGAAGTGGAATCCACGATGCATTTCCGAACATGGTGACTTGCTGCTGATCCATGGCGCACTGCAAGGTTGGCGCCAAAGTCCCCACGTGTAGTCCTTCACACGGCTGGACTCCTCCCCTCTTGCACTCCAGTTTGCAGGCTTTCTCCTTCCCTGGGTCACGCCCACGAACTAAGCAGGGAGGGTGTGCCTCGTGGCGCAGTGCAATAGAAGCCCCCACGTGTACTACTTCACACGGCTGGACTCCCCCCTCTTCTCGCTCCTCTGCGTAGTCCTTTCCCTTCTTAGGGTCATGCCCACGACTTCGAGCAGCGTTGCACTTTGGCCAATAATATGGCCGACCTACTCGGAACTCCTCCGGGCAGACACGTTCAAACTCCGTCCATTCTAGCTCTATAGTAGCACGAACACCATCCCGGACCCGGAGCCCCCACGTGTAGCGCCCTCCACTCTCTCTCTCTTGTTTATCGGTTATTTTTGGCTGCAGTCTAGGGGTACCTTAGAGTACCCTGAGCATTAGCGAGGCACTAGGGGAATCATATAATACATGGAGGAGATCCAGAAAGTGCCCCCCAAATCCAAAGCGAGTGAGAACATCAAATAGATAGTCCCAGGAGATGGAATCAAACGCCTTCTGGATATCCAATGAAAGTAACATTCCCCTCCTAGTCCCCTTTCCGTCCCAATCAGACTGAACCACCGAGATAAGGTAAATTAACCGGCGGGTTTGGTCTGATGCCTGTCTTGTCGGGACAAAACCTGCTTGGTCAGGATGAATATAACACTGTAGAAAAGTATTAAAGTGGAGGTTCACCCAAAATGGAACCTCCGCTTTTCGGAACCCTCCCCCCCTCCGGTGTCACATTTGACACCTTTCAGGGGGGATTCGGTGCAGATACCTGTATAAAACAGATATTTGCACCACTTCCGGGTATAGACTCCCGTGGGAGTCCCGCCCCTTCTCATCACCCCCCGATGTGTTCTGGGAAACACTCGGCTCCCAGGACACAGCGGGGACCTGTTAGGACGCGCAGCGCGACTCGCACATGCGCAGTAGGGAACCGGGCAGTGAAGCCGCAGCGCTTCACTTCCCGATTCCCTCACCGAGGATGGCGGCGGGGGAAGCCGAGAGCCGAGCAGTAGCTCGGCTTCAGCTGCGGACGTCGCGGGCGACCTGGACAGGTAAGTGTCCATTTTTTAAAAGTCAGCAGCTGCTGTATTTTTAGCTGCTGGCTTTTAAAAAAAGAATTCCCTGTGAACCTCCGCTTTAAGTCTTTGGGCCAGTATTTTGGTCAGGATCTTCAGATCCGTATTGATCAAGGAAATTGGACGGTAATTGGTACAGTCTCCATGATCCTTCCCCGGCTTCGGGATAACACTTATATAAGCTACATTTTCATGGCAGGGGAGCCCACTACCGCTTCTCAGGTCATTAAAGTAAGTACAGAGATGTGGGGTAAGAAGATCTTGATACTTCCTGTAGTAGTGGCCCGGGAAGCCATCTGGCCCAAGAGCCTTAGTAGGGTGCAAGGTTTTGATTGCGGCACTGATTTCAGGCTCTGTAAAAGCACCGTCCATCAGTTCCGCATGGGCTTGCGTCAATTTAGGCAGCTGTAAGTCGCAAAAGAATGTATTCGCTCCGGATGGATCGAACTTATCCTGCGCTCCATACAGCTTAGCGTAAAATTTGTGAAATTCCCCAATTATCTGTTCAGAGTTCTGGGAGGCAAGGCCCGTGCATAATCTTAGTTTAGGCAAGGTCGGTGTGTACGGTCGAGGAACCAGCTTTCTAGCTAACATCGTGGTTGGTTTATCCCCCATCGTGTAGAACCTATGTTTAGACCAGCTGATATGTTTCTCCGCTTGTGTAGTCAAACTAAGATTGAGTGCTAATCGGGCCTCGTCAATTTTATGCCTTATATCCACCCGGGGATTCCTATGCTGTTCGCTCAGTAAATCCTCTAAGTTCGCTTCTAGACGCTTATTTGCCTGTTCCCTATTGCGTTTAATCCTGGCCGCCACTTGTAACAATATGCCCCGAATCGCAGCTTTATGGGCTACCCAGTTAATTGCGGGGGATGTGTCTGACGCCTTATTAAGTCTAAAGTACTCCCGTATTTCCTTTTGAATCTCTAAAAAGATTATAGGGTCATTCAGCAGGCTCACATTAAGTCTCCATGGGGAGGGTCTAGATTTAGTCCACAGCCCCGTAGTAGAGAGTTTGATCGGGGAATGATCCGACCAAGGGGTAGATAAGATCTTAACTGACTTAATAAATGGGAGCAAAGGCGTGCATACTAAGAGGTGATCTATCCTAGAGTAAGTATGATGGACCTGCGAAAAGTATGTAAAGTCTCTGACTGTAGGGTCGTTTTCTCGCCAGGCATCAATGAGGTCATGGAAATGAAACAGATGCGCTACGTTACTGCTCCCGGTCGGTGGGCGCTTCAAAATTGGTTTAGAGGAGTCAGATTTATCCATAACCCTGTCTAAGGGAATATTACTATCGCCCCCCATAATGACCTGACCCTGGACTTTGGGCATCAGAATCTTAAGCATTTTGCTAAAGAATTCTGGCTGCCCAGTATTTGGGGCATAATATGATATAAAGGACACCTCCTGGTCATGGAGCCTAGACTTGTGCACAACGGAAAAATTCGTTCCGTTTCGGTTCGTTTCTTTCCGGTCCTGTTGATTCGTAATCATTCGTAATTTTGCTAGACGGGATTTTTCGTGTTCGGACTCATTCGTATTTTTGCAAGCGACATTTTTCGTTGAATTTTTTGTTGCTTTATAATTCGTACTTTCGGTAGAGTACGTTGTTTTTCGTTGATTCTGGACACAACTCCTACTTTCGTAACTTTTTTTGGGTTCGTACTTTCGGTAGAGTACGTTGTTTTTCGTTGATTCTGGACACAACTCCTACTTTCGTAACTTTTTTTGGGTTCGTTGATTCGTAATTTTCCGTGTCTCTCTCACAACGACGCTGCCTATTATGCCTAATGTGCTTCGAATGGATTTGTACTTTTCTAAATACATTGCGGTTATTTGTAACGATTCGAAATCTCGTATTTTACTTTCGTTTTTTACATGCGGCTATAGCCTCTGCCCCTGTACACCATTTTGAGAGGGTTCAGCACGGTGAGGGAGAAGCAGAGAGCAGAGCAGAGTGTTATTGTGCTTCGAATGGATTCGAAATCTCGTATTTTACTTTCGTTTTTTACATGCGGCTATAACCTCCGCCCCTGTACACCATTTTGAGAGGGAGTTCAGCACGGTGTGGGAGAAGCAGAGAGCAGAGCAGAGTGAGTGTTATTGTGCTTCGTATGGATTCGTACATTCGTAACTTTTTCATAACGAATTATGCCGAAGACATTCGGGCATTCGCTATTTGCGGTATAATTTATTTCGGATTCGGTCTTATTCGTAATTGCTTTGTTCGGAAATTCGAATGCTTCCGAATGTCCGAAAGTTGCTAAATTTGGACGAATTTCAATTCGTTACGAAACGAATTGCACAAGCCTAATGGAGCCGCCCCACTGCCATAATATACCTACCACCCTTGTCTTTAACAATAGTGATGGGGGTAAAGGGGGTCCGTTTCGAAAAGCAAATAGCTACACCGCCCTTCCTTTCCCGACCTCCTGCTAGATAAAACTGTGGATACTTCACATTGAGGTAACGGGGCGCTGAGACGTTAGAAAAATTTGTCTCCTGTAATAGAAGGACTTCAGCCTTCTGTTTATAATAAAACTGGAAAGCTTTAGTTCTCTTAGCAGGGGTATAAAAACCATGTACATTATGGCTAACTATCGAGTAATCAGTGTTATATGTGGTAGCCATCATGGTAGGGCAGAGCACTCTTACCTTGCGCAGTAAATGAAGCGGGAGGGGCCCTGGAAATGAAGACTGTTCGGCTCTGTGTCATGTGGGAAGGGCGCCGAATCGAGGCTCCGAAGAGAAAGGGGGAAGAGAAAAGAAGAAAAGGCATTAGAGAAGCAGAAAAACAAAAAAACTAACAAAAAAAAAACATACATAGGCCTTAGGCCCAAACAACCAATATAAAACAATCCTAACTGATGAACGAAGGTACGGGGAATAACCCCTGCCGGAGACAACATCCGGCAAATTAGGTGCAAGGGTACCATCCTCGTCAGAGGATAGGTAGTCTCGCGGTTGGGTGGCAAGTATGACCACCCCGACCCAAACATGAATACACTCTATCTAAGCAGACCATTCGAGGTCATATCAGGGATGACATAAACCAATCAATACAGTATAACATAACAGGCTACCTATAGTAATATGTGTTCCCAAGGCCAGTGACGCCTGGGCAGGAAGGGTCCCCATCAGTCGTTCCGGCCCCCGAGTCACAGCCCAGCAGGGGAACCAGATTGCGTTCCATCTAAGGTCCCCAGACTCCAAAATAGCAAAGTTCCATCGACCAAGTCGGGGTTAGTTGGGGCTGAAAAATAGCCGGCTGATAGTCATTCCGAAAACCAGGAAATCAGGTGGCTTTGTAAACAGTGAACAGTAATGAAGGCCCCATCAGGCCCATAGTCCACCATGAGCCCGGGCCATTCCTGTGCAACCAAACACTAACAATTCCCAGAAAGGGGTAGAAAAGAACAACAATACTCAGGTATTCCGGCGAGCATTCCTGGCCTGTGAGCGCGTGCGATCCTGCCACATCGGAGAGAGGGGACGATGATCCGGGTGAGGGGGAGACGAAGTCGGAGAGTCCTGCGCGATGATACAGAGACCAAGCAGTAGTTCTTCACCTGCTTGGAACGTGGAAAATGAGTCTGACTTCCCTTTGTAGGTGAATGATAACTTAAAAGGGAACGCCCATCGGTACTTAATCTGCTTGTCCATGAGTTGCTGAAGTAATGGTCGCAGGTTTCTGCGTTTCTGGACCGTTGATGGAGCCCAATCTGTGAAAAGTCCGGCCTGTTGCGGGCCACAAACATCATCTTTTCCTTAATTCGGTAGTGATGTGGCTTGACAATTATGTCTCGTGGTAGGCCGTCGGCCCCTGGGGCTGTCAGCGCTCGGTGAACACGATCCACTTCCATTTGGTGGGCAGCAATGTCAGGGATAAGGGTTTTCATTAGGTCCTTTATAGCCCCTTCTAGATCAGTGTGAGTTTCAGAGAGGCCACGAACGCGGAGATTGTATCTACACGAACGATTCTCCAAATCGTCGATTTTCGTGATCGCCTCTTCCAATCTATCCTGGAGGTCTGTTACCATGGCTGAGTTCTGATTGACCCTTTTGATGGTATCGTCTACTTTGGTTTCAATGAGCTCAAAACGTTCCCCCAAGCTGTGGATATCTTTTTTAAGGTCAGTGGTAATTAATGTGCAGGCCTTAGAGAACTCCTGCTGCAGCATGGTGGAGAATCTGCCCAACAGTACAGCATCAGGGGAATAATGTGATAGCTGGGGAGGTGGCATATCCTGGCTGTACTGGCTGAAGAGGACCTCTGTGAGATCTGCCATGTTTCTGTCCATGGAGGAGGCAGGGGAGTTTACAGAGTCATGCCCATCAGTGTACATGGCTCGGGATGACGGATGTGAAAGTGACTCACCCCGCTGGCCGGTCTCCACCTCTCCTGAGGATTGAGAGGAAAAGGGATCTCTGGATGGCTCCGGATTATGCTGCTTGTCTCCTCTCTGTGCAGCGCCATCAAATCTGGCTGCTGTAGTGCTGCCCTGCGTGTCTGGCTTGCCGGGCGCCATCTTGGATCACGGCCATGCTGTAGTGGAAGGTCCCGCTCTCCTCTGGGCTGTAGCCTGCTTATGGTGCCCTTTCCAGGGCTGCCCCTGCGCCCTCCGGTTCATCACCGCCTCGGGGCTAGAGTAGGATCAGTCCTGGCTCTCGGACCTCGCTGCCTGTGCTGTTAATAGCTCCGGTGGGTCGGGGTGCCGGGAGCTCGGTCAGTGCACGTCCTGCTCCGAGTCCCCGCGCATGCACACTCTAATGTTTCCATTTGAAGGTTCAATTGAGATAAAACATTTGTATCTTGCACTGGAATCAGTTATGTCATCCTGTTTGACAATGATAAATTACAGATCAGGACAAAATGTATACTCCAGAAATACTGCCTCTATGTTTTGCTGTCTATTGTACTTGAAGAAAGAAAAATTTTATATGCAACAATCCATTACAGACACAGGAGAAAGTAGTTCAAAGGTGAAGGAGCCATTAATTGGCTATTGTCACCAGGATGTATTACGCACAATATAGACATACTCAACAGAGAAGAGAACAGGAAAAGCATTTTGCTGGAATACAAAAGCCCAGGACAATACAGTAGTGTCAAGCGCTACACAAATAAAGATAAATATTCTGAAAGTGCTTCACATTAATCCCCTTTAAGTGTCCTGTGCTGCACAAAACAGTCCAATGCACACATGTGAAAAACCAAAACCAAAATTGTGATTAATGCTAAAACTTCAACCAGTGTTTTTCACTTCACCTCCTCATACATATACTATAAATTTAGGTAGCGCCCTGCTCCCAATGAGTGGGCGCTATGTCTTAAAATTATAGTTGTCTGAGCAATAGTTTGGCTCAGAAGGATTGTGTTACAAATTGTACTCTGTTTCAGTTCAGCTGGTTGCATGATTTTCCTCCTGACAGTGGGTGTCGCTGTCACCACTGGTTGGGATAGGAAAAGCGGCTCAGGGGCGTGGTCAACCCTCTGTGCATTCTGGGAAGGGGTACTTAAGAGACAGACACTATTTTAGGAGGAGAGTTGGAGGTCGTCGTTCGTTGGTGGTGGGCACCACCCACCTGATCCTGACCTGAGGGCCCTCATGGCCTCAGGGAAGTGCTGGCAGTTTCCGCCTCAGGGCCATGTTGGCCTGAGGCTCTGTTACTGAGATGTAGGCCCAGGAGTTACTGGAGGCCTACTGATCCGGGGATGATCCTGTGTCACCTTGCCTGCTGGAAGGGACCAAGCAATTGAGGACTCAATTGGAGGATGCATCCGGATCATAATCTACCTCACAGTGCTGCCGGAATGACTGGAAGATCCTGGCACTGAGAGCTGTGTTCTTTATTCAGAAGGTAACCCAGAGAAGGGTTACACCAAGTCTGTGGCAGAGACTGTTCTATTTACACCATGTCTGTGGCAGAGACTGTTCTATTTACACCAAGTCTGTGGCAGAGACTGTTTGTGATCGAGCTACGCATCGGTTGCTGGGCCTATCCGGTGTTTGCTGAGTCCAGCGTGGATACAGTTGTTCCTCTGGACCTAGGAAGATTCCTGTGATCCGTAATTAAGGTACCTGAGTCCTCCCCATCCCTTCAACCCCCTCTGTTTGAAACTTTATTAAATAAAACCCTTGAAAGAGACTTTGTGTTGGTGCAAACTTCTTCTAGACAACTCTTCAAGGAGAACCCCTGAGACGAGCATACAGAACAGTAAGGTAACGGCAGGCCCAAATTTAAACCAGCAGCTCCTACGGGGGTAGTGCTACATTTAGATGTAGCGCAATCTAAACAAATAAAACACAAAATATTCCATCTTCGAATAATATCACAAGTGTCCATAAACTCCTCCACCAATGTGTAGTGATTTGAATATTTCCTTTTAACTTCTAAGAAATCCCATCCAGGTTTCACATGCAGTCACCCTTTGATCACATCACATGCTCACCTTCTTTTATTGACCCCAATAATATATTAAGGGCATTACACGCTTTTTGCCCCACTATGGGCAACTAGGTCTCTGCTCTCCTTCCAACTGTAGCACTACCCCTCGCAGGAGCTGCTGGTTTAAGTTTGGGCCTGTACTCTGCCTACCAACCCCTGTTATATGGCTCGATTCCCCCTTGGCACAACTGGACAATAATAACAATACTGTGATTGTGGACTCCTAAAGGCTATAGAGGGCCACAATGATATCACGCAACAGTACCTGTAATTAAATGTTATTACCTTGTTGTAGTTAGCCTGCCACACAGCTGCAAAAAGACAGAGTCCCACACAAGGAGTAGTTCAACCAAGATGGAATATGTTTACTTGGTAAAGAAATATAGGTTATGCATGGGACATTTTACTCAAACAGATCCCTATGAGAGTTTACTGACATATACATGAATAACAGTTCCAAGACTTCACTTATGGACTAAGAAGCCTGAATTAACCCAACTTTAGAGTCAGGCCTGAAGAAGTGCATGGTGGAGGAATCTCCCACTGCAACAGTATCTACAGTGGGGTACTTCTCCACCAAGTCCAACCCAGCTCAAATAAACAGCACAATGGCAGTGAAATAAATGTAACAATCGATTCACACGTGCATATTCAACAAGCTATCTGGCTCCCCCTGGTGGGCAGATTCACTGGTACGTGTCCTTCTGTGTCAACCTAGTCAGTGAGATGAACTGGTGTTTGATCCTAAAAGTCTCCAGAAATCTTCGCAAGCTTTTGTTGGTGCACTTTAGTATTTGTAATCCAAAGAAAGGGTGAAGAAAGATTAAACAATTAACATGTGTGGTGAAAAGGGCAAGTAGTATGGTGATTCTTCCCAAAAGCGCTAACTCAATCCTGAATGTAGCATGTCTCTACTTGCGGTACTGCAGATACCAGCAAGCGTGAGTAAAAAGTATGGAAGTCACCTTCCTGCGACACAGTTATGTTGTTGGGCAGGTGCCCTCTCACCACATGAGGTCTCGCCTCGCTGGTATCCTCTGACAGGGCCCTCTTGGTTCACAACCTCCAGACGAGTCACAGTCCCTAGTCCTCCGATTAGCCGTTCACAAGGTGCCGGGGGATAAGTGACTGTGGATGCTCAGGGGTGTGGAGCTGTCTCTCTCCCGGGTCCGATCAGCCAGGCTCTAGCGGGAATCCCTCCGACAGGCTATCTGGCCTCCGTCACTCTAGGTCCAGGCTTCTCCGGCCTAAGCACCCGCGCTGCAGGCCTCTTACACGATGGCGTCCCCTGAGAGCGAACACAAGCCCCGCCTTCCTTTTAAATAAGTCCTCCCAGCAGGCAGTGCGCTGTGCCACGTTCCTTCAGAGCACAGTGGCGTTGTGGGCCTTGTAGTCTATTTCTGACCCATAGCAATAGAGTCTATGTCTCTCTGCACCACAAGGTCCATAATGCATTGTTCTTAATTCAATCTTATTTTATTATATTATATGCAAGAGAAAGACAGAAAAAGACACACTTCGTCTTAAACATTACAAACAGTGATAGGATACACCATCGACAGGCATCATGTATGGCAAAACAAAGCAGGGCTAAGTTACACATATAAGGATTAAGCACCTGTGTAGGAGGACCTCCGTGGGATTTTTGTAATATCAGTCCCTGTACAAGAATAAATGAGGTAAGGAAACCTTTATCTGTATTTCTGCGAAGGGGATCCTAGTTCCTCCGTATGCAACTTATCAGATGAGATTATACACAAATCTGTTTGGAGAATATGACGTAGGGTCACTCATTGGGTTATTGGCATTAAGTAGATCGAAGCCCTGGTACGTTTTCTCACTGTATTCCTAGAGGTGTAATTAGATATAGAGAAAAGAAAAAAAGAATCAGGGTCAGGGGCAGATAGAAGGGGACAATTAGGTAGGGGACAGGAATCAGAATCCCAATCACTCCATCACGGTCCCACGGCGGACCCGTCCAGGTCACGTCCCGCCCAGGACACAAACTCAGAGGAGTATCGGAACACGGACCACGAAGTCCATGTGAGAGAGAACTGTTCACTTTTACCACTTTCCTCCGCCAGCAAGCGTTCCAGGTCTCTAATGTGGTCCACCTCAACAGCCCAATCTCCCAGGGAAGGCATGGTTGTCGATCTCCAATGACGGGGAATCACTATTCTGGCCGCCGCCAAGAAGTGTCGCAATACATCATTTCTGATGGATTTAAATGACCCCGGGATTATAGACAGGAGGGCCACCTCAGGTGAAGGCTGGATAGAGGTCGCCATCAGTTTGCAGTAAAGTGTGAAAATTCGCTGCCAGAACCTCCGCACAGGAGGGCACTCCCACCAGATGTGGAGCATGGTTCCCCGGGAGTCGAGACACCGCCAGCAGGCATCCGACACTTCCGGATTGAAGTGATGAATAGATGATGGACATCTGTACCATCTCGTTATTAGTTTAAACCCCTTCTCCTGGGTCTTAGTGGCTAGGGATAATTTGTGAGTGAGGATGAAACATTTTTGCCAGTCAATAGGGGAGATAGGGTGATGCAGATCTGTCTCCCAGGCCACCGTGTACGGTGGAAGGTCAGGGGAGTGGATATCGAGCAGAATGGAGTACAGTTGAGATACAACATGTGTTGGAGGCTCCACCTGCATGAGCAGTTCCTCGAATCTCGTCAGTTCAGCAAGAATGTCTGTAATAGACGGGAAAGTCCGGATGTAGGAGATAGTCTGTTGCCTCTGAAGCCACTGCATGGGGTGACGGGGGGTCGGACCGGCAGGGGTATCTGACCGTAAAGTGGGGTCTGCACGAAGGACCTGGGCAAGTCGTCTATGATCCTCCTTTTGCCATGGTCCGAATCTTGTTACAGACATAGCTGGTGGAAAGGCCGGTGTCCCAAAGAAGGGAGTCATAGGCCCCATGTGGTTTGACAAGCCCCTTCTGGACAACATGCGGTCCCAGATCCGAATCGTTTGACGGGTAAGGTCATTGAGAGGGCCTGAACCCCCCCGGACCGTGGGCAAGGTCCACGGGAGAGTGGAGAGTTCAATTGGGTTCATGTGGCCTTCTAATTGGACCCAAAGTTTGGTGGAAGAGTGGTGAAACCAGTCTAATATGCGGGTAAGCACCGCTGCTTTATGGTATAGGGAGGCAATTGGGGCTCCGGCCCCCCCCCGAGCCTTTGGGAGAGACAGTGTTTCATACCGTATCCTTGGACGGGCCGCATTCCAAATAAATTTGGAAAACAGCTGGCGTATTTTCTTGAAGTACGAGTTGGGTATGTGAATAGGGATGGTCTGAAACAAATATAAGAACCTAGGGAGAACGTCCATTTTCAGGGCATTCACTCTACCCAGCCAAGAGAGCTGTTTGGACGCATAGTTGGTTAAATCTGCTTGGGTCCTAAGGAGTAGGGGGGCAAAATTCAGGGAAAAAAGTTGGGAAGCATCCGCCGGTATTTGAATTCCGAGATACCTTATGGAGGGGGAACCAGTTTTGAAGGAGAAAGTAGACGCCAGTCGTCGTAGGGCCGATGTGGGCAGAGATATGTTAAGGATTTCCGATTTATTGTAGTTAACCTTGAAGTTGCTAACTTCTCCAAATTTCTGAAACTCCTGCAATACCGAGGGCAAAGATGTGTGTGGATGTGTCACGAACAAGAGCAGATCATCTGCAAAAAGAGCGAGTTTCGTATGTGTGGGCCCGACTGTTATGCCTCGGATAGAGGGATTGTTACGTAGAGCAGTAGCCAAATGTTCCATAGTGAGAACATACAGGAGGGGGGATAGTGGGCATCCCTGTCGTGTCCCGTTGGATACAGAAAAGGCTGGAGAAAGCGAGCCATTCAGTCTAATCCTAGCATACGGAGAGGAGTAAAGGGACATTATTCTCGCCATCATATTAGTTCCCACACCTATTTGTTGCAGGGATAATCGAAGGAACTGCCAGTCGACTCGGTCGAATGCCTTCTCGGCATCGACTGTTAAGAGGCATAGTGGGATATCGTGGGACCGGGCATAGTTGGTTAGAAGAAGGGTCTTCAGGGTGTTATCTCTAGCCTCACGGCCACTCACAAAGCCGACCTGGTCTAAGTGTATTATCCCAGGCAACAACGGTTGTATTCTATTGGCTAGAATTTTAGCAAAGACTTTCAGATCGACCCCAATCAAAGAGATCGGCCTGTAGCTTGCACATAGAGTAGGGTCTTTGCCTGGCTTTGGGATGAGGGATATGTGGGCCTCAAGTGTTTGTGAGGGGAACAAGGAGCCCTCCGACAAAGAGTTGAACATCTTAGTTAGAAAAGGTGTGAGGAGGGCGGCAAAAAGTTTGTAAAACTTAGGAGTGAAGCCGTCTGGGCCCGGGCTCTTTCCACTCGGCGTACCCGCTATGGCTTTGGCAACCTCCTCTTCTGTGATTGAGACTTCCAGATCAGCGATGATGTCATCATCTAATGTGGGGAGCGCGGTTTCTGAGATATATGACACCTGGTCTTCCACCCTGGAAGAAGGGGAACCAGTCCCGTGAGTCTTAGATATATTGTACAGGAACTGGTAGAAGTCTCTGAATTCCTCTGCCATCTTAGTGGGTGAGGAGACCAATTCTCCCTGTGCCCCCCCGAATATGAGGCACAAAGGTGGAAGTCGCTTTTGGGTGCAGGGCGCGAGCCAATGGCCTACCACATTTATCTCGAAACGTATATTGATGGAAAGCGAGCTTATCTGCATATGTGCGTGCAGAGGCTTCATAAAGCTCTCTGAGTTGTGATCGCGCCTTAGAAACGTCCGCCAGTGTTGTCACTGTCGGGGATCGCTTGTGTTCAGTTTCTAAGTTCCTAAGCTTTTGGTTTGCTGCCTCAATGGCGGCTGAGCGCTCCTTTTTAAGACGCGTACCCATTTGGATAAAGGCACCTCGTAGAACCGCCTTCAGTGCCTCCCACTGAAAGGGCAACGATGTCGTATCTGAAGCGTGGTCCGCAAAAAAATTAGATATTGTATCTGAAACCCTTTTCACACATTCTGGATTCGTAAGCAACGAATCGTTCAAGCGCCATGACCACTCCCTATTCGGAGTGGAGGGGAGCGAGAACGTCATATGTATAGGAGAGTGGTCAGACCAGACCATTGGGTCTATGGTGCAGTCCGGGGACCAGTCTAGACAGCTATGGTCACTCATTAGGTAGTCTATGCGACTATAGGTTTGATGGACATGGGAGAAGTGGGTATAGTTGCGGGCCGTGGGGTGCAACACCCTCCAAACATCCACTAGACGCAAATCGTAAAATGCCCGTTTTAGAGCCCTCAGTTTGGGGAAGGAGATACACGATCGCGAGGTGGAGGAATCTAAAAGTGGTTCAAGAGGGGTGTTAAAATCTCCCCCCAGTACGAGCTTACCCTCCATGAATCCCGACAGAACCCTCAAGTATTGTAACGCGGCCGATACTTGGTTAATATTAGGGAGGTAAATGTTGGCTACCGTAAATTTGGTACCCCATAACATGAATTTCACAAAAACATACCTCCCCTGTGGGTCCGAGAGATGATCAAGTACCTCTATAGGGAGCGTCTTATGAAAAGCCACAGACACTCCCCTGGCTTTCTGGGTTGGGCTAGTGCTGTGGAACCACCTGTTGAAATATCTGCTGGAGCAGGAAGGGGTGGAGGCAGAGTGAAAATGTGTCTCCTGGAGAAGAAGCACATTGACCTGGCGTTTGTGCATTTGATACAGGATTTGTCCTCTTTTGGTGGCAATATTAAGCCCATTGACATTGTAGGAACAGAATTGTAGCCTAGGGCGAGAGATCACCGTGTGAGCCATGACGGAGCGACAGGGGGGGAGGGTGAGGGGAGGTGAGAGAGAAATAAGAAAAGAAACAGAAAAGGGGGAAAACACAGCAGGGGAGGAAGAGAGGAGGTAGAGCGATGTGGGGAAGAGATTGAACAGAGAGAGCACCTGGGGAAGGTGGCTCAAAAATACTAAAGTGTGCGCAAAAACGTAACACTTCGTGAAATATCACGCAGTAGGCACGAACTGTGCCAATCCTATTTAGGGGGAGAGAACGGGATTAGAACAGCTGAGTTGTGTTCCCGACAACCTAGCAGGCATAAATAACATAACTGTAAAGTAACACACCCAATGACCGTGGTATTTAAAGCTTACCTGTCTAGTCACTAAAGAGCAATGTCAGATTAAATACCATTGGTACGCTTGAGTACAATAAACAATCAAAAATGACATAAAAAAGAAAAAAGAACATCAGTGAAGAACAAGGTGTATACAAACTGGTGGCAAGATAAAGGCACAGGTATTCCCGCGTAATCATGCGGGGGTAGGAAACATCAATTGCTACATTTATAGCAGCATTAACTATGATTGTCATCACGGCTCAGCTCAGATATCTGTGTAAACGCACAGAAGGTGTCAGTGCCAAGGTCAGCCAGTTTCAAGCCCCCAGGACATAAATGCCCAGAGCCCAAGGGAAGACCCGGAGGTCCCCGGACGAGCCAAAGGGCTATGTCCGGGAAACCCCAAGCCAACCCGCAGAGCCAGAGCTGTGAGAGAACACATCAACATCACTGGCCGCTTTTCCAGAACCCCATCAAGTACAACCGCACCAGCCGAGGGCAGCGAAGTGCTTTTCGAGCCATGTGAGACAACTAAACCGTCAGCAGCATTTAAATAGCAACGTTAGCAAGAGTCAGTGGGCTGAGAGTGCAAGTACACTGTGAAGACATAACAAAACAGGGAAAACAGAAGGTGGACCTGGCCGGAGTCTCATAAAAGAGCTGTATCCACCTAGTAAGTAAAAGGACATAGCAGAAAGAACCATTTCAGGTCTCAGACGACAGAGTCCGGATCAGTCCTCTGGTGACGTGGCTCGCCGCTCTCTAGGACCAGAAGGTACCGATCTAGACTGAGGGCGTCCTCGACGTTGCAGAGGAGGGCCCGGTAGCCGCTGACGGTCATCTGGGGGGTCCAACCAGTTCGGGACGACAACAGGGTCCCGGCTCAGGAACAGGAAGAAGGCAGGAAGCTGGTCCGGGTCTGAGAGGACAAATTTGTGGTTATCTTCCCGGGTCACTTTGATGCTGAATGGGTGACCCCAAGTGTACGTGGTGCCTACTTGGCGAAGCAAGTCCAGCAGAGGGCGGACCATTCGCCGCATGTACAGCGTGTTGCGGGAAAGGTCCGGATAGAGGTGTATAGATGATCCGTGAAAGTCTAGTGGCCCCAGGCGCCAGGCCTTGCGCAAAATCTCCTCCTTTAGGGTATAGTAGTGCACCCGGCAGAGGACATCACGAGGGCGGTCCCTGCGATCCCCTCCTATGCCTCCCACTCTATGTACTCTGTCCAATTCAATGGGAGATGTAACTTCCCTGCCCAGGACCTGGTTAAGGATAGCAATGACAGTGGGTTTGAGATCAGTACCTGAGGTCGCCTCCGGGACCCCCTGCAGCCGGATGTTGTTCCTGCGACTCCGGTTCTCACTATCTTCTATCCGGAGCTGGTGTTGCCTTAGACGGGAGAGATGAGCCGTAGATGCATTTTCAAGCGCCGTTATGCGGGCTGAGTGGTCTTCTTGGGTGGTGACCATAGCAGAAACCGTGACCTCAGACGCGGAGACCCGTTGTTTGAGGGCATTTAGTTCAACATGGAGAGAAGTTTCCATTTTGGAAGCCCAGGAATCAAAGTCAGCTCGGAAGGCAGACAGTATGGCAGTGGATGTGGCGCCTGGGGAAAGCGTCTCCGCTGAGACAGTGCCCTCGCCAAGGGCAGTGGGATCCATCAGAGGAGTCGGGTGTGTACCCGGGCCGGTCCCACTGGCAGAGGAAGCTGCTGCAGTCGGGGGGGGGGGGTTGTGATCTGCCTGAGGCTCGGGTTGACGAAGGTTTATCCTTCCCTGTACGGGAGTCCTGCGATGTTGTGCGTAGCAGGTACCGTTGAATAGTACCTTGTTGCAGTTCAGCGGAGTCAGCAGAGGTAGAGCTGGAAGCCGCCATCAGCCGGTTGGGCGTGATTGGTTGGGAACGTAGCCTGCGGTCGTCGGGAGAGCACAGAGCTCAGCGGTGCATGTCTTCAGCCCTCCATCCTCAGCCACGCATCATCAAAGGTGGAACGGATGAGCAGAGGATGCGACCCGTGTTGCAAATGGGGATCAGTGCTTACTGTGATGTTACTGTCCTTTTGGAGTGCCTGTGCATGTGCTGCAGCACAGCGACACGGCAGTTTAGGCAGTACCGGTGGCCGAGGAGGGAGTGGATGGAGGTCAGTGGTAAGAGTTGAGAGTTAGCACTGAGTCCATGTGGAGCAAGATGGCCGCTACACTTCTTGGCAGTGTGTGACTGGAGGAGTGCGGGGAGGGCGAGATGGATGAGGTATAGGCTCAGCTGCCCCGTAGGCCAGAATAGCCAGGATTTGATGTATAGGGTGAAGCAGGTTGAAGTGGGCAGGGGGGGGACCCAGCAGCACTATGGTCGGGTGTAGCAAGATGGCCGCCCCTTAAGCCTATGGGATCAGGGCTCCCACCAGGTACTCCCGTCTGCCAGCCAGGGGGGGGGGGGATTAGCCTAGGTCTAATGTCCTGTATTTCACCCCTGCCCCGCTTACCCTGTGTGGGATGGTCCTTCCTGCTGGATGCTGCGTTGGGTGTAGTGGGAGCAGCAAGATGGCCGCCGACTTCCAGAGGTAGGCCGGAGCCGCGGACTTTCCTAAGGCTGGCCGCCGCGGGTGTGTGAGGCCGAACGTTCCGGGATCTCTCAGGCAGCTAGCTCCATCCAGTGCAGGCACAGGTGTGGCCGAGCCTCTCGCCGTAAACCCCGCCGACCGCGGCACTCCAGGCCGGAGGATGCAGATGTTATTGTAGGCCGCAAGATGGCTGTCAGGCTCCGGAGCCAACCACGGGCCAGGAAGAAGACCGAGGGGGCTCCTTACTGTACAGACACCCCCATCCAAGCCTGGATGGAGACGCAGGGTGTCCTGTGGGTATCCGTAGACCCCCTGGGAGGTGTTGGAGGCTTTGTGGGCCCCAAGATGGCGTTGGGCCCGAGCTGCATGGAACTGGCCTGGCAAGTTCTGGACGGCCGGCCCAAAGTCAAAAATGTACACCGGATTGCAGGTAGGAGACCCTCAGGAGCAATGGGGGTAGATTTGGAGTATCATCCAAGTAATATGTAGCGAGGATGGCTATGGATGGAAGGTATGGTTGCAGAGCTCAATGTCTGCACGTCTTCCTCAGTCGGCTCCCGGACACGCCCCAATGCATTGTTCTTACCATAGCTGAACCCAACAACTTGCAGCAGTATGAGATAAACGAACAATGAAAAGAGTTAAGTTCTTATATGCACAAACTGTAGTTCATAAGCTACGTGCAAAAGTAACACCTTGCTACACAACTTTTATTTTCCACCTGCATTAATTCACCAGTAATGTTCCATTCTCAGATAGATATCCATGCAAAAACAAAATGGGACCACGAATAGTGCTCTCTGTATATTCTTATTTCATTTTTAGTAAAACTCCTATAAAAATACACTTACATTAATAAAGAACCCTAGTGTGTATAGGAGTGCAAGCCTCTATAGTGTATCTCATAGCATGTAGACAATAGGGAGAGATAAGAGGGGTGCAAAAGCATAAAAGCTGTAAAACCTTTTTTTTTTATTTAAACCGCCCTAAAAACACATACAGTTTCACACTCACATGCTACAGTGCTTTCCACCAGCACTTAGGTATATATTGCTTAGTCCTGTATTGCAGCCAGGAAAGCAGTCGAGAAACATTGCTAGGCTCCCTGTGCCTCCTGGGTTATGCATATCACAAATTCCAGGAGGCTCAGCCACCAGGCCTCCCAGTGATGCATACATGAAAGACTATGGGGTTGATTTACTAAAACTGGAGAGTGCAAAATCTGGTGCAGGTCTGCATAGAAACCAATTGTCATGGATATGCAGTAATGTTTGTCTGTCAGCTTACCTTCCACCTCATGTGTTCACCTTCCTCCTCATGTGTTCACCTTAGAGGCCAGACACTCTCACCTGGCTGCTTTTATAATCTCTCCTCCCAGCATGGCTCCACCCCAGGCCCTATCAGAGAACTCTATATTAACCTGTGCACTGCAAGTCTGCCTTGCTGATCAATGTTGTTTGTTAAGCATTGTGTGTTTGGGTTCCTGCTTGCCGTGTGCTACGTCTGTCTCTGTGTTAACAATATTGGCTTGTTCTCGACTATCCCTGTCTGCTTGTGACCTTTGGCTTGTCCTTTGTTTATCCTTGTCTGCTTGTCGCCCTGACCTTGGCTTATCCCCTCACTATCTCTTGTATCCTGAAGTGCCGCTTCCCCTCTATCCTCTATACCCTACGGAGCGTGAGCTAGGGGACTCTGGGGCCGCGACCTGGATCCAGTTTCAGCTTAGTCCATCCTCACCACTAGAGGCTAAGGTGAACACCTGCTGGATCTTAGACTCCGCGCCCTGGGGAATCTTGGGCTCTAGCTCCCTGCCGGGATCCCTGTTTGTGCTCCAGTGGATCTACCTTCCCTAACCACCCAGTGTTCCATCCGCAGCAGTCAGCTACCTTGTGGTGCACTCCTGACCTACGGTGTGCATCTGTCATCTGGTAACTCAGGTGACCTGACACCAATCAGCTTCCAGTGTTTTTTGTCAAAGCTTAATTGAACCAGCTGGAATTAGAAGCTGATTGGCTACCATGCACAACTTCACCAGATTTTGCACTCTCCATTTTTAGTAAATCAACCTCTTAGTCTTTCATTCATGCATCACTGGGAGGCCTAGCAGCTGAGCCATGAACAGCCTCCCACAGACATCACAAAGAACATGGCAACACAGGACATGATCAGTGGCAGAAGAGAAGAGGAATCTGTAGGACAACGCTGGATTCTCTGGGTGGGTGGGTGAGTATTTAAACTTTGCAGAACACACCACTCGGTAAGCAGGGGTTTAAAAATAAATGGTGGGGAAAGTGCAGATCCACTTTAACCACTTCAATACAGGGCACTTTCACCCCCTTCCTGCCCAAGCCGTTTTTCAGCTTTCAGTGCTGTCACACTTTGAATGACAATTGCGCAGTCATGCAACACTGAACCCAAATAACATTTTTATCATTTTTTCCCCACAAATAGAGCTTTCTTTTGGTGGTATTTGATCACCTCTGTGTTTTTAAATTTCTTGCGCTATGAACAAAAGAAGAGGGACAAGTTTGAAAAAAACACAATATTTTTAACTTTTTGCTATAATAAATATTCATTTTTTTTTTAAACAAATTTCTTCCCCAGTTTAGGCCGATATGTATTCTTCTACATATTTTTGGTAAAAAAAAAAAAAAAAATCGCAATAAGCGTATATTGATTGGTTTGCGCAAAGGTTATAGCGGCTACAAAATAGGGGATAGATTTATAGCATTTTTATTATTTTACTAGTAATGGCGGCGATCAGCGATTTTTATCGTGACTGCGATATTGCGGCGGACACATCAGACACTTTTGACACATTTTTGGGACCATTCACATTTATACAGCGATCCCTGCTTTAAAAATGCATTGATTACTGTATAAATATGACTGGCAGGGAAGGGGTTAACACTAGGGGGCGAACAAGGGGTTAAATGTGTTCCCTAGGGAGTGATTCTTACTGTGGGGGGAGGGGACTGACTGGGGGAGGTGACCGATTGGTGTCCCTATGTACAAGGGACACACCATCGGTCTCCTCTCCCTGACAGGACGTGGATCTGTGTGTTTACACACACAGATCCACGGTCCTGCTCAGTTACTGGGCAATCGCGGGTGCCCGGCAGCCATCGCGGCCGCCGGGCACACGCATCAGGTCCACAGTAACGCGGCAGGCGCGCGCCCCCCCTAGTGGCTCTGGTAGGTGCGACGCCATATGATGTCTGCCCAGAACGAGAGGCTCTTCGTCCCGCCGTCATTTGATGGCGGGCGGTAGACTAGTGGTTAAGTAAGTGAGCAGATCGGCTACTTGTCTCCAGAAGAAGGCAGTAGGAGCACAGTTCCATATTGAATGTGCAAAATCTGCTTTGGGATGGAAGCATCACAACCAATTGGAAGTGACCATGCAACCCATTTTGTGTAAACGCATAGGAGTCACATAACTCTGGCAGAGACCACCTTGTGTAAGGAAAAGTATCATGCCAATCCTCATCTAATATAAAATGGATTGAAAGATGCCCCGATGGTGCTAGTATACAGTAAATATTAATTTAAAGTGTTACTAAACCCACAACAGTAAAATCAGTCTATATATGCAATAAAGCATGCTTGTTATACTCACTGTGGAACCTAAGAGGTTAATCCTGTTAAGGCTGTTTGATCCTGTCTTTTCTGATCCTACCATTCTTTTACTGTCTCCAATCCATCTGCTGATAGCACAGAGCCCTAGAAGGCACTCTGCACATGCTCAGTTTGGTGTGTATTGCTAGATAGTTTTTTTTTTTTTGGGGAGGGTCCATGTGATCAGCACAGGGCCAACCAGCACTGTCCAGATAGAGGGTCATGCAGCCTCATAGGACAGTCAGAGGAGAATGAAAACTCCTACAAGCTTTAACCAATGTTCAGCAAGACACTGATAGACGTCTGCTGATGAGAAAAGGTATTTAGCAGTTTATATTTACTTAAATAATTGCATTTCCGTGTTCTGTTTATTGTGGGAGACCATATATAGTGAATGCAGGGTCCTGAGTTTATTAACACTTTAAGTTAAAGGAGTTGTAAAGTTAGAAGGTTTTTTATCTTAAAGTGGTTGTAAACCCTTTTTTTTTTTTTACTAACCTGCAAGACAAAGCTATAATGAGCTAGTAGGACTAGCATACTAGCTCATTATGTACCACTTACCTTCGATCGGGGCCCCCAAAGTCGTCCGTGTCCCTCCTCTAGCCGCAGACATCACTGCGGCAATAGCCGGAATGTTACTTCCGGGTATCGCCGCTGCAGCCAATCACAGCGCCGCTCCGGCGCTGTGATTGGCCGGAGCGGAGAAGACGTGACTCCGCGCATGCGCGCGTGAGCTGTCGAATTCGGCTACCTTGTCGAATGTTGCGACCTAGCCGAATTTGTGAATGGGGTGACGTCAGCGTCGCCGCATTTACATACAAATATCTCCTTAACCGTGTAGGTTAAGGAGATATTTCTTGCACCTACAGGTAAGCCTTAATCTAGGCTTACCTGTAGGGCTTTGTTTAAAAAGTGGGTTTACAACCACTTTAATGCATTATGTCATTTTTAATAATACAGTTATTGCAGACACAATGTAATTTTCTTCTAAACGGAGATGAGACAAACATAATGAATGCATTTAGATTTAAAATCTTCCTGACTTTGCAAAACAGTTACGGTAAATATGAAGGTACCCATGACTGTATGTCAGTGATGTAAAATAGATTTACACTGTAATGCCCCATACACACAATCGTTTTTCATGCCGTTAAAAATGCCATTTTTAAAAATGGGCATTAAAACCGATCGTGTGTATGCTCCAGAGCATTTTTAACGACGTGAAAAACGGCCATTAAAAATTTCGAACATGCTCTCTTTTTTCACGTCGTTTTTCATGTCGTTTTTTTTAACGACGTGAAAAACGATCGTGTGTATGCTTTGACGAGGTGAAAAAAATCGCGCATGCTCAGAATCAAGTATGAGACGGGAGCGCATGTTCTGGTAAAACTAGCATTTGTAATGGAGATAGCACATTCGTCACGCTGTAACGGACTGAAAAGCAGGAGGCTGAAAAGCGCGAATCGTCGCTCAACAAACTTTACTAACATGAAGGGTGGCACCATCCGAACGGAACTTCCCCTTTATAGTGCCGTCGTACGTGTTGTACGTCACCGCGCTTTGCTTGAACGTTTTTTAAAATGATCATGTGTACGCAAGACAGGCTTGAGAGGAAACATGAAAAAAAACGACGAGAAAAACGTCGGTTTAAAAAATGGCATGAAAAACGATCGTGTGTACGCCGCATAAGGATACATTTTTTTCATTTCCAAGGAATTCAGCTTTAAATTATATTCCACATTATATGTTGTGCAAACTTTTGTATTCTTTTTTTTTATTTTTTATTTCTAATTATATTTTGTAATGAATGCGAGCAAGATGAACTGGAATAGTACATATTGTCTCTGCCTAGAAGTCTTAGCATGTGAGCAATGCAGACGCGCACCAATATGAACATAAACCCGCACTGGTTTTCTGGTGCTAGGAATCTGGTTTACCTTACACCCACACTGTAGGCATGCCACAATTATCATCTCATCCTGGGTCGATTTAATTTGGCACGTCCGATTTTTTCACAACTGTTTTACAGAACTTACGTTTTTTTGGCCAGGTAACATCCTGTACTCTCTATGATTATTTATGTAGGTTATGGTGTTTTTGCACCCACTAACACTCTAGACCACAATTTTCTGCAGCTCTTTTATAGTTGCAAATTTTTTTTCTTTTTAGACAGGTAACATCCAGTACTCTTCAAGAATATTTGTGTTGCTTTATAGTGTGCTGGCACCAATACAACTTAAAACCTAATTTTTAGATAGCTGTTTCCCAAAGATAAACATTTTAACTTTTTTTTTTTTTTTGGTTGGGTAACTGCTATGTTGGCCAATAATGTGTGCATTTTGATTTGGCTTTTGTATTGATCTGCCATGATTGTGAATTATTTTGGATACACACTCTTTAAAATAATGTGTGGCCTAACAGTGATTATTTAAATAGAAACCACCTGTTCTCATACATTAACCCTGGGGGGTGTGGCTGAAGCATGGCGGTGCAAGGATGCTCTTTGCCTGGGCTCTGCAGTCTGCACCCACCACTGCCGACACTGAGAGCTTTCATCAAAAACAGCCACAGACTCACATACCAAAACATGGGAATGCTTAGCAGGTGACAAGTGACCTGTACACATCCTGTCTTCACCGATTCTTCCTTCTCACTGTGCCCCAAACAAGAGTGATATCCAGTGGGTGGATTAAGCCTGCCTTTAGTTACACAAAGCCACAGGTCTTCATTATGCACCATTATGACCTTGTAGCTGCCAGCGTCCTAACAAGCAATGAGGTCATCAGTTGATAAGGAGGATCTTGGTCGCCTGCAGAGCAACCCTGCTCTACTCCATCAGCACTGGGGTCACAATAGCTGAGCGATGGGGAGAATCTGAGGAAGAAGTAAAACGCTAGAATACTAGTCAGTACCAGTATGAAGAATAAATCACCTCTATCATTGGGTGTCCTACATGTGGATGTTGCTGAATTATGTAAAACTATTAGAATGTTTTTTCACATTTTAGAATGGGGTGCCTTAAGACTGTCAATAATTTTAAAGGGTGCTTTGACTGGAAAAAGATTGAGAAACACTGATCTAGAGAACCGTCACCGACGGACCAGTATTAGACTCTGTGGCATACCTGAAGCAATAGGGACAGATGATCTTAAGGCTATAGTAACTGGCATATTTAATGCCCTGCTGGAAAAGCCTCCTACTTCCCACATTGAAATTCATTGTGTACATCATCCTAATGCACCAGGAGGACCAGAGTGTTCTCAGCATTGAGACTTGTTGTGCCGTGTCCATTTTTTAACACTGAAGGAGGAAATCATGCTCAGGGCATGAAACAAGGGCACCATCCAGTTTGACATATTCAAATACCCCCAGACCTGTCATGCAGAACACTCTCAATGAAAATTGCCATATAAAAAATTTACAGATCAAATTAGAGCGATTGGGGGCACCTCCTCCTAGGAGTACCCGTTCAGCCTGACTATTCAATGGGAAGGTAACAGCTTTTTCCTAAACCACCCAGACTCACTGCCTGATCTCTACAGGTTCCTCTGCATAGATCCCGTGGACTGTGATAGACTTGACCATATTAATCGTCCTGCCCCACAGAGGCAATGCTGCCAGGTGCCTAACTGTAACAGGCCCAGACAACCATCTATGGACTAATGGTCCAGTGAATTGTGATTCTAGACTCTCCCAAGTTGCTTTAGATCTGTTTTGTGCGCCTCTGGACACTTCTGTTTTACACAAACTTAAGCTTTCACAGATGTGGACACAGGTACTTCAAGGATTTATATCAAGACCGTGGTGTCATTTTCCATAGCTGCACCTGCCCATCTACAACACCACAAGCAGTGTCTTTATACCTTGTGTGGATTAACATAGCTCAACACTAGATTACTCACAGACTCTTGAAATTAACCCACCTGGGGGCTAATTGAAAGCTATAGCTCCTGTTGTCTCTACTACCTTGATGGATCTTGGGTGTATACAGTACCTTGAAAAAGTATTTATATCCCTTGAATTTTCCACATTTTGTCACGTTACAACCAAAAACATAAATGTATTTTATTGGGATTTTATGTGATAGACCATTACAAAAGGGCATATAATTGTGAAGTAGAAGAAAATGACAAATGGTTTTCAATTTTTTTTACAAATAAATATCTGAAAAAAGTGGCGTGCATTTGTATTCAGCCCCCCTGAGTCAATACTTTGTAGAACCACTTTTCGCTGCTATTATAAGTGCAAGTGTTTTTGAGTATGTCTCTACCAGCGGTGCACATCTAGAGAGTGACATTTTTACCCATTCTTCTATGCAAAATAGCTCAAGCTCTGTCAGATTGGATGGAGCGCGTGTGAAAACAGCAATTTTCAAGTCATGCCATAGATTCTCAATTGGATTTAGATCTGGACTTTGACTGGGCCATTGTAACATGTGAAAATGATCTAAACCATTCCATTGTAGCTCTGGATGTATGTGGCTGGCTGGCTGTGGACAGATTCTCCCACCTGAGCTGTGGATCTCTGCAGCTCCTCCAGAGTTACCATGGGCCCCTTGACTGCTTCACTGATTAATGCTCTCCTTGCCTGTCAGTTTAGGTGGATGGCCATGTCTTGGTAGGTTTGCAGTTTTGCCATATTCTTTCCATTTTTGGATGATGGATTGAACCGTGCTCTGTGAGATGTTCAATACTTTTTTTTATAACCTAACCCTGCTTTATACTTCTCCACAACATTATCCCTGACCTGTCTGGTGTGTTCCTTGGCCTTCATGGTGCTGTTTGTTCACTAAGGTTTTCTAACAAAGCTCTGAGGGCTTCACAGAACATCTGTATTTATATTGAGATTAAATTACACACAGGTGGACTCTATTTATTAATTAGGTAACTTATGAGGGCAATTGGTTCCACTAGATTTTAGATAGGTGTATCAGAGTAAAGGGGGCTGAATACAAATGCATGCCACACTTTTCAGATATTTATTTGTAAAAAATTTGGAAAACCATTTATCATTTGCCTTCCACTTCACAATTATGTACCACTTTGTGTCAGTCTATCACATAAAATCCCCAAAAAATACATTTACATTTTTGGTTGTACCATGACAAAATGTGGAAAATTTCAAGAGGTAGGAATACTTTAACCCAATAGAGCCAGGCCTTCTCTTCCAACATCAGTGCCTGACCTCACAAATGCGCTTCTGGAAGAATGGTAAAACCTTGTGGACAGCCTTCCTAGAAGAGTTGAAGCTGTTATAGCTGCAAAGGGTGGGCCAACTCAATACTGAACCCTACGGATTAAGACTGGGATGCCATTAAAGTTCATGAATGTAAAGGTAGGTGTCCCAATACTTTTGAATATATATATATATGTAGCGGCCACCTCCACTCCCCTCTTTGTCTTGTCTCGTCTTTCTCTTGTCTAAGGGTACCTTAGAGGGGAGGGAGCGAGGACACCACGCCTGGCCTCTACCACAGGTGTTAGTGCGGTATAAGCAACAGTTTTGTATTACCTTCTGGTCAGTGCTGTGCACCTGGATCCTCCCTCCAAGAGTCACCGTGAACCATGTCCGTTAGAAAATGAGCTCCACACCATTAAAGTTCAACACTCCTTTATTCTCCTTGTCTGAACACAAACAGTTGAACTCCCTTGATAGAACAGAACAGAAAAGGAGGTGTGGATGCGAACAGGCCCAGACACAATGTAAGTTGCCACTTCCCTTCCTAGAAGTGTGTCCTGGTCTCCGCACGAGGGTAGATTTCCATCCAGGCGGTCTCCGACGAGAGACTCACTTGTCACCGGCAATATGCTGCACCGGGTCTTCAAATGAGGAGCTCCCCCCGGTCCATTGCGCCTTCCGGATTGGGGTACCCAATCCCTGGGTACCCTAGGATCTCCTTCCCTCCCGGAACCCAGTGTTGGGCACTGAGCTCCGGACCTCCATCTAAGTACCTCACCCCAAGCTAAAGGTGCCTGGGATGGAACTCGACCTCCGCTGTCCTCTGGGCCTAGGCCATCCAGAGGAGCGACACGACCCACCGTCCGCAGGCTGAAGGTGCCTGGGACTTCGACCTCGTGACCAAGATGGCCGGCCCCCTTTATACCCTCTCCCAGCAAGCACGGCGGGTTCACCCCCCCACCATACTGCTGCCGAGGGAGGACAAAAAGGAGGACAGCACACAGCGATAATCCAACCCATAAAAAAGAGGGGGGGGGATGATGCGCTAATGTGTAATAATACTGAATAAACATACAGTGACAAAGTGACAAAAATATGAATAAAGTGCAGGAAAAGGTGCATATCAACCAGGGTCCAGCGGGGGAAGAGACAAGAAACCTCCAATGGTGTAGTAATGTAGTAAAAAAAGTATATAAATTTGTTCACCTTTATTATCTATCTATGGACTTTATGAGCTCATACAATATTTCACCATTGCATTATTGAACCATCACGTTCGTTGTGTGTTCATTTGTTCAGGTTCACTGATTTGCATGTTATTGCACTGGTGTTTATACTAATTTTATTTATTGGATATAGATTATTCATTTCTCTTTCATTATGGTTAGAGATATTGTGATATGTTGATATGCACCTTTTCCTGCACTTTATTCATATTTTTGTCACTTTGTCACTGTATGTTTATTCAGTATTATTACACATTAGCGCATCACCCCCCCCCCCTTCTTTTTTATGATTTGTTTATGTGTAGAGTGAACACTGATCGATTTTGCAGCCATTGTTTTTACCTCAGTTTCATTTATTTACCCTTTATTAGCGCGAAAGACACACATTCACATAACTAGTTAAATCACTTTAAATCACTTTGCGGCTATAATGGATGTATTCACATTCATGGAGACTAGAAATGTAAACATAGAGGAGGTATTTAATACACAACAACCAACACGTGACACAGACCTAGAAAGTCTTACGAGGAAATTAGGACACCTCATGGATAAAAAGGTTAGTCTTTGGTGGGATGTTAACACCTTTGACCAATACATAAAGGAAAATATAGTCCCGAGGAGACTACGCTGGGAATTACCTCCCAACGATGGACTATCTGATAAAGAATCCATGGAAGAGTGGTTCGAGTTCTTTAACAATAAAAGCATAGAAGGGGTCAAATTTCTGCTTAAAAGAAAACAGAAAAAAACCCAAACAGTACAACAACAAATAGATGAAATTAGAGTCAAACTGGAACCGTATAGGGAATCTACGGATTTAAAAAAATTAACAACACAACTTAACAAAGATTTAATTACTAAAGATCTGGAAGTACAACAACGCAAAATTAAAAAATACCAAAGGGACATGGGAGATTATAGAACAAACCAAGTCTTTAAATGGCAACAGAAAATGGAACAAGTGGAACCACCATTACCTAGCTCCACCTATTCCACACCAGTAAGAGAAGTAAGGATACAAGACCCCACTACATCGCAAGGAAGAACCCCTCTGAGATGGAATAATCCTGAAGGAGTACAACCATATTATAACACATATTATGGTGGACAACAACGACCATATACCCCTAAAAAACAGTGGAAAAAAACTTTTAAAAAACAGAAGAAACCATACAATAACTGGCAACAAAATAGAGGTCCACTACATTGGCAACAACAACATGGTGGACAATACCAACAAGGAGAACAACATGGAAGTCAAAGAGACAATAGAGGACCACCCCAAACACAGGATTATTATGGTTATCATAATAGAACTCCGGTCACAACTTCTAATAGATTTGATCCTATAAGAGATCAGCAGGACCATTATTACGATCAAAGACATTACCAACAAGAACCACATTATGATACCCAGCGCCCTTTTGTGGACAGGGAGAGGAGGGATCGCTCTCCCCAAAGACAAATTCAGGATCCCATGTACTCTCCAAGAAGACCGCTACGAGAGGACAGAACAAAACCAAATCAGGAACTAGAAGGGGAAACAGAGCAGGAAAGAGACTCAAAAAGAAAGAAAAGAGACAGAGATTACTAGGAGAAAATGTTGTCAATTTAAGTGGAGTAAAACTAACAGCTGAAGAATTAGCTACCCTTGATAAGGGCCTAAAGCATGCACCAGTAAAAAACTTAAATAAATTCGACACCTACATAGGAATCAAAAAGTATATACGTAAGATTAACATAAAAAAATATATTATGAACAATCCTTTTCAGAAACAAGGGACCATCACAGAAATACCAGAGAAAATCATACATAGTGATCTCAGAAACAACTCGGTGTATGTTCACCTTTATTATCTATCTATGGACTTTATGAGCTCATACAATATTTCACCATTGCATTATTGAACCATCACGTTCAGTGTGTTCATTTGTTCAGGTTCACTGATTTGCATGTTATTGCACTGGTGTTTATACTAATTTTATTTATTGGATATAGATTATTCATTTCTCTTTCATTATGGTTAGAGATATTGTGATATGTTGATATGCACCTTTTCCTGCACTTTATTCATATTTTTGTCACTTTGTCACTGTATGTTTATTCAGTATTATTACACATTAGCGCATCATCCCCCCCCTCTTTTTTATGATTTGTTTATGTGTAGAGTGAACACTGATCGATTTTGCAGCCATTGTTTTTACCTCAGTTTCATTTATTTACCCTTTATTAGCGCGATAATCCAACCCAACCCAGGGCGACAGCGCCACCCAATGGGCCGCGGTGAATCACACATCACTGGTGTCACTTCCAAATTTAAATTTACACCCGGGAAAGTACATACCCGCTACACTCTCCCCTCGGTCCTTTAAAACTGGTCCCCAGTGTCTGGAGTAAATCATGCCCTCAACGGCTGACATAATCCAATCCAGAAACCGACTAACAATTTTTTTTTTTTTTTAAACTTTGGAAAACTATTCTACTAAACATTGTGTCTGAGCCCTGTGAAGAAAGGGAAATAAGACAAACAAGAAACGACTATTTTGACAGATGACTTGAATCACATTTTACATTTAACTTTTCCCACCCATCCTGACTAAGAACCACCCCATTCTCAGTGATCTTGAAGGGTTGCTCTCCTGCAGAGGGGAAAAAAAAACACAACACACATAAACCCTGACACATATATTCGTGTAGGAGAAAAGAAACTTCTTCAAGAAGAAATCCCCTTTCTCCAGTGTGAGCGTATGATAAGTGTTTAAACGTGGCGCAACACTGCCACCTGGTGACAGCATTGCGGTAACTGCATTCGTGGAGCTTTCCTCTTTTCTTTCGGCCCTATCTACCCCAGAGTCAATAATCTCTTGCTGGAAAATGAAGAGCAAACAGGAAAAGTTCTTCATTCCTCTGGGTACAAAAGCAACGAGCCGGAGAAAGTTCAGCAACATGATAAGAACAAACAGAGTCTTTCTCTCTCCTATAGGTAAAAGCAGGGATGCGGCAGAACAAGTGGTTTCAAGTGCTGATCCATGGTCTCCAGATGATACTCCACATCTTCCCCTTCTTTGCGCCAAATCAACACTTTATCTGCATGGATGTGTCGTCCCAACATCCACTCTGCCTTGCAGTCTTTAAAACGTTGAGAGGCCTTTGGAGAGCATGCCAGGTACCTGCGGGCGTGGGGAACCTGAAGGTGGGTCCACACAAAGTCATTGTACCAGCGCTCCCGGCACACTTCCACCTCATACAGCAACTCCTTCGATAAGTATGGATACTCCCATCCATAATCTGCAGCAACCTTCTGACCAAACAGCCGTTGCAATCTCGCCAAAGGAGGCATGGTAGCTTTGTCCCCTTCACCAGGCAAAACTATCGAGTCCGGGTGGCGAGGGACCTTGATCACATCCAATCTGGGCATAGGCGCCCGCAGCAGCAGTCTCTTTTCCCCGGCCTTCTAAACTGATGGCACCGGGGATGTAGAAGCAGGCTGGGGACAGGACCTCTCTTCAGGCGCTGGTGCCTCCACCCGGGGTGTACTTTCCCCTGTTGACATGGGTGGATCTCTGGTTCTCCGAGATGAAGCGAGAGGTATTTTTTCCCAGCCCTTCCCGGCAAACAAATCGTCTATGGCAGCGTCGTCTCCCATGTCCGAGAGCGACTCCAGGTCAGAGGTGTCACACTCCTCCGCGGGTATGTAGCCGCTTGTAGAAACGGAGCCACCACCTCCCGCGGATTCGCTAGGCCATGACTTCCCGACACCTCCGCCCACACACTAAGTCTCCCCGCCTGGCTTACCTCAGCCTTTTCTTGAAGCTGGACGTCCGGAACTCTTGTCGACGGATTCATCCGGACCGGGTGTAAGCGGGCGAGACGGTCCACCACAACCGCTGGTCGGGGCTACCATGCCGGTCTTCCTCTTCGGTGGTGGACGCTGCGAGACAGTGGTGACCGAGTCAGCATCCTCGGATTTCTCCCGTTGAGATTTTACGACCTCCACCGCGGTCGTTGCAGTGTGCGCAGGGGTGACTCTCACAGCAGTGATTCCTCCTCTTTGAGTGGTGTTGCCTGAAGCCCGGCCAGGGTAAATGGTTCTCGGCCTCTCCACCGCCGGATCCACTTTGAACAGGAACTCCCCACAGGCCTCACAGCTTCCGTAAGGCTTCAACTGGCTCACCAGTCCCGAACCCCTGGGACAAATCACACCCAGGGCCTCAACGTCCATGCACGAGTACAGGGCGAATCGACCCCTTGGCTTTAGTCGGATCCCTGTATCCGTTACTGGAGCAGCAGCAGTCAATGTCGTGGTAGAAGGGTGAACTGGAATCCACGAGGTGTGTCCAAACATGGCGACCTGTTGCTGATCCATCGCACACTGCAAAGTTTTTGCGCCAACGTCCCACGTGTAGTCCTTCACACGTATCGGACTCCTCCCCTTTGCTCCAGTTCACGGGCTTTTCTTCTTTTCTTTCTGATTCACGCCCACTAAATAAGCGGTGGGGGTGTGCCTGGTGGCGCAGTGCAGCTAGAAACCCCCATGTGTAGTCCCTCACACGGCTGGGTTTCCCCCTCTCCTCGCTCTTCTGCGTAGGCCTTTCCCTTCAATGGGTCATGTCCACGACTTTGAGCACCGGGGTGCACTTCGGCCAATGAAGGCCCGCCTGTTCGCTTAACTCTTCCAACAGACACGTTCAATACTGTGGTGCACAAACACTGTCCCGGACGAGCCCCCACGTGTAGCGGCCACCTCCACTCCCCTCTTTGTCTCGTCTCGTCTTTCTCTTGTCTAGGGGTACCTTAGAGGGGAGGGAGCGAGGACACCACGCCTGGCCTCTACCACAGGTGTTAGTGCGGTATAAGCAACAGTTTTGTATTACCTTCGGGTCAGTGCTGTGCACCTGGATCCTCCCTCCAAGAGTCACC
Organism: Rana muscosa; assembly: GCA_029206835.1. Classification (NCBI taxonomy): domain Eukaryota; kingdom Metazoa; phylum Chordata; class Amphibia; order Anura; family Ranidae; genus Rana; species Rana muscosa. The sequence continues at coordinate 890,586,187 of CM055116.1, read as the reverse complement.
GTGAACCATGTCCGTTAGAAAATGAGCTCCACACCAATAAAGTTCAACACTCCTTTATTCTCCTTGTCTGAACACAAACAGTTGAACTCCCTTGATAGAACAGAACAGAAAAGGAGGTGTGGATGCGAACAGGCCCAGACACAATGTAAGCTGCCACTTCCCTTCCTAGAAGTGTGTCCTGGTCTCCGCACAAGGGTAGATTTCCATCCAGGCGGTCTCCGACGAGAGACTCACTTGTCACCGGAAATATGCTGCACCGGGTCTTCAAATGAGGAGCTCCCCCCGGTCCATTGCGCCTTCCGGATTCGGGTACCCAATCCCTGGGTACCCTAGGATCTCCTTCCCTCGTGGAACCCAGTGTTGGGCACTGAGCTCCGGACCTCCATCTAAGTACCTCACCCCAAGCTAAAGGTGCCTGGAATGGAACTCGACCTCCGCTGTCCTCTGGGCCTAGGCCACCCAGAGGAGCGACACGACCCACCGTCCGCAGGCTGAAGGTGCCTGGGACTTCGACCTCGTGACCAAGATGGCCGGCCCCCTTTATACCCTCTCCCAGCAAGCACGGCGGGTTCCCCGCCCCACCATTCCGCTGCCGAGGGAGGACAAAAAGGAGGACAGCACACAGCGATAATCCAACCCAACCCAGGGCAACAGCGCCACCCAATGGGCCGCAGTGAATCACACATCACTGGTGTCACTTCCAAATTTAAATTTACACCCGGGAAAGTACATACCCGCTACATATATACAGGTCCTTCTCAAAAAATTAGCATATTGTGATAAAGTTCATTATTTTCTGTAATGTACTGATAAACATTAGACTTTCATATATTTTAGATTCATTACACACAACTGAAGTAGTTCAAGCCTTTTCTTGTTTTAATATTGATGATTTTGGCATACAGCTCATGAAAACCCAAAAATCCTATCTCAAAAAATTAGCATATCATGAAAAGGTTCTCTAAACAAGCTATTAACCTAATCATCTGAATCAACTAATTAACTCTAAACACCTGCAAAAGATTCCTGAGGCTTTTAAAAACTCCCAGCCTGGTTCATTACTCAAAACCGCAATGGGTAAGACTGCCGACCTGACTGCTGTCCAGAAGGCCATCATTGACACCCTCAAGCAAGAGGGTAAGACACAGAAAGAAATTTCTGAACGAATAGGCTGTTCCCAGAGTGCTGTATCAAGGCACCTCAGTGGGAAGTCTGTGGGAAGGAAAAAGTGTGGCAGAAAACGCTGCACAACGAGAAGAGGTGACCGGACCCTGAAGAAGATTGTGGAGAAGGACCGATTCCAGACCTTGGAGGACCTGCGGAAGCAGTGGACTGAGTCTGGAGTAGAAACATCCAGAGCCACCGTGAACAGGCGTGTGCAGGAAATGGGCTACAGGTGCCGCATTCCCCAGGTCAAGCCACTTTTGAACCAGAAACAGCGGCAGAAGCGCCTGACCTGGGCTACAGAGAAGCAGCACTGGACTGTTGCTCAGTGGTCCAAAGTACTTTTTTCGGATGAAAGCAAATTTTGCATGTCATTCGGAAATCAAAGTGCCAGAGTCTGGAGGAAGACTGGGGAGAGGGAAATGCCAAAATGCCTGAAGTCCAGTGTCAAGTACCCACAGTCAGTGATGGTCTGGGGTGCCATGTCAGCTGCTGGTGTTGGTCCACTGTGTTTTATCAAGGGCAGGGTCAATGCAGCTAGCTATCAGGAGATTTTGGAGCACTTCATGCTTCCATCTGCTGAAAAGCTTTATGGAGATGAAGATTTCATTTTTCAGCATGACCTGGCACCTGCTCACAGTGCCAAAACCACTGGTAAATGGTTTACTGACCATGGTATTACTGTGCTCAATTGGCCTGCCAACTCTCCTGACCTGAACCTCATAGAGAATCTGTGGGATATTGGGAAGAGAAAGTTGAGAGACGCAAGACCCAACACTCTGGATGAGCTTAAGGCCGCTATCGAAGCATCCTGGGCCTCCATAACACCTCAGCAGTGCCACAGGCTGGTTGCCTCCATGCCACGCCGCATTGAAGCAGTCATTTCTGCAAAAGGATTCCCGACCAAGTATTGAGTGCATAACTGAACATAATTATTTGAAGGTTGACTTTTTTTGTATTAAAAACACTTTTCTTTTATTGGTCGGATGAAATATGGTAATTTTTTGAGATAGGATTTTTGGGTTTTCATGAGCTGTATGCCAAAATCATCAATATTAAAACAAGAAAAGGCTTGAACTACTTCAGTTGTGTGTAATGAATCTAAAATATATGAAAGTCTAATGTTTATCAGTACATTACAGAAAATAATGAACTTTATCACAATATGCTAATTTTTTGAGAAGGACCTGTATATATATATGTATATATATACACACAGTATATACCCCAACAAATTGTTAGGCAAAAAAATACTTTACATTTTGGCAGCTAATGTGCACACCTTTAAATTTTTATTTTCTATTTTCTGTGTGGTCTCTTTCTCTTCACTTGCATCCTATGAAAAATAATTTAGATTTTTTTTTGCAACTGACCTGTATAACGTATAAATGATGTATCGGAAAAAAATAACAGTACAATATTTGAGCTGAAATATGACATAACTCTACTTCCAAAATGTAATCCCATTTAAATGATGATATCATGTGCATGAAATCTTTAACATTTAAACCTGTCTTCAAAAATGTATTACTGTGTAATTTAGTTGGTTTGACTGTATTAGGAATGCTCTCCCCTTTTTAAAAATAAGAGATTCAGTGTAGCACATCAGTACTATAGTGTCTTCAAAATAGAACAATTTTGTTGCTTAGTTCTGGCTAAAAAATTACTTCTCCCTGGTTTTGAAATTTCCTTGGAATAAAAAATATGTGATTCTGTGCATCAAAAGATGTAATTAATCAAAAGATATAAAAAAAAATTCCATATGCAAAATGCCTGCTTAATTGCTCTGAAATTGAAGTTTGTGCATATCTGTGGTGCAAATCAGTAAGGTTGGGTTCACACTAGAGCACAGAGCTTCTCACAGCAGGAGTCCGGTGCGTCTTCATCCACCGGTTCAGGTTCCTTTTCAGCCCAAATTTTTGTCTAAATTCGGACCTGAAACAGACTAAAAGACGCACAGGGCTCCTGTGCAATTCGCACCAAAGCCGCTCTGGAGATGTGTAAACCAGCTCCATAGAGAGCCGATCTCGCAATCTCCTGCTATATGCAGATTGGATGCAGGGAAACCCACATCCAATTCGCAATAGTGTGAACCCAGCCTTAGTGTTGTCTGCTAAAAATTACATTAATTTTCAGTTGCAGTGTACTTGCTTCCTTCTGCAGAAATTGTGGTCTGTCAAAGAAATGGGTAAAGGGTGTTCTGCAGGAGGTGGTCTGGATACAGATGTATTTCTGTCCATCTTGCATATATACATGAAATTTACGTCTAAAATCTTGCAATTTGAACATTGATCATGTGGAATGCATGATCGTCTGGGATAACAATAAAACCGAATCCTGTAATCTCATGTGGACTGTGTGGTCCTATTTCCTCTACTCTCCAAATTTTTACACTTTCATCTCTCAAAAGGTTTGCTGAGATGACTGCCCTGGGAATTGCTCATGCTGTAATCCCCCCCTCCTTTTTTTCTTTTCGTTTTTTTTTTTCTTTCCTTCTCATTTTTCCTTTTGTTAACAATTTTTACAATAGTTAATACATTTTTTGGTTTGTTCTTGCTAAAATCGTGGTTTGTTCACTGATAACTTTAGCCCTTTACATGGGGGTTTTTACTACCCCTTGCCAAGTGCCTGTTGGTCAAATCTTTTTACTATAGATACGTTTGCTATTTGTATGACCAAATTTTGGATTACCATATTTTCCGGCATATAAAATGACCTTTTATACTTAAAAAAATCCCCCAAAAATCGGGGGTCATCTTATACGCCGGTATAAAAAGTCACCTGCTGGATGTCAGCCCACTGGATGCGCATTAATACTGTATGTAGCTTTGGCTATATACAGTATACCACGCTGAGCCAATCACGGCAAGCGATGTATTCTATTAATGAATACAAAGCCGACTGAGATTGGCTTTGAGAGTCAGAGAGGCGCGGACTGATGATGTTCCAACCTCTGCCAATCACGGCGGGCGATGTATTCTATTAATGAATACAAAGCCTGCTCGAATTGGCAGAGGTTGTATATCATCAGCCAGCGCCTCTCTGAATCTCAAAGCCAATCCGAGCAGGCTTTTTATTCATTAATAGAATACATCGCTTGCCGTGATTGGCTCAGCGCGGTATACTGTATGTATACAGTATGTTACCGAATGCAGCTACCCCTTGGCTCCTCTTCCTTCCACGGCCACCTCGCCATCCACCACCGAAGCTTTGGTTTGAGGCACCTGACTCTCCATCTGGCACCTGACCCTCCATCTGAAGCACCTGACCCTCCATCAGTGGATTTTGCCTGGCACATGAGGTATTTACCACCGCAGCATTGCTTCACAAAGCTGTTAAATTAGTTGCACAGACTCATTATTGCTGTTTCCGTATGTTACCCAAGCTACTAGACAGACTGGTCGGAAGGGGGTCATCTTACACAGCGAGAATATCCCAAAAACAATGTTTTAGCTGGAAAATTAGGGGGTCGCCTTATACGCCCAGTCGCCTTATACGCCAGCAAATAGGGTAGACAAATGTATTCATCTCTTTTGTATGTTCTATATGTATACTTTATCAGTGTTTATGTGACCTTGTATTCTTTATTCGGGTAAAGACTTGAGGGATATGAGCACAGACAGACCTCTATTGTTACTGTATGACTTGGATGCTGTCCCTTTATTACGATTTTGTTTTCATTTGTAGTCCTTGGAAAGAAAATTTGAATAAAAGGAGATTATACATATAATCTTGCAATTTGATCTGTGCAAATTTGACTATATCCTTGCTAAAATTGGATTATAAAATGAGGTCTTGGTGGCAGTTCACCTCTATTTAACTTGTCCTTGAGTAGATGCACATCTGTTTGGTAGAGCTGATTCTGATTAGGGTATGCTGATGTGCAGAAATTCTTCTATCTGAATATTGCACTGTACAAGTGCCAACTTATTACTGAATTACATAATAAGGACAATTTTTTCCATGATGTGTCATCCATCATGATATCCTGCCAGTTCTTTAATGCAACACACATCAGATCTTTGAGAATTAATTTATTCACAGGTATAGAGTTTAGTGATGGCTTGTTAAGAATATAAAAATACTTTAAGCACTTAAGTTCTCACACCTGTAAACCCATATGGACTAGAGCAATTTTTACATTTCTGCTATGGGCCTGTTTAATCAAAAAATAACTTTGACATAACTTTACAAAGTAATACATATATAATTTTTATTCTGTTATGAAACCTTACAAAGTTATTAACAAATTAAGGCTTTTTAAAAAAAATATTTAATGCAACACTTAAAAAAGAACAGAAAAAATGGATCATAACAAAAACAAAAACATATATAATTTGCAAAATAGAAATAAAAAATAAATCTGCAAGAAAGCTAAGGGTCGAAGGGAAGAAGGAGTTAATTAGGATGTGTAACGACACCCCGTGTATGAAAGGGGTTAAATCTGTTTAGGATATTCCATTCCTGAACACCAAGGCAGCTACCGACACTCCAGTCAGGTGAACAAGACCCATAAGAATAATTCTCCCTCAATAACGAGACAAAGCTCTGTCTTGAGGTTCAAGTAGGACTGACAATCTTTATTGAAAAGACTACAAGTTTTATACACCAAAAGAGGAGGTGCATCATATTACTCTGGAAATACACCTGTGACCAGACCTAAATAACATGCTAATTACCTAATTCCTTTTAGCAGCCTGGCTGTCTCCTGAACTTCAATACACATTATCACAGGAATCCTTTCATACAATACAGGGTCAATTAGCCCAAGCCCCCATAAAAAGATCCTCAGAAGTTAGTCTGGATTCATTAACATTACAACAGACAACAGACAGGGGTCTGGGGGTGATGACATTAGCATCGTTAAGCAATAGACATTGAACTTGTTACATTGAACTTCCTGGAATGCCCAAATAACATCTTCATATTTCTTGAGAGATATTGTTAATGAATATTACTGTCCCATTTTAAGTAGTCCAAGATATAATTTCTCAGTCACCCTATGCCCCTAATAGACATAGGGTGATTTAGACATAAGAGGTGCATGGGGAGCTGAAGCAAGGATATCTCATACTTTCTAAGGGATTCTGGGTTCCACGGGCCCTCCCGTTACATCTCTCCCCTTTCGGCAGGAGACTAACACAGGAGGAGACCCCAGACGGGTTGATTCCTCTAATGCCTGTATCCACACAGTACCCCAAACAAATTGCTCCAAACAGAGCATTACTTACCCAGCCAACCTCTGCCTCTCTCAGAGAACATACCTGCCGCTGGGGAGAGGCCTGGACTGGCCCTTCTCCCTGGAGTCCTTTCAGCCGCTGGAGAGAAGACAGGGTGACTGGGATGAGTCCGTCATGCTGTTGGGGATCTGGGCCAAATGCCCAGCATCTCTGGGGTATACAAGTGGAGACTGAATTCCCATCCACTTGTGGTAGGTGAAAATCCCCTAGTGCTTGCAAAGCAAGGTTGACATCCTACTGTCTCAGTGTCACACCATTTTCTGGGGTTGTGTCAGTGAAGACCGAAGTCCCATCCACTACCACAGGAACTCCCTTTTTCTGTTAGTTGAGAGCAGAGGCCAGCAGCACTCTGCTCTGTTGCCAGCTCTTCTGCTGCGTTGCTTTGAGTGAAGACCGCAGTCCAATCCCCCAAAATCAGCTCAAGCTGCAGTTGTGTGCAGAGGCCAGTAGCATTCTGCCCTGCTGCCAGTGATTCAGCTGGGAGTAAAAGCTTTACTACCTCAGCTTGTTTCTGGAGAGAGGGGCCAACTGCCCCGGCTCCCTGGAACTCCATAGTTGTTTCCTATGCTGGGCAGAGGTTGATAGCACTCTGCCCTGTTGCCAGCACTTCTGCTGGGGACTCCACATCATCTGCTTCGGCTTTAGGGATGGCAATCTCCAGATTTTCCACTGCCGATACCCTGGCATGCTGCTGGATAGGTACATTCCTCCATCCAATATCATTCCAAGCAGAAACAGGATCATCAAGGTCAGTCGGCACTTCAGCTTTGGGGATGGCAATCTCCAGATTTTCCACTGCCGATTCTTCAGCCAGGATTTCAGAGTTGTCAACTGGTATTTCCTGATAGTCCCAGGCAAAGGGAGCCAAACCCTGCTGCTGAGCAGATTCTAGCAGCTGTCTGTAGGCGATCTCCAGCTCCCATTCCTGAACAGCCAGAAACTCCAAATCTTCCTCTGCCCAGTGCCCTTCCAAGACATTCAGTCTTCGCTCTCTGTGCTCCATTATTTCCTGATCACTCCCAAAGTCAGGGTCCCTGGACAGCCTCCAATACAACAATCCCAGGCCATCATAGTCAAAGCCTTCCGTGGGGCTGTCATCCGCTGACCACGGGCACTCTTGGGCTACATACCACCGGAGGGCTCTGTAGCTCTCGTCCAACCGCATCTCTGCCCAGATCAGCCTGCTTAACTCAGCTGTCCACTCCTGCTTCGGTTGTTTCCCCAATAACTGTATTCGTACATCATACTGCGACCAGTACCTTACATAGATGGAGGGGAGAACTTTTCCCTGGTGTTGCTGCTCGAGAGCTAGCGCTTCCTTCCAGAGTTCGCAGCGGATATAATCAGACCATCCCAGCAGGACCTCCTCTGATACTGGTCATCTATGCTGTAACTGCATCTCTTGCAACCTCCTTCTGAATTCCTCTTCAATGGCGGCTGGTATCTGTACCTCTTCTCTCCTTTCAGTTGGTGCTGCTGTGACTTCTTCTGCTGCAGCACCTCTTTGATGTAGCCAAGTTGCGTCCACAGCCGCTATAAATAGGGCTATGATCTCCGCTGGAGGGTTAGGACCATAATGTGCCAGTCTTAGTTTAACAGCCCGATCAAAACTTGCCTATTCGGGTGTCCTGTCTGTTACCCTGGGCCTTTCGGTCATGTTGGGTCTTTCGACTCTATCCATTTCGACTAGTTCTGCGATAATGTCCCTCTTCTTGCGGTTGTTGGCCGGTCTGCCCCGGTTCTTCAGTAAGTCCTTGAGGGAAGAGAGCTTTAGCCATTCATACTGTGCCTCCATTGGCCTGTGTCCTCTTGTAGCTGTCCTTCCGGCTGTGGGAATCATCCCGCTGCTTGCCACCAATTTAACGACACCCCGTGTATGAAAAGGTTAACGTCGTTTAGGATATTCCATTCCCAATCACCAAGGCAGCTACCGACACTCCAGTCAGGCGAACAAGACCCATAAGAATAATTCTCCCTCAATAACGAGACAAAGCTCTGTCTTGCGGTTTCAAGCAGGACTGACAATCTTTATTCAAAAAAACACAAGTTTTATACACCAAAAGAGGAGGTGCATCATATTACTCTGGAAATACACCTGTGACCAGACCTAATTAACATGCTAATTACCTAATTCCTTTTAGCAGCCTGGCTGTCTCCTGAACTTCAATACACATTATCTCAGGAATCCTTTCATACAATACAGGGTCAATTAGCCCAAGCCCCCATGAAAAGATCCTCAGAAGTTAGTCTGGATTCATTAACATTACAACAGACAACAGACAGGTGTCTGGGAGTGATGACATTAGCATTGTTAAGCAATAGACATTGAACATGTTACATTGAACTTCCTGGAATGCCCAAATAACATCTTCATATTTCTTGAGAGATGTTGTTAATGAATATTACTGTCCCATTTTAAGTAGTCCAAGATATAATTTCTCAGTCACCCTATGCCGCTAATAGACATAGGGTGATTTAGACATAAGAGGTGCATGGGGAGCTGAAGCAAGGGTATCTCATACTTTCTAAGGGATTCTGGGTTACACGGGCCCTCCCGTTACAGGACGGTTTAAAGAAAACTAAGGGTTAATTAGAGGTTAAATATGAACACATTGGGGTTGATTTACTAAAAGTGGAGAGTGCAAAATCTGGTGCAGTTGTGCATGGTAGCCAATCAGCTTCTAACTTCAGCTTGTTCAATTAGGCTTTGACAAAAAACTGAAAGCTCAACAGTTTCTATGCGTTGCACCAGATTTTGCATTCTCCAGTTTTAGTAAATCAACCCCAATGTATTTATTTATTTTAAATTGACAGGTTGCTTTAACTGACATCATATGGAGATCGAAGCGTATCTCTTTGATCTTCAAATAAATGTAACAGAGTGAATACAAAAGTAAGAGTGCTACATTGTATCACTCTATCTTGAAAGTAAACAGTGTTTATACAGTTTTTCGATTCATTCAAGTGAATGGAGCCATGTCACAACCACGAGGCAAATGCTAAGTTTGCAGTTGTGGCACGGTATTCCTATTGAAAAATGCTATTAGCTATTCATGTGTTGGCAGTATCGTTTTCTGAATGCCTGTCAGCTGCACCTGCACTGCTTTCTGAAAATTGATCCACCCCGGTTGGCTCTTCAGACAGCAATGCAGATGTAAACAAGTCCTAATAGCTCCTCTATATACACAGAAACTCCAGCAAATGTGATCATGAGAGAAGGGTAGACATACTACACTGGCCCTGTGTACATCAATTATGTTTTTTGGGCATGCATGGTATGGCCAAGATCCACAACTTATGTCCATACTCTGGGCACACATGCACTTGAAGCTTTTCCACTTCTGCTTCTATTAGATCTCAACCTTGGGTAAAATACCTGCAAGAGACATATAGACCAAATAATATTTAGAATGTCTGATTCCTTCTTAACTGTAGCAAAACAATAATTGAATTGCAATTATTAAGGACAAGAGGAACTTTTAAAAAATATCTCTGGCTTTCTAGTTAATTCATTTGGAGAAATAGCAATATTTCTGCATACAACCATAACACTTTAACATGTACTATTCTTCTTTTAAATCTAACTTCTCTAAAACCAAATCTTCTTTTTATGAATGGACAAACAGTATTTTTTTGCACAGTCTTAAATGTTTTTCACTTTTGTCCATGCCAATAAACTATTTCACAATTTGTTTATTATGCAGATTATAAGTTTGTGCTTGTAAAAAAGCAGAACACTGTTTACAAATACAAATTCCATACTATATTTTTAGTGAGCTTATATTTTAAGTTGTTATTGCAGCGTTTACATTAGCATTCGCCATCATCGGTGGGATGATGCAAGTGACTCAGCAAGGGAGACGGTTGGAATTGCTGGCCAGCACCATCTGGTGTCCAAGATAGAATATGGCCCTAGTAGATAGAGGAGGGCAGTGTCAGCCAGACTGCACACAATAACGAGGCAGCTCAATAGACCCAAAAAAGTAAAGGGGGGGGGGTGAAGGGGAAGAAACATGGTCACCAGGCAGCGGGAGACAGTGACAAGAAATGGTGCTGCTAGGAGAAGAGTCTCCCACAAACGCCCTGGGCTTCAGTGCAGTCACACATAATGACCCACATGCCCGAACATCAGTGCAAGAAATTACCATCTATGGTTACATCGGTGACAAAACCTAAACATATAATAAAATATGTGAAAGAAAATGAGTAATCTATGTTATATTCTTTTAAAAGGGTTTGCAGAGTTCGCCAACATTGTGAATGCACAATTTGTCATTGAAAAAAAAAAAAAAAAAAAGTATAAGAATATATTTACTTTCACATACCATGATTCAGTACCAGAATAAATCTTACTGTGTTCTACTTTTCAACAGAAATCACATTAATTCTATACCATTACTATTTAATTAGCATATAGGGTGGCTAATGCTGGGGGTATGTTTAGACGTATATGGTGAAAGAGTGGTCTACACTCCCTCCACGTACATGTGGGGGAATGTGTTTTAATGGCATGAATTTGATCACACATAGATCAAAGTCATGGTAGAGGCCAACATGACGACATTCCATTAGACATTTTTTGATTAGGGATACATGGTTTCTTATCCGCTTATAGAAGGGGCGTTTTGTTTTTCCGATATAGAAACATCCACAAAGGCATTTTATTAGATAAACTACCCCTGGGGTTTGACAAGTCTCTCTCTGTTTTTTGGAATCGATTTGACCATTCAGAAGCACTATTTCAAGTCCACTTATAATATGTATAAGGTGGCAGAAATTGCAATCACCACATGCAAATGTGCTTGATCGGAAGGGATACTTTTCCTTTTGCGCCATTAAATGACATTTGACTAGATGATCTTTTAGAGTGGATGATCCCTTATAAGTAATTTTAGGACGATCTTTAAAGTGATTGTAAAGTCTTGTTTTTTTTCAATAAAAATAACAAACATGTTATACTTACCTGCTCTGTGCAGTGGATTTGCACAGAGCAGCCCAGATCCTCCTCTTCTCGGGTGTCTCTTCTCTGCTCCTGGCCCCTCTCACTTGTTTATGTTGTTTGGAGTATTTGGTTAGAACTCTCACAGATTAAAACTCATCTTTGATTTTTGTTGCATAGATTAGGGAGTTACATTCTTGTTTTCTAACTCTATTGAATACTTTCTTCAAACAGTTATGGCTGTATCCCCTATGGCGTAGCCATAAGTAAAGGTTCTCCTTGTTTCTTTTAAGAGATCTTCCTCTCTGCTACTGTTTCTTTTAAGACAGAGATATTGACTATATGGTATGTATTTTAAAAATGGTTTTGGGTGCAAGCTTGTGGCATGCAGGATAGTGTTTCCTGCAGACTGCTTCCTAAACAATGATGAGCCTAGGGACACATCCAAATCGACTAATTTTTTTACTTCTAGAAAACAGATCTTTCATTGGTCACATGTCATAGTGAATTTAAGACTATAAACATTTTTACCAAGAATCTCTATAAATTGGGACAGTTCTTCCCAGGTACCAGACCAAAGTAATAGGACATCATCAATGTATCAATGCCATGTGATGATGTGTTCAAGATAATTAGAAATGTCCTCACGTGTAAATAGCTCCCTCTCCAACCCCCCAGGTACAGGTTGGCATATGATGGGGCACAACGTCTCCAAGATGTTTGGATCAACCTACCTGACGAATTCCTTCAAAAACTGTGTGCAAGTGTACCTAGAGGTAGTGATGCTGTTTTGAAGGATGATCACACCAAATATTGATTTGATTTGGATTTCTGTTCTGTTCAATTTACTTTCCATTTTGTTCATTGATAAAAATAACACTTCTATTTCTAAAAGCATTTTTAATTTACAGCATTTTTTCACACTTGCCTAAAACGCTTGCACAATATTGTATATACATATGTAGCGGCCTCACCCTCTCTCTTCTTTAGCGGTTACTTTGGCTCCGGTCTAGGGGTACCTTGAAGGGGAGAGCGAGGTGCACCACGGCCCATGTCCTCTAGATTACAGCATGTAGAGGTGAAGGCCAGCACCAGATTACATTCGGACTGTGTATACGCTCAGAGCCAAGTCTGTTCTGCTGATAACCCCCTTTGCTCCCAGTAATTGGAGTACCACACACTGAAAAGGTCCAACATTTATTTATTCCATAACGGCAAACAAATAGTCCTTTGCGAGCAGACAGTTTGAGACCCATAGAACAGTTCAGTATTGGTGGGGAGTAGGTCAAGGCACAATCCTCAAAGAAACGAAACCGTTGAGGTTTAAGCAACGGTTGCTAAGCACAGTGGCTGTAAAACTGACTTTTTGGTACAGAGTCTCTTCCAGCGACTCTAGTGAACAGTAACTGGAGTTACCTTCGCTACGCTGCAGCCCCTGTCAGGGGAAAGACATCCCTCGAAGAGAGTTACCAGAGGCCCCGCCGTCACCGGATTAATGCTGTACCGGGCTATTCGGAAGGGTTACACTCCTCGGCCTCCTCACCTCAGATACGGGTCCCAACACCTTAGGGCCCCTCGGACTCCTCCACCCTCGCGGAACCCAGTCGAAGTTACTGGGCCCCAGGCCTTGGTCATAGTACCTCACCCCAGGCTTAAGGTGCCTGGGATGGACTCCATCCCTCGCTCCGGCCAGGCCAAGGGCACCTGGGCCCGGAACTCCAGAACGCCAGCACCCAGGCTGAAGGTGCCTGGGCACGGCCGCGTCCTCCAACTCTGAACCCCAAGGTCAGGGCGTCCGCCCCTTTTATCTCCTCTCCCTTTGCGTCACAGCGGGTTCCCCGCCCCGCTGTACCAGCGCCAGGAAAGGACAAAAAGGAACAGTCTTGCAGTGCAGGTTCAACTCTGGCCCAGGGCGGCAACGCCACCTGCAGGCCACAGGGAACCTTGCACCACCAGAGTCCTCCAAGAACCACAAAAGGGATTCTCAGATTCCCTAACAATTAGTACATCTGGGTTGAATAACCCAGATGTTCCCCCCCCCAAATTTAAATACCCGCTACACATATATAAATCACACCCTTTTTCTTATTTGAAGACTATTGTTCCCATTTCATGTAATGTAATTTTTTTTTGTTTTTCCACAGCCCATGCTTCTGCCTATCAGGTAAGAGGAAGGAAAAAATAGCATAGGGTTGAAGTTCCTCTGTATGTAGTATAGCCTTTTTCCACCAAAGTAAATTTTCACTTTGCAAAGTGAATTTTCTCTTTGAAAAGTGATTTTTACTTAGTAAATGAGATCAACTTGTGGACCTAAATCTTCTAATCACGTGCAAGCAAAAATATATTTTTTTTAAAGTTTCCTTGCACTTGATTGCAAATTCTTTGCAAAAATGTCCCTTTGTTTCAGCTAATTCACAAAGATAAGTGAAAATTCACTTTCAAAGTAAACATGCTCTACTCCTTTAAAAAGGAGAAAAACAGGGCGCCAGGTCAGTGTAAGTAAAACCAACAATACTTGATTGTTGGTTTTACTTACACTGACCTGGCGCCCTGTTTTTCTCATTTTTATCTCTGTTTCTGAGGGAATCCCAAACCTCAACAAGCCGGCTTGTATGTATCCTGTCCAGTCACCACCTGCTACTTTTTTTTCTCCATTAAACTGAGTCACATTGTGGTTCTTACCTATTCATGGACTAGTTGGACTCGAATCATTGTCTATTACTTTTCATTTTCTGTTTTTAATAGTCTGCATTATTTTTATTTATTTTATTGTTATTTCAGTATATATTATATATAAGGATAACATCTTATGTCACTCACTTTTTAGTAGGTGAATTGTTTGCTTGCTCTACTCCTTTAGTAAATATGGGTCAGCCACCCTTTCTCACAGCAGGTTTAGTCTCAGGAATTGAAACATCCTGTGAAGGAAATCGCTTTCTCTATAACAGATTAAAATGGAATAAAACAGCAAGAATATGATTAGACTTGATAATGCCAGATTCTCCCATAAATATCACTTTCAGAGGTCTTGATATACTTTTCTGAAATTAATTTCACTACAGTCCTTAACCACTTCAGCTCCGGAAGGTTTACCCCCCTTCATGACCAGGCCATTTTTTGCTATACACCACTCCGTTACTTTAGTCGTGCGATGTTGTACCCAAATAAAATTGATGTCTTTTTTTTTCCACAAATAGAGCTTTCTTTTGGTGGTATTTGATCACCTCTGGGTTTTTTATTTTTTGCGCTATAAACAAAAAAAACGACAATTTTGAAAAATTATAATATTTTAACTTTTTGCTATAAAACAACCCAATTAAAAAAATGAAAAAATCGAGTTTCTTCATCAGTTTAGGCCAATATGTTTTCTGCTACATGTTTTTGGTAAAAAAAAATCCCAATAAGCGTATATTGATTGGTTTGCACAAAAGTTATAGTGTCTACAATATATGGGATGTTTTTATAGAATCTTTATTTATTTATTTATTTATTTATTTTTACTAGAAATCACAGTGATCAGCGACTTATAGCGGGACTGCGACATTGCGGCGGACAAATCAGACACTAAGTGACACTTTTTGGGGACCAGTGACACCTATATAGTGATTAGTGCTAAAGAATATGCACTGTCACTGTACTAATGACACTGGCAGGGAAGGGGTTAACATCAGGGGAGATCAAAGGATTAAATGTGTCCCTAAGGAGTGCTTGCTAACTGTGTTGCCAACTGTGTGGGGGGTGCTTGTACTGTGGGAAGACAGAGATCCGTGTTCCTGCTTAGTAGAAACACAGGATCTTTGTCTTCCCTTGTCACAGAATGGTGATCTGCCTTGTTTACATAGGCAGACCGCCATTCTGCCTCTTTCAGGAACAACCAGCGGGTCCTGGCGGACATCACCAATTGGCTCCTGCTGTGTTTGGACATGCCGCCGCAAACCCAGAAGTAAATATCACGTTCAGGTATGTGATTTCGCCTGTAGGGGCCTTCGCCCTGCAGTACATATACGTGGGGCGGTCGGCAAGCGGTTAAAGTGGTTCTAAAGCCTAAACATTTTTTTTGCATACTAGCCCATTATGCTTTTACTTTGCATATTTCTTTTACGAGCCTCCTGTATAACATCAATGAAAATACATTTATAACAGTGGGAGTATACTAGTATAACAAGGTCAGAGCTCTAAAACTACAGTACTCTTAAACACAAAAGCAATCATTTATTATATTGCAGCTTATGAATTATTGGATGTGGTAGCTGCATTTGTTTTCTTTTAAGGCTTTCTTTGTCTTTTTTTTACCTGGTGATATGGCCAGTAAGTCTGTTTTTTTGTTTAAGAAAAAGCACCCCAGCAGAATGCATCAGTTACAGAAATGAGACAAACCATTTAACGCTAGCAGGGGTGCTTAAAACTTTATCCCAAAAGGAAAAAAAAACTGTTTTCTATAACTGCTGTTAAAGTATTAGCTGAGGTTTGGATTCAATGTTAGTATATTTAAGTCTGCTAGTACTCTCCTCCCCACAGACTGACAATGCTGCTGTCCAAAGGTGTCCCATGTGCTCATTCATCCAGAGTGGGGGCAGTCTAATATAGGAGGTGTAGTACTGGTCAGATCACCAGGTGAAAACAGGAGAAAAGCCTGAAAAAATAGGATTTTTATAACAGCTTACCTGTAAAATCCTTTTCTTGGAGTACATCACGGGACACAGAGCGACATAGTCATTACTAATGGGTTATATAGATACCGTCAGGTGCTGGCACTGGCAACTTCCAAAACCGGAAGTACCCTCCCCTATATAAGCCCCTCCCACCCGGGAGCACCTCAGTTTTGTAGCAAAGCAATAAGTGTCCCCAAAGAGGGGCGGGAGCTCTGTGTCCCGTGATGTACTCCAAGAAAAGGATTTTACAGGTAAGCTGTTATAAAAATCCTATTTTCTTTCTCGTACATCACGGGACACAGAGCGACATAGTCATTACTAATGGGATGTCCTAAAGCAATGCCCAATGAGGGGGGGGGATACACCATATATAAGCTGAGCGCTATCAGACATGAGGATCTTTTGCGGCCTGCAACACACTGCGCCCAAAGGCGACATCCTCCTGACTTCTAACGTCCACCTGGTAGAACCTAGTAAACGTGTGTACTGAAGACCATGTTGTGGCCTTACAGATTTGAGCCAGGGAGGCCTGGTGATGCACTGCCCATGAAGTTCCAACTGCTCTCGTGGAGTGCGCTCTAACTTTGAACGGAGGCGGTCTCCTTCTCCAGCCATAGGCTTGTATTATGACCTGTCGAATCCACTTGGCTAAAGTAGATTTTGATGCTGCCTGACCCTCTCTGGGGCCTTCCGGCAGAATAACCAAAGTATCCGTTCTGCGAATCTGAGCAGTGGCCTTTAGATAAGCTTTAACTGCTCTTACTACATCCAAAGAATGCAATAACTTTTCCTCTACCGAAGTAGGTTTGGGGAAAAAAGAAGGAAGAACCACATCTTGGTTCAAATGAAACCACGATACCACCTTAGGAAGAAAGGCTGGATGAGGACGTAACACTACTCTATCCTTATGGATAACCAGATATGGCTCCTTACAGGACATAGCTGCTAATTCCGACACTCTTTTAGCCGAACAAATGGCTACTAGAAAAATCAATTTCCTGGTGAGAAGCACCAAAGAAATATGATGTAATGGTTCAAATGGTTGTTCTTGTAGAACCGACAGAACCAAGTTTAGATCCCATGGACATATGGGAATATTATCCGGAGGACTAATACGCATCACCACTGTAGGAAGTCCAGAATCCTACCTATTACGTACTTATGTGGATGCCATTTCTTGGCCTCACACCACGCGATGTACGCCTTCCAGATTCTATAGTAGATCTGCCTGGATACCGGCTTCCTGGCATTGATCATGGTAGATACCACAGGATTAGAGAGCCCTCTCTTTTTTAGAATGTGGGCTTCAATAGCCAGGCCGTCAAACCTAGGGCTGGTAAGGAAGGGTGGTATATCGGTCCTTGCGAAAGCAGGTCCGGACGACGTGGGAGAGACCAAGGACTCCCCACTGACATTTTACAATCTCCGCGTACCACGCTCTTCGGGGCCACGCTGGAGCCACCAGAATCACTGGTTCCTTTTCTACCCTGATTCTGCGGAGTCATCGAGGTAACCATTGTGGCGGTGTGAATGCATATATCAGCTTGAACTGATCCCAAGGGAACACTAGGGCATCCGAGCCACAAGCTAGGGGGATCCCTTGTCCGAGAGACAAACCTGTCCACCTTTGCGTTGAATCTGGATGCTAGAAGATCTACATCCGATGTTCCCCACCGCTGACATATTGTCCAGAAAACCTCGGGGTGAAGGGACCCTTCCTCTGGGCATAATTGCTGGCGACTTAGAAAGTCCGCCTTCCAATTCTCCACTCCTGGAATAAATACCGCAGATATGGCTGGGACATATCTTTCTGCCCATTTCAGGATGTAATTTACTTCCCTCTGGGCTGCACGACTCCTGGTGCCCCCCTGATGATTGATATATGCCACTGCTGTGGCATTGTCTGATTGAATTCTGACAGGGGACCCTTGGAGTTTGGATGTCCATGCTACTAGGGCATACCGGGCTGCTCGTATCTCTAAGAGATTGATGGGCAGGGCCTTTTCTGCATCCGACCATCTGCCCTGGAGAGACCATTGCTCCAGTACTGCTCCCCAGCCTATAAGGCTGGCATCTGTAGTGACCACCTTCCAAGAAATCGGACTGAAGGATTTCCTTTTTTCCAGATTCTGGGGAACCAACCACCAACGGAGGCTCTTGCGAACGGAAGGGGACAAGGACATTGTAAGTCTAGGGCCTGAACTTTTTTGTTCCAGGCTGACAGTATGGCCCCTTGCAAATTCCTTGAATGGAATTGACCGTAGGGTACTGCTTCGAATGATGCCACCATTTTTCCCAGCAGCCTCATATACAGGCGTATGGACGGCTGTCTTTTTTGTACCCACTAAGTGGATCAAATCTTTCAAAGACAACACCTTTCCTCGAGGCAAGAATATTTTTCTCTGGCCTGAATCCAACCTTAGCCCCAAGTATTCCAGACTTTTGACTGGTTTTTAGGGCTGACTTGTCTCGGTTGATAATCCAACCGTGAGATTCCAGATACTTGATTGTCTTGTGAACGACCACGTCTAGTTTTTTCACTGAGTGGTCTATCAGCAACAAGTCATCTAGATATGCCATTATCATTACACCTTGTGTTCTTAGATTGGCCAATAAAGGGCCAGAATTTTTGTAAACACTCGTGGTGCTGTGGCCAAACCGAAGGGTAAGGCTCTGAACTGAAAATGGCGCCCTTCTACTGCAAAGCGTAGAAATTTTTGGTGGACTGGAAAGATGGGAATGTGCAAATAAGCATCTTTGATGTCGATCGCGGCTAACCAATCCTCCCCTTGTAGGGCAGTGGCCACCGATCGGATCGACTCCATCGGAAAGTCCTGATATACAGGAATTTGTATAGCCCTTTTAGAATTAATATGGGCCTCCCGTCCGCGTTTGCTTCGGGACTGTAAAGAGGTTTGAGTAAAACCCGAACCCTCATTCTTCCAGGGGAACCTCCATAATTACTCCTTGGAGCAATAGTTGTTCTAGTGCCAACAGGAGGGACTCTCTCTTCCGGGGATCCCTTGGCACGTTTGACCTCAAAAAATGGGAAGGAGGAGAGTCTTTTAACTCCAAACTGTATCCCAAACATACTGCGGAGAGCACCTATCTGTCTTGATCGTGTCCCGCCAGGTCTCTTGCGAACAACTGGAGTCCTCCCCCCACCCGACTGAGTGGGGGCTTCAATGAATTTAACTTTGGGGGAGGTTTTATACCTCCCCTGACCCAGGGTTTCTCATTACCCTGCTATTGTCCCTGTTTTTTACCCCCGGGAATTGACCGAGGAGGCCGTCGGAACTGTTACACAGCCGATGCCCCAGGGACTGGAGAAGCAGGCCTCTTAAAGAGGGACCTCTAACTCTGTTTTTAACCGGCAAGAGCGTATTTTTACCGCTGGAAATTTTCTGGATATATTTGTCCAGGTTTTCCCTGAATAAGCGTTCACCATGAAATGGGACACTAACCAGCCATTCTTTACAGGGAGCTTCAGCAGACCAGTTTTTGAGCCATAGGAGCCTACGCATATGTACTATAGACAGCGTAAGGCGGGAGGCCTGATGGACTGAATCCTTTATGGCGTCAACCGCAAAGCCTAAGGCTCTAGGTAGATCAGCTAGGGCAAAGCCTGCTGATCTGTCAAGTCCCTCAAGACCTGTTTCAACTGATCCTTCACTGCTTAGCAGACCCCAATAGCTGCTACTGCTGGTTGTGTCACCAAGCTTGCTGTAGAAAGAAGCAGATTTTCATAAGGACTCCAATCTTTTATCTATTGGGTTCTTGAACATTTGGACATTATCCACTGGACATGTGAGTGATTTATACATACAAGAGATGGCTGCGTCCACTGTAGGGACCTTCCATTTTTTTTTTTTTTTTTGATGAACTTATCCTCCATGGGATAGACCACCGGAAATCTCTTGGGGGAATAAATATTTTCTCAGGATGTTCCCAATCCTGGTAAATGAGCCCTTTCAGCAAAGGGTGAAGTGGAAAAGAACAGACAGTCTGGGGGCTTCTAGCGACCCCAACGAGGATACAGTAGTGGTTGATGGTTCCGCAAGGTGCATTTTTAAATGCTGATCGGACCATGTTAGTCAGAGACTGAACCCATAATCTTTCAGTTTGAGATGCTGAGAAAAGGTTCCCCCACTGTTGATTCCTCTATAACAGAATCAACCTCATCCTGATCCCCTTCAGGCAGGTCGATCCCTGTATGGGACTGTTGCTCTGCTAACAGGCACTCTGAAGGAGGAGACGGAGATCGGGCGTGCTTTCCCTGACAGGGAGGCACTGATCAATGTTGACAATCTCTCTCTAATCCTCCCAGAGCTGAGGAAAAAACCTCCTCTGTTACATACACAGGAGCAGGTGAACTGAGGACAGCCACAGTACCAAGTACCCCTGCGGGGTCTCTACGGTCACTTACCTCTGAACTTCAGGGGAGACTGGTGCAGCAGAAGTATGCCCAAGATCCTCAGAGCCCGATGAGACCCCCTTCGCTTCCTGGAAGATTCAGTTCCGGAGCTTCTGGACGGCATATTCCTAAGCCTAAAGCTGAGGTATTCCAGCCGTAATACACCACTTTTACTGAGAATAGTCTAGCACAATTGCTGCTATATCACAGTTGGTGTCTACTAAAGTGCCTTTCTAGGGGATGCCTGCATCAACCGCCTCTATGTGCCTTTATATTGTTGCTAGCTCTGTCTGTGCACTTCAACAGCCAGCTATAATGTGCTTCAAAACACGCTGGACGCCCGCACATGCGCAGTAGCGCCGCGGCGCACACCTGAGCGTCATCCACCCGCTCCGCCCCTTTTTCCAGATCGCCTCTATGAATAGAGGCGCGTGCACGCGCACGCGCGCGGGCACGTGCGCCTTCGGCGCCTTTTTTGAAAACAACAAGGAGCTAGATGGGAGCCAGGGTCCCTTTGCCGCAGGGCCCGGGGATGGATGAGCGCAGCAACAGGGCAGAGGAGACAGCTTCCCAGCAGAGAACATACCAACTGCCTGGATTTGATTCTGGAAGAAAAAAATCCACATTACAAGAAAAGAACCATAGCGGCCTCTAGTGTCTAACACAGGTACCGCGGTCTTACTTTTTTTTTTTTTTTTTTCTTGCCTACTATTAAAATTTTTACATTTTCTCAGTAGTAACAGGCATACACAGAATATTAGCGGGAATACCGTTAGGTAACAGACAGAAAGACAAATTAGGCTTGGGGGTCCCCCAATAGAACCAAGTTCCTGGGGGCCCCCACTTACCTGTTCCCCGCCGCAGGACTTTGTTTGGTCCACAAAAGCCCAAACTTCACCTATCATGGCAGGCATTGTAATCAAACCTTCAGGGACCGGGTTCCCAAGGATTCCACTCCCCTGGACCTGTATAGCACCCTGCACAGAAAACATCTTGGTCGTGGGTATGACCAGAGCTCTGGATCCCAGGGTCCAGCTCTCCTAAGAGAAGCATTACAGGCAAAACCTTGCTCTTCTCTGCAAGGCCCGGGTACCGACCGTTTAGCTATGAAGCTTTTTTGGTGGGATCCGGAACAGCTTACTGAGGCCCAAAAGAACCTGTACGCAAGCTCAGTGAAAAACACATGTTTCTTCTTGGCCAACACCTTAGACACTGGCAAAAAACTGAGGTGCTCCCGGATGGGAGGGGCTTATATAGGGGAGGGTACTTCCGGTTTTGGAAGTTGCCAGTGCCAGCACCTGACGGTATCTATATAACCCATTAGTAATGACTATGTCGCTCTGTGTCCCGTGATGTACGAGAAAGAAAAGGAAATCGATTGCAGCCACATCTAATGATTGGTAAGCTGCAATATATTACATATTTGGTTTGGGGTTTAATACCGCACTAACATTTTCTGCATGTGTAGAAATCCCAACCACTCCTCCACAATTGTTTCTATTGTCTCTGTGCAAGACCATTCTCATTGGTCCTATGCAAGTTTTTGCTACATGGGCTAAAATGCTGACTTACCCATTCAAAGAACAGGCACATATTTACTAAGCTATATTATTAGAGCAGTGATAGGAAGGCTAGTTTGTCTGGGTTAAGCCCCGTACACACGGTCGGAATTTCCAACGGGAAAACGTCCGTTGGAATTCCTGACAGAAAAAGTCAGATGGAGCATACACACGGTCGGAATTCCGAACCAAAAGCTCCCATTGAACTTTTTCTGTCGGCAATTCCAACAGTGTGTACGGGGCTTAAGGAAATGAAATAATCAGGTCAGCACTGCTGTGACCATTCTGTTTAACGAAGGAAGCTTACCATACCCACTGACCCGAAACCGTGCATACTTGGGATCTTAGACGACATTCCCATGGAAGACAATTCTAAACAGGCCATAACTAGGGCCCTGTTTCAGGCCCGCAGACATTGGAAGGCGGTTGAGCCACCAACGTTGAGGGAATTGATTGCCCAAATGGGTGACACCATGAGATTGGAGAATTATATCTATCAACATAGGGGCCGTACGGGGAAGTTTGATAGACTGTGGGCACCTTGGCTGGATACCCCCGGCCTGTCCCCGGTTGATCTGGTGATGGATCGACTGTTGAGGTAGAAGGTGGGTGAGTGAAATACCAAGAGGGCGGAGACTATACTCACTTATCGTATGCATATCAGATTATGAATGAGCAGTCCCGGTAAAAGAATTGCCTGAATTGTGTAATATGTGATGGTAGCAGATGCTATGAGTACTGACTGTATATCCCTCTTGCAATGAAGATAGTATTGTATGACTAACTATGTGCCCTATATGAGAGCTGTGTAGTTTTCCTATTTGTTCTGCTGTGGTTTTCTTTCTGTTCTTTTTTTTTTTCAATAAACATCTTTGATTAAAAAAAAAAAAGAAGGAAGCTACCTGCATAACTGTCACTCTCAAATCTTGCAAGTTTTGCAGATACCAGAATTTCACTCTGTAGAAAGGAAGTGTGGTTGATTTATTAGATTGCTGAATGCTGAAACTGCTAATAATATTTCTCTGATTTTGGAACCACAATAAGACTTGTTGCGACCTGTATGGATGCTGTGGTATTGCTTTCACTATTAATTTATCTTTACGTAAGGAGACTTACACTGCCAGCTGGGAACGCATATGCAAAAGTAGCTCCAGGGGACCCTGTAATGGGACTGAGCCACCCAAGAACAGCAAGCAGGGTAGGGGGCACTTTCATAGGAAAAATCATTAGCAACCACAGGTTTTAAAGACATGAAGACATAAAAAGCACTATATGTGTAGCATCCTGCCCTAGGCTTGATACATTTAGTTATTGGCTCTGCTGTACTCATCTGAGCAGCAATTTATCTGTTTTGGTCTGGTCAGGTCTATCCCTAAACCTGGGGGTTGATTGCTCCTGTCTGCCTCTGGAAGAAGCTTTCAGAAATAGAATAGGAGGATTGATCTTTGGATAATGAATATTTATCTGATCTCAACCAATCCCTGGGAGGAGGTGCCCAGAAAGTGTGGCTGGGGAGAAGATAAATATTTGGGAGAGTCTGTTTAAAACTCTCTCTTCTGGGGCCTCTGCCCCTGGAAAGCAGCCTATGTTATTGAACATAGAGTCCTAAATGATACTGTAGCAGCGCTTCTTTCAAAATAAATTTCTGAAAGTCCTCTATAAAAGTTCAAGTATAGGTAGTGACAATGGTGCAGATGGTTAAAGATGTGACTGCAATAATATTGATTGTGCCAGATTATTCCTTTATCTCCAGTTGTTCACCACGTGGGGGGAAATTTAAATTCCCCTTAAGGGGATGCACTTACCAGAGGTAAGGTTCAAAAAGGCATGAACCAATAGTCCACATCCGACCTGGTCGCTGCAATCTCCACCAGCCACACTGTTATGTTGAGGTCCGTATGACATATAAGGCAAAAATAAATTCTGCATAGGGTAGTACTGTTAAAAAACCTTTATTCAAATCCCCACAGCCCCCCTTTATACATATGTGCGTACCACAGTGCGGATGTAAATACACAGTGTTTAAGGTGACTCTGAGCAGGAATAGTGAACGGCGGCGCCGTCTGGGTTACCAGTAACCTCGCGTCCTTCTCCTCGCTTCCTGGTCTGTGGAGCGCATCTGTCGTCACTTCCGGTGATTGGTTAGAGAGTCACGCCCTGACGACGAAGTCCGGAAGTGACGAAACGCGTCAGGGCGTGACTCTCTAACCAATCACCGGAAGTGACGACAGATGCGCTCCACAGACCAGGAAGCGAGGAGAAGGACGCGAGGTTACTGGTAACCCAGACTGCGCCGCCGTTCACTATTCCTGCTCAGAGTGCACTTAGTCACCTTAAACACTGTGTATTTACATCCGCACTGTGGTACGCACATATGTATAAAGGGGGGCTGTGGGGATTTGAATAAAGGTTTTTTAACAGTACTACCCTATGCAGAATTTATTTTTGCCTTATATGTCATACGGACCTCAACATAACAGTGTGGCTGGTGGAGATTGCAGCGACCAGGTCGGATGTGGACTATTGGTTCATGCCTTTTTGAACCTTACCTCTGGTAAGTGCATCCCCTTAAGGGGAATTTAAATTTCCCCCCACGTGGTGAACAACTGGAGATAAAGGAATAATCTGGCACAATCAATATTATTGCAGTCACATCTTTAACCATCTGCACCATTGTCACTACCTATACTTGAACTTTTATAGAGGACTTTCAGAAATTTATTTTGAAAGAAGCGCTGCTACAGTATCATTTAGGACTCTGTGTATTTATTTAGAGTTTTTTCTATACTGTCTTTTTTTATACATCATAACTTTTTAAGCAGCTGCTACTTGGAGTATTCATTGTTTATCTATTTCACTGTTATCTCACTGATTGTATCTTAAGCGCTGAGCGGTGTTTTTATTAGGAGGGCCGTTTTTTAAAATACCATTTGGTGCACATTTATGTTATTGAACAACTGTTATCAGACCTCAGCATGTGCTTGGCTGAGAGTCTGGAAGAACCTGGATTAAGGAGAATTTGCTGGAGGCCACTACCTTAGAAAGCTGGGCTTGAAAAATACCTCTTTCACTGAAGAGTGTCGCAGGGAATCTAGTTGGGGAGCTGTCTCTGGACATTGTGAGTAAGTCCTTTTGCCTCCAGGTGTGCCTGTGTTTTGAGGATTAGATGCCAGAGGTTGCTACAAGAACTCTGACTGCTCTTACAGAGTCTTAAACTAGTTGGCTGTCCCCTCTACCTCCAGTGATACTTAAAGTGGTTGTAAACCTCAATCATGGAATTTGAGCAAAGCACCTCTCTCCAAAGCTCTAAAGCCCTGTACACACGGCCGGGAATCCCGTCTATTTGAAAACCGTCGGTTTTCCTGACGGGATTCCTGGCAAACTCGCCTTGCAAAGCCGTGTATACACACGGCCACTCAAAAGACCCGTCGTTCTTTTGAATGGCAAGAACGCGGTGACGTCACAGACTACGCCGAGCCGGCTAAATTAAGTTGTATGCTACCGCGCATGCGTCGAAGTGTTATCGAGCATGCACAGTTTTTTTCCCCTGCAGGTAAGCATACAGACGACCGGTTTTCTCTGCAGGAAACACTCTGCCAGGAATCCCGACGGGAAAATAGAGAGCTGGTTCTCTATTTTTCCCGCCGGGATTCTCGGCAGTTTTCCTG
Organism: Rana muscosa; assembly: GCA_029206835.1. NCBI lineage: Eukaryota > Metazoa > Chordata > Amphibia > Anura > Ranidae > Rana > Rana muscosa. The sequence continues at coordinate 890,560,551 of CM055116.1, read as the reverse complement.
TCGGATAAGCATACACACGGCCGGGATTCCCGGCTAAAAGCTCTCCTGGCAGTTTTCCTGCTGGGAAAACCGGTCGTGTGTACGAGGCCTGAGTGTCATTTCTCTCTAGTGCTTCATTCCTCTGTTATCTGAGTCACTTCTACAAAGTTTTCCTGACACAGGAGATAAATGTGTCGTGGAGGGATAGCTCAGAACGGAGCTTGTCTATTCACAACACAGTTCTTCTGCTGTGTGGAGGAGTGTGTGTTACTTTCCTCCAATCAGCTCTCACACAGTGTAACTGCAGTCTCTGCACCCTCTTGTCTCTGGTGCTGACAGGTGAAGAAAGATTTTTAACACAATCTGCTCTTTTGAAAGCGTGTAGAGAGGGGAAGACTGAAGATACTACATTACATTTCCAAATGAAATAGCTAAATGCACTGCTCCTACTCATGGATGTTTCTTTGCAGCAGACCCTAAAACAAAACATTATAGGGGCTATTCAATATAATGTTTGTGATGTTGACCCATTAGAAAGTCCTGCACTTAATTAATTAAAGCCTTAAAACAGTTCCAATGTGTGTGACAGCTTCAGATAGTTCTTATTTGTGCCACTTTTACATTGTGTTATTATGACTGTGACCAGGGCCGCTGATAGGGGGGGACCACCAGCCCTCCTGTAGGGGGCCCGGGCAAACAGGGGGGCCCGGGCAACAGAGGGAATCATTGTGATCGGATGGAGGGGCAATTACAGAATTACTTCCCCCGCACCAATCCCCCTCCCTGTTCTGCCTGCTTCTGATCCCCCTCTGTGCCTCCTGTCCCTGTGCTGCCCCCCCCCCCCACGGCACTGCTGGCTTCCTGTCTCTTAAAAAAATAACAAATTGTAAAATAAAATACATTTTAATATGTTAACATTCTTTAAAAAATTATATAAAAAAAAGTTTAAAGATTTTTTAAAACTATTTTAAAAAGGGCTAATTCACACAGCATCTCTATTATGTTTGTGTATATATTTCAGATAGGGGGGGCTGGGGGGCCCTGTCAGGTAGGCTGTATGGGGCCCCTTGATTTCTAACAGCAGCCCTGACTGTAACAAATAAAAAAGAATTGCCACCAGTTTATAGACAAAACTAGTAGTTAAGACCAACTTGGCATACAGAGAAAGGTCAGAGTTATCAGGAGGTGGGATGTTGTGTTTTAATATTATTGTTTTTTTCTATTTCCTTCAATGATTGCTAAAATGCAGGCTGCCAGCGACCTACCAACCAATGACGTGGGGATGAACTTGGACAGTGGACAGGGTCTAATGAAGATGCAGAGAGACTAGTTACCCATCTGATCCGCTTCCCTTGTGATTAACAATAGACAGCAATGGGTGGAGTCCATAGCCATTAGATACCCCAATTAGGGCCTCTGATAAGGAAGCACAACTGGTCCTGTTGTACTGGGCCCAGACCTCATCAGCTAAACAGAGGGCCCTGGGCAACTTTATTGGTAATTTCTGCCTACACAAATAAATGGATTTTACTGGACCACACCCCTGCTCCCACTTGCTTACCAGGGCTTAAATTACATTTCCCTGAGCCCTAACAGGTCAACAGAGGGGCTCAGGAGGTGGGACTTTTTTTTTTCATTTTTCAGGGCGTAGGGGGATAAATTCAGTGCTGATGTTTTACTGCACCCCAGGAGGGTGGGTAAGCTGTAGGCGGGGCTTGGGGGACCCCGTCAGGAAGGCTGTATGGGGCCCCATGATTTCTAACAGCAGCCCTGACCCCAATAGTAACTATGGGATCTGCCCACTGCCATTCTCTTTCAATCACAAGGAAAGTATAAATGATGGGTAACTACTAGTCTCTCAGAGTTCCCCATTGGTCCTGCACAGCCGATGCATGACTGTGAACACAGTCTGTTCGCATTACAAGCCGTACATCAGTTCCATACAGGTGTACAAGCAGAGATGTACATGAAGATCCTTGCAGCTGTCCACCTGTCATTGATTTGAACAAGCAGGTTGCATGCAGCTACATGGACCACCTGTGCCTCCTGGGCGGGTAAACACAGCCCTCTGCATGTGTGTACTGATCAGTGCATCCATGTGAATGAGGCCTAATGTTAGGTACATCACAGGTAGACCTATTATCCCTGATTAAAACTGTCCTGCTGGTGGACATTTTTACACGGCTGCATAGCTCCCAACTGTCCCTGATTTCGAGGGACTGTCCCTGATTTGGAACAATGTCCCTCTGTCCCTCTTTCCTTTTCATCGGTACCTCATTTTGGTCTGATCTATATAGTTGTATAAAAAAGGAACTTTTTATCTTTCAAAAAGTGTTTCCCAGCGCTAAACCTTTCATCCAAATTCTAAATTGCTGCATTTTTACATTTTAAAAGCCAATTTAAAGCAATAGTAGTGGTAAAAAAAAGCCCTTGTAGATTTAATAAACCGTTTTTTTTTTTTTTTTGGGGCTAATTCTCCTTTAAGGGGGTGTGGTAGGGGGTGTGTCCTATGCCTATATATGTTTGGTAGTAGGTGTCCCTCATTCCCATCTAAAAATGTTGGGAGGTATGTGGCTGTATCCTCTGCAGTGTCTAAATTCTTGTAGTAAAACCCCAACCTATGTTTTTTGTGTCTAGAAAATTAGGGCCTTGACTTGCCCATTAAAATTGTCCTGCTGCTAGACAATTTTACACTGCTGCGTCATCTGTCATCTCTTAATTCTTTTAGTAAAACACAGGCCTGTAATCTTTCTTTCTCTAGTACATTTCAGACAATTCTCACTCAATAAAAATGTCTCTAAATTATTAGAGAGCCTGATAAATATTTACCATTGATGGGAGAGAGCAGGGACAGCCACAATAAACTACAGGTCAGTTTCTATCTGTCAGTCAGAGCAGGCCTATTACTGTAATGGAAAGATATGAGAAGGAGAAAGAACAGGCCAGCATAGTGTAGCAAATCTCCAAACAAATCAAACCACATGCATTCCCAACACTTGAAAAGAGTTATTGTTTGCTTCTGTCTGCTACTGGGGAATGTACCTAGCAATACTGTGGGAAACCACAATGAATTATGAATTTTTAATCTCCCTGGCCAACAACCAGGAGGTTTATTGTCAGTGGGGCATGCTGGGAGATCTCTTGCCTTCCAGGCTCTGCTTGGTAACCAGATGTTGCTGCTGATCTGATATTCTTGTCCTCCCAGGTGTGCTGCCTGGGTAGGGTGCACTGAGTTACAGAGAGGCCCAAGCCTGGGACCTGAAGCTTCCTGCTATCATGCTGGAGGGTATATTTGGGGGATGTGGAACAGGAAGGTGATTATCTTGATTGGAACACTAGGTATGAATCCTCCTCTGCTGGAGAGAGTCCGGGGACCAAACTTGTGGCTCATCCACGGAGTCTCCACTCCATGTGAGTGTAGCGGGGTCCCCAAATTTAACCCCGCTATACCCAAATTTAGGGGAAGGTTTGAGCTGCAGTTGGGCTCAGACCACCTTACTTGTTAGCGCATTCCATTTTACACCGCAGGTAGTATACTGGTGTGTAGTTCCTGTGGCCTGTAGGTGGCGCTGCCATAATAGGTTAGGGTTGAACCGCTGGTATAGTGCTGTGCCTTGGGTGTCCTCTCTCGGTGGCGGTACAGTGGGCGTGGTCAACCTGCTGTGCATGCCGGGAGAGGATATAAAAGGGGCAGACACTGCTTGTGTGGGGTTTGGAAGTGGAGAGCCGGGGTCGGTTCGAGCCCAGGGGGCCATCGTGGAGCGTGGTACCTGGCCCTCCTGGCCAGGGGCCCACATACGCATCAGTCCCAGGCACCTTTAGCCCTGGGGCTGCAGCAACAGCCTTGGGCCCAGCATCTTTAGCTGGGGCAGGTGTCCTGGAAGGAGAAATCCCAGGGTGCCTCTGGCATGGGGACCCATTCTGAGATGAGGAGGGAGGGGGAGGACCCTTCTGAAGGACCGGTGAAAATTTCACGGAGAAAGAAGGGCCTGGTAAATCTCTGGAGGGATTAGATCCATCCAACACCAGAGGATTGGGATTAACGGTTCTGTGGCAGAGAATCTCCTAGTTGCATCTAAAAGGGGAAAACGAAAGAAACGTCCGAGCATCACTTCGGCTGCTAGGATCCGCTTCTGGTGAGCTAAGCCTACCTGAAGAACGAGTAGTGGATTCATAATTTGTCTTGTGCCTGGACTCATATCCAAACTCTTGCTGTCCTGTCTTCTATCCACCCTTTTCTATCCATTGACTTTGCATATAAAGAAATAAACTCTACGTTGGAGTTTACTACTGGTGCGGACCTTGGAGTTACTTGGGGATATAAAGACTTGTCCTTACATTCTAAGAGACAGGAACCAACTCAAGGGAGAACCTTGCTGCAGGACCCTAGTTTGTGATACCGCTCAACCTCTTCACAGAAGAGGGTACGGGCACGTAGCAGGGTGTGCCTTTTCCTGCAAGTGAGCCAAAGGCAGGTAAAAGGGCGCCCGGGTGCTACATGAGTACTAAAGCTGCTTACAGTCTGTGGTCCAAAGAATACAGAATTTGCATCTTCTTGCTTAAAGAACCACTTTCTGTATGACTGTAAGTAGTTTTTTTGGGGGGGTCTGCACTTTGTTCTCTGGGTATGCTGTGCTCTAACCCTCTCCTGAGTTTATTGGCCTTAATGAATTCTGTCTTAAAGTGACATGCACCTTCCTGTTTACAACTCCATCATATGTCAAGGACTCAACCTTGAGGTGAAATGTCAGCTGACTTTACCTCTGGAGCAATGGTGGTGCATCCATAAGGGGCACACGGGCACCGCCCCCTCTCTCCTGCCACGGCTCTATCACCATAGATAGATTCATGCATTATATGAATCTATCTATGGTCGCTGCTGCCACTTGTAGCACTTAGTCACATTTAAGGGACCGGCTGGTTTTGTTTTGGGTCTGCAGCAATTACCTCCCACAAGTGGATCCTTTAGCTCCGTTGTCTAGGTACACAAATATCTTCCAGGAATAAGGCCAATGTCCACACATGAGTAAAACCTAAGTTTTAGTAAGGCTTTATTCTTTTTCCACTTTGAATCAACTTGAAGAAAGTGAGAGCAGAAAGTTGAAAGAAGTAGGGGAAGGTTCAGGCACGCAACACTTAAATCCAGTATCTACACTCGTCGCCACTCAAGCCTGAGTGGGTATTGCTCACCCGGATAGTCCCTGTGAGAGCGGTCCTAGCAGCCGGGATGGCGCACGGACATCAGAGATGATGAATCCTTCCTTAGGCGAGTTTCAAGGCCTCTCCCCGAGATAGCAGTACCGTCGCTAATCTCCTGGGACTGATCTTCCCCTGGACTCCTTTCCTCAAGATAGGCCCCCTACAAACGTTCAGCCTGGGATCCTTCTGGGATCCTTCTCTGAAGCGTAGGCCCTTGCCAGCGGAGCTGGGCCTACAATGCAGCAACAGGGTCTCGGGCTGAAGGTGCCCGAGGCCTAACACACTAGCGCACCTCGTGCCATGCGGGCCACGAGGCGCACTCACTGGACAAGAGGTCCCCCTGAACACTTTGGGGTCCCCTTGGTATCGATTCACGCCAAATGGCGTCTGCCCCTTTTGTACCCTCTCCCAGCATGCACAGCGCGTTGACCACGCCCACTGCATGGCTGCCGAGAGAGGACACCCAAGGAGCTGTGATACCCACATAGTTTAGCCTGTGTCTGCGGTGACAGTGCCACCTGCAGGCAAAGGAGAACACTACTGCCAGGCAGTATCACACCCAGAACAGAGCAAAATTGAGTAATTGATTGGTCCGAGCCCAACTACCGGCTCAGACTGCCCTTAAATTTCCACATAGCGCACCCAAATATTGGGGGGGGGGCGCTTCCTCCTGGAAGAGACACTGTCCCCAGTGGCTAGGGAAATCAAAACCCTTCAACCCTGAAGGCTGTTGATTTACTCTATAAACGACACATTTTTAAACAGATGCCTGAACCAATATTTTTGGGAAGGGAGAAAGAGAAAGAAGGAGAAAAGAAAAATAGCACACAGACAACATTACATCTACAGATAAATGACATTTCGTTAGAATATACACTCCACCCATCACTAACTATCTATCCCAGCCCATTCTCCGGTGGTGTTGATAGTTGCTCCAATACCTGCAAAAAATCACAACATACATAGAAAATAAAACATTCTATCACTAATATTCTACATAGATTTAGAAGTAAACTGCCTCCCTTAAAGAAAGCAATTCCCTTCTCTAAAGTTCCGTTATGCTAAGCCTAGCATAAAAATAAGGAAAAAACTAATTCTATTCCTGAGAAATGTAGTCTTTACTTTTTTGCAGACCACTGCCACCTAGTGTTGGCAGAGCCTCAACATTCCACAATAGCTACGCATGGGACTGTAACACAACACACTAAACATCCCACATTTGACCACCACGTCCCTTCACCATGACCTACTGAATAATCTACCCCAAGGTTCAATTTAGAGGAAACTGTCCCTTTTTTTGGAGCAGGAGGGAGAGAGAAAAAAAAACAACAAGCTCTCCACTTTTCTTCCTCTTTAAGGGAAGAGATACCCTTTTCAGCGGGCAAAGTCACTTGAATCCAGGGCGCGGTTTGTCCGTGCAAAGACAGGATAGAAAAGCAAACACAAGTTCCTGCCTGAATGTCTCAAAGATAATAGTTTGGATCTGGAAGAGTAACTAACTCTCTACGCTCATTCCGAGTGGTGATGGAATGGACAACATCTTCTTCCCATTTACTAACCACTCGTTCGGTGTAGATATGCCGGCCGTAGCTCCAGATCCCCCGAAACACGTGAAATTCTGTTATAAGGAAGTTTTCCTTTCCGCGGCGGGTATCTGAATTAGCCAAGTGATCCCAAATGGCTTCATCGTACCATTGTTCCCTAATGTCCTCAATTTTTTTCATAACAGCCCAGGACAAATAAGGGAACTCAAAACCGTACTCCTTTCTTACACATCAACATTCTCTGTAACCGGGCAAGTTTTGGCAGTGTCCTCCGGTCTCCCGTTCCGGGCAACACACACGAGTCGGGCACAGTGGCTGCATTTGATGGGCACAGTGGCTGCGTTTGATGGGCACAGTGGCTGCGTTTGATGGGCACAGTGGCTGCGTTTGATGGGCACAGTGGCTGCGTTTGATGGCACAGTGGCTGCATTTGATGGCACAATAGCGGCAATTGATGGGCACAGTAGCTGCGTTCGATGGGCACAGTGGCTGCAATTGATAGGGTCCCTAATGGCCTCTATTATACAAAGAATGTGCAATTTTTTACAAGTTAATTTTGTAGGAAACATATGCAAACTAATGTTTAAAATAAGAAAATTAGCAAAAAACATATGCTTTTTTTTGTTAGCTTTTTCAGTGGAGAGCACAAAATCTGGTGAAGCTGTGCAAAGAAACAAATGAGCTTCAAGGTTTTTTTTTTTTGTTTTTATCAAAGCTTAATTGAACAAGCTGAAGTTAGAAGCTGATTGGCTGCCATGCAGAGCTGTACCAGATTTTACACTCTACAATTTTAGTAAATCAACTTCTTTGTGTTGAAAAAGAATGCGAGAGAAGATAGACCAGTGTTGCCAATCGTTAGTATTTTTACTGGTCACTTTTCTCCTGCTAGTAAATGACAGTGACAAGAAAAGGTTGGCAGTAAAAAATATGGCTGTGACGCTTGGCCCCGCCAAGACCATTTGAGTGGATAAAATAAGAATTTTTTTTTTTGCCTTAATATTTACCTTAAATCACATTGCATATTGTACTTGTTTGTAGCCTAAATACTAAAATGTGCGCTTAAAACTGAAATTTTGTAACTTTTGGAAATGGCAGTAAAAACTTGTCTGTGCCAGTAAATTTTGGGTGTTGTGTCAGTAAATTTCAATCTGGTAGATTGGCAACACTGAGATAGACTAAGAAAGACTATAGAATGACTGAGAGAAAGAGAGATTATTTTAATTGCAAGGATGAATTAGCTGTGCTCTCAGTTTTTTTGCACTCAAAGTTTCATTCACTTTCTGCAGCCAGTATGATTGATCATACTTCAGTATGTAGAGAAAACAGAAGGCGGGGATGAACAGGGGAGGGAGGAGGAACACAGAAAAAAACACTAATCATTGCAGAACTGTACTGTTAGTGAAAGTACGAAAAGCACTAGGCTGCTAGGAAGGAAAAAAGCAAGGTCGGAGTGAACAATTTAAGGAAGCATTGGAGGGAAGGTAGACCCAGATAACCATTAAAGGCATTAAAATACAAGCAAATAGAAAATAAAAGAAGATAGCTGATAAAGTAGAAGTTCAAGTCAAGCAATATCAGTATAGGGCCAAGGATCAGAGCATTAAGAAGCATTTCAGAGACAAGAACTCTGAAATTTGGCAAAATGACAGTATCCCGTGGTTGGCTTTCTTTGATTATTCTCTTGCTGTTCATACTTGCTGGAATCATTATTGCCTTGGCGCTGGGAATGAGATGGGAGAAGCTTAGCTGCGATCAGGGCGGCTTCTTACATGGAGCTGTGGCTGCTGACTCCGAGATCTGCTCAGACATAGGCAGGTGAGTGACATCTCTATTATTTGCTCTTTTACTGGCAGCTTTTTGATATTTCTGCAGCTTCCCATTTTCGGCGGAGAGAAAAAAAAAGACAGCATGTAAAAGGTTTTACAGAAATGAATGACATAGAAAGTAATTGATGTAATGAGGGGATGCTTGGATTGTGATAAGCACTTGCATATAGTAACATTCCAGTCTTTAGAAGATTGTGGCTTTACAAAACAAACTGCATAGAGAGATGTTCTGTCTTGTCTGAACACCAAATGCAGTGTTCAACAATGTATCCCCAGCTCAGAATGGATACTCACTGGATACACAGGAAGAAACCTACATATTTTGTACTTACAAAATATGTTTTATGTTTTTGTCAATCCAGAAAATCAAAACCATCTTAATAAAAGCCTAACTCCATCCATTTTCTCAGGTCTGGATTGGAGAATAGTTTCCTTCAGGTTTTTATTTCTGTCAATGCCAGCAGCTGTCATCTTTTCCCGGGGCTACTTCCAGGTGCTAGCAGTGGCGGCCGGTGCTCAATTTTTTTGCTGCCACTGTGCCATCAAATGCAGCCACTGTGACCATCAAAAGCTGCCACTGTGCCATCAAAAGCAGCCACTGTGCCCATCAAATGCTGCCACTGTGCCATCAAACGCAGCCACTGTGACATGCTTACTTACTTTTAGTAGGATGTGTCCCTGGTGCTGCTGTGACCTTCTTTAGATGAATTCTTCCTTCTCTAATGCTAATAATTAAGATAATATAGCTCCAATTAGCTGCCACTGGGCCCATCAATTGCAGCCACTAGGCCATCAATTGCAGCCACTGTGCCATCAAAAGCAGCCACTGTGCCAATTAATTGCAGCCACTGTGCCCATTAAATGCCGCCACTGTGCCCATCAATTGCAGCCACTGTGCCCATCAAATGCTGCCACTGTGCCATCAATTGCAGCCACTGTGCCCATCAATTGCAGCCACTGTGCCCATCAAATGCTGCCACTGTGCCCATCAAATGCTGCCACTGTGCCTATCAAATTCTGCCACTGTGCCTATCAAATGCTGCCACTGTGCCATCAAATGCTGCCACTGTGCCCATCAAACACTGCCACTGTGCCCATCAAATGCAGCCACTGTGCCCATCAAATGCTGCCACTGTGCCATCAAATGCTGCCACTGTTCCCATCAAATGCTGCCGCTGTGCCATCAAATGCTGCCACTGTGCCCATCAAATACTGTCACTGTGACCCCCACCGCCTGCTTGTTGTCTGCCCGGCACTTACCCTGTCTCGGTGGGGCAGCGGGCGATGGCAGAGAGCGGTGTCCTCCATGCGTCTCTTCCTGTCCTCTCCTTCCGTCAGGCGTCCAATCACAGTGCCTGTCATTTCAGCCAATCAGGTGACGAGTAACAGACCCAAGCACCTGATTGGCGGAGAGGCGCTTTAGTGTTAGGAAAGCGAATATTCATTATGCATATGCAGATCACCTTTTTTGATGCCTATTAAGTGGAGCCTATGGCTGTAATCAGGTGCTTCAAAAACACCCCCTGCTTCTTCAAGTCAGGGGCCCGACGCCCGCAAGGTGCCGGGCACCTGAATAGGGGGTGGCAGCGGCGGCCATTGATAGATTCATGCAATGCATGAATCTATCCATTGGTCATAGAGGGGGTGGCTGGAGAGAGGGAGTGGCGCCTGTGTGCCCTTATGGACGCACCGCCACTGGGTGCTAGGCTTTTGGCCTCTTGATTGTCCGGCGGGGGGATAACATCATCCCATGCATGCGTGCAACAGTCAGTTATTCTGGCACAGCCGTAGTGTGTCTGGAATGCACACTGAGCTGCATATGCACAGCTAAGTGTACATGCAATAAAAGGCTGCGAGCAGGCAGGATATATTTAAATTAAATTGTGTTTTTTGTTTCAGTATTAACCCCCATGCAGCATTTTTATTAGAAGACACTGATGCATCTTTTGAATCAGTTGTTTTACCTAGTCCTGTTCAGATTTCCTTATCAGCGCAGTGCCCACCTAGGAATGAAGGCAGCTTCTTCTTGTTCCCCGTCTCTGGTAAGGTGATTATATCACATGACAAGGAGAGACAAGAAAAAAATCAGTCCACTCTCTCCCCAGTGGACCCTGTACTTAAGAGGGGTTTCGTTCTCAGTAGGCTCCGCCTCTCACTTCTCTTTTCTGCTCACAGTAGGCTACTATCCTTCCACCAGCAGCTATTGTGAGGGCGTAACTTGCCACACTGTGCCCGCCCCCCCACATGAAAACACTGCGCAATCTGCGTAATCCCCACAGCTAATTCTTCCTACAATTCCCTTCTCCCCCAGCTGCTGTCTTGGGGACACTGACAGCATATAAAGCCAGACAGAGGCTCCACCCCTGGATGGAATAGATTGATAAAAAGACAAATACTTAAAGAACATTTTACTGATATTCCATAAATTCCATAAATGATCTCTTTGAGCAACTTTTACTTATAAAGTCACGCTTTGAAGTGATAATAACTAAAGTTTGTGGACGATAAAAGCCCTTTCTGTAAATTACCTAATTTGCAGCATATTCATTTGATTGGTTTGCCAGTAAGATAATTACGAAAAAGGGGTTAAGAATTAAAATGGTTCTATGAAATTAAGTCCCATTTATCCCCCTTATGGCTTAGGAAAACTCAACAAATACATTTCTTGCTCCCCATCACATGCAATCAGAGTTTGTTCCAGGCCCACTCACTTTTCTTGGCTATAGAAAATACTTCTATACATTTACTTTACATTACAGAGAATTCAGAGGGTAAAGTGAGACGCTTCCTTATCCTTTGCTTTGAAATAGACCTGTGGAGGTGGAATTGTGAACATAAGTGGACTAATAATCGCAGAACTAGGCTCCTAGAAAAATAGGAGTCACTTTTTGGCATCTAGATTGATTCAAGGAACTGTTCTTTAGTCCTCTCCTAAGTAGGGCCGAAACAACTAATCGATTAATCGACAACTAATCGATTATGAAATAAATCGATTACAATTTTCATAATCGATTAATCGGGCAGTAACATAATGAGGTTAAAAATAAACTAAAATTAACCCTTTATAGTACAAAAAGAGCAAATTGCTACTGTAAATATTACTTTCACTGTCCCACAGTAAAAAATGAATCCCTTACAGTAGCGATTATTTACTCTTTTTGTACTAATTTTAGTTTTTTTAACCCCATTATGTTACTAAACATCTCAGGCCTGGCTCACACCTCCCTGTTTTTTGGTGCTTTTTACAGAAACACACTACAGTTCATTTACATGGTTTCTATGGGACACGTTCACATCCATGATTTTTTCAGCTGCTGCCTATTTGGAAAGGGCAAGGACTTTTTTTAAACGCAAAACGGTGCTATTTTAGTTTTTTGGTTTAATATACTTCAATGGAGAAGCTGCAGAAAAGCATGTAATGTGTTTATGCGGCAATTTGTGTTTTGTAATCTGCCCAACAACTAATTGGCCCAAAACTATTTAAAAATGCAAAAATTACCTTTTTTTTTTTTACAGTTATTAAACGATTAGTTGATTAATCGAAACAATAATCGCCCAACTAATCGATTATGAAAATAATCGTTAGTAATTCCTTAGGAGTAGGGCTGCAACTAACAAGTCACATTTTCCAGACTTCTGGCCACTGCTTCACTTAATGAATCGCTGTTTAAAATAAATCATCTCATCTGTTATTCTATGAAGAGATGTAAAACATGACCTGTTAGTCGTGTCTGCAAAACAAGTGAATAAATGTTTTAAAGAGAATTAAACTTTAGAATAAACCATATTTTTACTACACAAACCATTATGTTTAATGTTTTTGTGCTCTAAAAAAAACTTAATAATAAACCATTTTTTTACTACACAAACCATTATGTTTTTGTGCTCTTAAAAAAATAATTATTAAAAATGTAATTTCACTGTTCAGTCACACTGGTGTAACTGGCTTGTTTCTTTACCCAGAACAGTAATGAAACCCAAGTTAGAGGTATTCCCTGTAAAAGTGTATAATTTATTACCTAGAAACGTAAAAAAAAAATTGTAATCTTTATTTGATTTTAAACATAGAAAACAAAACAAAAATCTGTATAACAAGTATAGCCTTTAAGTTCCGCATATCTAGATACATTCTAATGCCTGGTACACACGATGAGATTATCGGACGAATGATCGTCCATTTTTTTTTGTATGCTAGTTTTATTTTGCAAATGAGGAGCTAACTAAAGCTATGAAAAATTCTCGTGCAACAGAATAAAAATTCGGAGGTGATGTAATGTGTTGTAGTGTGTTTGTAATGTATTTTCGAACGACAACTGTGCTGATTACATGAAAATCGTATGATCTGGTATCGTACCAGAACTTTTCGTGCTTGTCCCATCAGATGCAATCGGCTCTCAAAAGCTGTGTTCTAACGATCAGAATATCTTACGATTGTTTTGAAAGCGGTTATTTTCATGCGATTTTCTGATCGTGTGTACAGGCCATGAATACAGATGCAGGTGCTGATTTTCTTATTACAACAATAGGGTTGTTCAGGTGGACATAGGTTTACCCACCCACTCCCCCAACCAACTTGAGTATGGTAGAGCAATCCTATCCTATTATTATATATTTAAAATTGATCTTTGATACCTCTGATTTAAATACAGTGCCATGCCGTGTTTCCAATTTTGACACAACCTGCAACTCTTTACCGTTGGTTTGATGATCACCACTCCTGATGCACAGAGCAAGACATCCTGTGTATCAGGAGTGGTGATGTTGGGTTGACAGGAGTTGAAATCCTGTCAACCCAACAGCGACTCTCCGGGAGTATTCTTTTTGCTTAGCTTAGCTGTCTTATAATATCTTCAGCTTTGTGTAGTAGGAACTGCTATTATTACTCCAGATACACAGAACAGGTCAGCTTTCAAATTGACATCTGTGTCCTGAAGATAACACGGAGAGTGATATCTGTGGGGATCACTTGTCTTTTTAAAGAGTCCCCCACTGGTTCCTCTCCTCTTACTGTCCAAATCTATTGTCATATGCACTGAAGTCTAAAATGTTGTTAGCTTATTTAATACAGACAATGGCCAAAATCTGCAAAAAAGTATGCTCAATTCCTTACAGTGTCCTTTAAGAGAATGTATGTTATTTTAAGTTATTTTTTTAGATACAAAGTATGTAAAATGTAAAATAGATGAGAATGATGTGAATGATGTGAATAATCTTATCAATGTATGCTCATCTTTAAATGTTTTAATTATTCAAAATTATTTATAAATTTTGTATTTATATTTAAGTATTCATTTAAAAAATGAATTTATGTTGGCCACAACATCACTATCGTGTCCTGAGTATTAGGCCCCTTTCACACTGGGGTGGGAGGTGCGGTGGCGGTAAAGCGCCGCTATTTTTAGCGCTGATTTACCATAGGAATTGCGGCGGTATTCGGCCGCTAGCGGTGCGGTTTTAACCCCCGCTAGCGGCTGAAAAAGGGTTAATACCGCCGGCAATGCGCCTCTGCAGAGGCGCATTGCCGGCGGTATAGCCGCGCTGTCCCATGGATTTCAATGGGCAGGAGCGGTGGAGGAGCGGTAAACACACCGCTCCTTCACCGCTCCAAAGATGCGGCTAGCAGGACTTTTGGAGTGGTCCTGCTAGCGCACCGCTCCAGTGTGAAAGCCCTCGGGCTTTCACACAGGAAAAACAGCAGCCGCTGTTTAAGGTCGCTATTTTTAGCGCAACAGCGCCTGCAAACCGCCCCAGTGTGAAAGGGGTCTTACAGTCTATGGAAACCCTCAATCAACTTTAATGTTTTTGACATCATGCCTTAAAGAGGAGCTCCAGTTGTCCCCCCCCCCCAAAAAAATCAAATAACAGTCAGCAGCTACAAATACTACAAATACTGTAGCTTCAGACTTTTAATATTAGGGCACTTACCTGTCCAGGGATCCAGCTTCACCACCCTGACTAAAGGAAACCAGCAGTGAAGCCACAGTTTCCTACTGTGTATGCACTATGTGAATGGGCTGCAGTCTTCTGGGACCTGTGAAGTGTTCCAGAAGGCTGCGGGGAAAGGAGAGGTGGCGGAGCTTCTGGCTCAGTTCGCTTGTGGGTGAAGCTCTGCTTTAATGTACACAGTTTTTTTCAGGCAAATACTTTTTTGCGAATCTGTTGCAAAGTTTCTTGCCAAGCTGCTTTGTACTGTATACTGCCACTGGGCTGCTCAACAGGTCTGTCAGACTAACAGCCAACTGAGCAGCAGGATGACAACGCTGCTGCTAATTTCAAGGTAGCGGCTCAGCCTGCAACAGAAAGTGCTGTAACTTGCAGGATTTCCACGTGTGAAACTTTGCAACAGATTCACCAAAAAAAGATTTGCTTAACAAAAACTATATACAATGAGGCATGATGCCAAACATAATGAAAAATATGTTTAAAAAAAAAAAAATCTGCAGAATTGACGTTACTTACTTTTAGTAGGATGTGTCCCTGGTACTGCTGTGGCCTTCTTTAGATGAAATCTTCCTTCTCTAATGCTAATAATTAAGATAATATAGCTCCAATTAACTGTATTATCTCCCCGCCACAACTGACGCTAATGGCAGCAAGCAGGGCCGCCATCAGGGGGGTACAGGCAGTACACCTGTAAGGGGCCCGGATGGCAACCCCCTTTTTTTTTTCTTTTTTTTTTCTAAGGTGCCCAGAGGTCCTCAGGGCCCCAGAGATCCCCAAGGCACCGGATGTTAACCCCCCTTTTTTATGTTTTTTTAATAAAAAAATAAATAATAATTATAATTTTTTTTTTTTTTGTAAGGGGCCCAGAGGCCCGGAGGTCCCCAATGCCCCGGATGGTAACCCCCCTTGTTTATGTATTTTTTATTAAAAAAAAAGTTTTTTATTTATTTGTATTTATTTTTCGTAAGGGGCCCAGAGGTCCCCAGAGACCCAGAGGTCCCCAGGGCCCCGCATGGCAACCCCCCTTTTTTTTTATAAAAATATTTTTTCTTTATTCATTTTTTTATATATTTTTTTTTTGTAAGGGGCCCAGAGGTCCCCAGGGCCCCCGGATGTTAACCCCCTTTTTTATGTATTTTTTATAAAAAAAATAATATATATATATACGTAAACGTGAAGAGTTAAAATTACTACTCAAAATGGATTCCACAGAGATGGTATGAGTGGGGAGAAAAACCAAGAAAAATATTGGCACGATCACTGCAGGAAAAAAAGACAGCCACTTTTATTTCTAAAATTAAATCTCACTGCAGGAAGTTCGTCCACAATGCTACCGACATTGCACAGACTTTTCTTGATTTTTACGCAGACTTGTACAATGTGAGAATTAAATCAAGAATTAACAGAGGAAAGACATAGAAAAATTCTAATCTACAAGAAGCAAAGTTACCTAAACTCTCTAAAGAACGCCTTCAAAAGTTAGAATCTGAATTTACGGTTGAGGAGTTCTATGCAGCCTTAAAGTCAACACTGAAAGTCAGCACCAGGCCCAGATGGGTACATACAGTAATTTCTTATTACAAGAAATTTAGGGAGATTCTTGTCCCACATTTGGCTTCTTATGCCAGCTCCATTGCAGGATCGGAGGGGTTTCGACAGGAGTCACTTTCTGCATATATAACTGTAATTCCCAAGCCGAGTAAAGATTCATCAAGTTGTGGAAACTATAGTCCAATATCATTACTGATTGTAGACATAAAACTATATGCGAAGGTGTTAGCCACTAGTAGGGATGAGCTTCGTGTTCGAGTCGAACATACGTTCGACTCGAACATCGGCTGTTCGATCGTTCGACGAAGATCGAACGATTTGGGCCGTTCGCGCCAAATTCGAGTGACGCGAACGGCCCACAATGCACTACGCCATCGCAGTGTCATCCAGGCGCTGTGATTGGCCAAGCATGCACTGTGACCCCGCATGCTTGGCCAATCACAGCGCCGGCAGCGAGGAGAGCAATGATTGGCCACAGGCAGGATGCCTGTGGCCAATTATTGCTGAGGGTGTTTAGTACACGCCCCACACTATAAAAGGCCGCCAGCACGGCGGCCTAGTGTAGTGTGTTCCGGAGCAGGGATAGAGCAGCATAGGCAGGGACAGTGACTTTTATTTCTTTCTTGCTTAACCTGGATTCCTTTAGTTTAGGGAAAGAGAAGGATAGGTAGGGAGAGTGTCAGTGTGTTTTGTGCTTGTGCTATATTGTGCTTAAAAAAAACATTTTTTCTAGGGACAGAAAACTGTAGGTAGGGAGAGTGTGTCAGTTTCTTTCACTGTCAAAGTCCTTGTTTCCAGGGACCTGGAAGGACAGTGAGTGAATTCTCCTTGTGCTAAATTGTGCTTAAAAAAAACATTTTTTCTAGGGACAGAAAACTGTAGGTAGGGAGAGTGTGTCAGTTTCTTTCACTGTCAAAGTCCTTGTTTCCAGGGACCTGGAAGGACAGTGAGTGAATTCTCCTTGTGCTAAATTGTGCTTAAAAAAAACATTTTTTCTAGGGACAGAAAACTGTAGGTAGGGAGAGTGTGTCAGTTTCTTTCACTGTCAAAGTCCTTGTTTCCAGGGACCTGGAAGGACAGTGAGTGAATTCTCCTTGTGCTAAATTGTGCTTAAAAAAAACATTTTTTCTAGGGACAGAAAACTGTAGGTAGGGAGAGTGTGTCAGTTTCTTTCACTGTCAAAGTCCTTGTTTCCAGGGACCTGGAAGGACAGTGAGTGAATTCTCCTTGTGCTAAATTGTGCTTAAAAAAAACATTTTTTCTAGGGACAGAAAACTGTAGGTAGGGAGAGTGTGTCAGTTTCTTTCACTGTCAAAGTCCTTGTTTCCAGGGACCTGGAAGGACAGTGAGTGAATTCTCCTTGTGCTAAATTGTGCTTAAAAAAAACATTTTTTCTAGGGACAGAAAACTGTAGGTAGGGAGAGTGTGTCAGTTTCTTTCACTGTCAAAGTCCTTGTTTCCAGGGACCTGGAAGGACAGTGAGTGAATTCTCCTTGTGCTAAATTGTGCTTAAAAAAAACATTTTTTCTAGGGACAGAAAACTGTAGGTAGGGAGAGTGTGTCAGTTTCTTTCACTGTCAAAGTCCTTGTTTCCAGGGACCTGGAAGGACAGTGAGTGAATTCTCCTTGTGCTAAATTGTGCATAAAAAAAACATTTTTTCTAGGGACAGAAAACTGTAGGTAGGGAGAGTGTGTCAGTTTCTTTCACTGTCAAAGTCCTTGTTTCCAGGGACCTGGAAGGACAGTGAGTGAATTCTCCTTGTGCTAAATTGTGCTTAAAAAAAACATTTTTTCTAGGGACAGAAAACTGTAGGTAGGGAGAGTGTGTCAGTTTCTTTCACTGTCAAAGTCCTTGTTTCCAGGGACCTGGAAGGACAGTGAGTGAATTCTCCTTGTGCTAAATTGTGCTTAAAAAAAACATTTTTTCTAGGGACAGAAAACTGTAGGTAGGGAGAGTGTGTCAGTTTCTTTCACTGTCAAAGTCCTTGTTTCCAGGGACCTGGAAGGACAGTGAGTGAATTCTCCTTGTGCTAAATTGTGCTTAAAAAAAACATTTTTTCTAGGGACAGAAAACTGTAGGTAGGGAGAGTGTGTCAGTTTCTTTCACTGTCAAAGTCCTTGTTTCCAGGGACCTGGAAGGACAGTGAGTGAATTCTCCTTGTGCTAAATTGTGCTTAAAAAAAACATTTTTTCTAGGGACAGAAAACTGTAGGTAGGGAGAGTGTGTCAGTTTCTTTCACTGTCAAAGTCCTTGTTTCCAGGGACCTGGAAGGACAGTGAGTGAATTCTCCTTGTGCTAAATTGTGCTTAAAAAAAACATTTTTTCTAGGGACAGAAAACTGTAGGTAGGGAGAGTGTGTCAGTTTCTTTCACTGTCAAAGTCCTTGTTTCCAGGGACCTGGAAGGACAGTGAGTGAATTCTCCTTGTGCTAAATTGTGCTTAAAAAAAACATTTTTTCTAGGGACAGAAAACTGTAGGTAGGGAGAGTGTGTCAGTTTCTTTCACTGTCAAAGTCCTTGTTTCCAGGGACCTGGAAGGACAGTGAGTGAATTCTCCTTGTGCTAAATTGTGCTTAAAAAAAACATTTTTTCTAGGGACAGAAAACTGTAGGTAGGGAGAGTGTGTCAGTTTCTTTCACTGTCAAAGTCCTTGTTTCCAGGGACCTGGAAGGACAGTGAGTGAATTCTCCTTGTGCTAAATTGTGCTTAAAAAAAACATTTTTTCTAGGGACAGAAAACTGTAGGTAGGGAGAGTGTGTCAGTTTCTTTCACTGTCAAAGTCCTTGTTTCCAGGGACCTGGAAGGACAGTGAGTGAATTCTCCTTGTGCTAAATTGTGCTTAAAAAAAACATTTTTTCTAGGGACAGAAAACTGTAGGTAGGGAGAGTGTGTCAGTTTCTTTCACTGTCAAAGTCCTTGTTTCCAGGGACCTGGAAGGACAGTGAGTGAATTCTCCTTGTGCTAAATTGTGCTTAAAAAAAACATTTTTTCTAGGGACAAAAAACTGTAGGTAGGGAGAGTGTGTCAGTTTCTTTCACTGTCAAAGTCCTTGTTTCCAGGGACCTGGAAGGACAGTGAGTGAATTCTCCTTGTGCTAAATTGTGCTTAAAAAAAACATTTTTTCTAGGGACAGAAAACTGTAGGTAGGGAGAGTGTGTCAGTTTCTTTCACTGTCAAAGTCCTTGTTTCAAGGGACAGAGAAGGACACCTGAAGGTAGCCCTTATTGCTTTTTTCCCATCTCCCTGCAGGCCATCTATTAGAATGTCTGGAAGGCAAACAAGGAGAGGCAGACAGTCAGGAGGCAATAAAAGAGGGCAAGCAGGCTCTGTGTCTGGGGGCAACAGTGATGGTCGTGGACGCGTTGCATTGTCATCAGCACATGGCCATGGGACACGCTTGTCCTTCTTTTCGGCAGCTGGACATGTTGAGCCACATCATGCCGAAGACTTGGTAGAGTGGATGACCAAGCCCTCCTCCTCCTCCTCATCCTCTCTCACCCAGGTTCAGGGTACTGGAAAAGCAGCTGCCAAAGCGTCCTCTTCCCTGGTATCAATGTCAGACTCATCATCAGTCACTCCTTCCCTAGACCCACCATGTCCTCCTCCTGAGGAGTCCCCCGAACTGTTTCAGCACAGTGTTGGGTACATGCTCCAGGAGGATGCCCAGCGTTTCGAAGGGTCTGATGATGAAACCCAGCTAGAGGAAGGCAGTAGCGTGAGAGCAGACAGAGGGGATGCTCAAGAAGGACACCAATCTGGCAGTCATGTTCCAGCAGCTGCAGCATACTGCCAGATTGGCTCCAGTGATGAGGAGGGAGGTGATGATGAGGTCACTGACTCCACGTGGGTGCCTAATAGGAGAGAGGAGGAGGAGGAGGATGAGGAGGAGGCACATCTCCAACGAGGCAGGATGCCCTTTGGTGGCCAGCGTAAGGGCAGTACACCGACGGAATCACACCGCAGAGCTCCGCCTGTGCAGGGCGCTGCCTCTGCCCGTCATTCAAAAAGTTCTTTGGTGTGGGCCTTTTTTGAGGCTAGTGCATCAGATCGCACAGCTGCTGTTTGCAACATATGTCTCAAGCGTATATCGCGTGGCCAAAACATCAGCCGCTTGGGTACCACATGCCTGACCAGACATATGTTGACCTGCCATGCAGCTCGTTGGCAAGCCTACCTGAAAGACCCACACCAAAGAACAAAGCGGACCTCTCCTTGCACCGCATCAGCTGGGATCTCCAACCCCACTATAACTTCAGTCCTCTCTGAAACATGCACTGAGAGGAATGAAGGTGTAGAATTAGGTGTGTCACAGCCAAGTACTTGCGGCCACTCTGCTAGCAGTACACCGACGTCCGATTCTAGCAGGCAAATTTCCCTGCCCCAGCTGCTGGACCGTCGAAAGAAGTTCACTCCCAGCCATCCACATGCCCAGCGGTTGAATGCTAGCTTGGCTAAATTGCTAGCGCTTCAACTGCTGCCTTTTCAGTTGGTAGACTCGGCCCCCTTCCGTGAGTTTGTGCAATGTGCGGTTCCTCAGTGGCAGGTTCCCAAACGCCACTTTTTCTCACGGAAGGCTATTCCGGCTCTCTACCGGCATGTGGAAGGCAATGTCTTGGCCTCGCTGGACAGGGCGGTCAGCGGTAAGGTGCATATTACCGCTGACTCATGGTCCAGCAGGCATGGACAGGGACGTTACCTTTCTTTCACGGCCCATTGGGTCACTCTTTTGGCAGCTGGGAAGGATGCAGGACAAGGTGCAGTAGTGTTGGAGGTTGTCCCACCGCCACGCCTCCAAAATGCTACTACTGGTTGTGACACACCTCTCTCCTCCACCCCCTCCTCTTCTTCTTCCTCCATGGCCTCTTCCTGTGGTTTGTCCTATGAACCAGCGGTGCTCCGTAGCCGTTCACGGGGCTACGCAAGTACGCAGGCAAAAAGATGCCATGCCGTGCTTGCGCTGGTGTGTTTGGGGGACAGAAGCCACACTGGGGCAGAGGTCCTGTCTGCTCTGCAGGGCCAGGCCGAGAGGTGGTTGACGCCACGCCAGCTTAAGCCAGGAATGGTGGTTTGCGACAATGGCACCAACCTCCTCTCCGCCCTCCGACAGGGACAACTGACCCATGTGCCCTGTGTGGCTCACGTCCTTAACCTGGTGGTGCAGCGGTTCTTGGGCAGGTACCCGGTGTCATGGATATGCATTAATGTCTGTCTGCCATCTTACCTTCCTCCTCATGTGTTCATCTAGAGACCAGACCTCCTTCACCTGGCTTCCTTTATAATCTCCTCCCAGCCTGACTCCACCCCAGGCCCTATCACTGAACACTATATTAACCTGTGCACTGCAAGCCTGCTTTGCTGATCAACGTGTTTGTTAGGCATTGTGTGTTTGGGTTCCTGCCTGCCGTGTGCTACGTCTGTCTCTCTGTTACGTTATTGGCTTGTCCCCGACCATCCCTGTCTGCTCGTGACCCTTGACCTTCGGCTCGTTCTTCGTTATCCTTGTCTGCTTGTGGCCCCTGACCTTCGGCTTGTTATTCGGTTCTCTCTATCGTGTGCTGCTGCTTCCCCTTATCCTACGGGGCGTGAGCTAGGAAACTTCAGGGGCCGCGACCTGGTCCCAGCCTGCAGCGTAACATCCTCACCACTAGAGGCCCTGGAGAAGACCAGCTGGGTCTTAGACTCCGCGCCCTGGGGAATCTTGGCTCTCGCTTCCGTTGGGATCCCGGTTGTGCTCCTCTGGTCCCGCTTTCCACAACCACCCAGTTTCCTATCCACAGAAGCCAGCCATAGGGTTCACTACCTCGCGGTGCACTCCTGTCCCCCTACGGTGTGCATCTGTCACCTGGCCACAGGTGACCCTGACAGTTTGATCAGCCATGAACCCGGCTGACATCCCGCTTCCCGCGGATGATCCATTGCAGGGCATAGTTCGCAGACTTGAGACCCAGGAATCAAATCAGACCCAGGTGATGCGATTCCTCCAGGATCTGGCTTCTCGATTCGAGCAGCTTCAGGTCTCCTTGGGAACCCCGAATCCGCAACCCCAAGTACAACCAGCGGCTGTACCTATCGCACCAGTCGCAGCCTCACACTCACTAAGATTGCCAGCTCCGTTCCGTTTCTCTGGGGACTCCAAGGCCTGCAGGGGGTTTCTCAGCCAATGCACTATTCATTTTGAGCTTCAGCCTCAAAGCTTCCTATCTGACCGGGCTAAGGTAGCCTATATCATTTCCCTCCTCTCCGGTGAAGCTTTGGCCTGGGCTGCCCCCCTGTGGGAGAGGAACGATCCGGTGGTTTCCAGTCTGTCCGAATTCTTGAAGCTCTTTCGTAATATCTTCGAAGAGCCGGCTCGGGCTTCTTCAGCGGCTAGTGCTGTCTTACGTCTTCGCCAAGAATCTAGTTCAGTGGGGCAATATGCTCTTCAGTTCCGTATCCACACAGCTGAATTGAGCTGGAATAATGAGGCCCTGGTCGCTACCTTTTTACATGGCCTCTCTGACCGAGTGAAAGACGAATTAGCGGGAAGAGCCATTCCCGTCGGTCTGGACGATGTAATTTCATTATGCAACCAGATCGACATTCGTTTTCAAGAGAGGTCCTTAGAAAAAAGACGCCAGCACTCTCTGGGTCCTAGCCAGTCTGAGCTCCCCTCCCTTCATTCCGTGGAGCATCCTCTACCTGCTGAAGAACCTATGCAGCTGGGCCGGACCAGACTAACCCCCGAAGAACGTGCTAGGCGCAGAACTCTGGGCTTGTGCCTCTATTGTGGGGGCAAGGGTCATTTTCGTGACTCCTGCTCGCTTCGTCCGGGAAACGCTCGGGTCTAATACATTTGGAAGGTGGAGTATTGGACCCAGAAACATCACCTTCTCGCCTGCTCTTGCCGGTGTCCCTTCATGTAGGCACTTCTCCTCAGTCAACCCTTGCATACCTGGATTCCGGGGCTGCCGGCAATTTCATGGATTGGAGAACTGCTTCTTCTATGAAGCTTACCCTTTCACCTCTCACTACCCCATTGGTAGTCTCGGCAATTGATGGCACTGTTCTCCCAGGGGGCCCTATTCGCTTCCAGACGCTACCCATTAGGATGTCGGTAGGGATTCTCCACCAGGAGTGGATATCCTTTCTTATTCTACCCAAGGCCTCTACCCCAGTTGTATTGGGCCTCCCTTGGCTACAGCTCCACTCTCCACATGTGGACTGGGTCTCTGGGCAGATCCTGGCCTGGGGTTCCTCATGTTTCTCGTCGTGTCTTCTCAAGGTGACCCCCAAGGAGAGTCTTCCGGTTGCTGCCACTTCTGTTTCTTCTGATCTTCCCGCCGCATACAGCGATTACCGGGATGTGTTCTGTAAAAAATCAGCTGAGGTGCTTCCTCCCCACAGGTCTTTTGACTGTGCTATTGATCTTGTCCCCGGAGCAACTCTACCCAGGGGTCGTACCTACCCTCTGTCCATCCCAGAGACCCAGGCCATGTCGGAGTATGTAGCAGAGAATCTGGAGAGAGGGTTCATCCGGAAATCCTCATCGCCTGCAGGGGCAGGGTTCTTTTTTGTTGCCAAAAAGGATGGTACCTTAAGACCCTGCATCGATTATCGGGGTTTAAATGCGGTTACTATTAAAAATCGATACCCCTTACCCTTAATATCTGAGCTATTCGATAGGTTGAAGGGTGCCTCCATTTTCACCAAGTTGGATCTCAGAGGCGCGTACAATCTCATTCGAATACGGGAGGGTGACGAATGGAAGACTGCATTTAACACTAGAGACGGGCATTACGAATATCTGGTGATGCCTTTTGGTCTGTGTAATGCTCCAGCCGTGTTTCAAAACTTTGTCAATGAAATCTTCAGAGATCTGCTGTACCAGTTTGTTGTCATCTATCTGGATGACATTCTGATCTTTTCTGAAAATCTGCTCGTCCACAGAAACCATGTCCGCACTGTACTTCAACGTCTTAGAGAGAACAATCTCTATGCCAAGCTGGAGAAATGTTCCTTTGAATGTTCTGAGGTCCTGTTTTTGGGGTGCTTTGTCTCATGTTCGGGGCTTCGTATGGACCCTGGGAAGGTCTTGGCTATCACCAACTGGCCTCTTCCTGCTAGCCTCAAGGCCACACAGCGCTTTCTTGGCTTCACTAATTATTATAGGCAGTTCATAAGGAATTACTCTTCCATTGCCGCGCCTATTATCGCTTTGACCAAGAAGGGTGTGAATGCCAGAGACTGGCCTCCCGAAGCTGTCTCTGCATTTCACAACCTGAAACAGGCCTTTGTTTCTGGCCCCCTCTTGAGGAGACCAAATCCTGGGAATGCATTTTTTATTGAAGTGGACGCTTCCTCAATGGGGGTGGGAGCTGTGCTTCTTCAAATCTTTGAGAAGAGACGCCAACCATGTGCGTTCTTCTCCAAAAAAAATTCTCAGGCAGAGAGGAATTATGCCATCGGTGATCGGGAACTTCTCGCAATTAAATTGGCGTTAGAGGAGTGGCGTCATCTCTTGGAGGGTTCCCCTCACTCCATAACGATCTTTACCGATCACAAGAATTTACAGTATCTACAGAATGCTAAACGTCTGAATCCTAGACAGGCCAGGTGGAGTCTCTTCTTTGCCCGTTTTAATTTCACGATTACCTACAAACCTGGTTCCTGCAACGGTCGGGCTGATGTGCTCTCTAGGTCATTTGACACTTTGGACGAGGAGTCCGCCCCTGAACCTGAGCCGATCATTCCCACCTCATGCATTGTTGCCCACTCTACCACCCTGAAGTCTAAAATTCCGCCTGGTAAGACCTTTGTCCCCACTGAGCTAAGAGCTAAGATCCTTCGTTGGGGACATGATTCCAAGGTGGCAGGGCATTCTGGATTCCTCCGATCCTTCCTACTCATCAGTCGTCACTACTGGTGGCCTAATCTCCGCTCAGACGTCAAAGACTACGTTAAAGCTTGTCATGTCTGTGCTCAGTCCAAATCCTCCACACAAGCTCCTGCTGGTCTCCTCATGCCCTTGCCTATTCCTAAGGAACCCTGGGCCCATATTGCCATGGATTTTATCACCGATCTCCCACTGTCTGAGAATAATACAGTCATTTGGGTGGTAATCGATCGATTCTCCAAGATGGCTCATTTTGTTCCTCTTCCTGGTCTTCCTTCTGCCCCTGCCTTGGTTCCCATTTTCATTCGAGAAATTCTCCGCCTACATGGGGTCCCTTCTCATATTGTTTCCGACAGGGGAGTCCAATTCACGTCTCGTTTTTGGAGAGCCTTTTGCAAATCCCTCAATATTGTCTTGGATTTTTCTTCTTCTTACCATCCCCAATCCAATGGACAGACTGAGAGGGTTAATCAGGAGTTAGAGGTCTTTCTTCGCACCTTTGTGTCTTCTCACCATGACGATTGGTCCTCTCTACTCCCGTGGGCAGAATTCTCCCATAACAATCATGTGAATACCAGTTCGCAGAAGACACCCTTTTTCACAGTTTATGGAAAACACCCTCAACTTCCTCTTCCTATGATCTGTTCTCCAGACATTCCAGCTTTGGCTTCGGTTCAGGAGTCTCTCAATTCCGTTTGGGGTCACGTTCATGATTCCCTCCGGGCAGCTGCTGAAAAATTCAAAGGCTTTGCCGACCGCCGCAGGCGTAAACCGCCTTCTCTTCAGCCAGGGGACAAAGTCTGGCTCTCTACCAGGAACATCAAGCTCCGAGTTCCTTCTCTGAAGTTTGCTCCACGATTCATCGGTCCATACACGGTAACTGCTAAACTGAATCCGGTTTGTTTCAAACTCCAGATTCCTAAGAGCCTTAAAATCACTAACTCCTTTCATGTTGCTCTTCTAAAGCCTTTAGTCCTCAATAAATTCTCTCTTCCTCTTCCTACCGTGGCGCCTGTCTCTGAGGATAATCAGGAGTACGAGATCAGTCAAATTCTGGACTCCCGACTCTGTAAAGGCGTTCTTCAGTACCTCGTTCATTGGAAAGGGTTTGGTCCTGAGGAGAGGTCTTGGATCACTGCATCTGAGGTCTTTGCACCTCGTCTGTTAAAGGAGTTTCATCTGAAGTTTCCCTCTAAACCTGGGCCCAGGCGGGGAAGGGGGAGGCCTCGTAAGAGGGAGGGTACTGTCATGGATATGCATTAATGTCTGTCTGCCATCTTACCTTCCTCCTCATGTGTTCATCTAGAGACCAGACCTCCTTCACCTGGCTTCCTTTATAATCTCCTCCCAGCCTGACTCCACCCCAGGCCCTATCACTGAACACTATATTAACCTGTGCACTGCAAGCCTGCTTTGCTGATCAACGTGTTTGTTAGGCATTGTGTGTTTGGGTTCCTGCCTGCCGTGTGCTACGTCTGTCTCTCTGTTACGTTATTGGCTTGTCCCCGACCATCCCTGTCTGCTCGTGACCCTTGACCTTCGGCTCGTTCTTCGTTATCCTTGTCTGCTTGTGGCCCCTGACCTTCGGCTTGTTATTCGGTTCTCTCTATCGTGTGCTGCTGCTTCCCCTTATCCTACGGGGCGTGAGCTAGGAAACTCCAGGGGCCGCGACCTGGTCCCAGCCTGCAGCGTAACATCCTCACCACTAGAGGCCCTGGAGAAGACCAGCTGGGTCTTAGACTCCGCGCCCTGGGGAATCTTGGCTCTCGCTTCCGTTGGGATCCCGGTTGTGCTCCTCTGGTCCCGCTTTCCACAACCACCCAGTTTCCTATCCACAGAAGCCAGCCATAGGGTTCACTACCTCGCGGTGCACTCCTGTCCCCCTACGGTGTGCATCTGTCACCTGGCCACAGGTGACCCTGACACCCGGGCTTACAGGATGTCCTGAGGCAGGCCAGGAAAGTCTGTGTGCATTTCCGCAGATCTTATAATGCCAGTGCTCGCCTGGCTGAGCTGCAAAAGGAGTTGAACCTGCCCAAGAACCGCCTTATATGTGACATGCCCACCAGGTGGAACTCAACGTTGGCCATGCTGCAGCGGCTGCACACGCAGCAGAGGGCCATCAATGAGTACCTGTGCGACTACGGCACCAGGACAGGGTCAGGGGAGCTTGGTTTTTTTTCTCCACGCCAGTGGGGCATGATCAGGGATGCATGCACTGTCCTGGCACCATTTGAGGAGTCCACGAGGATGGTGAGCAGTGACAGTGCATGCATCAGTGACACTGTACCTCTTGTCCACCTGTTGGAGCACACGCTGCGTGGAATAATGGACAGGGCACTTGAGGCAGAACAGAGGCAGGAAGAGGAGGACTTCCTTGCCTCTCAAGGCCCCCTTTACCCAGACAGTGTTCCTTCTGTCCCACCCATCGCACAGGAAGAGGAGGAGGAGGAGGAGGAGGAGGAGGAGGAGGATTGTGTCAGCATGGAGGTGGAGGCTGGCACTCAGCATCATCAGCAGCAGTCTTTTTGGGATGATTTACAGTCCCAAGAAACCAGTGGACTTGTACGTGGCTGGGAGGAGGTGGCTGCGGATCATGTCGTCCTTAGTGACCCAGAGGACTCCGGAGCGAATGCCTCAGCAAACCTACGCTGCATGGCCTCCCTGATCCTGCAAAGTCTGCGGAAGGATCCTCGTATTCTTCGGATCAAGGAGAGGGACCATTACTGGCTGGCCACTCTCCTTGATCCACGGTACAAGGGTAAGGTTGCGGACCTTATGTTACCGTCGCAGAGGGAGCAGAGGATGAGACAACTCCGGGAGGCCTTGCAGAAAGGTCTGTGCAACGCGTTCCCAGAGACTGGGAGGTTACAAACTCCTGGTCCTGGACAACGAGTTGCTGAGGCTTCGGCCAGTCAAAGAAGGAGCGGTGGGGAAGGTGGCCGTCTGACCGATGCGTTCAGACAATTCTTTAGTCCGCAGCCCCAAAGTATGATCGGTTCCAGCAACCATCGCCAGCGTCTGATAAACATGGTGCAGGAATATCTAGGGGCAAGGTCAGACTTGGACACCTTCCCCACCGAAAATCCTCTGGCTTACTGGGTCTTGAGGATGGATCACTGGCCAGAGCTTGCACAGTATGCAATTGAGCTACTGGCCTGTCCTGCATCCAGCGTTCTTTCGGAACGCACATTCAGTGCTGCTGGAGGATTTGTCACGGATCACAGTGTGCGCCTGTCCACCGACTCGGTTGATCGACTGACTTTCATCAAGATGAACCAGTCTTGGATCACCACCAGCTACCACACACCTGATGCTGATATAACAGACTAATTGATTTTAACATGTCACATCCCTTCAAGACTGATGCTGATGCTGAGTGCCTGTGCTGTTATGTTGACTGGCTATCCTCCTCCTCCGAGTCCTCAATGATACGATTGATGATGATAGCTTGGAAGATCATTTTTGTTTATGGGTGCCGCCACCAGTGGCTAAGGCCCAATTTTTCAGCCCCTGTTTTACAGGGGCGTGTAATTACAATTTTTTTAGCAATAATTTGCCATAGGGCTCATTGCTGTGCTCCAAGTACAGTATCTGTGAGGGGTTGGAGTGTTGTGGCACCAGTGCCTAAGGCCCAATTTTTCAGCCCCTGTTTAACAGGGGCGTGTCATTACAATTTTTGAAGCAATACTTTGCAACAGGGCTCATTGCTGTGCTCCAAGTACAGTATCTGTGAGGGGTTGTAGTGTTGTGCCACCAGTGCCTAAGGCCCAATTTTTCAGCCCCTGTTCAACAGGGGCATGCAATTACAATTCTTGATCTAATAATTCACAGCAGGGTCCATTGCTGCACCCACCAAGAGTAACTCTGAGGGCTTACAGTCTTGTGGCAACGCCACCACCACCACCACCACGAAAGGCCCAATTTTTCAGCCCCTGTTCAAAAGGGGCATGTAATTACAATTCTTGATCTAATAATTCACAGCAGGGCCCATTGCTGCACCCACCAAGAGTAACTGTCAGGGCTTACAGTGTTGTGGCACCAGCACCACCATCAAAGCCCCAATTTTTACTACCACTGTTCAACAATTATATGTAATTAAAATTCCTGATATAATAGTTGACAGCAGGGCGTTCCAGCACCAACCAAGAGTAACTGAGTGCTTACAGTGTTGTGCCAACACCAACAACTAAGGGGCCTATTTTTGCAGAGTATATACGGCAGGTCCCTACTTTCAAACATCCAACTTACAAACGACTCCTACTTGCAAACGAAAGAAGACAACAGGAAGTGAGAGGAAATCTACCACTAGAAAGGAAAATTCTCTCCTGTAAGAATAAATATGGGAGAAAGGGGTCTCATCTGTACTGATGCTTTATCAGCAATCCTTGTTTCAAGAAAAACACCACATTTCAAAAACAGTTGTCATTGGGACGGAAAGTGAGGTGAAATGTTCTGAACAGGGGCACAGACAGCAAAACAAATGTTACAGGGGTGATAACCCTTACCTATGTTTCCCAAAAAGTTTAAAAATAGATTTTTGGGCTGGAGCTACACTTCAACAATGTACCTGTTCAAAATTACAAACAGATTCTACATAAGAACAAACCTACAGTCCCTGTCTTGTATGCACCGCCTGTATACGGCTGTTCAGAGTATATAGGGCCTTTTTTATTTTATGTGCGGGGTTCCCCTTAATATCCATACAAGACCCAAAGGGGCTGGTAATGGGCTGGGGTAGGGGGGGGGGGGTCATGGGGTAGCTATGCCATTTTTCTTAAAGAATTTCATCCATATTACCGGGACCAGACATTACATTAAAGCCGCAAGCAGTTTTAAATGGCTTTTTTTTCCTTTAGAAGTGTCATTTTGTGCAGGGACAGTTCTAAACACGGGAAACACGTGGCACTTCACAGGCATACTTTAGACACCCCCCAGGTACGATATTTAAAGGAATATTTGACTTTTTTTTTTTCACTTTATGCATCATTAAAATGACTGCTCCCGAAAAACGACCGTTTTTAAAACTTCTTTTTGCATTGATACATGTCCCCTGGTGCAGAACCCGGGTTCCCAAACCCTATTTATGACAATAACATGCATAATAGTTGTTATAATTAGCACTTTAGAATTCGAACGTTCGCATCCATTGTATTTAATAGGGTTCTAATGTTCGTTCGAACTTTCGGTCCGTTCGCGGGTTCTGGTGCGAACCGAACCCGGGGGTGTTCGGCTCATCACTAGCCACTAGATTACACCCTCTGATCCCGCAATGGATAGGGTTAGACCAGACAGGTTTTGTTTCAGATCGCGAAGCCAGAGACAATTCCTCACGATCCTTGTCTATAATTTGCCATGTTAGGAATAGTTCACAGCCCACCCTTTTACTTTCAACTGATGCCGAAAAGGCGTTCGACAGGGTGAACTGGGAATATTTGATGCCAACGTTGAAATCTCTGGGTATAGGCCCAAAAATGTTTCACCGAATTGCATCTTTATATGTACAACCAACTGCACGAATGTGCTAATCTTAGGCAAGCCTACCTAGGTGTGTGAGGTGGCCTGTTAACTTAATTGAACATTTCAAAGGGTAAATTTTTTAGGACCAAAGAAGAAGTATTTAATTAGACTTGAGGGGCTATTCATTCATGGGAAACATTTGGTTGACCTGGCAGAACCCCCCCCCTTCCAGGGTCAGACCAGTATTTGAGACATTCAAGCTGGCATTCAGTCTACTCTAGTCTTGTTATTCTCTATGGATATGAAGGCACAGATCTAGAGAACATGGGACTCCAAAAACGACTATTCTGGGTCATATATATATACTCTGTTGGACTCGTTGTCATCTGTGCAAGTATTGAACTTTGTTCTGTGTTGGAAGTCAAATAAATTGCACTCTCTGGAGAACTTGGGTGTTGCTGCGGAAACATAACTTACATCCTCATTATAATAGCTACTAATACCTAAATATTAATTATCTACTGGACTAAACTATATCACTACATTGGTGCCGTTCAAGCGACCAGAATCGCATTTTCAGGACTTACTAACAGAAGTCAGTGATGACAACAATCCTGTGAGGTGGACAGAAGTCTGATGGAGACCCAAGAACTGTGCTGTGACTTTAATGTCTGGTTGTGACATAAGAGTCTGATCTATAAAATGAAACAAGTTTGGAAACCCAGAATTATTCTCTGGAGACTGGAAACTGAAGAAAAAAAAGACTGCCGTGAACCAGAAGACCGGAACTGGCAAGGTGGAGCCTCAAATGCGGTGAGTAAAATATTTTCTTTTTTTTAAAATTATTAGTAATATAGTCAAAATGCTTACTCAGTGTGAAGCTAGTGTCAGTCCTGATAAAGTTAACAGATGGGTATTAAAATGTATTAAGCGTCATGGCGGTCCTTATGAAATTCCAGAAAAATGTAAGCAGACATGGACTATGATGAAGGAATTTTTAGAGAAAAATGTTTTTGATAGCAAAATTTCTGAAAGTAAAAGAAAAGGTTGTATTGTGCAGGGCTTGTTATCTTGCTGTTTAACAATGGAAAGTTCTTTGAATGATAAGGTTGAGTTTGAGGTTGAGTTACAGAGTGCAGTTGATAATAGCCATAAGGTTTGTCAGAGGTTATAAAACCAATCAGAAACGGAGACAGTAAATTTAAAATGGCATACAGTTACCATTGGGGAAGCTTTGCTTGAGAAATCTAAACAGTGTGATGAATTATCAGAGGAAAATGAGAGATTAAAATTAAGAATTATTGAATTAGAGAAGAGATCTCAGGAATGCAGATATGCATCAAATCTTGGATTAAGCAATTTGCAGCAAAATACAAACACAAACTTTCTATCAAATGAAACAGAACCTCATATTAAATCTGATCATTTATTGCCAGCTGCACCCACTGTAACCACCACAGTTTACAACAATAATAATAATACAGGTGAAGTTCAGCTTGTAATGAAGCATTTGAAACCAAAAGAACTAGATGCAATTCTTAAAGAAATAGGAATCGTTCCCTGCCATGATTTAAACAGATTTTTGAAATGGTTTTGTGACTTGCAGAATGTCAGAGATATGTACAGTCTAAACCCATCTGACTTAGAAAGAGTTTTGCAGCATTCTATAGGAAATGGTCTTTGGATGAGAATTAAACAGATCTGTATTCAGCCTCTGAGGACAAGGGACATATTACTGGAATTATTATGTATTTTGTATGGGGTACGTTCTGATGTTACTATTCATGGGAAAATCCAACAAATGCAAAGTGAATCTCCCTATGAATTGTCACACAGGATAGCAACTATTATGGAATTATTGGTCGGTAATAATCTTGCATTTGAGCGTGGAGGCTTGATACATATGAGAATGTTTCTATATGCTTTGCATGAAGATATCAAACAAAATATTTTATTAGTTACCCCAAATCCCCATGATTTAAAAGACGTATTGTTGAGGGCAGATCATTTATGGAGAAAGTCAAATGAGCAGGCTGTCAAAATTGATGTAGCCACATTGTTTAGGACAAGCACTGAACAGAAAGATCAGAAGATAATATCTAATGATAACAAGAGAGGAAATTCTGGGTCAAACATAGGTGATAATAATATGAACAACAGAGCTGACCAAAATAATAATAAGAAAAAGACCTGGATACCATTTTCTCAATTAAAACAGAAATATGACCACCTGAAAATTGAGTATGACAAGATGAGAAAAGAACGTGACACAATATTGGAACAGTTGTACAAGGTGTCATAAATGCAAATGTGCATTCTCCAGATCAGTTTTTGAATGAAAATTACACTTCTCTAGCAGTGGGGGTGAATTAGCTTCAGACTGTAAACTGTAAATAGTACTTTGTTTTAACTTCAAAAAAATGTTTAAGGAATTTGCTAATGAGTTTTGTCTGAGAGTTTTTGTCTTTCAGAGATTCCCGGAGATACTTGTTTGAATGTGAACAGAAGTTGGCTAGTGGGGGAGAAATGCTGAATAGACAATATACAAGGAATTATAAAGAATTCATGAACACTCTCTCAATATTCATCAAGCAATGGACCTTTTTTTTGAACATTCAAAATTTTTTTAATTTTTTTTTCGTTATTTTTCTTTTCAATGGACCTTTCTTCCCCAATGCCCTATTTTTTATTTTTATTTTTCTCCCTTTCCCAGATATATTTTGCTCTTAATTTGAAAATGTTATTATGTTTTATTTCTTAAACGTTATCTTAAAAACAGAGCGAAGCATTTAAACCTAAAATAATTTTATAACATCCGTACATATGACATAATGCATATTGATATCAATAGATTTGACATCTGAGGTGATGCTGCACAATGGCTTGGCATAGCATAAATTATAGTATGTTGGGTGGTTTTCCTAAATTTATAAGAGGGGTGAGTGAAATTCATCACTCCAGTCATGATTTGAAACATTGTTGAATCAGTTGTTTATAATATGCTGAAGGCTATGACATATATGGGTGACAAAGACCTTTCTACCTTTCATGAAAAGATACTGCCAAGAATTTCCACTGCTGCTTTGTCGGGATAGAAGATCTGATAGACACTGATGTCAAGCTGATTCTATCTGAACCATCACGTGGGGGTATATATATGTTGGTATACCATTCAGGTGGAATTATGGACTGAATGACGAAAGCAAATTGTGGCTGGCAATCAACAAATTCAGGTACTTGACAGGTACACAAAAGGTCATCATTGCTCAAATGGGAAATGGAAAGAAGCAGATGTGAATTGTAAAATGCTTACAAGATGGACTCTTGGATGTCAAGTGCAAGGAAATAGTTACAGCTTTATTGTCAGAGAATATTGAGGGTTTGAGGTTAAAAGAACCCAGTGTCCTGATTGGTGGATTAATGATTGAAGGTGAAGCTCATGAATGTCAAGTGCAAGGAAATAGTTTGCAGCACAGAGTTTTTACTGCCGTATCCAAACCTTTTTGACCTTGAAAGTGACTGCTGATAAATTGATGGTTCTTCTTACTATAAAGATGGAAGCAGAATTTCAGGATTTGCTGGTGGTTGTGTAAAAGCAGCTTTAAAAATGAAAACTTTGAGCCTGGAAATGAGAGAATCCTGGACTTATGTGGATTGGAGCTCCCAAAGCATACCAAGCTTTACTTTCAGTGAGATGGTGAGAGATGTGATGAAGTCAGAATGGACTTTGACATCAGCTCATTTTTGCACAATATTCAAGATCATGATGTGATATACTCAAGAAAGAGCAAGCTTTGAAATAAGGCCTAACAGCTATACGGGCCACTGATGTTTACCGAATCCTTTTACAGTCATGGTCTAAAGTTATATTATATAACTGTTTCATGGGATATTTTAGAGGTTGGTGAAGAGAGATGTAACCAGTCTCAACTTCATATTTCATATGAGCCATTGTAAAGCATCCAGTACCTCAAACCAGGCGCGGGCTGGGGCGGGTGGCAAGGTGGAGATTTCCCCATGGGCCGCTTCCATTATCTTTAAAACGGCCGCGGTCGGCGGCGCTAGCTGGCTGTAATTTAATTTTTTTTCTTCCAAATGTTGGCCGCGGCGGCCGCCGATTGGCTGGCTGGCTGGCTGCTGCTGCACACGCTGCACTGCATTAAGGGAGTTGTAGTTTGGCCGTGCTAAAGGTAATGAACTTAGCAGCGCAGCAAACTACAACTCCCACCTCCCAGGAGTCTCAGAGGCAGCCAGGCAGGTCATGTGGCACGTCAGGGGAGGGTCAGGGGGTACGAGCGGCGTCAAGAACGTCACACTCGTAGGCTGGGACTGGCTGCAGAAAAGAGACGTGATCATCATCATCACCCCCCCCCCCCGAAGAGGTGCAAGGACCTGGCTAAAGTAAGGTGTGAATGATGACCCCCGCCAGCAGACTCAGCCAGCAAACCCCCCCACCCCCGCCAGCGGACTCATCCAGTAACCTCCCCGCTAGCAGATTCAGCCAGCACCCCCCGCCAGCGGACTCATCCAGCAACCCCCCCGCTAGCGGATTCAGCCAGCAACCCCCCCACTAGCGGATTCAGCCAGCACCCCCCGCCAGCGGACTCATCCACCAACCCCCCCGCTAGCGGATTCAGCCAACAACCCCCCCGCTAGCGGATTCAGCCACCACCCCCCGCCAGCGGATTCAGACAGCAACCCCCACCAGCGGACTCACCCAGAAACCCCCTCATCTAGCAACCCCCCTGCCAGCGGGCTCATCCAGCAGCCCCCCCTCATCTAACAACCCCCCCACCAGCAGGCTCATCCAGCAGCCCCCCTCATCTAGCAACCCCCCCGCCAGCGGACTCATCCAGCAGCCTCCCCTCATCTAGCAACCCCCCCCCACCAGCAGGCTCATCCAGCAGTCCCCCCCTCATCTAGCAACCCCCCCACCAGCGGACTCATCCAGCAGTCCCCCCTCATCTAGCAACCCCCCCGCCAGCGGACTCATCCAGCAGCCCCCATCATCTAGCAACCCCCCGCCAGCGGACTCTTCAAGCAACACACGCATGCACATAGCCACCTCGACCCCTCCCCATCTGGTTAGCGGAGCCGGCTGATCCAGGAGGACCCCCGCCCACTGTCTGCCCGGCACTTACCCCGTCACCTAGCTCTAATCAGGTTATTGAAAAAAAAAATAATCTGGCCGCTGTAATTCATGTGCCAAAAGGGGCCAGATGCATGAATATAGGGCGTCAGTGGATAGATTCATGCTATGCATGAATCTATCCACTGCATATAGGGGGTGGAGAGGAGATAGTGGGTGGAACCCGGGCACACCTAATGGGCACTGTCTGCACTGGTGAGGCTGCACTGATGGGCACTGTTCAGGATGCACTGATGCCTGGGCACTGGCTGCACTGATGGGCACTGTCTGCACTGGTGAGGCTGCATTGATGGGCACTGGGATGGTGAGCTGATTTGGTGGTTTAACCACTTCAGCCCCGAAAGGATTTACTAACTTCCTGACCAGGCCATCTTTTGCGATACGGCACTGCGTCGCTTTAACTGACAATTGCGCGGTCAAGTGACGCTGTACCCAAATAAAATGTATGTCTTTTTTTCCCCACAAATAGAACTTTCTTTTGGTGGAATTTGATCATCTCTGCGGTTTTCATTTTTTGCACTATAAACAAAAAAAGAGCATCAATTTTGAAAAAAAACAATATTTTTAACTTTTTGCTTTTAATAAATATCCCCAAAAAAAATCTTCATCAGTTTAGGCCAGTGGTCTTCAAACTGTGGCCCGGGGGGCCAGATGTGGCCCTTTGCTTGCCTCTACTTGGCCCATAAGACATTATTCCTCCAACTGACACCAATAATGGGGCACACTTCCTCCCACTGACACCATTGATGGGGCACTATTCCTCCCACTGACACCAATGATGGGACACTATTCCTTTCATTGATACCAATCATGGGGCACTGTTCCTCCTGCTAAGCCCAATGATGGGGCACCATTCCTCCCACTGACACCATTAAAAGGGCACCCTTCCTCCCACTGACACCATCGATGGGGCACTATTCCTCCTGCTAAGACCAATGATGGGGCACCCTTCCTCCCACTGACACCATTAATGGTGTTCCTCCTGCTAAGACCAATGATGGGGTACCGTTACTCCCACTGACACCATTATTAGGGCACCTTTATTTCCACTGGCACCAACGATAGGGCACTATACCTCATGTTAAGACCAATCGTGGGGCACTATTCTTCCCATTGCTTTGCGCAAAAGTTATGGCGTCTACAAAATTGGGGATATATTTATGGCATTTTTATTATTTTATTTATTATTTTTTTCTAGTAATGGCCGTGATCAGCGATATATAGCGGGACTGTGACATTGTGGCAGACAAATCAGACACTTTTTTTTTTGGGACCAGTGGCATTTATACAGCGATCAGAGATAAAAATAGCCACTGATTACTGTATAAATGTCACTGGCAGGGAATAGGTTAACACTAGGGGGCGATCAAGGGGTTAAGTGTTCCCTAGGGAGGTGTTTCTAACTGTAGGGGGAGGGGTGTAGTGACAGGCAGTACAGAGAGATCGCTGTTCCTGATCACTATGAACAGCAGATCTCTCTCTAGCTCCCCTGTCAGAACAAGGATCTGTCTGTTTACATTGGCTGGCTCTCTCAGGAGCGATTGTGGGTTTCCGGTGGATATCGCGTGTTGCCGGCAGATTTCGCAGCCACATGCATTGGCTCCGGCGTCGCGCTGCGGGTGCAAGGGAGCCAACCTGCCGCCGTATGATGACGGCGGCTGGTCGGCAAGGTGTTAATGGGCCACTTGACTGGACTTGCCCCCCAGGCCTAAGGCTGCCAGCCCTCCCCTGCCTCAAACCATAATGATATTTGTTGTTTGATTTATGGGTCAGTTCTAGTAGTTAGAACCGACCCAAGTGGGGGTATATGTTGTAATATGTTGGCCGATTTATGTGGGACATTATAATATTATATGTATGTATAAGTACAAGATTGACCAGGCCAGATTTCAGTTGACATTGGCATCTGTAATCTAATTACACATATCAAAGGGTGTTTGTTTCTAAAAAAAAGGGGTTAGTGGCCAAACAAGATTTACTACACATATCAAAGGGGACAGATAATGACTGATGTGCTCATCTTATGCAAGCCTACCTAGGTGTGTGAGGTGGCCTGTTAACTTAATTGAACATTTCAAAGGGTACATTGTTTAGGACAAAAGAAGAAGTATTTAATTAGACTTGAGGGGGTATTCATTAATGGGAAACATTTGGTTGACCTGGCAGAACCCCCCCCCCCCCCCCCAGGGTCAGACCAGTATTTGAGACATTCAAGCTGGCATTCAGTCTACTCTAGTCTTGTTATTCTCTATGGATATGAAGGCACAGATCTAGAGAACATGGGACTCTAAAAACTACTATTCTGGGTCATATATATATATATATACTCTGTTGGATTCGTTGTCATCTGTGCAAGTATTGAACTTTGTTCTGTGTTGGAAGTCAAATAAATTGCACTCTCTGGAGAACTTGGGTGTTTCTGCGGAAACATAACTTATATCATCATAATAATAACTAAAAATCAATTATCTAACCGGACTATACAACTTCACTACATTTGTGGAATATATTACATCACTACAGTATTTAATCACTTCTTCCTGTTCATCCTGCCGCTGTTCATTATCTTCCACACATGAGAGTAGATGATTGAGGTCAGTACGCACTGCAGTCATCTCTTTCTTAATTGATTTTTCCAAATTTTTAAACATCCCTGACAACTCTTGCTTCAGACTCCACATAGCTAATAATATTTCAGGGTTCTGATCTTCAGGGCCGTCTGAACCTGAAAGAGATGCCATAGAGCTCTTCTGGGGGGAAGCAGCATGTGTGGATGGTGATCTGCTTACCCCTTGCGGTGAATAAGCACTTTGGGAGCCCGATCTGCTCCTTCTGTCTGACCTGTGAGGTTATCAAGTGCTCTTTCTCCTGGCAGATATTTATTAATTGGGCCTGAATGCTCTGCTTGTTTTTGTTGTTTCTGTTTTGAGGATAGCCGGCCTTTTGAGTGTTCCTTTAGGTGTTTACTTGTGCTGGTGCCTGCGTGTTGGAACGTGATGTTGCTGAGCGAGTTGTAATGTTTTCCTCCCGATATTAACAGATAATAGCAGTCAATAGTAAAGGGTGCAATATAGAGGGTTACTCTGAATATAACATGTAGGTTTTCACCAAGTATAACCCGTAAAGCGGAACTATTATGTGTTTTTTGTTGTCACTCAAAGTAGGATTGTACCCGATATAGCACAAGTAACAGTACTTGATATGGAAAAATAATGAAAAAAATAATAGTGCTAGATGTAACACGGGTAGTGGCAGGTAGTAGCACTAAGTATAGAGCCAGGAAAAACAAAAAATAGCTATATAAATTGAAGGTAGCGTCAATCTAGCACAGGTGTTGATGAGCAGTGTATCACTGAATCACTGCACAGAGTTTAGTAAAGGACTAAATATAATACAGCACAGAATTTAGCACTCAGTTTAACTGAGAGTTTAGCATTGAATATAGCACAGCACAGCACAGAGATTAGCATAGAGATCAGCACTTGGTACAACACAGCATAGAGTTTGACACAGGGCCCAGCACTAAGTATAGCACTGAGTGTAGCACAGTGTAGAGTCCAGTACAAAGTTTAACCACTGAATATATAACAGGATATAGCACATATAGTTCAAAGCGTAGCTTAGGTGTAGCTTAGATGTAGCGGATACTACACAGTTGTTGAATTTATCGCCACTGGCTAAAAAAAAAAAAAAAAGGAGAAACAGCACAAAAAAAAAGCACAGAGAAAAAAGGGTGGGGATCAGAGTCTCTCAGAGTTTATAGGGCTTTACAGGGCTTTATAGGGCTATTGTATAGCAGTATTGTTTAACAGTCTATCACCGCAGTATCACCGCAGAATATGGCAGTATAACATTTCACATCTTGTTGTGTATTACTGCCTACTAAGTCGCTGCCTATTAAACCTATTGAGCCCAATTCGTGCTATCTCTGGCTGTTGAGCCTTTTTTACTTACTCAGTCTCCCATTGTCATCGAGTGTCAACGGTCTGTCCAGCCTGTTCCATTCAGGATATAACACAGGGCTCAGGCTGGATCCAGCAGGTCCCTGCTTTATAGAACTTTGTTCACACTAGCCTTTTACTCTGTTCTGGCTTTTTTTTTTACAGCCTCTCTCCTCCTTCTCTACTCCTTCTCCGTCAGCCTCAACTCTGGCACAGCTCAGGTAGACCCGGCTCCAAAAGGCCCAACAGGCCCAGCTGCAGTCAACAGCGCCTGCAGGAACACTGATCCCTCCTCTCTTTTACCTCTCTCCACCTGGCTCTTAGAACCAAACAGCTAGTAAACGGCCAGCAGCGGAGCATGAGACACGTGGATGTAGAGAGTATAGCATATATAGGTCAATCCGTCTCAGGTCGATCCGTCTCAGAGGCAAGTGGCTCTCCCACCGCAGCTCCGTAGTTCTATCGAATAGTGCCCTCCGTTGAAAAGTGCCCGCGCATGCGCAGAACAGAAGGGAACTCCAGCTGATTTCCCAATCAGCTGGCGTGGCATCACCATGACTCATGCGCACATCGTAGGAGGCATTTTTCAACGGCAGATACAATTTGACGGCCACAATTGAAAGCTATGCAAAGAGTGGAGGGACACCGTAGTTGTCATATTGTGCCTCGCTGTTGCAGGGCAGGTTGTGGGTGTGTTGAAGGGTGGGTTTTGTCTGTGTTGCAACTTAGACACAAGCAAACCCGCCATTCAACACACCAAATCCACCCTGCAACACAGACAAAACCGGACCTTGAGCACACTGTAAACCCACGCTGCAACAGCGAGGCACAATATGACAAATACGGTGTCCCTCCGCTGTTTGCATAGCATTTAATTGTGGCCGTCAAATGGTATCTCCCATCGAAAAAAGCTTTCTATGATGTGCGCATGCGCTATGTGACGTCATGCAAGCTGATCGGCAAACCAGCTGGGGTGCCTTCTGTTCTGCGATAGAGGTCCCAAATCGACAGAACAGTGCAGCCTATATGTGCAGCTTATGGAAACACAGGGATGGGAGCCAGTCGGCAGCCAGTCAGAGAAGGAAGCAGCTTAATACGATTCTCGGACGGAAGAAGCCATGCACACCCTCTCAGGCACACCTACACAGGCATCATGTGGTACCACGAATAATAAAGTTAAGGGAATCCGGGAGGTAAAAATTAAGAAGCTTTTACATGATTTTAAGGATAAATTATATAAATGGCAAATTAAGAAGACAGAAATTAACACCAAGAAGGAGGAAAATAATTCCACGCAGTTTAGGGTAGATGGTGTTGAAATCATAACCAGACTCGGGATGGGGCATCCCCTTAAGAAAAATATTGTACATTATAATGCTAAAGAAGTATGTGGATCTAATAAAATAGAAACATGAATACCTTCCAATAATAGGTTTGCCGCTTTGGCTGAACACCTATTCACCAGCCTGCACATATTCCCCTCATTTTTGGCAGGGAACAGGGCTGGGTTTGGAAGGGGGAGATTTCAACAGATAACAGATTCCCTTAAGGACTCAAAATAAAAGGAGCAGGTGCAGGTTGTGAACTCGGGTTTAGAAAAAGAGGAAGGTTTTAGGACAGGAAATTTTTTATTTGAGTGATGTTATTCTGGAGAGGGATGAATTAAAAGCCCTGGATCAGGGGTTGAAATTTGCTCCAAGAAAGGGCCTTATTAATTTCAAACATATATAGATGTAAAATGGAGAGCCCAGGATCACCAGCCAGGCTCTTATAAAAGTAAATAGTCTTTATTGTCCACTCAAAAACAATTAAAGAAATATAGCTTCCTTCAGCAAAACAAACAAAAACAAAATTCTACTTTTGGTATGAGGAGGATA
Source organism: Rana muscosa (assembly GCA_029206835.1). NCBI lineage: Eukaryota > Metazoa > Chordata > Amphibia > Anura > Ranidae > Rana > Rana muscosa. Next base: position 890,519,210 of record CM055116.1, on the reverse strand, counting down.
AACATTGGCTGACCACCAGTACATGAATCCCACACCAGTGTTTAGGGTTCCTACCTGAATCCTATCTAGATCCAGCGTTGTGCCCATCTGTGGGTGAGTGTTCTTTTCCCCACAGGACACAGACGCAGCAGCGGGAGCCATTGGCTCTTGTTGCTGTCAATCAATTCCTGTGAGAAAAGGGCGGGCTGAGCTGCACTGTGCATGTCTATGGACAAACACAGCTCAGCTTAGGAGTGAGCCCACAAGTGTGTTCCCATAGCAAGCCACTTGTCATGTGGGCACACACAGAAGAGGAGGAGCCAAGATCGCCCCCGGGGGAACCCCAGAAGACGAGGCTCGGGGCTGCAGGGCAATAAAGTATAACATTGTTTATTATTTTAATAAAAAAAAATATTTTTTAATACCAAGGATTGTTTTATTGTAAAATAAAGATAACAAGAAAAACACATACAAACTATTGTACATAGCAAGCATCAAAACTGTGCAATCAGCTCTAGAGCAGTACACTTCTTTGTGGAAAATGGCCAGAGGCCCGATTGAGGACCTTCGAAAAGTAGGATTTTTAAAACAGCTTACCTGTAAAATCCTTTTCTTGGAGTACATCACGGGACACAGAGCAGCATAGTCATTACTATGTGGGTTATATAGAATTACCTTCAGGTGCTGGCACTGGCAACTTCCAAAACAGGAAGTACCCTCCCCTATATAAGCCCCTCCCATCCGGGAGTACCTCAGTTTTGTAGCAAAGCAATACGTGTCCCCAAAAGAGGGGTGGGAGCTCTGTGTCCCGTGATGTACTCCAAGAAAAGGATTTTACAGGTAAGCTGTTTTAAAAATCCTACTTTCTTGTTCATACATCACGGGACACAGAGCAGCATAGTCATTACTATGTGGGACGTCCCAAAGCAATGCCACATGAGGGGGGGGATACACCATACATAAGCTGGGCGCCATCAGGCATGAGGATCTTTTGCGGCCTGCAACACACTGCGCCCAAAGGCGACATCCTCCTGACTTCTCACGTCCACCTGGTAGAACCTAGTAAACGTGTGTACTGAAGACCATGTTGCGGCCTTACAAATTTGCGCCAGGGAGGCCTGGTGATGCACTGCTCATGAAGTTCCAACTGCTCTCGTGGAGTGTGCCCTAACTTTGAACGGAGGCGGTCTACTTTTCAAGCCATAGGCTTGTATTATGACCTGTCGAATCCACTTGGCTAAAGTAGATTTTGATGCTGCCTGACCCTTTCTGGGGCCTTCCGGCAGAACAAACAGAGAATCCGTTCTACGAATCTGAGCAGTGGCTTTTAGATAAGCTTTAACTGCTCTTACTACATCCAAAGAATGCAATAACTTTTCCTCTACCGAGCTTGGTTTGGGGAAAAAAGAAGGAAGAACCACATCCTGGTTCAAGTGAAACCTCGATACCACCTTAGGAAGAAAGGCTGGGTGAGGACGTAATACTACTCTGTCCTTATGGATAACCAGATATGGCTCTTTACAGGACATGGCGGCTAATTCCGACACTCTTCTAGCCGAGCATATGGCTACTAAAAATATCAATTTCCTGGTGAGTAGAACCAAGGAAATGTGCCGCAAAGGTTCAAATGGCTGCTTCTGCAGAACCGACAGAACCAAATTTAGATCCCATGGGCATATGGGAGCCTTAATCGGTGGAATAACACGAGTCACACCTTGCATAAAGGATTTGACAAGTGAATGCATAGCCAGGGGCCTTTGAAATAGTATTGACAAGGCCGAAACCTGGCCCTTGATAGTACTTAAGGCAAACTTCCTGTCTACAGCCCACTGCAGGAAGTCCAGAATTCTGCCTATAACGTACTTACGTGGATGCCATTTTCTGGCCTCGCACCAAGTGATGTACGCCTTCCAAACTCTATAGTAGATCTGCCTGGATACAGGCTTCCTGGCATTGATTATAGTTGATACCACAGAGTTAGAGAGACCTCTCTTCTTTAGGATGTGGGACTCAATAGCCAGGCCGTTAAACTTAGAGTTAGTAAGGAAGGGTGGTATATCGGTCCTTGCGAAAGCAGGTCCGGACGACGTGGAAGGGTCCAAGGACTCCCCACAGACATTTTGATGATCTCCGCGTACCAGGCCCTTCGGGGCCACGCTGGAGCCACCAGGATCATCGGCTTCTTCTCCAACCTGACTCTGCGAAGGAGTCGAGGCAACAATTGTAGCGGAGGGAATGCATATATCAGTCTGAACTGATCCCAAGGGAACACCAGAGCATCCGAGCCGCAAGCGAGGGGATCCCTTGTCCGGGAGACAAATCTGTCCACCTTTGCGTTGAATCTGGATGCTAGCAGATCTACATCCGGTGTTCCCCACCGCTGACATATTGCTCGGAAGACCTCGGGATGAAGGGACCATTCCCCTGGGCATAACTGTTGGCGAATCAGAAAGTCCGCCTTCCAATTCTCCACCCCTGGAATGAAGACAGCTGATATACATGGGACATGCTTTTCTGCCCATTCCAGGATGTGACTTACTTCCCTCTGGGCTGCACGACTCCTGGTGCCTTCCTGATGATTGATATATGCCACTGCTGTGGCATTGTCTGATTGAATTCTGACAGGGGACCCTTGGAGTCTGGATGTCCAGGCTACTAGGGCGTACCGGGCTGCTCGTATCTCTAAGAGATTGATGGGCAGGGTTTTTACTACATTTGACCATCTGCCCTGGAGAGACCATTGCTCCAGTACTGCCCCCCAGCCTGTAAGGCTGGCATCTGTAGTGACCACCTTCCAAGATATCGGGCTGAAGGGTTTTCCCTTCTGGAGATTCTGGGGGATCAACCACCAGCAGAGACTCTTCCGAACGGAAGGGGACAAAGCCATCGGGAAGTCTAGAGCCTGAACTTTTCCGTTCCAGGCTGACAATATGGCCCTTTGTAAATTCCTTGAGTGGAATTGGGCGTATGGCACAGCTTCGAATGATGCTACCATCTTTCCTAGCAGCCTCATGCACAGGCGTATGGACGGCTGTCTTTTTGCACAAAGCAGACGGACCAAGCCCCTCAAAGAGGATACCTTGTCTAGAGGTAAGAAAATCTTCCTCTGGTCTGAATCCAGCCGTAGCCCTAGATATACCAGGTTTTTCACTGGCTGTAGGGCTGACTTGTCCAGGTTGATGACCCAACCGTGAGATTCTAGATACTTGATTGTATCGACAATTACCACTTCTAGCTTGGCAACTGAGTGGTCCATCAACAACAGGTCGTCTAGGTATGCCATTATCGTTACACCCCGTGTTCTTAGATCGGCCAACAGTGGGGCCAGAATTTTTGTGAACACTCGTGGTGCTGTGGCCAGACCGAATGGTAAGGCTCTGAACTGAAAATGGCGCCCTTCTACTGCAAAGCGTAGGAATTTTTGATGACCTGGAAAGATGGGAACATGCAAGTAAGCATCTTTGATGTCGATCGAGGCTAACCATTCCTCCCCTTGTAGGGCAGCGGTGACCGATCGGATCGACTCCATCCGGAAAGACCGGACGTTTAGAAATTTGTTTAGACTCTTTAGGTCCAATATGGGTCTTATGTCCCCGTTTGGCTTCGGGACTGTGAAAAGGTTTGAGTAGAAACCCAACCCCCACTCTTCCATAGGAACCTCCATAATTACTCCTTGGAGCAATAGTTGTTCTAACGCCAATAGGAGAGACCGTCTTTTCAGAGGGTCTCTTGGCATGCCTGACCACATAAAATGGGACGGAGGAGACTCTTTTAACTCCAACTTGTATCCCAGAGTTACTGCGGAGAGCACCCATCTGTCTTTGATCGTCTCCCGCCAGGTCTCTGCGAACAACTGAAGTCTTCCCCCCACCCGTTTGAGTGGGGGCAGCCCTTCATAGGCTTGACTTGGAGGCTGGTTTGGTACCTCTTCGGATCCAGGGCTTTTTATTACCCTGTGGCTGTCCCTGATTTTTACCTCCTGAGTTTGACCGAGGAGGCCGTCGGAACTGCTTAGTAGCAGACGTCGCAGGGATAGGAGAGGTAGTCCTCTTAAAAGATGGACCCCTAGACCTCTTCTTACTCGGTAAGAGAGTACTTTTACCACTGGAAATCTTCTGGATATACTTATCCAGGTCTTCGCCAAAAAGGCGTTCCCCATGAAATGGGAAGCTAACTAAGAGCTTCTTACAGGGAGCTTCAGCAGACCAGTTTTTGAGCCACAGAAGCCTACGCATATGTACAAAAGACAGCGTGAGGCGGGAGGCCTGATGGATAGAATCCTTGATGGCGTCAACCGCAAAGCATAATGCTCTAGGCAGATCAGCCAGAGCCTGGGCCTGTTGGTCTGGCAAATCCCTCAGGACCATTTTCATTTGATCCTTTAAAGCTTGGCAGACTCCAATAGCTGCCACTGCTGGCTGTGTAACAGCCCCTGCTGTGGAAAAAGCAGATTTTAATAAAGATTCCAATTTTTTATCCACTGGATCTTTGAACATTTGAACATTATCTACTGGACATGTCAGTGATTTGTTCACAGAAGAAATGGCTGCGTCCACCGTAGGAACATTCCATCTCTGGGTGAACTTTTCCTCCATGGGATAGATCACCGGAAACCTTTTAGGCGGAACAAATAGTTTATCAGGATGTTCCCAATCCTGGTATATAAGTCCTTCCAATAATGGATGTATTGGAAAGGAGCAATTAACCTGGGGAGCTTTTAGCGACCCCAATGAGGAGACAGCAGTAGTTGATGGTTCAACAAGAGGCATTTTAAATGCAGATCGAACCATGTCAGTTAGGGTCTGGACCCACAATCTTTCAGTCTGTGATGCTGAAAATGGTTCATCTACTGTCGATTCCTCAAAAACAGAGCTAACCTCCTCCTGATCCCCTTCAGGTAGGTCGGTCCCTTCCTGGGACTGTTGCTCTGCCAACAGGCACTCTAATGGAGGTGATGGAGATCTGGCGCGCTTTCTTTCCTGTAGAGAAGAAGCGATCAATGCAGCCAATCTCTGCTCCAATCCCTCCAGAGTTGAGGAAAAAACCTCCTCTGTTATATATGCAGGAGCAGGTGGACTGAGGACAGCCGCAGTACCTGGCACTCCCGGGGGTTCCTTATGGGTATTAACCTCTGATTTCTCAGGGGAGGAGGGTGCAGATGACTGCTCCAGATCCTCAGAGCCCGATGGAGACCCCCTACACTTCCTGAGAGGTATATCTCGGAGTTTTTTAGGCGGCATATTCCTTAGTTCAAAGCTGAGGTATTCCAGCCGCAATACACCCCTTACTGAAATAGTCTAATGCAATTTGCTGCTATGTACATCAGTGGGTGTCTACTAATGCGTCTTTCTGGGGATGCCTGTATCAACCGCCCGCTGTAAGCCCCTATACCATGCTACCAGCTCCTTTTCATGCTCTGTGTCCATAGCAAGCAGCGTGGACTGAGTCCTTTTATCTTGCTGGGACGCCCGCACATGCGCAGAAGCGCTGGGCGCACAGAGCGCGTCATCCGCCAGGCTCCGCCCCCTTTTTTGAAGCTAAACCTTATAAAAAGAAAGCATGTGTGCGCGCGCGCGCGTGCACGTGTGCGCTCTTGGCGCCATGTAGGGAGAGGAGCCAGGGTCCCTGTTTCACCAGGACTCGGGGATGGAAGGAAACTACTTGGCAGCATGACAGAGGAATGCAGCTTCCCTGATAGAGAGCTCACTCATCTGCCTGGACTTTCACCATGGAAGGAATAGTCCCAAGAAAAAAGACGTTCCACAGCGGCCTCTAGTGGACAAACACAGGTACCGCACTTTTGTCTTTTTTTTTTTTTTTAAAACCTCCTTTATGAAAAACATTTCCAGGTTTACAGTTTTTTTTTTAAAACTTCCCTTATGAAAAAACATTTCTAGGATTTCTTAGGCATATACAGCTATTAGCGGGAATACCCTTTAGGTAACAGGCAGAAAGACATATTAGGCTTGGGGGTCCCCTCAATAGAACCAAGTTCCTGAGGGGCCCCCACTTACCTTTTCCCCGCCGCAGGACTTTGTTTGGTCCACAGAAGCCCAAACTTCACCTCTCACGGCAGGCATTGTACTAGACCTTCAGGGACCGGGTTCCCAAGGATTCCACTCCCCTGGACCTGTATAGCACCCTGCACAGATAGCCTCTTGGTTTTGGGTATGACCAGAGCTCTGGATCCCAGGGTCCAGCCCTCCTAAGAGAGGCATTACAGGCAAAACCCTGCTCTTCTCTGCAAGGCCCGGGTACCGACCGTTTAGCTATGAAGCTTTTTTGGTCGGATCCGGAATAGCTTGCTAAGGCCCAGAGAACCTGTACACAAGCCCAGATGAATACATGTTAACCTTGGCCAACACCTTAGACACTGGCAAAAAACTGAGGTACTCCCGGATGGGAGGGGCTTATATAGGGGAGGGTACTTCCTGTTTTGGAAGTTGCCAGTGCCAGCACCTGAAGGTAATTCTATATAACCCACATAGTAATGACTATGCTGCTCTGTGTCCCGTGATGTATGAACAAGAAATAGACATCACATATTACCTCAGCAATGTTTTCGCAGCTGAGAAATAACCCTATGTAAAGTACAAGAGATAACAATGTAAAAATAATAAAATAAAATAAAATAAAAAAATAGAGAATGCAAACAATTGTTTAGAGAAAAAAATTTAAATAAGTAATATAAGGGTATTAAAACCATGCCTGTGGTATTAGCTGCCCATAAACAGTGAGTTTATACACCCAATAACCCATACTCCGACCAAGACTCCCACTTTCTGTCATAAGACGGCATAGTGTCCATGATAGTGTGAGGCACCCTTTGCATGAACTGTATTGCCGCCATTTGTTTTAGGATCTGGTCCCAAGGGACACTAGAGGTGCGCCAAAACAGTGCAATAGCCCAGTGAATCGCACTAAACAAGGTGTGAGACAATTTTTGTTCTGGAGGGGAAATGTCAGGTAGGTCGGCAAAAAAAAAGACACATTCGATGTGTCAGGGTTATTTGTATGCCCACGATCAGGGCAACCCTGGAAGGAACTCTCTGCCAGATCAATTTGATCGCCCAACAGCTCCAAGAAATATGTAGGTGTGTACCAGTGTGCGGGCATCCCCTGAAGCAATTTTCTGGGACCCTCTGATAGAACCTGTGTAATTTTAAAGGGGTGTAGTACCACCTGGTGTGGAGTTTAACAACTATTTCTTTCACTGCCATAGATTTTGTGCATTTATGCATATTAGAAATCATATCTAACCAGTCCTCATGGGAAGATTCCTGGCGGGTCTGTTCCTCCCAGCCCAGCATCGCTGAGGACTTTGCTGGGAGACCCATCCCATTCAGATAATTATACATAATCTTTACAACCAATTTTAATGTAAGAGAATAATCAAAACAGTTTTTTTTCTCATATGCCTTCATCTCTAATCAGTTCCCTGGCTGCTGATATATGCAGAGAGCAGTGACATATGACTGAAAGTGTTAGTTCACCTTTAGAGAAAAAAAATGTAAAGGTGAACTAACACTGTACAACCTCCCCACCGCCCATGGTCCCTGTGGTACTTACCTACAGTGATACTGAGCTGTCATTGTCCGGTGGTCGTGGGATTTGAAATCCCCGCTCTTCCACCTCTTCTCTATTTACTATGCAGGCACTGACAAATAAGAATTGTTTTGGTGTATCCTGGAAGTTCCGCACAGAGAAGAGGGAGCAGAGTGAAGATTTCAAATCCCCGGACCAGTTGCATGGGCACTGACAGCTTGGCATCGCTGGAGGTAAGTACAGTAGAGACGGGGGGGGGGGTTGTTTTTTTTAATGTAAAGATGAACTAACACTTGAAGTATCTTTGACCAAAGGGCTCTAATTGACAGCCTAGCCTCACCACCTCTGTGCTGTGCCAGAAGCATAATGGTGGGGACTAAATGGGTCTCAGTGGTCCAACTGAAGCAGAGTTTTTGTTCACTGATTATGCACCAGGGATTTTTTTATACGCTGAACACTCCACATAAAGACACATTTTCTATGAACACTGGCAAATGATAGGAATGCTTTAATTGTATCTTTCTAATAAATATGCATGACAACTCAGTGTGAAATATTCATACTGGTTGCACAGTTTGGCAACACAGTGGTAAACTAACTGGTTTCTTCTTAAACCGGGACTACTGTAAACAAGTAATTTTGTGGGTTTTTGACTCTATACAGCTTGCATACTTACTGCAAATATCGTTTATAAGAATGTAGAAATGAAGAAATGTTTATCATGCAGTGTAAATAAACACGACACTACAAATGTAACAGCATTGGAAATTACATTCACCAAGCACTTTCGTGGAACCAATATACTAGTATTTGGCAGGGCCTCCCTTTGCTCTCAAACAGCCGCAATTCTTTGACATATTGTAAATTCTGAGATGTTTTTCCAATCGTCTTGCCAACGCCCAGTGCGCATCACACCTACGTACAATGTGCAAGGGGTCTGGAGTGGGTAAGATACAGAGCACTAGGGATTAAGAGAGGGTAACATACAGAGTGTAGGGGTCAGGAGTAGGTGATGTACAGAGTTCAGGGGTCTGTACACAGTGAAGGGATCCGAAGTGGGTAACTGTCAAAGTGTAGGGGACAGGAGTGAGTAATGTACAAAGTGCAGGGGTCCAAAGGGAGTAACATACAAAATACAGGCGTCAAGCGTGGGTAACACAAAGTGTAAAAAGAGCAGGTGTCAGGAGTATTTACAACTTAGTGACAGCACCCCCTATAATTAATTCTAATCCTTTTATTTAACACATAAACCCAAATATATACACTTCCACATGTAGCACTACCCCCCCGTAGGAGTTGCTGAAGTTAGGGTTCCCCCTTGCTGCACAGCCAGTTATACAGCATTTTCTTCATTCACTCAATGCAGAAAACAGTCCTTGGCTTGTTTTTTTGTTGTTTTATTAGGGGATGATAACTTGGATGGGGTAGAGAATTATAGGATGCTCGCCTTGAAAAAAGTATAAAACATAGAACAAGGGATAACTTCCTCCCTATTTACAAACATCCTATTTTTACTTCCTCCTGCACAAACTTGGTTCACTATGTACAGCACCTGCTAATCACTTCTGGTGGAACTAACAGTCACTTTGTAAATTTAATAACAGCCCATTACAGGCTAAGAACTTCCCGTTACTTTAGTACATTGTGGAGTGAAAATTACTGTATATACTCGAGTATAAGCCGACCCGAATATAAGCCGAGGCACCTAATTTTACCACAAAAAAATGGGAAAACATATTGACTCGAGTATAAGCCTAGGGTGTCCATCTGCATGTCTCACTGTGCCTCACTTTGCCTCACTGTGTTCATGCCTCACTGTGCCCATGTCTCACTGTGTCCATGACTAGACTGACGTTTAACATGGGAGTCTATGGAAGGGGTGCCCGGCTTTGAAAAATCTGTGCTCCCCGGCCGTAAGTCCTCTAGACAACAAACATTGCACACTTGTAGAGGAGAAATGGGGCTACATGTGTGCAAAGTTTTGGGTCCAGAGGACCTACGACCGGCTGGTACTGGGTCCCCAAAATCACCAGAGAAATTACCGTTTAACATGGGAGTCTATGGAAGGGGTGCCCGGCTTTGAAAAATCAGTGCTCCCCGGCCATAGGTCCCCCGGACAAAAACTTTGCACACTTATAGAGGGAGAGTGGGGCTACATGTGTGCCAAGTTTGGGGTCCAGGGGACTTACGGTCGGCCGGTACCGGGTCCCCAAAGTTTGGGAGATCAAGCGCAAAAGGTGACTCGAGTATAAGCCGAGGGGGGCATTTTCAGCACAAAAAAATGTGCTGAAAAACTTGGCTTATACTCGAGTATATACGGTATCTTTCTTGACCATCTGCTTCCTTGTAGACACTGAGCCCAGTAGTTCTACTGCTGCAAAAAATGCTAGCCCTCCTGGCTGCCACCAGCCTCACCTGGCTGTTTCTCTTCCCAGTCCTGCCCGACTGACGCACACACGTGGAGACTCCCCAGAGCATGGTTGGATGAAGACTTGTTTTTTTTTTAATCCAAACATTTTTTTATTGACAAGGATATTAAGTGAATGGAAATTGTAATAAAAAGATATGAATATCAACCAACAGCACAAATATTGTACATAAGGCATATAGAAAAATAAAGGCAGTCATATTATATTTAGCCCATATAAGATGTTTTGTGAAAAAAAGAAAATACAAACAAGACAACCAGAGCTTGGTAATAGACAATTGCTCAGAATGGCATATTTTCTACTCTCTGATATAAAACATAAAGAAATTCCCAAGCCCGGGCCAAAACCATTATATCTCTTGGTGGGTGAAAAATTGTAACAGTCTATCCATCACTGACTGTGGAGGGGCAAGACTTGGATTATCAAGCCAATTCTGCCAAATGAGATTACATTTTTTAAACGCATTTCGATGGTGATAAGCCAAATGTTCTCTAAGTAAAAGGGAGTTAACATAGGCAACCCACTGTGCCTTAGTAGATGCCATCCAAAATCGAGCAAATCGCTTTTTAGCTAGATACAATAATCTGGTCACCATGATATAAATTCCTTTTGGATACATTTAAGCATCAATCGCGCCTAATAGGCACACCAGCGAGGTGAGAGGTATAGGTGTTTGAGCTAGATCAGAAATAATGGATGAAGACCTGTGCTTTTATCTTCAAGAGAGCACTGCTTCAGCTGGTGGGCTCTCCCCTTGTCTGTCCCTGCACTGTGCTGATCTACTCACTATCTCTCTTTACTCTCTCCAGCTTGAATCCCTCCAACTTCCCCTTGGTGGGATCCTTCCAGGCCAGCCTCCCGAGCTCCAGCCTGAGATAACCCCACCCCTCGGTAAGGGGTCCTTCAAAGGCCAATGACAGCCTCCCTCAGCACTGCTTCTCTATCTTCCACCTGAACTCCTCTGCTGGCATGACCCATGTCTATTTATGGGTTTCTCAGTCCCCTGCCAGGCCCACTCATGGAGATTGGCTTAAGGCCCATAAATATTCATGGAAACCCCTCTTAGTTTTCACCCACTAGTTCCAGAACATTCTCCAATATTCTAGAAACAGGGAGAGGCACCACAGAGCTGCCAGGATGAGTCATCCAGCCCTGGCCTCTAGTAACTCTGACATAGATATAATGACTCAGGTTTAACCTGGAGCCAGCTATGTTTTTCCTACTCTCACGACTAGTAGCACACACTAGAGAGTGCTATACACATACCCAAACATTCACACATACACTAACATACTTACATCTTCACACACACTCACCCACATACATAAATTTACATACACATATACATACTCACCCACACACTTACATACCATACTTACCAACTGTCCTGGATTTGCTGGGACAGTCCAGCTTTTGAGTTAGTTATTCCATGACGTATGTGTTCTGAGCTGTGTCCCAGAAAGTGAGCCCCGCTTTCCTTCTAGTATAGCTGCATGATTAATCATTAAAAAATCACGATCTTGATTCAACCCCCCTCACGATCTCTACGCAGAATTTCCGATTCATTCATGTAACAAGTGTAAAGAGTTCTCTTCTCACTCAGCTGTCAAAGGAAAAGAAACGCGCAGTGTGCCAAGGTTTTCACAACATTGTCAGCGCTAGTAGAGAACTATAAACAATGTAACTTTTCCTTCTTAGATCAAAGGGGCGAACTTCGGTGTGTAAATGAAGGAAGTTTAACCACTTAAAGTCTAATGCCTTGTACACACGATCGATTTTCTCGACAGTGAAAACACCGCCGAGAAAATCGACATTAAAAACGAGGACCGGCTTGGTCCCCTACACACGACCGGTTTTCATGACATTTTTTCTTTTGGTCGTGAAAAACGACCGTGTGTAGGCTCCCTGGCAGTGTTTCCCTATGGGAAAACTGCCACGGAAAAAAATGCTGTGAATCACAACGAGAAAAATTAGAGCATGTTCTAATTTTTCTCGTCGTGATTCTTGCCGTTTTTCTCGTCTGGAAAAATGCTGGAAAGCCCACACACAGGCGTTTTTCTCGTCAAAGAGAAAAAATTAAATTTTTCCCGATGAGAAAAATGGTCGTGTGTACGCGGCATAAACCTTTTTCTGACACTTGTTTCTTACAAAGTTAAAATCTGTATTTTTTTCTAAAAAATTACTTGGAACCTCAAACATTATATATATATATATATTTTTTTAGCAGAGACCCTAGTTAATAAAATGGTGATTGTTGCAATATTTTGTCACACTGTATTTGTGCAGAGGTCTTTCAACACAATTTTTTGGGGAAAAATACACTTCAATGAATACAAAAAAAAACTGAACAGTAAAGTTAGCCCAATTTTTTTGTATAATGTGAAAGATGATGTTATGCTGCGAGAATCGTGAGAGAATTGTCATCTTTATTCTAAGCAAAAAAAACGTGATTCTCAGACCCCATTCACACAGGCAGTAGTGTATTTAGAAGAGAACGTTGAAAAATATCGCGCCCAATATAAATGAAAAATAAAACTCAAATGATAAATTCCAGTGTAGAAATATTGAAACAATTAACATACATATGTGTGAGAACCGTAACCATGGAAATACTGAACATCCACGATAATATCTTAATCCAAAACAACATTAAATGTGAATTGCTGTGATATAAATGCGAATTGACACACACTGTGGTAATCAAATTAAATAATGACCATTAAATAACAATACAATACACGTGTACTGATGAGATGAGGAAGTCCTTTTAAAAAAATTCCGAACACCAAAAATACAAAAGAAAAAGAAAAAAGAGGAATAATTGTCCAATATAAATATTGCTTCCCAAAGGCAAAAACGAAACCCTTAGGAGGTGTTGAAACGAGAATAGTGCCCCAGGAAAGTCCACAAAGACCAAAAAGGAACCACATCCACCACGGTGAGTATAGTTATAAGATGGGTACTTTACCAGAGACGTTGGACCTCCACTGTGGCAAGGTCTATTGAGCCTGCAGATATCACCCTCTGCGGGGTACAAGTGTTGATCCCAGAGATCCCAAAGGTGTCACCAATCCGGAGTCTCGGTGCTAGCTCCTAGCACACGCTGTGCTGTTTCCTCCACTGAAGCCGCTGTAATCAATCACTCCAAACAGCATAGAGCAAACCTCCAAGTTGAATACAGGCACATGGAAGAAAGGGAGAGGGACTCAAGTAGTGTAGTACCTCAAGGTAAATTTATTCCAAGCTTAGGAGGCATACAAGTAAAAAGATCCATAAAATAGTTTAAAATTGCCGGCATAAAAAAATATAGCGTTCGCCCGTGCTAGCGGGGTCACGTGGTAGTGACGTCAGTGCGCAGTAGTGTATTTAGGTTTTGTGCTGCCCTAGGCCTGACTAAACTCGTGCACCCCCTAATTTAAATATGACCCACCTCTTCCTGTCAAGGCCACACCCCTTTCTGTTTAAGACCCGCCCTGAAATTTTCAAGTGGGGACACTAGTTCTTAGGGCCTGGGGGGGCGGGCAATGGATTCTCTTAATTTGCATAAATTTCCTCCCACTTCCTGTTTGGCTATGGGGCAGGAAGTGAAGGGAAATCTCGGCAATGGGACAGGGATGGTGAAAAATAAACTGACAGGGGCTATAACCCTCCCTTACTCTATCCAAAAAAAAAAGTGTTGCCTATAGTTCTACTTTAATCACAAATTTCTGATAATTTTATGGAGACGACTAAGAAGATATAACCATGCCAATGGTGCAACAGAAAACATATAGCACAGTGAGGAAAGTTTGTGGTCCAGGATGACAGGACAGTCAAAATTAGAAGCAGCTTGTGTTACACTAACAGTGTAGCGCAAGTCGGCGGGGACTCTTATCGTGCTGCCCCCCTGCAAAGTTCTGCCCTAGGCCTGGGCCTTGTTGGCCTAGGCCAGGATACAGCGTTGCACACAGGGGCGACTCGTCAGGCGTCTCAGCCGCCTGACGAGTCGCGTCCCATTCTGTACAATGGAACCGTTCTAAGCGGAGCGACTGAAGTCGCTCCGACTTAGAAAATGGTTCCTGTACTACTTTAAGACGACTTCAAGGCGACTTCCATTGACTTCTATACAGAAGTCATTTTGGAAGTCTGCTTTGAAGTTGTCTTGAGATCGCCCAGCACAGTCGCGGCACAAGTCGTGCCGCCCCTGTGTGAATGGGCTCTCATTTTAGCCAGAATCGTGCAGCTCTACCTTCTAGTCATGACATGTTGAATGATATAATGGTAGGTGGAGTTTGAACAGTAAAGTCCTATTGTGTTATTACTGTAACCAGAGACGGTACTCTACTTCTCAAGCTCTGCCCATTAGCATGACATCATTCATTAATTGGAGAGAGGCGAAGCTCCATCACCAGCAGTAGTCAAGTCACGGAGGGGACAGGGTACATTGTAGCCGGGAGGGAAAGTGTGGAGTTTGGAGGGGAAGATCTTTTGGGATGCAGATCAGAGGTGAAAGCCATTTTCCTGTGTGCATTAAGGTCTCTGCGTTCCCAAGGGCCCCTTACTGGTACCCATTAACCCTCTACCTACCTTACTATTTGGCATACAGTATCATTCATAGTTATTTGTCACCATAGGAGTGTTGATCAAAGTTTAGAATGACTGCGTTGGGAGAATGTGAAAATATTAGTAAATCACTGAATCTTGCATGTCACACTCGTAGCCAAGCTGTGGAACGCTTAAAGTGATACTAAAGGTTTGAATAAAAAAAACAAAAAAAAAAAACGAACATATCATATCACTGTGCAGTTTGTTTTGCACAGAGTGGCCCCGAACACCTTCCTCTGGGGTCCCTCGGCGGCTCTTGCGGCTCCTTCCCGCATCAGATAACCCCCTAGGAGAAGCGCTCTCCTGGGGGGGTTACCTTGCGGGCGTGCTCCCGTGTCCAGCATTCGGCGCCCATAGCCGCTGAATTCAGGACTCTGCCCCCCCCCCCTGGGCACCCGCGTCATTGGATTTGATTGACAGCAGTGGGAGCCTATGGCTGCGCTGCTATCAATCTATCCAATCAAGAGCCAAGAACCCCAGGCAGAGAGACGGCGCTTCCTCGCCATGGTACATTCCAGGGCTCAGGTAAGTAAAATGGGGGAGCTGGGGGACCGGTGACTGACAGAAGTTTTTTCACCTTAATGCATAGGATGCATTAAGGTGAAAAAACAGGAGAGTTTACAATCCCTTTAATGCCCTGTACACATGACCGGTTTTCCCGTCGGATAAAAAAACAATGGTTTTCCCAACGGGATTCCTCTCAAGCCTGCCTTGCATACACACAGTCACACAAAAGTCCGGTGAACTTTTGACTGCCAAGAACGCGGTGACGTAAAAGACAACGACGAGCCGAGAAAATTAAGTTCTATGCTTCTGAGCATGCGTCGATTTGTTTCCGAGCATGTGTGTTTTTTTTCCCGTCGGAAAAGCATACAGACAAACGGTTTTCCTGCTAGGATTTTTTCCTGACGGGAAAAAAGAGATCCTGCTCTCTTTTTTTTTCCGGCAGTTTTCCCGTCAAAAAAACTGCGAGGGAGCATACACACGGCCGGGATTCCCGTCCAAAAGCTCTCATCGCAGTTTTTCTAAAGGGGAAAACCGGTCATGTGTACGAGGCATAAGGATATGTTCATGCTTGTATGTTGCAGGAAAGGGCACAAAATCTAGTGCTTTCCTGCAACTCACAGAAAAGTGTGTCTTTTTTACAGATGCACAGCGGGGTGATTAAGTACACCCCACACATCTGCTAACACTGCATGCCAAACTACATGGCGCCACAACTCCATGCATTTTGATGTGGCTTAATTCCTCAAAAGGGTTAGGGACTTATTGTATGCATTTTTTTGTGTGTAGGGCAGCCCATTGAAATTAATGTTCGCCCTCGCACCTGCATGGTGTGAAAGGAGCCTAAACCTACATACACTCACACTTTTGTTATTTGAAAACAGCTGGAGCTCTTTTCACATTTCAAAATGAATCTGCATGCTACAACTATAATTTATCTCATGGTGTATGTGTCTAGTCATGTATATATTAAATGACAGTGCAACATTATCAAGGCATAAGGATTGCAGTCACTTTGTTCAGGAGACACTGGTAGAGGTGTGCATGGGGAGCAGTGTTGGAAGGGGTGTTCAGGGATGCTGGTGGTGCAGTGGTTGGAATAGATTGCAAAGGTGAGCAGTGGTAAAAGAGGGGTGAAGGGGGTACTTTGTGTTAGGTACTCTCTTTGCACTTTGTATGCTGAGTACTGCAGTCAGGAGTGTGCAACAGCAAAGCATACATAGTGCAGCACTCAGAATTATGTAAAATAGCGTGTAAATCATAAGCATGTGTTACTAAACCCACAACAGTAAAATCAGTCTGTATATGCAGTAAAGCATGCTTGTCATGCCCTGTACACACGATCGGATTTCCGATGGAGTAAAATCCGATGGATTTTTCCATCGGAAATCCGATGAAGCTGACTTCCATCAGTCTTGCCTACACACCATCAGTCAAAAATCCGACCGTCCCAAACGCTGTGACGTAAAACACTCTAAAGAGCCGAGAAAAATTACGTTCAATGCTTCTGAGCATGCGTCGACTTGATTCTGAGCATGCGTGGGTTGTTTCTCCGATGGAGTTCCCCACAGACGATCGGAATTTGCTATCGTTTTTTTTCCATCGGTAAAATTTAAAACATGTTCTATTTTTTTTTACCGATGGAAAAAAGACCGATGGGGCCCACACACGATCGGTTTGTCCGATGAAAAAAGTCCATTGGTCTTTTTTCATCAGAAAAACCGAACGTGTGTACGCAGCATTATACTCACCGTGGAATCTAAGGGGTTAATCGTGTGCATTGTGTAAAAAGGCTGTTTGATCTTGTCTTCTCTAGTCTCTGATCCTCCCCTCCTTCCACTGCCTCCTAATCATTTCCTGATAACACAGAGTCTATGGAGTCAGTCTGCACATGCTCTGTTTAGTGTGTATTGCTAGAGAGTTTTTTTTTTCTTGGGAAGATGAGTGTGATCAGCACAAGGCCAATCAGCACTGTCCAGACAGAGGGTCAGGGGTCCTGCATTCTCATAGGTCAGTCAGAAAACGCCACCTACAAGCTTTAATCAGTGCTTGTCTGGACACTGACAAAAGTCACAAGACTGCTATATACTGCTGATGAGAAAAGGTATTTAGCAGTTTGTATTTACTAAAATAATTGCATTTCCATGTTCTGTGTATTGTGGGAGACTAGATATTGTGAATGCAGGGTCCTGGGTTTAGTAACACTTAAAAAACCCAACTGAACCCTCATTATTTATTAATGTAATGCAGGCAGGCAGCCTAATCAGTAATACATATGAGGTTATTTGCTGCCCACCCCCCCCCCCCCCAAAAAAAAAGCCGGGGCACCAGCCGTCACTGCTCCCAGTAATGGTATGTTCCCCCACCTCTTCTTGCACAACCATATACAAATAAAAATAGGATTTTTATAACAGCTTACCTGTAAAATCCTTTTCTTGGAGTACATCACGGGACACAGAGCGGCATAGTCATTACTATGTGGGTTATATAGATACCTTCAGGTGCTGGCACTGGCAACTTCCAAAACCGGAAGTACCCTCCCCTATATAAGCCCCTCCCATCCGGGAGCACCTCAGTTTTGTAGCAAAGCAATAAGTGTCCCCAAAGAGGGGTGGGAGCTCTGTGTCCCGTGATGTACTCCAAGAAAAGGATTTTACAGGTAAGCTGTTATAAAAATCCTATTTTCTTTCTCGTACATCACGGGACACAGAGCGGCATAGTCATTACTATGTGGGATGTCCTAAAGCAATGCCCAATGAGGGGGGGGATACACCATACATAAGCTGAGCGCTATCAGACATGAGGATCTTTTGCGGCCTGCAACACACTGCGCCCAAAGGCGACATCCTCCTGACTTCTAACGTCCACCTGGTAGAACCTAGTAAAACGTGTGTACTGAAGACCACGTTGCGGCCTTACAGATTTGAGCCAGGGAGGCCTGGTGATGCACTGCCCATGAAGTTCCAACTGCTCTCGTGGAGTGCGCCCTAACTTTGAACGGAGGCGGTCTCCTTCTCAAGCCATAGGCTTGCATTATGACCTGTCGAATCCACTTGGCTAAAGTAGATTTTGATGCTGCCTGACCCTTTCTGGGCCTTCCGGCAGAATAAACAAAGTATCCGTTCTGCGAATCTGAGCAGTGGCTTTTAGATAAGCTTTAACTGCTCTTACTACATCCAAAGAATGCAATAACTTTTCCTCTACCGAACTAGGTTTGGGGAAAAAAGAAGGAAGAACCACATCTTGGTTCAAATTAAACCTTGATACCACCTTAGGAAGAAAGGCTGGATGAGGACGTAACACTACTCTGTCCTTATGGATAACCAGATATGGCTCTTTACAGGACATAGCTGCTAATTCCGACACTCTTTTAGCCGAACAAATGGCTACTAGAAAAAACAATTTCCTGGTGAGAAGAACCAAGGAACTATGCTGTAATGGTTCAAATGGTTGTTTCTGTAGAACCGACAGAACCAGGTTTAGATCCCATGGACATATGGGAATATTAACCGGAGGACTAATACGCATCACTCCTTGTCTAAAGGCTTTGACTAGTGAATGCGAAGCCAAGGGCCTTTGAAAAAATATTGACAAGGCCGAAAACTGACCTTTGATAGTACTCAAGGCAAGCTTCCTATCTACAGCCCACTGTAGGAAGTCCAGACTCCTACCTATTACGTACTTATGTGGATGCCATTTCTTGGCCTCACACCACGCGATGTACGCCTTCCAGATTCTATAGTAGATCTGCCTGGATACCGGCTTCCTGGCATTGATAATGGTAGATACCACAGGATTAGAGAGCCCTCTCTTTTTTAGAATGTGGGCTTCAATAGCCAGGCCGTCAAACCTAGGGCTGGTAAGGAAGAGTGGTATATCGGACCTTGCGAAAGCAGGTCCGGACGACGTGGGAGAGTCCAAGGACTCCCCACTGACATTTTACAATCTCCGCATACCACGCTCTTCGGGGCCACGCTGGAGCCACCAGAATCACTGGTTTCTTTTCTACCCTGATTCTGCGGAGTAATCGAGGTAACCATTGTGGCGGTGGGAATGCATCTATCAGCTTGAACTGATCCCAAGGGAACACTAGGGCATCCGAGCCGCAAGCTAGGGGATCCCTTGTCCGAGAGACAAACCTGTCCACCTTTGCGTTGAATCTGGATGCTAGAAGATCTACATCCGGTGTTCCCCACCGCTGACATATTGTCCAGAAAACCTCGGGGTGAAGGGACCATTCCCCTGGGCATAATTGCTGGCGACTTAGAAAGTCCGCCTTCCAATTCTCCACTCCTGGAATGAATACCGCAGATATGGCTGGGACATATCTTTCTGCCCATTTCAGGATGTAATTTACTTCCCTCTGGGCTGCACGACTCCTGGTGCCCCCCTGATGATTGATATATGCCACTGCTGTGGCATTGTCTGATTGAATTCTGACAGGGGACCCTTGGAGTTTGGATGTCCATGCTACTAGGGCATACCGGGCTGCTCGTATCTCTAAGAGATTGATGGGCAGGGCCTATTCTGCATCCGACCATCTGCCCTGGAGAGACCATTTATCCAGTACTGCTCCCCAGCCTATAAGGCTGGCATCTGTAGTGACCACCTTCCAAGAAATCGGACTGAAGGATTTCCCTTTTTCCAGATTCTGGGGAACCAACCACCAACGGAGGCTCTTGCGAACGGAAGGGGACAAGGACATTGTAAGTCTAGGGCCTGAACTTTTTTGTTCCAGGCTGACAGTATGGCCCCTTGCAAATTCCTTGAATGGAATTGACCGTAGGGTACTGCTTCGAATGATGCCACCATTTTTCCCAGCAGCCTCATGCACAGGCGTATGGACGGCTGTCTTTTTTGTACCCACTAAGTGGATCAAATCTTTCAAAGACAACACCTTTCCTCGAGGCAAGAATATTTTTCTCTGGCCTGAATCCAACCTTAGCCCCAAGCATTCCAGACTTTTGACTGGTTTTTAGGGCTGACTTGTCTCGGTTGATAATTCAACCGTGAGATTCCAGATACTTGATTGTCTTGTGAACGACCACGTCTAGTTTTTTCACTGAGTGGTCTATCAGCAACAAGTCATCTAGATATGCCATTATCATTACACCTTGTGTTCTTAGATTGGCCAATAAAGGGCCAGAATTTTTGTAAACACTCGTGGTGCTGTGGCCAGACCGAAGGGTAAGGCTCTGAACTGAATATGGCGCCCTTCTACTGCAAAGCGTAGAAATTTTTGGTGGACTGGAAAGATGGGAATGTGCAAATAAGCATCTTTGATGTCGATCGCGGCTAACCAATCCTCCCCTTGTAGGGCAGTGGCCACCGATCGGATCGACTCCATCGGAAAGTCCTGATATACAGGAATTTGTTTAGCCCTTTTAGAATTAATATGGGCCTCCCGTCCCCGTTTGCTTCGGGACTGTAAAGAGGTTTGAGTAAAACCCGAACCCCCATTCTTCCAGGGGAACCTCCATAATTACTCCTTGGAGCAATAGTTGTTCTAGTGCCAACAGGAGGGACTCTCTCTTTCGGGGATCCCTTGGCAGGTTTGACCTCAAAAATGGGAAGGAGGAGAGTCTTTTAACTCCAATCTGTATCCCAAACATACTGCGGAGAGCACCTATCTGTTTTGATCGTGTCCCGCCAGGTCTCTTGCGAACAACTGGAGTCCTCCCCCCACCCGACTGAGTGGGGGCAACCCTTCAATGAATTTAACTTTGGGGGAGGTTTTGTACCTCCCCTGACCCAGGGTTTCTCATTACCCTGCGATTGTCCCTGTTTTTTACCCCCGGGAATTGACCGAGGAGGCCGTCGGAACTGTTACACAGCCGATGCCCCAGGGACTGGAGAAGCAGGCCTCTTAAAGAGGGACCTCTAACTCTGTTTTTAACCGGCAAGAGTGTATTTTTACCGCTGGAAATTTTCTGGATATATTTGTCCAGGTCTTCCCTGAATAAGCGTTCACCATGAAATGGGACGCTAACCAGCCATTCTTTACAGGGAGCTTCAGCAGACCAGTTTTTGAGCCATAGAAGCCTACGCATATGTACTACAGACAGCGTAAGGCGGGAGGCCTGATGGATTGAATCCTTTATGGCGTCAACCGCAAAGCCTAAGGCTCTAGGTAGATCAGCTAGGGCAAGGGCCTGCTGATCTGTCAAGTCTCTCAAGACTTGTTTCAACTGATCCTTCACTGCTTAGCAGACCCCACTGCTGGTTGTGTCACCAAGCTTGCTGTAGAAAGAAGCAGATTTTCATAAGGACTCCAATCTTTTATCTATTGGGTTCTTGAACATTTGGACATTATCCACTGGACATGTCAGTGATTTATACACACAAGAGATGGCTGCGTCCACTGTAGGGACCTTCCATTTTTTGATGAACTTATCCTCCATGGGATAGACCACCGGAAATCTCTTGGGGGGAATAAATATTTTCTCAGGATGTTCCCAATCCTGGTAAATGAGCCCTTTCAGTAAAGGGTGAAGTGGAAAAGAACAGACAGTCTGGGGGCTTCTAGCGACCCCAACGAGGATACAGTAGTGGTTGATGGTTCCGCAAGGTGCATTTTTAAATGCTGATCGGACCATGTTAGTCAGAGACTGAACCCATAATCTTTCAGCTTGAGATGCTGAGAAAAGGTTCCTCCACTGTTGATTCCTCTATAACAGAATCAACCTCATCCTGATCCCCTTCAGGCAGGTCGATCCCTGTATGGGACTGTTGCTCTGCTAACAGGCACTCTGAAGGAGGAGACGGAGATCGGGCGTGCTTTCCCTGACAGGGAGGCAGCGATCAATGTTGACAATCTCTCTCTAATCCTCCCAGAGCTGAGGAAAAAAACCTCCTCTGTTACATACACAGGAGCAGGTGAACTGAG
This sequence comes from Rana muscosa, assembly GCA_029206835.1. Taxonomy (NCBI): domain Eukaryota; kingdom Metazoa; phylum Chordata; class Amphibia; order Anura; family Ranidae; genus Rana; species Rana muscosa. Next base: position 890,497,283 of record CM055116.1, on the reverse strand, counting down.
GACAGCCACAGTACCAAGTACCCCTGCGGGGTCTCTACGGTCACTTACCTCTGAACTTCAGGGGAGACTGGTGCAGCAGAAGCATGCCCAAGATCCTCAGAGCCCGATGAGACCCCCTTCGCTTCCTGAAAGATTCAGTTCCGGAGCTTCTGGACGGCATATTCCTAAGCCTAAAGCTGAGGTATTCCAGCCGTAATACACCACTTTTACTGAGAATAGTCTAGCACAATTGCTGCTATATAACAGTTGGTGTCTACTAAAGTGCCTTTCTAGGGGATGCCTGCATCAACCGCCTCTGTGTGCCTTTATACTGTTGCTAGCTCTGTCTGTGCACTTCAATAGCCAGCTATGATTGTGCTTTAAAACACGCTGGACGCCCGCACATGCGCAGTAGCGCCGCGGCGCACACCGAGCGTCATCCACCCGCTCCGCCCCTTTTTCCAGATCGCCTCTATATAAAGAGGCGCGTGCTCGCACACGCGCGCGGGCACGTGCGCCTTCGGCGCTTTTTTTGAAAAAAATAAGGAGCTAGATGGGAGCCAGGGTCCCTGCCGCAGGGCCCGTGGATGGATGAGCGCAGCAACAGGGCAGAGGAGACAGCTTCCCAGCAGAGAACTTACCAACTGCCTGGATTTGATTTTGGAAGAAAAAAATCCACATTACAAGAAAAAGAACCATAGCGGCCTCTAGTGTCTAACACAGGTACCGCGGTCTTACATTTTTTTTTTTTTTCTTGCCTACTATTAAAATTTTTACATTTTCTCAGTAGTAACAGGCATACACAGAATATTAGCGGGAATACCTTAGGTAACAGGCAGAAAGACAAAATAGGCTTGGGGGTCCCTCAATAGAACCAAGTTCCTGAGGGCCCCCACTTACCTTTTCCTCGCCGCAGGACTCTGTTTGGTCCACAGAAGCCCAAACTTCACCTATCACGGCAGGCATTGTAATTAAACCTTCAGGGACCGGGTTCCCAAGGATTCCACTCCCCTGGACCTGTATAGCACCCTGCACAGAAAACATCTTGGTCGTGGGTATGACCAGAGCTCTGGATCCCAGGGTCCAGCCCTCCTAAGAGAGGCATTACAAGCAAAACCTTGCTCTTCTCTTGCAAGGCCCGGGTACCGACCGTTTAGCTATGAAGCTTTTTTGGTCGGATCCGGAATAGCTTACTGAGGCCCAAAAGAACCTGTACGCAAGCTCAGTGAAAAACACATGTTACTTCTTGGCCAACACCTTAGACACTGGCAAAAAACTGAGGTGCTCCCGGATGGGAGGGGCTTATATAGGGGAGGGTACTTCCGGTTTTGGAAGTTGCCAGTGCCAGCACCTGAAGGTATCTATATAACCCACATAGTAATGACTATGCCGCTCTGTGTCCCGTGATGTACGAGAAAGAAATGGGTGAAGCAGGGTTCTCTTGTTATAGTAGCTTTAGAGGCTGAGAACTTAAAGCGGTTGTATAGTCTTTTTTTTACTTTTACCTACAGGTAAGCCTATACTAAGGCTCACCTGTAGGTAAAAGAAATATCTCCTAAACCTACACGGTTTAGGAGATATTTGCAAAAAAAGACATGCACCGATGTCTACGGCGCATGCGCGCCGTAGACAACGGTGCATTCACAGGGTTAATCCCATTCAGAATTCCGGCGCTGCCGGAATAGAAAGCTCCAGCGCGCATGCGCGGAGTGACGTCTTCGCTGCTCCGGCCAATCACAGCGCCGGAGCGGCGCTGTGATTGGCTGGAGCGGTGATACCCGGAAGTAACGTTCCGGGTATCTGAGGAGCGATGGCTGCGGACGGAGCGGGGGACGAGGATGGCTTCGGGGGTCCCGATCTAAGGTAAGTGATTCATAATGAGCTAGTATGCTAGTCATACTAGCTCATTATGGCTTTTTCTTGCAGGTGATTTGAAAAAAAAAAAATTTTCGTCTGGGTTTACAACCGCTTTAAAGGGGTTGTAAAGGTTTGTTTTTTATTTTCTAAATAGGTTCCTTTAACCACTTCAATACCATGCACTTATACAGCTTCCTGCCCAAGCCAATTTTGAGCTTTCAGCGCTGTCCCAATTTGAATGACAATTGCGCAGTCATGCTACACTGTACCCAAACAAATTTTTTATCATTTTGTTCCCACAAATAGAGCTTTCTTTCGGTGGTATTTGATCGCCTCTGCGATTTTTATTTTTTGCACAACAAATAAAAAAAGAGCGAAAATTTTGAAAAAAACAACGTTTTTCTTTGTTTCTGTTAATTTTTGTAAATAAGTACCTTTTCTACTTCAATGACAGGCACTGATAAGGCGGCACTGACGGGCACTGATAAGGCGACACTGATGGGCACCGATGAGGTGGCACCAATGAGGTGGCACTGATGAGGTGGCACTGATGGGCACTGATGATGGGCACTGATAGGCGGCACTGATGGGCACTGATATGTGGCACTGGTATGCAGCACTGATTGGCACTCATAGGCGGCACTGATTGGCACTCATAGGCGGCACTGATTGGCACTTATAGGCGGCACTGATGGACACTTATAGGCGGCACTGATAGGTGGCACGGACGGGCACTGATAGGTGGGCACTTATGGGCACAGATGGGCACGGATGGGCACGGATGGGCACTGATAGGTGGCGCTGATGGACACTAGTAGGTGGCACTGATGGACACTGATGCCCAGCAATGCCAGCCACCACACATTGTGGTGGTGCCATCATAGTGCCAGTCAGTGCCCATTTGTGGGCACTGATTGGCATATTTTATTTTATTTTTTATTTTATTACATGTGGATGGCCATGGGGGCCATCCACATGCTTGGGGCTTCCTGGGGCGTCCTGGGGGGGTTCCCTGGTGGTCTAGTGTGGGTATCCGAGGGGGGGCTGCGCTGATAAACGATCAGCGCAAACCCCCCCTGTCAGGAGAGCCGCCGATCGGCTCTCCTCTACTCGCGTCTGTCAGACGCGAGTGAGGAAGAGCCGATCAACGGCTCTTCCTGTTTACATCGTGATCAGCCGTGATTGGACACGGCTGATCACGTGGTAAAAAGCCTCCGCTGGAGGCTTTTTACCGAGATCAGTGTAGCGGTGGGTCAGACTGACCCACCGCTCCACCGATCGCCGCGATGCGCGCCCCCCCCGGGCGCGCGGCGGCTGTTATCCCGCAGGACGTCATATGACGTCCAGTGTGGATAACTGAACCACTTCCCGGACGTCAATCTGCTATTGACGGGGCGGGAAGTGGTTAAGCTAGTGCATTGTTGGTTCGCTTACCTTTTCCTTCGATTTCCCTTCTAAATGTTTTTTTTCTTTGTTTTCTTTGTCTGAATTTCTCACTTCCTGTTCCTCCTGTTCTGGCTGACTAAACACCACTCAGATGATGGTGTGAAGTTTACTGAGGAGAAACAGGAAGTGAGAAATTCAGACAAAGAAAAAAAACATTTAGAAGGGAAATCGAAGGAAAAGGTAAGTGTACCAACAATGCACTAGCTTAAAGGAACCTATTTAGAAAACAAAAAACAAACCTTTACAACCCCTTTAAATCATAATTGTACTGCAGTGCACATACAGGTAAGTTGTCTTGTTGAGATCTGTATTATAAATACTCATCAACTTTCTGATGACATAAGCACATTTCCTGACTGACTCCATGGCAGCCTACGTGTGGGTTAACCCCGCCTCCTCTCCAATGCTATAGGACCCCATACCCATAAAAGTAAGCTCACCTCTCAGCACTGTGTTCCTTTTTTGTCCTCCTCCAATGGACCTGAAGCATGCACGGCGGTGCAGATCTCTGGATGGATGGATCGTCGGTCGGTTGGATGGATGGCACACCTTTAAAGCGGTGCAGCTCAGAACCCAGCCATGGGCGGGTGGAGAGCTTACAGCAACCATGAATCAACACGGATGGGAGTTGCTGCAGTGTGCCCAAGATCCCTCGGCTGGCAGGTCTGCTACTTTATTTCTCCATGCTCCATGGCGGTCGCATCTTTGTTTTATTTGTCCCATGCCCCTGCTCTCCCTAAATGGCGGCTGGAACGCTCTGCGTTCCAACCCACAGCGGTGACCCGAATCTCGGGCGCCGCCGCCATTCGCGCATGCGCAGTGCCCGCTCCCAGAACGAGGCTTGGTTCGCGCATGCGCGGTCCGGCGGGTCTCTCGGCGGTGGTGGATGGAGAGCGGTGATGTCACAGGCAGGCGGGGAATTTAAAAGCTGATGCTCGCCTGTGTCATTTGGGATCTCCCCTGACAGGCGAGCAGAGGCTACTGGATTTCCCTGCTGAGGCTCTTGTCTTCTCACTCAGGTCAGTGCACTATTAAGATTTGAGGGCAGAGTGGAAATGATTTCTCTGTTCCAAATATAGTCTGTGGGTGTACCTATAGGTGTATATGTGCATACAATGTGTCTTTTCACCATATATCGCTTATCATCATATAGTGCTTTTTTTCTTAAAGGGCAAGTTACCTATTTATTTTTTTGTATAATACTGTAGTTTTTTTTTTTGGGTCGACCTGTCTCTATTGTGACTCTTTAGTCCAGAAGTTATGGACAATTCACCGCTTACATGTGGCCAGCCCTCACGCACAAGGTATGTGCGGGAGAGGGGAGGGCGCGGGGTTCAGTCGCAAGTAGTGTTGCTTGACGGCTTGTCTTTCTCCCCCCAATCCCCCTTTTTTCCTTTAGCCCTTCTGCAGATCTTCAACTTGACTCAGACCTTGCCATGCCGCAGCATGCGTCAACATCAAGATCAAAACACAGACGTGATTCCCTGTCTGCATCTCACCACCAGAGGAGAAGCTCCCATTCCCCCTCCAGACACCACTCCCACCGCCAGGACAGTTATTCTGATCGGAGAGCCTGCTGGGGATGCGGCTCACGAGTCCCAGAGGGCAAATCATTATGCAGCCATTGCTATGCCCATGCGGTTGGGGAAAAAGAGACAGAAGATCAACGGATCGAGTCTCTAGTGAAACAGGTGGTGCAATGTTCTCTTAAGGAGATGGATGCTTCCCACGCACAAAGCCAGTCCATCGCTATTCGATCCGGCCCCCCCCCGGCTGATGTGGTCCGTGAAGTTCCAGGTCCTTCCCAGCCCTACGCATCCACGCCTCTTCCCTCGGAAGGAGAATTAGAGAGTGATGAAGAGAGTGTAGAGTTAGATTTCTCTCAAGTTACTCCGCTTATCAAGGCGGTCAAAGAGGCCCTTATGTGGGAAGACCCATCTACTCCCCCAGCTAAGCAGAATTTTTTTTCATCGCCTGGGGAAAGAGCGCCCAAGTTTTCCGGTTTTAGCCGAACTAAAGGGCATCTTTGATGAAGAGTGGAGCAAAGTGGACAGGAAGTCCTCGATGACAAAAAAAGCCTCCAGAATGTATCCCTTCAAGGCAGATGAGGTAAAATACCTGGAAAATATTCCTCCTGTGGACGCAGCGGTAATGCGTCTGGCTAAACATGTCACGCTCCCTCTTGAAGACACAGTCTCCTTTAGGGACAGTCTTGACAGAAGAATGGATCAGGACCTTAAAATAATTTACAGTCTTGCTGGGACAGCTTGTAAACCCGCCCTAGCCTTGGCAGCCGTATCTAAGGCTATGGAGGCATGGACGGAAAATGTAGATTCCTTTCTTAAAGGTGTCTCAGAAGAACTGGCCAGTAACTCAGCAGCAGCAGAGCTAAAACTAGCAGTGGCCTTCTTGGGAGAAGCATCAGTTGATCTGATCCGTCTACTGTCCAGGATTATGCTATCCTCAGTTACAGCTAAACGTGCCCTACGGCTACGCCCTTGGCAGGCTGACCCGTCTTCTAAGCAGACATGGTGCAAGATTCCCTTCGAAGGATCATCACTGTTTGGTAATAAACTAGATGATGCCATAGCGAAGGTCACAGGCGGGAAATCTGGCTTTCTTCCATCCACAGGACAAGCGTCCACAGAGTCGAAGGAAGCCCCAGTTCAGAAGACGCAGCCTGGAGCGTTCGAGGGAAGCACGCTCCTATAGACCCGGCCGGGACTTCAGAAGAAACTGGAGTAGAGGCCAAGCGTCCTTTCGCAAGCCAGCAAAGAGCCAAGCGTCCAGTGGTTGCGATCAGGCTAAATCATTTTGAGATTTTGCCCCCCAGGTGGGTCGGTAGGGGCATGCCTGCTCCTCTTCTGACACGTGTGGGTGGCCTCAATCTCAGACTTCTGGGTCGTCAGGACAGTGTCGTCAGGTCACGCATGGTCCTTCTCCAGCATTCCTCCCCCCAGATTCATCTCAACCCTACTTCCAAGTACGGAAGAGCAAAAACAGGCCTTACTGTCCTACATAGACCTGCTGAAAACCCAGGGAGCAGTAGTGCGTGTCCCAGAGGAAGAGCAGTTCCAGGGTGTGTACTCCCCCCTTTTCTTAGTCAAGAAAAGAAAAGCGGTGCCTGATCTGACGTACCTGAACAAATTCATAAGGCACGGAAAATTCAAAATGGAGACGCTGTCAACAATCCAACAAGCCATTCAACCAGGCGACTGGATGATTTCAATAGACCTGAAAGATGCCTATTTCCCCGTGCCAGTGGCAAAGGACTTTCTAAAATACCTCCGGTTCCATGTCGGGCAGGAGCACCTACAATTCATCTGCCTACCGTTCGGTTTGACAACTTCCCCTCGGGTTTTCACCAAGGTCCTCTTGGCCGTAGTGGCCCTCATCAGGTTAAAGGGTGTGCGTCTTTACCATTATTTAGACAACCTCTTAGTTCTGTCTCAAAACAGAGAACAGCTGCTGGTGCACAGAGAACAAGTGATCTCAACCCTTTCCAGCTTTGGATGGCTTCTAAACTTGGAAAAAAGCCACCTGGATCCAGCCCAACACTTAATTTACTTAGGGGCTCTGTTCAACACAGTGGAGAACACCATCTCCCTGCCGGCAGAAAAGATTCCGGTGATTCGGAAGAGGATTTCTCGTGCTCTGGATGCTCCTCATCTGAAAGCATCACAATGCCTAAGAATTATCAGCACAATGGTCTCCACAACCCCCATGGTCAAATGGGCTTTATGGAGGTTACGCCCTTTTCAGTCAGGGTTCCTCTGGCAGTGGAAGTCAGGGGACAAGAATCAACTCATCCACATATCCGCAACAATGAGGAACAGCCTATTTTGGTGGCTCCAACTCAAGAATTTGCAAAACTGTCACTCCATTGCCCCCATCTCCTGTGTCACAATTACGACCGATGCCAGCGGTTCCGGCTGGGGGGCTCTCTGTGGCCAGAACCCTGCTCAGGGCAGGTGGGACGCTCGCCTCCGCAACCCAGGCTCAAATGTCCTAGAGCTTCGGGCAGCTTGGTGTGCCCTCCAATCCTTTTCTCGGTGTCTGAAAGAAGAATCAGTGTTGATCAGGATGGACAACACCACAGCAGTGTCATATGTGAAGAGACAAGGGGGGACACGGAGTTCCACACTCCTGTTAGAAGCCGAGCCCATCATGACTTGGGCCCAGAAAAATCTGGCCAACATATCAGCAGTTTTTATTCCGGGAGTACAGAACTCACAGGCGGATTTCCTCTCACGAACTCATCTAGACAACAACGAGTGGTCCCTCCACGTACAGTCCTTCAACTGGATTCTGTCCCTGGGAGTCAATCCCAAAGTGGACCTATTCGCTTCCCCCTACAATCACAAAACAGTGAAGTTCTGTTCTCGGGGCCGTTGCAACCAGGCAGTCGGAACGTATGCCCTGACGGACAGATGAAGGTTCAGGAGGGCATACGCTTTTCCCCCGATCCCGATAATTCTCAAGTTCCTGAGGAGACTTCAAGCGGAATCAGCCGAAGTAACAGTAGTTGCTCCTTACTGGCCAAACAGGCCTTGGTTTCCCCTTCTGATCCAACTGAGCTACCGGGACCCTGTACCTCTTCCCCTCAGGCCGGACCTTCTCTCTCAAGGGTCACTCCTACACCCTTGTCCGGCACTGATGAGACTGACGGTCTGGTTCTTGAGAGGGAGAGGCTGGAATCCCTCGGTTGCGCCTCTAGAGTGATGTCTACACTGTTAAGCTCAAGAAGAGCAAGTACCAACAAGGTTTATAGAAGAATCTGGGCCAAATTTGTTGAGTTCTCCTCCGCTTCCGGGAGGTCCTTCAAAAATCCAGGAGTTCAGGACGTGCTTAGTTTTCTGCAAACCGGACTAGACTTACCCTTATCTGTTAGTTCTCTAAGAGTACAAGTTTCGGCCTTGTCAGCCTTCTCTGGGGTCTCATGGGCAGTCCATCCATTAGTCAGACAATTCTTTCGGGGGGCATCAAGAATAAAGCCCCAAAGGAAACCAAGATTTGCCAAGTGGGATCTTCCACTCGTTCTAGATTCTCTGACTGGTCTCAGTACGTCGGGGCCCTTCCCGTCCTCCATCAAAGACTTTTCAGCAAAAGTAGCCTTCTTAGTGGCCATCACATCGGCTAAGAGAGTCTCGGAGATCGGGTCTCTAGGTCATGAAGAACCTTTTCTGACATTTTTCCCGGATCGAGTAGTCCTTATACCCATGTTGGGTTCAAATCCAAAAGTGTCTTCGGTATTTCACGAAAATCGAGAAATTGTTCTACCTACATTTAAGTCTCCAGATTCCAGTGAAACTCATCCCCTGGATATAGGTGAAATCCTAAAGGAGTATTTGCAAATTACTACTTCCTTCAGACGATCTGATCATCTGTTTGTTCTACATTCTGGAAACAACAAAGGGAAGAAAGCATCAACCAGAACAATTGCATCATGGATCGTTCAAACAATCCAGCAAGCATACAGGGCTAAGGGCTTGGCTCCTCCACAGGCAGTGACGGCACACTCCACCAGAGGAATGCCAGCATCTTGGGCGGCGGCCCGACATGTGGCTCCAGATGTCATTTGTAAAGCGGCCTCGTGGGCCTCTATTAATACATTTATGGTCCATTACTGCATTGAACCGGCATCATTGTCGTCTGTTAATTTTGGGTTAAGAATCCTGTCGGTTGACAGGACAAATTAAAGCTTTTCTGTTCAGCATACCCACCCGTGTGGTCTGGCTAGTTATTTCCCACATGTAGGCTGCCATGGAGTCAGTCAGGAAAACTGAAAATTTATTACCAAATACTTACCGTAATTTTCCTTTCCTGATGGACTCCATGGCAGACGGAGTTCCCACCCTGAAAGAAAATATTTATGAAAGAAAGTAAGTGTCCAAGAGTCGGCTAGTTATGGAACACAGTGCTGAGAGGTTACTTTTATGGGTATGGGGTCCTATAGCATTGGAGAGGAGGCGGGGTTAACCCACACGTAGGCTGCCATGGAGTCCATCAGGAAAGGAAAATTACGGTAAGTATTTGGTAATAAATTTTCAGTTTTTCTCAAATATGCTTGTAAAAGTAGCAGCACACAATGAGCTTGGCATAGTCTCTTACTGTAAGCGTGAAACAAATGAACATCTCAGTACTTAAACAATCCCACTATAAATTGCCCTTTCCTGTCTTTGTTCAGTTAGAGAATTATTTCCCCTGTGTATCCATTTTTCCTGGTTGTTGGATTTTTTTTTTCCAGTGAAAATGTGTTATTTGCAAACAAGGTCTACAACCTTTCCCATGAAAGGTATGCAAAAACAAAATCAAAAGAAAAACACCCCCTTAAAGTGGTATTAAACTCAAAAGCAAACATTTATTATATTGCAGCTTATAAGTTATTTAGATGCGGTGGCTGCATTCGTTTTCTTGTTTCGATTTTCTTTATTTTATTTTCACCTGATGATCCTGTTAGTAAGTCTGTTGTTTTTCAACAGAACAAGGTGTCCTGCAGATGTAGCAATTAGAGGGTTGAGACAAACCATTTACCACTGACAGGGATGCTTACTATGATCAACTTTTATTTATCTATTTTTTATTTATTTTTTGAAACACCTTTATCCCAAAAGGAACAAAACTGTTTCTGTAACTGCTTAAAGCAGTACTAAACTTAAAAGCAAACATTTATTATATTGCAGCTTACCAATTCTTTGATGTGATGGCTGTATTTGTTTCCTTTTGTAGGCTTACTTTTTTCTATTTTCATCTGGTGATCCAACCAGCATGTATGTTGTTTTTCAAAAGCTCAAGCTCTCCAGCAGAATTTATTAGTTTACATGGATGAGAAAAAACACTTAAAAGAGAAGACTGAGAACCGAGTGATTAAACCCCACTGATTGCTCAGTTCTAAGTTCTCTGTCAGTCACTGCTGTCTGCTCCGTCCCCCTGCATTTCCTGGAGCGCTGGGCTGTGGAGGGGACGGGAGCAGCTGCGCCAGGCTCGCTAAAAAGCTGAGCCAGGTGCTGGGTGGATGCCGACCATGTGGTTGTAAACTTTCCCCAGGCTGGACCGCCTCTGTGACGTCAGCCGACAGTGGGCTTCAGCCCGCTGTCGGGTAAAAACGGGTCACAGAAGTGCAGAACGAAATGCACTCCTGTGATCTGCAGGTAAAGTACAACCAAACAAGCTTTGGCTGTACTTCTCCTTTAATACTGTCAGGGGTGATTAAAATGACCAGCTTTAAGAAAACAATAACAATTATGGAAAAAAATAAAATGATCAGCTTTAACCACTTCCCGCCCCCGGTCAATAACAAATTGACGTCCAGGAAGTGGTTCTGTTATCCTGACTGGACGTCTATTGACGTCCAGCAGGATAGCATGCCGGCGGCGATCGCGAGTGCGGCGTGTCAGTCTGACACACCGCATCTCCGATCGTGATAAGAAGCCTCTGTCAGAGGCTTCTTACCACGTGATCAGCTGTGACCAATCACGCTGATCATCACGTGAACCAGGAGGTGCCGGTAAATGGCATTTCTCGGTTCACACTGACAGGGAGAGCTGATCGGCGGCTCTCCCTGTCAGAGGGGGAGGGGGTCTGTGCTGATAATCAGCACATTGATTATCAGCACAGCCCCCTCCAATGTACTAATCACCTGCCAACCAGTGCCCCTATAATAAAGTATGCCAGTGCCCACCACAGTGCCAATCCCTGCCCACCACATTGCCAATCACTGCCCAGCAGTAACACCTGTCAGTACCTCATCATCAGTGCTGCCCATCAGTGCCACCTGTCAGTGCCACCTGTCAGTGCCAATCAGTACCGCCTATCAGTGCCAATCAGTGCCGCCTGTCAGTGCTCATCACAGCCGCCTGTCAGTGTCCATCACAGCCACCTGTCAGTGCCCATCAGTGCCGCCTGTCAGTGCCCATCGGTTCCGCCTGTCAGTGCCCATCAGTGCTGCCTATCAGTGCCCATCAGTTCTGCCTGTCAGTGCCCATCAGTGCTGCCTATCAGTGCCCATCAGTGCTGCATATCAGTGCCGCCTATTGGTGCCCATCAGTGCTGTATATCAGTGCCGCCTATCAGTGCCCATCAATTCTACATATCAGTGCCTCCTCATCAGTGTCCATCAGTGCCACTTTATCAGTGCCAACTCATCAGTGTCCATCAGTTCCACCTCATCAGTGCCCATCAGTGTTGCCTCATCAGTGCCCGTCAGTTAAAGGGAAAACAAAATTTTATGACAGAAACTAAAAAAAAATCTTTTTTTTTTCAAAAATCTGGGTCTTTTTTAGTTTGTTTTGCAAAAAATTTAATAAAAAAAACACAGAGGTGATCAAATACCACCAAAAGAAATCTCTATTTGTGGGAAGAAAATTATAAAAATGTAGTTTGAGTACAGTGTAGCATGACCACGCAATTGTCATTCAAAGTGTGACAGCGCTGAAAGCTGAGAATTGTCTTGGGCAGGAAGGGGCGTAAGTGCATGGTATTGGAGTGATTAAGTGATTAAGAAAACAATAAAAATTATGGAAAAAAAAAAAATGATGAGCTTTGGTTTATGCATGAAAAACCTTTATCCCAAAAGGAAAATGAAACTGTTTTCTGTAACTGATTATAAAGTATGAGCTGGAGCTTGGCATCAATTTGTAAGTAAATCTGCTAATATATTTAAAGTAGTTGTATACACTTATTTTTTATTTTTACCTACAGGTAAGTCTATAATAAGGCTTACCTGTAGGTAAAACTAATATCTCCTAAACCTGTACGGTTTAGGAGATATTCACTTTGCATGCAGCCGCTGACGTCAGCGGCACATGCGCTGTGAATGCCTAGCTGAAGGTCTCCCGCACGCACGCATGGGAGTGTCATAATCGCAGCTCCAGCCACTCACAGCGCCGTTGCCACAAACCCGGAAGAAACGCAGAGAGCAAAATGTCAGCTCCCTCGGCGTGGACCGGGCTGCGATACGGGGACCTTGTTTTAAGGTAAGTATTTCATAATGAGCTAGTATGCTGTGCATACTAGCTCATTATGCCCTTGCCTTACAGGGGTTTTTTTTTCCCTTTTTTTTTCTTTTTACATGTGCGGGTATACAACCGCTTTAACAGCACCCTCCCCACCAGACTGACTAATGCTGCCGTCTGCTGTGCCTCCTGTTCTCATTCCTCCAGAGTTGTTTTTCACTAATACAAGATGTGTTACTGGCCAGATCACAGGTGAAAACGCATTCAGTTAACACTACTCTTCCCTAGGGTGAAAATGCAGCTAACACTATTCCTCCCCCAGGGGACAATGCCGCTGTCCAAAAGTGTCTCCCTTGCTCCTTCATTCAGAGTGTAGACACACCTCCCCCCCCCCCCCCAGAAGCCGCATCTGCTCTTTTTTTTTAAAACTATTTTATACTATCTTTCTTCCTTCAGGCCAGTCTAGTTCCTTTACCTTCCCTGACTGAGCCTAATCTTCCTCACTTATGTCTCACATGCTCCCCCTCCCAGACATTGCAGCTCTCGGTAGTAGGTTTCAGCAACAGACGCAGTGCTGTGCTGTCAATCCAGGAGTAATTGAGCAGCATTGGTGTGGCCAGGTGCTAATCAACAAGATACAGACTTGTGAATTAGCAGTGACAAAGCCGATAGCTACGTCCCCTGCAACATTTTTCATGTCAACGTATTGCAAGCAGACGCAGCCCACATAAAAGTAACAATCCTTTTCAGTATTTAGGGCAATGCAGCCTGGTTTTCACCACAGTACAGGAAGCTTCACTAGGTAGACTTCACTGCATAGGTGTGCGCACAGGGTGTGCCGGATGTTCCTGGGCCCACCTTAAGCACCCCATGCACATTAGCATTATCGTTCTGTGTGCCAGCAGGAAGATGGGAAAGATCTCCATCTTACCGGTTTATGCACTTTTCTTTCACTGTGCCAGCTGGGAGATTGATCTCCCTGCTGATGCCATATACTTATATGTAGACATACATCTGCACTTCAGCTTTAGGGTGTACACCGTATGCAATAGGCTGCGCACACCTATGCTTCACTGGCAGACTCAAAAGGAATTTGTAGTGCAGATGTGCTTTTTATTAGGTTTGGCAGCACTTTATTTTTTTTTCAATGGTAGACTATACTTCTTTCGAAAGTATTTAATCTTCAGCATCAATTACTAATAAAAAATACTTCCTTAAGATGATGGGATTTCCTTCCTTTTTCCTAGAGAGAACCTGTGAGTCATATGCTGTCAACTAATTTATCCGGTCGTTAGGGCTATCAGGGAAACTCATTTGCCCTTTGAGGACAAAAAACGTGAAATATAGGTCCACGTATTTACAGTATGGCCATGCAAATGTATATTTCTTCCTGGTTGAATCCTTTGTTTTTCTTTTATGACAAATATTGAAACAATGACATAGCTACTGAATTCTTTTCAATCCTTTTTATCACTTTTGGTTTGATTTCATTGAGTAAATATTCTCAATGCCATTAAAGCAACAGCCCCTGGTGATCTAAGCCCTGGTTCACACTGGTGCGTTTTGACATGCGATTTGGCATGTCAAATTGCATGTCAAAACGGCGATATTTGACACAAATTGCCGGCAATGGCACCGTCCTAATTGGTGCGACGCCGCATCTGCGGTGCTGCACCGATTTCAAAAAGTCGTTTCTGTACTACTTTTTGCAATTTCGGCCGCGATTTACATTGACAAACCTGCACAGATGTCTTTGTAATCGCGGCTGAAATCGGGACTGCCAGCGGGAGTGAAATCGTGCGAGTTCAGCTGAACTCGCACGGCTTCACTCCCGCAGCCCAGTGTGAACCTGGGCTAATACTGGATGTAAGCTGAGAGTCTGCATCAGCCTCTCACCCGCCCCAAGGCATTGTGACGCTTTATGTAAACCTAGTGGTCATGTTGGTTTCCTCTATTTCATTGACAATGTTTGTTGTTATTTTAGTTTACTGATATCTGCTTGGGCTTGCAGTGTTGTCATCAGTTCCTCTTTTGGGTAAAGGGAAGCTATACTTTGCCTGAACTAGACAAAATAAAAGGTTTAGTTGATAGCAGACACTGCTAGGAATTTCTACCTACCTTTCCTGTGCTACCCTACTGCCCTGATCTTTCAGCACAGCTTGCAAAAACCTGATTTGCAGTGGTTGGTACCTAAGCAGCAAATCACTGTGTCTTACATAATGAGGGGAAAACATTTATAGCATAGCTGATCCTTAAAGTGTTCCTAAACCCAGGACTCTGCATTCGATATATCTGGTCTCCCACATTACACAGAACATAGAAATGCAATTATTTTAGTATAGTAAATGTAAACTGCGAAATACCTTTTTTCATTAGCAGTATTGAGGGCGTATCATGAAATAAGTGGGCCCGTGTGCAAGATAAAAAGTGGGCCCTAGGCATTGATAAAAGAAAAAATGTGATGCGCCACGGCAAAATGTGGGCGTGTCTTTAATTGCACAAAAATATTGGGTGTGGTTTAAAGGGGTGTGGTCTAATAGAGTCTGAAATTACTTACATAGTGCAGAATGCAGTAATGTTAAATAGGGAATGTACAGTGCGAAGTGTATGGAGGTGGGTTTTATGTGCAGAAGAGGAGTGCGGAGTGAATGGAGCTGGGTAGTATGTGCGGGAGAGGTGTATGGAGTGTATGGAGGTGGGTTTTATGTGCAGAAGAGGAGTGTGGAGTGAATGGAGCTGGGTAGTATGTGCGGGAGAGGTGTATGGGGTGTATAGAGGTGGGTATTATGTGCAGAAGAGGAGTGCGGAGTGTATGGCGTTGGGTAGTATGTGCAGGAAAGGTGTTTGGAGTGTATGGAGGTGGGTATTATGTGCAGAAGAGGAGTGCGGAGTGTATGGAGCTGGGTAGTATGTGCAGGAGAGGTGTATGAAGGTGGGTATTATGTGCAGAAGAGGAGTGCGGAGTGTATGGAGCTGGGTAGTATGTGCAGGAGAGGTGTATGAAGGTGGGTATTATGTGCAGAAGAGGAGTGCGGAGTGTATGGCGTTGGGTAGTATGTGCAGGAAAGGTGTTTGGAGTGTATGGAGGTGGGTATTATGTGCAGAAGAGGAGTGCGGAGTGTATGGAGCTGGGTAGTATGTGCAGGAGAGGTGTATGAAGGTGGGTATTATGTGCAGAAGAGGAGTGCGGAGTGTATGGAGATGGGTAGTATTTGCAGGAGAGGTGTATGGAGTGTATGGAGGTGGGTATTATGTGCAGAAGAGGAGTGCGGAGTGTATGGAGCTGGGTAGTATGTGCAGGAGAGGTGTATGGAGTGTGGAGCTCTGAACCAGGGGACCATCCATGTGTGAAGAGTGGGTCACAGTGAGGCCACCCCCCCCTTGCGAGCCCGTGTGCAGTGAACACCCTGCACACATGGATGATATGCCACTGAGCAGTATATAACAGTCTTGTGACTTCTATCAGTGTCCAGTCGAGCACTGTTTAAAACTTGTAGGAGGAGTTTTCATTCCCCTCTGACTGTCCTATAAGGCTGCATGACCCCTAACCCTCTGTCTGTGCAGTGCTGATTGGTCATGTGCTGATCACATGCACCCTCCCAGAAAAAAAAGAACTCTCTAGCAATACACACCAAACAGAGCATGTGCAGAGTGCTCCCAAGGCTCTATACTATCAGCAGATGGATTGGGGACAATAAAAAAGGGAAGGATCAGAAACGACAAGATCAAACAGCATTTTTACACAAAGCAAAGGATTAACCCCTTAGGTTCCACACTGAGTATAACAAGCATGCTTTACTGCATATACAGACTGTTTTACTGTTGCAGGTTTAGCCTAGTACACACTAGCAGGGCTGGGCTAAACGAAAAAAAAACTGAAGAGCTTGGGAGGAGCTGCTATACTAACAGTCGTATGTTAATACAGTGAACTCCCCTGCTGAGCTATTGTGCTCTGACAGGGGGACTGAGTTTGGGTGGAAGCTGAAGATGGAGTGCTGAGGAGGCTGTCGGAGCCCCTTGAGAGTGGCCCCCTAACCGGGGGGTGTGACCCCAGGCCTGGGGCTCGGGTGCAGGAGGGATCCTCTCACAACACATGGAGGAGTCCTGTCCAGTGGCAAGGAAGCAAGTGTGAGAACAGCAGGAGCCAGAAAGCACGTCCAGAAGATCTCTAGAGGGAAGACAGCCGGGTGGCTGGTGAGTGAGACAGTCGGGGAGGACTGAGAGACAGTCTGAGAGGACTGAGGAGTGGCAGGCTGAGATGGTTGTAGAGTCAGTATGGGAGTACTGTGGAAGATTAACCAGGAGGGCTAGTGAAAGGAGGAGCTGCAACCAGGTGGGCTGACAGTGCCTGAAGAGGTGGTGCTGGGATCAGTAGCCAAAGGAAGGTAGCTGGACGCTCTGACTTTTCTACACACCAAAGAAAGCTGCGGTCCCTGCCTGTAATGGGCTTTTGCTGGATCTGACACAGTGCCCTGTCAGATCCCACCTAAACAGTGTTCCAGCTGGGCCTGAGCATTTCTGCAAGCAAGATTTGTGCAGGAGGCAGAAGAGGAGTGTATATATAGACTGTATATAGTTGTGTTCCTGAAGAGTTACTTTTGCTGACAAGTCAAGTGGGCATCCCTATCCCCATCCAAGTTGAATACCCCTAATAAACAAAACAACCTGGCTGTGCAGGGTGGGGATCCCTATTCACCAGTGGCTCCTATGGGGGTAGTGCTACAACAGAAAATGTGTTACTGGCCAGATCACCAGGTGAAACCAGAGGGGGAAAACAAAGCCTAAAAACAGAAAATGAATGCATCCACCACATCTAATGATTTGGTAAAGTGCAATAAATTACATATTTGGTTTACGGTTTAATACCACTTTAAACTAATCTAAAAGGTAATAAAAAAGTTGCAGTCACATAACAATTGGGGACCCGAGTATTATTTCTTTTGAATTGCAGGGTGGGAGGGTCCTTTTTGATGTAGACAATTACCATTGGTTGATGCAAATGTCCATTAGTTGGGTTCTCAAAGGGCTTATTCACACAGGTCTATTGGCTTGTACAGTATGAAGAGCCATTGGCTATCTGTTCCATGCAGTCTGTCCTTGTCAATAGAGAAGGAGCGGGTGTACACAGAAAGTGTGCACCCAGGTCTGTACGCCTGATCCTGCATACCTGTCATAATCTGAGCTGCAGGTGAGTCCATATGCTGTCTCCATTGACAAAATTTAGTCCCCCGCCCTTAGCGATTTTAGACTCATGAAATCCTAAAAGTTCCCAGGTGTTCAAACTGTACAATGGAGTGTGAAGTGTAAGAGAACAGCTTGAAACAATCAGGTTCCTGGTTAGTTTATTTAAAAAAATGTCTTTGTTTCTTTTAGGGACATCCTGAAGCAAGGGGGCTCAGCTGTGGACAGTGCTATAGCTGCCCTGATTTGTACCACAGTAATACATCCACAGAGCATGGGCCTGGGAGGTGGTGTCATTTTCACTATTTATAATGCCTCAACGGGTAGGTAACAACCACTGATGCAGTTTGAAGCTTTGTTAATGCCAACAAATACGTGGCATTGCCATTATTTTAATGTTAATAAAACTGAAGACAACTCATAATCACACTGTATGTTCTTCTTTATATATATTCTTCTCTGCAGGAGAAGTGGAGGTCATCAATGCACGAGAAACTGTGCCTAGCAGATCTCCACCCAATCTCACTGAGCAGTGCTTCAACCCTGGGTTTGTGAAACCAGGTAAGTACTATAATGATATCATTTTTTGAAGAAATATAGGAAAGATTTTAATGGTGCCAAAACACATGAATATTTATAAAATAATTTTTATTAGAATCAAAATTTAAAAGAACATAGGGCATACCGTTGCTCACATAACAACATTTTATAGAGAGATTATTTACATACGTAACATGCACATATACAAAAATGATGTCAATCACAGTGCTTGTTGCTCGACATGTTTTGCTTTTCTGCTTCTTCAGGAGCTGCCTGTAAAGCATGTGTAACATATGTACAGTATATGTAGCAATCACTCTAACGAGCACTACTACGAGTCTTAATGGCTAGCATAAAGAGGAGGACCAGCACCAACTGTGGCAATAGATCGTAGGCAGAGAATACCAAGTCCATTGTAGCTTTCAAGTTGGTATCAGATATTTCTCCACAAAGGTATGGGGAGCAAAGTAAACCCGAAGAAGCAGAAAAGCAAAACATTTCGAGCAACAAGCACTGTGATTGACATAGTATTTGTATATGTGCATGTTACATATGTAAACAATCTCTCTATGAAATCTTCTTGTGGGAGAAACTGTTTGCCTTATGTTCTATGAATTTCAGAAGATGGTTATATTCTTTCTATTTTATTCTATTCAAGTCTCTCTTTTTTTATTCTATTCTATTCTAGTCTCTAATTTTCTATCTTCTTTTATTTTCTATTCTATTTTGTTCTGTTTTACTCTATTCTTTTTTATTCTATTCTTTTTTTTCTATTCTATTCCTTTGGAAGATGGAAGTCAGCCATGATAGCGCGGTGATATCGCGCTGCTGGAAGGCTTCGTTCTAAGGTAAGTATTTCATAATGTGCTAGTGGGATGCATTAAGGTGAAAAAACACACGGGTTTACAACCCCTTTAACTATTATACAAATTTGGAAGTTAATATTAAGATTAATGCAAAGTCCAAATATTTACCACTATAAATACCTAAAATATAAAAAAAAGTAAAAATAGAAAATAAGTAAGTATCTTGTTTCAGGGAAGACGTAGCCACTTGCCTGTGAAACACATGGACTAATTAGAGAAACAGTTACACATTGGTTGTGTTGTAACACTACATTTAAAATGTTCAGGGCTTGCGTTCAGTAAGGGAACTGGTACAATGTAGTAATACATATGTTAGCTAGATTTAGGGGAACATTTAGTAGAAACAGAGAAGTTGAGGAATGTAATATATTTCTTTTCGCAGATTAACCCGTTTGTGGTTGCAGACTGTAGATTAACTTTTTTCACACATTGGTAAATGTAAAAACTTATTTAGGTAGGCAGATTAGTCATATGGTCATTATCAAGTTGGATGCGGAAAAAATGATCCCCCTGTTGCATTCGGCAGGCAGTACCGCTGCTGAACATGAGTCATTCAAGTGAATGTGGGCAGTCTGGAAACGCCCCACAACCGCTTCCATTGTGTTAAGTGAGGGAACTTGCACAATGTAGTAATACATATGGTATCTAGAATCAGGGGAAAACTTAGCAAAAAACAGAGAAGTTGAGGAATGTAATGTATTACTTTCTCTCAGACCTGGTCATAATTGCAGCATGTAGATTAACCTTCTCACGCATGGTAAATGTAAATCATAGAAACATAGAAAAGTGACAGCAGAAAAAAGACTGTGTAGTCCATCAAGTCTGCCCTTTTTTTTGTTTTGTCCCAAGCATGTTTGAAGCCATTTACTGTTGACTGTCTAACGACCTCTGCTGGAAATTTATTCCAAGCATCAACTACCCTTTCAGTAAAATAATCCTTTCTAAAATTAGTTTTGAGTTTTCCTCCAGTTAGTTTGAGGCCATGTCCCTGCACTTTTGATTTTGGTTTCATATTGAAAAAATGCCCTCCTGAACCTTATTCATCCCCTTGATGTATTTAAAGGTTTCAATCATGTCTCCCTATTCCCTTCTTTCCTCCAGACTGTACATATTAAGTTCCTGAAGTGGCTCCTGATATGTTTAATCCCCCAGACCTTTCACCATTTTTGTTAACTGTCTTTGGACTTGTTCTATCTTATCAATATCTTTTTGTATATACCGTATATACTCGAGTATAAGCCGACCCGAGTATAAGCCGAGGTACCTACTTTTACCACAAAAAAACTGGGAAAACTTATTGACGCGAGTATAAGCCATGGGGGGGGGGGGAAATGTGCCCATTGCCACCTCACTGTGCCAATTGCCCAACCTTACTGTGCCAATTGCCCAACCTTACTGTGCCCATTGCCATCTCACAGTGCCCATTGCCACCTCACTGTGCCCATTGCCACCTCACTGTGCCCATTGCCACCTTACTGTGTCCATTGCAGCCTCCCTGTGCACGAGTCAGTCAGTGTACCTGAAAATCTTCTTATTCCGCGGCCGGCGTCAATTATTTAAATCTCGCAGCTTTCTTCTGGTCCCTTCCGTGATAGGTGTTTCCAGCAAACACTGTGTTGAGTGTTGCGCCTATCACGGAGATCCTCTCATTCTCGGACTCCGTTTCCCAGCAGGCACTGTGTTCAGTGTTCCGCCAATCACGGACGTCGGACAAGAGAACGTCCATGATAAGCACAACACTCAACACAGTGTTTGCTGGAAACGCCTATCGCGGAAAGGACCAGAAGAAAGCCGCGAGATTTAAACAATGGACGCCGGCCGCGGAATAAGAAGATTTTCAGGTACTGACTCGAGTATAAGCCGAGGGGTATACTTTCAGCCCTAAAAAAAGGGCTGAAAAACTCAGCTTATACTCGAGTATATATACAGTATATCTTTTTGTAAACACTGTACATGAGGTCTTATTAAAGTTCTATATAGAGGAATCAGAACCTCCTAACTCCAGGTAGTGATTCCTCTAGTGATGCATCCAAGAATTTGTTTTGCTTTTCCCACTGCCTGGTCACACTGTTTGCTCATTTTGCAATCATCTGAAATGAGTACCCCCAAATATTTTCTTCTGTAGTGCTGGCTAACACTGTCCCCCCAATGTTGTACTCTCTGAAAGGGATTTTTTTTCCTAGGTGCATTATTTTACATTTAGAAACATTGAACTGCAGTTTCCACTGCTTTGACCAATCTTCCAGCAATGCCAAATCATGCTCCATGTAACAGAAAGGGGGCAATACAAGAACATATAGCACATCCAGAAAAGCAGCAGGATGGTCATACATCAAAAGGCGCGAGTGATAGATATTACATCCTTTGGGCATGCCTCATCATCTGATCATTAGATTCTTCATATGGTTGGGAGAAGAGCATGCTCAACTAATCTGTTTGTGGGTAAAAGAACAGCTACAGTGTAGGAGAAGACAGAGAAAGAGACAAGAGCAGAGAGAAGGAAAGGTGGGTCACGGGGGAAAAAGAGCAGAGAGAGCAAGGGGGAAAGGGGTGGGTTTTGGAAGTCCCGTGAGGCCTGGCCTTGACTGCATCCACCTGGCTCCGAGCAATTAGCTATAGCGAGAGGAGAGGGCTGTGTATTTGCAGATGCCCGTTGTAGTCCAGCCATGGATCCCAAGTCTTTAGATGGCATGAGTATCGTTGAGTATGGAGGTTAGCTTTTCATGCATCATGGTCCCCATGAGACATTGCTTAACCTCAAAGTTTATTGACTGACACTCCAAGTTCTAGCTAGAGTCTGCCTGGCGGGTAAGAACACAAACCCTGCCAGCTTTTATTGGTGTTCGTGCAAATATGGCATGAATATTTAAAAAGATTTGAAGGTGGTCACTAATAGGCTGCCCAATAATAATGTTTTTTCATCCAACTTTAAATAGAAACTTTGGTTTTGCAGTCAAAGTCTATGAGATTCATATGCAATATACACAAAGTTAGGGTAGGTGTGTCAGACAGGTGTACGATAGGCAAATCATTGGAGTAAAGCTTTCAAATGACCAGTTTCACATTTATGACTAAAGTAAATAAACATGTAAAGGCAAAACTTCAGAGATCAGGTTGAAGAGACACTGAAGAATTGTAGTGTTTTTTTAAAGGAGAGCCAAATGTCTTGTGGCAAATAAGCTGACAAAATGATTGATTGATAGAACATTTTTAGGAAATCAATAGGCAGGTTAGCTTTAGGTAGGCTGTAGGTAATTAAACGGTTACAATAATAACTGACTTGGTATCCCCTAACCTCAGGTTGTCCTATACAGGAGTGCAATGGATTGGGGTACCTGGAGAGCTAAGAGGATATGAGGCAGCACATAAGCGGCATGGGCGACTACCATGGAAATCACTCTTTGAACCAACAATTAAGCTAGTGACGAATGGAATTCGGGTTTCAAGCCTTATGAGCAAATATCTGTCTTTCTTTGAAAAGTTAATTAAAAAACACTCGATTTGGTAAGCACAATGGATGAAGAGAAAATATACAGTGTTTGGTATACTGAAATAGATAGATATATAAATGGATAGATTAATTTTTCAGTATTAGTGGATTAGAGAAATAGTGGTTCCCAAAGAATATACTAGTGCTGAC
This sequence comes from Rana muscosa, assembly GCA_029206835.1. Lineage (NCBI taxonomy): Eukaryota > Metazoa > Chordata > Amphibia > Anura > Ranidae > Rana > Rana muscosa. Next base: position 890,474,820 of record CM055116.1, on the reverse strand, counting down.
TATAAGCATGAGAAGTAGTCAGCTCTTTGATTTGGTGTGTATAAGTTTGGGAAGCCTATTAATACTGGTATTTCTTTTGTTACATAGACTTAAAACAACAGTCAACTTCGGTGACTAAGGCTCTGCATTCATCTATTTTTTTTACAGTCAGCTGTTGTGTGAGAACAAACAGGTGCTAACGGAAGGACAGGCCATAAACTTCACCCAGCTAGGGTATACTCTTCGTGTGTTGGCAGATGAAGGAGCTGACAGCTTCTACAATGGATCCATCTCAAAGAAGATGATAGAGGACCTCCATAATGAGGGTTTGCTCTCCTTTTAATATATATCTTTCACCTAAAACGATGTGGACTGATTTTTACTTCTATTATTGGATTACACCATTCTGTGAACTTACAGTTGTATTTCAAAGAGATTCAAACTTCAGTCAGTGTAGTGAGTTGGTAGGGTTCACTATCTGTAAAACTGAGATCTCTTCTTTAGGTATGTTAAGCTGGCTAAACATAAATCAATTTGCATCAATTTCTTTTTAGATTCAAACCCAATGTCCAATCATATTTGGAAGTGTTTATTGCTTGCTCCAAAGTATGATCATATATACCAGGGGTCTCCAAACTTTCTTAGCAAAGGGCCAGTTCACTGTCCTTCAGACTTTAGGGGGGGCGGACTGTGCCAAGTGGGGGAAAACAATGCCCCATCTTTGGTATTAAGGGGAGAAACAGTTGGTGTCAGTGGGAGAAATTATGCCCCACCGTTGGTGTCAGTGGGAGGAATTATTCCCCATTGTTGGTGGCAGTTGGAGGAATTATACCCCATTGTTGGTGGCAGTGGGAGGAACTATGCCCCATTGTTGGCGGCAGTGGGAGGAACTGTGCCCCATTGATGGTGGCAGTGGGAGGAACTAGGCCCCATTGTTGGTGGCAGTAGGAGAAACTATGCCCCATTGTTGGTGGCAGTGGGAGGATTTATGCTCCATTGTTGGTGGTAGTGGGAGGATTTATGCCCCATTGTTGGTGACAATGAGAGGATTTATGCCTCATAGTTGGTATCAGTGGGAGGATTATGCCCCATTGTTGGTGACAGTGGGAGGATCTAGGCCCCATTGTTGGTGACAATGAGAGGATTTATGCCTCATTGTTGGTGTCAGTGGGGGGATTTATGCCCCATTGTTGGTGACAGTGAGGGGATTTATGCCCCATTGTTGGTGTCAGTAGAAAGAGCTTCAAGGGCCGGATACAGGTAAGCAAAGGGCCGCATCTGGCCCCCGGGCTGCAGTTTGGAGACTACTGATATATACAATCATAATTATGATTGTTTTAAATAATTTTTCCTTCAATCACTTTCTCCTGTATCCCATAAAAAGATCAAATCATAAAAAAAGCCAATTATTCCACCACAAATACTGCAATCTAATTGAAAAAAAAATGGAAAAATTGCCCAATTACGTCCTTGTCTTTGACTTAAGTATGTTAAAAATGTGATCAAAAAATACTTGCGCATAATTAATTGTTTTTTGAAGCTATGACTGAAATATGAGACCTATGCCCATAGTCTTATATCTTCAGTTTAACAAAAGAGGGGTATCTCCAAACATGATGGGTTTTTGGGTGAGGGAGTTTTTCCATGTCTTTAGTGAACTTGGAAAGCCCCTGTAGCAGTTATTACTCTACATAGTTTAAACAGATCAAGAAATAATATAAAGAGTTAAGATTTCAGCCAAGGTATAGGACAACCTAACCTGGCCAATTTCCTTACACCACCATGGACCTTATATGTTTGTTTGTCCTATTATTTTGAGTTGGTGAACTATTTGGTACTCCTGACGAAGCTCATTTAGTGAGCAAAACATGTAGAGTTAAGTTATTTTTGTACCTAATTCTTTCACTTTTACTTTGGGGTGTCACATGGGGCACATGGTTTACTAGGATGGCGAATAAGCAGTTTACAATGTAGTTATGAGAGCTTTTTTTGACTGAGACCAACAATTCTTGGTGTCTTGGATGCATGACACCATACCACGGTAATTGGCCAGTCAAATTTCCTAATAGGTTACAATGGAGATATGAGAATTACCTTTTTTGACTGAGACCAACGAGTGGCTTGGATGTAAGACACCATACCACGGTAACTGGCCAGTCAAATTGCCTAGTAGGTTACAATAGAGATATGAGCATTTCCTTTTTCTGACTGGGAGCAACAAGTGGCTTGGATGCAAGACACCATACCACAGTAATTGGCCAGTCAAATAGTTTGAGAGAGGGAGGTAGTGACCATCTATCTGATATGCCTATATTATAGGCATAGGCTAAAAAGATTAGCAGATTAGTACTATTGGTGTATCCTTCCACCTTTTGCTCTCCTACAGAATTAATATGCTTTGCATCCTATAAGTATATACACGAACACTCATTTTCTTTTTCTTTCTTTTCATGATATATTTCATAATCAACAAAGGTTGATTTTTCTTTCTCTTATTGGCGCGTGGGTATGCGCACTCCCATTTCTATTTTTTTCAGTACAATTACTTGCCAGCTTAAGAGAGTTTGTACATTATAGTAGACAATTTGTTTAGTAGTAATATAGGACAACCTAAGATTAATTGCACAATCATATACTTTTTAAATAGCTCTTCTGCTGTCATTTACTTTAAGTTTGCTTTTCTTTAACTATAACTCTTATTTTTCTCCTTATGGAATTGCATAATTCCACCATTGTGAATAATTCTTCTGCTCTCAGTTACTTTTAGCTTGATTTTAATAATTGTCTTTCCTCCATATTCTTTTGCACCATACTAATTCATAGTATAATGTGTTTGTATTAGGAAGTTTTTTGACTGCAGAAGACTTACAGAATTACAAGGTGGAAATCGTAAGACCTTTGAACTTTTCTCTTGGACCCTACACTTTGTATTCTCCTCCACCCCCAGCAGGAGGACCTTTAATTAGCTTCCTTCTCAATATACTGAAAGGTAAAAACATTATATTCATCTAGGCAGGTAAACTGCCGCAAGTTGTGTTTTGTTTTTATATACTATGAAAAAAATTCCATAAAAGTATAGTTTCAGTGGGTGCTCAGGTATGATTTGATCGCAGTTTTAGCATAATACTGACTAATGAGGAGAGACTCTTTTCTCGCTTTCAAATGCATTTGAATATATATTTTTAATTACTAAACTGGTGTGACATTGGGACCCAACACCTGATAAAAATGATATCCTTCAGGTTCCAAAAAATTCAAGTAAATACATCTTAAAGGGTAGTCACCGGAGCAATACATGCAATAGACCTCCAATAAAACTTCTAGTTCTGACTACAACCCCAGTAGGTTATTAACACAAATCTCAATACAACACACCAGAACAGGTTTGGATAATTATATAAAAACTACACTTTATTAATCAATACATCTTAAAATCAAAACCATTAAAATATTGGCCAAGATTGATATACAATGAGCTCCCTAATGCTGACACAATGTATCCTTTCAAATATCATATACAGTATATTGTACCCTATATGTGAGTCCAAAACAAAGAGAGCTAGAATCCATAAATGTCCAATCAGCATGTCTCATAAAGGTATCTATCAAATGTACTCAGTAGTATATTACCCCCAATGCCATAAATTCAGAAGGGAGTCCATCACAAACAACCAATTGGCCATCAAACATGAGACACATTGATTGGACATTTATGCATTCTAGCTCTCTTTGTTTTGGACTCACATATAGGGTATAATATATATGATGTTTTAAAGCAGGGGTCAGGAACCTTTTTGGCTGAGAGAGCCATGAACGCCACATATTTTAAAATTTAATTCCGTGAGAGCCATACAATATGTTTAAAACTAAATCCAAGTAAATGTGTGCATTTTATGTAAGACCAACACTTTTAAAGTACAATAACATCTCCCCCACTGTAATGTCCACATCTCCCCACTGTAATATCCACATCTCCCCCACTGTAATATCCACATCTCCCCCACTGTAATATCCACATCTCCCCCACTGTAATATCCACATCTCCCCCCACTGTAATATCCACGTCATCTCCCCCACTGTATTATCCACATCTCCCCCCCACTGTAATATCGTCATCTCCCCCACTGTAATATCCGCTTCTCCCCCCACTGTAATATCCACGTCATCTCCCCCACTGTAATGTCCACATCTCCCCCACTGTAATATCCACATCTCCCCCACTGTAATATCCACATCTCCCCCACTGTAATGTCCACATCTCCCCCCACTGTAATATCCGCTTCTCCCCCCACTGTAATATCCACGTCATCTCCCCCACTGTAATGTCCACATCTCCCCCACTGTAATATCCACATCTCCCCCACTGTAATATCCACATCTCCCCCACTGTAATGTCCACATCTCCCCCCACTGTAATATCCACGTCATCTCCCCCACTGTAATATCCACATCTCCCCCACTGTAATGTCCACATCTCCCCCACTGTAAAATCCACATCTCCCCCACTGTAATGTCCACATCTCCCCCACTGTAATAACCACATGTCCCCCCACTGTAATATCCACGTCATCTCCCCCACTGTATTATCCACATCTCCCCCCACTGTAATATCGTCATCTCCCCCCACTGTAATATCGTCATCTCCCCCACTGTAATATCCGCATCTCCCCCCACTGTAATATCCACGTCATCTCCCCCACTGTATTATCCACATCTCCCCCACTGTAATATCCACATTTCCCCCACTGTATTATCCACATCTCCCCCACTGTAATATCCACATTTCCCCCACTGTAATGTCCACATCTCCCCACTGTAATATCCACATCTCCCCCACTGTAATAGCCACATCTCCCCCACTGTAATATCCACATCTCCCCCACTGTAATATCCACGTCATCTCCCCCACTGTAATATCCACATCTCCCCCACTGTAATGTCCACATCTCCCCCACTGTAATATCCACATCTCCCCCACTGTAATGTCCACATCTCCCCCACTGTAATAACCACATGTCCCCCCACTGTAATATCCACGTCATCTCCCCCACTGTATTATCCACATCTCCCCCACTGTAATATCGTCATCTCCCCCACTGTAATATCCGCATCTCCCCCCACTGTAATATCCACGTCATCTCCCCCACTGTATTATCCACATCTCCCCCACTGTAATATCCACATTTCCCCCACTGTAATGTCCACATCTCCCCACTGTAATATCCACATCTCCCCCACTGTAATATCCACATCTCCCCCACTGTAATATCCACATCTCCCCCCACTGTAATATCCACGTCATCTCCCCCACTGTAATATCCACATCTCCCCCACTGTAATGTCCACATCTCCCCCACTGTAATATCCACATCTCCCCCACTGTAATGTCCACATCTCCCCCACTGTAATATCCACATCTTCCCCCACTGTAATGTCCACATCTCCCCCACTGTAATTTCCACATCTCCCCCACTGTAATGTCCACATCTCCCCCCCTGTAATGTCCACATCTCCCCCCCTGTAATGTCCACATCTCCCCCCCTTGTAATGTCCACATCTCCCCCACTGTAATGTCCACATCTCCCCCACTGTAATGTCCACATCTCCCCTCACTGTGATGTCCACATCTCCCCACATCTCCCCCACTGTAATGTCCACATCTCCCCCACTGTAATTTTGACATCTCCCCCACTTTAATGTCCACATCTCCCCCACTGTAATGTCCACATCTCCCCCCACTGTAATATCCACATCTCCCCCACTGTAATATCCACATCTCCCCCCACTGTAATATCCACATATCCCCCACTGTAATGTCCACATCTCCCCCCACTGTAATATCCACATCTCCCCCACTGTAATATCCACATCTCCCCCACTGTAATATCCGCATCTCCCCCCACTGTAATATCCACATCCCCCCCCCCCAACTGTAATATCCACATCTCCCCACTGTAATGTCCACATCTCCCCACATCTCCCCCACTGTAATATCCACATCTCCCCCACTGTAATATCCACATCTCCCCACATCTCCCCCACTGTAATATCCACATCTCCACACATCTCCCCCACTGTAATATCCACATCTCCCCCACTGTAATATCCACATCTCCCCCACTGTAATATCCACATCTCCCCACATCTCCCCCACTGTAATATCCACATCTCCCCCCACCGTAATATCCACATCTCCCCCCACCGTAATATCCACATCTCCTCACATCTCCCCCAATGTAATATCCACATCTCTCCACATCTCCCCCACTGTAATATCCACATCTCCCCCACTGTAATATCCACATCTCCCCCCACTGTAATATCCACATCTCGCCCCCACTGTAATATCCACATCTCCCCCCACTGTAATGTCCACATCTCCCCACTGTAATATCCACATCTCCCCCCACTGTAATATCCACATCTCCCCCACTGTAATATCCACATCTCCCCCCACTGTAATATCCACATCTCCCCACATCTCCCCCACTGTAATATCCACATCTCCCCACATCTCTCCCACTGTAATATCCACATCTCCCCTACGATTGTCTGCTTGCTTACCACTACACAAGCAGGCAGATCCATGAGCAGTTGAGGCGGGTGATGATGACGTCAGCGCGCCGCTCACCTAGGCCGCCGCAGGGCGTACCAAGATGGCCGCCGCTCCGGAGCCAGGCCTAAGCCGCGGCCTTTCCTATGGGCTCAATCCGTGGATCGGCACACCACGCGATCCGCAGATTGAGAGGCGAGAGCCAGATGCAGCCATCAAAAGAGCCACATCTGGCTCGCGAGCCATAGGGTCCCGACCCTGTTTTAAAGGGTACATTGTGTCAGCATTAGGTAGCTCACTGTATATCAATCTTGACCAAGATTTTAATGGTTTTTGATTTTAGAATGTATTGTTTAATAAAGTGTCGTTTTTATATGATTAGCCAAACCTGTTTTGTATTGAGATTTTTGTTAATAACCTACAGGGGTTGTAGTCAGAACAAAGATTTTCAAGGATGTTTATTGATCTTGGGACCCAGTTTTCATACCACTCCCTCTGATCTGGACTATTGTTACAAAAAAGCCAGCCATTTTAATGTTCATAGAACTGTTGATTTTAGCCAATAAAAAGTGCAGTAGCCCACAGATATTACATATAAACCTGTTAACTGATCTAGCTAAGGTAATTTAACATTGTTGTCATGATTTACTGCTTTTTGCACATCCTTGTTACCCTTTGGCCTGCTTTATTGAACTTGCCAACACTAAAGCTTAGTACACACTACAGTTCAGGTCAGAGCCACAGTACTAACAATCCGATGTTGGTACATCGATCTCCCCTACTGTGCTTTTGTGTTCTGACAGAGGCATGTTCCTCCTGCTAGAACACTCTCGTCAAAGCTCCCAGCCATGCAGCAGACCTTTTATGTGATCATGCCCTTCGACAGAAGCCGTCAGTACAGCCAGCTTCTTAAATAGTAAATTATACGCTGCGATTTGGAATATTACACAATAAATGCGTGCTGAAGATTAAAGCAAACACATGTAGTGTTAATGTGACGTAAGTGACATATGTGACATAAATGTGATATGACCAAAATAAAAACAATAAATATGTCAATTAAAACATTAATAATAAAGTGCTCATGTGCATCCAAGTGCTTTGTAACACAGATTTAAGTGTCTGGTGGTATATAGGGAACAACACTAGTGCCACTTTAAATAGCAAAAAGTGCTATTGTGCAAAAACAAGTCTTTTTATAAATCAACGCTGTGACACTCCTGTTAAAAAAAGTGCATATGCGTGGTATCCAGCAATAGCACTGCTGACATGCTTATAAATCCATGCGTCTGAAAATGATTGACAGGTATTGCAGATCATGCATTGGTGCTCTTATTCCAGTGACCCTTTAGGTATTAAATGCTCACTTTGGAGCATGTGACTTAGCAATTATGCTCAGTCAATACACGCTTGTGAACCACCCCTGGGTTCTATAATGGTAACAGGATCCTGGGCTTTCCACGCAGTATCTCGGGAATAATGGGGAATAAAAAGCCTTGATAGTGTAATATCGCTTTAAACGTTTTATTAAACAAATAAGAACAACCCCCCAATGGGGTACTCACATGTACCAGGTGCGTCAGTGCACCACTCTGTGCATGGCATGAAATATTACAGCGGCTGGTTTTGGAATGGTGTATGCTTCCTCCTAGGCAGATAGACTGCCTGTCGTACCGTCCTGCCCCCGCCAATAAAAAGTGCAGTAGCCCACAGATATTACACATAAACCTGTAAACTGATCTAGCTAAGGTAATCTAATGCCTCGTTTCCACTGAGCGGATCGGTTCGGTACGGTTCGGTACGGTACGCTATTTTGGGTGTTTCCATTATAAAAGCGTGCCATAAAATCGAACCGTACCGCACCATTCTGGGTCCTGCTTCAGATGTGGGGCCATAGAAAATGGAACGGTTCGGTTAGGGCGGAGCTACAATACATTCCACTGATTGGCGGACACGCGAGGCATTTTTTCTAAACCCTGAATGGTCCCTGACGGTCCGACTTGCAGTGGAAACGCTCACCAGAATAGACCGGACCATTCAAACCGTTCCATTCTGTACCGACCCGAACCGTTCCGTTCAGTGGAAACAAGGCATAACATTGTTGTCATGATTTACTGCTTTTTGCACATCCTTGTTACCCTTTGCCCTGCTTTATTGAACTTGCAAACACTTAAGCCTAGTACACACTACAGTTCAGGTCAGAGCCACAGTACTAACAATCCAATGTTAGTACAGCGATCTCCCCTACTGTGCTATTGTGTTCTGACAGAGGCATGTCCCTCCTGCTAGAACACTCTGGTCAGAGCTCCCAACCATTGGCTGATGGCGCTGTTCGGGAGCCATGCAGCAGACCTTTTATGTGGTCATGCCCATCGACCGAAGCCATCAGTACAGCCAGCTTCTGTTGGACCGGCTGCAGTACACACGGGCTGAATGACCATGCCCTCTTTTTGGGTCGGCAAACCCAGAAAGGTCTTCCGACTGGCTCCTGATCAGCGCTCTCAGCCACTGGCTGAGATCGCCGATCAGGAACAGGTCGGCAGACCTTTTTCAGTCATGCCCCTTTGACAGAAGCCATCCGAACAGTCAGCTTCTGTCGGATCGGCTGAAGGACACGGGCCTAATGTTGCTGGATATTCGGCCTGTGTGTACTAAGCTTAAAGTTTTACTAAACCCACAACTGTAAAATCAGTCTGTATATGCAGTAAAGCATGCTTGTTATACTCACTGTGGAACCTAAGGGGTTAATCCTCTGCATTGTGTAAAAAGGCTGTTTGATCTTGTATGCACAGATCCTCCTCTTCTACCACTGACTCCAGACAGGGATGGACTGGCCATCGGGACTACCGGGAGTTTCCCGGTAGGCCGATGGCTCAGTGGGCCGGTTGTCACTCAGGGGCAACGGGAGGGGGTGGCTAGAGCCCCAAATGTGTTCCCAAAAAGCCCAGAGTGTAAACATCCAGTGATTGGTGGGCAAGCGGGGCCGCAGAGAGAGTGGAGCTGTCAAAATGAAGCACTGATGTCGGGGATCTGCCCCGCCCATCCCCAACATCAGTGCTTAGGGTTCTGCGCTGGCACGGTATGATACGGCTGGAAAATTGCCGTCATGCTGTAAACACATTTACTGGACGCTGTTTCTCATTCAGCACAAGCAGCACGCCAAGTTAAAAGGGATCTTTCATTTTAATAATGGCAGGAAGCGGCTTCCCATGAAATGGATTTTCCTCACACGGAGAAGGGGGGGGGAGAATATTTGGTCTCAGCTAACATTTGATGCTGAGTATTAGAGCCCACTGAGTACTGGAGCCATCCTCCGCTCCGCTTTATAGCCGATGTACTGTGACAGAGTGTGTGACATCCCCGAATGGTGTCCTGATATCTGTGACAATGGAGAATCGTTGTGTCATCAGACCAGAAGAAGGGACGGCACCAGACCTGGAGGAGTTATTCATTGACAACAGTGAACCTGTTGAACATCCTGCCTGGGTGTCCTCTTCTCTCCCGTGTAACTCCTCCTTCCCCCCCACCGCTGCTTTCATCCGACAGAATGTCCGAGCCAAAGGCGGAAGCTGTCCATCTTTTCAAGTTAAAAAGCCTGTGATTTGTTGCTAGGGGCGGTCCTAGCAACCAATCATCTGTCTGTTACATGGAAAGTTGAACAGCTCCCGCCTTCTGCTCGGACATGCGGCATCCTCTGTCTTCTCCCTGCTCCTGTGTAAGATAAGGGAGGGGGCACTGACATAAAGGGAACTGTGTTTGCTGCAAAGAAAGAAGATGGCTGTAAAGGATACCAGAAAGGGGGGGATTGTAAAAGGAAGTGGGTGTCAGGGGGGATCAGTGTATGTGTCAGGAAGGGGGGATCAGTGTATGTGTCTGTGATTTTTTTAATATACGGCATGGTGGGGGGGAGGGGGGTAAATGCACTGCCACTGGTCATAGTAACTGATGTATTAATGTCCTGCAGTGGACATAGTAACTGATGTATTAATATCTTGCACTGGTCATAGAAACTGATGAATTAATGTACTGCCACTGGTCACGGTCATTGATAAATGAATTTACTGGTCATGGTTACAGATGAATGAATTTACTGGTTACAGATGAATGAATTCACTGGTCACGGTCACTGATTAATGAATTTACTGGTCACAGAATAAAAAAGCAGTTTATACTTACAGTGGAATTTTTTTACTTATGTTTTTTTTTGCGCAATAGTGTATAGTTTATATACTGTTTTTGTGTGTGTTTGCAAAAATAAAGTGGGCCGGTCTGGATGAAGTCCAGGGCCAAATTTTTGTCCCAGTCCAGCCCTGACTCCAGAACAGGTCTGGATAAGACAGAGTCAGGCTGCACATGCTCAGTTTGGTGTGAATTGCTAGAGAGTTTTTTATTTATTTTTTATTGGGAGAGTGCATGTGATCAGCACAAGGCCAATCAGCACTGTCCAGACAGAGGGTCAGGGATTATGGATGCTGATAGGACAGCTCAGTGCAGTATGAAAACTCCTCCTACAAGCTTTAACCAGACACTGATCGAAGTCATAAGACTATTATATACTGCTGATTAGAAAATGTGTTTAGCAGTTTATATTTACTAAACAAATTGCATTTCCATGTTCTGTGTACTATGTGAGACCAGATATCGTGAATGCAGGGTCCTGGGTTTAGTAAAAATGTAAGTGTCAGTGTTACAAGGTTTTCCCTAGTTTGTTGTCACTAACAAACCAATGAGCTAGCTGGATCTGTGCAAAGCCATGAGCTCCCAAAGCATATGAACCACTTCTCTACAGTGTGATGGGAACATGCTTCATACATTTATCCTAACAACACGCTCACACACAGGGTTTAATTATCAGATCTGGGTTGCTTTTGCAGCCCATGTGCAGCAATGGTTAGTGCAACAATGCCTGGTACATAGTGTAACAGAGTTCAGCTCCGGTCATTAGTACAGAAGGGAGTAGTTGGCCTTGTTACAGAGTAGAGAAAGCTAGACACTGCTAGCCACATAATTGAAAAAAATTATTAAACCAGATATTCTGTTGATCCTCTGCAGAAGGCAAAGAATCTTTTACTGTTGATGGAGAAACCCTTTAAATTAATTTGAACTCAATCTGGAGAAACTGACAGAGGGCATCTGTTTTCAGGTTATCACTTTTCTGCAAGCTCTGTGCAGAGTGAGACAGAACAGATACAGACCTACCATTACATTGCCGAAGCCTTTAAATTTGCCAACGGACAAAGGAGACAACTGGCAGAGGGACTGGCAGCTGGTAACACAAAAGAGGTAATAATATAAATGTATATAATGGACAGTGGTGAATCTATTTGGTGATGACATAGTTACTATATGTTAAGTTTGTTACTGGTTTCACCCATCTGAAAAGCAATATTTTGTTTCACTCCTAAGATTAAAGTACATTTAAAGAGGAAGTAAAGCCAAACCAAAACAAAACAAAAAAAAAATACAACCTGAAAGACAAAGGCATAATGAGCTAGTATGCATAGCATACTAGCTCATTATGAATTACTTACCTGAGATCGAAGCCCCCGCAGTGGCCCTCGTTCCTCTCCTCCACCGCTGCCATCTCACTTCCTTGTATCGCGGCTCCGGCGCTGTGACTGGCCGGAGCCGCAATAACGTCACTCCCACGCATGCACGCGAGAGCCGTCGGGGACGACACGATCCCATTGAGAAATGGCACGCTCAGTGCGCCTGCGCCATTGTCTACGGCGCGAATGCGCCATAGAAATTGGTGCTGTCTTTCTTGCAAATATCTCCTTAACCGTGTGGGTTAAGGAGATATTTCTTGAACCTACAGGTAAGCCTTAATCTAGGCTTACCTGTAGGTCTAAGTGGTCTGTGAGGCCGGATTCACACTTGTGCGTTGCGTTTTTGAGCTCCAGTTTCTTTGCCAAGTTCTCAAACAGTTGTTCAGCGGTTCCTTTGCGTTTTAGCTGTGGATTTGCTGACCTGGGAGAGGGGAGGGAAGTCTTATCATGAGGGGGAACTCCACGCCAAATTTTAAATAAAAAAACGGCATGGGTTCCCCTCCATGAGCATACCAAGCCCTTAGGTCTGGTATGGATTTTGGGGGGACCCCCACGCCGTTTTTTCGGCGTAGGGGGTTCCCCTTTATCTCCATACCAGACCGAAGGGCCTGGTATGCTCCTGAAGGGATAACCAATGCCGTTTTTTTATTTAAATTTGGCGTGGAGTTCTCCCGCAAGATTCATACCAAACTCAGTGCCTGGTATTGGCGGGGATCCAAGTCGGATCCCCTTTCATTGAAAGGGCTTTAAGTCACAGGGCAAAGTCGGATCCAAAGTAAGACAAGTGTCGTGTCGCACAAGTGTGAACCTGGCCTCAAGGTGTAAAAAAAAAAGAAAAAAAGGCAATGTAGGCCCACCACCTGATTCTCATCAGGCCTATAAGCTCTGAAATGTTTTGAAAAAAAATTACATGCAGACCCTCTAAATTTCATACCAGGCTCTATACCCCTATTCATTCACAAAAAAATGTAAATATACACACACACTTTTGACAAGTCGTATATTAAACCCCCCTCCCAAAAAAGTCCCATGATGTAAATTCACCATCAGTCACATTGTCCAGCAATGCAGATCCTTGTCAATCATGATGAAAGATGACACATTAAAGGATAAAAACCCTCTGGCCACTGACATGATCTGCTTCCTTACCGGAAATCTGATGTCCCATTCAACATTGCGAATTGTAAAAGGAGGACAAGTTATTTAACTCTCCCCCAAGCCATCCAAAACTAAATTAAAAATTTTGGTCATACTTACATTTTGAAGTGATTATAAAGCAAGTTCTTTTTTTATTAAAATAATAAACATGTATACTTGCCTGCTCTGTGCAATGGGTTAGCACAGAGCAGCCCTGATCCTCCTTCTTGGGTCCCCCGCTAGCACTCCTAGCTCCTCCTCTTTAGCCAGTGCCCACCATAGAAAGCCACTTTCTATGGGGGTACTCGTGTGGGCTCAGTCCCAAGCCATCCTGTCTGCATCCATAGACACAGACATTATGGCTCGGCATCGCCCCTCTTTTCCCACATCACAGGATTTGATTGACAGAAGCGGGAGCCAATGCCTCCCGCCGCTATCAATCTCCCCAGTGAGAGAGCTGAGAGAGCCACTGTTCTCGTGCACAGGACTGGATTTAAGAATGGGCTCAGGTAAGTTTAGGGGGGGGGGGGGATCCTCTGGCAGAGAAGGTTTTTTACCTTAATGCACAGAAAAACCTTAGGAATTATAACCACTTTAAACCTGGACCCAATGAAGCTTTTTTTTGAAGCTCTGTAATCATTAATAAATCATCATATATATTTTCTTAAAGCAAACAGTGTGAGAATCTGAATTTATTTGATGTCAGTCTTTTGCAATCTACTGCACAACAGATCTTAGAGAGGGGCAAGGAAAAGTAGAAAAGGAGGAGAGAGCAGTGACACAGAAGATGACACAGAAGATGACACAGAAGATGAGCTCATCAGGGTGCTGCTTTTTCTTTCACTGTCCAGTCACAAGGTGTGGGTAGGGAGGAAACCTGTTAGTGTAAGTGAATCTGTAGCAGGGAAAGATCAGGTTCTCTCTGCAGAACACAGAACTGTGCTGTGTGGCAGAGCAGTATAAATCTCAGGTAGAGACAGATGAAAAAAATCTTTGGCAGGTAAAACAGTTCTTACTAAACGCACCTTTAAATTAAAAAAAGATGTATACTAACTGGTAAAGAGTTCCTCTGTTCATTCCAGTTTCTTTTCTCATCTACACTCCTACAGCTTTTAGACACTCTGCTGTCACCAAGCTTTGCACAGAAGATAAGAGAGAAGATTGATGACTCTGGTGATCACACACTCAGTTTCTATAATGTGTCTTCTATTCATCCAGAAACATTGGGCACCACTCATATCTCTGTCATTACCAAAGATGGGAGTTCTGTTTCTGTCACAAGCTCCATCAATCATGTGTAAGAATTGAATTTTTCATTTGCTTATATATTTTTTGGGAGAGAAGAAATCAACTCTTTCTGATTTAATGTGCAAAATTATTATATTTGCATATTAACTATTTTTTAATTTCCGGATCAGGGTTGACAAGCATCTATAAATTCGAAGAAAGCCCAAAAAAAAAAAAAAAAAAATTATTTGGGCTGTCTGGGAAGAAATGTAACTTCTATTTATTGCCTGCTGTCTCCTTCCTGACTACATACTGTATATAATTACTTATAGGCCTTGTTCACCTTCTCCAAATTTGTTTCAAATAATATCTCAGAACATATTATTGGTCTCTGGTCATCTTTGGGAGCAAATCAGTGGTCTCCAGTCAAATGTGGGAGCAAGTTAGTGGATTCAAATCATCTTTGGCAGCAAGTCAGTGGTATTTGGTAATTTTTGTGAGCATGTTAGTGGTCTCTCTCTATTCATCTTTGGCAGCAAGTCAGTGGTATCTGGTCATCTTTAGGGGAAAGTCACTGGTCACTTTGAGACTATGTCAACTCTGAAGCCCTGTACACACGGCCGTGATACTCGTCAGGAAAAAAACGTTGTTTTTCCTGACGAGAATCTTGACAAGAAACTTGTCCCGGCCGAGTGTACACACGTACGATTCAAAAGAACCGCCGTTCTTTTGAATGGCACGAAAGCGGTGACGTCATCGACTAGGACGAGTGTGTGCTCGTCACATTCAATGCCGTCGCCGCCATCTTGCTACACCCTATGCCTATGCCTAGGAAGCTACCGCGCATGCGTCAAAGTCATTTCGAGCATGCGCGGGTTTCCACGGCGACAGGTAAGTGTACACACGCTCTGGTTTCTCGTCGAGAAACAGGCCGACAAGATTCTCGACGAGAAAAAAGACCACAGGTCATCTTTTTTCTCGTCGGGGAATCTGGGCAGTTTTCTTGACGAGAAAACTGAAACCCGCGTACATAAAACCGGTCGTGTGTACGCGGCCTGAGATTATATCAGTGGTCTCTAGTCATCTGTGAGAGAAAGCCAAAGCTCTCTAATCATGTTGGATATAATTTCAGTGTTCTCTAGTCATCTTTGTGAGCGTGCCAGTGGTCTCTAGTTATTTTTATTAGCATCCCTGTGGTCTCTAGTCTTCTTTAGGAGAATATCAGTGGTCTCTAGTCGTTTTTCGAGCACGTCACTGACTCCTAGTTATCTTTGAGAGCATGTCAATGGTTTCTAGTGCTTTTTCCCAGAATAGCAGTTGCTATGTTTGATCTCTGATAGCATATCCGTGGTTTTAAATGGTTCTTGCACCATAAAGCCCTGTACACACGGGCGGGAATCCCGTCTATTTGAAAACCGTCGGTTTTCCTGACCAGATTCCTGCCAAGCTTGCCTTGCCAAGCCCTGTGTACAGACGGCCACTCAAAAGAACCGCCGTTCTTTTGAATGGCAAGAACGCGGTGGTATCATCGACTACGACGAGCCGGCGCTCGTCACATTCGATGCCGTCGCCGCCATCTTGCTACACCCCACACTAAACTTGTATGCTACCGCGCATGCGTCAAAGTCTTATCGAGCATGCGCGGGTTTACCTCTGACAGGTAAGCATACAGACGACCGGTTTTCTCGGCAGGAAACACTCTCCCGGGAATCCCGACGGAAAAATAGAGAGCAGGTTCTCTATTTTTCCCGGGCAGTTTTCCTGTCGGGAAAACTGCTAGGGAGCATACACACGGCCAGGATTCCTGGCCAAATGCTCTCCTGGCAGTTTTCCTGCCGGGAAAACCGGTCGTGTGTACGAGGCCTAAGAGTTGCCTATAGTCCTCTATCTCTAGTTACTTTTTGCAGTATGTCAGTGGTTTCTCTCAGCATTCTGCAGCATACTGACAGCTTCTACTAAGCCCTTGTGAAAGCTTCACTTACTTCTAACAATCTCTTGCAATATATCAACGGTCTTTTGTAATGGGTATGGTAAAACAGGGATGACATTTCAAAGTTTTACCATATCTGTTAAGATTAATGCCGCGTACACACGGTCGTTTTTAATGTCATTGAAAAAAACGACGTTTATCTCTACGTGATTCTTCTCAAGCCTGCCTTGCCTACACACCATCGTGAAAAAAGATGCTTGCGCAAAGCGCGGTGACGTACAACACGTACGACGGCACTATAAAGGGGAAGTTCCATTCGGATGGCGCCACCCTTTGGGCTGCATTTGCTGATCTCGTGTTAGTAAAGTTTGGTGAGAGACGATTCTGGCTTTTCAGCCTCGTGCTCTTTAGTCCGTTACAGTGTGACGAATGTGCTATCTGCATTCTGAACACTAGTTTTACCAGAATGAGCGCTCCCGTTTCATAACTTCCTTCTGAGCATGTGCTTTTTTTTCCCGTCATTAAAGCGTACACACGGCCGTTTTTCACGAGAAAAACGACAAGAAAATTTTTTAATGCCCATTTTTCTCGTCAAGAAAATCGTTTTTAATGACCAATTTAAAAAATTGCATTTTTCTCGTCATGAAAAACGGTCGTGTGTACGCGGCATTAGACTCACCTGTTAAACCTTATTCTTTTACTCATGCACAATTTTTGCCCCAGTATGCTTTGTTCTTTGAGGTGTTGAGGTAAGTGTTTTATAAAAACATTGTACCTCTTCATGACATAAAAAAGTCAGAGGGTCAGCTGTTAAAAGTTTAAACTAGATGATCAGAGAGGATCAATAGCGTGTCCTTTCAAGAATAATACCAGATCATTTATTCAATTGCACCATGCTTTTCTCCCCATAGAAAAAGTCATACACCCAGCTCCCAGGCCTCAATTGCTGGCAGGTATAAGGTCCTGTCACCTCACAGTGCTTTTCTATATATCCTCTCCTCGTTGGAAACCTTTGCCCTCCACCAACACACCCAAAAAGTTGGACACTTACCAATTGTCAATGACCAGACATTGACAGATGCATCTAAAAAAATTTGAATATCATCATAAAAGGTCATTTTTTTTTCAGTAATTCAATTCTAAAAAATGAAACTCATTATATTATATGGATTCATTACACACAGAGTGATACATTTCAAGCATTTCTTTGTTTTAATTTTGATGATTAAGGCTTACAGCTAGTGAAAACTCAAAAAATAGTATCTCAGAAAATTAGAATATTGTGAAAAAGTTCAATTTGTAGACTCATGGTGTCACACTCTAATCAGCTTATTAACTCAAAACACCTGTAAAGGTTTCCTGAGCGTTTAAATGGTCCCTCATATGGTTCAGTAGGTTACACAATCATGGGGAAGACTGCTGATTTGACAGATGTCCAGAGGCCAGTCATTGAAACCCTCCACAAGGAGGTCACAAAAGGTCATTGCTAAAGAAGCTGGCTGTTCAGAGTGCTGTATCCAAGCATATTAATGGAAAGTTGAGTGGAAGGAAAAAGTGTGGTAGAAAAAGGTGCACAAGCAACAGGGATAACCGCAGCCTTGAGAGGATTGTGAAGCAAAGGCCATTCAAGTATTTGGGGGATTCACAAGGAGTGGACTTCGGCTGGTGTCAGTGCTTCAAGAACCACCACACACAGACGTATCCAGGACATGGGCTACAACTGTCGCATTCCTTGTGTCAAGCCACTCCTGAAACAGAGACAATGTCAGAAGCATCTTACCTGGGCTAAGGAGAAAAAGGTCTGGACTGTTGCTCAAAGGTCCAAAGTCCTCTTTTTGCATAAAAGTTAATTTTGCATTTAATTTGGAAATCAAGGTCCCAGAGTCCGGAGGAAGAGTGACTTCTCCTCTACTCAAGGGACTCAATTTCCATGGTGGACTATGCTTTACTGAATGTTAATTCATTTACGAACTTTGAGTGTTATCAGTTATAGCACGATTTTTTCACATTATATTTTGTTTACATTTTATTGCTTATAGATTTAATAGCTCAAACACTTTGTTTATTGCACGATCCTTTTGGATCATTTGTCATCTTGGTTAATTCCATATTTGGCGTATTTATACTTTTTATTTTTTATTTTGCAAACATATCATTGAGCGCTACACTATTGTTTATTTGCTAGCTATTTGCACTATATGTCTAGTGAAGTGTCAGCCACCATTCATAGTCTCTGTGCACAGCTTCGTTATCCCACTCTATATGAGTTTCACTTTTTGAATAGAATTACTAAAATAAATTACGTTTTTGATGATATAATTTTTTTTTGATATGCACCTGTATACAAATGCTTGTCAATGCACACTTGTTCAAGTACATTCTGAATGGCACCCCAAAGCACCTTGCCAACCAATGTGTTGCAGCACAACATGCAAATTTATTATTAACATGCAGTACGCTGCCAAAGAGGTTACATCATGCTCATTCTGCATTAACGCACACGTGCTAAAGCATCAAAGTAGTGCGAATGAGCCCTCACCTTATCCTCTCTTTTTCATCTGTAACCCTTCCTTATGTCTGTTTCATCAGTATAAAGATCTTTGTTATGCCAGTTTGCAGAGTATCCATTATGCATTAATTTCAAGTTACAGGTATATGCTTCACTTTCCATATATGTAGTGGCAGAGTTTCGATTACATTCTTCTAACTTTGCAGGGATAGTTTAGTACCCATTTCATCAGGCTCTTAATTAAGAATTTAAGAATTTGCTGTATCGTATTTTTCTTTTGAGATTTCATAATGAACTATGTTGTACCATTAGGTTATTTGTTAGTGACTCAGAGCTCCTATCCCCTTCTTCTTTTTTCTTTAGATTTGGCGCAATGGTTTATTCACCAAGCACAGGGATCATCCTGAATAATCAGCTGGCAGATTTCTGCATTTCTTCTCTTTCACAGCCACTCAGGGCAGGTGAGAACTCTTTTTCTGTCTGAATTCAAGTGACATTAGAGGCGTTAAGGCCCCTTTCACACTGGAGTGGGAGGTGCGTTGGCGGTAAAGCGCCCCTATTTTTAGCGGCGCTTTACCGCCAATTTCGCAGCACTATTCGGCCTCTAGCAGGGCGGTTTTACCCCCGCTAGCGTCCGAGAAAGGGTTAAAAACCACCGCAAAGTGCCTCTGTAGAGGCGCTTTGCCGGCGGTATAGACGCGGTGTCCCATTAATTTCAATAGGCAGGAGCGGTGGAGGAGCGGTTTACACACACCGCTCCTTCACCGCTTCAAAGATGCGGCTAGCAGGACTTTTTTTACCGTCCTGCTAGCGCACCGCTCCAGTGTGAAAGCCCCGGGGCTTTGACACTGGAGACACAGCAGCGGCTGTTTTAGGTCAGTTTGCAGGCGCTATTTTTAGCGCAATAGTGCCTGCAAAACTAGGTTAGTGGTGCTTACCCAGCTCTAGAGGTGTTTTTTTTTTAAACAGAACACAGTTTATTAAAATCTATCAAGAAAAGTTACAGCCCACAGGAAAGCAGAAAAAATCAAATCAGGCGGTACAGTGAAATACATTGCAGATTGAAGACAATGTCACATGTTACAATAGGTCCAGAACTTGAAACAAGATTGGGTCACTTATGAGAGTTCATAAGCATAAACAATAGCATGTACTACACATATGAGCTGAGAGGAGGAAGTATGAGTACTTACCCACTCAAGGCTCTCTAAAGCCAAAGCCAATAATAATGGAGGGAGCGGGGAAGGAAGGGTTGGGGAAGGGAAGCTCTAGAGGTTTAGTGCAGCAATTTTATAGGGAGCTGGCAATGTGTTATGCAACTATGTACTGTAAAGTACAAAATCATTTGGTGAACAGACATTGCAACTGTGTTCTAATTAGGTAGGTTAGTCAGTCTGTCTATCTCTGAAGATACTATTTTTGAGGCACTGCAGTCTTCTTTTATCACCTCAGGTTTATAGTTTGTTGTTTTTTCCAAACTTATTGATGCGGTTTGTTCTAGCCTGCAGCTAGAAGATCAGTCTGTTGTTCCAGGGCCTTGGGTCTTTTAGGACTCCTACAGATGCAAAGACCTTTCTACTACAAGTGCTATTTAAGGCATTCCTCCATGTGGACCGGAAGCATCATGAAGTGTGTCTGAACTTTTTGCTGAAATAGAACTATGGTCAAACTATAAAATCACATATTTGATGTAGGCTGCCCATACCAGCTGGTCCAGGCTTTTTTTTTCTAATTACCCCATTGAACAATTTGTAAATACCAGTTTATCATACCAGTCAAACCGCTGAATAGGCACTCTTTCTTGTTCATACATCAAGGGACACAGAGCAGCATAGTCATTACTATGTGGGTTATATAGAATTACCTTCAGGTGCTGGCACTGGCAACTTCCAAAACAGGAAGTACCCTCCCCTATATAAGCCCCTCCCATCCGGGAGTACCTCAGTTTTTTGCCAGTGTCTAAGGTGTTGGCCAAGGTTAACATGTATTCATCTGGGCTTGTGTACAGGTTCTCTGGGCCTTAGCAAGCTATTCCGGATCCGACCAAAAAAGCTTCATAGCTAAACGGTCGGTACCCGGGCCTTGCAGAGAAGAGCAGGGTTTTGCCTGTAATGCCTCTCTTAGGAGGGCTGGACCCTGGGATCCAGAGCTCTGGTCATACCCAAAACCAAGAGGCTATCTGTGCAGGGTGCTATACAGGTCCAGGGGAGTGGAATCCTTGGGAACCCGGTCCCTGAAGGTCTAGTACAATGCCTGCCGTGAGAGGTGAAGTTTGGGCTTCTGTGGACCAAACAAAGTCCTGCGGCGGGGAAAAGGTAAGTGGGGGCCCCTCAGGAACTTGGTTCTATTGAGGGGACCCCCAAGCCTAATATGTCTTTCTGCCTGTTACCTAAAGGGTATTCCCGCTAATAGCTGTATATGCCTAAGTAATCCTAGAAATGTTTTTTCATAAGGGAAGTTTTAAAAAAACTGTAAACCTGGAAATGTTTTTTCATAAAGGAGGTTTTAAAAAAAAAAAAAAAAAAGACAAAGGTGCGGTACCTGTGTTTGTCCACTAGAGGCCGCTGTGGAACGTCTTTTTTCTTGGGACTATTCCTTCCATGGTGAAAGTCCAGGCAGATGAGTGAGCTCTCTATCAGGGAAGCTGCATTCCTCTGTCATGCTGCCAAGTAGTTTCCTTCCATCCCCGAGTGCCTGGTGAAACAGGGACCCTGGCTCCTCTCCCTACATGGCGCCAAGAGCGCACACGTGCACGCGCGCGCACACATGCTTTCCTTTTATAAGGTTTAGCTTCAAAAAAGGGGGCGGAGCCTGGCGGATGACGCGCTCTGTGCGCCCAGCGCTTCTGCGCATGTGCGGGCGTCCCAGCAAGATAAAAGGACTCAGTCCACGCTGCTTGCTATGGACACCGAGCATGAAAAGGAGCTGGTAGCATGGTATAGGGGCTTACAGCGGGCGGTTGATACAGGCATCCCCAGAAAGACGCATTAGTAGACACCCACTGATGTACATAGCAGCAAATTGCATTAGACTATTTCAGTAAGGGGTGTATTGCGGCTGGAATACCTCAGCTTTGAACTAAGGAATATGCCGCCTAAAAACTCCGAGATATACCTCTCAGGAAGTGTAGGGGGTCTCCATCGGGCTCTGAGGATCTGGAGCAGTCATCTGCACCCTCCTCCCCTGAGAAATCAGAGGTTAATACCCATAAGGAACCCCGGGAGTGCCAGGTACTGCGGCTGTCCTCAGTCCACCTGCTCCTGCATATATAACAGAGGAGGTTTTTTCCTCAACTCTGGAGGGATTGGAGCAGAGATTGGCTGCATTGATCGCTTCTTCTCTACAGGAAAGAAAGCGCGCCAGATCTCCATCACCTCCATTAGAGTGCCTGTTGGCAGAGCAACAGTCCCAGGAAGGGACCGACCTACCTGAAGGGGATCAGGAGGAGGTTAGCTCTGTTTTTGAGGAATCGACAGTAGATGAACCATTTTCAGCATCACAGACTGAAAGATTGTGGGTCCAGACCCTAACTGACATGGTTCGATCTGCATTTAAAATGCCTCTTGTTGAACCATCAACTACTGCTGTCTCCTCATTGGGGTCGCTAAAAGCTCCCCAGGTTAATTGCTCCTTTCCAATACATCCATTATTGGAAGGACTTATATACCAGGACTGGGAACATCCTGATAAACTATTTGTTCCGCCTAAAAGGTTTCCGGTGATCTATCCCATGGAGGAAAAGTTCACCCAGAGATGGAATGTTCCTACGGTGGATGCAGCCATCTCTTCTGTGAACAAATCACTGACATGTCCAGTAGATAATGTTCAAATGTTCAAAGATCCAGTGGATAAAAAATTGGAATCTTTATTAAAATCTGCTTTTTCCACAGCAGGGGCTGTTACACAGCCAGCAGTGGCAGCTATTGGGATCTGCCAAGCTTTAAAGGATCAAATGAAAATGGTCCTGAGGGATTTGCCAGACCAGCAGGCCCAGGCTCTGGCTGATCTGCCTAGAGCATTATGCTTTGCGGTTGACGCCATCAAGGATTCTATCCATCAGGCCTCCCGCCTCACGCTGTCTTTGGTACATATGCGTAGGCTTCTGTGGCTCAAAAACTGGTCTGCTGAAGCTCCCTGTAAGAAGCTCTTAGTTAGCTTCCCATTTCATGGGGAACGCCTTTTTGGCGAAGACCTGGATAAGTATATCCAGAAGATTTCCAGTGGTAAAAGTACTCTCTTACCGAGTAAAAAGAGGTCTAGGGGTCCATCTTTTAAGAGGACTACCTCTCCTATCCCTGCGACGTCTGCTACTAAGCAGTTCCGACGGCCTCCTCGGTCAAACTCAGGAGGTAAAAATCAGGGACAGCCACAGGGTAATAAAAAGCCCTGGATCCGAAGAGGTACTAAACCAGCCTCCAAGTCAAGCCTATGAAGGGCTGCCCCCACTCAAACGGGTGGGGGGAAGACTTCAGTTGTTCGCAGAGACCTGGCGGGAGACGATCAAAGACAGATGGGTGCTCGCCGCAGTAACTCTGGGATACAAGTTGGAGTTAAAAGAGTCTCCTCCGTCCCATTTTATGTGGTCAGGCATGCCAAGAGACCCTCTGAAAAGAGGGTCTCTCCTATTGGCGTTAGAACAACTATTGCTCCAAGGAGTAATTATGGAGGTTCCTATGGAAGAGTGGGGGTTGGGTTTCTACTCAAACCTTTTCACAGTCCCGAAGCCAAACGGGGACATAAGACCCATATTGGACCTAAAGAGTCTAAACAAATTTCTAAACGTCCGGTCTTTCCGGATGGAGTCGATCCGATCGGTCACCGCTGCCCTACAAGGGGAGGAATGGTTAGCCTCGATCGACATCAAAGATGCTTACTTGCATGTTCCCATCTTTCCAGGTCATCAAAAATTCCTACGCTTTGCAGTAGAAGGGCGCCATTTTCAGTTCAGAGCCTTACCATTCGGTCTGGCCACAGCACCACGAGTGTTCACAAAAATTCTGGCCCCACTGTTGGCCGATCTAAGAACACGGGGTGTAACGATAATGGCATACCTAGACGACCTGTTGTTGATGGACCACTCAGTTGCCAAGCTAGAAGTGGTAATTGTCGATACAATCAAGTATCTAGAGTCTCACGGTTGGGTCATCAACCTGGACAAGTCAGCCCTACAGCCAGTGAAAAACCTGGTATATCTAGGGCTACGGCTGGATTCAGACCAGAGGAAGATTTTCTTACCTCTAGACAAGGTATCCTCTTTGAGGGCCTTGGTCCGTCTGCTTTGTGCAAAAAGACAGCCGTCCATACGCCTGTGCATGAGGCTGCTAGGAAAGATGGTAGCATCATTCGAAGCTGTGCCATACGCCCAATTCCACTCAAGGAATTTACAAAGGGCCATATTGTCAGCCTGGAACGGAAAAGTTCAGGCTCTAGACTTCCCGATGGCTTTGTCCCCTTCCGTTCGGAAGAGTCTCTGCTGGTGGTTGATCCCCCAGAATCTCCAGAAGGGAAAACCCTTCAGCCCGATATCTTGGAAGGTGGTCACTACAGATGCCAGCCTTATAGGCTGGGGGGCAGTACTGGAGCAATGGTCTCTCCAGGGCAGATGGTCAAATGTAGTAAAAACCCTGCCCATCAATCTCTTAGAGATACGAGCAGCCCGGTACGCCCTAGTAGCCTGGACATCCAGACTCCAAGGGTCCCCTGTCAGAATTCAATCAGACAATGCCACAGCAGTGGCATATATCAATCATCAGGGAGGCACCAGGAGTCGTGCAGCCCAGAGGGAAGTAAGTCACATCCTGGAATGGGCAGAAAAGCATGTCCCATGTATATCAGCTGTCTTCATTCCAGGGGTGGAGAATTGGAAGGCGGACTTTCTGAGTCGCCAACAGTTATGCCCAGGGGAATGGTCCCTTCATCCCGAGGTCTTCCGAGCAATATGTCAGCGGTGGGGAACACCGGATGTAGATCTGCTAGCATCCAGATTCAACGCAAAGGTGGACAGATTTGTCTCCCGGACAAGGGATCCCCTCGCTTGCGGCTCGGATGCTCTGGTGTTCCCTTGGGATCAGTTCAGACTGATATATGCATTCCCTCCGCTACAATTGTTGCCTCGACTCCTTCGCAGAGTCAGGTTGGAGAAGAAGCCGGTAATCCTGGTGGCTCCAGCGTGGCCCCGAAGGGCCTGGTACGCGGAGATCATCAAAATGTCTGTGGGGAGTCCTTGGACCCTTCCACGTCGTCCGGACCTGCTTTCGCAAGGACCGATATACCACCCTTCCTTACTAACTCTAAGTTTAACGGCCTGGCTATTGAATCCCACATCCTAAAGAAGAGAGGTCTCTCTAACTCTGTGGTATCAACTATAATCAATGCCAGGAAGCCTGTATCCAGGCAGATCTACTATAGAGTTTGGAAGGCGTACATCACTTGGTGCGAGGCCAGAAAATGGCATCCACGTAAGTACGTTATAGGCAGAATTCTGGACTTCCTGCAGTGGGCTGTAGACAGGAAGTTTGCCTTAAGTACTATCAAGGGCCAGGTTTCGGCCTTGTCAATACTATTTCAAAGGCCCCTGGCTATGCATTCACTTGTCAAATCCTTTATGCAAGGTGTGACTCGTATTATTCCACCGATTAAGGCTCCCATATGCCCATGGGATCTAAATTTGGTTCTGTCGGTTCTGCAGAAGCAGCCATTTGAACCTTTGCGGCACATTTCCTTGGTTCTACTCACCAGGAAATTGATATTTTTAGTAGCCATATGCTCAGCTAGAAGAGTGTCGGAATTAGCCGCCATGTCCTGTAAAGAGCCATATCTGGTTATCCATAAGGACAGAGTAGTATTACGTCCTCACCCAGCCTTTCTTCCTAAGGTGGTATCGAGGTTTCACTTGAACCAGGATGTGGTTCTTCCTTCTTTTTTCCCCAAACCAAGCTCGGTAGAGGAAAAGTTATTGCATTCTTTGGATGTAGTAAGAGCAGTTAAAGCTTATCTAAAAGCCACTGCTCAGATTCGTAGAACGGATTCTTTGTTTGTTCTGCCGGAAGGCCCCAGAAAGGGTCAGGCAGCATCAAAATCTACTTTAGCCAAGTGGATTCGACAGGTCATAATACAAGCCTATGGCTTGAGAAGTAGACCGCCTCCGTTCAAAGTTAGGGCGCACTCCACGAGAGCAGTTGGAACTTCATGGGCAGTGCATCACCAGGCCTCCCTGGCGCAAATTTGTAAGGCCGCAACATGGTCTTCAGTACACACGTTTACTAGGTTCTACCAGGTGGACGTTAGAAGTCAGGAGGATGTCGCCTTTGGGCGCAGTGTGTTGCAGGCCGCAAAAGATCCTCATGCCTGATGGCGCCCAGCTTATGTATGGTGTATCCCACCCCCTCATGTGGCATTGCTTTGGGACGTCCCATTAGTAATGACTATGCTGCTCTGTGTCCCGTGATGTATGAACAAGAAAGTAGGATTTTTAAAACAGCTTACCTGTAAAATCCTTTTCTTGGAGTACATCACGGGACACAGAGCTCCCACCCCTCTTTTGGGGACACGTATTGCTTTGCTACAAAACTGAGGTACTCCCGGATGGGAGGGGCTTATATAGGGGAGGGTACTTCCTGTTTTGGAAGTTGCCAGTGCCAGCACCTGAAGGTAATTCTATATAACCCACATAGTAATGACTATGCTGCTCTGTGTCCCGTGATGTACTCCAAGAAAAGGATTTTACAGGTAAGCTGTTTTAAAAATCCTACTATTTGTAGGGTGACAATACTCTTTGATTTTGCAGTGAAATAACTGCAGTTTTGTTACCCTTGCTGCCCATGTAGCTGCTTAGATGTAGACACCATAGTAGTGCTATCCGTAAATAGCCATACCTATCTCCACCCTCAGCTAGGAGGAGCTTGCTCAGTGATCACCTTCTAACAGCATGCACGTGCAATCAATGTTGCTGTGTTCAGCAGGGCCTTCAGAGTGCTTCAACAGGGAAAGATCAGCACTAGTAATTTTCTGCATTGAGAGTTGCACCCTGCCCTTACATTAATCCTAACAATAACCCTAACAAAACATTTGCTTGCAAATGCACTTTTTTTTTACGGAGACCCTCTGTGTGCCTCTACTGCTGGTCTGTCTTATTGTAATGCCGCATACACACGACCGTTTTTAATGTCATTGAAAAAAAATGCATTTTTCTCTACGTGATTTTTCGTGTTTCCTCTCAAGCCTGCCTTGCCTACACACTATCATGGAAAAAAATGTTTGAGTAAAGCGCAGTGACGTACAACACGTACGACGGCACTATAAAGGGGAAGTTCCATTCGGATGGCGCCACCCTTCATGTTAGTAAAGTTTGTTGAGCGACAATTCCCGCTTTTCAGCCTTGTGCTTTTCAGTCCGTTACAGCGTGACGAATGTGCTATCTCCATTACGAGAACGAGCGCTCCCGTCTCACACTTGATTCTGAGCATGTGCATTTTTTTTCACGTCGTTAAAGCCCAGACACGGCCGTTTTTCATGACGAGAAAAACGACGATGTAAAAAACAACGTGAAAAATTAGAGCATGTTACAATTTTTTCATGCCCGTTTTTCACGTCGTGAAAAATGCTCTGAAGCCCACACACGATCATTTTTAATGACCATTTTAAAAAATGAAATTTTTCTCGTCATTAAAAGCGGTCGTGTGTACGCGGCATAAAAGCCAGAATGTCCTGCAAGTTAGGTATCCCATAGGTGAGTGAGTTATTTTCATTCATCCATCAGTTTGAATGAAAGAAGCTGACTCAATTCCCCCATCCCAACACCTAGTGTGGATGGGGGAATACTTCCCGCTGAGCTGTTATATTCTGACAGAGGGGAGACTTCCGTGCTGTCAGAATACACCGATCACCGTTGCAGGCAATTGCCTGCAGCGTTGATAGAGCAGGAAATATCCGACAGGGCAGTTGTACAGAAGCCGATCAGTAGATTGACTTCTGTACAACCACATGACCTATACATGAATCAAAATTCGGTCCCTGCTGAACTGGTCGAATTCCAATCCATGTATGGTCAGCTTAAGAGAGCCGCACAAGAGAGCAGTATTTAAAATGTATTTATAAAATAAAAAAAAAAGACAAAAATGTTTGTAAATGTATTAACATTCACAGGAAATGCAATTGGCCAAAAACCATTACAGATCCCATTTATGGAAATTTTGTATTTCATGGTTTATGTTGGAGCCACGCCGCTATATCTGAAAGACTTTCGGCAAACTTTGCACACTGCACATTGTGTCCTGATGTAGCTGCTGATTTAGGATATATACTGTGATATTAAAGGAGTAGTAAAGTTACATGTTTTTTCACCTTAATGCATCCTATGCATTAAGGTGAAAAAGCATTCGACAATACCGCCCCCCCCCCGAGCCCCCGTTTTTCTTACCTGGCCCCTCGAAAGTCCCATGCTCGTCCCCGTCATCCTCTTCGTTTTTCAGCCTGGCCGCCGATTGGCTACACTGCATGGATTGAAAGCAGCGCAGCCATTGGCTGGCGCTGCTGTCAATCACATCCAATGACGCGGCACGCCGGGGGGCGGGGCCGAGTGATACAGTCGGCGGCTATGGCCGCCGCTGTATCACGGGAGCGCGCCCGCAATCACTCCACACCATGCGAGCTCACTCGCATTAAGGTGTGGAGTCCTTGCGGGGAGGAGCCAAGACAGCCGCCGAGGGACCCCAGAAGACCAGGATCGGGGCCACTGTGTGCAAAACGAGCTGCACAGTGGAGGTAAGTATAACATGTTTGTTATTTTTAATCAAAAAAAAAAAAAAGCTTTAGTGCTCCTTTAATCTGAAGAAATGTGAATAATTGTGGGCTGTACAACGGGAAGAGATGAATCATGCTTTTGACTAGTGCTTGTACTGGAGATTAGTGACAGCTCTTATCAGCATGATGTCAGGCTGGGGTGGGACTGCATCTTGTCAATGTATTTGGAAAGCTTGCTAGGTCATCTGTCATCCACACACCAAAACATTGAAAACTAAAAGGCAGAAATTAAAACCTAACATTAAAAAGACTAAAGAATTATAGTAATCTAACAGTGTCATTTTACATTCATAAATACAGTCTTGGCAAGCATAAATGAACTGTCACTTTTCTGTTCTTGTACTGTAAAAACCAGATAAGATCCTCTGATAAATATTCCAGGAAAGACAACTATTTTACTGACAGGGTTATCATGGTTCAGCTAAGCTTGACAGGCTCCATAGATATAATACTATATTTTCACTGCCAGGGGAGCATTCCACCAAACACACTACTGCAGTCGGTGTTAAGGTTCAATAATGATATTAAGCATGACAGGCTTTTTGGAATGCAATTGCTGGTTCACCTCAAAGGTCTTCTGACAAAGGACAACCCATGAGATCCAGTATGCAGAGTCAGGCACTCTACATCCTCTGATGTCATCATGTGTACGGTAACTAGTGATGAGCCGAACACCCCCGGGTTCGGTTCGCACCAGAACCCGCGAACGGACCGAAAGTTCGAACGAACATTAGAACCCTATTAAATACAATGGATGCGAACGTTCGAATTCTAAAGTGCTAATTATAACAACTATTATGCATGTTATTGTCCTAAAAAGGGTTTGGGAACCCGGGTTCTGCACCAGGGGACATGTATCAATGCAAAAAGAAGTTTTAAAAACGGTCGTTTTTCGGGAGCAGTCATTTTAATGATGCATAAAGTGAAAAAAAAAAAGTCAAATATTCCTTTAAATATCGTACCTGGGGGGTGTCTAAAGTATGCCTGTGAAGTGCCACGTGTTTCCCGTGTTTAGAACTGTCCCTGCACAAAATGACACTTCTAAAGGAAAAAAAAGCCATTTAAAACTGCTTGCGGCTTTAATGTAATGTCTGGTCCCGGTAATATGGATGAAATTCTTTAAGAAAAATGGCATAGCTACCCCATGACCCCCCCCCCCTACCCCAGCCCATTACCAGCCCCTTTGGGTCTTGTATGGATATTAAGGGGAACCCCGCACATAAAATAAAAAAGGCCCTATATACTCTGAACAGCCCTATACAGGCGGTGCATACAAGACAGGGACTGTAGGTTTGTTCTTATGTAGAATCTGTTTGTAATTTTGAACAGGTACATTGTTGAAGTGTAGCTCCAGACCAAAAATCTATTTTTAAACTTTTTGGAAAACATAGGTAAGGGTTATCACCCCTGTAACATTTGTTTTGCTGTCTGTGCCCCTGTTCAGAACATTTCACCTCACTTTCCGGCCCAATGACAACTGTTTTTGAAATGTGGTGTTTTTCTTGAAACAAGGATTGCTGATAAAGCATCAGTACAGAGGAGACACCTTTCTCCCATATTTATTCTTACAGGAGAGAATTTTCCTTCCTAGTGGTAGATTTCCTCTCACTTCCTGTTGTCTTCTTGCGTTTGCAAGTAGGAGTCGTTTGTAAGTTGGATGTTTGAAAGTAGGGACCTGCCGTATATACTCTGCAGAAATAGGCCCCTTAGTTGTTGGTGTTGGCACAACACTGTAAGCACTCACAGTTACTCTTGGTTGGTGCTGGAACGCCCTGCTGTCAACTATTATATCAGGAATTTTAATTACATATAATTGTTGAACAGTGGTAGTAAAAATTGGGCCTTTGATGGTGGTGCTGGTGCCACAACACTGTAAGCCCTGACAGTTACTCTTGGTGGGTGCAGCAATGGGCCCTGCTGTGAATTATTAGATCAAGAATTGTAATTACATGCCCCTGTTGAACAGGGGCTGAAAAATTGGGCCTTAGGCACTGGTGGCACAACACTGCAACCCCTCACAGATACTGTACTTGGAGCACAGCAATGAGCCCTGTTGCAAAGTATTGCTTCAAAAATTGTAATTACACGCCCCTGTTAAACAGGGGCTGAAAAATTGGGCGTTAGGCACTGGTGGCGGCACCCATAAACAAAAATGATCTTCCAAGCTATCATCATCAATCGTATCATTGAGGACTCGGAGGAGGAGGATAGCCAGTCAACATAACAGCACAGGCACTCAGCATCAGCATCAGTCTTGAAGGGATGTGACATGTTAAAATCAATTAGTCTGTTATATCAGCATCAGGTGTGTGGTAGCTGGTGGTGATCCAAGACTGGTTCATCTTGATGAAAGTCAGTCGATCAACCGAGTCGGTGGACAGGCGCACCCTGTGATCCGTGACAAATCCTCCAGCAGCACTGAATGTGCGTTCCGAAAGAACGCTGGATGCAGGACAGGCCAGTAGCTCAATTGCATACTGTGCAAGCTCTGGCCAGTGATCCATCCTCAAGACCCAGTAAGCCAGAGGATTTTCGGTGGGGAAGGTGTCCAAGTCTGACCTTGCCCCTAGATATTCCTGCACCATGTTTATCAGACGCTGGCGATGGTTGCTGGAACCGATCATACTTTGGGGCTGCGGACTAAAGAATTGTCTGAACGCATCGGTCAGACGGCCACCTTCCCCACCGCTCCTTCTTTGACTGGCCGAAGCCTCAGCAACTCGTTGTCCAGGACCAGGAGTTTGCAACCTCCCAGTCTCTGGGAACGCGTTGCACAGACCTTTCTGCAAGGCCTCCCGGAGTTGTCTCATCCTCTGCTCCCTCTGCGACGGTAACATAAGGTCTGCAACCTTACCCTTGTACCGTGGATCAAGGAGAGTGGCCAGCCAGTAATGGTCCCTCTCCTTGATCCGAAGAATACGAGGATCCTTCCGCAGACTTTGCAGGATCAGGGAGGCCATGCAGCGTAGGTTTGCTGAGGCATTCGCTCCGGAGTCCTCTGGGTCACTAAGGACGACATGATCCGCAGCCACCTCCTCCCAGCCACGTACAAGTCCACTGGTTTCTTGGGACTGTAAATCATCCCTAAAAGACTGCTGCTGATGATGCTGAGTGCCAGCCTCCACCTCCATGCTGACACAATCCTCCTCCTCCTCCTCCTCCTCCTCTTCCTGTGCGATGGGTGGGACAGAAGGAACACTGTCTGGGTAAAGGGGGCCTTGAGAGGCAAGGAAGTCCTCCTCTTCCTGCCTCTGTTCTGCCTCAAGTGCCCTGTCCATTATTCCACGCAGCGTGTGCTCCAACAGGTGGACAAGAGGTACAGTGTCACTGATGCATGCACTGTCACTGCTCACCATCCTCGTGGCCTCCTCAAATGGTGCCAGGACAGTGCATGCATCCCTGATCATGCCCCACTGGCGTGGAGAAAAAAAACCAAGCTCCCCTGACCCTGTCCTGGTGCCGTAGTCGCACAGGTACTCATTGATGGCCCTCTGCTGCGTGTGCAGCCGCTGCAGCATGGCCAACGTTGAGTTCCACCTGGTGGGCATGTCACATATAAGGCGGTTCTTGGGCAGGTTCAACTCCTTTTGCAGCTCAGCCAGGCGAGCACTGGCATTATAAGATCTGCGGAAATGCACACAGACTTTCCTGGCCTGCCTCAGGACATCCTGTAAGCCCGGGTACCTGCCCAAGAACCGCTGCACCACCAGGTTAAGGACGTGAGCCACACAGGGCACATGGGTCAGTTGTCCCTGTCGGAGGGCGGAGAGGAGGTTGGTGCCATTGTCGCAAACCACCATTCCTGGCTTAAGCTGGCGTGGCGTCAACCACCTCTCGGCCTGGCCCTGCAGAGCAGACAGGACCTCTGCCCCAGTGTGGCTTCTGTCCCCCAAACACACCAGCGCAAGCACGGCATGGCATCTTTTTGCCTGCGTACTTGCGTAGCCCCGTGAACGGCTACGGAGCACCGCTGGTTCATAGGACAAACCACAGGAAGAGGCCATGGAGGAAGAAGAAGAGGAGGGGGTGGAGGAGAGAGGTGTGTCACAACCAGTAGTAGCATTTTGGAGGCGTGGCGGTGGGACAACCTCCAACACTACTGCACCTTGTCCTGAATCCTTCCCAGCTGCCAAAAGAGTGACCCAATGGGCCGTGAAAGAAAGGTAACGTCCCTGTCCATGCCTGCTGGACCATGAGTCAGCGGTAATATGCACCTTACCGCTGACCGCCCTGTCCAGCGAGGCCAAGACATTGCCTTCCACATGCCGGTAGAGAGCCGGAATAGCCTTCCGTGAGAAAAAGTGGCGTTTGGGAACCTGCCACTGAGGAACCGCACATTGCACAAACTCACGGAAGGGGGCCGAGTCTACCAACTGAAAAGGCAGCAGTTGAAGCGCTAGCAATTTAGCCAAGCTAGCATTCAACCGCTGGGCATGTGGATGGCTGGGAGTGAACTTCTTTCGATGGTCCAGCAGCTGGGGCAGGGAAATTTGCCTGCTAGAATCGGACGTCGGTGTACTGCTAGCAGAGTGGGCGCAAGTACTTGGCTGTGACACACCTAATTCTACACCTTCATTCCTCTCAGTGCATGTTTCAGAGAGGACTGAAGTTATAGTGGGGTTGGAGATCCCAGCTGATGCGGTGCAAGGAGAGGTCCGCTTTGTTCTTTGGTGTGGGTCTTTGAGGTAGGCTTGCCAACGAGCTGCATGGCAGGTCAACATATGTCTGGTCAGGCATGTGGTACCCAAGCGGCTGATGTTTTGGCCACGCGATATACGCTTGAGACATATGTTGCAAACAGCAGCTGTGCGATCTGATGCACTAGCCTCAAAAAAGGCCCACACCAAAGAACTTTTTGAATGACGGGCAGAGGCAGCGCCCTGCACAGGCGGAGCTCTGCGGTGTGATTCCGTCGGTGTACTGCCCTTACGCTGGCCACCAAAGGGCATCCTGCCTCGTTGGAGATGTGCCTCCTCCTCATCCTCCTCCTCCTCCTCTCTCCTATTAGGCACCCACGTGGAGTCAGTGACCTCATCATCCCCTCCCTCCTCATCACTGGAGCCAATCTGGCAGTATGCTGCAGCTGCTGGAACATGACTGCCAGATTGGTGTCCTTCTTGAGCATCCCCTCTGTCTGCTCTCACGCTACTGCCTTCCTCTAGCTGGGTTTCATCATCAGACCCTTCGAAACGCTGGGCATCCTCCTGGAGCATGTACCCAACACTGTGCTGAAACAGTTCGGGGGACTCCTCAGGAGGAGGACATGGTGGGTCTAGGGAAGGAGTGACTGATGATTTGTCTGACATTGATACCAGGGAAGACGACGCTTTGGCAGCTGCTTTTCCAGTACCCTGAGCCTGGGAGAGAGAGGATGAGGAGGAGGAGGAGGGCTTGGTCATCCACTCTACCAAGTCTTCGGCATGATGTGGCTCAACATGTCCAGCTGCCGAAAAGAAGGACAAGCGTGTCCCATGGCCATGTGCTGATGACAATGCACCGCGTCCACGACCAGCACTGTTGCCCCCAGACACAGAGCCTGCTTGCCCTCTTTTATTGCCTCCTGACTGTCTGCCTCTCCTTGTTTGCCTTCCAGACATTCTAATAGATGGCCTGCAGGGAGATGGGAAAAAAGCAATAAGGGCTACCTTCAGGTGTCCTTCTCTGTCCCTTGAAACAAGGACTTTCACAGTGAAAGAAACTGACACTCTCCCTACCTACAGTTTTCTGTCCCTAGAATAAATGTTTTTTTTTAATCACAATATAGCACAAGGACAATTCACTCACTGTCCTTACAGGTCCCTGGAAACAAGGACTTGCAGAGTGAAAGAAAAAAAACACTCTCCCTACCTACAGTTTTCTGTCCCTAGAAAAAATGTTTTTTTTAATCACAATATAGCACAAGAACAATTCACTCACTGTCCTTACAGGTCCCTGGAAACAAGGACTTGCAGAGTGAAATAAACTGACACTCTCCCTACCTACAGTTTTCTGTCCCTAGAATAAATGTTTTTTTTAAGCACAATATAGCACAAGGAGAATTCACTCACTGTCCTTCCAGGTCCCTGGAAACAAGGACTTGCAGAGTGAAAGAAAAAAAACACTCTCCCTACCTACAGTTTTCTGTCCCTAGAAAAAATGTTTTTTTTAATCACAATATAGCACAAGGACAATTCACTCACTGTCCTTACAGGTCCCTGGAAACAAGGACTTGCAGAGTGAAATAAACTGACACTCTCCCTACCTACAGTTTTCTGTCCCTAGAATAAATGTTTTTTTTAAGCACAATATAGCACAAGGACAATTCACTCACTGTCCTTACAGGTCCCTGGAAACAAGGACTTGCAGAGTGAAAGAAAAAAAACACTCTCCCTACCTACAGTTTTCTGTCCCTAGAAAAAATGTTTTTTTTTAATCACAATATAGCACAAGGACAATTCACTCACTGTCCTTACAGGTCCCTGGAAACAAGGACTTGCAGAGTGAAAGAAAATAAACACTCTCCCTACCTACAGTTTTCTGTCCCTAGAATAAATGTTTTTTTTAAGCACAATATAGCACAAGGACAATTCACTCACTGTCCTTACAGGTCCCTGGAAACAAGGACTTGCAGAGTGAAATAAACTGACACTCTCCCTACCTACAGTTTTCTGTCCCTAGAATAAATGTTTTTTTTAAGCACAATATAGCACAAGGACAATTCACTCACTGTCCTTACAGGTCCCTGGAAACAAGGACTTGCAGAGTGAAATAAACTGACACTCTCCCTACCTACAGTTTTCTGTCCCTAGAATAAATGTTTTTTTTAAGCACAATATAGCACAAGGACAATTCACTCACTGTCCTTACAGGTCCCTGGAAACAAGGACTTGCAGAGTGAAAGAAAAAAAACACTCTCCCTACCTACAGTTTTCTGTCCCTAGAAAAAATGTTTTTTTTAATCACAATATAGCACAAGGACAATTCACTCACTGTCCTTACAGGTCCCTGGAAACAAGGACTTGCAGAGTGAAAGAAAAAAAACACTCTCCCTACCTACAGTTTTCTGTCCCTAGAAAAAATGTTTTTTTTAATCACAATATAGCACAAGGACAATTCACTCACTGTCCTTACAGGTCCCTGGAAACAAGGACTTGCAGAGTGAAATAAACTGACACTCTCCCTACCTACAGTTTTCTGTCCCTAGAATAAATGTTTTTTTTAAGCACAATATAGCACAAGGACAATTCACTCACTGTCCTTACAGGTCCCTGGAAACAAGGACTTGCAGAGTGAAATAAACTGACACTCTCCCTACCTACAGTTTTCTGTCCCTAGAATAAATGTTTTTTTTAAGCACAATATAGCACAAGGACAATTCACTCACTGTCCTTACAGGTCCCTGGAAACAAGGACTTGCAGAGTGAAAAAAAAAAACACTCTCCCTACCTACAGTTTTCTGTCCCTAGAAAAAATGTTTTTTTTAAGCACAATATAGCACAAGGACAATTCACTCACTGTCCTTACAGGTCCCTGGAAACAAGGACTTGCAGAGTGAAAAAAAAAACACTCTCCCTACCTACAGTTTTCTGTCCCTAGAAAAAATGTTTTTTTTTAAGCACAATATAGCACAAGGACAATTCACTCACTGTCCTTCCAGGTCCCTGGAAACAAGGACTTGCAGAGTGAAAGAAAAAAAACACTCTCCCTACCTACAGTTTTCTGTCCCTAGAAAAAATGTTTTTTTTAATCACAATATAGCACAAGGACAATTCACTCACTGTCCTTACAGGTCCCTGGAAACAAGGACTTGCAGAGTGAAAGAAACTGACACTCTCCCTACCTACAGTTTTCTGTCCCTAGAATAAATGTTTTTTTAAGCACAATATAGCACAAGGACAATTCACTCACTGTCCTTCCAGGTCCCTGGAAACAAGGACTTGCAGAGTGAAAGAAACTGACACTGTCCCTACCTACAGTTTTCTGTCCCTAGAAAAAATGTTTTTTTTAATCACAATATAGCACAAGGACAATTCACTCACTGTCCTTACAGGTCCCTGGAAACAAGGACTTGCAGAGTGAAATAAACTGACACTCTCCCTACCTACAGTTTTCTGTCCCTAGAATAAATGTTTTTTTTAAGCACAATATAGCACAAGGAGAATTCACTCACTGTCCTTCCAGGTCCCTGGAAACAAGGACTTGCAGAGTGAAAGAAAAAAAGCACTCTCCCTACCTACAGTTTTCTGTCCCTAGAAAAAATGTTTTTTTTTAATCACAATTTAGCACAAGGACAATTCACTCACTGTCCTTACAGGTCCCTGGAAACAAGGACTTGCAGAGTGAAATAAACTGACACTCTCCCTACCTACAGTTTTCTGTCCCTAGAATAAATGTTTTTTTTAAGCACAATATAGCACAAGGAGAATTCACTCACTGTCCTTCCAGGTCCCTGGAAACAAGGACTTGCAGAGTGAAAGAAAAAAAACACTCTCCCTACCTACAGTTTTCTGTCCCTAGAAAAAATGTTTTTTTTTAATCACAATATAGCACAAGGACAATTCACTCACTGTCCTTACAGGTCCCTGGAAACAAGGACTTGCAGAGTGAAAGAAAAAAAACACTCTCCCTACCTACAGTTTTCTGTCCCTAGAAAAAATGTTTTTTTTTAATCACAATATAGCACAAGGACAATTCACTCACTGTCCTTACAGGTCCCTGGAAACAAGGACTTGCAGAGTGAAAGAAAATAAACACTCTCCCTACCTACAGTTTTCTGTCCCTAGAATAAATGTTTTTTTTAAGCACAATATAGCACAAGGACAATTCACTCACTGTCCTTACAGGTCCCTGGAAACAAGGACTTGCAGAGTGAAATAAACTGACACTCTCCCTACCTACAGTTTTCTGTCCCTAGAATAAATGTTTTTTTTAAGCACAATATAGCACAAGGACAATTCACTCACTGTCCTTACAGGTCCCTGGAAACAAGGACTTGCAGAGTGAAATAAACTGACACTCTCCCTACCTACAGTTTTCTGTCCCTAGAATAAATGTTTTTTTTAAGCACAATATAGCACAAGGACAATTCACTCACTGTCCTTACAGGTCCCTGGAAACAAGGACTTGCAGAGTGAAAGAAAAAAAACACTCTCCCTACCTACAGTTTTCTGTCCCTAGAAAAAATGTTTTTTTTAATCACAATATAGCACAAGGACAATTCACTCACTGTCCTTACAGGTCCCTGGAAACAAGGACTTGCAGAGTGAAAGAAAAAAAACACTCTCCCTACCTACAGTTTTCTGTCCCAAGAAAAAATGTTTTTTTTAATCACAATATAGCACAAGGACAATTCACTCACTGTCCTTACAGGTCCCTGGAAACAAGGACTTGCAGAGTGAAATAAACTGACACTCTCCCTACCTACAGTTTTCTGTCCCTAGAATAAATGTTTTTTTTAAGCACAATATAGCACAAGGACAATTCACTCACTGTCCTTACAGGTCCCTGGAAACAAGGACTTGCAGAGTGAAATAAACTGACACTCTCCCTACCTACAGTTTTCTGTCCCTAGAATAAATGTTTTTTTTAAGCACAATATAGCACAAGGACAATTCACTCACTGTCCTTACAGGTCCCTGGAAACAAGGACTTGCAGAGTGAAAAAAAAAAAAACACTCTCCCTACCTACAGTTTTCTGTCCCTAGAAAAAATGTTTTTTTTTAAGCACAATATAGCACAAGGACAATTCACTCACTGTCCTTACAGGTCCCTGGAAACAAGGACTTGCAGAGTGAAAAAAAAAAACACTCTCCCTACCTACAGTTTTCTGTCCCTAGAAAAAATGTTTTTTTTTAAGCACAATATAGCACAAGGACAATTCACTCACTGTCCTTCCAGGTCCCTGGAAACAAGGACTTGCAGAGTGAAAGAAAAAAAACACTCTCCCTACCTACAGTTTTCTGTCCCTAGAAAAAATGTTTTTTTTAATCACAATATAGCACAAGGACAATTCACTCACTGTCCTTACAGGTCCCTGGAAACAAGGACTTGCAGAGTGAAAGAAACTGACACTCTCCCTACCTACAGTTTTCTGTCCCTAGAATAAATGTTTTTTTAAGCACAATATAGCACAAGGACAATTCACTCACTGTCCTTCCAGGTCCCTGGAAACAAGGACTTGCAGAGTGAAAGAAACTGACACTGTCCCTACCTACAGTTTTCTGTCCCTAGAAAAAATGTTTTTTTTAATCACAATATAGCACAAGGACAATTCACTCACTGTCCTTACAGGTCCCTGGAAACAAGGACTTGCAGAGTGAAATAAACTGACACTCTCCCTACCTACAGTTTTCTGTCCCTAGAATAAATGTTTTTTTTAAGCACAATATAGCACAAGGAGAATTCACTCACTGTCCTTCCAGGTCCCTGGAAACAAGGACTTGCAGAGTGAAAGAAAAAAAGCACTCTCCCTACCTACAGTTTTCTGTCCCTAGAAAAAATGTTTTTTTTTAATCACAATATAGCACAAGGACAATTCACTCACTGTCCTTACAGGTCCCTGGAAACAAGGACTTGCAGAGTGAAATAAACTGACACTCTCCCTACCTACAGTTTTCTGTCCCTAGAATAAATGTTTTTTTTAAGCACAATATAGCACAAGGAGAATTCACTCACTGTCCTTCCAGGTCCCTGGAAACAAGGACTTGCAGAGTGAAAGAAAAAAAACACTCTCCCTACCTACAGTTTTCTGTCCCTAGAAAAAATGTTTTTTTTTAATCACAATATAGCACAAGGACAATTCACTCACTGTCCTTACAGGTCCCTGGAAACAAGGACTTGCAGAGTGAAATAAACTGACACTCTCCCTACCTACAGTTTTCTGTCCCTAGAATAAATGTTTTTTTTAAGCACAATATAGAACAAGGACAATTCACTCACTGTCCTTCCAGGTCCCTGGAAACAAGGACTTGCAGAGTGAAAGAAAAAAAACACTCTCCCTACCTACAGTTTTCTGTCCCTAGAAAAAATGTTTTTTTTAATCACAATATAGCACAAGGACAATTCACTCACTGTCCTTACAGGTCCCTGGAAACAAGGACTTGCAGAGTGAAATAAACTGACACTCTCCCTACCTACAGTTTTCTGTCCCTAGAATAAATGTTTTTTTTAAGCACAATATAGCACAAGGACAATTCACTCACTGTCCTTACAGGTCCCTGGAAACAAGGACTTGCAGAGTGAAATAAACTGACACTCTCCCTACCTACAGTTTTCTGTCCCTAGAATAAATGTTTTTTTTAAGCACAATATAGCACAAGGACAATTCACTCACTGTCCTTACAGGTCCCTGGAAACAAGGACTTGCAGAGTGAAAGAAAAAAAACACTCTCCCTACCTACAGTTTTCTGTCCCTAGAAAAAATGTTTTTTTTAATCACAATATAGCACAAGGACAATTCACTCACTGTCCTTACAGGTCCCTGGAAACAAGGACTTGCAGAGTGAAATAAACTGACACTCTCCCTACCTACAGTTTTCTGTCCCTAGAATAAATGTTTTTTTTAAGCACAATATAGCACAAGGACAATTCACTCACTGTCCTTACAGGTCCCTGGAAACAAGGACTTGCAGAGTGAAAAAAAAAAACCACTCTCCCTACCTACAGTTTTCTGTCCCTAGAAAAAATGTTTTTTTTTAAGCACAATATAGCACAAGGACAATTCACTCACTGTCCTTCCAGGTCCCTGGAAACAAGGACTTGCAGAGTGAAAGAAAAAAAACACTCTCCCTACCTACAGTTTTCTGTCCCTAGAAAAAATGTTTTTTTTAATCACAATATAGCACAAGGACAATTCACTCACTGTCCTTACAGGTCCCTGGAAACAAGGACTTGCAGAGTGAAAGAAACTGACACTCTCCCTACCTACAGTTTTCTGTCCCTAGAATAAATGTTTTTTTAAGCACAATATAGCACAAGGACAATTCACTCACTGTCCTTCCAGGTCCCTGGAAACAAGGACTTGCAGAGTGAAAGAAACTGACACTGTCCCTACCTACAGTTTTCTGTCCCTAGAATAAATGTTTTTTTTAAGCACACTATAGCACAAGCACAAAACACACTGACACTCTCCCTACCTATCCTTCTCTTTCCCTAAACTAAAGGAATCCAGGTTAAGCAAGAAAGAAATAACAGTCACTGTCCCTGCCTATGCTGCTCTATCCCTGCTCCGGAACACACTACACTAGGCCGCCGTGCTGGCGGCCTTTTATAGTGTGGGGCGTGTACTAAACACCCTCAGCAATAATTGGCCACAGGCATCCTGCCTGTGGCCAATCATTGCTCTCCTCGCTGCCGGCGCTGTGATTGGCCAAGCATGCGGGGTCACAGTGCATGCTTGGCCAATCACAGCGCCTGGATGACACTGCGATGGCGTAGTGCATTGTGGGCCGTTCGCGTCACTCGAATTTGGCGCGAACGGCCCAAATCGTTCGATCTTCGTCGAACGATCGAACAGCCGATGTTCGAGTCGAACGTATGTTCGACTCGAACACGAAGCTCATCCCTAACGGTAACCATGAGGCAGTGCTATCCTTAAACAGCCTTTGGTATTCATTGGACCCTAATGCCCCATACACACGATCGTTTTTCATGCCGTTAAAAATGCCATTTTTAAAAATGGCCATTAAAAATGATCGTGTGTATGCTCCAGAGCATTTTTAACGACGTGAAAAACGGGCATTAAAAATTTCGAACATGCTCTCTTTTTTCACGTCGTTTTTCATGTCGTGTTTTTTTTAACGACGTGAAAAACGATGGTGTGTATGCTTTAACGACGTGAAAAAAACCGTGCATGCTCAAAATCAAGTATGAGACGGGAGCACTCGTTCTGGTAAAACTAGCGTTCGTAATGGAGATAGCACATTCGTCACGCAGTAACGGACTGAAAAGCACGAGGCTGAAAAGCGCGAATCGTTGCTCAACAAACTTTACTAACATGAAGGGTGGCGCCATTCGAGCGGAACTTCCCCTTTATAGTGCCGTCGTACGTGGTATACGTCACTGCGCTTTGCTTGATCGTTTTTTAAAATGATCGTGTGTACGCAAGACAGGCTTGAGAGGAAACATGAAAAAAAACGACGTGAAAAACGGAAAGAAAAAAAATGGCAATAAAAACGATCGTGTGTATGGGGCATAAATGTGAATATTTACTTGTTTCATGTTTTAGAACCAACAAATTGAAGAAAATAAAATTAACATTTTCTCTCAGAATTTAGTCAATGCAATTGTTTTTGTCAAATGGTCTCAATTTGCTTGTTCTTGTCACTCCAGGACAACAGCCCCCATCATCCATGACCCCAGCCATTTTTCTGTCACATGACAAGAAGTCTCAACTGGTAATAGGCGGTGCTGGTGGAGTGAGGATCATAAGCGCCACTACACAGGTAAGTACTTTTACTATGTCTATTGGTAAAACACATGCATTAATATTTTTAGACTTGTTCACCTGCTCCTCCCCTCATTCATCTGATCTTAGCTCTGTTCAAGAACAACAGTTGCCTAAACATTCTTTACTTGCAGTTCCTGGAATATCTGATGGCTGCATCCCTCACCTTTTACTGTGGTTCCTTCTGCTAACCCCATTGCCACTGTTATATCCTTGAGAGACCTAGGTGCCAGTGGAAGGAACCACAGTGCGCAGAAGGGGACACAGGCATCCGACACCTGGAAATGTGTTGAATCTGAAAAGTCCATTGCTCTGCCAGAGAGCAAAGATCAGAAGAAAAATAGGATTTTTGTACTCACCGTAAAATCCGTTTCTCTGGCATCCATGGACTGACACAGCGTGTCTTATACACCTTTACACGTGGGTTATGTCCCTGCTTGCAGGAGAAGACCTAGGCAGAATGTGAGATGTTATACATACATTCTAAACAGCCAGAGCTGAACAGGCCCGCCCAGGGGGGCGGTCCCTCCGGCATAACCCTCCCACTGCAGTCAGCAGACCTCAGTTCGTAACAAAGCAGTACAAACTCGAAAAGAAGGGTGGGTGCTGTGTCAGTCCATGGATGCCAGAGAAACGGATTTTACGGTGAGTACAAAAATCCTATTTTCTCTTGTCATCCATGGACTGACACAGCGTGTCTTATACACCTTTACACGTGGGATGTCCCAAAGCAGTGTCAAGAGGGATGGGAGCAGTATAAATGGAAAACCAAAAACTTCACTCCAAACAAGGCAGAGCTCCTCAACGGAGGAGTTGCAACATCAAACAGCGGCCTGCAACACCTTGCGGCCGAAGGAAGCATCCGAATATGCAGCCACATCAACCTTATAAAACTTAGAAAAGGTATGAACAGACGACCAGGTCGCCGCCTTGCACACTTGTGCAACCGACGCTTGATGTCGGAAAGCCCAGGAAGCACCAATTGCCCTGGTGGAATGTGCCGTAACCGGAAAGGGAGGCGCCCGCCCCTTGAGAGCATAAGCTTGAATGACGGTTTGTCTGATCCACCTAGAAATGGTGGCAGACGAAACCGTTTGGCCCTGTTTTGGACCAGAGACAGCCACAAATAGTGAGTCAGACTTCCGAATAGAGGCAATAGCAGACAGGTACACCCGCAAGGCTCGTACCACATCCAAAGTGTGAAGCGCAAACTCTCTGAGATGCGATGGGTGAGGACACAAGGACGGGAGGACAATGTCCTCATTTAAGTGGAAGGCCGAGACCACCTTTGGCAGAAAAGAAGGTCGCGGACGTAACACCGCCTTATCCTTATGGATGATCAAAAAGGGCGACTTGCAGGACAAGGCCGCCAACTCAGACACTCGTCTAATGGAAGTAATGGCCACCAAGAAGGCCACCTTCTGAGACAAAGTCAAGAGGGGAATATCTCTAATATCCTCAAAGGGAGGTTCCTGGAGAACCAAGAGCACCAAATTCAGATGCCACGGGGGAGAGGAGGCTTGACAGGGGGGAGCACATGGCGAACCCCCTGCACAAAGGTGCTAACCAAGGGATGACCCGCCAACGGTCGCTGAAAGAAGATGGCCAAGGCCGAAATCTGACCCTTAATGGTACTCAAAGCGAGCTTTTGGGTCACGCCACGCTGCAGAAAATGCAGGATTCTGGGAACGGAATACGTTTGTGGGCGCCAGTCCAGCTCTTCGCACATGGCGATGTAAGCTCTCCAAGTACGGTGATAGATCTTTCTGGAGGAAGACTTCCGTGCCCTTAACATGGTCGAAATGACCGAATCCGAGAGACCTTGGTCTCTCAGCACCTGGCTTTCAATAACCATGCCTTTAAAGCCAGAAGGTCCCCCCGTATTGGTAACCGCCAGGGAACGTCTGCGACGAGACGTACCAGATCGGCGTACCAGTGACGCTGAGGCCAATCCGGAGCAACGAGGATCACCGGAATTCCCTCGGTCGCTACCCTGCGGAGCAGGTGAGGGAGCAACTGCAGCGGAGGATAAACGTATATCAGGTGATACTGACCCCATGGGGCCACCAACGCATCCGCCCAGGGAACCCTGGATCTGGCCACAAACCTCGACACCTTGCGATTGAGTCGAGAGGCTATCAGGTCCACATCCGGCGTGCCCCACCGTCTGCAAAGGAGTTGAAAGACCTCCGGGTGCAAGGACCACTCTCCCTGGTCCAGCGTCTGGCGACTTAGATAGTCCGCCTGCCAATTGTCTATGCCCGGAATGTAGACGGCCGACAGAGCCGGCACGCTTCTTTCGGCCCACCTCCGGATGCGGGCGACCTCGGAAGCCGCAGCTGAGCTCCGAGTCCCCCCTTGATGGTTGACATACGCCACTG
The DNA here is from genome assembly GCA_029206835.1 of Rana muscosa. NCBI lineage: Eukaryota > Metazoa > Chordata > Amphibia > Anura > Ranidae > Rana > Rana muscosa. The sequence continues at coordinate 890,430,331 of CM055116.1, read as the reverse complement.
CTGTGGCGTTGTCCGATTGGATCCTGATGGAGTGACCCTGTAGTTTCTCCGACCATGAGGAGAGGCACAGTCTGATTGCCCGTATCTCCAGCACATTGATCGGTAAGAGGGCTTCGTCCGGAGTCCAAAGCCCTTGGGCCGACAGGACTCCCCAGACTCCCCCCCAGCCCGTCAGGCTGGCGTCCATCATGATCACCGTCCATTGGATGGGGAGGAACAACTTCCCGGACCGAAGAGCCGGGGACCTCAACCACCACGTCAGGGACGCCCTGACCAGGTGACTCACCTGGATCTGAAGATCCAAGGACAACGGGGATTTGTCCCAAGTGGACAAGATCTCTTTCTGTAAAGCCCTGGTGTGCGCTTGGGCATAAGGAACGGCCTCGAAGGAGGCCACCATGAGTCCCAGGACTCTCATGCAAAAGCGGATTGACGACCATTTTCGGGACGTCAGCACCCGTACTGCAGACTGAAGTGTCAGTAGTTTGTCTGGAGGTAGGAAGACTCTTGCCTCCAAGGAGTCCAGAATCAGACCTAGATACTCCAGACGCTGAGTCGGGACTAGAACCGACTTCTGAACGTTCAGGAGTCACCCAAACTCCCTGAGGGTCTGACTGACGATAGTCACACTTTCTTCCAATTCTGAGCCACTGTCTGCTCTTAGAAGAAAATCGTCCAGATAGCCTACGATAGCAATGCCTCGCTGTCTCAGCAAAGCTAGGACCGGAGCAAGCACCTTGGTGAACACCCTCGGTGCCGAGGCTAGGCCGAAGGGAAGAGCCACAAATTGATAGTGGACTTCGCCGACCGCAAAGCGCAGAAACTTCTGGTGGCTTGCGCAGATCGGAACATGCAAGTAGGCGTCCTTGATGTCCAAGGATGCCAGAAAATCCCCTTGATGGAGTGTAGCGATCACCGTGCGAATGGATTCCATGCGGAACTTTTGCACCTTCACGAAGGCATTCAGGGCCTTGAGGTCCAGGATTGGCCGAACCCCGTCCTTTTTTGGAACAACAAACAGATTTGAGTAGAACCCCTGAAACCTCTCCTGGGACGGAACCGGCACAATTACTCTGGACCCGATCAAATCCTGTACAGCCCCCAGAGGGCTGCCCGACGGGCAGGAAGGAGAGGGAGATTTGAGGGAAAGAATCTGTCTGGGGCCAGGAGCGGAACTCTATTCTGTATCCTGAGGTGACCACCTCGCACACCCACCGGTCGGAGATCCGGGAGGTCCACCGATCCGTGAACCTGCGAAGTCGTCCCCCCACCCCAGAGACGGGCGGGGGCAAGACTTCACGCGGAGGCGGGCTTGGGAGCCGGCTTGTTCGGCTTACGCACCCAGGGGCGCTTGTGCCCGCCAGCCGCACTGTTGTCAGTCTGGGATGGCTTACCCGTGGACTCTGACGGACGAAAAAAAACCCTTTTTTGCTGGAAAGGAAGGACCCGGTTTACGTCGGGCCTCCTTACCCTTGATAGTTTGAGGAAGGAGAGTGCTTTTACCTCCCGTGACATCCTTGAGGATGTCATCCAGAGCAGCACCAAAAAGTCTACCACCCTTAAAAGGTAGATCCGTCAGGAGCTTCTTAGAGGCTAGGTCAGCAGACCAGCATTTCAACCAGATGAGACGACGCAATACCACCGCCGAGACAGAGGCCCTGGATATTAAAGGGGCCGCGTCCAATGTGGCGTCGCACACATATATCAGACCCTGCACCATCTGGTGGGCCAGAGCAATAGTGTGTCTGGAGGAAGGTTATACTCCTGCACAGTTTGGTGCAAAATTTTTGCCCATTCCGTGAGTGTCTGAGACACAAGGGTCGCCGCTACTACTGGCCGTAGGGCGGATCCCAACAAGGCGAACATGGCTCTACTCACCACTTCTGACCTCCTGTCAGTGGGGTCCTTAAACGCAGGAGTCCCCTCCATCGGGAGAATGGTGGCCTTGTTTAAACGGGCGACTGGAGGGTCGACCACCGGGGGAGAAGCCCACTTTTTAAGCAGGGCGTCTTCAAAGGGGTATCTAATAGACAAACGCCGCAGGACCACGAAAGTCTTCTGCGGCTTTTCCCAGACCTGGTCAATGAGCTGGTCAAAGAAAGGTACATATGGAAAAACCTTTTTAGAAGGCTTGGTCTTAAAAGAACCAAAGGAGACTGTATCCGCCTGAGGTTCTGCAGTCGCAGCATTTAGCTTGAGAGTGTCCCTCACAGCATCAATGAGTTCACTAACAAGCGCCCTGTCATTTACTGACTCAGAACTGGAGTCTTCCTCACAAGGAATGTCCTGTTCAAAACCATCCAAATATTCAGAGCTAGGGTCCTGAGCAGCAATAGCTAGGCCCATGTCTGAATCAGAGCACTCCCCTTGTGGAGATAAAGTGGGGAGAGGGCGCTTTTTTGCTCCCTTGTGCTCACACACAGCTTCCATCCTGGTCAGAAATGATTCCAGGACTGCCGACAACTGGTCCATAGGGACCGCAGGTGCTGGAGCACTGGCTGCTGCCTCTGGCATGTTAGGGGAAGCTGGTGACTCTGACTCCATAATGTCCCCCTCTGAGACCACCCACAGGCTGTGCTGACTGAAGTAGGGGAATGCCCAGGGGACCCACCAACCTGACCAGGACCGCTCGGCTCCGCTGCCCTGTCTCTCCGCGCCGCGCTGCTCAGCGTGAGTGAGCTGAGAGGAGAGAGACTGTGAGGAGATTTGCGCCGTTCCTGAGCGGCGCTAGAGGCCAAACTAGAGCTAGAAGAAGGTGCGGCTACAAGAAAATGGCCGCCGCAATGTGCTCTGGCGGACCACGGCAAGATGGCCGCCAATGTAAAAAACAGCACAGTCACCAAACATGGCGCCGAACGGCGCCAAGGCCCCTCACTCTCAAATAAACAGCCCCAGCGAAATGCAGAGCAGCATGAGCCCCCCCCAGGACAGTATGGCCCCCAGGCACCCCACACAGTACAGCGCCAGCGAAGTGCACAGAGAGTGACATTAAAAAACACAGGGGGAGACAGGGAAATCCCCCACACAAGAAACACACAGCATGTACTCACCTGCAGCCAGGAGAGACTACTTACCCGTCCCCTGAGGGACCCACTGGTGTGTTTCTGACAGAACTATCACAGTGCGGTACTGAGTAGCTGTCGGCCCGGTCCACCGCGAAAGATACAGCCGGACTGTTCTATCTTGAGAGGACCGCGGAGCTGGAAGCCCACCGGCCACCCCTGGAGTCGTGGGGCATGTCGTGAACTGAGTCTCACGCACACAAGGCGAGGATCAGCACGCTCGATGGTCGGACAGGGAAGACTACGAGGATATCTTGTACCCAACCTGTTGCCCAGCCGACAGTTGATAGAAGATCTCAAAAGAAAAAAATAATAGGAAAAAATTCCAAAAGGAATAAAAAATAGGTCAGGAGACTGGCTCCTAAGAGAGCCACGTCTTCTCCTTCTGCTAGGCAGAAAAAAACTGAGGTCTGCTGACTGCAGTGGGAGGGTTATGCCGGAGGGACCGCCCCCTGGGCGGGGCTGTTCAGCTCTGGCTGTTTAGAATGTATGTATAACATCTCACATTCTGCCGAGGTCTTCTCCTGCAAGCAGGGACATAACCCACGTGTAAAGGTGTATAAGACACGCTGTGTCAGTCCATGGATGACAAGAGAAAAACAGTGGGACAAATGAGAATAAACCCTGTCCTTTTGTAGGGGTGCTCTATTACATTTTTGTTCTGTAAAAGCCACTATAAGGGACTCTCCCCCTCAATCATCACAGGCTGGGGGTGAATATAACAATGGCCTGGAGCAAAAAGTGCAACTTGGAGGAGGGCCAGCATAACTGGGGTGGGCAGTGAGGCGGAGAGAATTCTGGTGATAGGGGGAGGTATTAAGCCACTTACCCGGATTGGTGGTTCCTGAGGGTTGGGGGGTGTCCTGTGGATGTAGAGGGGCGGAGGTTTCTTGTCAGAGCTCAGTCGGAGCTTTTCACAGAATCAGGAAGTTTTCTCCTGTTGAAAAAGAAAAAAAAGGACAAAGGTAGCATGAGCGATTTGGATGCCTTGTTGTCCCAGCTCCGAGCTGAGGCTGTGGCCAGAGGCGCTGGCTGGTTACAGGCTACTGTTTCTGACTTACTACAGGAGCCCAGCCAGGCCACTTCTAACTCATCTTCTGGCTCCTCACATGGTCACCCACGTGCTAGGAGGTCCAGGCCTCCTGAGCATTTTAGCCCTGAGGCGACATCTGGCGTCCGTAGACATTCTCGGATCCCTGCCAAGGACCCTCCGACTCCACCAGCCAAGCGGAAGCCTGCTTCGCCCAGCATGAGAGTCAAGAGGAATCCCCTTCCACGGCGGACCCGAGATGGGGGCGCTACATCTGAGGCCTGCTCCCACCCCCCCTCTACTTGCCGGATGGACAGCGCAGCTGCCTCTTTGGGCTCCCCACCTGTTAAGAGGGTGGCTTGGCGAGGGAGAGAGTGCTCGGCGGGTGCTGGCCAGGTGCCTGGAGCGGCCAGGGCCCCCAGTTCCGGAAGGCGTGGGCAGCGAAGATCCCCGGCGGTGTCCTGGCAGCATCGTGGAAGCGCTGTGGATAATGGGACCCGGTCGACAGCGCCAAGCATCCACGCAGAGCTCAGCGTGGATGCTGTGAGGAACAGGCCCAGAACAGCAGTCCGGCGCGGGGTGATGACGTCAATGAAGAGCGCCCACCGACATCTGGGGCTGGATCAGTCCTGCCTGCTTGAGCGGAGCGCGGAAGGACTGCGATGAGGATACAGGACTGGATGTTGGAAGGGGAGCTCAGCAACTCAGAGGAGGGTGAGATTCCAGAGGCAGTGCAGGGAGTGGGACTTGTGGCTGGATGTCCTGAGGGGCAGCAACAGCCAGGTAAGACTCATACTTATTTATTTTCTCTTTCTACTGCTGTCTCTGGCTTGGGAGGCTCCAAGGGCAGAATGGGGGGCTCTGGGGTCTCGAGGTGCAAGGGGGGTGGCTGCTAGAGTGGGTGATGGTGCAAGCTCACCTCTCCCTTCTGTTGCAAAAGCGCAGGCGGATGGGGTGGTGCACACTTCGTGCCTTCGGGAGGTGCTGGCAGCTGCGAGGCTGGCGCGCAGTCTGTGGCTAACTCTTCGCCGGTGGTGGCGTGGTCCATGGCCCACGCTTCCACCGCACCGGGGTCAGGTGGTGAATGTATCATGTTATGCCTGCCTTGGATCCGGGTGCAGCAGGGGCTGGCACGTTTGGTGCTGGAGCAGGAACAGGCGATTTGCTGGGTCCGCAACCGACGGCGGGGGCCAGTGCAGCGGCTATGGTTTCCGAAGCCGCTGCGGCTGCAAAAGGTACTGCTTGGGTGGATGGGGTACGTTTGGCGGATGCTGCCAAATGTGAAGTTTACGTGTGTTTTGATGGTCCTTTGGGCGCTCATTTGAAGCCGGAAGTGAAAGAGCTTATCTAGAAGGGTGAGTACATAGATATATTTTCTTTGTTGCCCTTAGAGAAGTTTAACTTGGACAAAGTTAAACCGGATGAAAGTAAGAAAGAGGAAGAGGAAAAACGGCAGTATCGGCTGATTCCCTGCACGTTTTCAAACTGCTTGCAGGCGTTTGCGATTTTGGCGAGCGTCATCCGTGAAAAGGCCCCTTTTTTGTTATCTAGACTCTATTGGCGAGGCGCAGTGAGTTTACTGTGGGGTTGCTTGGCTGTGTTACGATGAACAATTCCCGCCAATGGAAGGCGGTCTGCCCTTCTCTGCGGTGGGACCATAAGGACATCAGTCTTTGGATGAAGCTGATGTCATCTCCATGGAGTTTGGTTGCTCCCTTTCAGGCCGGCAGTCGCATGGGGTTCTGTGGCAATACAGTGTCGGTACTTGCAAGTTTGGAACTAAGTGTCGTTTCCGTCACAAATGTTCTGGTTGCGGAGGGTCTCACCCGCAGTCTCAGTGCTTTAAGCAAGAAAGAGGAAGAGGGGGCGACGCTGGAAAAAGGGAGGATGCCGGTGAAGGTAAGAAGGATGGTGCCTTTCCTAATGCGTTATCCTAATCGGGAGGCGGCTTCGTTGTTAGAATTGGGTTTTTCTGAGGGTTTCAAATGAAATTTGCAGGTGGTTCCTCCTTTGGCCAACAACTTGCAGTCTTCTAGATTACATCTGGAGGTTGTCACGGACAAATTGTTTAAGGAAGTTTCGTTGGGTCGCATGGCTGGCCCCTTTGAGTCTCTGCGGCTACTTGAACGGTGTACAGCAAGGTTTGGAAGGAATGGAGGAACCTGGTAAGTTAGGTTGGGGGGTGCTCTTGTGAGGAGGATGGGGTGCATCTGTTACTTTATTTTATCGGCAGGAATTTTGAACGCAGGGGTTTCGGTCTCTTCTATGTCACGGAAGTTAGCTGGGCTGGCTTTCATGTTTAAGTTGGCTGGGCAACGTGATGCGACTAAAGTTTTTATGGTAGGCAAGCAATGCGGGGCTACCGCGCAGGTCTTGTCTGCGGGGTCTTGTATGCTTGTCTTGTCTGCGAGGTTGAGTGCGTACAATTATTCTTCCCATTCATTCCGGATTGGGGCAGCTACTGAAGCGATCAGATGGGGTTTGGGTGATCAGGTGGTTCAGAGTATTGGGCGATGGAAGTCTGTTCGATTTCAGTCTTATGTTCGCCCTCATTTATTGTATGTCCGGGGGTTTCCTGCTGTTCTCCTCTCTTTCCTGAGTTCTTAACATATCCATGTTGTTTGTTATGGGGGGTTCTTTGGGTTTATTGGGGGGTGCTATATTCCCTCCTCCCTTCTTTTTTCCTTTCTTTCAGATTCAGAGGCATGCCTGGTGTGGATCCTGGGTCACTCGTATGTTTATTGGGGTGCCAGGAGGGCTGAGGTACGGGAGGGGGGTAGGCTGTGGAGTTTCTCCAGGGAAGAGGTCATAGTCTGATAGCTTGGCATTCCAAGAATGCTATGGTATAGGGTCGTGCCTGAAATGCACAGGTATTCTAGATTGGACAGGCCCCCTGATGTGGTTCTATTGCACGTGGGGGGTAATGACCTTGGTATGCGTTGCTCACGTGAACTAATCAGGGACATTACATTTAATTTTTTTGTGGCATAAGTTGTTTTTTCCAGATACCATCTTTGTGTGGTCCGATATAGTGACCAGGTCAGCTTGGTGTTTGGCTCTCTCTCCTGAAGGAATTAACAGAGCCAGGGTCAGGTCAACAAGGCAGTAGCCAAGTTTTTTGTACGTAATGGGGGCTTGGCGATCCGTCATTGGGAGTTGGAGGATGAGACATGGGACGGTGTTCATCTGAATGCCGATGGCATTGACCTATGGCAGTTGGGTTTGCAGGATGGTATCTAGCGGGCCTTCCGAGTTTGGAGGGCGACACGAATGTAAGGTGTCACATGGGCCTTTATGGGGTGATAGATACAACCGGTTGGTCGAGAAAAAAATGCCCTTCAAAGACCTTAGACTGGGTAGGTTAAGCTGAGGTTTTTTGGTTTAATGGTTATGTAAAAAATGTATTATATGCATTACGATTGTTTATGTTGTGATTTGTATTTCATTTGTTGTAAAAAAAAAAAAGGCTGCTTTGGCCATTCGACTCCAAAATTAATATGTGTTGTCTGGTCAATCTGGGGGGGGGGGGGGGTGAAGGAATGGGGTGTTGGTTGTTTCATTTTACAGGAAGCGAGAGCCTCAGCAATCTGCACATCCCTCAGTCATGAAACAGCAGTTCTGTGATGATGGTAAGGGTCCTGTTGACCAGCCTGTCAGGCTAGGGTAGCAACTTCAGACCCGCTGCCCACCTGGCTCACAGTGGCAGGACCCTTGGCACTGTGGACATCTGATGGAGAGTGGGCTCCCCTGGGTCTGCATATTCCTGAATGGTAGCTCCTTCCCTTGCCGCCTGTGCACTGACTCTTCCAGTCATTGGTCATCCTCTGCTGGTCCTTGACAAGTCCTAATATCCCCCTAGTCCCAGCAGTGTTGCGATACTCATTCACCTCTGGACCAGCCTTATGATCTTCTTAATTTGCCTGGCGGTCCCTTGGAGAGTAATATGCCAATGCCGAGTAGACATCTTGACCATGTAGCACCGCAATGCCTCGATCCCCCTTGGACACTACTTAAAGGCTACTTCTATCCGACCTGTGCCAAAAGACTTCAATGGAAGTCGCCTCCAAGTCGGCTCCTCCTCTATATTGATGTGATTTGGATCCGACATTACAGGAAGATTATCCAGGCATTACTCTGAAAGTTGCATCCAAGTTGCCTCAAAGTCGTTTATAAGTTGCTTCAAAGTCCCATCAAGTTGCATCAAGTAGTACCCAAGTCGCCAGCAAATCGCCAGGATGTTGCCTGGCAAAGTCGCACCATAAGTCGCGGGCCTTTCATGTCGCGGCAATGTGAACCTAGTCTTACAATCGTTGGCTAATCTCCTAGCAACACCAGGCAGCTTGTCACCTCAAACCCAAAACAGAAAGAACCAGCAAAGCAACACTAGAGAGCCATGTATTTAACGATAATCATAGCCCAAGAGTCAAAATGTATTTAAAAAACACATGGGATATAGGGGTGACAATCCCATGGGGCACGTCTGTTTTTTTTTTCTTTCATTGCCCTGACATTCACTTTGCACAACCTGTTTTTCAGGCATTTCTGTTGTTAATATTGATATTACTAATATAATTACCATTATAGGCAAAAGTCAGCCATTTCTGTAAAATTCATATTTTATTTTGCACTTATTTTATTTATATGTAGCGGCCTCACCCCCGATCCCTTTAGTAATAAAACGGCTGGCTTGTCTACGGGTGTGTGGGAGGAGTGTGAGGTTCACTACGGCCTATGTCCTCTAGTGTGTAGAGGTGAAAGCCAACACTTGTTTTACCTTCGGGCCTGTGTTCTAGATGGAGCCTCTGCTTCTCCTGTGGAGATTTGACTGTCAGTAATAGAGCCCCACACCATAAAAAGTCCAACACTCCTTTATTCTTCTTGTGTAGTAAACAGTATCAGTTGAACTTTTGTATAAACAGACAGGGCGTGGATACGAGTAGGTCCAGGCACAGTGAACTCTCCTATTCCTTCTAGTGCAAATAGGCCTGGCGAACAGTCTCTGCCACCGACCGTGAGATTGGTCGCTGCCACCGACCGGGTGAACTGTTGAGGCCCCTGCCACAGGCCTTCGAGTAGGTCTCTGCCACCGACCTGAGTTGACTAGGTGTACCGCTGCCACCGGCCGTGAACATGAATTTACCTTCCTTGCTGGGTGGGCCCTTGTTGGGGAAAGACATCCATCCGAACGGTCTCCGGAGGCCCACCCGGCACTGGCAATATGCTGCACCAGCTCTAAGGGAGGGTCACCTCTCCGGTCCCTTACGCCCTGGATTCAGGTGCCCGACACCAGGGACACCTTAGGATATTCCTTCCCTCGCGGGACCCAGTGGAAGGTACTGGGCCCCAGGCCTTCGGTTAAGTACCTCACCCCAGACTGAAGGTGTCTGGGATGGAACACGAACTCCACGTGTACAAGCCAAGGGCGCCTGGACACCGATCACGGACAGCAGCCCTCAGGCTGAAGGTGCCTGGGACTCGAACCTCGCGGTGAAGATGTCCGCCCCCTTTATACCCTCTCCCAGCAAGCCCCGCGGGTTCCCCGCCCCGCCGTACAGCTGCCGCGAGAGGTCACAAAGGGTACGGCACTGCAGTGGTGGTTCAACCCCGGCCCAAAGCGACAGCGCCACCTACTGGGCCGCAGGGAACTGAACACCACTGATGTCTTCACACGAACGAAAACACAGCCCTACTCTACCAATTAGTGCATCTGGGTCGTACTACCACCCAGATGCTGCCCCCTAAAAGTACATACCCGCTACATATACATTAATGATCTTGAGTACGTATTTGTAGATTTGTTCTTCTCTGGTTTCTGGTAGCTATAATTTCTTCTTTTCTGGTCAAATTGTACTAAACCCCCAGTCCATACAATGTTTGAGGTCCATGACTGACCAAATAATTTTGATGTATTATTATTATACAGGATTTACTGTATACAGCGCCAACAGTTTGCGCAGCACTTTACAACATGAGGGCAGACATTACAGTTACAATACAATTTAATACAGGAGGAATCAGAGGGCCCTGCTTGTTAGAGCTTACTATACATATGATGCACCTACTGTGAAACAACTAGTAGTTTTTTGCGCTCAACTGTACTTGTTCTGCAAAGCTGAAGACATTTTGCCACTCATCCAAGTAGACCAGGGATATGCAATTAGCGGACCTCCAGCTGTTACAAAACTACAAGTTCCATCATGCCTCTGCCTCTGGGTGTCATGCTTGTGGCTGTCAGAGTCCTGCTATGCTCATGGGACTTGTAGTTCTGCAACAGCTGGAGGTCCGCTAATTGCATATCCCTGAAGTAGACTTTCATTTATAGTGAGTGTCCAGAAAATACCTCAGCATTTACAGCCAGACAATTTAATTTAGTCACCTTAATCTAATTAGCATTTAATGTGTCAACGCAGATGTGATTGTCCAAGAGTGTGAAGGGAGATGTGAACGTTTGTGAACCCACCCTGCTCTAATCACATTATTCAATCACTTGATGTTGTGAAACCTGGGGCATGTGCTAATTGTTCTAGTTACATAACTAAAGGTGTGAATTTGAAGGGGTTGTTTTTGCGGCTAGTGGACTTTAATGGTACTGTAACAATTAGGATACACATATATAAAACATATAAAGTTTTATTGAATTTGACATCAACAAGTTTAAAACATACATATTCAAGGAAACTCTGTCTGTCTAAATATGCTAGGTGTAACTGAAATAGATAATAATACAAGTTCACCAAGTCTTAATTAGTTTTATATAATATTAATTGTTACGGTACCATTAAAGTCCACTAGCCTCAAAAACAACCCCTCCAATTTTGATAGGACGTAGGTACCCCCCCCCCCCCACCCTTTTTTCTCTATTCCTCATATCCTGGCACTATATTTAAATAAAGGTGTGAACTGTTATAAAATTGGTGGGGTAAAAGAGTTAACAATCAGAATTATATGTATGTGATAGATGGTATTGGAGACCAACCCTCTGTTTAGGGGTGCTAATTTCAGCTTGACATTATTTATGTAGCGGGGGTCTAAATCTAGGGGGAGCACCTGGGTGGTAGTATGATCCAGGACAGTGTTTCTCAACCTTTTTCCAGTCGGGGCGCCATTAAAAAGTATTTTCATTCTTGAGGCACACCAGTCCAAGGCTTGGTTCATGTTACTGTGTGTCGCGGAACATGCGCAAAATCGCGCTCTGCTCTTTAGGGGTGCAATTAATTCTTAATGGTACCCCACGCATTGGAAAACGTGGGGTGCTTTTGGTGCAGTGCAATTTTTGTGGGTAGAAAAGCCCATTGAAATGAATAGGCTGCCATACACGCAGCCACACAGATGTGAACCAAGGGCTTGTTCTCATGTCAGGTTGGAGGGGCGGTAAAACCACATGGTTCAGCTGTTTTTACCAACCCCAACTTCTCCCCCTTTAGCTGCAGAGGCAGCAGCTGGGGGTGTACACATGCTGTGGCTGCAGCTGGAGGTATACCCAGGGTGAATGGGGCTGTACTGCAACCACCCCCAACTGTGTGCATTGCATGGGGTTGCGGTGTAGTAAAGCTGCATGTACGGTCTTAAAACAGGTGGTGAGGAGGCAACATAATGCCCCTTTACCACCTGTCAAATGCCTCTGAAAATCGATGTGTGGATAGATTGCTTTTCTGAGGCGTAGCATTCCTTGCTGCGATCACAAACAAGCCTACAAAAGCAGTTCTGATGGTATAGGAATGGGGAGGGGGCTCAGGATTAAAAGTAGCATACACACACACACACATACAGACACATGCACATACGCATACAGACACGTGTACACATGTACAGACACGTTTACATACACACACATACAGACACATGCACAGTCACACAGATACAGACACATGCACATACAGACATGTGTACTCACACATACAGACACGTGCACACACACAAATACAGACACATGCGCACACACACATACACATACACACACATACAGACACATGCACAGTCACACACATGCACATACAGAAACATGCACGCACACACACACACATACAGACACATGTACAAACACATGTACACACACAGACACACACACAGACACATGTATAAAGCCCTTTTTAAAACGAATCTAGCTCTTAGCACAGTACCTTTTCAGTTTCCTCAATAAACCGGGTACTGCACTCTAGGGGGAAGCAGAGAGCACAGCACACTCCCCTGCTCTTTACTTTCAATTTTGAGGCTGACGGAGCTTCTCATAGTGCCGATGTATAGTTCGGCAGGGGATCGGGAGATCAGGCTCATCTGACAGCCCTTCTCTCCCCTCATCCCGCGGCACACCTTAAAACCTCTGACGGCACACCAGTGTGCCGCGGCACACTGGTTGAGAAAGGCTGATCCAGGATGTACCAATCATGAGAGGGTTTAGACCATTTAAGTCGTGGAGGATTTTGGTAGTGTGCTGTTCTCCTTGACCTGTGGGTGGCAATGTTGTCCCGAGTCGAGGTAGAACCGCTGCCGTAGTGCTACACCCTTTTTGTCCTGCTCTGGCAGTGGTACAGCGGGGCGGGGAACCTGCTGTGCCGGCTGGAGGGAGGGCATAAAAGGGGGTAGACGCCCTCGCCACGAGGTCTTTTTGCTATCCCACACCCAGGCACCCTTGGCCTGGGTGCTGGCGGTCCGGAGGTCCGGCCCAGGTGTCCATGGCCTGGTCGGAGCAGTGTTGGCGTCCATCTCAGGCACCTTAAGCCTGGGGTGAGGTACTACACCGGAAGCCTGGGGCCCAGTGACTTTGACTGGGCTCCGCAAGGGTGGATGAGTCAGAGGGACCCTGAGGTGGATGGGGCCTGTATCTGAGGCGAGGAGGCCGGAGAGGTTACCCTTCTGAAGAGCACGGAGCAGCATCAATCCGTGACAGAGGGGCCTCTGGTAACTCCCTTGGAGGGACATCTTCCCCCTGACAGGGGCCGCAACGCAGCGAAGGTACTCCAGTTCATGTTCTCTAGAGTCGCTGGTAGAGACTCTGAAGATTCAAGTTCTCTCTCAAGCCGATGGCTGTAGCAACCGCTGGTGAAACCACAGTGGTTTAGTTTGATTGTTAGGACTGTGCCTCGACCTGCTCACCCCACCGTATTGAACTGTTTTATGGGTCCCAACCAGTTGGCTGACAAAGGACTGTTTATTCGTGTGCTATAATAAACAAGTGTTGGACCCTTATCGGTGTGTGGTACTCTGGTTAATGGGAGCGAAGGGAAGTGTCAGCACAACAGACTTGGCTTTTAAAGAAACACACAGGCCCGAGGAGAACAACAGGTACTGGCCTTCACCTCACCCGCTGCAATGGGGAGGACATGGGCCGTGGCGCATCTCACTCTTGCATACAAGATACCCCTAGACAAGAGCTATCGGATAACCGATTCACGAGAGAAGGGAGTGAGGCCGCTACACGTGGGGGCTCAGAAGTCCGGGATCGTGTGTGTTTTGACTATGGAACTGAGAACGTCTGTGTTTGAACTTCGCTGCCCGGAGGAGTTCCGAGTGGGTCGGCCATGTTACTGGCCAAAGTGTATCCCTGCTCGAAGTCGTGGACATGACCCTAAGACGGGAAAGGCCCATGCGGAAGAGCGAGAAGAGGGAGAAGTCCAGCCGTGTGACGTACTACATGTGGGGGCTTTTACTGCACTGCGCCATGAGGCACCCCGTAACTGCGCAGTTCGTGGACGGAGGCTGGTGAAAGCCAGCGAAAATGTGCAGATTATGGGAGGAGTCTGGCCATGTGGGGAGATACACGTGGAGACTCCGGCGCGAGGTCAGTGCGTGATGGAGCAGCAGATAGTCGGGATGACCTCAAGTTCCCCGTGGATTCCGGTTCCCTACCCCACGAAGATGACTTCTTTTGCTGCTCCCCTTACAGACACGGGGATAAGACTTAGACCCCGAGGGCAGTTGGCTCTGTACACTTGCAGAGACACGGAGGCCCTCGGCGTGATTTGTCCCGGATGTTCGGGACTGGTGATCCACCTGAAGCCAATCGGGCATTGCGAGGCATGCAAAGAGTTCTTGTTCGAGGTGGAGCCATCCACAGTAAGGCCCCGGGCCCTTCGCCTCAACTGCCTCACAGGTACCGCTACTCCGGAAGGAGAGATCCAGGCCTTTGCGGAGGTCCCCGTACGCACTGACCAGGGCGACGTGACTGCCCAACCAGAGACTGAGAAAGAAAAATCAGAGGATGCTGCTTCGGTCGCCACAGATTCCCTGCTCCCACCTCCGAAGAGGAAAGTCGGCCTGGTACAGGCGTCCTGTGGTCGTGGTCGAGCTTCACCCCGCCGCTTGCCGGGCCTGGATGGATCCGGTCGGAAGAGTCCTGGACATCCCTGTTCTTCCAAAGGTCCAGGTGAGCCAGGGGCTGGGACTGTGGTGTTGGTTGGAGGTGTCGGGAGTCCACAGTCGGTGGAGCCCGCCAGGCAGGGTGGTTCTGTGTCTACTGGGAACTACCTACCCGCAGAGATGTACGACACCTCCGACCTAGAATCGCTGGGCTGGGACAAAATGCCATTGCTTGCGCTACGTGCACCACAGGATCCGCCTATGTCCACAGGAGACAGTCCACCCCGGGCGGAAGCCCCGGAGTTTACGAGAAAGCCTAGTTCTCTGCTTGTCCTTCTACCACCCGCAGCATCACCCGTTCCGGTAGCGGGAACACAGCGCGCATCACTGCGGGCACCAAGACTCAAACTTCAGGAGGTAGTTAAGGTACCTCGGCATCCAGAAGCTATCGTTCCACCTGGAGAAGGTGAGCGGGCCACGATGCCACCTTTGGCCCGACTACAGCGGCTCTTTTGTCAGAGGGTTGCCCGTGAATATGGATGGGAATACCCCTATTTGCCTCGGGACTTACTTTTTGAAGTCGAGGTCTTGCGGCAGCGATGGTATGACGAGTTTGTCTGGGAAAAACTCAAAGTGCCTCATGCCCGCCGGTACTTGTCCTGTTCACCATCAGTGTCTAAACAATTCAGGGACTGCAAAGCGGAGTGGATGCTGGGCCGTCACATCCATGCAGACAGGGTGCTTATCTGCCGGAAGGACGGAGAGAACATTGAATATATTGTTGAAACTTTTGATAAGCATCTGAAGCCCCTGTTCTTGCCGCATCCGAAGTTTAACTTGTAGGAGAAGAAAGACTCCTGTGTGCTGTTGCACTTTTGTTTACTGCAGAACGCCCTTGAACACAAGGACTGTGCCCTAGTTTTTTATTTGGGCTTTTCTACTCTTTGGAGAAATGGGAGCTGTTTTTGTTTGTTCTCCCTTTTTCTTCATGCATCAAAGGCAAAGACTTTTGGGGTAGAATCAGAGTAGGGACACAGCCAGAAGAAGGAAGGTTGTCTGGAAGATTCAGCCAAGTGGCATTACCGCAGCACTGTCACCAGGTGGCAGTGTTGCGCAACGGTTGTTTTTTTTTTTTTACACTTGCCCCACCTTACTTATTTGAGTGAATGGGCCTCTCGGCTGATAGATCCATCCATTCCAAGTCACACAAATGTGATAGGATGTTGTGTTTTTTTTGTTTCCCTTCTGCAAGAGATCCATCTGTCAGGGCTACTGAGTATGGGGTGGTTCTTAGACAGTTATGGGAGGGATTGTATATGTGTACATGTTCAGATTGTTTATTGGAAAGTTTATTACTTTATGTTCCCCTTCCCTCAGGCAGGTCTTGGCACAAATTGGGATTTAAGTTTGAGGGATGGCCTCTGGGGTCAAGCTTATGTTACCACTCCTTGGGAGACACGGGTTTGCGCCAGACGCTGGGGACCAGCGTCAAATCACTAGGGGGAGAGTGTAGCGGGGGTCTAAATCTAGGGGGAGCACCTGGGTGGTAGTATGATCCAGGATGTACCAATCATGAGAGGGTTTAGACCATTTAAGTCGTGGAGGACTTTGGTAGTGTGCTGTTCTCCTTGACCTGTGGGTGGCGATGCTGTCCCGAGTCGAGGTAGAACCGCTGCCGTAGTGCTACACCCTTTTTGTCCTGCTCTGGCAGTGGTACAGCGGGGCGGGGAACCTGCTGTGCCGGCTGGGGGGAGGGCATAAAAGGGGTAGACGCCCTCGCCACGAGGTCTTTTTGCTATCCCGCGCCCAGGCACCCTTGGCCTGGGTGCTGGCGGTCCAGAGGTCCGGCCCAGGTGCCCATGGCCTGGTCAGAGCAGTGTTGGCGTCCATCTCAGGCACCTTAAGCCTGGGGTGAGGTACTACACCGGAGGCCTGGGGCCCAGTGACTTCGACTGGGCTCCGCAAGGGTGGATGAGTCCGAGGGACCCTGAGGTGGATGGGGTCCGTATCTGAGGCGAGGAGGCCGGAGAGGTTACCCTTCTGAAGAGCACGGAGCAGCATCAACCCGGTGACAGAGGGGCCTCTGGTAACTCCCTTGGAGGGACATCTTCCCCCCTGACAGG
The DNA here is from genome assembly GCA_029206835.1 of Rana muscosa. Taxonomy (NCBI): domain Eukaryota; kingdom Metazoa; phylum Chordata; class Amphibia; order Anura; family Ranidae; genus Rana; species Rana muscosa. Next base: position 890,413,820 of record CM055116.1, on the reverse strand, counting down.
GGCGCAACGCAGCGAAGGTACTCCAGTTCATGTTCTCTAGAGTCGCTGGTAGAGACTCCGAAGATTCAGGTTCTCTCTCAAGCCGATGGCTGTAGCAACCGCTGGTGAAACCACAGTGGTTTAGTTTGATTGTTAGGACTGTGCCTCGACCTGCTCACCCCACCGTATTGAACTGTTTTATGGGTCCCAACCAGTTGGCTGACAAAGGTTTATTCGTGTGCTATAATAAACAAGTGTTGGACCCTTATCGGTGTGTGGTACTCTGGTTAATGGGAGCGAAGGGAAGTGTCAGCACAGACTTGGCATTTAAAGAAACACACAGGCCCGAGGAGAACAGGTACTGGCCTTCACCTCACTCGCTGCAATGGGGAGGACATGGGCCGTGGCGCATCTCACTCTTGCATACAAAATACCCCTAGACAAGAGCTATTGGATAACTGATTCACGAGAGAAGGGAGTGAGGCCGCTACATTTATTTATTTTTAAACTTTGTTTATTTGTTTTCTGCAAATACAGCGTTCAAAAAGGCACATAAACGGTTACATCTCGTGTATAAAGTATAGCCGAATAAAAATATCACATCAGTGTAATACGTAAACCTGAGAACATTATTTACCCTGGGTCCTCAACGGAGGAACTCCATAACAAAAAGTGAGACAGGGTAATCCAAGTGGATCACCAATGGCGCCACACATTTTGTCCTTGTATCGTAATCAGCATAATTAACCAACAGCTGCAGTCACACTCACTCATACCCACATTCATACTCACATGTATTCACACAGCCATACTTACCCCACCACCCTCCCACCCCCCCACCCAAGTCCAAGACACAACGTAACCAACCACCCATCAACCCACAGACAGACCCCGGTAACTCAAGACCACAGTCCACTATGGCTGAGACAGGGGAGTGTCCTTCCAGAAGGAATCTGCAATATCAAGCCAGGGCTGCCAGATTTTTGTAAACTTTTTGGAACAGGCCCTGCCCTTATAGATGCATTTAAAGATGGGTATAACCTTATTCACCATACGGTACAACAGTTGGATATCCGGAGCAGAGGCAATTTTCCAGTGCAACAACACCAGTTTCCTGGCATAAAATAAGATTGTGTGTACTAGAGTTCGAGCATGGATAGTAGGTATAAATTCATTGAGCACTCCCAACAACCCGACCTCCGGTGTGTGAGGAATGGGTAGATTCAAGCAGCTTGACATGATTAACAACCTCTTTCATGCCTCTTGCAAACCAATTGTCCTTTGCTTTTAATCTAAATGTTGGAAACAGTTTTCTTTTCATGTCGGTAGCTGGATTGAGATATTTTCATATACATTTGCTTACATTCCGTTATCATCAGTCTAGAACTCCTGAAGTGTTTTTGCTGCTAAGTGTGCCACCTAATGGTGTTATTCTAATATAACAGATGAAAACATATACTGTATATACTGTAAATAATACAACTCATGCACTAACGAATGCCCAAAAATTTTCCTGACAGTCTTGAGTCCATAACTGGAGATGCCCGTATATACCTGTAAATGACAATAAAATGTATCTTTGCATAAGATTGGTGATTTTAAATGAACAATGGCAGGTCCAGATGCAGTGGTGACCCAGGTGCAAGCATCTCTTTTCTTCTGGGTAGGTATCCACACTGATACCATTGCTTTTGCTGACTGTTCCCCCTCATTGACCACCAACATAAGGGAGCATCATTCCTCTCACTTCCTTCAAACGTAAGGGAGAATTCTTCCTCTCACTTCCCGCAAACATAAGGGAGAATTCTTCCTCTCACTGTCCACCAACATTAGAGGTCATTCTTCCTTCCACTACCCACCAATGTATAAGTGTTCTTCACTGACCACAAATGTAAATCCACAATTTTTATTTCCACAGACCACCTCTGTGTGAAAAAAGTTTGAAGGTTTTGAAAATAAAAATACATAAATACTTGTAGCTGTTCTTCTACCCCTGCCTTTGGCTCACTTGCAGGAGAGACACACCACTATGCTACCTGCCCGTACCCTCTTCTGTGAAGAGGTTGAGCACTATCACAAATTAGGGTCCTGCAGCAAGGTTCTCCCTTTAGTTGGTTCCCGTCTCTTAGATTGTAAGGACAAGTCTTTATATCCCCAAGTAACTCCAAGGTCCACACCAGTAGCAAACTCCAACGTAGAGTTTATTTCTTTATATGCAGTCAATAGATAGAAAAGGGTGGATTGTGGACAGGACAGTAAAAGTTTGGATATAAGTCCAGGCACAAGACAAATTATGAATTCACTACTCGTTCCTCAAGTAGACTTAGCTCACCCGGATAGTTCCCTATGAAAGCGGATCCTAGCAGCCAAAGTGATGCTCGGACGTTTCTTTTGTTTTCCCTTTTTTAGATGCGACTAGCAGATTCTCTGCCACAGAACCGTTAATCCCAATCCTCTGGTGTTGGATAGATCTAATCCCTCCAGAGAGTTACCAGGCCCTTCTTTCTCCGTGAACTTTTCACTGGTCCTTCAGAAGGGTCCTCCCCCGGCCTCCTCATCTCAGAACGGGTCCCCATGCCAGAGGCACCCTGGGATTTCTCCTTCCAGGACACGGCCCCAGCTAAAGGTGCTGCGCCTAAGGTTGTCGCTGCAGCCCCAGGGCTAAAGGTGCCTGGGACTGATGCATGCGTGGGCCCCTGGCCAGGAGGGCCAGGTACCACGCTCCTGGACTCCGACTCCTCTCCACCTCCGAAGACCACCACGCGCAAGCAGCGTCTGCCCCTTTTATATCCTCTCCCGGCGTGCACAGCAAGCCGACCACGCCCACCACACAATTGCAGAGAGAGGACATCCAAGGCACAGCACTATACCAGCGGTTCAACCCTGGCCCATTATGGCAGCGCCACCCACAGGCCAAAGGGAACTACACACCAGTATACTACCTGCGGTAAAAAATAGAATGCCCCAACAATTAAGGTGGTCTGAGCCCAACTACAGCTCAAACCTTCCCCTAAATTTAGGTATAGCGGGGTTAAATTTGGGGACCCCGCTACATACTCTTACCTCATTCCTATCCGCAAATGTTAAGAACCCAGAGAACACTGAATGAATACAAAAAGTGTAGCTACTATACATAAAAGGAATGAAGGTAAGGATAATCTCACATGGATATACTAGAGAGCCTTCATTCCCCTGCTGGCGCTGAACCCTGCCTAATAGGGATGAGCTTCGTGTTCGAGTCGAACATACGTTCGACTCGAACATTGGCTGTTCGATCGTTCGACGAAGATCGAACGATTTGGGCCGTTCGCGCCAAATTCGAGTGACGCGAACGGCCCACAATGCACTACGCCATCGCAGTGTCATCCAGGCGCTGTGATTGGCCAAGCATGCACTGTGACCCCGCATGCTTGGCCAATCACAGCGCCGGCAGCGAGGAGAGCAATGATTGGCCACAGGCAGGATGCCTGTGGCCAATTATTGCTGAGGGTGTTTAGTACACGCCCCACACTATAAAAGGCCGCCAGCACGGCGGCCTAGTGTAGTGTGTTCCGGAGCAGGGATAGAGTAGCATAGGCAGGGACAGTGACTGTTATTTCTTTCTTGCTTAACCTGGATTCCTTTAGTTTAGGGAAAGAGAAGGATAGGTAGGGAGAGTGTCAGTGTGTTTTGTGCTTCTGCTATAGTGTGCTTAAAAAAAACATTTATTCTAGGGACAGAAAACTCTAGGTAGGGACAGTGTCAGTTTCTTTCACTCTGCAAGTCCTTGTTTCCAGGGACCTGTAAGGACAGTGAGTTAATTGTCCTTGTGCTATATTGTGCTTAAAAAAAACATTTATTCTAGGGACAGAAAACTCTAGGTAGGGACAGTGTCAGTTTCTTTCACTCTGCAAGTCCTTGTTTCCAGGGACCTGTAAGGACAGTGAGTTAATTGTCCTTGTGCTATATTGTGATTAAAAAAAACATTTATTCTAGGGACAGAAAACTCTAGGTAGGGACAGTGTCAGTTTCTTTCACTCTGCAAGTCCTTGTTTCCAGGGACCTGTAAGGACAGTGAGTTAATTTTCCTTGTGCTATATTGTGATTAAAAAAAACATTTTTTCTAGGGACAGAAAACTGTAGGTAGGGAGAGTGTTTTTTTTCTTTCACTCTGCAAGTCCTTGTTTCCAGGGACCTGTAAGGACAGTGAGTTAATTGTCCTTGTGCTATATTGTGCTTAAAAAAAACATTTATTCTAGGGACAGAAAACTCTAGGTAGGGACAGTGTCAGTTTCTTTCACTCTGCAAGTCCTTGTTTCCAGGGACCTGTAAGGACAGTGAGTTAATTGTCCTTGTGCTATATTGTGATTAAAAAAAACATTTATTCTAGGGACAGAAAACTCTAGGTAGGGACAGTGTCAGTTTCTTTCACTCTGCAAGTCCTTGTTTCCAGGGACCTGTAAGGACAGTGAGTTAATTTTCCTTGTGCTATATTGTGATTAAAAAAAAACATTTTTTCTAGGGACAGAAAACTGTAGGTAGGGAGAGTGTTTTTTTTCTTTCACTCTGCAAGTCCTTGTTTCCAGGGACCTGTAAGGACAGTGAGTTAATTGTCCTTGTGCTATATTGTGCTTAAAAAAAACATTTATTCTAGGGACAGAAAACTCTAGGTAGGGACAGTGTCAGTTTCTTTCACTCTGCAAGTCCTTGTTTCCAGGGACCTGTAAGGACAGTGAGTTAATTTTCCTTGTGCTATATTGTGATTAAAAAAAACATTTATTCTAGGGACAGAAAACTCTAGGTAGGGACAGTGTCAGTTTCTTTCACTCTGCAAGTCCTTGTTTCCAGGGACCTGTAAGGACAGTGAGTTAATTTTCCTTGTGCTATATTGTGATTAAAAAAAACATTTATTCTAGGGACAGAAAACTCTAGGTAGGGACAGTGTCAGTTTCTTTCACTCTGCAAGTCCTTGTTTCCAGGGACCTGTAAGGACAGTGAGTTAATTTTCCTTGTGCTATATTGTGATTAAAAAAAACATTTATTCTAGGGACAGAAAACTCTAGGTAGGGACAGTGTCAGTTTCTTTCACTCTGCAAGTCCTTGTTTCCAGGGACCTGTAAGGACAGTGAGTTAATTTTCCTTGTGCTATATTGTGATTAAAAAAAACATTTTTTCTAGGGACAGAAAACTGTAGGTAGGGAGAGTGTTTTTTTTCTTTCACTCTGCAAGTCCTTGTTTCCAGGGACCTGTAAGGACAGTGAGTTAATTTTCCTTGTGCTATATTGTGATTAAAAAAAACATTTTTTCTAGGGACAGAAAACTCTAGGTAGGGAGAGTGTTTTTTTTCTTTCACTCTGCAAGTCCTTGTTTCCAGGGACCTGTAAGGACAGTGAGTTAATTGTCCTTGTGCTATATTGTGCTTAAAAAAAACATTTATTCTAGGGACAGAAAACTCTAGGTAGGGACAGTGTCAGTTTCTTTCACTCTGCAAGTCCTTGTTTCCAGGGACCTGTAAGGACAGTGAGTTAATTTTCCTTGTGCTATATTGTGATTAAAAAAAACATTTTTTCTAGGGACAGAAAACTGTAGGTAGGGAGAGTGTTTTTTTTCTTTCACTCTGCAAGTCCTTGTTTCCAGGGACCTGTAAGGACAGTGAGTTAATTTTACTTGTGCTATATTGTGCTTAAAAAAAACATTTTTTCTAGGGACAGAAAACTGTAGGTAGGGAGAGTGTTTTTTTTCTTTCACTCTGCAAGTCCTTGTTTCCAGGGACCTGTAAGGACAGTGAGTTAATTGTCCTTGTGCTATATTGTGCTTAAAAAAAACATTTATTCTAGGGACAGAAAACTCTAGGTAGGGACAGTGTCAGTTTCTTTCACTCTGCAAGTCCTTGTTTCCAGGGACCTGTAAGGACAGTGAGTTAATTTTCCTTGTGCTATATTGTGATTAAAAAAAACATTTTTTCTAGGGACAGAAAACTGTAGGTAGGGAGAGTGTTTTTTTTCTTTCACTCTGCAAGTCCTTGTTTCCAGGGACCTGTAAGGACAGTGAGTTAATTGTCCTTGTGCTATATTGTGCTTAAAAAAAACATTTATTCTAGGGACAGAAAACTCTAGGTAGGGACAGTGTCAGTTTCTTTCACTCTGCAAGTCCTTGTTTCCAGGGACCTGTAAGGACAGTGAGTTAATTTTCCTTGTGCTATATTGTGATTAAAAAAAACATTTTTTCTAGGGACAGAAAACTGTAGGTAGGGAGAGTGTTTTTTTTCTTTCACTCTGCAAGTCCTTGTTTCCAGGGACCTGTAAGGACAGTGAGTTAATTTTCCTTGTGCTATATTGTGATTAAAAAAAACATTTATTCTAGGGACAGAAAACTCTAGGTAGGGAGAGTGTTTTTTTTCTTTCACTCTGCAAGTCCTTGTTTCCAGGGACCTGTAAGGACAGTGAGTTAATTGTCCTTGTGCTATATTGTGCTTAAAAAAACATTTTTTCTAGGGACAGAAAACTGTAGGTAGGGAGAGTGTTTTTTTTTTTTCACTCTGCAAGTCCTTGTTTCCAGGGACCTGTAAGGACAGTGAGTTAATTGTCCTTGTGCTATATTGTGCTTAAAAAAAACATTTATTCTAGGGACAGAAAACTCTAGGTAGGGACAGTGTCAGTTTCTTTCACTCTGCAAGTCCTTGTTTCCAGGGACCTGTAAGGACAGTGAGTTAATTTTCCTTGTGCTATATTGTGATTAAAAAAAACATTTTTTCTAGGGACAGAAAACTGTAGGTAGGGAGAGTGTTTTTTTTCTTTCACTCTGCAAGTCCTTGTTTCCAGGGACCTGTAAGGACAGTGAGTTAATTTTCCTTGTGCTATATTGTGATTAAAAAAAACATTTATTCTAGGGACAGAAAACTCTAGGTAGGGAGAGTGTTTTTTTTCTTTCACTCTGCAAGTCCTTGTTTCCAGGGACCTGTAAGGACAGTGAGTTAATTGTCCTTGTGCTATATTGTGCTTAAAAAAAACATTTTTTCTAGGGACAGAAAACTGTAGGTAGGGAGAGTGTTTTTTTTTTTTCACTCTGCAAGTCCTTGTTTCCAGGGACCTGTAAGGACAGTGAGTTAATTGTCCTTGTGCTATATTGTGCTTAAAAAAAACATTTATTCTAGGGACAGAAAACTCTAGGTAGGGACAGTGTCAGTTTCTTTCACTCTGCAAGTCCTTGTTTCCAGGGACCTGTAAGGACAGTGAGTTAATTTTCCTTGTGCTATATTGTGATTAAAAAAAACATTTTTTTTAGGGACAGAAAACTGTAGGTAGGGAGAGTGTTTTTTTTCTTTCACTCTGCAAGTCCTTGTTTCCAGGGACCTGTAAGGACAGTGAGTTAATTGTCCTTGTGCTATATTGTGCTTAAAAAAAACATTTATTCTAGGGACAGAAAACTCTAGGTAGGGACAGTGTCAGTTTCTTTCACTCTGCAAGTCCTTGTTTCCAGGGACCTGTAAGGACAGTGAGTTAATTTTCCTTGTGCTATATTGTGATTAAAAAAAACATTTTTTCTAGGGACAGAAAACTGTAGGTAGGGAGAGTGTTTTTTTTCTTTCACTCTGCAAGTCCTTGTTTCCAGGGACCTGTAAGGACAGTGAGTGAATTGTCCTTGTGCTATATTGTGATTAAAAAAAACATTTTTTCTAGGGACAGAAAACTGTAGGTAGGGAGAGTGTTTTTTTTCTTTCACTCTGCAAGTCCTTGTTTCCAGGGACCTGTAAGGACAGTGAGTTAATTGTCCTTGTGCTATATTGTGCTTAAAAAAAACATTTTTTCTAGGGACAGAAAACTGTAGGTAGGGAGAGTGTTTTTTTTTTTCACTCTGCAAGTCCTTGTTTCCAGGGACCTGTAAGGACAGTGAGTTAATTGTCCTTGTGCTATATTGTGCTTAAAAAAAACATTTATTCTAGGGACAGAAAACTCTAGGTAGGGACAGTGTCAGTTTCTTTCACTCTGCAAGTCCTTGTTTCCAGGGACCTGGAGAGACATTGAGTGAATTGTCCTTGTGCTATATTGTGATTAAAAAAAACATTTATTCTAGGGACAGAAAACTCTAGGTAGGGACAGTGTCAGTTTCTTTCACTGTGAAAGTCCTTGTTTCAAGGGACAGAGAAGGACACCTGAAGGTAGCCCTTATTGCTTTTTTCCCATCTCCCTGCAGGCCATCTATTAGAATGTCTGGAAGGCAAACAAGGAGAGGCAGACAGTCAGGAGGCAATAAAAGAGGGCAAGCAGGCTCTGTGTCTGGGGGCAACAGTGCTGGTCGTGGACGCGGTGCATTGTCATCAGCACATGGCCATGGGACACGCTTGTCCTTCTTTTCGGCAGCTGGACATGTTGAGCCACATCATGCCGAAGACTTGGTAGAGTGGATGACCAAGCCCTCCTCCTCCTCCTCATCCTCTCTCACCCAGGCTCAGGGTACTGGAAAAGCAGCTGCCAAAGCGTCGTCTTCCCTGGTATCAATGTCAGACAAATCATCAGTCACTCCTTCCCTAGACCCACCATGTCCTCCTCCTGAGGAGTCCCCCGAACTGTTTCAGCACAGTGTTGGGTACATGCTCCAGGAGGATGCCCAGCGTTTCGAAGGGTCTGATGATGAAACCCAGCTAGAGGAAGGCAGTAGCGTGAGAGCAGACAGAGGGGATGCTCAAGAAGGACACCAATCTGGCAGTCATGTTCCAGCAGCTGCAGCATACTGCCAGATTGGCTCCAGTGATGAGGAGGGAGGGGATGATGAGGTCAATGACTCCACGTGGGTGCCTAATAGGAGAGAGGAGGAGGAGGAGGATGAGGAGGAGGCACATCTCCAACGAGGCAGGATGCCCTTTGGTGGCCAGCGTAAGGGCAGTACACCGACGGAATCACACCGCAGAGCTCCGCCTGTGCAGGGCGCTGCCTCTGCCCGTCATTCAAAAAGTTCTTTGGTGTGGGCCTTTTTTGAGGCTAGTGCATCAGATCGCACAGCTGCTGTTTGCAACATATGTCTCAAGCGTATATCGCGTGGCCAAAACATCAGCCGCTTGGGTACCACATGCCTGACCAGACATATGTTGACCTGCCATGCAGCTCGTTGGCAAGCCTACCTCAAAGACCCACACCAAAGAACCAAGCGGACCTCTCCTTGCACCGCATCAGCTGGGATCTCCAACCCCACTATAACTTCAGTCCTCTCTGAAACATGCACTGAGAGGAATGAAGGTGTAGAATTAGGTGTGTCACAGCCAAGTACTTGCGCCCACTCTGCTAGCAGTACACCGACGTCCGATTCTAGCAGGCAAATTTCCCTGCCCCAGCTGCTGGACCGTCGAAAGAAGTTCACTCCCAGCCATCCACATGCCCAGCGGTTGAATGCTAGCTTGGCTAAATTGCTAGCGCTTCAACTGCTGCCTTTTCAGTTGGTAGACTCGGCCCCCTTCCGTGAGTTTGTGCAATGTGCGGTTCCTCAGTGGCAGGTTCCCAAACGCCACTTTTTCTCACGGAAGGCTATTCCGGCTCTCTACCGGCATGTGGAAGGCAATGTCTTGGCCTCGCTGGACAGGGCGGTCAGCGGTAAGGTGCATATTACCGCTGACTCATGGTCCAGCAGGCATGGACAGGGACGTTACCTTTCTTTCACGGCCCATTGGGTCACTCTTTTGGCAGCTGGGAAGGATTCAGGACAAGGTGCAGTAGTGTTGGAGGTTGTCCCACCGCCACGCCTCCAAAATGCTACTACTGGTTGTGACACACCTCTCTCCTCCACCCCCTCCTCTTCTTCTTCCTCCATGGCCTCTTCCTGTGGTTTGTCCTATGAACCAGCGGTGCTCCGTAGCCGTTCACGGGGCTACGCAAGTACGCAGGCAAAAAGATGCCATGCCGTGCTTGCGCTGGTGTGTTTGGGGGACAGAAGCCACACTGGGGCAGAGGTCCTGTCTGCTCTGCAGGGCCAGGCCGAGAGGTGGTTGACGCCACGCCAGCTTAAGCCAGGAATGGTGGTTTGCGACAATGGCACCAACCTCCTCTCCGCCCTCCGACAGGGACAACTGACCCATGTGCCCTGTGTGGCTCACGTCCTTAACCTGGTGGTGCAGCGGTTCTTGGGCAGGTACCCGGGCTTACAGGATGTCCTGAGGCAGGCCAGGAAAGTCTGTGTGCATTTCCGCAGATCTTATAATGCCAGTGCTCGCCTGGCTGAGCTGCAAAAGGAGTTGAACCTGCCCAAGAACCGCCTTATATGTGACATGCCCACCAGGTGGAACTCAACGTTGGCCATGCTGCAGCGGCTGCACACGCAGCAGAGGGCCATCAATGAGTACCTGTGCGACTACGGCACCAGGACAGGGTCAGGGGAGCTTGGTTTTTTTTCTCCACGCCAGTGGGGCATGATCAGGGATGCATGCACTGTCCTGGCACCATTTGAGGAGGCCACGAGGATGGTGAGCAGTGACAGTGCATGCATCAGTGACACTGTACCTCTTGTCCACCTGTTGGAGCACACGCTGCGTGGAATAATGGACAGGGCACTTGAGGCAGAACAGAGGCAGGAAGAGGAGGACTTCCTTGCCTCTCAAGGCCCCCTTTACCCAGACAGTGTTCCTTCTGTCCCACCCATCGCACAGGAAGAGGAGGAGGAGGAGGAGGAGGAGGAGGAGGAGGATTGTGTCAGCATGGAGGTGGAGGCTGGCACTCAGCATCATCAGCAGCAGTCTTTTAGGGATGATTTACAGTCCCAAGAAACCAGTGGACTTGTACGTGGCTGGGAGGAGGTGGCTGCGGATCATGTCGTCCTTAGTGACCCAGAGGACTCCGGAGCGAATGCCTCAGCAAACCTACGCTGCATGGCCTCCCTGATCCTGCAAAGTCTGCGGAAGGATCCTCGTATTCTTCGGATCAAGGAGAGGGACCATTACTGGCTGGCCACTCTCCTTGATCCACGGTACAAGGGTAAGGTTGCGGACCTTATGTTACCGTCGCAGAGGGAGCAGAGGATGAGACAACTCCGGGAGGCCTTGCAGAAAGGTCTGTGCAACGCGTTCCCAGAGACTGGGAGGTTGCAAACTCCTGGTCCTGGACAACGAGTTGCTGAGGCTTCGGCCAGTCAAAGAAGGAGCGGTGGGGAAGGTGGCCGTCTGACCGATGCGTTCAGACAATTCTTTAGTCCGCAGCCCCAAAGTATGATCGGTTCCAGCAACCATCGCCAGCGTCTGATAAACATGGTGCAGGAATATCTAGGGGCAAGGTCAGACTTGGACACCTTCCCCACCGAAAATCCTCTGGCTTACTGGGTCTTGAGGATGGATCACTGGCCAGAGCTTGCACAGTATGCAATTGAGCTACTGGCCTGTCCTGCATCCAGCGTTCTTTCGGAACGCACATTCAGTGCTGCTGGAGGATTTGTCACGGATCACAGGGTGCGCCTGTCCACCGACTCGGTTGATCGACTGACTTTCATCAAGATGAACCAGTCTTGGATCACCACCAGCTACCACACACCTGATGCTGATATAACAGACTAATTGATTTTAAAATGTCACATCCCTTCAAGACTGATGCTGATGCTGAGTGCCTGTGCTGTTATGTTGACTGGCTATCCTCCTCCTCCGAGTCCTCAATGATACGATTGATGATGATAGCTTGGAAGATCATTTTTGTTTATGGGTGCCGCCACCAGTGCCTAACGCCCAATTTTTCAGCCCCTGTTTAACAGGGGCGTGTAATTACAATTTTTGAAGCAATACTTTGCAACAGGGCTCATTGCTGTGCTCCAAGTACAGTATCTGTGAGGAGTTGCAGTGTTGTGCCACCAGTGCCTAAGGCCCAATTTTTCAGCCCCTGTTTAACAGGGGCGTGTCATTACAATTTTTGAAGCAATACTTTGCAACAGGGCTCATTGCTGTGCTCCAAGTACAGTATCTGTGAAGGGTTGCAGTGTTGTGCCACCAGTGCCTAAGGCCCAATTTTTCAGCCCCTGTTCAACAGGGGCATGTAATTACAATTCTTGATCTAATAATTCACAGCAGGGCCCATTGCTGCACCCACCAAGAGTAACTGTCAGGGCTTACAGTGTTGTGGCACCAGCACCACCATCAAAGGCCCAATTTTTACTACCACTGTTCAACAATTATATGTAATTAAAATTCCTGATATAATAGTTGACAGCAGGGCGTTCCAGCACCAACCAAGAGTAACTGTGAGTGCTTACAGTGTTGTGCCAACACCAACAACTAAGGGGCCTATTTCTGCAGAGTATATACGGCAGGTCCCTACTTTCAAACATCCAACTTACAAACGACTCCTACTTGCAAACGCAAGAAGACAACAGGAAGTGAGAGGAAATCTACCACTAGGAAGGAAAATTCTCTCCTGTAAGAATAAATATGGGAGAAAGGTGTCTCCTCTGTACTGATGCTTTATCAGCAATCCTTGTTTCAAGAAAAACACCACATTTCAAAAACAGTTGTCATTAGGACGGAAAGTGAGGTGAAATGTTCTGAACAGGGGCACAGACAGCAAAACAAATGTTACAGGGGTGATAACCCTTACCTATGTTTTCCAAAAAGTTTAAAAATAGATTTTTGGTCTGGAGCTACACTTCAACAATGTACCTGTTCAAAATTACAAACAGATTCTACATAACAACAAACCTACAGTCCCTGTCTTGTATGCACCGCCTGTATACGGCTGTTCAGAGTATATAGGGCCTTTTTTATTTTATGTGCGGGGTTCCCCTTAATATCCATACAAGACCCAAAGGGGCTGGTAATGGGCTGGGGTAGGGGGGGGGTCATGGGGTAGCTATGCCATTTTTCTTAAAGATTTTCATCCATATTACCGGGACCAGACATTACATTAAAGCCGCAAGCAGTTTTAAATGGCTTTTTTTTCCTTTAGAAGTGTCATTTTGTGCAGGGACAGTTCTAAACACGGGAAACACGTGGCACTTCACAGGCATACTTTAGACACCCCCCAGGTACGATATTTAAAGGAATATTTGACTTTTTTTTTTTCACTTTATGCATCATTAAAATGACTGCTCCCGGAAAACGACCGTTTTTAAAACTTATTTTTGCATTGATACATGTCCCCTGGTGCAGAACCCGGGTTCCCAAACCCTTTTTAGGACAATAACATGCATAATAGTTTTTATAATTAGCACTTTAGAATTCGAACGTTCGCATCCATTGTATTTAATAGGGTTCTAATGTTCGTTCGAACTTTCGGTCCGTTCGCGGGTTCTGGTGCGAACCGAACCCGGGGGTGTTCGGCTCATCACTACTGCCTAATCTCCCTTTATCAGTATGGGAGCATCATCTTGCTGACCTGGCTAGTGAGGGAGCAAAACCACACAGACTGGGAAGGAGGCTCTTAGTGATCCTGATGCTGGTAGCACCAGCACAAAGATAGCCCATGTAACATGACCTATCAATGTTCATATTTACAAAGTGTTTATAATATGTATCTTTCATTCTCTAGGCTATAATAAACAAGCTGTGGTTTGGCTACAACCTTGAAAAGGCCATTTCGTTGCCTGTTTTCCATGTCACGGCCCGCAACCAGCTAGAGTTTGAGCCACATTTCAGCAAGGTAAGATATTCTTAGTACGGTAATTGTGTATGAGTAAGATGAATAGCTACTAGTAATGCACAAAAAGTTATAGCTTTCACTTCTGAAATATCCTATTCCGTTTGAAGTTCTGAAATTTTATGATAATTTTTATATGTCAAGATGGCCATTTTCAGAACTGCTGCTTACAGTAAAAGTAAACAGTTTGGCCCACATTCAGCTGAGAGTCTGGCAGACAGTGTTTGTTTTAGAACTTATTTTCCAGATCTTCCTTCTTCCTAACTTTCCTTATAGCCATTGTTTTCTTGTTGCAAATTTTGAGTTTAAAGCTGAGTTCCAGGTAGATAGAAAATGGAATCTACACGTTGTCAAATTTAGCCAAAGTGTCATTTTGGATTGCTATGGGTTATTTGTAAAATGTTACCTGAGCTACTAGAGTTTTTGACCACTTTGAAGGGTATAGTAGGGGATCTCTATGCTCAAGAGTTTACCCTTTTGGCTGCTGTATATGAGTCATGAGTTTAAACTGAACGGTAATTTAATAATCAGGTTTCTTGTTCAACAGGGACTCTTTACAATAGGAAATACTTACTACAGTACAAAGGAGTTGGTACACCCTGATACAAACTTTTGCAGCCTTAACCTTGGGGCATTCCCACCACATGTGTAAAAAAGAACCATTCACCTGACAACCCTGAAAACTATGTGATAGGTGTGTGGGGATAGAACAGCTATTCTCAAGGAAACCCAGTATCAAGTTTAAAATTTGCCAATGATGGCTGAACTTTTGGTCGTATCTGTCCAAATCTGAACCTGTCTTCCACTGGAAGGGATCTGTAAATATTCTGTTTCCTTTGAAAGAAGAGCTACTATTAAACATTTTTATTTTTCTAACTCCCTAGAGAACTAAGTGTATAGTCCCACTCAAATCTCTCCCTTTGTTTCTAGGCAGCGTGGTCAAACAGATTCCCCCCCATTCCACAATGCTGATAGGAAGGAGACAGATTTGTGATTGACAGCTCTGGTGGCAGGGGCTGCTCCAGAGACCAGTGCTGCCATATACAAAAAAGATCACAAAGCTGGCACCATTGTGCGTCTATCAGGACTGCTTTTACACATCTACAGCCTGGCCGATTGATGATACAATGTTGTAGCTCCGTGTGAGCTTTCAGTTTTATGAATGAATGATCATGAATGAATGATCAGCGCTGATGGACTGAAGTTCCCCATCAGGTCTGCTCATCCAATGACGTAGGCAGGGTCTGACATACGAGGGGGCGGACCGGATGGGGAACTTCATCCACAGTTTAATACATGAATAGACCCGCCCCTTCTCACGTTCCGCATCAGGTCCTCAGCCTTACACTACGTCATTGGCTGAGCGGACCTGATGGGGAACTTTAGAAGGGGCGGGTCTATTCATTTAATACACTGCCGAGGAAGTTCCCCATCAGGTCCGCTCAGGCTCAGCCAATGACATTTCGTCTGGACAGCGCTGGACATCGGAATCACCGCGGGACACTGGATTTCATCGCTGGAATGTTTTTTGTTTTTTTTTATAATAAAGGACTTTCCCAATGGTGTCTGTGTATTTTTTTTTATTTTTTTACACTTTCTTTGTGAAATGGTAGGGGTACAATGTACCCCATTACCAATTCACATAGGGGGGGCCGGGATCTGGGGGTCCCCTTTGTTAAAGGGGTCTTCCAGATTCCGATAAGCCCCCCACCCGCAGACCCCCACAACCACCATGTAAGGGTTGTGGGGATGAGGCCCTTGTCCCCATCAACATGGGGACATCCTCCCCATGTTGAGGGCATGTGGCCTGGTACGGTTCAGGAGGGGGGGGCGCTCTCTCGTCCCCCCCTCTTTTCCTGCGGCTTGCCAGGTTGCGTGCTCGGATAAAGGGTCTGGTCTGGATTTTTGGGGGTACTTCACACAATTTTTTTTTACATTTGGGGTGGAGTTCCCCTTAAAATCCATACCAGACCTGAAGGGCCTGGTATGGATATTTGGGGTTACCGCACGCATTTTTTTTTTAAATTTGCGGCAGGGTTCCCCCTAATATCCATACCAGACCTGAAGGGCCTGGTAATTGAATTTGGGGGAACCCCAACGCTTTTTTTTTATTTTTTTTATCAATGACTTTTCTATGTATTGCCGGGAGCCGACAATTCATTAATAGCCGCAAATGAATTTTAAATGACTTTTTTTCCTTCAGAAATGACACTTTGTGCAGGAACAGTTCTAAGCACGGGAAACAAGCGCGAATAGTCCTCAGAAGTTCGGGTCCCCATTGACTTCAATGGGGTTCGGGTTCAGGGTCAAGTTCGGGTCAAGTTCGGTCCCGAACTCAAACTTTTTACCGAAGTTCGGCCGAACCCGTCGAACCCGAACATCCAGGTGTCTGCTGAGCTCTAATAAAGACACATTGAAGGCTTTAGATATTTGTGTTAATTCGCAATTCTGACAAGGCCTCAAAATGTGAAACCAAGGTCATTAGGTTTGAGAGGGAAGTCATCAGGTTGGACAAATACAGGAGGGAGTCATCTGTGTGAAACAAAAAAATTGTGGTGGTAACCCACTACCTCTATACCAGTAACATTATGATTGAAGAAAATGGCCTCATTGTTAGATGATGGAGTGGCAACCAACCATACACTTCATGGGGACTCTATTGGTGAAATATCCTGGGTTCGCACAGCAGCTGTATTTATTGTAGGAGGGCTTCCATTCTCCCTGTTTTTTGTTTTTTTTCTGATGTAAGGAGAACACAATAGAATATGCTGGGACATCAGTAAAGGAATTATGAAATTAAGTTCTCACTGTAGCACCCCTCTGATTCCAGAGGCATATTAGGGACAACCAAAAACAGGGTGGGCTAGCGTTTCACCCCAGGGCATGGTCAATAGTTTGGGATATGACATTGGGTGGCAGTTACTTTGACAAATAAACTATATATATTGTGACAGCAGGCAGGTAAAATCACCAGGTTGCATCCAGGATGGAAGGTATATATGTCCTAGATTCAGGCTTTATGCCGATTTATACCACTAGGGGGAGTGCTGGGAGTCTTTCAGGGGAAGAGTTAATGAGCCCAACTGAAGTAAGTGGGCTCATTAGGGTCTCTACAAGAACTCCCAGCATGCTAAGGGAGATGCTCCAACCTGGAACCAGATCTGTGTGGATAGTCTGGGGACTGTGATCTCTGTGCGGTGAGACAAAGCCTGTGTGGTTATTGCTAAGAACTTCTAAAAGCAGGGAGCTAGGGACTGGGACAGCACAAGGCTGTACCCAGTTGTTAGTTAGGGACACCAACGTGTGTAGTGAGCGGTCAAGTTGACCAGGATTTATTTTCCTGTTTCTTTTGTTTTTGCTGTTTTTTTGTCTGTATATAGTTCAAATAAAACCACACCCTTTTGTTTTCTCCTACCACTGTCTGCTGTGCCTGTTTTTGTGTGGTGAACCCATCCAGGGGGTCACACACACCCGCTGCTGAGTTAACCCCCATACAATATATTATGCATCAATTGAGCAGAAAGAAGAGAGTTTAGACTGTCAGACATCCAGAGCAAAGTTCTGCAGACTCCAGTCTCCACTTCCAGTTTTACAGATAAGGGCCTTTAACCCAAGTCAGGCATTTCTATAATTTAGCAGTACCTTGGCTGGTGAGTAGAGTTACCAGTTGTTTGCGAGGCTCCAGCTGCTTACAGCTATACATGACACCTCTTGCTGCAGAAATTCTTCCACCTGGTACTCCAGCTTGCTTCTTCCATTCCAGGCAGGACAGCTCCATACCTTGACCCAGGCCTGACCTTCAAAAACTTGTAGCCCTTCCTAAGCAGAAGGCCTAGGAGGATAGCAGTACTGAAAGCACTCCTCTCCAGGCCTAGGCCTGTGAAGAAAAAGACCCCTCCATCAAGGTTAGACCAAAAATGTATAGCCTTCAAAAGTAATGCAATACTGGCAGAGAAGAACAAAATATTCTCTATTACAAGAGATGCTCCCTGTTACCAGTGAAAATAGCTAGGCAGTAGGGATGAGCTTCGTGTTCGAGTCGAACATACGTTCGACTCGAACATCGGCTGTTCGATCGTTCGACGAAGATCGAACGATTTGGGCCGTTCGCGCCAAATTCGAGTGACGCGAACGGCCCACAATGCACTACGCCATCGCAGTGTCATCCAGGCGCTGTGATTGGCCAAGCATGCACTGTGACCCCGCATGCTTGGCCAATCACAGCGCCGGCAGCGAGGAGAGCAATGATTGGCCACAGGCAGGATGCCTGTGGCCAATTATTGCTGAGGGTGTTTAGTACACGCCCCACACTATAAAAGGCCGCCAGCACGGCGGCCTAGTGTAGTGTGTTCCGGAGCAGGGATAGAGCAGCATAGGCAGGGACAGTGACTGTTATTTCTTTCTTGCTTAACCTGGATTCCTTTAGTTTAGGGAAAGAGAAGGATAGGTAGGGAGAGTGTCAGTGTGTTTTGTGCTTGTGCTATAGTGTGCTTAAAAAAAACATTTATTCTAGGGACAGAAAACTGTAGGTAGGGACAGTGTCAGTTTCTTTCACTCTGCAAGTCCTTGTTTCCAGGGACCTGGAAGGACAGTGAGTGAATTGTCCTTGTGCTATATTGTGCTTAAAAAAACATTTATTCTAGGGACAGAAAACTGTAGGTAGGGAGAGTGTCAGTTTCTTTCACTCTGCAAGTCCTTGTTTCCAGGGACCTGTAAGGACAGTGAGTGAATTGTCCTTGTGCTATATTGTGCTTAAAAAAAACATTTATTCTAGGGACAGAAAACTGTAGGTAGGGAGAGTGTCAGTTTATTTCACTCTGCAAGTCCTTGTTTCCAGGGACCTGGAAGGACAGTGAGTGAATTCTCCTTGTGCTATATTGTGCTTAAAAAAAACATTTATTCTAGGGACAGAAAACTGTAGGTAGGGACAGTGTCAGTTTCTTTCACTCTGCAAGTCCTTGTTTCCAGGGACCTGTAAGGACAGTGAGTGAATTGTCCTTGTGCTATATTGTGATTAAAAAAAACATTTTTTCTAGGGACAGAAAACTGTAGGTAGGGAGAGTGTTTTTTTTCTTTCACTCTGCAAGTCCTTGTTTCCAGGGACCTGTAAGGACAGTGAGTGAATTGTCCTTGTGCTATATTGTGCTTAAAAAAAACATTTATTCTAGGGACAGAAAACTGTAGGTAGGGAGAGTGTCAGTTTATTTCACTCTGCAAGTCCTTGTTTCCAGGGACCTGGAAGGACAGTGAGTGAATTGTCCTTGTGCTATATTGTGATTAAAAAAAACATTTATTCTAGGGACAGAAAACTGTAGGTAGGGAGAGTGTCAGTTTATTTCACTCTGCAAGTCCTTGTTTCCAGGGACCTGTAAGGACAGTGAGTGAATTGTCCTTGTGCTATATTGTGATTAAAAAAAACATTTTTTCTAGGGACAGAAAACTGTAGGTAGGGAGAGTGTTTTTTTTCTTTCACTCTGCAAGTCCTTGTTTCCAGGGACCTGTAAGGACAGTGAGTGAATTGTCCTTGTGCTATATTGTGCTTAAAAAAAACATTTATTCTAGGGACAGAAAACTGTAGGTAGGGAGAGTGTCAGTTTATTTCACTCTGCAAGTCCTTGTTTCCAGGGACCTGGAAGGACAGTGAGTGAATTGTCCTTGTGTTATATTGTGATTAAAAAAAACATTTTTTCTAGGGACAGAAAACTGTAGGTAGGGAGAGTGTTTTTTTTCTTTCACTCTGCAAGTCCTTGTTTCCAGGGACCTGTAAGGACAGTGAGTGAATTGTCCTTGTGCTATATTGTGATTAAAAAAACCATTTTTTCTAGGGACAGAAAACTGTAGGTAGGGAGAGTGTTTTTTTTCTTTCACTCTGCAAGTCCTTGTTTCCAGGGACCTGTAAGGACAGTGAGTGAATTGTCCTTGTGCTATATTGTGCTTAAAAAAAACATTTATTCTAGGGACAGAAAACTGTAGGTAGGGAGAGTGTCAGTTTATTTCACTCTGCAAGTCCTTGTTTCCAGGGACCTGGAAGGACAGTGAGTGAATTGTCCTTGTGCTATATTGTGATTAAAAAAAACATTTTTTCTAGGGACAGAAAACTGTAGGTAGGGAGAGTGTTTTTTTTCTTTCACTCTGCAAGTCCTTGTTTCCAGGGACCTGTAAGGACAGTGAGTGAATTGTCCTTGTGCTATATTGTGATTAAAAAAAACATTTTTTCTAGGGACAGAAAACTGTAGGTAGGGAGAGTGTTTTTTTTCTTTCACTCTGCAAGTCCTTGTTTCCAGGGACCTGTAAGGACAGTGAGTGAATTGTCCTTGTGCTATATTGTGCTTAAAAAAAACATTTATTCTAGGGACAGAAAACTGTAGGTAGGGAGAGTGTCAGTTTATTTCACTCTGCAAGTCCTTGTTTCCAGGGACCTGGAAGGACAGTGAGTGAATTGTCCTTGTGCTATATTGTGATTAAAAAAAACATTTTTTCTAGGGACAGAAAACTGTAGGTAGGGAGAGTGTTTTTTTTCTTTTACTCTGCAAGTCCTTGTTTCCAGGGACCTGGAAGGACAGTGAGTGAATTCTCCTTGTGCTATATTGTGCTTAAAAAAAACATTTATTCTAGGGACAGAAAACTGTAGGTAGGGAGAGTGTCAGTTTATTTCACTCTGCAAGTCCTTGTTTCCAGGGACCTGTAAGGACAGTGAGTGAATTGTCCTTGTGCTATATTGTGCTTAAAAAAACATTTATTCTAGGGACAGAAAACTGTAGGTAGGGAGAGTGTCAGTTTCTTTCACTCTGCAAGTCCTTGTTTCCAGGGACCTGTAAGGACAGTGAGTGAATTGTCCTTGTGCTATATTGTGCTTAAAAAAAACATTTATTCTAGGGACAGAAAACTGTAGGTAGGGAGAGTGTCAGTTTATTTCACTCTGCAAGTCCTTGTTTCCAGGGACCTGGAAGGACAGTGAGTGAATTCTCCTTGTGCTATATTGTGCTTAAAAAAAACATTTATTCTAGGGACAGAAAACTGTAGGTAGGGACAGTGTCAGTTTCTTTCACTCTGCAAGTCCTTGTTTCCAGGGACCTGTAAGGACAGTGAGTGAATTGTCCTTGTGCTATATTGTGATTAAAAAAAACATTTTTTCTAGGGACAGAAAACTGTAGGTAGGGAGAGTGTTTTTTTTCTTTCACTCTGCAAGTCCTTGTTTCCAGGGACCTGTAAGGACAGTGAGTGAATTGTCCTTGTGCTATATTGTGCTTAAAAAAAACATTTTTTCTAGGGACAGAAAACTGTAGGTAGGGAGAGTGTTTTTTTTCTTTCACTCTGCAAGTCCTTGTTTCCAGGGACCTGTAAGGACAGTGAGTGAATTGTCCTTGTGCTATATTGTGCTTAAAAAAAACATTTATTCTAGGGACAGAAAACTGTAGGTAGGGAGAGTGTCAGTTTATTTCACTCTGCAAGTCCTTGTTTCCAGGGACCTGGAAGGACAGTGAGTGAATTGTCCTTGTGCTATATTGTGATTAAAAAAAACATTTATTCTAGGGACTGAAAACTGTAGGTAGGGAGAGTGTCAGTTTATTTCACTCTGCAAGTCCTTGTTTCCAGGGACCTGTAAGGACAGTGAGTGAATTGTCCTTGTGCTATATTGTGATTAAAAAAAACATTTTTTCTAGGGACAGAAAACTGTAGGTAGGGAGAGTGTTTTTTTTCTTTCACTCTGCAAGTCCTTGTTTCCAGGGACCTGTAAGGACAGTGAGTGAATTGTCCTTGTGCTATATTGTGCTTAAAAAAACATTTATTCTAGGGACAGAAAACTGTAGGTAGGGAGAGTGTCAGTTTATTTCACTCTGCAAGTCCTTGTTTCCAGGGACCTGGAAGGACAGTGAGTGAATTGTCCTTGTGTTATATTGTGATTAAAAAAAACATTTTTTCTAGGGACAGAAAACTGTAGGTAGGGAGAGTGTTTTTTTTCTTTCACTCTGCAAGTCCTTGTTTCCAGGGACCTGTAAGGACAGTGAGTGAATTGTCCTTGTGCTATATTGTGATTAAAAAAAACATTTTTTCTAGGGACAGAAAACTGTAGGTAGGGAGAGTGTTTTTTTTCTTTCACTCTGCAAGTCCTTGTTTCCAGGGACCTGTAAGGACAGTGAGTGAATTGTCCTTGTGCTATATTGTGCTTAAAAAAAACATTTATTCTAGGGACAGAAAACTGTAGGTAGGGAGAGTGTCAGTTTATTTCACTCTGCAAGTCCTTGTTTCCAGGGACCTGGAAGGACAGTGAGTGAATTGTCCTTGTGCTATATTGTGATTAAAAAAAACATTTTTTCTAGGGACAGAAAACTGTAGGTAGGGAGAGTGTTTTTTTTCTTTCACTCTGCAAGTCCTTGTTTCCAGGGACCTGGAAGGACAGTGAGTGAATTCTCCTTGTGCTATATTGTGCTTAAAAAAAACATTTATTCTAGGGACAGAAAACTGTAGGTAGGGAGAGTGTCAGTTTATTTCACTCTGCAAGTCCTTGTTTCCAGGGACCTGTAAGGACAGTGAGTGAATTGTCCTTGTGCTATATTGTGATTAAAAAAAACATTTTTTCTAGGGACAGAAAACTGTAGGTAGGGAGAGTGTTTTTTTTCTTTCACTCTGCAAGTCCTTGTTTCCAGGGACCTGTAAGGACAGTGAGTGAATTGTCCTTGTGCTATATTGTGATTAAAAAAAACATTTTTTCTAGGGACAGAAAACTGTAGGTAGGGAGAGTGTTTTTTTTCTTTCACTCTGCAAGTCCTTGTTTCCAGGGACCTGTAAGGACAGTGAGTGAATTGTCCTTGTGCTATATTGTGCTTAAAAAAAACATTTATTCTAGGGACAGAAAACTGTAGGTAGGGAGAGTGTCAGTTTATTTCACTCTGCAAGTCCTTGTTTCCAGGGACCTGGAAGGACAGTGAGTGAATTGTCCTTGTGCTATATTGTGATTAAAAAAAACATTTTTTCTAGGGACAGAAAACTGTAGGTAGGGAGAGTGTTTTTTTTCTTTCACTCTGCAAGTCCTTGTTTCCAGGGACCTGTAAGGACAGTGAGTGAATTGTCCTTGTGCTATATTGTGATTAAAAAAAACATTTTTTCTAGGGACAGAAAACTGTAGGTAGGGAGAGTGTTTTTTTTCTTTCACTCTGCAAGTCCTTGTTTCCAGGGACCTGTAAGGACAGTGAGTGAATTGTCCTTGTGCTATATTGTGATTAAAAAAAACATTTTTTCTAGGGACAGAAAACTGTAGGTAGGGAGAGTGTGTCAGTTTCTTTCACTGTCAAAGTCCTTGTTTCCAGGGACCTGGAAGGACAGTGAGTGAATTCTCCTTGTGCTAAATTGTGCTTAAAAAAAACATTTTTTCTAGGGACAGAAAACTGTAGGTAGGGAGAGTGTGTCAGTTTCTTTCACTGTCAAAGTCCTTGTTTCCAGGGACCTGGAAGGACAGTGAGTGAATTCTCCTTGTGCTAATTTGTGCTTAAAAAAAACATTTTTTCTAGGGACAGAAAACTGTAGGTAGGGAGAGTGTGTCAGTTTCTTTCACTGTCAAAGTCCTTGTTTCAAGGGACAGAGAAGGACACCTGAAGGTAGCCCTTATTGCTTTTTTCCCATCTCCCTGCAGGCCATCTATTAGAATGTCTGGAAGGCAAACAAGGAGAGGCAGACAGTCAGGAGGCAATAAAAGAGGGCAAGCAGGCTCTGTGTCTGGGGGCAACAGTGCTGGTCGTGGACGCGGTGCATTGTCATCAGCACATGGCCATGGGACACGCTTGTCCTTCTTTTCGGCAGCTGGACATGTTGAGCCACATCATGCCGAAGACTTGGTAGAGTGGATGACCAAGCCCTCCTCCTCCTCCTCATCCTCTCTCACCCAGGCTCAGGGTACTGGAAAAGCAGCTGCCAAAGCGTCGTCTTCCCTGGTATCAATGTCAGACAAATCATCAGTCACTCCTTCCCTAGACCCACCATGTCCTCCTCCTGAGGAGTCCCCCGAACTGTTTCAGCACAGTGTTGGGTACATGCTCCAGGAGGATGCCCAGCGTTTCGAAGGGTCTGATGATGAAACCCAGCTAGAGGAAGGCAGTAGCGTGAGAGCAGACAGAGGGGATGCTCAAGAAGGACACCAATCTGGCAGTCATGTTCCAGCAGCTGCAGCATACTGCCAGATTGGCTCCAGTGATGAGGAGGGAGGGGATGATGAGGTCACTGACTCCACGTGGGTGCCTAATAGGAGAGAGGAGGAGGAGGAGGATGAGGAGGAGGCACATCTCCAACGAGGCAGGATGCCCTTTGGTGGCCAGCGTAAGGGCAGTACACCGACGGAATCACACCGCAGAGCTCCGCCTGTGCAGGGCGCTGCCTCTGCCCGTCATTCAAAAAGTTCTTTGGTGTGGGCCTTTTTTGAGGCTAGTGCATCAGATCGCACAGCTGCTGTTTGCAACATATGTCTCAAGCGTATATCGCGTGGCCAAAACATCAGCCGCTTGGGTACCACATGCCTGACCAGACATATGTTGACCTGCCATGCAGCTCGTTGGCAAGCCTACCTCAAAGACCCACACCAAAGAACAAAGCGGACCTCTCCTTGCACCGCATCAGCTGGGATCTCCAACCCCACTATAACTTCAGTCCTCTCTGAAACATGCACTGAGAGGAATGAAGGTGTAGAATTAGGTGTGTCACAGCCAAGTACTTGCGCCCACTCTGCTAGCAGTACACCGACGTCCGATTCTAGCAGGCAAATTTCCCTGCCCCAGCTGCTGGACCGTCGAAAGAAGTTCACTCCCAGCCATCCACATGCCCAGCGGTTGAATGCTAGCTTGGCTAAATTGCTAGCGCTTCAACTGCTGCCTTTTCAGTTGGTAGACTCGGCCCCCTTCCGTGAGTTTGTGCAATGTGCAGTTCCTCAGTGGCAGGTTCCCAAACGCCACTTTTTCTCACGGAAGGCTATTCCGGCTCTCTACCGGCATGTGGAAGGCAATGTCTTGGCCTCGCTGGACAGGGCGGTCAGCGGTAAGGTGCATATTACCGCTGACTCATGGTCCAGCAGGCATGGACAGGGACGTTACCTTTCTTTCACGGCCCATTGGGTCACTCTTTTGGCAGCTGGGAAGGATTCAGGACAAGGTGCAGTAGTGTTGGAGGTTGTCCCACCGCCACGCCTCCAAAATGCTACTACTGGTTGTGACACACCTCTCTCCTCCACCCCCTCCTCTTCTTCTTCCTCCATGGCCTCTTCCTGTGGTTTGTCCTATGAACCAGCGGTGCTCCGTAGCCGTTCACGGGGCTACGCAAGTACGCAGGCAAAAAAATGCCATGCCGTGCTTGCGCTGGTGTGTTTGGGGGACAGAAGCCACACTGGGGCAGAGGTCCTGTCTGCTCTGCAGGGCCAGGCCGAGAGGTGGTTGACGCCACGCCAGCTTAAGCCAGGAATGGTGGTTTGCGACAATGGCACCAACCTCCTCTCCGCCCTCCGACAGGGACAACTGACCCATGTGCCCTGTGTGGCTCACGTCCTTAACCTGGTGGTGCAGCGCTTCTTGGGCAGGTACCCGGGCTTACAGGATGTCCTGAGGCAGGCCAGGAAAGTCTGTGTGCATTTCCGCAGATCTTATAATGCCAGTGCTCGCCTGGCTGAGCTGCAAAAGGAGTTGAACCTGCCCAAGAACCGCCTTATATGTGACATGCCCACCAGGTGGAACTCAACGTTGGCCATGCTGCAGCGGCTGCACACGCAGCAGAGGGCCATCAATGAGTACCTGTGCGACTACGGCACCAGGACAGGGTCAGGGGAGCTTGGTTTTTTTTCTCCACGCCAGTGATGCATGCACTGTCCTGGCACCATTTGAGGAGGCCACGAGGATGGTGAGCAGTGACAGTGCATGCATCAGTGACACTGTACCTCTTGTCCACCTGTTGGAGCACACGCTGCGTGGAATAATGGACAGGGCACTTGAGGCAGAACAGAGGCAGGAAGAGGAGGACTTCCTTGCCTCTCAAGGCCCCCTTTACCCAGACAGTGTTCCTTCTGTCCCACCCATCGCACAGGAAGAGGAGGAGGAGGAGGAGGAGGAGGAGGAGGATTGTGTCAGCATGGAGGTGGAGGCTGGCACTCAGCATCATCAGCAGCAGTCTTTTAGGGATGATTTACAGTCCCAAGAAACCAGTGGACTTGTACGTGGCTGGGAGGAGGTGGCTGCGGATCATGTCGTCCTTAGTGACCCAGAGGACTCCGGAGCGAATGCCTCAGCAAACCTACGCTGCATGGCCTCCCTGTTCCTGCAAAGTCTGCGGAAGGATCCTCGTATTCTTCGGATCAAGGAGAGGGACCATTACTGGCTGGCCACTCTCCTTGATCCACGGTACAAGGGTAAGGTTGCGGACCTTATGTTACCGTCGCAGAGGGAGCAGAGGATGAGACAACTCCGGGAGGCCTTGCAGAAAGGTCTGTGCAACGCGTTCCCAGAGACTGGGAGGTTGCAAACTCCTGGTCCTGGACAACGAGTTGCTGAGGCTTCGGCCAGTCAAAGAAGGAGCGGTGGGGAAGGTGGCCGTCTGACCGATGCGTTCAGACAATTCTTTAGTCCGCAGCCCCAAAGTATGATCGGTTCCAGCAACCATCGCCAGCGTCTGATAAACATGGTGCAGGAATATCTAGGGGCAAGGTCAGACTTGGACACCTTCCCCACCGAAAATCCTCTGGCTTACTGGGTCTTGAGGATGGATCACTGGCCAGAGCTTGCACAGTATGCAATTGAGCTACTGGCCTGTCCTGCATCCAGCGTTCTTTCGGAACGCACATTCAGTGCTGCTGGAGGATTTGTCACGGATCACAGGGTGCGCCTGTCCACCGACTCGGTTGATCGACTGACTTTCATCAAGATGAACCAGTCTTGGATCACCACCAGCTACCACACACCTGATGCTGATATAACAGACTAATTGATTTTAACATGTCACATCCCTTCAAGACTGATGCTGATGCTGAGTGCCTGTGCTGTTATGTTGACTGGCTATCCTCCTCCTCCGAGTCCTCAATGATACGATTGATGATGATAGCTTGTAAGATCATTTTTGTTTATGGGTGCCGCCACCAGTGCCTAACGCCCAATTTTTCAGCCCCTGTTTAACAGGGGCGTGTAATTACAATTTTTGAAGCAATACTTTGCAACAGGGCTCATTGCTGTGCTCCAAGTACAGTATCTGTGAGGAGTTGCAGTGTTGTGCCACCAGTGCCTAAGGCCCAATTTTTCAGCCCCTGTTCAACAGGGGCATGTAATTACAATTCTTGATCTAATAATTCACAGCAGGGCCCATTGCTGCACCCACCAAGAGTAACTGTCAGGGCTTACAGTGTTGTGGCACCAGCACCACCATCAAAGGCCCAATTTTTACTACCACTGTTCAACAATTATATGTAATTAAAATTCCTGATATAATAGTTGACAGCAGGGCGTTCCAGCACCAACCAAGAGTAACTGTGAGTGCTTACAGTGTTGTGCCAACACCAACAACTAAGGGGCCTATTTCTGCAGAGTATATACGGCAGGTCCCTACTTTCAAACATCCAACTTACAAACGACTCCTACTTGCAAACGCAAGAAGACAACAGGAAGTGAGAGGAAATCTACCACTAGGAAGGAAAATTCTCTCCTGTAAGAATAAATATGGGAGAAAGGTGTCTCCTCTGTACTGATGCTTTATCAGCAATCCTTGTTTCAAGAAAAACACCACATTTCAAAAACAGTTGTCATTGGGACGGAAAGTGAGGTGAAATGTTCTGAACAGGGGCACAGACAGCAAAACAAATGTTACAGGGGTGATAACCCTTACCTATGTTTTCCAAAAAGTTTAAAAATAGATTTTTGGTCTGGAGCTACACTTCAACAATGTACCTGTTCAAAATTACAAACAGACTCTACATAAGAACAAACCTACAGTCCCTGTCTTGTATGCACCGCCTGTATAGGGCTGTTCAGAGTATATAGGGCCTTTTTTATTTTATGTGCGGGGTTCCCCTTAATATCCATACAAGACCCAAAGGGGCTGGTAATGGGCTGGGGTAGGGGGGGGGGGGTCATGGGGTAGCTATGCCATTTTTCTTAAAGAATTTCATCCATATTACCGGGACCAGACATTACATTAAAGCCGCAAGCAGTTTTAAATGGCTTTTTTTTCCTTTAGAAGTGTCATTTTGTGCAGGGACAGTTCTAAACACGGGAAACACGTGGCACTTCACAGGCATACTTTAGACACCCCCCAGGTACGATATTTAAAGGAATATTTGACTTTTTTTTTTTCACTTTATGCATCATTAAAATGACTGCTCCCGAAAAACGACCGTTTTTAAAACTTCTTTTTGCATTGATACATGTCCCCTGGTGCAGAACCCGGGTTCCCAAACCCTTTTTAGGACAATAACATGCATAATAGTTGTTATAATTAGCACTTTAGAATTCGAACGTTCGCATCCATTGTATTTAATAGGGTTCTAATGTTCGTTCGAACTTTCGGTCCGTTCGCGGGTTCTGGTGCGAACCGAACCCGGGGGTGTTCGGCTCATCACTACTAGGCAGTACTTAATCTGATGAGATCGTCCTGCTTAAAGCAGGGTGGCTATATCACTATTGATGTCTCAAAGACTTATAGGAAACTAGGGGCTGACTCGGCCAAGCAGGCTGCATCTATATCTACAGTGGGTAAAGAAAGGAATCACTCCCTTTAAAATAATCACATTTTGTTGCTTTGCAGTCTGAAATAAAGACAGACACAGTTTTTGTTTTATCCACCTATATTTACTAGTGCAACTTATGTCTTTCACTTGGATGTTATAACACCAACATGTCAGAAAAAGATAAAACAAAATCAAAAACAGAATCACTGGCCCTCTTGTGTCAGTATTTTGTTGAACCACCTTTAGCTTTAATTACAGCCTTTAGACCCCTTTCACACTGGGGCAGTTTTCAGGTGCTTTAGGGCTAGAAATAGCCCCTGCAAAGAGGCTGAAAACCGCCTCCCATTCATTGCAGTGTATCTTTTCACACTGGGGCGGTGCGCTTGAGGGACAATATGAAAAGTCCTGCAAGCTCTGTATTTAGCGCTCCCAAGACGCCCTACCCATTGCAATGAATGTGCAGCGTGTGCAGCGCTTCCAAAGCACTGCAAAACTGGACTTTTTAAAATTTTTGGGGGCAAAAAGCGCCCCGCTAGCGGCCAAAAAGCGCTGCTAAAACAGCACTAAAGCACTGCTAAAACGAGCTGTGCTTTAGCGCTAACGGCCGGCGCTGCCAGGGTGAAGCTGGTCTTAGTCTGTTGGGATATGTCTCTACTGACCTTGCACATCTAGACTTTGCAATATATGCCCACTCTTCTTTGCAGAACTGCTCAGTTAAATGTGATGGTGACCGTTTGTGGACTGCAGTCTTCAAGTCATTCCACAGATTTTCAATGGAGTTTAAGTCTGGGCTCTGACTAAGCCATGCAAGGAAATTCACTTTTTTCTCCTTCAACCATTGTGTGGCAACCTTCGTCCCATTGACCACTTTCTGGCAGAGGGCAGCAGATTTTCCTCAAGAATTTGATGGTATTTTGCCCCATCCATTTTTCTTGTAGCCTGACAAGTGCCCCAGTCCCTGCTGCAGAGAAACAATCCCATAACAGGATATTACCACCTCCATGCTTTACTGTAGGAATGGTGTTATTTGGATGGTGAGCTGTATTGGATTTCCACCAGACATATTGTTTGATGTTGAGGCCAAATAATTAAATTATAGTCTTGTCTGACCAGAACACCTTTTTCCATGTGGTCTCAGAATTTTCAAGGTGCGTTTAAGGTGGTCAGATGAGACTAAAATTTAATCATTTGCATTGACTTTGCATTTGACAGGCGGTACTTCACCTGTGTTAACCTTGAAAATGCTGACCAAGTCATATTCGTTGGCCTGTTTGGGATGAAGTAACTCCCATGTATGCACATGGGAGTTGCTTTGTCTGGGCACGGAAGTTATTTAACATGTGTTTACTTCAGCTTTAAGATCCAGATAATTGTATTTATTTCCTTCATCACTGACACTTTCTTTCATTGTTTCAGGCAGTGCAACAAGGACTGCAAGAAAAAGGACATAAATTGAGCAACTTTTCATTTGCTCTGAATGTGGTCCAAGCCGTATCCCAAGAGAATGGATGTTTATTTGCCTTTTCAGATAAGAGAAAAGAAGCAAAGGCTGCTGGTTATTAAAAGATTGATATGTAAGATTAATTTAAAATAAGAAGCACAAATTAAAGTTCTAATAAAGGAGAGTTAAGTATATCTTCCTGTGTGTCCTCCATTCTTATACTAGATCTACAGTATTAGGGATGTACCAGTACCAGTTTTTTAAGACCAAGTACAAGTACCGATACTTTTTCTCAAGTCTTGCCCATACCATTGACTAAAGCCTGGTACACACCGTCGGATTTTCCGCAGACAAAGCGTAGGACTTTTGTCCGAAGGGCGTTGGTCATGAACTTGTCTTGCATACAAACGGCAAAGAATTGTCAGCCAACAAACACAAAACGACGTGGTTTTTCAGCTCTTTAGCGCCACCCTTTGGGCAACTTCTGCTAATGTTGTGTTATGGTTAGCATTGCTTCTGAGCATGCGTGTTTGTACTTTGGATTTTTGTCTGAAGGACTTCTGTAGACAAGATCGGATAATCTGACAACAAACATTTGTTGTCAGCAAATTTTAAAGCATGCTATCCAACATTTGTTGGCGGAAAATCGGACAACGATTGTCCGATGGAGCATAGAAATGGTCAGATTTTCCGACAACAGCCTGCCATCACACAATTCCCATCGGAAAATCCGATTGTGTGTATGAGGCTTAATACCTTTTGTTGCATAGGGATTTGGATGCATTTAGACTGGGTTTACATACAGTATGTGTGATCTGGTTTTGACTGCGGGATTTCAGCCACCTCCAGTGTGACTTTTTTAAAGGTTCAGGTGTGTATGACAATTGAAATTGCTCAAAATCATACCAGACTCTTTTTAAAAATGCGCTGTGGCCAGCAAGCACATATGTGAATCGGCTCCATTGAAAAGGCTGCAGGTTCGCATATCATGCGAATCGGATGCGGTTCAAAATGCATCCAATTCACATATATGTGAACGCTTGTATGTACTTTTTTAAGAGAAGGAACCCTATTCTCATTACATGATACATGGGAAATATTAGTTCAGACTATGAACCAGTGGTAGGAGCTGGTATTTTGGTATTTCCTTGTGTGCCTGGATTATATTATTTTATTTGTATAACTTGCTAAAAGTGAATTAATGGGTGTGTTATACATGCATAAAGCTGCAACACCATGTGTTCCTTCATCGTAAAGTTCATATCTCCAGATGCATAAATGCAATGACAGATATTAAGACATATGTCTGAAGATGAAGAAGACAGCAGCAACTCCATCCGCAGACCTCCTTACCCGGATGTTCCCAGCCCTCTTTACTTGGTGGCATCATACTCCAGACATCGCTCCCATTGTAAACTGCTTTATTACATCTATAAAAAAAAAAAACAGGCCTACCTACAAAGATTCCTGGTACACCTTAACGATTATAAATGGATAAAGTTACCCGGTTATACCATTGCCGCTACCTTTACCACTTTTTGTTTTTTTGATAGAACTCCTCTACTAAAATATTGAACAAGGTTCACCTTGGAAGCTGCAGCCACATACCACCTAACTAGGGATGAGCTTCGTGTTCGAGTCGAACATACGTTCGACTCGAACATCGGCTGTTCGATCGTTCGACGAAGATCGAACGATTTGGGCCGTTCGCGCCAAATTCGAGTGACGCGAACGGCCCACAATGCACTACGCCATCGCAGTGTCATCCAGGCGCTGTGATTGGCCAAGCATGCACTGTGACCCCGCATGCTTGGCCAATCACAGCGCCGGCAGCGAGGAGAGCAATGATTGGCCACAGGCAGGATGCCTGTGGCCAATTATTGCTGAGGGTGTTTAGTACACGCCCCACACTATAAAAGGCCGCCAGCACGGCGGCCTAGTGTAGTGTGTTCCGGAGCAGGGATAGAGCAGCATAGGCAGGGACAGTGACTGTTATTTCTTTCTTGCTTAACCTGGATTCCTTTAGTTTAGGGAAAGAGAAGGATAGGTAGGGAGAGTGTCAGTGTGTTTTGTGCTTGTGCTATAGTGTGCTTAAAAAAAACATTTATTCTAGGGACAGAAAACTGTAGGTAGGGACAGTGTCAGTTTCTTTCACTCTGCAAGTCCTTGTTTCCAGGGACCTGGAAGGACAGTGAGTGAATTGTCCTTGTGCTATATTGTGCTTAAAAAAACATTTATTCTAGGGACAGAAAACTGTAGGTAGGGAGAGTGTCAGTTTCTTTCACTCTGCAAGTCCTTGTTTCCAGGGACCTGGAAGGACAGTGAGTGAATTGTCCTTGTGCTATATTGTGCTTAAAAAAAACATTTATTCTAGGGACAGAAAACTGTAGGTAGGGAGAGTGTCAGTTTATTTCACTCTGCAAGTCCTTGTTTCCAGGGACCTGGAAGGACAGTGACTGAATTGTCCTTGTGCTATATTGTGATTAAAAAAAACATTTATTCTAGGGACAGAAAACTGTAGGTAGGGAGAGTGTCAGTTTATTTCACTCTGCAAGTCCTTGTTTCCAGGGACCTGGAAGGACAGTGACTGAATTGTCCTTGTGCTATATTGTGATTAAAAAAAACATTTATTCTAGGGACAGAAAACTGTAGGTAGGGAGAGTGTCAGTTTATTTCACTCTGCAAGTCCTTGTTTCCAGGGACCTGGAAGGACAGTGACTGAATTGTCCTTGTGCTATATTGTGATTAAAAAAAACATTTATTCTAGGGACAGAAAACTGTAGGTAGGGAGAGTGTCAGTTTATTTCACTCTGCAAGTCCTTGTTTCCAGGGACCTGGAAGGACAGTGACTGAATTGTCCTTGTGCTATATTGTGATTAAAAAAAACATTTATTCTAGGGACAGAAAACTGTAGGTAGGGAGAGTGTCAGTTTATTTCACTCTGCAAGTCCTTGTTTCCAGGGACCTGGAAGGACAGTGACTGAATTGTCCTTGTGCTATATTGTGATTAAAAAAAACATTTATTCTAGGGACAGAAAACTGTAGGTAGGGAGAGTGTCAGTTTATTTCACTCTGCAAGTCCTTGTTTCCAGGGACCTGGAAGGACAGTGACTGAATTGTCCTTGTGCTATATTGTGATTAAAAAAAACATTTATTCTAGGGACAGAAAACTGTAGGTAGGGAGAGTGTCAGTTTATTTCACTCTGCAAGTCCTTGTTTCCAGGGACCTGGAAGGACAGTGACTGAATTGTCCTTGTGCTATATTGTGATTAAAAAAAACATTTATTCTAGGGACAGAAAACTGTAGGTAGGGAGAGTGTCAGTTTATTTCACTCTGCAAGTCCTTGTTTCCAGGGACCTGGAAGGACAGTGACTGAATTGTCCTTGTGCTATATTGTGATTAAAAAAAACATTTATTCTAGGGACAGAAAACTGTAGGTAGGGAGAGTGTCAGTTTATTTCACTCTGCAAGTCCTTGTTTCCAGGGACCTGGAAGGACAGTGAGTGAATTGTCCTTGTGTTATATTGTGATTAAAAAAAACATTTTTTCTAGGGACAGAAAACTGTAGGTAGGGAGAGTGTTTTTTTTCTTTCACTCTGCAAGTCCTTGTTTCCAGGGACCTGTAAGGACAGTGAGTGAATTGTCCTTGTGCTATATTGTGCTTAAAAAAAACATTTATTCTAGGGACAGAAAACTGTAGGTAGGGAGAGTGTCAGTTTATTTCACTCTGCAAGTCCTTGTTTCCAGGGACCTGGAAGGACAGTGACTGAATTGTCCTTGTGCTATATTGTGATTAAAAAAAACATTTATTCTAGGGACAGAAAACTGTAGGTAGGGAGAGTGTCAGTTTATTTCACTCTGCAAGTCCTTCTTTCCAGGGACCTGGAAGGACAGTGACTGAATTGTCCTTGTGCTATATTGTGATTAAAAAAAACATTTATTCTAGGGACAGAAAACTGTAGGTAGGGAGAGTGTCAGTTTATTTCACTCTGCAAGTCCTTGTTTCCAGGGACCTGGAAGGACAGTGAGTGAATTGTCCTTGTGTTATATTGTGATTAAAAAAAACATTTTTTCTAGGGACAGAAAACTGTAGGTAGGGAGAGTGTTTTTTTTCTTTCACTCTGCAAGTCCTTGTTTCCAGGGACCTGTAAGGACAGTGAGTGAATTGTCCTTGTGCTATATTGTGCTTAAAAAAAACATTTATTCTAGGGACAGAAAACTGTAGGTAGGGAGAGTGTCAGTTTATTTCACTCTGCAAGTCCTTGTTTCCAGGGACCTGGAAGGACAGTGACTGAATTGTCCTTGTGCTATATTGTGATTAAAAAAAACATTTATTCTAGGGACAGAAAACTGTAGGTAGGGAGAGTGTCAGTTTATTTCACTCTGCAAGTCCTTCTTTCCAGGGACCTGGAAGGACAGTGACTGAATTGTCCTTGTGCTATATTGTGATTAAAAAAAACATTTATTCTAGGGACAGAAAACTGTAGGTAGGGAGAGTGTCAGTTTATTTCACTCTGCAAGTCCTTGTTTCCAGGGACCTGGAAGGACAGTGACTGAATTGTCCTTGTGCTATATTGTGATTAAAAAAAACATTTATTCTAGGGACAGAAAACTGTAGGTAGGGAGAGTGTCAGTTTATTTCACTCTGCAAGTCCTTGTTTCCAGGGACCTGGAAGGACAGTGACTGAATTGTCCTTGTGCTATATTGTGATTAAAAAAAACATTTATTCTAGGGACAGAAAACTGTAGGTAGGGAGAGTGTCAGTTTATTTCACTCTGCAAGTCCTTGTTTCCAGGGACCTGGAAGGACAGTGACTGAATTGTCCTTGTGCTATATTGTGATTAAAAAAAACATTTATTCTAGGGACAGAAAACTGTAGGTAGGGAGAGTGTCAGTTTATTTCACTCTGCAAGTCCTTGTTTCCAGGGACCTGGAAGGACAGTGACTGAATTGTCCTTGTGCTATATTGTGATTAAAAAAAACATTTATTCTAGGGACAGAAAACTGTAGGTAGGGAGAGTGTCAGTTTATTTCACTCTGCAAGTCCTTGTTTCCAGGGACCTGGAAGGACAGTGACTGAATTGTCCTTGTGCTATATTGTGATTAAAAAAAACATTTATTCTAGGGACAGAAAACTGTAGGTAGGGAGAGTGTCAGTTTATTTCACTCTGCAAGTCCTTGTTTCCAGGGACCTGGAAGGACAGTGACTGAATTGTCCTTGTGCTATATTGTGATTAAAAAAAACATTTATTCTAGGGACAGAAAACTGTAGGTAGGGAGAGTGTCAGTTTATTTCACTCTGCAAGTCCTTGTTTCCAGGGACCTGGAAGGACAGTGACTGAATTGTCCTTGTGCTATATTGTGATTAAAAAAAACATTTATTCTAGGGACAGAAAACTGTAGGTAGGGAGAGTGTCAGTTTATTTCACTCTGCAAGTCCTTGTTTCCAGGGACCTGGAAGGACAGTGACTGAATTGTCCTTGTGCTATATTGTGATTAAAAAAAACATTTATTCTAGGGACAGAAAACTGTAGGTAGGGAGAGTGTCAGTTTATTTCACTCTGCAAGTCCTTGTTTCCAGGGACCTGGAAGGACAGTGACTGAATTGTCCTTGTGCTATATTGTGATTAAAAAAAACATTTATTCTAGGGACAGAAAACTGTAGGTAGGGAGAGTGTCAGTTTATTTCACTCTGCAAGTCCTTGTTTCCAGGGACCTGGAAGGACAGTGACTGAATTGTCCTTGTGCTATATTGTGATTAAAAAAAACATTTATTCTAGGGACAGAAAACTGTAGGTAGGGAGAGTGTCAGTTTATTTCACTCTGCAAGTCCTTGTTTCCAGGGACCTGGAAGGACAGTGACTGAATTGTCCTTGTGCTATATTGTGATTAAAAAAAACATTTATTCTAGGGACAGAAAACTGTAGGTAGGGAGAGTGTCAGTTTATTTCACTCTGCAAGTCCTTGTTTCCAGGGACCTGGAAGGACAGTGAGTGAATTGTCCTTGTGTTATATTGTGATTAAAAAAAACATTTTTTCTAGGGACAGAAAACTGTAGGTAGGGAGAGTGTTTTTTTTCTTTCACTCTGCAAGTCCTTGTTTCCAGGGACCTGTAAGGACAGTGAGTGAATTGTCCTTGTGCTATATTGTGCTTAAAAAAAACATTTATTCTAGGGACAGAAAACTGTAGGTAGGGAGAGTGTCAGTTTATTTCACTCTGCAAGTCCTTGTTTCCAGGGACCTGGAAGGACAGTGACTGAATTGTCCTTGTGCTATATTGTGATTAAAAAAAACATTTATTCTAGGGACAGAAAACTGTAGGTAGGGAGAGTGTCAGTTTATTTCACTCTGCAAGTCCTTCTTTCCAGGGACCTGGAAGGACAGTGACTGAATTGTCCTTGTGCTATATTGTGATTAAAAAAAACATTTATTCTAGGGACAGAAAACTGTAGGTAGGGAGAGTGTCAGTTTATTTCACTCTGCAAGTCCTTGTTTCCAGGGACCTGGAAGGACAGTGACTGAATTGTCCTTGTGCTATATTGTGATTAAAAAAAACATTTATTCTAGGGACAGAAAACTGTAGGTAGGGAGAGTGTCAGTTTATTTCACTCTGCAAGTCCTTGTTTCCAGGGACCTGGAAGGACAGTGACTGAATTGTCCTTGTGCTATATTGTGATTAAAAAAAACATTTATTCTAGGGACAGAAAACTGTAGGTAGGGAGAGTGTCAGTTTATTTCACTCTGCAAGTCCTTGTTTCCAGGGACCTGGAAGGACAGTGACTGAATTGTCCTTGTGCTATATTGTGATTAAAAAAAACATTTATTCTAGGGACAGAAAACTGTAGGTAGGGAGAGTGTCAGTTTATTTCACTCTGCAAGTCCTTGTTTCCAGGGACCTGGAAGGACAGTGAGTGAATTGTCCTTGTGTTATATTGTGATTAAAAAAAACATTTTTTCTAGGGACAGAAAACTGTAGGTAGGGAGAGTGTTTTTTTTCTTTCACTCTGCAAGTCCTTGTTTCCAGGGACCTGGAAGGACAGTGAGTGAATTGTCCTTGTGTTATATTGTGATTAAAAAAAACATTTTTTCTAGGGACAGAAAACTGTAGGTAGGGAGAGTGTTTTTTTTCTTTCACTCTGCAAGTCCTTGTTTCCAGGGACCTGTAAGGACAGTGAGTGAATTGTCCTTGTGCTATATTGTGCTTAAAAAAAACATTTATTCTAGGGACAGAAAACTGTAGGTAGGGAGAGTGTCAGTTTATTTCACTCTGCAAGTCCTTGTTTCCAGGGACCTGGAAGGACAGTGACTGAATTGTCCTTGTGCTATATTGTGATTAAAAAAAACATTTATTCTAGGGACAGAAAACTGTAGGTAGGGAGAGTGTCAGTTTATTTCACTCTGCAAGTCCTTGTTTCAAGGGACAGAGAAGGACACCTGAAGGTAGCCCTTATTGCTTTTTTCCCATCTCCCTGCAGGCCATCTATTAGAATGTCTGGAAGGCAAACAAGGAGA
The DNA here is from genome assembly GCA_029206835.1 of Rana muscosa. Classification (NCBI taxonomy): domain Eukaryota; kingdom Metazoa; phylum Chordata; class Amphibia; order Anura; family Ranidae; genus Rana; species Rana muscosa. The sequence goes on along the minus strand of CM055116.1, from coordinate 890,376,629 downwards.
GGCAGACAGTCAGGAGGCAATAAAAGAGGGCAAGCAGGCTCTGTGTCTGGGGGCAACAGTGCTGGTCGTGGACGCGGTGCATTGTCATCAGCACATGGCCATGGGACACGCTTGTCCTTCTTTTCGGCAGCTGGACATGTTGAGCCACATCATGCCGAAGACTTGGTAGAGTGGATGACCAAGCCCTCCTCCTCCTCCTCATCCTCTCTCACCCAGGCTCAGGGTACTGGAAAAGCAGCTGCCAAAGCGTCGTCTTCCCTGGTATCAATGTCAGACAAATCATCAGTCACTCCTTCCCTAGACCCACCATGTCCTCCTCCTGAGGAGTCCCCCGAACTGTTTCAGCACAGTGTTGGGTACATGCTCCAGGAGGATGCCCAGCGTTTCGAAGGGTCTGATGATGAAACCCAGCTAGAGGAAGGCAGTAGCGTGAGAGCAGACAGAGGGGATGCTCAAGAAGGACACCAATCTGGCAGTCATGTTCCAGCAGCTGCAGCATACTGCCAGATTGGCTCCAGTGATGAGGAGGGAGGGGATGATGAGGTCACTGACTCCACGTGGGTGCCTAATAGGAGAGAGGAGGAGGAGGAGGATGAGGAGGAGGCACATCTCCAACGAGGCAGGATGCCCTTTGGTGGCCAGCGTAAGGGCAGTACACCGACGGAATCACACCGCAGAGCTCCGCCTGTGCAGGGCGCTGCCTCTGCCCGTCATTCAAAAAGTTCTTTGGTGTGGGCCTTTTTTGAGGCTAGTGCATCAGATCGCACAGCTGCTGTTTGCAACATATGTCTCAAGCGTATATCGCGTGGCCAAAACATCAGCCGCTTGGGTACCACATGCCTGACCAGACATATGTTGACCTGCCATGCAGCTCGTTGGCAAGCCTACCTCAAAGACCCACACCAAAGAACAAAGCGGACCTCTCCTTGCACCGCATCAGCTGGGATCTCCAACCCCACTATAACTTCAGTCCTCTCTGAAACATGCACTGAGAGGAATGAAGGTGTAGAATTAGGTGTGTCACAGCCAAGTACTTGCGCCCACTCTGCTAGCAGTACACCGACGTCCGATTCTAGCAGGCAAATTTCCCTGCCCCAGCTGCTGGACCGTCGAAAGAAGTTCACTCCCAGCCATCCACATGCCCAGCGGTTGAATGCTAGCTTGGCTAAATTGCTAGCGCTTCAACTGCTGCCTTTTCAGTTGGTAGACTCGGCCCCCTTCCGTGAGTTTGTGCAATGTGCAGTTCCTCAGTGGCAGGTTCCCAAACGCCACTTTTTCTCACGGAAGGCTATTCCGGCTCTCTACCGGCATGTGGAAGGCAATGTCTTGGCCTCGCTGGACAGGGCGGTCAGCGGTAAGGTGCATATTACCGCTGACTCATGGTCCAGCAGGCATGGACAGGGACGTTACCTTTCTTTCACGGCCCATTGGGTCACTCTTTTGGCAGCTGGGAAGGATTCAGGACAAGGTGCAGTAGTGTTGGAGGTTGTCCCACCGCCACGCCTCCAAAATGCTACTACTGGTTGTGACACACCTCTCTCCTCCACCCCCTCCTCTTCTTCTTCCTCCATGGCCTCTTCCTGTGGTTTGTCCTATGAACCAGCGGTGCTCCGTAGCCGTTCACGGGGCTACGCAAGTACGCAGGCAAAAAGATGCCATGCCGTGCTTGCGCTGGTGTGTTTGGGGGACAGAAGCCACACTGGGGCAGAGGTCCTGTCTGCTCTGCAGGGCCAGGCCGAGAGGTGGTTGACGCCACGCCAGCTTAAGCCAGGAATGGTGGTTTGCGACAATGGCACCAACCTCCTCTCCGCCCTCCGACAGGGACAACTGACCCATGTGCCCTGTGTGGCTCACGTCCTTAACCTGGTGGTGCAGCGCTTCTTGGGCAGGTACCCGGGCTTACAGGATGTCCTGAGGCAGGCCAGGAAAGTCTGTGTGCATTTCCGCAGATCTTATAATGCCAGTGCTCGCCTGGCTGAGCTGCAAAAGGAGTTGAACCTGCCCAAGAACCGCCTTATATGTGACATGCCCACCAGGTGGAACTCAACGTTGGCCATGCTGCAGCGGCTGCACACGCAGCAGAGGGCCATCAATGAGTACCTGTGCGACTACGGCACCAGGACAGGGTCAGGGGAGCTTGGTTTTTTTTCTCCACGCCAGTGGGGCATGATCAGGGATGCATGCACTGTCCTGGCACCATTTGAGGAGGCCACGAGGATGGTGAGCAGTGACAGTGCATGCATCAGTGACACTGTACCTCTTGTCCACCTGTTGGAGCACACGCTGCGTGGAATAATGGACAGGGCACTTGAGGCAGAACAGAGGCAGGAAGAGGAGGACTTCCTTGCCTCTCAAGGCCCCCTTTACCCAGACAGTGTTCCTTCTGTCCCACCCATCGCACAGGAAGAGGAGGAGGAGGAGGAGGAGGAGGAGGAGGATTGTGTCAGCATGGAGGTGGAGGCTGGCACTCAGCATCATCAGCAGCAGTCTTTTAGGGATGATTTACAGTCCCAAGAAACCAGTGGACTTGTACGTGGCTGGGAGGAGGTGGCTGCGGATCATGTCGTCCTTAGTGACCCAGAGGACTCCGGAGCGAATGCCTCAGCAAACCTACGCTGCATGGCCTCCCTGATCCTGCAAAGTCTGCGGAAGGATCCTCGTATTCTTCGGATCAAGGAGAGGGACCATTACTGGCTGGCCACTCTCCTTGATCCACGGTACAAGGGTAAGGTTGCGGACCTTATGTTACCGTCGCAGAGGGAGCAGAGGATGAGACAACTCCGGGAGGCCTTGCAGAAAGGTCTGTGCAACGCGTTCCCAGAGACTGGGAGGTTGCAAACTCCTGGTCCTGGACAACGAGTTGCTGAGGCTTCGGCCAGTCAAAGAAGGAGCGGTGGGGAAGGTGGCCGTCTGACCGATGCGTTCAGACAATTCTTTAGTCCGCAGCCCCAAAGTATGATCGGTTCCAGCAACCATCGCCAGCGTCTGATAAACATGGTGCAGGAATATCTAGGGGCAAGGTCAGACTTGGACACCTTCCCCACCGAAAATCCTCTGGCTTACTGGGTCTTGAGGATGGATCACTGGCCAGAGCTTGCACAGTATGCAATTGAGCTACTGGCCTGTCCTGCATCCAGCGTTCTTTCGGAACGCACATTCAGTGCTGCTGGAGGATTTGTCACGGATCACAGGGTGCGCCTGTCCACCGACTCGGTTGATCGACTGACTTTCATCAAGATGAACCAGTCTTGGATCACCACCAGCTACCACACACCTGATGCTGATATAACAGACTAATTGATTTTAACATGTCACATCCCTTCAAGACTGATGCTGATGCTGAGTGCCTGTGCTGTTATGTTGACTGGCTATCCTCCTCCTCCGAGTCCTCAATGATACGATTGATGATGATAGCTTGTAAGATCATTTTTGTTTATGGGTGCCGCCACCAGTGCCTAACGCCCAATTTTTCAGCCCCTGTTTAACAGGGGCGTGTAATTACAATTTTTGAAGCAATACTTTGCAACAGGGCTCATTGCTGTGCTCCAAGTACAGTATCTGTGAGGAGTTGCAGTGTTGTGCCACCAGTGCCTAAGGCCCAATTTTTCAGCCCCTGTTTAACAGGGGCGTGTCATTACAATTTTTGAAGCAATACTTTGCAACAGGGCTCATTGGTGTGCTCCAAGTACAGTATCTGTGAGGAGTTGCAGTGTTGTGCCACCAGTGCCTAAGGCCCAATTTTTCAGCCCCTGTTTAACAGGGGCGTGTCATTACAATTTTTGAAGCAATACTTTGCAACAGGGCTCATTGCTGTGCTCCAAGTACAGTATCTGTGAGGGGTTGCAGTGTTGTGCCACCAGTGCCTAAGGCCCAATTTTTCAGCCCCTGTTCAACAGGGGCATGTAATTACAATTCTTGATCTAATAATTCACAGCAGGGCCCATTGCTGCACCCACCAAGAGTAACTGTCAGGGCTTACAGTGTTGTGGCACCAGCACCACCATCAAAGGCCCAATTTTTACTACCACTGTTCAACAATTATATGTAATTAAAATTCCTGATATAATAGTTGACAGCAGGGCGTTCCAGCACCAACCAAGAGTAACTGTGAGTGCTTACAGTGTTGTGCCAACACCAACAACTAAGGGGCCTATTTCTGCAGAGTATATACGGCAGGTCCCTACTTTCAAACATCCAACTTACAAACGACTCCTACTTGCAAACGCAAGAAGACAACAGGAAGTGAGAGGAAATCTACCACTAGGAAGGAAAATTCTCTCCTGTAAGAATAAATATGGGAGAAAGGTGTCTCCTCTGTACTGATGCTTTATCAGCAATCCTTGTTTCAAGAAAAACACCACATTTCAAAAACAGTTGTCATTGGGACGGAAAGTGAGGTGAAATGTTCTGAACAGGGGCACAGACAGCAAAACAAATGTTACAGGGGTGATAACCCTTACCTATGTTTTCCAAAAAGTTTAAAAATAGATTTTTGGGCTGGAGCTACACTTCAACAATGTACCTGTTCAAAATTACAAACAGACTCTACATAAGAACAAACCTACAGTCCCTGTCTTGTATGCACCGCCTGTATAGGGCTGTTCAGAGTATATAGGGCCTTTTTTATTTTATGTGCGGGGTTCCCCTTAATATCCATACAAGACCCAAAGGGGCTGGTAATGGGCTGGGGTAGGGGGGGGGTCATGGGGTAGCTATGCCATTTTTCTTAAAGAATTTCATCCATATTACCGGGACCAGACATTACATTAAAGCCGCAAGCAGTTTTAAATGGCTTTTTTTTCCTTTAGAAGTGTCATTTTGTGCAGGGACAGTTCTAAACACGGGAAACACGGGAAACACGTGTAATGTCTGGTCCCGGTACTTCACAGGCATACTTTAGACACCCCCCAGGTACGATATTTAAAGGAATATTTGACTTTTTTTTTTTCACTTTATGCATCATTAAAATGACTGCTCCCGAAAAACGACCGTTTTTAAAACTTCTTTTTGCATTGATACATGTCCCCTGGTGCAGAACCCGGGTTCCCAAACCCTTTTTAGGACAATAACATGCATAATAGTTGTTATAATTAGCACTTTAGAATTCGAACGTTCGCATCCATTGTATTTAATAGGGTTCTAATGTTCGTTCGAACTTTCGGTCCGTTCGCGGGTTCTGGTGCGAACCGAACCCGGGGGTGTTCGGCTCATCACTACACCTAACCATCTTAAAACATAAATTTATAAGCACGCCGTGCTACCTAACACGAGATTCTACTAGCTCCTGAAGAAGCGGCTTTCACGAAACATGTCGAGCTAACAATCTTTTTATTATCTACTATGGTCATACATGCCCTCTGTGACATGTGGTGACCCTCTTTGGCCTTTATTGGAATAATTTGTTGCCACTGTAGTTTTTTACTGAAGTTTTTTAGCCTTTGTGATAAATATATTTTTTATTTTTATATAATTGGTGCCTACAAAGTCCATTTTTTTGCACTTACAACATCTTGACTCAATATATTTAGGACGTGGCACTGCGCTACTTTAGGCACCCACAGCCCATCCTGTGCTGGTGCTTTTTTGACTTAATTCTGTGATATGTCTGAAGATAGCAACATGTGGGGCAGCAGATTTATGTAAGTTTGGATTTGTATATATACAAAGTCAGCAGGAAGGTTTATTTTGTTATATGCTGGTGTGTGCTGTTTCTGTAAGCCACATGCCTAACATACTGTAGAGGGGCTATACAAACTGTATATTGTTAAAGATATACAGTGTATATATACACACACAATATCTCACAAAAGTGAGTACACCCCTCACATTTTTGTAAATATTTTATAATATCTTTTCATGTGACAACACTAAAGAAATGACACTTTGCTACAATGTAAAGTAGTGAATGTACAGTTTGTATAACAGTGTAAATTTGCTGTCCCCATAAAATAACTCAACACACAGCCATTAATGTCTAAACCACTGGCAACAAAAGTGAGTACACCCCTAAGTGAAAATGTCCAAAATGGGCCCTATTAGCCATTTTCCCGCCCTGGAGTCATGTCACTCATTAGTTTTACAAGGTCTTAAGTGGTATTTGTTATCACTCTCACTCTCTCATACTGGTCACTGGAAGTTCAACATGGTACCTCATGGCAAAGAACTCTCTGAGGATCTGAAAAAAAGAATTGTTGCTCTACATAAAGATGGCCTAGCCTAGGCTATAAGAAGATTGGCAAGACCCTAAAACCGAGCTGCAAGACCATACAGCGGTTTAAGAGGACAGGTTCCACTCAGAACAGGCCTCGCCAAAGAAGTTGAGTGCACATGCTCAGCGTCACATTCGGAGAATATCTTTGGGAAATAGACGTATGAGCGCTGCCAGCATTGCTGCAGAGGTTGAAGGGGTGGGGGGAAAGCCTGTCAGTGCTCAGACCATACGCCGCACACTGCATCAAATTGTTCTGCATGGCTGTTGTCCCAGAATGAAGCCTCTTCTAAAGATGATGCACAAGAAGGCCCACAAACAGTTTACTGAAGACAAGCAGACTAAGGACATTACTGGAACCATGTCCTGTAGTTTCATGAGACCAAGATAAACTTATTTGGTTCAGATGGTATCAAGCGTGTGTGGTGGCAACCAGATAAATAGTACAAAGACAAGTGTATCTTGCCTACAGTCAAGCATGGTGGTGGGAGTGTCATGGTCTGGGGCTGCATGAGTGCTGCCGGCACTGGGGAGGTATGGTTCATTGAGGGAACCATGAATGCCAACATGTACTGTGACATACTGAAGCCGAGCATGATCCCTTCCCTTTGGAGACTGGGCCACAGGGCAGTATTCCAACATGATAACGACCCCAAACACACCTCCAAGACAAACACTGCCTTGCTAAAGAAGCTGAGGGTAAAGGTGATGGACTGGCCAAGCATGTCTCTCCAGACCTAAACCCTATTGAGCATCTGTGGGGCATCCTCAAACAGAAGGTGGAGGAGCGCAAGCTCTCTAACATCCACCAGCTCCGTAATGTCATCATGGAGGAGTGGAAGAGGACTCCAGTGGCAACCTGTGAAGCTCTGGTGAACTCCATGCCCAAGAGGGTTAAGGCAGTGCTGGAAAATAATGGTGGCCAAAATATTGACACTTTGAGCCCAATTTGGACATTTTCACTTAGGGGTGTACTCACTTTTGTTGCCAGCAGTTTAGACATTAATGGCTGTGTGTTGAGTTATTTTGAGAAGACAGCTAATTTACATTGTTATACAAGCTGTGCACTCACTACTTTACATTGTAGCAAAAGTGTAATTTCTCCAATGTTGTCACATGAAAAAGATATAATAAAATATTTTAAAAAATGTGAGGGGTGTACTCACTTTTGTGAGATCCTGTAGATTATATATACATTATATATATATATATATATATATATATATATATAGAGACACACATACATATACACACACACACACGCACGCGTAGCGGGTGCCTCACTCGGTCACTTGCGACCCCGCCAAGCTGACCACCGCAATGTACACAGGCTTTCCAGCCTGAAAGAGGGAGAGAGCTGCCTGTTAGTCCCTGCATGGGCTTTTCACCCCCTCCCTCTCCTCACTGACTCAGGCAGAGCTGTTTACTCTGCAGCCTCCCATGTGCTTCTATTGGCAGAAGAGGGGCCAATTAAAGACACACACAGCAGCCAATTTAGAGGGACTGTACTAAGCTGCAGGAAGCAGCTGCAAAGGACTCTGGAATATGAAGTCTCAGGACAGAGTTGTCTCACTGACTTTTAAAGAGGCAGAACTACAAATCCCAGCATGTTCTGCTGGCAGGAAAGGAGACACTCCAGCTTGATTCATAGAGGAGAATTCAGTTAGCACGAGGCGGAAGAAGAGATCAGGCCTGAGGGAGAGATGCTGTTTCTCAGGTGATTTCACCACGCAATTCAGGCCTCCGCCGCCAGTCGGGACATCCAGCCTGAGAGAGGGGGATCCCGGGTGCAAATCTAGGTGCACCTGCACCGACAGTGAAGCGTTCCAGTGTGAGGTGACCAGTCCAGTCGCCAGGAGAGCCTGCTTGTTCCAGCACGTTCGTTTGGGCATTGACCGCAGGATCTGGGTGAGAGAGCTTTTTCCCCATTTGCAGGAAACAGGGACACTGCACCACAGAAGGAGTTAATTGAACACTGTATACAGACATCATTGCTGGTAGTCATCTTGCTGACACTTGTAGTGCCACAGGGATAAAGGATAAGGCCATCTATTTCTGGGGACACTGTATAGAGACATCATTGTCCTCTCACCTTGCTGAGAAATATCCTGCCTGCTTCACTTGATAATCTGGGCCAGTTGTGTTGTTTGGCCCTGCTACCCAGGAGTTTAAGTGCACCAACGAAAGTGGTAAGCTGAAGACACAAAGTTTTATTTATTTTAGAAACGGACTGAAGCTACTAGTGCCATATGGACCCGCACACACATATTCAGGGCTCTGTATACGCATTGGGTGTGTGGGACAGCTTATCTAGGATAAGGTGACCAGATTTTTAAAATGAAATCCGGGAACATATTTTTTTTTTTTACTAGTAATGACGGCAATCAGCAACTCCCTGCCCGTCGCCGCCCGCCTCACAGCCTGTCAAGTCTTACTCTCCGGGCCTCAGTTACTACTGGGTGGGGAGCGAAGGAAGATCACTCCACCAGGGAAGGCAAGGAGATAAGCAGGCAGGCAGGCGGCCGGCCGGGACTTGAGCCAAGGCAGAAGAACATGCAAGCGGACCTGAATAGGCATGCACCCGAAAATGAAGAAATATTCCCTCCGCTCTAACCAGCACATGATCATCAGAAAGGGGCACAGATAATGGAAAAAAATACACCCCCCTAAGCTAGTAGGCGTGGCGGAGCGGGGGTGTGTAATTCAGATTTTTTTTTTTTTATTCTGCACTGTCTCTGAAATTGCCCCAGACCCTGTTCAAATCCGATCCAGGGACAGACTTGGTCCGGGGACAGTGCCCTCAATCTGGGGACTGTCCCCTGAAACCGGGGATGTCTGGTCACTAGTGATGAGCCGAACACCCCCGGGTTCGGTTCACACCAGAACCCGCGAACGGACCGAAAGTTCGCACGAACATTAGAACCCTATTAAATACAATGGATGCGAACGTTCGAATTCTAAAGTGCTAATTATAACGACTATTATCCATGTTATTGTCCTAAACAGAGTTTGGGAACCCGGGTTCTGCACCAGGGGACATGTATCAATGCAAAAAGAAGTTTTAAAAACGGACGTTTTTCGGGAGCAGTCATTTTAATGATGCATAAAGTGAAAAAAAAAAAAGTCAAATATTCCTTTAAATATCGTACCTGGGGGGTGTCTAAAGTATGCCTGCGAAGTGCCACGTGTTTCCCGTGTTTAGAACTGTCCCTGCACAAAATGACATTTCTAAAGGAAAAAAAAGCCATTTAAAACTGCTTGCGGCTTTAATGTAATGTCTGGTCCCGGTAATATGGATGAAAATCTTTAAGAAAAATGGCATAGCTACCCCATCACCCCCCCCCCCCTACCCCAGCCCATTACCAGCCCCTTTGGGTCTTGTTTGGATATTAAGGGGAACCCCGCAACACAAAATAAAAAAGGCCCTATATACTCTGAACAGCAGTATACAGGCGGTGTAAACAAGACCGGTGTAAACAAGACAGGGACTGTAGGTTTGTTCTTAAGTAGAATCTGTTTGTAATTTTGAACACGTACATTGTTTAAGTGTAGCTCCAGCCAAAAAATCTATTTTTAAGCTTTTTGGAAAACATAGGGAAGGGTTATCACCCCTGTAACATTTGTTTTGCTGTCTGTGCCCCTGTTCAGAACATTTCACCTCACTTTGCGTCCCAATGACAACTGTTTTTGAAATGTGGTGTTTTTATTGAAACAAGGATTGGTGATAAAGCATCAGTAGAGAGGAGACACCTTTCTCCCATATTAATTCTTACAGGAGAGAATTTTCCTTCCTAGGGGTAGATTTCCTCTCACTTCCTGTTGTCTTCTTCCGTTTGCAAGTAGGAGTCGTTTGTAAGTTGGATGTTTGAAAGTAGGGACCTGCCGTATATACTCTGCAGAAATTGGCCCCTTAGGTGTTGGTGTTGGCACAACACTGTAAGCACTCACAGTTACTCTTGGTGGGTGCTGGAACGCCCTGCTGTCAACTATTATATCAGGAATTGTAATAACATATAATTGTTGAACAGTGGTAGTAAAAATTGGGCCTTTGATGGTGGTGCTGGTGTCACAACACTGTAAGGCCTGACAGTTACTCTTGGTGGGCGCAGCAATGGGCCCTGCTGTGAATTATTAGATCAATAATTATAATTGCATGCCCCTGTTGAACAGGGGCTGAAAATTGGGCCTTTGGTGGTGGTGGTAATGACACAACACTGTAAGGCCTGACAGTTACTCTTGGTGGGCGCAGCAATGGGCCCTGCTGTGAATTATTAGATCAATAATTATAATTGCATGCCCCTGTTGAACAGGGGCTGAAAAATTGGGCCTTAGGCACTGGTGGCACAACACTGCAACCCCTCACAGATACTGTACTTGGAGCACAGCAATGAGCCCTGTTGCAAAGTATTGCATCAAAAATTGTAATTACACGCCCCTGTTAAACAGGGGCTGAAAAATTGGGCCTTAGCCACTGGTGGCGGCACCCATAAACCAAAATGATCTTCCAAGCTATCATCATTAATCGGATCATTGAGGAGGAGGATAGCCAGTCAACATAACAGCACAGGCACTCAGCATCAGCATCAGTCTTGAAGGGATGTGACATTTTAAAATCAATTAGTCTGTTATATCAGCATCAGGTGTGTGGTAGCTGGTGGTGATCCAAGACTGGTTCATCTTGATGAAAGTCAGTCGATCAACCGAGTCGGTGGACAGGCGCACCCTGTGATCCGTGACAAATCCTCCAGCAGCACTGAATGTGCGTTCTGAAAGAACGCTGGATGCAGGACAGGCCAGTAGCTCAATTGCATACTGTGCAAGCTCTGGCCAGTGATCCATCCTCAAGACCCAGTAAGCCAGAGGATTTTCGGTGGGGAAGGTGTCCAAGTCTGACCTTGCCCCTAGGTATTCCTGCACCATGTATATCAGACGCTGGCGATGGTTGCTGGAACCGATCATACTTTGGGGCTGCGGACTAAAGAATTGTCTGAACGCATCAGTCAGACGGCCACCTTCCCCACCGCTCCTTCTTTGACTGCCCGAAGCCTCAGCAACTCGTTGTCCAGGACCAGGAGTTTGTAACCTCCCAGTCTCTGGGAACGTGTTGCACAGACCTTTCTGCAAGGCCTCCCGGAGTTGTCTCATCCTCTGCGACGGTAACATAAGGTCCGCAACCTTACCCTTGTACCGTGGATCAAGGAGAGTGGCCAGCCAGTAATGGTCCCTCTCCTTGATCCGAAGAATACGAGGATCCTTCCGCAGACTTTGCAGGGTCGTCCTCGTCCTCCTCCTCCTCCTCCTCCTCCTCCTCCTCCTCCTCCTCCTCGTCCTCGTCCTCCTCGTCCTCCTCGTCCTCCTCGTCCTCCTCGTCCTCCTCGTCCTCCTCCTCCTCCTCCAAGTCCTCCTCCTCCTCCAAGTCCTCCTCCTCCTCCTCCTCCTCCTCCTCCTCCTCCTCCTCCTCCTCCTCCAAGTCCTCCTCCTCCTCCTCCTCCAAGTCCTCCTCCTCCTCCTCCTCCAAGTCCTCCTCCAAGTCCTCCTCCAAGTCCTCCTCCTCCTCCTCCAAGTCCTCCTCCTCCAAGTCCTCCTCCAAGTCCTCCTCCAAGTCCTCCTCCTCCTCCAAGTCCTCCTCCTCCTCCTCCTCCTCCTCCTCCTCCAAGTCCTCCTCCTCCTCCAAGTCCTCCAAGTCCTCCTCCTCCTCCTCCTCCTCCAAGTCCTCCTCCTCCTCCAAGTCCTCCTCCAAGTCCTCCTCCTCCTCCTCCTAGTCCTCCTCCTCCAAGTCCTCCTCCTCCAAGTCCTCCTCCTCCAAGTCCTCCTCCTCCAAGTCCTCCTCCAAGTCCTCCTCCTCCTCCTCCAAGTCCTCCTCCTCCAAGTCCTCCTCCTCCAAGTCCTCCTCCTCCAAGTCCTCCAAGTCCTCCTCCTCCAAGTCCTCCTCCTCCAAGTCCTCCTCCTCCAAGTCCTCCTCCAAGTCCTCCAAGTCCTCCTCCTCCTCCAAGTCCTCCTCCTCCTCCTCCAAGTCCTCCTCCTCCTCCAAGTCCTCCTCCTCCAAGTCCTCCTCCTCCTCCTCCAAGTCCTCCTCCTCCAAGTCCTCCTCCTCCTCCTCCTCCAAGTCCTCCTCCAAGTCCTCCAAGTCCTCCTCCTCCTCCAAGTCCTCCTCCTCCTCCAAGTCCTCCTCCAAGTCCTCCTCCTCCAAGTCCTCCTCCTCCTCCTCCTCCTCCTCCTCCTCCTCCTCCTCCTCGTCGTCCTCCAAGTCCTCCTCCTCCTCCAAGTCCTCCTCCAAGTCCTCCTCCTCCTCCTCCTAGTCCTCCTCCTCCAAGTCCTCCTCCTCCAAGTCCTCCTCCTCCAAGTCCTCCTCCTCCTCCTCCAAGTCCTCCTCCTCCAAGTCCTCCTCCTCCTCCTCCTCCTCCTCCTCCAAGTCCTCCTCCTCCTCCTCCTCCTCCAAGTCCTCCTCCTCCTCCTCCAAGTCCTCCTCCTCCAAGTCCTCCTCCTCCAAGTCCTCCTCCAAGTCCTCCTCCTCCTCCTCCTCCTCCAAGTCCTCCTCCTCCTCCTCCAAGTCCTCCTCCTCCTCCAAGTCCTCCTCCTCCAAGTCCTCCTCCTCCTCCTCCTCCTCCTCCAAGTCCTCCTCCTCCAAGTCCTCCTCCTCCTCCTCCTCCAAGTCCTCCTCCTCCTCCTCCTCCTCCTCCAAGTCCTCCTCCAAGTCCTCCAAGTCCTCCTCCTCCTCCAAGTCCTCCTCCTCCAAGTCCTCCTCCTCCTTCTCCTCCTCCTCGTCCTCGTCCTCGTCCTCCTCCAAGTCCTCCTCCTCCTCCTCCTCCTTCAAGTCCTCCTCCTCCTCCAAGTCCTCCTCCTCCTCCTCCTCCTCCAAGTCCTCCTCCTCCTCCTCCTCCTCCTCCTCCAAGTCCTCCTCCAAGTCCTCCTCCAAGTCCTCCTCCTCCTCCTCCTCCTCCTCCTCCAAGTCCTCCTCCAAGTCCTCCTCCAAGTCCTCCTCCTCCTCCTCCAAGTCCTCCTCCTCCTCCTCCTCCTCCAAGTCCTCCTCCTCCTCCAAGTCCTCCTCCTCCTCCAAGTCCTCCTCCTCCTCCTCCTCCTCCAAGTCCTCCTCCTCCTCCTCCTCCTCCTCCTCCTCCTCCAAGTCCTCCTCCTCCTCCTCCTCCTCCTCCTCCAAGTCCTCCTCCTCCTCCTCCAAGTCCTCCTCCTCCTCCAAGTCCTCCTCCTCCTTCTCCAAGTCCTCCTCCTCCTCCTCCTCCTCCAAGTCCTCCTCCTCCTCCAAGTCCTCCTCCAAGTCCTCCTCCTCCAAGTCCTCCTCCTCCTCCTCCTCCAAGTCCTCCAAGTCCTCCAAGTCCTCCTCCTCCTCCAAGTCCTCCTCCAAGTCCTCCTCCTCCTCCTCCTCCTCCAAGTCCTCCTCCTCCTCCAAGTCCTCCTCCTCCTCCTCCTCCTCCTCCTCCTCCTCCAAGTCCTCCTCCTCCTCCAAGTCCTCCTCCTCCAAGTCCTCCTCCTCCTCCTCCAAGTCCTCCTCCTCCTCCTCCTCCAAGTCCTCCTCCTCCTCCTCCTCCTCCTCCAAGTCCTCCTCCTCCAAGTCCTCCTCCTCCTCCTCCTCCAAGTCCTCCTCCTCCTCCTCCTCCTCCTCCAAGTCCTCCTCCTCCTCCTCCAAGTCCTCCTCCTCCTCCTCCTCCAAGTCCTCCTCCTCCAAGTCCTCCTCCTCCTCCTCCTCCTCCAAGTCCAAGTCCTCCTCCTCCTCCAAGTCCTCCTCCTCCAAGTCCTCGTCCTCGTCCTCGTTCTCGTCGTCCTCCTCCTCGTCCTAGTCCTCCTCCAAGTCCTCCTCCTCGTCCTCGTCCTCGTCCTCGTCCTCGTCCTAGTCCTCCTCCTCCAAGTCCTCCTCCTCCTCCAAGTCCTCCTCCTCCTCCTCCTCCTCCTCCAAGTCCTCCTCCTCCAAGTCCTCCTCCTCCTCCTCGAAGTCCTCCTCCTCGAAGTCCTCCTCCTCCTCCTCCTCCTCCTCGAAGTCCTCCTCCTCCTCCTCAAAGTCCTCCTCCTCCTCCTCCTCGAAGTCCTCCTCCTCCTCCTCGAAGTCCTCCTCCTCCTCCTCGAAGTCCTCCTCCTCCTCCTCCTCCGCAAGGAAGTCCTCCTCCTCCGCAAGGAAGTCCTCCTCCTCCTCCTCCTCCTCCGCAAGGAAGTCCTCCTCCTCCTCCTCCTCCTCCTCCTCCGCAAGGAAGTCCTCCTCTTCCTGCCTCTGTTCTGCCTCAAGTGCCCTGTCCATTATTCCACGCAGCATGTGCTCCAACAGGTGGACAAGAGGTACAGTGTCACTGATGCATGCACTGTCACTGCTCACCATCCTCGTGGCCTCCTCAAATGGTGCCAGGACAGTGCATGCATCCCTGATCATGCCCCACTGGCGTGGTGAAAAAAACCCGAGCTCCCCTGACCCTGTCCTGGTGCCGTAGTCGCACAGGTACTCATTGATGGCCCTCTGCTGCGTGTGCAGCCGCTGCAGCATGGCCAACGTTGAGTTCCACCGGGTGGGCATGTCACATATAAGGCGGTTCTTGGGCAGGTTCAACTCCTTTTGCAGCTCAGCCAGGCGAGCACTGGCATTATAAGATCTGCGGAAATGCACACAGACTTTCCTGGCCTGCCTCAGGACATCCTGTAAGCCCGGGTACCTGCCCAAGAACCGCTGCACCACCAGGTTAAGGACGTGAGCCATACAGCGCACATGGGTCAGTTGTCCCTGTCGGAGGGCGGAGAGGAGGTTGGTGCCATTGTCGCAAACCACCATTCCTGGCTTAAGCCGGCGTGGCGTCAACCACCTCTCGGCCTGCCCCTGCAGAGCAGACAGGACCTCTGCCCCAGTGTGGCTCCTGTCCCCCAAACACACCAGCGCAAGCATGGCATGGCATCTTTTTGCATGCGTACTTGCGTAGCCCCTTGAACGCCTACGGAGCACCGCTGGTTCCGAGGACAAACCACAGGAAGAGGCCATGGAGGAAGAAGAAGAGGAGGGGGTGGAGGAGAGAGGTGTGTCACAACCAGTAGTAGCATTTTGGAGGCGTGGCAGTGGAACAACCTCCAACACTACTGCACCTTGTCCTGCATCCTTCCCAGCTGCCAAAAGAGTGACCCAATGGGCCGTGAAAGAAAGGTAACGTCCCTCTCCATGCCTGCTGGACCATGAGTCAGCGGTAATATGCACCTTACCGCTGACCGCCCTGTCCAGCGAGGCCAAGACATTGCCTTCCACATGCCTGTAGAGAGCCGGAATCGCCTTCCGTGAGAAAAACTGGCGTTTGGGAACCTGCCACTGAGGAACCGCACATTGCACAAACTCACGGAAGGGGGCCGAGTCTACCAACTGAAAAGGCAGCAGTTGAAGCGCTAGCAATTTAGCCAAGCTAGCATTCAACCGCTGGGCATGTGGATGGCTGGGAGTGAACTTCTTTTGACGGTCCAGCAGCTGGGGCAGGGAAATTTGCCTGCTAGAATCGGACATCGGTGTACTGCTAGCAGAGTGGCCGCAAGTACTTGGCTGTGACACACCTAATTCTACACCTTCATTCCTCTCAGTGCAGGTTTCAGAGAGGACTGAAGGTATAGTGGGGTTGGAGATCCCAGCTGATGCGGTGCAAGGAGAGGTCCGCTTTGTTCTTTGGTGTGGGTCTTTAAGGTAGGCTTGCCAACGAGCTGCATGGCAGGTCAACATATGTCTGATCAAGCATGTGGTGCCCAAGCGGCTGATGTTTTGGCCACGCGATATACGCTTGAGACATATGTTGCAAACAGCAGCTGTGCGATCTGATGCACTCGCCTCAAAAAAGGCCCACACCAAAGAACTTTTTGAATGACGGGCAGAGGCAGCGCCCTGCACAGGCGGAGCTCTGCGGTGTGATTCCGTCGGTGTGCTGCCCATACGCTGGCCACCCAAGGGCATCCTGCCTCGTTGGAGATGTGCCTCCTCCTCCTCATCCTCCTCCTCCTCCTCTCTCCTATTAGGCACCCACGTGGAGTCAGTGACCTCATCATCCCCTCCCTCCTCATCACTGGAGCCAATCTGGCAGTATGCTGCAGCTGCTGGAGCATGACTGCCAGATTGGTGTCCTTCTTGAGCATCCCCTCTCTCTGCTCTCACGCTACTGCCTTCCTCTAGCTGGGTATCATCATCAGATCCTTCGAAACGCTGGGCATCCTCCTGGAGCATGTACCCAACACTGTGCTCAAACAGTTCAGGGGACTCCTCAGGAGGAGGACATGGTGGGTCTAGGGAAGGAGTGACTAATGATGACATTGATACCAGAGAAGAGGACGCTTTGGCAGCTGCTTTGCCAGTACCCTGAGCCTGGGTGAGAGAGGATGAGGAGGATGAGGTGGGCTTGGTCATCCACTCTACCAAGTCTTCGGCATGATGTGGCTCAACATGTCCAGCTGCCGAAAAGAAGGACAAGCGTGTCCCATGGCCATGTGCTGATGACAATGCACCGCGTCCACGACCAGCACTGTTGCCCCCAGACACAGAGCCTGCTTGCCCTCTTTTTTTGCCTCCTGAGTGTCTGCCTCTCCTTGTTTGCCTTCCAGACATTTTAATGGATGGCCTGCAGGGAGATGGGAAAAACAGCAATAAGGGCTACCTTCAGGTGTATACTGTGCAGGAGGCTTAGCAACAATGACACTGACACTGTCCCCTGCCTATCCTTCTCTGTCCCTAAACACAAGGATTTGCAATATGCTTCAGCAAGATTGGTTTAGCACAGAATAGCACACTGACAGTTTCCCTCACTGTCCTTCTCTGTCCCTACAAACAAGGTTTAGCACAGAATAGCACACTGATAGTTTCCACGAGTGTCCTTCTCTGTCCCTAAACTCAAGGATTTCAAATATGGTTCAGCAAGATTGGTTTAGCACAGAATAGCAGACTGACACTTTCCCTCACTGTCCTTCTCTGTCCCTACAAACAAGGTTTAGCACAGAATAGCACACTGATAGTTTCCCTCACTGTCCTTCTCTGTCCTTACAAACAAGATTTAGCACAGAATAGCACACTGATAGTTTCCACGAGTGTCCTTCTCTGTCCCTAAACTCAAGGATTTCAAATACGGTTCAGCAAGATTGGTTTAGAACAGAATAGCACACTGACACTTTCCCTCACTGTCCTTCTCTGTCCCTACAAACAAGGTTTAGCACAGAATAACACACTGACACTCTCCCTACCTATCCTTCTCTGTCCCTAAACACAAGGAATCCAGGATTAGTAAAGGAAAAAAATGACACTGTCCCTGCCTATCCTTCACTTTCCCTGCTCCGGAACACACTACACAAGGCCGCCGCGCTGGCGGGCTTTTATAGTGTGGGACGTGTACTAAACCCCCTCAGCAATAATTGGCCACAGGCATCCTGCCTGTGGCCGATCATTGCTCTCCTCGCTGCCGGCGCTGTGATTGGCCAAGCATGCGGGGTCACAGTGCATGCTTGGCCAATCACAGCGCCTGGATGACACTGCGATGGCGTAGTGCATTGTGGGCCGTTCGCGTCACTCGAATTTGGCGCGAACGGCCCAAATCGTTCGATCTTCGTCGAACGATCGAACAGCCGATGTTCGAGTCAAACGTATGTTCGACTCGAACACGAAGCTCATCCCTACTGGTCACCCTAATCTAGAAGGTTAAGCCATTGCATGTTGATGTAAATAAAGTGTTTAAAGTTGGGCCTGTGGTGTCAGGGGGCAGAAGAGAGAGGCCTGACACAAAAGGGGTCATTCCTCTGCTCTCCTGCCTGGACTCATAGAGCCAACATGGGTAAAGGTAACCAATCCAATTTAAAGTGTCATATTGTGATTTATTTGCCATTTAAGTGTGCCTCTGCTCTTAGGGACATTCTCAGGTTTGGATTCCCCTGAAAGTAGCCAGACAATAGGATTGAGCTATATTGCTCTTGATCTCAGTTATTGCTCTCCAGTTGATTTCTTGAATATATACTGTTACTGTCTGTTATTCTTCCACAGAAATATTGCAGTAAAGACAATTTCTGTGTTTTATCATAACGCGTGTGTTTCTCATTGGTCATTGCATTTACACTATTACCAGGTGTGCCAGAGGGGGCTGAGGCTGTTATTGGGGTTGAGAGGCAGAGTACAGACTGAACTAACAAAAGAAGCTCCTTCGGGTGTATCGCTACATACAGACACACACCTTATAGTTCTAATATAATATATTATAAAGCTTTATTATATTTGAATGAGTTGTTTTTCCGGGGGAGGGTTCACATATACTTTAAACTTCAAAACTACAGTAAATGGGTACTGAGTGATGGAACGCTGATTTCAATGTCCTACATGTGAGGCAACATGTAGTTAATCACTGAGTAGCCAGGGATTTTAATAGCCCATGCAGATTTAGCCCTAATCTTTTATTAATCAACAGGTCTAAACAGGAACTGGATAAATCCAGAGGTAAACAGTTAACTTCTTCCAGTAAGGGAAGAAATAGGAAGCCTATATCCAGTGGCAACCTATTTCTATTTGGTACAAGCTAGAATATCTGCCAAAATGAAACACACATACCTGGCTCAAAAAGTATATTTATTTACTGTGTCCCTTAAAATAAAGATACACCCTTATAGTATTTATTGTATTCAATGTTTGCAAAAAGAACAGAGTCAGGTTTATAAAAGGCCAGTATGTATGTTTAATGGACGGGAACAGAGCAGCCACACCCTCACAAAAGTATGTCAACTCAACACAGAAGAAAACCACGGAAAATAAAAATGTTTCTCATGGCAAAAAAAAAAGAAGATATAATATAATATATTGCAGCCTACCAATTTATAGATGTGGAACAAAAGAGGGAAAATCCTCATGTGTATTCATATCCAGACAAGGTGAATGCAAATATATTTGGTTACTGTGGATACTGTGCTTGATTTGGCCATTGTATGCAACAATATTTGTAATGAAACATGATTTTTATGTATGCAACATTTTTCTGTTCATACAGTGAGACCTGTGCTCCCTACATTTCCCTCGGTGTGTCCTGAGGAAGTCGCCTGACAAGTCGCCCCTGTGTGAACCGGCACTTACTAAAACTGGAGAGGGCAAAATCTGGTGCAGCTGTGCATGGTAGAAAAAAGAAACTGCACTAAGATTAAAAAAAAGAAAAAAAACAATCTGGTGCGATCACAAGAAATGCCTGGAGCTCAATTGGAAGCAGCAGCTTTTCTGTAAACATCAAAACCAGTGAACAAGTGAAATGGAAAAAATAAAGTTGCGCTAAACCTAAATCATAAACCCTGTGTAGGGGTGCTATATAATAAATCAAAAAAATCACATGAATTACCGTGAACGACCCTAAATTCAAAGTGATATGAATGAATATAATAAAAATAAAAGGGTCAAAATCATTGTAAAGTGAATCAATAAATGAAAGTGAAATAGTGAATAAACTCAATGGATTGAAAACATATAACGTTCATAAAGTTCATGAATGGATGTTCTGGGTTATTGCACTCACAAAAGTAGTTGACAAAACAGCCTGAAGCCCGCTGCGCCGGCCGGACGCCATCAGGCAGAATCGTCCATCTGGAGATCGAGCAGGGGTAGGTGGTGACGTCAGCACGCCGCTCGTTCCACCCTGAGGGCAATATTTATTATTTTTTATGTTTTCATCATTTATTGGCGTTACACCCAGAACATCCATTCATGAACTTTATGAACGTTATATGTTTTCAATCCATTGAGTTTATTCACTATTTCACTTTCATTTATTGATTCACTTTACAATGATTTGGACCCTTTTATTTTTATTATATTCATTCATATCACTTTGAATTTAGGGTCGTTCACGGTAATTCATGTGATTTTTTGATTTATTATATAGCACCCCTACACAGGGTTTATGATTTAGGTTTAGCGCAACTTTATTTTTTCCATTTCAGCTGTGCATGGTAGCCAATCAGTTTCTAACTTCAGCTTGTTCAATGAAGCTTTGACAAAAAAAAAAAAACTGGAACCTATGCAGAGCTGCACTTGATTTTGCATGATACAGTTTTAGTAAATCAACCCCTTTTTTTTCAGAGCGCTGCTTTAAAATGTAGCCTCTACAATTTTCATCAAATAAGCTGCCTTATGCCGCGTACACACGATCATTATTCACGGCGGTTAAAAAACCGCCGTGAATAATGTCATTTAAAACGGGGGAACAGCTTGTTCCCCCCACACGGTCGTTTTTCACGTCATTTTTTCTCTTGACGAGAAAAACGACCATCTGTGGGCTCCGCGGCAGTGTTTCCCTATGGGAAACACTGCCGCGGAAAACATGTCGAAAAAAACGACGAGAAAAATTAGAACATGTTCTAATTTTTCTCGTAGTTTTTAATGCCGTTTTTCTCGTCGAAAAAAACGTCAGAAAGCCCACAGACTATCGTTTTTCTCGTCGAATGGGAAAAATGTCGTTTTTTTCGACGAGAAAAACGGCCGTGTGTACGCGGCATGATGCACACATTTTCATAATGTGCGTTACCTTACATGCATTAAATTCGTTTTTACTTGGGGGCGGGAACTGTTAATAAATGTAGACCTTTCATTTTTATCTAAGGTCCACTTTAACCACTTCCCGCCCGGCGTATGGTCATATGAGAGCCGCAGGAACCCTTTGTCCCTCTGAGCGGCCGTCATATGACGTCCTGGGATTCCCGCAGTGTGGAGCGCGCGCACGCCGCCGGCAAACGCGCGCACTCGCAGCATCACTGGGGACCCGATACGCGTGCCCGGCGGCCGCGATGTCCGCCGGGCACCCGCGATTGCTCGTCACAGAGCCAGGGACATGGATCTCTGTGTATAAACAGAGAGATCCAAGTCCTGTCAGGGAGAGGAGACTGATGGTGTGTCCCTTGTACATAGGGCCACCGATCGGTCACCGCCCCCAGTCAGTCCCATCCCCCTACAGTTAGAATCACTCCCAAGGGAACACAGTTAACCCCTTGATCGCCCCCTAGTGTTAACCCCTTCCTTGCCAGTCACATTTATACAGTAATCAGTGCATATTTATAGCACTGTTCGCTGTATAAATGTGAATGGTCCCAAAATAGTGTCCAAAGTGTCCACCGCAATATCGCAGTCCTGACAAAAATCTCATATAACCGCCATTACTAGTAAAAAATAAATAAATAAATGTCATAAATCTATCCCCTATTTTGTAGGCGCTATAACTTTTGCACAAACCAATCAATATACGCTTATTGCGATTTTTTTTTACCAAAAATATGTAGAAGAATACATATCGGCCTAAACTGAGAAAAAATAAAAAAATTTTTTTTTTTAAAAATTGGGATATTTATTATGGCAAAAAGTAAAAAATAGTGTTTTTTTTCAAAATTGCCAGTCTTTTTTTGTTTATAGCGCAAAAAATAAAAACCGCAGAGATGAACAAATACCACCAAAAGAAAGCTCTATTTGTGGGAAAAAAAGGACGTCAATTTTGTTTGGGAGCCACGTCGCACGACCGCGCAATTGTTATTCAAAGCGTGACAGCGCTGAAAGCTAAAAATTGGCCTGGGCAGGAAGGGGGTGAAAATGGCCGGTATTGAAGTGGTTAAGGACCAAGCCACCCAAAATATACTTTAAAAAAGTAAGTTGTTAAATTCATTGGCAAAATTGTTGTATTCTCCATAGCTGTATGCCAGATATAGGGCAAGGTGAAAATCACATTCCACCTTCATTTACCCTCTCACCTTTTATCTGTGAAATACTGTATGTGATCCAAGGTTCAGTAGCTCTGTGCTAAAACAGCTGTATTACAAAGCAGAAAAATAATAGAGGAGGCACATGAGACCTTTACACTGAGGATTTTAGAACATAAAATGCTTCAGTAACTAGAAAGGTTATAACATTTTTAAAGCGGAACTTCACTCTCTCAATCAACATTGATTATTTGTTATTCTTTTATTCTTGTGCTGCCAGCATTCCTAAATAGATAGGAAGGTGTGTTAGATTTACTTGTTTAAACTTTTTTTTTTACATTTGTTGTTACTTTTTACATTTCCAGGCCTAGGCAAAAGATATCATACATCCCAGGAGTCTTCAGGAGGGGAGGAGGGTTTTTCTCAGCTAACCACACCCTCCTGTTGGCATGCCTGAGCTAAGGGCAGATGGATACCAGGAAGTAAATGCTACATGAATCATCTGCCCCTACTCAAGATGGGCGCAGCTAGAAATTCTAGGGGGGGGGGGTGTTTTTCAAAGTGATTTCTCAGCAAAATGAAGCATGGATGGATGAATTTGCTTTGAATATGTAGTTCCGCTTTAATGTCTAACCTGTCATTTAAACTTGATTTTTCTATTTTGTGTGGAATTGTCTGTTATGTGTGCATTTTCTTCGCTACAAATGCATGACGACAACTACCAGTAATAAAGCTCACAGTACATTTTCAAAAAAATAATTAAAGATGCTTGCCTGCAAGCAATAAAACAGAATATAATGCCAAGCCAAATTGTATCATTCAGTAAAATTAGCCTGTGACAGAGGCTTAAGCCGTGTACACACGATAGGTTTTACCGATGAAAACAGTCCGATGGACTTTTTTCATCGGACAAACCGATCGCGTATGGGCCCCATCGGTCTTTTTTTCATCGGTGTTTAAAAATAGAACATGTTTTAAATTTATCCGATGGTTAAAAAAACCAATAGCAAATTACTATCGTCTGTGGGGAACGCCATCGGATAAAAAACCCACGCATGCTCAGAATCAAGTCGACGCATGCTCAGAAGCATTGAACTTCATTTTTCTCGGCTCATCGGAGTGTTTTACGTCACCGCATTTGGAACGGTCGGATTTTTGACTGATGGTGTGTAGGCAAGACTGATGAAAGTCAGCTTCATCGGTTTTCCGATGGAAAAATCCATTGGTTAAAAAACCATAGGAAATCCGATCGTGTGTACAGGGCTTTAAAGTGAAATTTGAGCTGGGCACATATATCTGCAGTATTTTGTTATCTCTCTTCAAAGCGTCCCATAGCTCTCTCCTGAACGTTCCTCTGTTATTAGCCTAACTCCTGACAAATACTCTGACACATCAGATAAAAGCAGCCTGAAATTTCTTTCAGGGGAGGTTGCTAAAATAGATTAGCAGGGAGCTGGCCCTGTTACAAAACACCTCTGAGAGTCTCTCTATGTGGAGAGGGGGTGTGTGCTTTTCCTCCAATCAGCAATTTTAGTTATCTTGACAGACATCACACTCTGTGTTAAACAGAAAGAGAAAATTTCCTAACACGATCTGAACGTTCTAAACAGTATAGAAACGTGAAGACAGCAGATATGTAAAACCTATGTATGGAGATTAGGGATGAGCTTCGTGTTCGAGTCGAACATACGTTCGACTCGAACATCGGCTGTTCGATCGTTCGACGAAGATCGAACGATTTGGGCCGTTCGCGCCAAATTCGAGTGACGCGAACGGCCCACAATGCACTACGCCATCGCAGTGTCATCCAGGCGCTGTGATTGGCCAAGCATGCACTGTGACCCCGCATGCTTGGCCAATCACAGCGCCGGCAGCGAGGAGAGCAATGATTGGCCACAGGCAGGATGCCTGTGGCCAATTATTGCTGAGGGTGTTTAGTACACGCCCCACACTATAAAAGGCCGCCAGCACGGCGGCCTAGTGTAGTGTGTTCCGGAGCAGGGATAGAGCAGCATAGGCAGGGACAGTGACTGTTATTTCTTTCTTGCTTAACCTGGATTCCTTTAGTTTAGGGAAAGAGAAGGATAGGTAGGGAGAGTGTCAGTGTGTTTTGTGCTTGTGCTATAGTGTGCTTAAAAAAAACATTTATTCTAGGGACAGAAAACTGTAGGTAGGGACAGTGTCAGTTTCTTTCACTCTGCAAGTCCTTGTTTCCAGGGACCTGGAAGGACAGTGAGTGAATTGTCCTTGTGCTATATTGTGCTTAAAAAAACATTTATTCTAGGGACAGAAAACTGTAGGTAGGGAGAGTGTCAGTTTCTTTCACTCTGCAAGTCCTTGTTTCCAGGGACCTGTAAGGACAGTGAGTGAATTGTCCTTGTGCTATATTGTGATTAAAAAAAACATTTTTTCTAGGGACAGAAAACTGTAGGTAGGGAGAGTGTTTTTTTTCTTTCACTCTGCAAGTCCTTGTTTCCAGGGACCTGGAAGGACAGTGAGTGAATTGTCCTTGTGCTATATTGTGCTTAAAAAAAAA
This sequence comes from Rana muscosa, assembly GCA_029206835.1. Taxonomy (NCBI): domain Eukaryota; kingdom Metazoa; phylum Chordata; class Amphibia; order Anura; family Ranidae; genus Rana; species Rana muscosa. The sequence continues at coordinate 890,352,234 of CM055116.1, read as the reverse complement.
CATTTTTTCTAGGGACAGAAAACTGTAGGTAGGGAGAGTGTTTTTTTTTTTTTCACTCTGCAAGTCCTTGTTTCCAGGGACCTGTAAGGACAGTGAGTGAATTGTCCTTGTGCTATATTGTGCTTAAAAAAAACATTTATTCTAGGGACAGAAAACTGTAGGTAGGGAGAGTGTCAGTTTATTTCACTCTGCAAGTCCTTGTTTCCAGGGACCTGTAAGGACAGTGAGTGAATTGTCCTTGTGCTATATTGTGATTAAAAAAAACATTTTTTCTAGGGACAGAAAACTGTAGGTAGGGAGAGTGTTTTTTTTCTTTCACTCTGCAAGTCCTTGTTTCCAGGGACCTGTAAGGACAGTGAGTGAATTGTCCTTGTGCTATATTGTGCTTAAAAAAAACATTTATTCTAGGGACAGAAAACTGTAGGTAGGGAGAGTGTCAGTTTATTTCACTCTGCAAGTCCTTGTTTCCAGGGACCTGTAAGGACAGTGAGTGAATTGTCCTTGTGCTATATTGTGCTTAAAAAAAACATTTATTCTAGGGACAGAAAACTGTAGGTAGGGAGAGTGTCAGTTTATTTCACTCTGCAAGTCCTTGTTTCCAGGGACCTGTAAGGACAGTGAGTGAATTGTCCTTGTGCTATATTGTGATTAAAAAAAACATTTTTTCTAGGGACAGAAAACTGTAGGTAGGGAGAGTGTTTTTTTTCTTTCACTCTGCAAGTCCTTGTTTCCAGGGACCTGGAAGGACAGTGAGTGAATTGTCCTTGTTCTATATTGTGCTTAAAAAAAACATTTATTCTAGGGACAGAAAACTGTAGGTAGGGAGAGTGTCAGTTTATTTCACTCTGCAAGTCCTTGTTTCCAGGGACCTGTAAGGACAGTGAGTGAATTGTCCTTGTGCTATATTGTGATTAAAAAAAAACATTTTTTCTAGGGACAGAAAACTGTAGGTAGGGAGAGTGTTTTTTTTCTTTCACTCTGCAAGTCCTTGTTTCCAGGGACCTGGAAGGACAGTGAGTGAATTCTCCTTGTGCTATATTGTGCTTAAAAAAAACATTTATTCTAGGGACAGAAAACTGTAGGTAGGGAGAGTGTCAGTTTATTTCACTCTGCAAGTCCTTGTTTCCAGGGACCTGTAAGGACAGTGAGTGAATTGTCCTTGTGCTATATTGTGATTAAAAAAAAAACATTTTTTCTAGGGACAGAAAACTGTAGGTAGGGAGAGTGCTTTTTTTCTTTCACTCTGCAAGTCCTTGTTTCCAGGGACCTGGAAGGACAGTGAGTGAATTGTCCTTGTGCTATATTGTGCTTAAAAAAACATTTATTCTAGGGACAGAAAACTGTAGGTAGGGAGAGTGTCAGTTTCTTTCACTCTGCAAGTCCTTGTTTCCAGGGACCTGTAAGGACAGTGAGTGAATTGTCCTTGTGCTATATTGTGATTAAAAAAAACATTTTTTCTAGGGACAGAAAACTGTAGGTAGGGAGAGTGTTTTTTTTCTTTCACTCTGCAAGTCCTTGTTTCCAGGGACCTGGAAGGACAGTGAGTGAATTGTCCTTGTGCTATATTGTGCTTAAAAAAAACATTTTTTCTAGGGACAGAAAACTGTAGGTAGGGAGAGTGTTTTTTTTCTTTCACTCTGCAAGTCCTTGTTTCCAGGGACCTGGAAGGACAGTGAGTGAATTGTCCTTGTGCTATATTGTGCTTAAAAAAAAACATTTTTTCTAGGGACAGAAAACTGTAGGTAGGGAGAGTGTTTTTTTTCTTTCACTCTGCAAGTCCTTGTTTCCAGGGACCTCTAAGGACAGTGAGTGAATTGTCCTTGTGCTATATTGTGCTTAAAAAAAACATTTATTCTAGGGACAGAAAACTGTAGGTAGGGAGAGTGTCAGTTTATTTCACTCTGCAAGTCCTTGTTTCCAGGGACCTGGAAGGACAGTGAGTGAATTGTCCTTGTGCTATATTGTGATTAAAAAAAACATTTTTTCTAGGGACAGAAAACTGTAGGTAGGGAGAGTGTTTTTTTTCTTTCACTCTGCAAGTCCTTGTTTCCAGGGACCTGTAAGGACAGTGAGTGAATTGTCCTTGTGCTATATTGTGATTAAAAAAAACATTTTTTCTAGGGACAGAAAACTGTAGGTAGGGAGAGTGTTTTTTTTCTTTCACTCTGCAAGTCCTTGTTTCCAGGGACCTGTAAGGACAGTGAGTGAATTGTCCTTGTGCTACATTGTGCTTAAAAAAAACATTTATTCTAGGGACAGAAAACTGTAGGTAGGGAGAGTGTCAGTTTATTTCACTCTGCAAGTCCTTGTTTCCAGGGACCTGGAAGGACAGTGAGTGAATTGTCCTTGTGCTATATTGTGATTAAAAAAAACATTTTTTCTAGGGACAGAAAACTGTAGGTAGGGAGAGTGTTTTTTTTCTTTCACTCTGCAAGTCCTTGTTTCCAGGGACCTGGAAGGACAGTGAGTGAATTCTCCTTGTGCTATATTGTGCTTAAAAAAAACATTTATTCTAGGGACAGAAAACTGTAGGTAGGGAGAGTGTCAGTTTATTTCACTCTGCAAGTCCTTGTTTCCAGGGACCTGTAAGGACAGTGAGTGAATTGTCCTTGTGCTATATTGTGATTAAAAAAAAAAAATTTTCTAGGGACAGAAAACTGTAGGTAGGGAGAGTGTTTTTTTTCTTTCACTCTGCAAGTCCTTGTTTCCAGGGACCTGTAAGGACAGTGAGTGAATTGTCCTTGTGCTATATTGTGATTAAAAAAAACATTTTTTCTAGGGACAGAAAACTGTAGGTAGGGAGAGTGTTTTTTTTCTTTCACTCTGCAAGTCCTTGTTTCCAGGGACCTGTAAGGACAGTGAGTGAATTGTCCTTGTGCTATATTGTGCTTAAAAAAAACATTTATTCTAGGGACAGAAAACTGTAGGTAGGGAGAGTGTCAGTTTATTTCATTCTGCAAGTCCTTGTTTCCAGGGACCTGTAAGGACAGTGAGTGAATTGTCCTTGTGCTATATTGTGATTAAAAAAAACATTTTTTCTAGGGACAGAAAACTGTAGGTAGGGAGAGTGTTTTTTTTCTTTCACTCTGCAAGTCCTTGTTTCCAGGGACCTGTAAGGACAGTGAGTGAATTGTTCTTGTGCTATATTGTGATTAAAAAAAACATTTTTTCTAGGGACAGAAAACTGTAGGTAGGGAGAGTGTTTTTTTTCTTTCACTCTGCAAGTCCTTGTTTCCAGGGACCTGTAAGGACAGTGAGTGAATTGTTCTTGTGCTATATTGTGATTAAAAAAAACATTTTTTCTAGGGACAAAAAACTGTAGGTAGGGAGAGTGTTTTTTTTCTTTCACTCTGCAAGTCCTTGTTTCCAGGGACCTGTAAGGACAGTGAGTGAATTGTTCTTGTGCTATATTGTGATTAAAAAAAACATTTTTTCTAGGGACAGAAAACTGTAGGTAGGGAGAGTGTTTTTTTTCTTTCACTCTGCAAGTCCTTGTTTCCAGGGACCTGTAAGGACAGTGAGTGAATTGTCCTTGTGCTATATTGTGCTTAAAAAAAATATTTTTTCTAGGGACAGAAAACTGTAGGTAGGGAGAGTGTCAGTTTCTTTCACTGTGAAAGTCCTTGTTTCAAGGGACAGAGAAGGACACCTGAAGGTAGCCCTTATTGCTTTTTTCCCATCTCCCTGCAGGCCATCTATTAGAATGTCTGGAAGGCAAACAAGGAGAGGCAGACAGTCAGGAGGCAATAAAAGAGGGCAAGCAGGCTCTGTGTCTGGGGGCAACAGTGCTGGTCGTGGACGCGGTGCATTGTCATCAGCACATGGCCATGGGACACGCTTGTCCTTCTTTTCGGCAGCTGGACATGTTGAGCCACATCATGCCGAAGACTTGGTAGAGTGGATGACCAAGCCCTCCTCCTCCTCCTCATCCTCTCTCACCCAGGCTCAGGGTACTGGAAAAGCAGCTGCCAAAGCGTCGTCTTCCCTGGTATCAATGTCAGACAAATCATCAGTCACTCCTTCCCTAGACCCACCATGTCCTCCTCCTGAGGAGTCCCCCGAACTGTTTCAGCACAGTGTTGGGTACATGCTCCAGGAGGATGCCCAGCGTTTCGAAGGGTCTGATGATGAAACCCAGCTAGAGGAAGGCAGTAGCGTGAGAGCAGACAGAGGGGATGCTCAAGAAGGACACCAATCTGGCAGTCATGTTCCAGCAGCTGCAGCATACTGCCAGATTGGCTCCAGTGATGAGGAGGGAGGGGATGATGAGGTCACTGACTCCACGTGGGTGCCTAATAGGAGAGAGGAGGAGGAGGAGGATGAGGAGGAGGCACATCTCCAACGAGGCAGGATGCCCTTTGGTGGCCAGCGTAAGGGCAGTACACCGACGGAATCACACCGCAGAGCTCCGCCTGTGCAGGGCGCTGCCTCTGCCCGTCATTCAAAAAGTTCTTTGGTGTGGGCCTTTTTTGAGGCTAGTGCATCAGATCGCACAGCTGCTGTTTGCAACATATGTCTCAAGCGTATATCGCGTGGCCAAAACATCAGCCGCTTGGGTACCACATGCCTGACCAGACATATGTTGACCTGCCATGCAGCTCGTTGGCAAGCCTACCTCAAAGACCCACACCAAAGAACAAAGCGGACCTCTCCTTGCACCGCATCAGCTGGGATCTCCAACCCCACTATAACTTCAGTCCTCTCTGAAACATGCACTGAGAGGAATGAAGGTGTAGAATTAGGTGTGTCACAGCCAAGTACTTGCGCCCACTCTGCTAGCAGTACACCGACGTCCGATTCTAGCAGGCAAATTTCCCTGCCCCAGCTGCTGGACCGTCGAAAGAAGTTCACTCCCAGCCATCCACATGCCCAGCGGTTGAATGCTAGCTTGGCTAAATTGCTAGCGCTTCAACTGCTGCCTTTTCAGTTGGTAGACTCGGCCCCCTTCCGTGAGTTTGTGCAATGTGCAGTTCCTCAGTGGCAGGTTCCCAAACGCCACTTTTTCTCACGGAAGGCTATTCCGGCTCTCTACCGGCATGTGGAAGGCAATGTCTTGGCCTCGCTGGACAGGGCGGTCAGCGGTAAGGTGCATATTACCGCTGACTCATGGTCCAGCAGGCATGGACAGGGACGTTACCTTTCTTTCACGGCCCATTGGGTCACTCTTTTGGCAGCTGGGAAGGATTCAGGACAAGGTGCAGTAGTGTTGGAGGTTGTCCCACCGCCACGCCTCCAAAATGCTACTACTGGTTGTGACACACCTCTCTCCTCCACCCCCTCCTCTTCTTCTTCCTCCATGGCCTCTTCCTGTGGTTTGTCCTATGAACCAGCGGTGCTCCGTAGCCGTTCACGGGGCTACGCAAGTACGCAGGCAAAAAGATGCCATGCCGTGCTTGCGCTGGTGTGTTTGGGGGACAGAAGCCACACTGGGGCAGAGGTCCTGTCTGCTCTGCAGGGCCAGGCCGAGAGGTGGTTGACGCCACGCCAGCTTAAGCCAGGAATGGTGGTTTGCGACAATGGCACCAACCTCCTCTCCGCCCTCCGACAGGGACAACTGACCCATGTGCCCTGTGTGGCTCACGTCCTTAACCTGGTGGTGCAGCGCTTCTTGGGCAGGTACCCGGGCTTACAGGATGTCCTGAGGCAGGCCAGGAAAGTCTGTGTGCATTTCCGCAGATCTTATAATGCCAGTGCTCGCCTGGCTGAGCTGCAAAAGGAGTTGAACCTGCCCAAGAACCGCCTTATATGTGACATGCCCACCAGGTGGAACTCAACGTTGGCCATGCTGCAGCGGCTGCACACGCAGCAGAGGGCCATCAATGAGTACCTGTGCGACTACGGCACCAGGACAGGGTCAGGGGAGCTTGGTTTTTTTTCTCCACGCCAGTGGGGCATGATCAGGGATGCATGCACTGTCCTGGCACCATTTGAGGAGGCCACGAGGATGGTGAGCAGTGACAGTGCATGCATCAGTGACACTGTACCTCTTGTCCACCTGTTGGAGCACACGCTGCGTGGAATAATGGACAGGGCACTTGAGGCAGAACAGAGGCAGGAAGAGGAGGACTTCCTTGCCTCTCAAGGCCCCCTTTACCCAGACAGTGTTCCTTCTGTCCCACCCATCGCACAGGAAGAGGAGGAGGAGGAGGAGGAGGAGGAGGAGGAGGATTGTGTCAGCATGGAGGTGGAGGCTGGCACTCAGCATCATCAGCAGCAGTCTTTTAGGGATGATTTACAGTCCCAAGAAACCAGTGGACTTGTACGTGGCTGGGAGGAGGTGGCTGCGGATCATGTCGTCCTTAGTGACCCAGAGGACTCCGGAGCGAATGCCTCAGCAAACCTACGCTGCATGGCCTCCCTGATCCTGCAAAGTCTGCGGAAGGATCCTCGTATTCTTCGGATCAAGGAGAGGGACCATTACTGGCTGGCCACTCTCCTTGATCCACGGTACAAGGGTAAGGTTGCGGACCTTATGTTACCGTCGCAGAGGGAGCAGAGGATGAGACAACTCCGGGAGGCCTTGCAGAAAGGTCTGTGCAACGCGTTCCCAGAGACTGGGAGGTTGCAAACTCCTGGTCCTGGACAACGAGTTGCTGAGGCTTCGGCCAGTCAAAGAAGGAGCGGTGGGGAAGGTGGCCGTCTGACCGATGCGTTCAGACAATTCTTTAGTCCGCAGCCCCAAAGTATGATCGGTTCCAGCAACCATCGCCAGCGTCTGATAAACATGGTGCAGGAATATCTAGGGGCAAGGTCAGACTTGGACACCTTCCCCACCGAAAATCCTCTGGCTTACTGGGTCTTGAGGATGGATCACTGGCCAGAGCTTGCACAGTATGCAATTGAGCTACTGGCCTGTCCTGCATCCAGCGTTCTTTCGGAACGCACATTCAGTGCTGCTGGAGGATTTGTCACGGATCACAGGGTGCGCCTGTCCACCGACTCGGTTGATCGACTGACTTTCATCAAGATGAACCAGTCTTGGATCACCACCAGCTACCACACACCTGATGCTGATATAACAGACTAATTGATTTTAACATGTCACATCCCTTCAAGACTGATGCTGATGCTGAGTGCCTGTGCTGTTATGTTGACTGGCTATCCTCCTCCTCCGAGTCCTCAATGATACGATTGATGATGATAGCTTGTAAGATCATTTTTGTTTATGGGTGCCGCCACCAGTGCCTAACGCCCAATTTTTCAGCCCCTGTTTAACAGGGGCGTGTAATTACAATTTTTGAAGCAATACTTTGCAACAGGGCTCATTGCTGTGCTCCAAGTACAGTATCTGTGAGGAGTTGCAGTGTTGTGCCACCAGTGCCTAACGCCCAATTTTTCAGCCCCTGTTTAACAGGGGCGTGTAATTACAATTTTTGAAGCAATACTTTGCAACAGGGCTCATTGCTGTGCTCCAAGTACAGTATCTGTGAGGAGTTGCAGTGTTGTGCCACCAGTGCCTAAGGCCCAATTTTTCAGCCCCTGTTTAACAGGGGCGTGTCATTACAATTTTTGAAGCAATACTTTGCAACAGGGCTCATTGGTGTGCTCCAAGTACAGTATCTGTGAGGAGTTGCAGTGTTGTGCCACCAGTGCCTAAGGCCCAATTTTTCAGCCCCTGTTTAACAGGGGCGTGTCATTACAATTTTTGAAGCAATACTTTGCAACAGGGCTCATTGCTGTGCTCCAAGTACAGTTGCTGTGAGGGGTTGCAGTGTTGTGCCACCAGTGCCTAAGGCCCAATTTTTCAGCCCCTGTTCAACAGGGGCATGTAATTACAATTCTTGATCTAATAATTCACAGCAGGGCCCATTGCTGCACCCACCAAGAGTAACTGTCAGGGCTTACAGTGTTGTGGCACCAGCACCACCATCAAAGGCCCAATTTTTACTACCACTGTTCAACAATTATATGTAATTAAAATTCCTGATATAATAGTTGACAGCAGGGCGTTCCAGCACCAACCAAGAGTAACTGTGAGTGCTTACAGTGTTGTGCCAACACCAACAACTAAGGGGCCTATTTCTGCAGAGTATATACGGCAGGTCCCTACTTTCAAACATCCAACTTACAAACGACTCCTACTTGCAAACGCAAGAAGACAACAGGAAGTGAGAGGAAATCTACCACTAGGAAGGAAAATTCTCTCCTGTAAGAATAAATATGGGAGAAAGGTGTCTCCTCTGTACTGATGCTTTATCAGCAATCCTTGTTTCAAGAAAAACACCACATTTCAAAAACAGTTGTCATTGGGACGGAAAGTGAGGTGAAATGTTCTGAACAGGGGCACAGACAGCAAAACAAATGTTACAGGGGTGATAACCCTTACCTATGTTTTCCAAAAAGTTTAAAAATAGATTTTTGGGCTGGAGCTACACTTCAACAATGTACCTGTTCAAAATTACAAACAGACTCTACATAAGAACAAACCTACAGTCCCTGTCTTGTATGCACCGCCTGTATAGGGCTGTTCAGAGTATATAGGGCCTTTTTTATTTTATGTGCGGGGTTCCCCTTAATATCCATACAAGACCCAAAGGGGCTGGTAATGGGCTGGGGTAGGGGGGGGGTCATGGGGTAGCTATGCCATTTTTCTTAAAGAATTTCATCCATATTACCGGGACCAGACATTACATTAAAGCCGCAAGCAGTTTTAAATGGCTTTTTTTTCCTTTAGAAGTGTCATTTTGTGCAGGGACAGTTCTAAACACGGGAAACACGTGGCACTTCACAGGCATACTTTAGACACCCCCCAGGTACGATATTTAAAGGAATATTTGACTTTTTTTTTTTCACTTTATGCATCATTAAAATGACTGCTCCCGAAAAACGACCGTTTTTAAAACTTCTTTTTGCATTGATACATGTCCCCTGGTGCAGAACCCGGGTTCCCAAACCCTTTTTAGGACAATAACATGCATAATAGTTGTTATAATTAGCACTTTAGAATTCGAACGTTCGCATCCATTGTATTTAATAGGGTTCTAATGTTCGTTCGAACTTTCGGTCCGTTCGCGGGTTCTGGTGCGAACCGAACCCGGGGGTGTTCGGCTCATCACTACACCTAACCATCTTAAAACATAAATTTATAAGCACGCCGTGCTACCTAACACGAGATTCTACTAGCTCCTGAAGAAGCGGCTTTCACGAAACATGTCGAGCTAACAATCTTTTTATTATCTACTATGGTCATACATGCCCTCTGTGACATGTGGTGACCCTCTTTGGCCTTTATTGGAATAATTTGTTGCCACTGTAGTTTTTTACTGAAGTTTTTTAGCCTTTGTGATAAATATATTTTTTATTTTTATATAATTGGTGCCTACAAAGTCCATTTTTTTGCACTTACAACATCTTGACTCAATATATTTAGGACGTGGCACTGCGCTACTTTAGGCACCCACAGCCCATCCTGTGCTGGTGCTTTTTTGACTTAATTCTGTGATATGTCTGAAGATAGCAACATGTGGGGCAGCAGATTTATGTAAGTTTGGATTTGTATATATACAAAGTCAGCAGGAAGGTTTATTTTGTTATATGCTGGTGTGTGCTGTTTCTGTAAGCCACATGCCTAACATACTGTAGAGGGGCTATACAAACTGTATATTGTTAAAGATATACAGTGTATATATACACACACAATATCTCACAAAAGTGAGTACACCCCTCACATTTTTGTAAATATTTTATAATATCTTTTCATGTGACAACACTAAAGAAATGACACTTTGCTACAATGTAAAGTAGTGAATGTACAGTTTGTATAACAGTGTAAATTTGCTGTCCCCATAAAATAACTCAACACACAGCCATTAATGTCTAAACCACTGGCAACAAAAGTGAGTACACCCCTAAGTGAAAATGTCCAAAATGGGCCCTATTAGCCATTTTCCCGCCCTGGAGTCATGTCACTCATTAGTTTTACAAGGTCTTAAGTGGTATTTGTTATCACTCTCACTCTCTCATACTGGTCACTGGAAGTTCAACATGGTACCTCATGGCAAAGAACTCTCTGAGGATCTGAAAAAAAGAATTGTTGCTCTACATAAAGATGGCCTAGCCTAGGCTATAAGAAGATTGGCAAGACCCTAAAACCGAGCTGCAAGACCATACAGCGGTTTAAGAGGACAGGTTCCACTCAGAACAGGCCTCGCCAAAGAAGTTGAGTGCACATGCTCAGCGTCACATTCGGAGAATATCTTTGGGAAATAGACGTATGAGCGCTGCCAGCATTGCTGCAGAGGTTGAAGGGGTGGGGGGAAAGCCTGTCAGTGCTCAGACCATACGCCGCACACTGCATCAAATTGTTCTGCATGGCTGTTGTCCCAGAATGAAGCCTCTTCTAAAGATGATGCACAAGAAGGCCCACAAACAGTTTACTGAAGACAAGCAGACTAAGGACATTACTGGAACCATGTCCTGTAGTTTCATGAGACCAAGATAAACTTATTTGGTTCAGATGGTATCAAGCGTGTGTGGTGGCAACCAGATAAATAGTACAAAGACAAGTGTATCTTGCCTACAGTCAAGCATGGTGGTGGGAGTGTCATGGTCTGGGGCTGCATGAGTGCTGCCGGCACTGGGGAGGTATGGTTCATTGAGGGAACCATGAATGCCAACATGTACTGTGACATACTGAAGCCGAGCATGATCCCTTCCCTTTGGAGACTGGGCCACAGGGCAGTATTCCAACATGATAACGACCCCAAACACACCTCCAAGACAAACACTGCCTTGCTAAAGAAGCTGAGGGTAAAGGTGATGGACTGGCCAAGCATGTCTCTCCAGACCTAAACCCTATTGAGCATCTGTGGGGCATCCTCAAACAGAAGGTGGAGGAGCGCAAGCTCTCTAACATCCACCAGCTCCGTAATGTCATCATGGAGGAGTGGAAGAGGACTCCAGTGGCAACCTGTGAAGCTCTGGTGAACTCCATGCCCAAGAGGGTTAAGGCAGTGCTGGAAAATAATGGTGGCCAAAATATTGACACTTTGAGCCCAATTTGGACATTTTCACTTAGGGGTGTACTCACTTTTGTTGCCAGCAGTTTAGACATTAATGGCTGTGTGTTGAGTTATTTTGAGAAGACAGCTAATTTACATTGTTATACAAGCTGTGCACTCACTACTTTACATTGTAGCAAAAGTGTAATTTCTCCAATGTTGTCACATGAAAAAGATATAATAAAATATTTTAAAAAATGTGAGGGGTGTACTCACTTTTGTGAGATCCTGTAGATTATATATACATTATATATATATATATATATATATATATATATATATATATATATATATATAGAGACACACATACATATACACACACACACACGCACGCGTAGCGGGTGCCTCACTCGGTCACTTGCGACCCCGCCAAGCTGACCACCGCAATGTACACAGGCTTTCCAGCCTGAAAGAGGGAGAGAGCTGCCTGTTAGTCCCTGCATGGGCTTTTCACCCCCTCCCTCTCCTCACTGACTCAGGCAGAGCTGTTTACTCTGCAGCCTCCCATGTGCTTCTATTGGCAGAAGAGGGGCCAATTAAAGACACACACAGCAGCCAATTTAGAGGGACTGTACTAAGCTGCAGGAAGCAGCTGCAAAGGACTCTGGAATATGAAGTCTCAGGACAGAGTTGTCTCACTGACTTTTAAAGAGGCAGAACTACAAATCCCAGCATGTTCTGCTGGCAGGAAAGGAGACACTCCAGCTTGATTCATAGAGGAGAATTCAGTTAGCACGAGGCGGAAGAAGAGATCAGGCCTGAGGGAGAGATGCTGTTTCTCAGGTGATTTCACCACGCAATTCAGGCCTCCGCCGCCAGTCGGGACATCCAGCCTGAGAGAGGGGGATCCCGGGTGCAAATCTAGGTGCACCTGCACCGACAGTGAAGCGTTCCAGTGTGAGGTGACCAGTCCAGTCGCCAGGAGAGCCTGCTTGTTCCAGCACGTTCGTTTGGGCATTGACCGCAGGATCTGGGTGAGAGAGCTTTTTCCCCATTTGCAGGAAACAGGGACACTGCACCACAGAAGGAGTTAATTGAACACTGTATACAGACATCATTGCTGGTAGTCATCTTGCTGACACTTGTAGTGCCACAGGGATAAAGGATAAGGCCATCTATTTCTGGGGACACTGTATAGAGACATCATTGTCCTCTCACCTTGCTGAGAAATATCCTGCCTGCTTCACTTGATAATCTGGGCCAGTTGTGTTGTTTGGCCCTGCTACCCAGGAGTTTAAGTGCACCAACGAAAGTGGTAAGCTGAAGACACAAAGTTTTATTTATTTTAGAAACGGACTGAAGCTACTAGTGCCATATGGACCCGCACACACATATTCAGGGCTCTGTATACGCATTGGGTGTGTGGGACAGCTTATCTAGGATAAGGTGACCAGATTTTTAAAATGAAATCCGGGAACATATTTTTTTTTTTTACTAGTAATGACGGCAATCAGCAACTCCCTGCCCGTCGCCGCCCGCCTCACAGCCTGTCAAGTCTTACTCTCCGGGCCTCAGTTACTACTGGGTGGGGAGCGAAGGAAGATCACTCCACCAGGGAAGGCAAGGAGATAAGCAGGCAGGCAGGCGGCCGGCCGGGACTTGAGCCAAGGCAGAAGAACATGCAAGCGGACCTGAATAGGCATGCACCCGAAAATGAAGAAATATTCCCTCCGCTCTAACCAGCACATGATCATCAGAAAGGGGCACAGATAATGGAAAAAAATACACCCCCCTAAGCTAGTAGGCGTGGCGGAGCGGGGGTGTGTAATTCAGATTTTTTTTTTTTTATTCTGCACTGTCTCTGAAATTGCCCCAGACCCTGTTCAAATCCGATCCAGGGACAGACTTGGTCCGGGGACAGTGCCCTCAATCTGGGGACTGTCCCCTGAAACCGGGGATGTCTGGTCACTAGTGATGAGCCGAACACCCCCGGGTTCGGTTCACACCAGAACCCGCGAACGGACCGAAAGTTCGCACGAACATTAGAACCCTATTAAATACAATGGATGCGAACGTTCGAATTCTAAAGTGCTAATTATAACGACTATTATCCATGTTATTGTCCTAAACAGAGTTTGGGAACCCGGGTTCTGCACCAGGGGACATGTATCAATGCAAAAAGAAGTTTTAAAAACGGACGTTTTTCGGGAGCAGTCATTTTAATGATGCATAAAGTGAAAAAAAAAAAAGTCAAATATTCCTTTAAATATCGTACCTGGGGGGTGTCTAAAGTATGCCTGCGAAGTGCCACGTGTTTCCCGTGTTTAGAACTGTCCCTGCACAAAATGACATTTCTAAAGGAAAAAAAAGCCATTTAAAACTGCTTGCGGCTTTAATGTAATGTCTGGTCCCGGTAATATGGATGAAAATCTTTAAGAAAAATGGCATAGCTACCCCATCACCCCCCCCCCCCCCCTACCCCAGCCCATTACCAGCCCCTTTGGGTCTTGTTTGGATATTAAGGGGAACCCCGCAACACAAAATAAAAAAGGCCCTATATACTCTGAACAGCAGTATACAGGCGGTGTAAACAAGACCGGTGTAAACAAGACAGGGACTGTAGGTTTGTTCTTAAGTAGAATCTGTTTGTAATTTTGAACACGTACATTGTTTAAGTGTAGCTCCAGCCAAAAAATCTATTTTTAAGCTTTTTGGAAAACATAGGGAAGGGTTATCACCCCTGTAACATTTGTTTTGCTGTCTGTGCCCCTGTTCAGAACATTTCACCTCACTTTGCGTCCCAATGACAACTGTTTTTGAAATGTGGTGTTTTTATTGAAACAAGGATTGGTGATAAAGCATCAGTAGAGAGGAGACACCTTTCTCCCATATTAATTCTTACAGGAGAGAATTTTCCTTCCTAGGGGTAGATTTCCTCTCACTTCCTGTTGTCTTCTTCCGTTTGCAAGTAGGAGTCGTTTGTAAGTTGGATGTTTGAAAGTAGGGACCTGCCGTATATACTCTGCAGAAATTGGCCCCTTAGGTGTTGGTGTTGGCACAACACTGTAAGCACTCACAGTTACTCTTGGTGGGTGCTGGAACGCCCTGCTGTCAACTATTATATCAGGAATTGTAATAACATATAATTGTTGAACAGTGGTAGTAAAAATTGGGCCTTTGATGGTGGTGCTGGTGTCACAACACTGTAAGGCCTGACAGTTACTCTTGGTGGGCGCAGCAATGGGCCCTGCTGTGAATTATTAGATCAATAATTATAATTGCATGCCCCTGTTGAACAGGGGCTGAAAATTGGGCCTTTGGTGGTGGTGGTAATGACACAACACTGTAAGGCCTGACAGTTACTCTTGGTGGGCGCAGCAATGGGCCCTGCTGTGAATTATTAGATCAATAATTATAATTGCATGCCCCTGTTGAACAGGGGCTGAAAAATTGGGCCTTAGGCACTGGTGGCACAACACTGCAACCCCTCACAGATACTGTACTTGGAGCACAGCAATGAGCCCTGTTGCAAAGTATTGCATCAAAAATTGTAATTACACGCCCCTGTTAAACAGGGGCTGAAAAATTGGGCCTTAGCCACTGGTGGCGGCACCCATAAACCAAAATGATCTTCCAAGCTATCATCATTAATCGGATCATTGAGGAGGAGGATAGCCAGTCAACATAACAGCACAGGCACTCAGCATCAGCATCAGTCTTGAAGGGATGTGACATTTTAAAATCAATTAGTCTGTTATATCAGCATCAGGTGTGTGGTAGCTGGTGGTGATCCAAGACTGGTTCATCTTGATGAAAGTCAGTCGATCAACCGAGTCGGTGGACAGGCGCACCCTGTGATCCGTGACAAATCCTCCAGCAGCACTGAATGTGCGTTCTGAAAGAACGCTGGATGCAGGACAGGCCAGTAGCTCAATTGCATACTGTGCAAGCTCTGGCCAGTGATCCATCCTCAAGACCCAGTAAGCCAGAGGATTTTCGGTGGGGAAGGTGTCCAAGTCTGACCTTGCCCCTAGGTATTCCTGCACCATGTATATCAGACGCTGGCGATGGTTGCTGGAACCGATCATACTTTGGGGCTGCGGACTAAAGAATTGTCTGAACGCATCAGTCAGACGGCCACCTTCCCCACCGCTCCTTCTTTGACTGCCCGAAGCCTCAGCAACTCGTTGTCCAGGACCAGGAGTTTGTAACCTCCCAGTCTCTGGGAACGTGTTGCACAGACCTTTCTGCAAGGCCTCCCGGAGTTGTCTCATCCTCTGCGACGGTAACATAAGGTCCGCAACCTTACCCTTGTACCGTGGATCAAGGAGAGTGGCCAGCCAGTAATGGTCCCTCTCCTTGATCCGAAGAATACGAGGATCCTTCCGCAGACTTTGCAGGGTCGTCCTCGTCCTCCTCCTCCTCCTCCTCCTCCTCCTCCTCCTCCTCCTCCTCCTCGTCCTCCTCGTCCTCCTCGTCCTCCTCGTCCTCCTCGTCCTCCTCGTCCTCCTCCTCCTCCTCCTCCAAGTCCTCCTCCTCCTCCAAGTCCTCCTCCTCCTCCTCCTCCTCCTCCTCCTCCTCCTCCTCCAAGTCCTCCTCCTCCTCCTCCTCCAAGTCCTCCTCCAAGTCCTCCTCCAAGTCCTCCTCCTCCTCCTCCAAGTCCTCCTCCTCCAAGTCCTCCTCCAAGTCCTCCTCCAAGTCCTCCTCCTCCTCCAAGTCCTCCTCCTCCTCCTCCTCCTCCTCCTCCTCCTCCTCCAAGTCCTCCTCCTCCTCCAAGTCCTCCAAGTCCTCCTCCTCCTCCTCCTCCTCCAAGTCCTCCTCCTCCTCCAAGTCCTCCTCCAAGTCCTCCTCCTCCTCCTCCTAGTCCTCCTCCTCCAAGTCCTCCTCCTCCAAGTCCTCCTCCTCCAAGTCCTCCTCCTCCAAGTCCTCCTCCTCCTCCTCCAAGTCCTCCTCCTCCTCCTCCAAGTCCTCCTCCTCCAAGTCCTCCTCCTCCAAGTCCTCCTCCTCCAAGTCCTCCAAGTCCTCCTCCTCCAAGTCCTCCTCCTCCAAGTCCTCCTCCTCCAAGTCCTCCTCCAAGTCCTCCAAGTCCTCCTCCTCCTCCTCCAAGTCCTCCTCCTCCTCCAAGTCCTCCTCCTCCAAGTCCTCCTCCTCCTCCTCCAAGTCCTCCTCCTCCAAGTCCTCCTCCTCCTCCTCCTCCAAGTCCTCCTCCAAGTCCTCCAAGTCCTCCTCCTCCTCCAAGTCCTCCTCCTCCTCCAAGTCCTCCTCCAAGTCCTCCTCCTCCAAGTCCTCCTCCTCCTCCTCCTCCTCCTCCTCCTCCTCCTCGTCGTCGTCCTCCAAGTCCTCCTCCTCCTCCAAGTCCTCCTCCAAGTCCTCCTCCTCCTCCTCCTAGTCCTCCTCCTCCAAGTCCTCCTCCTCCAAGTCCTCCTCCTCCAAGTCCTCCTCCTCCTCCTCCAAGTCCTCCTCCTCCAAGTCCTCCTCCTCCTCCTCCTCCTCCTCCTCCAAGTCCTCCTCCTCCTCCTCCTCCTCCAAGTCCTCCTCCTCCTCCTCCAAGTCCTCCTCCTCCAAGTCCTCCTCCTCCAAGTCCTCCTCCAAGTCCTCCTCCTCCTCCTCCTCCTCCAAGTCCTCCTCCTCCTCCAAGTCCTCCTCCTCCAAGTCCTCCTCCTCCTCCTCCTCCTCCTCCAAGTCCTCCTCCTCCAAGTCCTCCTCCTCCTCCTCCTCCAAGTCCTCCTCCTCCTCCTCCTCCTCCTCCAAGTCCTCCTCCAAGTCCTCCAAGTCCTCCTCCTCCTCCAAGTCCTCCTCCTCCAAGTCCTCCTCCTCCTTCTCCTCCTCCTCGTCCTCGTCCTCGTCCTCCTCCAAGTCCTCCTCCTCCTCCTCCTCCAAGTCCTCCTCCTCCTCCAAGTCCTCCTCCTCCTCCTCCTCCTCCAAGTCCTCCTCCTCCTCCTCCTCCTCCTCCTCCAAGTCCTCCTCCAAGTCCTCCTCCAAGTCCTCCTCCAAGTCCTCCTCCTCCTCCTCCAAGTCCTCCTCCAAGTCCTCCTCCAAGTCCTCCTCCTCCTCCTCCAAGTCCTCCTCCTCCAAGTCCTCCTCCTCCTCCAAGTCCTCCTCCTCCTCCAAGTCCTCCTCCTCCTCCTCCTCCTCCTCCTCCTCCTCCTCCTCCAAGTCCTCCTCCTCCTCCTCCTCCTCCTCCAAGTCCTCCTCCTCCTCCTCCTCCTCCTCCTCCAAGTCCTCCTCCTCCTCCTCCAAGTCCTCCTCCTCCTCCAAGTCCTCCTCCTCCTCCAAGTCCTCCTCCTCCTTCTCCAAGTCCTCCTCCTCCTCCTCCTCCTCCAAGTCCTCCTCCTCCTCCAAGTCCTCCTCCAAGTCCTCCTCCTCCAAGTCCTCCTCCTCCTCCTCCTCCAAGTCCTCCAAGTCCTCCAAGTCCTCCTCCTCCTCCAAGTCCTCCTCCAAGTCCTCCTCCTCCTCCTCCTCCTCCAAGTCCTCCTCCTCCTCCAAGTCCTCCTCCTCCTCCTCCTCCTCCTCCTCCTCCTCCTCCAAGTCCTCCTCCTCCTCCAAGTCCTCCTCCTCCAAGTCCTCCTCCTCCTCCTCCAAGTCCTCCTCCTCCTCCTCCTCCAAGTCCTCCTCCTCCTCCTCCTCCTCCTCCAAGTCCTCCTCCTCCAAGTCCTCCTCCTCCTCCTCCTCCAAGTCCTCCTCCTCCTCCTCCTCCTCCTCCAAGTCCTCCTCCTCCTCCAAGTCCTCCTCCTCCTCCTCCTCCAAGTCCTCCTCCTCCAAGTCCTCCTCCTCCTCCTCCTCCTCCAAGTCCAAGTCCTCCTCCTCCTCCAAGTCCTCCTCCTCCAAGTCCTCGTCCTCGTCCTCGTTCTCGTCCTCCTCCTCCTCGTCCTAGTCCTCCTCCAAGTCCTCCTCCTCGTCCTCGTCCTCGTCCTCGTCCTAGTCCTCCTCCTCCAAGTCCTCCTCCTCCTCCAAGTCCTCCTCCTCCTCCTCCTCCTCCTCCAAGTCCTCCTCCTCCAAGTCCTCCTCCTCCTCCTCGAAGTCCTCCTCCTCGAAGTCCTCCTCCTCCTCCTCAAAGTCCTCCTCCTCCTCCTCCTCCTCCTCGAAGTCCTCCTCCTCCTCCTCGAAGTCCTCCTCCTCCTCCTCGAAGTCCTCCTCCTCCTCCTCCTCCGCAAGGAAGTCCTCCTCCTCCACAAGGAAGTCCTCCTCCTCCTCCTCCTCCTCCGCAAGGAAGTCCTCCTCCTCCTCCTCCTCCTCCTCCTCCGCAAGGAAGTCCTCCTCTTCCTGCCTCTGTTCTGCCTCAAGTGCCCTGTCCATTATTCCACGCAGCATGTGCTCCAACAGGTGGACAAGAGGTACAGTGTCACTGATGCATGCACTGTCACTGCTCACCATCCTCGTGGCCTCCTCAAATGGTGCCAGGACAGTGCATGCATCCCTGATCATGCCCCACTGGCGTGGTGAAAAAAACCCGAGCTCCCCTGACCCTGTCCTGGTGCCGTAGTCGCACAGGTACTCATTGATGGCCCTCTGCTGCGTGTGCAGCCGCTGCAGCATGGCCAACGTTGAGTTCCACCTGGTGGGCATGTCACATATAAGGCGGTTCTTGGGCAGGTTCAACTCCTTTTGCAGCTCAGCCAGGCGAGCACTGGCATTATAAGATCTGCGGAAATGCACACAGACTTTCCTGGCCTGCCTCAGGACATCCTGTAAGCCCGGGTACCTGCCCAAGAACCGCTGCACCACCAGGTTAAGGACGTGAGCCATACAGCGCACATGGGTCAGTTGTCCCTGTCGGAGGGCGGAGAGGAGGTTGGTGCCATTGTCGCAAACCACCATTCCTGGCTTAAGCCGGCGTGGCGTCAACCACCTCTCGGCCTGCCCCTGCAGAGCAGACAGGACCTCTGCCCCAGTGTGGCTCCTGTCCCCCAAACACACCAGCGCAAGCATGGCATGGCATCTTTTTGCATGCGTACTTGCGTAGCCCCTTGAACGCCTACGGAGCACCGCTGGTTCCGAGGACAAACCACAGGAAGAGGCCATGGAGGAAGAAGAAGAGGAGGGGGTGGAGGAGAGAGGTGTGTCACAACCAGTAGTAGCATTTTGGAGGCGTGGCAGTGGAACAACCTCCAACACTACTGCACCTTGTCCTGCATCCTTCCCAGCTGCCAAAAGAGTGACCCAATGGGCCGTGAAAGAAAGGTAACGTCCCTCTCCATGCCTGCTGGACCATGAGTCAGCGGTAATATGCACCTTACCGCTGACCGCCCTGTCCAGCGAGGCCAAGACATTGCCTTCCACATGCCTGTAGAGAGCCGGAATCGCCTTCCGTGAGAAAAACTGGCGTTTGGGAACCTGCCACTGAGGAACCGCACATTGCACAAACTCACGGAAGGGGGCCGAGTCTACCAACTGAAAAGGCAGCAGTTGAAGCGCTAGCAATTTAGCCAAGCTAGCATTCAACCGCTGGGCATGTGGATGGCTGGGAGTGAACTTCTTTTGACGGTCCAGCAGCTGGGGCAGGGAAATTTGCCTGCTAGAATCGGACATCGGTGTACTGCTAGCAGAGTGGCCGCAAGTACTTGGCTGTGACACACCTAATTCTACACCTTCATTCCTCTCAGTGCAGGTTTCAGAGAGGACTGAAGGTATAGTGGGGTTGGAGATCCCAGCTGATGCGGTGCAAGGAGAGGTCCGCTTTGTTCTTTGGTGTGGGTCTTTAAGGTAGGCTTGCCAACGAGCTGCATGGCAGGTCAACATATGTCTGATCAAGCATGTGGTGCCCAAGCGGCTGATGTTTTGGCCACGCGATATACGCTTGAGACATATGTTGCAAACAGCAGCTGTGCGATCTGATGCACTCGCCTCAAAAAAGGCCCACACCAAAGAACTTTTTGAATGACGGGCAGAGGCAGCGCCCTGCACAGGCGGAGCTCTGCGGTGTGATTCCGTCGGTGTGCTGCCCATACGCTGGCCACCCAAGGGCATCCTGCCTCGTTGGAGATGTGCCTCCTCCTCCTCATCCTCCTCCTCCTCCTCTCTCCTATTAGGCACCCACGTGGAGTCAGTGACCTCATCATCCCCTCCCTCCTCATCACTGGAGCCAATCTGGCAGTATGCTGCAGCTGCTGGAGCATGACTGCCAGATTGGTGTCCTTCTTGAGCATCCCCTCTCTCTGCTCTCACGCTACTGCCTTCCTCTAGCTGGGTATCATCATCAGATCCTTCGAAACGCTGGGCATCCTCCTGGAGCATGTACCCAACACTGTGCTCAAACAGTTCAGGGGACTCCTCAGGAGGAGGACATGGTGGGTCTAGGGAAGGAGTGACTAATGATGACATTGATACCAGAGAAGAGGACGCTTTGGCAGCTGCTTTGCCAGTACCCTGAGCCTGGGTGAGAGAGGATGAGGAGGATGAGGTGGGCTTGGTCATCCACTCTACCAAGTCTTCGGCATGATGTGGCTCAACATGTCCAGCTGCCGAAAAGAAGGACAAGCGTGTCCCATGGCCATGTGCTGATGACAATGCACCGCGTCCACGACCAGCACTGTTGCCCCCAGACACAGAGCCTGCTTGCCCTCTTTTTTTGCCTCCTGAGTGTCTGCCTCTCCTTGTTTGCCTTCCAGACATTTTAATGGATGGCCTGCAGGGAGATGGGAAAAACAGCAATAAGGGCTACCTTCAGGTGTATACTGTGCAGGAGGCTTAGCAACAATGACACTGACACTGTCCCCTGCCTATCCTTCTCTGTCCCTAAACACAAGGATTTGCAATATGCTTCAGCAAGATTGGTTTAGCACAGAATAGCACACTGACAGTTTCCCTCACTGTCCTTCTCTGTCCCTACAAACAAGGTTTAGCACAGAATAGCACACTGATAGTTTCCACGAGTGTCCTTCTCTGTCCCTAAACTCAAGGATTTCAAATATGGTTCAGCAAGATTGGTTTAGCACAGAATAGCAGACTGACACTTTCCCTCACTGTCCTTCTCTGTCCCTACAAACAAGGTTTAGCACAGAATAGCACACTGATAGTTTCCCTCACTGTCCTTCTCTGTCCTTACAAACAAGATTTAGCACAGAATAGCACACTGATAGTTTCCACGAGTGTCCTTCTCTGTCCCTAAACTCAAGGATTTCAAATACGGTTCAGCAAGATTGGTTTAGAACAGAATAGCACACTGACACTTTCCCTCACTGTCCTTCTCTGTCCCTACAAACAAGGTTTAGCACAGAATAACACACTGACACTCTCCCTACCTATCCTTCTCTGTCCCTAAACACAAGGAATCCAGGATTAGTAAAGGAAAAAAATGACACTGTCCCTGCCTATCCTTCACTTTCCCTGCTCCGGAACACACTACACAAGGCCGCCGCGCTGGCGGGCTTTTATAGTGTGGGACGTGTACTAAACCCCCTCAGCAATAATTGGCCACAGGCATCCTGCCTGTGGCCGATCATTGCTCTCCTCGCTGCCGGCGCTGTGATTGGCCAAGCATGCGGGGTCACAGTGCATGCTTGGCCAATCACAGCGCCTGGATGACACTGCGATGGCGTAGTGCATTGTGGGCCGTTCGCGTCACTCGAATTTGGCGCGAACGGCCCAAATCGTTCGATCTTCGTCGAACGATCGAACAGCCGATGTTCGAGTCAAACGTATGTTCGACTCGAACACGAAGCTCATCCCTACTGGTCACCCTAATCTAGAAGGTTAAGCCATTGCATGTTGATGTAAATAAAGTGTTTAAAGTTGGGCCTGTGGTGTCAGGGGGCAGAAGAGAGAGGCCTGACACAAAAGGGGTCATTCCTCTGCTCTCCTGCCTGGACTCATAGAGCCAACATGGGTAAAGGTAACCAATCCAATTTAAAGTGTCATATTGTGATTTATTTGCCATTTAAGTGTGCCTCTGCTCTTAGGGACATTCTCAGGTTTGGATTCCCCTGAAAGTAGCCAGACAATAGGATTGAGCTATATTGCTCTTGATCTCAGTTATTGCTCTCCAGTTGATTTCTTGAATATATACTGTTACTGTCTGTTATTCTTCCACAGAAATATTGCAGTAAAGACAATTTCTGTGTTTTATCATAACGCGTGTGTTTCTCATTGGTCATTGCATTTACACTATTACCAGGTGTGCCAGAGGGGGCTGAGGCTGTTATTGGGGTTGAGAGGCAGAGTACAGACTGAACTAACAAAAGAAGCTCCTTCGGGTGTATCGCTACATACAGACACACACCTTATAGTTCTAATATAATATATTATAAAGCTTTATTATATTTGAATGAGTTGTTTTTCCGGGGGAGGGTTCACATATACTTTAAACTTCAAAACTACAGTAAATGGGTACTGAGTGATGGAACGCTGATTTCAATGTCCTACATGTGAGGCAACATGTAGTTAATCACTGAGTAGCCAGGGATTTTAATAGCCCATGCAGATTTAGCCCTAATCTTTTATTAATCAACAGGTCTAAACAGGAACTGGATAAATCCAGAGGTAAACAGTTAACTTCTTCCAGTAAGGGAAGAAATAGGAAGCCTATATCCAGTGGCAACCTATTTCTATTTGGTACAAGCTAGAATATCTGCCAAAATGAAACACACATACCTGGCTCAAAAAGTATATTTATTTACTGTGTCCCTTAAAATAAAGATACACCCTTATAGTATTTATTGTATTCAATGTTTGCAAAAAGAACAGAGTCAGGTTTATAAAAGGCCAGTATGTATGTTTAATGGACGGGAACAGAGCAGCCACACCCTCACAAAAGTATGTCAACTCAACACAGAAGAAAACCACGGAAAATAAAAATGTTTCTCATGGCAAAAAAAAAAGAAGATATAATATAATATATTGCAGCCTACCAATTTATAGATGTGGAACAAAAGAGGGAAAATCCTCATGTGTATTCATATCCAGACAAGGTGAATGCAAATATATTTGGTTACTGTGGATACTGTGCTTGATTTGGCCATTGTATGCAACAATATTTGTAATGAAACATGATTTTTATGTATGCAACATTTTTCTGTTCATACAGTGAGACCTGTGCTCCCTACATTTCCCTCGGTGTGTCCTGAGGAAGTCGCCTGACAAGTCGCCCCTGTGTGAACCGGCACTTACTAAAACTGGAGAGGGCAAAATCTGGTGCAGCTGTGCATGGTAGAAAAAAGAAACTGCACTAAGATTAAAAAAAAGAAAAAAAACAATCTGGTGCGATCACAAGAAATGCCTGGAGCTCAATTGGAAGCAGCAGCTTTTCTGTAAACATCAAAACCAGTGAACAAGTGAAATGGAAAAAATAAAGTTGCGCTAAACCTAAATCATAAACCCTGTGTAGGGGTGCTATATAATAAATCAAAAAAATCACATGAATTACCGTGAACGACCCTAAATTCAAAGTGATATGAATGAATATAATAAAAATAAAAGGGTCAAAATCATTGTAAAGTGAATCAATAAATGAAAGTGAAATAGTGAATAAACTCAATGGATTGAAAACATATAACGTTCATAAAGTTCATGAATGGATGTTCTGGGTTATTGCACTCACAAAAGTAGTTGACAAAACAGCCTGAAGCCCGCTGCGCCGGCCGGACGCCATCAGGCAGAATCGTCCATCTGGAGATCGAGCAGGGGTAGGTGGTGACGTCAGCACGCCGCTCGTTCCACCCTGAGGGCAATATTTATTATTTTTTATGTTTTCATCATTTATTGGCGTTACACCCAGAACATCCATTCATGAACTTTATGAACGTTATATGTTTTCAATCCATTGAGTTTATTCACTATTTCACTTTCATTTATTGATTCACTTTACAATGATTTGGACCCTTTTATTTTTATTATATTCATTCATATCACTTTGAATTTAGGGTCGTTCACGGTAATTCATGTGATTTTTTGATTTATTATATAGCACCCCTACACAGGGTTTATGATTTAGGTTTAGCGCAACTTTATTTTTTCCATTTCAGCTGTGCATGGTAGCCAATCAGTTTCTAACTTCAGCTTGTTCAATGAAGCTTTGACAAAAAAAAAAAAACTGGAACCTATGCAGAGCTGCACTTGATTTTGCATGATACAGTTTTAGTAAATCAACCCCTTTTTTTTCAGAGCGCTGCTTTAAAATGTAGCCTCTACAATTTTCATCAAATAAGCTGCCTTATGCCGCGTACACACGATCATTATTCACGGCGGTTAAAAAACCGCCGTGAATAATGTCATTTAAAACGGGGGAACAGCTTGTTCCCCCCACACGGTCGTTTTTCACGTCATTTTTTCTCTTGACGAGAAAAACGACCATCTGTGGGCTCCGCGGCAGTGTTTCCCTATGGGAAACACTGCCGCGGAAAACATGTCGAAAAAAACGACGAGAAAAATTAGAACATGTTCTAATTTTTCTCGTAGTTTTTAATGCCGTTTTTCTCGTCGAAAAAAACGTCAGAAAGCCCACAGACTATCGTTTTTCTCGTCGAATGGGAAAAATGTCGTTTTTTTCGACGAGAAAAACGGCCGTGTGTACGCGGCATGATGCACACATTTTCATAATGTGCGTTACCTTACATGCATTAAATTCGTTTTTACTTGGGGGCGGGAACTGTTAATAAATGTAGACCTTTCATTTTTATCTAAGGTCCACTTTAACCACTTCCCGCCCGGCGTATGGTCATATGAGAGCCGCAGGAACCCTTTGTCCCTCTGAGCGGCCGTCATATGACGTCCTGGGATTCCCGCAGTGTGGAGCGCGCGCACGCCGCCGGCAAACGCGCGCACTCGCAGCATCACTGGGGACCCGATACGCGTGCCCGGCGGCCGCGATGTCCGCCGGGCACCCGCGATTGCTCGTCACAGAGCCAGGGACATGGATCTCTGTGTATAAACAGAGAGATCCAAGTCCTGTCAGGGAGAGGAGACTGATGGTGTGTCCCTTGTACATAGGGCCACCGATCGGTCACCGCCCCCAGTCAGTCCCATCCCCCTACAGTTAGAATCACTCCCAAGGGAACACAGTTAACCCCTTGATCGCCCCCTAGTGTTAACCCCTTCCTTGCCAGTCACATTTATACAGTAATCAGTGCATATTTATAGCACTGTTCGCTGTATAAATGTGAATGGTCCCAAAATAGTGTCCAAAGTGTCCACCGCAATATCGCAGTCCTGACAAAAATCTCATATAACCGCCATTACTAGTAAAAAATAAATAAATAAATGTCATAAATCTATCCCCTATTTTGTAGGCGCTATAACTTTTGCACAAACCAATCAATATACGCTTATTGCGATTTTTTTTTACCAAAAATATGTAGAAGAATACATATCGGCCTAAACTGAGAAAAAATAAAAATTTTTTTTTTTTTAAAAATTGGGATATTTATTATGGCAAAAAGTAAAAAATAGTGTTTTTTTTCAAAATTGCCAGTCTTTTTTTGTTTATAGCGCAAAAAATAAAAACCGCAGAGATGAACAAATACCACCAAAAGAAAGCTCTATTTGTGGGAAAAAAAGGACGTCAATTTTGTTTGGGAGCCACGTCGCACGACCGCGCAATTGTTATTCAAAGCGTGACAGCGCTGAAAGCTAAAAATTGGCCTGGGCAGGAAGGGGGTGAAAATGGCCGGTATTGAAGTGGTTAAGGACCAAGCCACCCAAAATATACTTTAAAAAAGTAAGTTGTTAAATTCATTGGCAAAATTGTTGTATTCTCCATAGCTGTATGCCAGATATAGGGCAAGGTGAAAATCACATTCCACCTTCATTTACCCTCTCACCTTTTATCTGTGAAATACTGTATGTGATCCAAGGTTCAGTAGCTCTGTGCTAAAACAGCTGTATTACAAAGCAGAAAAATAATAGAGGAGGCACATGAGACCTTTACACTGAGGATTTTAGAACATAAAATGCTTCAGTAACTAGAAAGGTTATAACATTTTTAAAGCGGAACTTCACTCTCTCAATCAACATTGATTATTTGTTATTCTTTTATTCTTGTGCTGCCAGCATTCCTAAATAGATAGGAAGGTGTGTTAGATTTACTTGTTTAAACTTTTTTTTTTACATTTGTTGTTACTTTTTACATTTCCAGGCCTAGGCAAAAGATATCATACATCCCAGGAGTCTTCAGGAGGGGAGGAGGGTTTTTCTCAGCTAACCACACCCTCCTGTTGGCATGCCTGAGCTAAGGGCAGATGGATACCAGGAAGTAAATGCTACATGAATCATCTGCCCCTACTCAAGATGGGCGCAGCTAGAAATTCTAGGGGGGGGGGGTGTTTTTCAAAGTGATTTCTCAGCAAAATGAAGCATGGATGGATGAATTTGCTTTGAATATGTAGTTCCGCTTTAATGTCTAACCTGTCATTTAAACTTGATTTTTCTATTTTGTGTGGAATTGTCTGTTATGTGTGCATTTTCTTCGCTACAAATGCATGACGACAACTACCAGTAATAAAGCTCACAGTACATTTTCAAAAAAATAATTAAAGATGCTTGCCTGCAAGCAATAAAACAGAATATAATGCCAAGCCAAATTGTATCATTCAGTAAAATTAGCCTGTGACAGAGGCTTAAGCCGTGTACACACGATAGGTTTTACCGATGAAAACAGTCCGATGGACTTTTTTCATCGGACAAACCGATCGCGTATGGGCCCCATCGGTCTTTTTTCCATCGGTGTTTAAAAATAGAACATGTTTTAAATTTATCCGATGGTTAAAAAAACCAATAGCAAATTACTATCGTCTGTGGGGAACGCCATCGGATAAAAAACCCACGCATGCTCAGAATCAAGTCGACGCATGCTCAGAAGCATTGAACTTCATTTTTCTCGGCTCATCGGAGTGTTTTACGTCACCGCATTTGGAACGGTCGGATTTTTGACTGATGGTGTGTAGGCAAGACTGATGAAAGTCAGCTTCATCGGTTTTCCGATGGAAAAATCCATTGGTTAAAAAACCATAGGAAATCCGATCGTGTGTACAGGGCTTTAAAGTGAAATTTGAGCTGGGCACATATATCTGCAGTATTTTGTTATCTCTCTTCAAAGCGTCCCATAGCTCTCTCCTGAACGTTCCTCTGTTATTAGCCTAACTCCTGACAAATACTCTGACACATCAGATAAAAGCAGCCTGAAATTTCTTTCAGGGGAGGTTGCTAAAATAGATTAGCAGGGAGCTGGCCCTGTTACAAAACACCTCTGAGAGTCTCTCTATGTGGAGAGGGGGTGTGTGCTTTTCCTCCAATCAGCAATTTTAGTTATCTTGACAGACATCACACTCTGTGTTAAACAGAAAGAGAAAATTTCCTAACACGATCTGAACGTTCTAAACAGTATAGAAACGTGAAGACAGCAGATATGTAAAACCTATGTATGGAGATTAGGGATGAGCTTCGTGTTCGAGTCGAACATACGTTCGACTCGAACATCGGCTGTTCGATCGTTCGACGAAGATCGAACGATTTGGGCCGTTCGCGCCAAATTCGAGTGACGCGAACGGCCCACAATGCACTACGCCATCGCAGTGTCATCCAGGCGCTGTGATTGGCCAAGCATGCACTGTGACCCCGCATGCTTGGCCAATCACAGCGCCGGCAGCGAGGAGAGCAATGATTGGCCACAGGCAGGATGCCTGTGGCCAATTATTGCTGAGGGTGTTTAGTACACGCCCCACACTATAAAAGGCCGCCAGCACGGCGGCCTAGTGTAGTGTGTTCCGGAGCAGGGATAGAGCAGCATAGGCAGGGACAGTGACTGTTATTTCTTTCTTGCTTAACCTGGATTCCTTTAGTTTAGGGAAAGAGAAGGATAGGTAGGGAGAGTGTCAGTGTGTTTTGTGCTTGTGCTATAGTGTGCTTAAAAAAAACATTTATTCTAGGGACAGAAAACTGTAGGTAGGGACAGTGTCAGTTTCTTTCACTCTGCAAGTCCTTGTTTCCAGGGACCTGGAAGGACAGTGAGTGAATTGTCCTTGTGCTATATTGTGCTTAAAAAAACATTTATTCTAGGGACAGAAAACTGTAGGTAGGGAGAGTGTCAGTTTCTTTCACTCTGCAAGTCCTTGTTTCCAGGGACCTGTAAGGACAGTGAGTGAATTGTCCTTGTGCTATATTGTGATTAAAAAAAACATTTTTTCTAGGGACAGAAAACTGTAGGTAGGGAGAGTGTTTTTTTTCTTTCACTCTGCAAGTCCTTGTTTCCAGGGACCTGGAAGGACAGTGAGTGAATTGTCCTTGTGCTATATTGTGCTTAAAAAAAAACATTTTTTCTAGGGACAGAAAACTGTAGGTAGGGAGAGTGTTTTTTTTTTTTCACTCTGCAAGTCCTTGTTTCCAGGGACCTGTAAGGACAGTGAGTGAATTGTCCTTGTGCTATATTGTGCTTAAAAAAAACATTTATTCTAGGGACAGAAAACTGTAGGTAGGGAGAGTGTCAGTTTATTTCACTCTGCAAGTCCTTGTTTCCAGGGACCTGTAAGGACAGTGAGTGAATTGTCCTTGTGCTATATTGTGATTAAAAAAAACATTTTTTCTAGGGACAGAAAACTGTAGGTAGGGAGAGTGTTTTTTTTCTTTCACTCTGCAAGTCCTTGTTTCCAGGGACCTGTAAGGACAGTGAGTGAATTGTCCTTGTGCTATATTGTGCTTAAAAAAACATTTATTCTAGGGACAGAAAACTGTAGGTAGGGAGAGTGTCAGTTTATTTCACTCTGCAAGTCCTTGTTTCCAGGGACCTGTAAGGACAGTGAGTGAATTGTCCTTGTGCTATATTGTGCTTAAAAAAAACATTTATTCTAGGGACAGAAAACTGTAGGTAGGGAGAGTGTCAGTTTATTTCACTCTGCAAGTCCTTGTTTCCAGGGACCTGTAAGGACAGTGAGTGAATTGTCCTTGTGCTATATTGTGATTAAAAAAAACATTTTTTCTAGGGACAGAAAACTGTAGGTAGGGAGAGTGTTTTTTTTCTTTCACTCTGCAAGTCCTTGTTTCCAGGGACCTGGAAGGACAGTGAGTGAATTGTCCTTGTTCTATATTGTGCTTAAAAAAAACATTTATTCTAGGGACAGAAAACTGTAGGTAGGGAGAGTGTCAGTTTATTTCACTCTGCAAGTCCTTGTTTCCAGGGACCTGTAAGGACAGTGAGTGAATTGTCCTTGTGCTATATTGTGCTTAAAAAAAACATTTATTCTAGGGACAGAAAACTGTAGGTAGGGAGAGTGTCAGTTTATTTCACTCTGCAAGTCCTTGTTTCCAGGGACCTGTAAGGACAGTGAGTGAATTGTCCTTGTGCTATATTGTGATTAAAAAAAAAACATTTTTTCTAGGGACAGAAAACTGTAGGTAGGGAGAGTGCTTTTTTTCTTTCACTCTGCAAGTCCTTGTTTCCAGGGACCTGGAAGGACAGTGAGTGAATTGTCCTTGTGCTATATTGTGCTTAAAAAAACATTTATTCTAGGGACAGAAAACTGTAGGTAGGGAGAGTGTCAGTTTCTTTCACTCTGCAAGTCCTTGTTTCCAGGGACCTGTAAGGACAGTGAGTGAATTGTCCTTGTGCTATATTGTGATTAAAAAAAACATTTTTTCTAGGGACAGAAAACTGTAGGTAGGGAGAGTGTTTTTTTTCTTTCACTCTGCAAGTCCTTGTTTCCAGGGACCTGGAAGGACAGTGAGTGAATTGTCCTTGTGCTATATTGTGCTTAAAAAAAACATTTTTTCTAGGGACAGAAAACTGTAGGTAGGGAGAGTGTTTTTTTTCTTTCACTCTGCAAGTCCTTGTTTCCAGGGACCTGGAAGGACAGTGAGTGAATTGTCCTTGTGCTATATTGTGCTTAAAAAAAAACATTTTTTCTAGGGACAGAAAACTGTAGGTAGGGAGAGTGTTTTTTTTCTTTCACTCTGCAAGTCCTTGTTTCCAGGGACCTCTAAGGACAGTGAGTGAATTGTCCTTGTGCTATATTGTGCTTAAAAAAAACATTTATTCTAGGGACAGAAAACTGTAGGTAGGGAGAGTGTCAGTTTATTTCACTCTGCAAGTCCTTGTTTCCAGGGACCTGTAAGGACAGTGAGTGAATTGTCCTTGTGCTATATTGTGATTAAAAAAAAAAATTTTCTAGGGACAGAAAACTGTAGGTAGGGAGAGTGTTTTTTTTCTTTCACTCTGCAAGTCCTTGTTTCCAGGGACCTGTAAGGACAGTGAGTGAATTGTCCTTGTGCTATATTGTGATTAAAAAAAACATTTTTTCTAGGGACAGAAAACTGTAGGTAGGGAGAGTGTTTTTTTTCTTTCACTCTGCAAGTCCTTGTTTCCAGGGACCTGTAAGGACAGTGAGTGAATTGTCCTTGTGCTATATTGTGCTTAAAAAAAAACATTTATTCTAGGGACAGAAAACTGTAGGTAGGGAGAGTGTCAGTTTATTTCATTCTGCAAGTCCTTGTTTCCAGGGACCTGTAAGGACAGTGAGTGAATTGTCCTTGTGCTATATTGTGATTAAAAAAAACATTTTTTCTAGGGACAGAAAACTGTAGGTAGGGAGAGTGTTTTTTTTCTTTCACTCTGCAAGTCCTTGTTTCCAGGGACCTGTAAGGACAGTGAGTGAATTGTTCTTGTGCTATATTGTGATTAAAAAAAACATTTTTTCTAGGGACAGAAAACTGTAGGTAGGGAGAGTGTTTTTTTTCTTTCACTCTGCAAGTCCTTGTTTCCAGGGACCTGTAAGGACAGTGAGTGAATTGTTCTTGTGCTATATTGTGATTAAAAAAAACATTTTTTCTAGGGACAGAAAACTGTAGGTAGGGAGAGTGTTTTTTTTCTTTCACTCTGCAAGTCCTTGTTTCCAGGGACCTGTAAGGACAGTGAGTGAATTGTTCTTGTGCTATATTGTGATTAAAAAAAACATTTTTTCTAGGGACAGAAAACTGTAGGTAGGGAGAGTGTTTTTTTTCTTTCACTCTGCAAGTCCTTGTTTCCAGGGACCTGTAAGGACAGTGAGTGAATTGTCCTTGTGCTATATTGTGCTTAAAAAAAATATTTTTTCTAGGGACAGAAAACTGTAGGTAGGGAGAGTGTCAGTTTCTTTCACTGTGAAAGTCCTTGTTTCAAGGGACAGAGAAGGACACCTGAAGGTAGCCCTTATTGCTTTTTTCCCATCTCCCTGCAGGCCATCTATTAGAATGTCTGGAAGGCAAACAAGGAGAGGCAGACAGTCAGGAGGCAATAAAAGAGGGCAAGCAGGCTCTGTGTCTGGGGGCAACAGTGCTGGTCGTGGACGCGGTGCATTGTCATCAGCACATGGCCATGGGACACGCTTGTCCTTCTTTTCGGCAGCTGGACATGTTGAGCCACATCATGCCGAAGACTTGGTAGAGTGGATGACCAAGCCCTCCTCCTCCTCCTCATCCTCTCTCACCCAGGCTCAGGGTACTGGAAAAGCAGCTGCCAAAGCGTCGTCTTCCCTGGTATCAATGTCAGACAAATCATCAGTCACTCCTTCCCTAGACCCACCATGTCCTCCTCCTGAGGAGTCCCCCGAACTGTTTCAGCACAGTGTTGGGTACATGCTCCAGGAGGATGCCCAGCGTTTCGAAGGGTCTGATGATGAAACCCAGCTAGAGGAAGGCAGTAGCGTGAGAGCAGACAGAGGGGATGCTCAAGAAGGACACCAATCTGGCAGTCATGTTCCAGCAGCTGCAGCATACTGCCAGATTGGCTCCAGTGATGAGGAGGGAGGGGATGATGAGGTCACTGACTCCACGTGGGTGACCTCCACTTTAAAAATCTCTATAGGCGACGTTTAATTTTTTTTTTACAGGTTACCAGTTTAGAGTTAGAGGAGGTCTAGAGCTAGAATTGTTGCTCTCGCTCTAACGCACGCGGCGATACCTCACGTGTGATTTGAATGGCGTTTACATATGCGGCCACGACAGTTCTTTGGTGTGGGCCTTTTTTGAGGCTAGTGCATCAGATCGCACAGCTGCTGTTTGCAACATATGTCTCAAGCGTATATCGCGTGGCCAAAACATCAGCCGCTTGGGTACCACATGCCTGACCAGACATATGTTGACCTGCCATGCAGCTCGTTGGCAAGCCTACCTCAAAGACCCACACCAAAGAACAAAGCGGACCTCTCCTTGCACCGCATCAGCTGGGATCTCCAACCCCACTATAACTTCAGTCCTCTCTGAAACATGCACTGAGAGGAATGAAGGTGTAGAATTAGGTGTGTCACAGCCAAGTACTTGCGCCCACTCTGCTAGCAGTACACCGACGTCCGATTCTAGCAGGCAAATTTCCCTGCCCCAGCTGCTGGACCGTCGAAAGAAGTTCACTCCCAGCCATCCACATGCCCAGCGGTTGAATGCTAGCTTGGCTAAATTGCTAGCGCTTCAACTGCTGCCTTTTCAGTTGGTAGACTCGGCCCCCTTCCGTGA
Source organism: Rana muscosa (assembly GCA_029206835.1). NCBI lineage: Eukaryota > Metazoa > Chordata > Amphibia > Anura > Ranidae > Rana > Rana muscosa. The sequence goes on along the minus strand of CM055116.1, from coordinate 890,319,889 downwards.
GTTTGTGCAATGTGCGGTTCCTCAGTGGCAGGTTCCCAAACGCCACTTTTTCTCACGGAAGGCTATTCCGGCTCTCTACCGGCATGTGGAAGGCAATGTCTTGGCCTCGCTGGACAGGGCGGTCAGCGGTAAGGTGCATATTACCGCTGACTTCATGGTCCAGCAGGCATGGACAGGGACGTTCCTTTCTTTCACGGCCCATTGGGTCACTCTTTTGGCAGCTGGGAAGGATTCAGGACAAGGTGCAGTAGTGTTGGAGGTTGTCCCCACCGCCACGCCTCCAAAATGCTACTACTGGTTGTGACACACCTCTCTCCTCCACCCCCTCCTCTTCTTCTTCCTCCATGGCCTCTTCCTGTGGTTTTGTCCTATGAACCAGCGGTGCTCCGTAGCCGTTCACGGGGCTAAGCAAGTACGCAGGCAAAAAGATGCCATGCCGTGCTTGCGCTGGTGTGTTTGGGGGACAGAAGCCACACTGGGGCAGAGGTCCTGTCTGCTCTGCAGGGCCAGGCCGAGAGGTGGTTGACGCCACGCCAGCTTAAGCCAGGAATGGTGGTTTGCGACAATGGCACCAACCTCCTCTCCGCCCTCCGACAGGGACAACTGACCCATGTGCCCTGTGTGGCTCACGTCCTTAACCTGGTGGTGCAGCGCTTCTTGGGCAGGTACCCGGGCTTACAGGATGTCCTGAGGCAGGCCAGGAAAGTCTGTGTGCATTTCCGCAGATCTTATAATGCCAGTGCTCGCCTGGCTGAGCTGCAAAAGGAGTTGAACCTGCCCAAGAACCGCCTTATATGTGACATGCCCACCAGGTGGAACTCAACGTTGGCCATGCTGCAGCGGCTGCACACGCAGCAGAGGGCCATCAATGAGTACCTGTGCGACTACGGCACCAGGACAGGGTCAGGGGAGCTTGGTTTTTTTTTCTCCACGCCAGTGGGGCTGATTAGGGATGCATGCACTGTCCTGGCACCATTTGAGGAGGCCACGAGGATGGTGAGCAGTGACAGTGCATGCATCAGTGACACTGTACCTCTTGTCCACCTGTTGGAGCACACGCTGCGTGGAATAATGGACAGGGCACTTGAGGCAGAACAGAGGCAGGAAGAGGAGGACTTCCTTGCCTCTCAAGGCCCCCTTTACCCAGACAGTGTTCCTTCTGTCCCCACCATCGCACAGGAAGAGGAGGAGGAGGAGGAGGAGGAGGATTGTGTCAGCATGGAGGTGGAGGCTGGCACTCAGCATCATCAGCAGCAGTCTTTTAGGATGATTTACAGTCCCAAGAAACCAGTGGACTTGTACGTGGCTGGGAGGAGGTGGCTGCGGATCATGTCGTCCTTAGTGACCCAGAGGACTCCGGAGCGAATGCCTCAGCAAACCTACGCTGCATGGCCTCCCTGATCCTGCAAAGTCTGCGGAAGGATCCTCGTATTCTTCGGATCAAGGAGAGGGACCATTACTGGCTGGCCACTCTCCTTGATCCACGGTACAAGGGTAAGGTTGCGGACCTTATGTTACCGTCGCAGAGGGAGCAGAGGATGAGACAACTCCGGGAGGCCTTGCAGAAAGGTCTGTGCAACGCGTTCCCAGAGACTGGGAGGTTGCAAACTCCTGGTCCTGGACAACGAGTTGCTGAGGCTTCGGCCAGTCAAAGAAGGAGCGGTGGGGAAGGTGGCCGTCTGACCGATTGCGTTCAGACAATTCTTTAGTCCGCAGCCCCAAAGTATGATCGGTTCCAGCAACCATCGCCAGCGTCTGATAAACATGGTGCAGGAATATCTAGGGGCAAGGTCAGACTTGGACACCTTCCCCACCGAAAATCCTCTGGCTTACTGGGTCTTGAGGATGGATCACTGGCCAGAGCTTGCACAGTATGCAATTGAGCTACTGGCCTGTCCTGCATCCAGCGTTCTTTCGGAACGCACATTCAGTGCTGCTGGAGGATTTGTCACGGATCACAGGGTGCGCCTGTCCACCGACTCGGTTGATCGACTGACTTTCATCAAGATGAACCAGTCTTGGATCACCACCAGCTACCACACACCTGATGCTGATATAACAGACTAATTGATTTTAACATGTCACATCCCTTCAAGACTGATGCTGATGCTGAGTGCCTGTGCTGTTATGTTGACTGGCTATCCTCCTCCTCCGAGTCCTCAATGATACGATTGATGATGATAGCTTGTAAGATCATTTTTGTTTATGGGTGCCGCCACCAGTGCCTAACGCCCAATTTTTCAGCCCCTGTTTAACAGGGGCGTGTAATTACAATTTTTGAAGCAATACTTTGCAACAGGGCTCATTGCTGTGCTCCAAGTACAGTATCTGTGAGGAGTTGCAGTGTTGTGCCACCAGTGCCTAAGGCCCAATTTTTCAGCCCCTGTTTAACAGGGGCGTGTCATTACAATTTTTGAAGCAATACTTTGCAACAGGGCTCATTGCTGTGCTCCAAGTACAGTATCTGTGAGGAGTTGCAGTGTTGTGCCACCAGTGCCTAAGGCCCAATTTTTCAGCCCCTGTTTAACAGGGGCGTGTCATTACAACAATACTTTGCAACAGGGCTCATTGCTGTGCTCCAAGTACAGTATCTGTGAGGGGTTGCAGTGTTGTGCCACCAGTGCCTAAGGCCCAATTTTTCAGCCCCTGTTCAACAGGGGCATGTAATTACAATTCTTGATCTAATAATTCACAGCAGGGCCCATTGCTGCACCCACCAAGAGTAACTGTCAGGGCTTACAGTGTTGTGGCACCAGCACCACCATCAAAGGCCCAATTTTTACTACCACTGTTCAACAATTATATGTAATTAAAATTCCTGATATAATAGTTGACAGCAGGGCGTTCCAGCACCAACCAAGAGTAACTGTGAGTGCTTACAGTGTTGTGCCAACACCAACAACTAAGGGGCCTATTTCTGCAGAGTATATACGGCAGGTCCCTACTTTCAAACATCCAACTTACAAACGACTCCTACTTGCAAACGCAAGAAGACAACAGGAAGTGAGAGGAAATCTACCACTAGGAAGGAAAATTCTCTCCTGTAAGAATAAATATGGGAGAAAGGTGTCTCCTCTGTACTGATGCTTTATCAGCAATCCTTGTTTCAAGAAAAACACCACATTTCAAAAACAGTTGTCATTGGGACGGAAAGTGAGGTGAAATGTTCTGAACAGGGGCACAGACAGCAAAACAAATGTTACAGGGGTGATAACCCTTACCTATGTTTTCCAAAAAGTTTAAAAATAGATTTTTGGTCTGGAGCTACACTTCAACAATGTACCTGTTCAAAATTACAAACAGATTCTACATAAGAACAAACCTACAGTCCCTGTCTTGTATGCACCGCCTGTATAGGGCTGTTCAGAGTATATAGGGCCTTTTTTATTTTATGTGCGGGGTTCCCCTTAATATCCATACAAGACCCAAAGGGGCTGGTAATGGGCTGGGGTAGGGGGGGGGGGGTCATGGGGTAGCTATGCCATTTTTCTTAAAGAATTTCATCCATATTACCGGGACCAGACATTACATTAAAGCCGCAAGCAGTTTTAAATGGCTTTTTTTTCCTTTAGAAGTGTCATTTTGTGCAGGGACAGTTCTAAACACGGGAAACACGTGGCACTTCACAGGCATACTTTAGACACCCCCCAGGTACGATATTTAAAGGAATATTTGACTTTTTTTTTTTCACTTTATGCATCATTAAAATGACTGCTCCCGAAAAACGACCGTTTTTAAAACTTCTTTTTGCATTGATACATGTCCCCTGGTGCAGAACCCGGGTTCCCAAACCCTTTTTAGGACAATAACATGCATAATAGTTGTTATAATTAGCACTTTAGAATTCGAACGTTCGCATCCATTGTATTTAATAGGGTTCTAATGTTCGTTCGAACTTTCGGTCCGTTCGCGGGTTCTGGTGCGAACCGAACCCGGGGGTGTTCGGCTCATCACTAATGGAGATTTGGTTCATCCCTGTGTATCATCTGAGGCTGTTCACTTCACTGGGTGTATGGAGGGTTTACATCCACTTTAGGGTACCTTCAGACTTTAGATTGTGCGTGTCCAACCACTCACAATCTCATGTACAACTGTTTTGCAACACAAGTTTGCATTAGGTAAAAAAAAAATTAAATATTTGTTTTCCGTTTGTAGAAAATAACTTCTATAAGAGGACCTATAGTTTCTGACTATTGTAGCTCGAGACAGGATCAGAAAAGCAATAGAAAGTTTTTTTTTTTTTTTTTTTTACGCAAAAAAGAAAAAAGAATGCTGTAGTGCGCCAAACATTACTGAGTCTCTGGGTATGTGTCAGTTTCTTATCTACTGCTAAAAATGTACTTGGTTTGTGGATTATATAAACACATACGCAAACACACAATGGTCAGTGAAATTGTGTGTAGCCCCATAGAGATGAGTGGCCTGGTATGCTGCTTTTGTTGTCTATGGATTGGGAGGCAAATCATTTGTAAGCCCTGCACTGTACAGTATCACAGAAAATGCTTACAGATTAAGCCACCTGCATTAACTAGCAAGGGGTTTAACATGTCTAACAAAAGACTGAAAAATCATGCAAAGCTTGTGCAAATACTTCCTACACCTCCACCACGTACAGTTCTCTGTCTGAGTGCTGCATATCATTATAATGCATTTTCTGTCAGTCTAGTAACCCCATACCCTTTGCACGCACTGTACTGTGTAACCAAGCAAGGCACACAGCTTTCCATGTTCCCTTGTGTTTCAGAAGATCTTGCTTCCTTTGTGAAGTTGTAACTTTCATTAATGAGTCCATAATATCCTAATTTTTTTTCCATAAAATTCATATTTTTTGGGAGGTTAAACCTGAAAGCATCAAGATTAAGGCCCCATACACACTATTAGACTTTCTGCAGATGTTTGTCTTCAGATTTGCCAAAACCATGTAGTGCAAGGGCCTGCCTAATTGCATACAAATTGAAACTCTTAAGGTTTGACCTCCATATTATATGGTTTTGGTAAATCTGAAGACAAAAATCTGCAGAAAATCGAATAGGCTGGGGTGCACTGAAGGGGACACTAAGTGCAGTGAAAATGACAAGGATTGTGTAAACGGACAGATTCCCTTTAAATGTCACTTTCACCTTGGAGTAATTTACAAAAATCACCCTTATAACTACAGAAGATAACATTGCAGCCAATTCAGTTAAAGGTCATTGAATTCTTATAACCAATGTCACAATCAAGGGGTCTATGGAAGGCACAAGTGAGTACAGTCCAGCTCTGCTTTTTTTCACAGTATATCTGAAGTCTTCGTTACTTCCCAGTTACTCATTCCATGGTCACAGCATTTCAGTAATCCATATGGTCCCATCATGTAGCAGCACGGAACGGATTCCCTTATCTGATGGATTGAATATTCACTTTGAAGAGTGCATGAAGATCCAATCGCATTAGTCCTTTGTATTTGTGTAGTAGTCGTAGCATAATATAGTCCCTGAGTGAAGGTGTCATAGTAGGAGTGGAGAATATATGGAAGTTAGTTGGAAGCCACTTACTAAGTGCCAGACAATGCACTCAGTGGGAGCTTCACAGTTATCCGTTCATAACGATGCTAAAGGTCAGTAGCCTGCTGGATATCCTCCCTTCCGTGTGTCTGAAGCTGCTGCCCACTTGTTTCCTGTCCGTACAACAGCCTGGACCACAGACCCGACCCTTTTAGTATATACCACATTATGATGACGTTTCACCAGTTCTTTTTCAACACTCTAAGATCAAAGAAAACAAAACAAAAAGCAGAGAGGTTGATCTATTTGTATTTTGGTAAAATGCACTCTATGGAATATGTACTATAGGTACAATTTGAAGGATATAAATTACCTGCTCCATGGTCTCTTCTAGGGTGGTGTCATTGGGGAATAACTGATTGTGCATTCTCGCCAACTCCACAGATTTCTCAATATCATGACCAAACCAAAGCGAGTTCATAATGACCTACGATGGAAAATAAAAAAAATTGTAACCCATTGATTCCATACAAACTAATAGAACTTTCACACATTTTACAGCAGTTTATGCATTTTTCAAGTACCAGTTTCTAAACAACAGCTGTACTTCATTAACCCTTTTGTTGCCACTTGCCACCAACGTAAGGCTTACATCGTTGGCAGCGGCAGATTTTACACACACTCCTTGCGGCTGTGTGTGTCTGTTACAAGCCGACTGCCAGTTTTTCACTGAAAGTGATTTGGGTGGCTTTACAATGACTTTACTTCCACAGGTGCCAAAATGGAGCGCCCCCCCCACTTCAGTGCAACCCCCCCACCATGTATCCTGGGCTCTACAGTCCAGGTACGGCATGGTAGATCTTGCTAGGTAGGGCACAGAGGGAGCTTAGCGAACATCAATATACTTGTATTCAAGCGCAGTCTATTTTCTCCACTATAGGTGGCACTTGCCTGCAGCTGCATTGCAGTTGTAGGGGTAGTCAAGAGGAACATGGTTCCTCTATGGTTTCCATGTGACTCTAGCAGCCATCTTGGGTCAGACAGAGCCTATTTAACCACTTCAAGACCAAGCCTATTTCTGACATTTTTTGTTTACAATTAAAATCAGTATTTTTCGCTAGAAACTTACTTAGCACCCCAAAACATTATACATTTTTTAACGGTTACCAGTTTAGAGGTACAGATGAGGTCTTTTGCTAGAATTATTGCTCTCAGTCCTAAGATCACAGCGATACCTCACATGTGAGATTTGAACACTGTTTACATGCCTTGTAATGTAAACATCCCTTGTGACAGTAATAGGCAGTGACAGGTACTCTTTATGGAGGGATCTGGGGTCTAAAAGACCCCAAACCCCTCCTCTGCACCTCAAAGTATTCTAAAACGCCAAAATAAACATTTTTAAATACCTTGGATTTTTTCAAATCGGGCCGTTGGCTGCTGGATGAACTGGAAGTGACGTTGTGACGTCGCTTCCAGGTTACTACATCCGAGACCAGATCAAAGCCGATTTCAGCTTTGTTCGGGACTCCCGCCAGCCGGCAGATGTGTCGATTGGTCGCTCGGGTCTCCTAGTGGGACAGGAGACCCAGGCGAAGCGTCGGAAGGCAGCAGGAGGTGGGGGGAATGTCCCTTTCCGATGCTTGTGATAATGGCCAAGCAGCTATTTAGCCGCATCAGTTGTTATCACTTGAAATCCGACCACCAGCTCTAAAAAATGGTACCGGGGTGATGCTTCTGGCTGCAGGCATCACCCCAATATAACCACTTCAACAAAATGACAAACAGGTACGTGATTTTGCGTGAAGTACTGTAGGGACAGGTCATCTGTCTGACAAGGACAGTGATTAGTGGCAGGGAGAGGTTCCAGATGAGTAGGGCAAGGATAGGGACACACCATCCTTCCTGCACACCTCCCCATTTGGGTATGGCTTGGCCAGGCTGCATTCCACCCCTCAAGACAGATGCTGTTGGCAAGCCGTTGACCTGCTCGGCTTCACATCGCTGTTCACATCGCTGTTGTATTCTGTGAGTGTTCCATATGGGTGCATTCCTGAAGGGCTTGTTGTGAATTGTTGCACTTTAACATTAATACAAGTTCTGTTCTCTGAAACTGGACTCTAAGGGTTTACTGCCACTGCACCTCCCAACACACTGATCCTCCCTCCCATAAATGAACCAGGAAGTGATGTGTATTACATCACGTCCTGGCTCAGTGCTGCCCTTCCCCAGTACCTTGACAGTAATCAGGTAATGGACCAGCTGTGCTCCATTAGCTGCAGTGGAGTGCAATGGAGACATCAGGGCTCTAACAAACCCCAGATGTCTCATTAAAATGAACCTGGCTGCCACATGTTATATGCTATCCTATAGGGGGCTATTGTGATAGAAATACAGTTAGGTGCAAAAAAAAAAGTTATAAAAAATTAAAGTAACATACTGTACAACAAGCCTCTCGCCCACCAAAAAAGAATTATAGCATATAATAAATTTGTGAAGAACCAATGATTTGCACTGGGCTACAGTAGGAGAGTATGGATACATCAATTTGTTTATGGCTTGCAAAGCCATAACTAAGCTTCTTGCAAGAATATTCTAGTACATATTTTGTCTACTTTACTAAATAAATACAGTTCCTTGAAAAAGTATTTATACCCCTTGAAATTTTCCACATTTTGTCATGTTACAACCAAAAATGTAAATGTATTTTATTGGGATTTTACGTAATAGACCAACACAAAGTGGCACATAATTGTGAAGTGGAAGGAAAATTAAAAATGGTTTTTACATTTTTTAACAAATAAATATGTGAAAAGTGTGGGGTGTATTTGTTACAATACGTTGTAGAACCACCTTTCGCTGCAATTACAGCTGCAAGTTTTTTTGGGAATGTCTCTACCCACTTTGCACATGTAGCACATGGACCCTTTTTCCTGCTTACCTTCACTTGCAGGGTAAGGCACACCGTGCCACATGCCCGTATCCTCCTGGTATAAGAGGTTGAGCGGTGTTCATACTATTTTTGGGTCCTGCAGCGAGTTACCTCCCTCCATTGGTTATCGTCCCTAGAGTATAGGGAAAAGTCTATTCTTTCTCCCAAAAGAAGGCCAATGTCCAGACTGTGTTTAAACTCCAACAGACGAGTTTATTTTCCTTGCTTGGAACAGATTGGGAAAAAGGTTGAAGACAGAGATAGAGTTGGGTAGGGAGATAGGTTCAGGCACATGGCACCCAGTTACCCTATTCTCCACTCAAGCCTGAGTGGGTATTGCTCATCCGGATAGATCCCTCTCACAGTTCTAGCAGCCGGAGCGGAGCACGAACAGTTACTTCAGATTTAGTCCCCTTCAAAGACAAGTTCAGGAGATCCTCTGCCATAGAATCCTTTAGTTCCTGAATCTAGAACTCTTTAACGCCTGCAACCTTTAGAGACCATAGGTGCCAATGGGGCACATCACAGGCGCTATTGTGCAACTCACGGAATCCTTCCCCCGGCCAATCTCCCCAGATCATGGCGTCTTCCCCTTATGTACCCTCTCCCAGCATGCACAGCAGGTAAACCACACCCACTGTATGGCTGCCGAGAGAGGACACCCAATCACGCTATAATGCCACCTGTGGTCCAAGACCTGAGCGACAGCGCCACCCGCAGGTCAAGGGGAACTATACACCCAGGTAACACCACAGCAGAGCAGAGTCCAATCTAAGAATCAGAAAACCTGAGCCAAACTATTGCTCAGGCTGCCCTTAAATTTAAGGCATAGCGACCCCAATTTTGGGGGTCGGCTACACACATCTTGAGACATTTTTGCCCATTCTTCTTTGCAAAATAGCTCAGCTCTGTCAGATTGGATGGAGAGCGTCTGTGAACGGCAATTTTCAAGTCTTGCCACAGATTCTCAATTAGATTTAGGTCTGGAATTTGACTGGACCATTCTAACACATGAATATGCTTTGATCTAAACCATTCCATTGTAGCTCTGGCTGAATGTTTAAGGTCATTGTCCTGTTTGAAGGTGAACCTCAGCCCCTGTCTCAAGTCTTTTGCAGGTTCTAATAGGTTCTCTTCTAAGATTGCCCTATATCTGGCTCCATCCATCTTTCCATCAACTCTGACCAGCTTCCTTGTCCCTGCTAAAGAAAAGCATCCCCACAACATGATGCTGCCACCACCATGTTTCACAGTGGGAATGGTGTGTTCAGGGTGATGTGCAGTGTTAGTTTTCCACCACACATAGCATTTTGCTTTTAGGACAAAAAAATAGAATTTTGGTCTCATCTGAAGAGCACCTTCTTCCACATGTTTGCTGTGTCCTTCTTATGGCTTACTTTCAACAATGGCTTTCTTCTTGCCACTCTTCCATTAAGGCCAGATTTGTGGAGTGCACAACTAATAGTTGTCCTGTGGACAGATTCTCCCACCTGAGCTGTGGATCTCTGCAGCTCCTCTAGAGTTACAATGGCATAGGCCTCTTGGCTGCTTCTCTGATTAATGCTCTCCTTGCTCGGCCTGTCAGTTTAGGTGGACTGCCATATCTTGGTAGGTTTGCAGTTGTGCCATACTCTTTCCATTTTCAGATGATGGATTGAACAGTGCTCCATGAGATGTTCAAAGCTTGGGATATATTTTTTTATAACCTAACCCTGCTTTAACCACTTCAGCCCCAAGCTTAATTTTTTACACTTGTTGCTTACAAGTTAAAATCAGTGTTTTTTTTTCTAGAAAATTACTTAGAACCCCCAAACATTTATATATATATATATATATATATATATATATATATATATATATATTATATATTTTTTTTTAAGCAAAGACCCTAGAGCAGGGATATGCAATTAGCGGACCTCCAGCTGTTGCTAAACTACAAGTCCCATGAGGCATAGCGAGACTCTGACAGCAGCAAGCATGACACCCAGAGGCAGAGGCATGATGGGACTTGTAGTTTTGCAACAGCTGGAGGTCCGCTAATTGCATATCCCTGCCCTAGAGAATAACATAAAATTTTATGTCACACAGTATTTGCGCAGCTGTCTTTTAAACACTTTTTTTTAATAAATATTTTTTTGCATATTGTGAAAGATGATGTTAGAGAGTAGATTTTGGGGCCTTGTAACTTTAACAGTTCAATAATTAGTGGGTATTCAGTGGGTTTATCTAGGTCCCTGAATTATGCCTTTAAGCCATGGTGCAGTTGTAGGAGAAACTATGGGGTAAATTGTGTCTCTTCTGTAATTGCATTGGTAAATTGTTGACATCTGACACATTTTATTTTATTAATACTAGCGCCCCCCGATATTTCCTATTCATCATTGTAAGTGTCGGTTCACACTTTTTGGGGGCAGAAGTTTTTTCTGATATATTTCTGTGTGGCGCACAGATTCAGAGGTTTATTTGATAAATTTTCTGGTAAAAAAATGTTACAAAACCATGGGATTTACATAATGCAGCATGTGGAATTGCAGTACGTTGTGCTAACATTGAGTTGTCCCTAAGAATAAGTTATCTGAGAGGACCTGAAATGAAATGAGGCGTTTAACCTCAAACCATACTGATTTGTCCAATTTCTAGATGGATAGGTGATGTTTGCAGGAGAATAACTTAGAGGCCTCCAGGAATATCAACAACTGTCGATCCCAAGAACATGTACCAAGTCTGCATTAGAGTTATGGAGAACTACAAGGAGGACCCATGTGATTAGGTCAGGGATATGCAATTAGCGGACCTCCAGCTGTTGCAGAACTACAAGTCCCATGAGGCATAGCGAGACTCTGACAGCCACAAGCATGACACCCAGAGACAAAGGCATGATGGGACTTGTAGTTTTGCAACAGCTGGAGGTCCGCTAATTGCATATCCCTGGATTAGGTGTTTCAGCTACCCCGGCCCCGCCAAATAATATAAAACATTTCAGCAGGGCTATACTAGCTCCCTCTTTAGGCCTTTGCAGTGTGGCTAGTTTCAAATTAGGTCTAGTTGTACCCCATATAAATGATGAGAATAGAGGGATAAGTTCCTTGAAGAAGGATTTTGATACTGTTGAGGACATATGTGCAAGTATATACAGTAGATACATTTTGGAAAATTTAACATTTTAATTAAGTTGATTCTGCTTACAACAGATAGTTGCAGCTTGGACCACACCTGCAGTTTACCCTTTAGTTTGCATTAGTGGACCAATGTGCTCTGAGATGGCCTGGGAAGAGTCATTTGTAATTACAGTCCCTGGGTATTTAAAGGTGAGGGGTGACTGAGGTGGTCCGAGGAGCTCTAGATGCTAATGGCATCAAGACAGATTTTTTTCAGTTAATTTTAAGGCCCCGTTATTCACCAAATTCTTTAATAGTTGACGGGCCAAGGATAAGGATGGGCCTGTATCATAGAGATTTATTAACTTATTATTGGCATATAGGCCTATTTGTTCAGTTATTTGTCCAAGGGTAGTAACTAGCTTCTAAAGCACTGCATTTGGCAAACGGCAATGGCAACTGTCTCCATTGATATAGCAAAAAGAGGGGGAGACAAGTGGCAACCCTGCCTTGTGCTTGGTACAGTTGCATATGCTTAGCCTTATTAAATATAGATATTGTTTGTGTTGTGTTGCTTGAGACTCACCAGTGCTGTTGCTGTTGTGATCCTAGTTCCTCCGGAGGCTCCAACAACCATGTGCACTTTATTATTCTTATCCAAAATGATGGAGGGGCACATAGAGGAGAGGGGCCTCTTCCCTGCAAAAGTGGTAGGAGAAAAGCAATCTTTACTTGTCACTACTTATTCTGTTTCATTATACTTTTTATCCATGTATGCTCTTAAAACTTACCTGGTCTGATAAAATTAGCTGGTGATGGAGGGATTCCAAATCCATTAACTATCAAAGGTGATCCAAAATCATCCATCTCATCATTGAAGATGATCCCTGTGACATTGGAGCGCACCTTAGAGCCAAAGCTGAAACAAAAATGTATAGGAGTTATTTTAAATCTAAGAGTGGTAGACACAAATTGTAAAAGATCCTTGCTTTTTTTCAAATTCAAATTTTTGCTGCTAATATGTACATGCCTTTGACACGTGTTATAATTTTCTGCTTCATCTGCTCTAACTGTGTTTTCACTAGAATCACCCAACCCACTAGCATTACAGTTTGTAATATTATCAATACCAACAAATCCAATCTTATCCCACAGGGCATAAATAACTTTACTGAGGGTGCCTACCTTACAGAAAAAAAAGAGAGGTCCTCCGCAATCACAAAGTTCATCCATGTGACTACCTCCCATAGACCTCTTGTGCTTAAAGAGGAGCTCCATGCTCCCCCCCCCAAAAAAAATAAATATTTGTAGCTGCTGACTTTTAATAGAACAACACTTACCTGTCCAGGGATCCAGCGATGTCCACGCCTGAGACGATTCTTCAATCGGCTTCAGGTGCAGGTGGCAACATCTTTAATAAAAGTCAAACAGGAAGTGAAGCCTTGTGGCTTCACAGCCGGTTTCCTACTGTGCTGTGCCTTGTGAATGGCCCTGTAGTCTTCTAGGACCTATGATGTGTCCCAGAAGACTGCGGGGGAAGAAGGCGTGGCGAACTTCCATCTCAGATCGCCACAGTGATCGGAGTCTGAAGCAGGCACCTGTCAAAAACAGATACCCGCTCCCCCCAAAAAGTGCCAAATGTGGCAGTGGAGGGGGGGGGGGGATTGGAGGTGCAAACAAACAGATTTTCCCCTTAGGGGTGGAGCTCCACTTTAAAGTTATATTGCAGAAGCGATATGTCTGTTCTGAATATGCTTTTTTTTAGTAGCTGAAAGACTTGAAGAGCAACCCAAATATGATTGAATACTGACAGTGACATAGGTTACTCCGCTGTCCTCTTGTTTTAACAGCTACCTGATAAGTGAACTTTTATGGTTAGAATTTTTAGCATAATATCTCCCAATATTATTGTAGCACACAGAACCCCTTTTCCTTCCCTGTGGCTCACTTGTAGGAAAAGGGGCACACCATGCCACATGCCCGTACCCTCCTGTGTAAAGAGGTTGAGCGGTGTAATGTACCTGGGTCTCTATGGTCAGGTTCCCCAGAGAATGGCTCCCGTCTTCACTGCAATAAAGACAAGTCTCTATTCCCCAATAAAGTATAAAAAACGTGATGGTGACTGCGCTGTAGTGTGTCAGATAAAGTAAAATTGGGGAGGGGAGAGGAAGTGTGAATGAGAAAACGGTGGGGATAGGACAAAACACAGGTGAAAAAAGGTGGAAGGGAGGGGGAGGGGAAGGGGAAGGGGCAAATGAGGGAAAATGAGAGACAGAGTGAGTAAGTAATTAGCTGGTATTCCGCTAACTAACAGCGATGTGCAATGTGCACAGTGACACAAAAGTACGTGCACTAATAGAGGACTGATCAGAATATAATCAGAACAACAAAAGAAAAAACTATATAACACAGTGAATAGTAAGGCAATATAAGTGACATATACAACCAATATCTAAATAATCCAAATGTACAGCACGTGTTAAAAAATTAAATCACTAAAACATATTAGTAATCCACAAACATTATCCATAACTGAAAAGGATAGGATGGATAGGATAAATAGAGTAACACACTCAGTGCATACGTGAACTGAACTGGTAAAGAAAAAACAGTCCCAAAAAAAGTCCTGGTGGTGACTTCCCAATACTTCCAAAAATAACTAATAATAGGTTTATGGATAATATATGTGAATAAGGTCCCGTCACCAAATGCTTGGAGAAAGTCCTGTGGCATCCACCCTGTGATCACACCTGGCTTACCTCCCTGTTGGAGGGGGGGCGGTATGCAGCAACTCTCTGTAGTTAGGGAGGGTATTGCGTCCTTATGGGCTGGTCTTTATGGCACCGTTAATCATTGGAGTGTATATGGAAAAACACAAACAAAAAGCACATCAATAGCGCAACTTTGTGAGTGCGGCAAGATGGATCACTGGTGCATACATTCACACACTCACTTGTAATGAAGTGAGCGTGGACCTCAATCCAAACGAGCGCCGAGCTCGTGCAAGTGGGAAAAGGGTGTAGCATCTATGGTGCAATCAGTGCATCCCCCAGTGTAGCTGAACTATTCATGGCAAAGTGGGAAGATGAAAGTGTTTTCCTCGAAACACCAGAAGATCTAGTACTTTACAAACGCTACATAGACGACATCTTTCTTATATGGAAAGGTGGTCGTGAACAACTAGTAACCTTCTTCGAGAGACTAAACAACAACCATCAAAATATAGTACTAACCTGGCAAATTGAGGAATCAAACATATCCTTCCTAGACCTTACAATAATGAGAGTTAACAACACCTTTGCCACCAAAACCTTCTTTAAAAGCGTAGATCGCAACAGCTATCTCCCAATGAGAAGCTGCCACCATCAAAACTGGCTTTTTAACATTCCCAAAGGTCAGATGTTACGCCTACGACGGAACTGTACAGATATCACAGATTTCCACACTCAGGCAAACCTACTAGGTGAAAGATTTGTACAAAAAGGATATAAAGAAGAGTTTATAAAAAGCAAAATAGAAGAAGTCATACACATTCCAAGATGCGAACTACTGCAGAACAAAGAAAAAACTTCCAAGCCCGACAAGGTGTCGGTCATTCTAGACTATAATATTCAATACAAGAAGGTTGAGAGTATTGTCAGACGCCACTGGCATATCTTGAAAGCAGATAAAAGCCTTAAAGATATACTACCTGATAGACCCCAGTTTATCTACAGACGCGCACCTACATTACGAGATCAGCTAGTGAAGAGCGTGGTTAACCCACCCAAAAAGATTTTTACTTTCTTCACTGGCAAAGGGTTTTATCCCTGCAAAAGGTGCTACGCCTGTAGACGCACGAAACTCCCGAATGAAAAAAGATCTTCATTCCAGTCTAATATTAATGGGAGAGAATACGAAATTAAAGAATTTGTTGGTTGTAATACAGAAGGGGCGGTGTATGTGTTGGAGTGCAGCTGCGGCCTGCAGTATGTAGGCCGCACCAAAAGGCTACTTAGGATCCGCGTTAAGGAACACGTACAAAACATACAACGCGGATTCGTTAAACATAGTGTTTCAAGACACTTTGCAGAAACACATAACCGAGACCCCTCCCACCTAAAATTCTGGGGCATAGTACCTTATTCATGTCCATGGAGAGGAGGGCATAAGGTACGAACATTAAGTCAAATTGAATCCCACTGGATTTTTTCGATGGATACGTTTACACCTAAAGGCCTAAACATAGAATTTGACCTTAATTGCTTTTTGAGTGACTATTAGTACATCTTGTCACATACCCCTCCCTACTCACAACCGACACCAGATCCTTGTCTATTACCATAGATGTTTTGTGCTTTTTGCTTTTCGAGTGACTATTAGTACATCTAGTCACATACCTCTCCCTATTCACAACCGACACTAGATCCTTGTCTGTTACCATAGATGCTTTCACTAAGACTGATATGATGTACTCATTTAAACAGGAACTTTTTTCTGGACGTTGGACTCCATTTTATGTCAACCAAGATTACTTTTCTGCCTAGGCAGGATTTATACTAGTCTACCACTGTGGTGGGTTGCACCTTATATCATACATATAGGCCCATTCCATCTTCTTTTATTATTTCATTATTTCATTTATCTCATATGCTGAGTTAGTGATTTTAATTTCATTTTCCTCCTGTTTATACATACCATGTTTGTATTTTACTATTTTTAATATGTTTATTCTTATGCCAACATGTCGAGCTATTTAGTTATCTATTTTGGTTTATTTCCTCTCAGGATCATAGCTGGGGTGTGTCTGAGCTTTATACATTTCATGCATGACATACTGTAGCCCCATAGTATTGGAGCTGTCTACATTTAGACATAAGCTGAGGAACTTTTGACATCCGCTCTAGTTATGTACAGTTCAAGAGTTGTTTCCATACCTCCCCTCTACATACTTATATTTAATTTACTCTGGGGATAGTAAGTCCCGCTCTATCACTATGTCATGCATGTCTAAAGGTTGTTCCCTCATGCTGCATATTCCTTCGTCCTGCAGCGTCCCTCTCTTCCCCTCCTCATTGTGCACAGTCTATTGCTCGCTGACACTGATGTCAGTCAGATGCAAAAGTCACAGCAATCATGGCCGCGTGCATATACACACATTGGTCTACCACAAAATGGCCGCCGCCCGCCCTGTGCTGAGGACTATTGAAACTCCACATCCTGTGTCTAGTGCTAGCCTCTGATGAAGTCATGTGATATGACGACACGCGTCAGGACGGAAGCACAGACACACCGCCAGCAGATCTGAGAGGAAACGAGCTCGCCGCTCGTAAGGATTCAACACCCCGCTCTGACTTTCAAATGTGAGTTTTTTTACTTTGATTTTATTAAAACGCCCTTAGTGGTTTCAGACCCACACTATTTTTCCTTCCTTTATTTTGTACATCTCAACTTTGTGACTGCCGCTGCTGATACCTGAGGGATGCACTGATTGCACCATAGATGCTACACCCTTTTCCCACTGGCACGAGCTCGGCGCTCGTTTGGATTGAGGTCCACGCTCACTTCATCACAAGTGAGTGTGTGAATGTATGCACCAGTGATCCATCTTGCCGCACTCACAAAGTTGCGCTATTGATGTGCTTTTTGTTTGTGTTTTTCCATATACACTCCAATGATTAACGGTGCCATAAAGACCAGCCCATAAGGACGCGATACCCCCCTTCACTACAGAGAGTTGCTGCATACCGCCCCCCCCCCCCTCCAACAGGGAGGTAAGCCAGGTGTGATCACAGGGTGGATGCCACAGGACTTTCTCCAAGCATTTGGTGACGGGACCTTATTCACATATATTATCCATAAACCTATTATTAGTTATTTTTGGAAGTATTGGGAAGTCACCACCAGGACTTTTTTTGGGACTGTTTTTTCTTTACCAGTTCAGTTCACGTATGCACTGAGTGTGTTACTCTATTTATCCTATCCATCCTATCCTTTTCAGTTATGGATAATGTTTGTGGATTACTAATATGTTTTAGTGATTTAATTTTTTAACACGTGCTGTACATTTGGATTATTTAGATATTGGTTGTATATGTCACTTATATTGCCTTACTATTCACTGTGTTATATAGTTTTTTCTTTTGTTGTTCTGATCATATTTTGATCAGTCCTTTATTAGTGCACGTACTTTTGTGTCACTGTGCACATTGCACATCGCTGTTAGTTAGCGGAATACCAGCTAATTACTTACTCACTCTGTCTCTCATTTTCCCTCATTTGCCCCTTCCCCTTCCCCTCCCCCTCCCTTCCACCTTTTTTCACCTGTGTTTTGTCCTATCCCCACCGTTTTCTCATTCACACTTCCTCTCCCCTCCCCAATTTTACTTTATCTGACACACTACAGCGCAGTCACCATCACGTTTTTTATACTTTATTGTTCATTTGGACCAGACCCCTCGGTGATTGCTGCAGTATCTCATCCGTTTCCTATCCCTCCCCCTTACCTCCTACCTGTTTCACTACTCAGTTAGCGCAAGGGTTCTTTCTGTTTTATATCTATTCCCCAATAACTCCAAGGTCCACACCAATTGCAACTCCAACGTAGAATTTATTTCTCTCTTATGCATAATCATTGAACAGGAAAGGTTGGAGGAAGACCAGGACAGCAAGAGGTGTTGGAGTAGGTCCAGGCACAAATGAATACTTATTCACTACCCATATCTTCAGGTAGTCTCAGCTCATCCGGATAGTCTCCCATTAGAGTGGATCCTAGCAGCCGGAATGATGCTCGACTCAGATTACACACACAGTGTCTGCCACAGACCTGGTGAACGTTGGTTCTGGTTTTAGGCCTCCAACGGGACAATGACATCCCTCCAGAGAGTTACCGGGCCCCTTCCTTCACTGTGATCTCTCACCAGTCCCTCGGAACGGTCCTCCCCCGGCCTCCTCATCTAGATATGGGTCTCCTCGCAAGGCAGCACCCTGGGATTCCTCCTCCCTCCGTGGGTTCCAGCCGAAGGTGCTGGACCCAAGGCCTTCAGTTGCAGCCCCAGGGCTAAAGGTGCCTGGGACTGATCCGCCAGTGTACCGGGCCAGGTACTCCACCCCAGGGATAAAGGTGCCTGGGGTGGCCACAAACAGAATCACACGCTCCCGGGGTCGGACCCCCGGAAACTCACCCCTGACAGACAGGTTCTGCCCCTTTTATATCCCCTCCCATGATGCACAGCAGGCCGACACGCCCACCATACCACCGCCGAAAGGGGACATCCAAGGCACAGCACTGTACCAGCGGCTCAATCCTGGCCTCCGATGGCAGCGCCACCAACAGGCCACGGGGAACTACACACCAGCACCCCACCTGCAGTACAAAAATGGGTTTTAAAGAACCCTATCAAATAGTGTGTTTGAGTACAACTACCACTCAAACATTCCCTTAGATTTTAAAGCCCCGCTACACAATATACACTAATCGGCCATAACTTTTGCAGTGTGGCAGGGTACATTATCACACTGAAAGAGGCCAGTGCTATCAAGGAATATCGTTTTCATGAAGGAGTGTACTTTGTCATCAACAATTGTTAGGTAGGTGGTACAGGTCAAACTAACATCCACATGAATGGCAGGACCCAAGGTTTCCCAGCAGAATAATTTCCAAAGCATCACACCACGCTTGCCTTTTTCCCATAGGGTATTCTGGTGCCATCTCTTTCCCAGGTAAACAACACACATGCGGCCAGGAATCCAAATGATGAAAAAGATAACATGATTCATCAGACCAGGCATCCTCCTTCCATTGCTTTGTGATCTAGTTCTGATGCTTACCTGCTGCCCATTATAGTCATTTTTGGCTGTGGACACGGGTCAGCATGGACACTCCAACCGGTCTCCAGCTACAAAACAACGAATTATGATGCCCATTTTTTCTACTTTCAACACATCAACTTCAGAGACAACATGTCCACTTGTTGCCTAATATATCCCATCGACTTTCAAAAGTTATTGTAACAAGATAATCCATGTTAATTACCTTACCTGTTAGTGGTCATAAAGTTATGGCTGATCAGTGTATTGTGTAACAGCTTTCCTTTAATGCCAATCTAACTAGGGATTACACCTTACTGTGTTTTATGCTTGTAGGTGGGACCCAGGCCCAGAGTACCCAACCAGGGAGAAACCACACACAGTTCTTGATGTTATAGTCGTCTTGTATATATAATATACCCAGTGGGGCTCCATACCATTACTGGGAGTGAAGTAGCTGTGATATGCTGGACAGGTGGAGAGGGCAAGGGCTCGGCGTGTCACTCCTAAATGTATCAGAGACAGTGGAGGTGTATAATACATCAAGAAAGTTCAGTGAACTGTTCCAGCAAAGGTACCCCATATGTAAGACAGTGACTCTGAACGAAGTGCCTAGCGTAGCCCAGAAGAACCTACCCCAGGGCAGGCCTCTTGTGTGACCCTTGCTTGGCGCCCAACAAGGAGGAAAACCTGGAGCACATAACAGCCAACCCCACGACCCCTAACTCTCCCCCCCCACAAGTACCTTAGATACAGGGATGGACTGGCCATAGGGACTACCGGGAGTTTCCCGGTGGGCCAATAGCTCAGTGGGCCGTTTTTAAAAAAACATATTTTTTTTCTTTTTGTGGGCCGTTTTTTTATGCAGTTCGGCGGCAGCGGGAGCGTGGTAGCAAACAGCGGCGGGGATTAGGGGAAGGTGGCCAGCGAGGAGGGCAGTTGGATGTAAAATTCAGAGGGAGAAGAGCTCCACCCCCTCCCTGACCACCGAAGAGGCGAACAGTAGCGAGAGCGGCCACTCTGGCGCTCCCAGAACCTCGATTCCTCCACCTCCTCTCTGCTCTAGGAACCATGCGGCCTGAGCCGGAGGGCAGGCTGACTGGGAGCCCGGAGGAAGAGAACATGCGCCACTGTAAGGAGCAGAGCTGCGAGAGCACCCCCCGGATCAAGAGGAAGACTCAGCGCTGCCGCTGCTGGCCATCAGGTACCTGGCATCCTACACAAACATGCCAGAACACAGACAGCGGGGAGGTGAGCAGAGGAGGGACTGCAGAAAGGGACAGTGCTATGTGGTCTGTCTCAGCCCTCCCCTCTGTCTCTCTGCCCCCTCTGTCTCTCAGTCCCCCCCTCTGTCTCTCAGTCCCCCCTCTTTTAGCCCCCCCTCTGTCTCTCAGCTCTCCTCTGTCTCTCAGCTCATCCCCCCCCTCTGTCTCTCAGCTCATCCTCCCCCCCTCTGTCTCTCAGCTCATCCCCCCCTCTGTCTCTCAGCTCACCCCCCCCCCTCTGTCTCTCAGCTCATCCCCCCCTCTGTCTCTCAGCTCATCCCCCCTCTGTCTCTCAGCTCATCCCCCCCTCTGTCTCTCAGCTCATCCCCCCCCTCTGTCTCTCAGCTCATCCCCCCCCTCTGTCTCTCAGCTCATCCCCCCCCTCTGTCTCTCAGCTCATCCCCCCCCTCTGTCTCTCAGCTCATCCCCCCCTCTGTCTCTCAGCTCATCCCCCCTGTCTCTCAGTCCCCCCTGTGTTTCTCAGTTCCCGTGTCTCTCAGTCCACCCCCTCTTTTAGCCCCTCCTCTGTCTCTCAGCTCTCCTCCTCTGTCTCTCAGCTCTCCTCCTCTGTCTCTCAGTCCACCCCCTCTTTTAGCCCCTCCTCTGTCTCTCAGACCCCCCCTCTCTCAGACCCCCCTCTGTCTCTCAGCTCTCCTCCTCTGTCTCTCAGCTCTCCTCCTCTGTCTCTCAAACCCCCCTCTGTCTCTCAGCTCTCCTCCTCTGTCTCTCAGCTCTCCTCCTCTGTCTCTCAGCTCTCCTCCTCTGTCTCTCAGCTCTCCTCCTCTGTCTCTCAGCTCTCCTCCTCTGTCTCTCAGCTCTCCTCCTCTGTCTCTCAGCTCTCCTCCTCTGTCTCATTCACTCCCTGACTCTTAGGCTGCTTTCACACTGGGGCGGGCATTGACGGTAAAACGCTGATAGTTTTAGCAGCACTTTACTGTCGTTTTAGCTGCACTATTCGGCTTCTAGCAGGCGCTTTTAACCCCCGCTAGCAGCCGAATTAAAGGTTAAATGCGCCCTTGTAGCGCTGCTGCCGAAGTGCTTTGCAGGCGCTTCAGCAGCGGTGGCGATTAATTTCAATGGGCAGGAGCGGTGTGTACACCGCTCCTCCACCGCCCCAAAGATGCTGCTGGAGGACTTTTTTTAACGCCCGGGCAGCGCCCCAGTGTGAAAGCACTCAGACTTTCACACTGGGACTGCAGCGGAGCCGTTTTTCAGGCACTTTACAGGCGCTATGTTTAGTCCAAAAGCGCCTGAAAAACGCCTCAGTGTGAAAGGGGTCCTACACTCACCCACTCTCTTTTACACTCACCCCCTCTCTCTCTCTCATTCCCCTCTCGCTCACCCTCTCATGATATACAATAATGGATGTAGGGGCCTTTTGGTGGGCGTGATTTTTTGGGGGGGTGGGGGGGGGGCAGCATTTTATTGAATTAAAGTGGGCCGGTCTGGATGAAGTCCAGGGCCAAATTTTTGTCCCAGTCCAGCCCTGCTTAGATATAAAGTGTAACAGAAATACTGAAAATTATATCTATAGTATTCTTTTCAAGGAATATTAAAATATATTTTATTTTTATGTAATGTGTGTGTAGAATAAACATATTCCATAGCGCTAAATGTCCCCATCAAATAACATCAGTGATCACAAAAATGTTACCCTTGTATGATTCTCTATCTTACTATTGGTTAATGGTACTCGTGGCTGATACTGCACTTCCATCTTCTGCTACAACTGACAAGTGTGCTGTGCCATAGCTGTCTGGAACATAGAATAAGGGCTCATAGTAATCAGATTGGTGAGTGGTATCATCTGTGATTTTCTGTCTCAAGCTCTCTGCAAAGAAATCTGAAGTCAAATTCTTCATCACCTGAAAGGGAGCGAAGATGGGATAAATATGAAACCTTCACAGATCAATAAATAAATGTATAGTAGACAGTGGCCAAATCATGCTGCTTTCAATTTAATGCATGAACACACAGAGCTTCTACACATGATGCATTTTAATAGAATAACTGAGAAGATTAAAACTGCTCTGGCAGCCCTGTGCACGGTAAAACCTGGAGTCACTTTTTCTGTGTGCCCACTCAGAGGGTAACTATAAAATATACAATAATGGAGATATAAGAAAAAAAGTATTTTGAATAAACAAAATTAGTAGCGCTTCTGTGTATCACAGCACAAATCTAAATACTATAAAAAACATATATATGTCCAGTAAAGAAATACATATATGTGAAAAACTATAAAACATGTACTCTAAAAATATATGTGCACATACAATAAATTAATAAGTGTCCGTAGCGTTCAAATAATGTTTTCAAACCAGTTGTGAAAAAACATTTAAAAAAAAGTCCATCAGTGAAATAAGTGTTCCAATAATAGTGACTTCAACTAAAATTTGTATAAAAATCTTCCTGTGTTCTCTTGAATAAACCTTCACCACACCAGCGTGATTAGTGACTCCTCTCCCTAAGGACTTGCACTCACCAATAGGATTTGCCTTGCACTCTCATGCTCGGCTTCACAGCTTAAACACCCCTCAGGGTATAAAAGATAGATCCAAACGATGTTGCTAGGTCAGTCAAGTTTTCCCACATGATGGAGATATACAATAATGGAGGACAACTTTCTTTATATGGGGTACTCAAGTGCTGCCATCAACATCACCAAAGGGACACACAGAAAATTCAGTAAATGTTCAGTATCAGAGACAGAAAACACACAACAGGATATAGTCGAAGCTTGCAGACATACAGGGGATGGTCAGAGACTGCAGACAGTATACAGGAGGTGGTCAGAGACTGCAGACAGTATACAGGAGATGGTTGGAGACTATGGATGCAAGGCCCCTTTCACACATAATGTCTGTTTTTGACGGACTCCGTTTGCTCAGCGGAGATCGCTTCATTGATCCCCACTGAGCTGGTGGATGACAGGTCCATCGCTGCTCACTGTGCAGAGACGGACCTGTCAGATCTCCGCTCTCCGCTATGGGGGGAATCATGTCTCCTGAAGCATGTCTCCGGTCTCCAACAACTCCTACAGTATAACATTTTCACTGTTTTTGACAGTCTCCTACAGCGTGTCCACAGTCTCTGACCATCTCCTGTAGCATGTCCACAGTCTCTGACCATCTCTTGTATCATGTCTGCAGTCTCTGACCATCTCTTGTATAAGGCCCCTTTCACACATGCGGACCGTTCAGGTCCGCCTGTCCGTTTTCATCCAATCCGCCAGACGGATGGAAAATAGGGTTTCCATCCGTCTGAATTTAGCGGATCAGATGTCAGCGGACATGTCACCGCTGACATCCGTCGCTCCATAGAACTGTATGGAGCGTCCATTTAGGTCCGCCTAAAAAACTGACAGGTGGACCTGAACGGTCCGCATATGTGAAAGGGGCCTTATAAAAGAGATGGTCAGAGACTGCAGACATGATACAAGAGATGGTCAGAGACTGTGGACATGCTACAGGAGATGGTCAGAGACTGTGGACACGCTGCAGGAGACTGTCAAACCCTCCCCCAGGGCCAAAATGAAATGCATGGTGTCCCTGCTCTGCAGCTGCACATGGCACCAGCGACAGGCAGCACTGCAGTCAGTGGCACACAAGAGTGTAATAATGCCGCTGCAGCAAGTGAAATAGATCCTTATGCATAACCGCACACATGCTGTGTTACACCGCCAGGCCGGTCTATCAGGCTCAGGCTGAAGGCTGACAGATCTATCACCAGGCAGCACAGTGGGAGCCTGCCCACTGCACACCATGTATTCCTGTTGGCTTGCAGTACCACTCCCACCTTGGGCTTGGGAGAGGATCTTTGCCTGAGCCCTGGAGCGCAGAGTGCTTGTAAAGTGCTGTGTAGCCGCCGCCCCCCCACATGGATGAACTGCCGCTGTCCTGTCCAGGTATGTCCCTCTTTCTCTTCTGGCCTAGTCTCAGAGAGTATCCTCAGACTTACCACTGCTCAGACTGCTGGCATTCTGCTGTTCATACTAGGTAATCGTGAGCCAGTGAGAGACTGTTTGTGATTCTGTGTGGCAACTGGCAAAGTGTGTGATTCAGGCTGGCTGGGCTAAATTTTGCATTGCTTGTGTTACTGACAGTTGACTGAGGCTAAGCTGAGTTTTCTATTGCTTGCGTTACTGACAGTTCAGCTTGGCACTGGCAAGATTGTTGTGGTGCTCACCGGCTTACTGATTCAGCAGTTGACACCACAACATGTCTACCAATGCCAGAGCCAGGCTGGACTCTCTGTTGCCCTCAGTGGCATGCCTTCGTCCTGTTTTACCCCTGGTTCATACATATGTGGTACAGGAAATGCTGTCTTTAGGGATGAGCTTTGTGTTCGAGTCGAACATACGTTCGACTCGAACATCGGCTGTTCGATGAAGATCGAACGATTTGGGCCGTTCGCTCCAAATTCGAGTGACGCAAACGGCCCACAATACACTGCGCCATCGCAGTGCAATCCTGGCGCTGTGATTGGCCAAGCATGCACTGTGACCCCGCATGCTTGGCCAATCACAGCGCCGGCAGCGAGGAGAGCCATAATTGGCCACAGGCAGGATGCCTGTGGCCAATTATAGCTCAGGGGGGTTTAGTACACGCCCACACTATAAAAGGCCATCAGCGTGGCGGCCTTGTGTAGTGTGTTGGCGTGCAGGGAAAGAGATACATAGGCAGGGACAGTGTGTTCTATGTTCTGTTTTATTTTCTCAGGCATCTGCAGGAGTTAGTGGCACAGTATACACCTGTATATCCGTCATTGTCGTTCTCAAATACAGGCATCTGCAGGAGTTAGTGGCACAGTTGGCATGCAGGGAAAGAGATACATAGGCAGGGACAGTGTGTTCTATGCTCTGTTTTATTTTCTCAAGGAATCTGCAGGAGTTAGTGGCACAGTATATACCTGTATATCCGTCATTGCTGTTCTCAAATACAGGCATCTGCAGGAGTTAGTGACACAGTATACACCTGTATATACCCCTCATTGGTGTTCTATAATACAGGCATCTGCAGGAGTTGGTGGCACAGTATACACCTGTATATACCCGTCATTGGTGTTCTATAATACAGGCATCTGCAGGAGTTGGTGGCACAGTATACACCTGTATATACCCGTCATTGGTGATCTATAATACAGGCATCTGCAGGAGTTAGTGGCACAGTATACACCTGTATATATCCGTCATTGGTGTTCTATAATACAGGCATCTGCAGGAGTTAGTGGAACAGTATACACCTGTGTATCCGTCATTGCTGTTCTCAAATACAGCATCTGCAGGAGTTAGTGGCACAGTATACACCTGTATATCCGTCATTGCGGTTCTCAAATACAGGCATCTGCAGGAGTTGGTGGCACAGTATACACCTGTATATACCCGTCATTGGTGTTCTATAATACAGGCATCTGCAGGAGTTAATGGCACAGTATACACCTGTATATCCGTCATTACTGTTCTTAAATACAGCATCTGCAGGAGTTAGTGGCACAGTATACACCTGTATATCCGTCATTGCTGTTCTCAAATACAGGCATCTGCAGGAGTTAGTTGCACAGTATACACCTGTATATACCCGTCATTGGTGTTCTATAATACAGGCACCTGCAGGAGTTAGTGGCACAGTATACACCTGTATATCTGTCATTGCTGTTCTCAAATACAGCATCTGCAGGAGTTAGTGGCACAGTATACACCTGTATATCCGTCATTGCTGTTCTCATATACAGGCATCTGCAGGAGTTAGTGGCACAGTATACACCTGTATGTACCCGTCATTGCTGTTCTCTAATAAAGGCATCTGCTGGAGTTAGTGGGTGTTGTGTGCCTCCAGCACAATATACACTACCCAATTGCTGGTTTTCCCATGTCCCTGCAGGCCATTACTATGTCTGGAAGGCCAACAAGGAGAGGCAGACAGTCACGAGCCAATAAAAGAGGGCAAGCAGGCTCTGTGTCTAGAGACAACAGTGCTGGTCATGGACGCGGTGCATCGTCATCAGCACGTGGCCATGGGACACGCTTGTCCTTATTTTCGACAGCTGGACGTGTTGAGCCGCATCATGCCGAAGACTTGGTAGAGTGGATGACCAAGCCCTCCTCATCCTCTCTCATCCAGGCTCAGGGTACTGGCAAAGCAGCTGCCAAAGCGTCCTCAATGTCATCATCAGTCACTCCTTCCCTAGACCCACCGCGTCTTCCTGAGGAGTCCCCCGAAATGATTGAGCACAGTGTTGGGTACATGCTCCAGGAGGATGCCCAGCGTTTCGAAGAGTCTGAAGATGATACCCAGCTAGGGGAAGGCAGTAGCGTGAGAGCAGAGAGAGGGGATGCTCAAGAAGGACACCAATCTGGCAGTCATGTTCCAGCAGCTGCAACATACTGCCAGATTGGCTATAGTGATGATGAGCGAGGGGATGATGAGGTCACTGACTCCACGTGGGTGCCTGATAGGAGAGAGGAGGAGGAGGAGGAGGAGGAGGATGAGGAGGAGGCACATCTCCAACGAGGCAGGATACCCTACGGGGGCCAGCGTAAGGGCAGCACACCGACTGAATCACACCGCAGAGCTCCGCCTGTACAGGGCGCTGCCTCTGCCCGTTATTCCAAAAGTTCTTTGGTGTGGGCCTTTTTTGAGTCGAGTGCATCAGATCGCACTGCTGCTGTTTGCAACATATGTCTGAAGCGTATCTCGCGTGGCCAAAACATCAGCCGCTTGGGCACCACATGCTTGACCAGACATATGTTGACCTGCCATGCAGCTCGTTGGCAAGCGTATCTTAAAAACCCACACCAAAGAACAAAGCGGACCTCTCCTTGCTCCTCATCAGCTGGGATCTCCAACCCCACTGTACATTTAGTTCTCTCTGAAACCTGCACTGAGAGGAATGAAGGTGTAGAATTAGGTGTGTCACAGCCAAGTACTTGCGGGCACTCTGCTAGCAGTACACCGACGTCCGATTATAGCAGGCAAATTTCCCTGCCCCAGCTGCTGGACCGTCGAAAGAAGTTCACTCCCAGCCATCCACATGCCCAGCGGTTAAATGCTAGCTTGGCTAAACTGCTAGCACTTCAACTGTTGCCTTTTCAGTTGGTAGACTCGGCCCCTTCCGTGAGTTTGTGCAATGTGCGGTTCCTCAGTGGCAGGTTCCCAAACGCCACTTTTTCTCACGGAAGGTGATTCCGGCTCTCTACCGGCATGTGGAAGGCAATGTCCATGCCTCGCTGGACAGGGCGGTCAGCGGTAAGGTGCATATTACCACTGACTCATGGTCCAGCAGGCATGGACAGGGACGTTACCTTTCTTTCACGGCCCATTGGGTCCCTCTTTTGGCAGCTGGGAAGGATGCAGGACAAGGTGCAGTAGTGTTGGAGGTTGTTCCGCCGCCACGCCTCTAAAATGCTACTACTGGCTGTGACGCACCTCTCTCCTCCACCCCCTCCTCTTCTTCTTCCTCCATGGCCTCTTCCTGTGCTTTGTCCTCGGAACCAGCGGTGCTTTGTAGGCGTTCAAGGGGCTACGCAAGTACGCAGGCAAAAAGATGCCATGCCGTGCTTGCGCTGGTGTGTTTGGGGGACAGGAGCCACACTGGGGCAGAGGTTCTGTCTGCTCTGCAGGGGCAGGCCGAGAGGTGGTTGACGCCACGCCAGCTTAAGCCAGGAATGGTGGTTTGCGACAATGGCACCAACCTCCTCTCCGCCCTCCGACAGGGACAACTGACCCATGTGCCCTGTGTGGCTCACGTCCTTAACCTGGTGGTGCAGCGGTTCTTGGGCAGGTACCCGGGCTTACAGGATGTCCTGAGGCAGGCCATGAAAGTCTGTGTGCATTTCTGCAGATCATATAATGCCAGTGCTCGGCTGCCTGAGCTGCAAAAGTAGTTGAACCTGCCCAAGAACCGCCTTATATGTGACATGCCCACCAGGTGGAACTCAACGTTGGCCATGCTGCAGTGGCTGCACATGCAGCAGAGGGCCATCAATGAGTGCCTGTGCGACTACGGCACCAGGACAAGTTCAGGGGAGCTCGGGTTTTTTTCACCACGCCAGTGGGGCATGATCAGGGATGCATGCACTGTTCTGGCACCATTTGAGGAGGCCACGAGGATGATGAGCAGTGACAGTGCATGCATCAGTGACACTGTACCTCTTGTCAACCTGTTGGAGCATACGCTGCGTGGAATAATGGACAGGGCACTTGAGGCAGAACAGAGGCAGGAAGAGGAGGACTTCCTTGCCTCTCAAGGCCCCCTTTACCCAGACAGTGTTCCTTGTGTCCCACCCATCACACAGGAAGAGGACGAGGAGGAGGAGGAGAATTGTGTCAGCATGGAGGTGGAGCATGGCACTCAGCATCAACAGCAGCAGTCTTTTAGGGATGATTTACAGTCCCAACAAACCCGTGGACTTGTACGTGGCTGGGAGGAGGTGGCTGCAGATCATGTCGTCCTTAGTGACCCAGAGGACTCCGGACCGAATGCCTCAGCTAACCTACGCTGCATGGCCTCCCTGATCCTGCAAAGTCTGCGGAAGGATCCTCGTATTCTTCGGATCAAGGAGAGGGACCATTACTGGCTGGCCACTCTCCTTGATCCACGGTACAAGGGTAAGGTTGCGGACCTTATCTTGCCATCGCAGAGGGAGCAGAGGATGAGACAACTCCGGGAGGCCTTGCAGAAAGGTCTGTGCAATGCGTTCCCAGAGACTGGGAGGTTACAAACTCCTGGTCCTGGACAATGAGTTGCTGAGGCTTCGGTCAGTAGCAGAAGGAGCGGTGGAGAAGGTGGCAATCTGACCGATGCGTTCAGACAATTTTTTAGTCCGCAGCCCCAAGGTATGATCGGTCCCAGCAACCATCGCCAGCGTCTGATATACATGGTGCAGGAATACCTAGGGGCAAGGTCAGACTTGGACACCTTTCCCACCGAAAATCCTCTGGCTTACTGGGTTTTGAGGATGGATCACTGGCCAGAGCTTGCACAGTATGCAATTGAGCTACTGGCCTGTCCTGCATCCAGCGTTCTTTCGGAACGCACATTCAGTGCTGCTGGAGGCTTTGTCACGGATCACAGGGTGTGCCTGTCCACCGACTCGGTTGATCGACTGACCTTCATAAAGATGAACCAGTCTTGGATCACCACCAGCTACCAAGCACCTGAAGCTGATATAACAGAATAATTTATTTTCAAAATGTCACATCCCTACAAGACTGATGCTGATGCTAAGTGACTGTCCTGTTATGTTGACTGACTATCCTCCTCCTCCTCAATGATCCGATTCTTGATGATAGCTTGGAAGAACTTTTTTGTTTCTGGGTGCCGCCACCAGTAGCTAAGGCCCAATTTTTCAGCCCCTGTTTAACAGGGGCATGTAATTACAATTTTTGATGCAATGCTCTGCAGCAGGGCTCATTCCTGCACTCCAACTAGAGTATCTGGGAGAGGTTGCAGTGTCGTGGCACCAGCACCAGTGCCTAAGGCCCAAATTTTCAGCCCCTGTTGATGCTATAGTCTGATTAAAAAGTGTTACTTAAATTTTTTTGAGCAGTGTACATTTCAGGATCCCAAAATCACAAACCAGAATATGATAACAGATACATTACTGTAGGCAAAAACTACTTCACTGAAACACCAAACGACAGACTTAATTTACCTTGGAACAGAATCACCCATTAGCAACCAAAATAGAATCCCATGAATATGTCTGGAACTTGTCATTCATTAAATCGCAGGGGGAATACAGAGCAATAAGCTGTAATTACAATATTTGATGCAATACTTTGCAACAGGGCTCATTGCTGTGCTCCAAGTACAGTATCTGTGAGGGGTTGCAGTGTTGTGGCACCAGTGCCTAAGGCCCAATTTTTCTGCCCCTGCAACAGGGGCATGTAATTACAATTCTTGATCTAATAATTCACAGCAGGGCCCATTCCTGCGCCCACCAAGAGTAACTGCGAGGGCTTACAGTGTTGTGGCAACACCACCACCACCACCACTACCACCACCACCAAAGGCCCAATTTTTCTGCCCCTGCAACAGGGGCATGCAATTACAATTCTTGATCTAATAATTTACAGTAGGGCCCATTCATGCGCCCACCAAGAGTAACTGTGAGGGCTGACAGTGTTGTAGCACCAGCACCACCACCAAAGGCCCATTTTTTCCTACCACTGTTCAACAATGGCATGTAATTACAATTCCTGATATAATAGTTCACAGCAGGGCATTCTAGCGCCCACCAAGAGTAACTGTGAGGGCTCACAGTGTTGTGGCAACACCAACATCTAAGGGGCAAATTTCAGCAGAGTATATACGGCAGGCCCCTACTTTCAAACATCCAACTTACAAACGACTCCTACTTGCAAACGGAAGGAGACAACAGGAAGTGAGAGGAAATCTACCCCTAGGAGGGGAAATTCTCTCCTGTGAAGCCTCGTACACACGGCCTGAGATTCTCGTCGAAAAAAACATGTCGTTTTTTTTTTACGAGATTCTTGGACAAGAAACTTGTCCCGGCCGAGTGTACACACGCTCGATTCAAAGAACCCGCGGTTCTTTGAATGGAGCGAACGCGGTGACGTCATCGAATACGACGAGCATGCGCTCGTCACATTCGATGCCGTCGCCGCCATCTTGGTTCACCCTACCTATGCCTAGGAAGCTACCGCGCATGCGTCTAAGTCATTTCGAGCATGCGCGGGCTTCCCGGCGAAAAGGTAAGTGTACACACACACACACACACAATTTTCTCGTCGAGAAACAGGCTGACGAGAATCTCGACGAGAAAATAGAGAGCAGGTTCTCTATTTTCTCGTCGAGATTATTGTCGCTTTTCTTGACGAGCAACCATACACACGAACGAATTTCTCGGCAAGAAATTTCTGCCAGCAAGTTTCTTGCTGGTTTTTGCCGAGAAACTCGTTCGTGTGTACGAGGCTTAAGAGTTAATATGGGAAAAAGGTCTCTCCTCTCTACTGATGCTTTATCACCAATCCTTGTTTCAATAAAAACCCCACTTTTCAAAAACATTTGTCATTGGGACGGAAAGTGAGGTGAAATGTTCTGAACAGGTGCACAGACAGCAAAACAAATGTTACAGGGGTGATAACCCTTCCCTATGTTTTCCAAAAAGCTTAAAAAGAGATTTTTTGGCTGGAGCTACACTTAAACAATGTACCTGTTCAAAATTCAAAATTACAAACAGATTCTCCTTAAGAACAAACCTACAGTCCCTGTCTTGTTTGCACCGCCTGTATACTGGCTGTTCAGAGTATATAGGGCCTTTTTTTATTTTGGGTGCGGGGTTCCCCTTAATATCCATACAAGACCCAAAGGGGCTGGTAATGGGCTGGGGTAAGGGGGGGGGGTGATGGGGGTAGCCATGCCATTTTTCTCAAAGATTTTCATCCATATTACCAGACATTACATTAAAGCCACAAGCAGTTTTAAATGGCTTTTTTTCCCTTTAGAAATGTCATTTTGTGCAGGGACAGTTTTAAACACGGGAAACGCATGCCACTCCACAGGCATACTTTAGACACCACCCAGGTACGATATTTAAAAGGAATATTTCACTTTTTTTTTTCACTTTATGCATCATTAAAATCATTGCTCCCGAAAAACGCCTGTTTTTGAAACTTCGTTTTGCATTGATACATGTCCCCTGGGGCAGAACCCGGGTCCCCAAACCCTTTTTAGTCGTTATAATTAGCACTTTAGATTTCGAACGTTCGCGTCCATTGTATTTAATAGGGTTCTAACGTTCGTGCGAACTTTCGGTCCGTTCGAAGGTTCTGGTGCGAACCGAACCGGGGGGTGTTCGGCTCAACCCTAGCTGTCATCCCTGTGAGTTTCCCGCACTGCATTGCAATCACACTGTGTTTTTGATCTGCTGCAGGTGTCAATTCAAAGTTAACAACTCCCCAAAAGAAGGTCAGAAACACAGTGTTTGTCTGAACCAGATCGCATGGTTGGTTTAAAAAAAAAAGGTGCCTGCACTTCTTTAGTGCGATTCAACCCATTCAATATGGGCTCAAATCACACAACACAGAATTGCATGTGAATTGCACAGGAATGCGATGCAGTTCCTGTGCGATTTACATGCAAACTATAGCATGAAACCAGGCTTACTGTGTTGATTGCGGTGCAATCAAGGCCCATTCATTTTGAATAGGCTCAAATCATGCATGGACCAATTTTTGAACTGCACTGCAACCGGTTCGCATGGTCGTTTTGTGAACGTGATCTGGTGCAGGCAAACACACTGTGTTTTGCAACCTTTGTTTGGGGTGTCATTAAGATAGCACTGACACCCACTGCAGATTGCAAGGGGATTGAGGATTTCCTGCATTAGAGTGTGCCTCCGCGTATCTCCTAAGCAGTAGTGTATTTTTCCTCTGCCAGTGCAGAAAGGTGTGCAATTACTAGGCTTGTGCAATTCGTTTCGTAACGAATTGAAATTCGTCCGAATTTAGCAACTTTCGGACATTCGGAAGCATTCGAATTTCCGAACAAAGCAATTACGAATAAGACCGAATCCGAAATAAATTATACCGCAAATAGCGAATGCCCGAATGTCTTCGGCATAATTCGTTATGAAAAAGTTACGAATGTACGAATCCATACGAAGCACAATAACACTCACTCTGCTCTGCTCTCTGCTTCTCCCACACCGTGCTGAACTCCCTCTCAAAATGGTGTACAGGGGCGGAGGCTATAGCCGCATGTAAAAAACGAAAGTAAAATACGAGATTTCGAATCCATTCGAAGCACAATAACACTCTGCTCTGCTCTCTGCTTCTCCCTCACCGTGCTGAACCCTCTCAAAATGGTGTACAGGGGCGGAGCCTATAGCCGCATGTTAAAAACGAAAGTAAAATACGAGATTTCGAATCGTTACAAATAACCGCAATGTATTTAGAAAAGTACAAATCCATTCGAAGCACATTAGGCATAATAGGCAGCGTCGTTGTGAGAGAGACACGGAAAATTACGAATCAACGAACCCAAAAAAAGTTACGAAAGTAGGAGTTGTGTCCAGAATCAACGAAAAACAACGTACTCTACCGAAAGTACGAACCCAAAAAAAGTTACGAAAGTAGGAGTTGTGTCCAGAATCAACGAAAAACAACGTACTCTACCGAAAGTACGAATTATAAAGCAACAAAAAATTCAACGAAAAATGTCGCTTGCAAAAATACGAATGAGTCCGAACACGAAAAATCCCGTCTAGCAAAATTACGAATGATTACGAATCAACAGGACCGGAAAGAAACGAACCGAAACGGAACGAATTTTTCCGTTGTGCACAAGTCTAGCAATTACACACCTTCTCGCACCCGCTTACAATTGAACCTAGCCTAAAGCAAGAGTCAGTGTGTTCAAGGCTGGTAATTTTTCAGTTTTTGTTTTTTTTTAGTCTGTAATTAATCGAAAACGAAGCTAATGTGAACACAGTGAGTGTGCTGCCTTCCACAAGATGGTGCCCTTTGTACCTGCCCAGCAAGATTGGCTATTACAGTGCACCATCCTGTGGTAGGCAGTGCATTCCCCCTTTTTTTTTATCTGTAAAAGTTTAAAAAGTCAGTGAGTGCTCTGTCTGACACAACATGGTTCTCTTTGCACCATAATAGCCCTGCAAGAGATGGTCAGAGACTGCAGACATGATACAAAACGACTTTTGTATAGAAGTCAATGCAAGCCGCTTTGAAGTCACTCCAAAGTAGTATAGGAACCCTTTTCTAAGTCGGAGCGACTATTAGAATGTGTAACGGCACCCCAAATACGAAAGGGGGTAACGCCGTTTAGATCCCTTCCCTCTCCTGGACACAAATTCACTGCCGATCCTCCACAGCCAGACGACCACTTCCCATAGGAATTAATCCTTCTGGAAGAACGAGACGCACTCTGTATCTTCCTAGCATCGAATGACTTTATTGAGAAAAACATTGTAACTTTTATAACCATCCAATACTGCATTAACCTAAAAATGAACAATGATCCAGCTCCACCCACAACATAACAGACCCAATACACACAAGTATGCAGGTGATTCATCAACATCTCTTCAATTAACCCGTCTGCTGCTAGTTCCACAACCTATAATTATAGGCTTATGTAGCGATACCCTCAGCTTAAGCGGGCCGCAAGGTTTAATTTGGGCCCTGAGTACAGCTCTCCAACCCACCGGCAATCGGCTCTACCCACTCTGACACAGCTAGTCTAAAGGATACACACATATATCCTTATACTTTAAGAGAGAGATTCAAACATAGAACAGTAATAAAAGGATAACGGATTTTACTTCTTGTTATGCAAAGAAAACACACAGCAATGACAATATGATTTTCTAACTTGTATGCAGAGCCCTGCAATGACAGTCACATTACACCATAAGAATAAAGGGGGGGGGGTAAAGGAACGCCACGTGGGGCGACCGTTAACTAGGTACCCTATGGTACAACAGCTAAATGTATACCTAACGGATCAGGCCTGATCCCTTACTCTAAAACTTAGTCCTGTAAGAATAATGGTTTCTTCACCGGCTTGCTGTAGAGGTGGTGCACATAAGAATAATAAACACTTTGTAATCCAACAGGGAGAATCTGAATAACTGACCGTACTTCACTAGAGATCCTCTGGATCAGTCCTGCTGCGGATCTCCAGTGAGAGTCTTAAAGTGATGTGGTAGGCCTCGGCAGTCTATAGGCACAGTACTATAAACAGGTTATTGGATGAGCTTTCGCTCAGCTCACCCTCCGGACGCGACCCGTCCGGGACTTCCACCGGCTGTGTCGTCACTCGCAAACAGCGGTTGCTGCCATCGGGTCTCCCATCCAATCTAGGCTGCAGGCAGGAGATGTTGGATGCCACCCAGGCTCGCAAAGGGTGGAAGGCTCTTTGGTTCGCTGTAAGAAGTCCCCAGGCTTCAGGCCCTCACACAGCACAGCTCCACACAGGTGGATCAGTCTCAGCCGCCCCGTGTCCAAAGAGACCGAGTCAGGCCTCGCCCCTTCCTTATATCACTTCCCCCATGAGTCTCTGGGGCATAACCCAACACATCCGGTGAACAGTGGACCTCTGGGAACCGTAGTTCTTTCTCCTAATTAAAGGGGAAACACCCCGCTACACACTCCCCCCACTAAAACTCTTTGGTCCCCAAAGATAAACAATTTAACAAAAATTCTGAACCAATTTACTGAATGCGGAGTATTATGTTGGTACAGGGAATTTCCACCAAAACTCAGAGGTGGGGTTCCCTATACCACAGGTCACACTAGCATGGGTGGCCTGTCTAACTGTGCCAGAGAGTGAGCTGGGGTTGCCTTCCACCAAATGAACAGTGGAAGGATCTGAGCACTTAGTACTTCTTCTGGCAGTGGCAACAGAGTCCTCTGAACTTTTTCCCAATTGAGGGTAGGTTAATCTCCTGGGAGGCCTCACGACTCTGTAAGTTCTTTGCTCCCTTGGGACTTCAGGCTCAGGTACCACAGGCTCTGCGTCAGGAACACTTTCTGACACCATCACTGATTCTGGGGCCTCTTCCTCCTCTGCTTCTGAGTAAAAGCCCGGAATATCTTCCCAGCATTCAGGCACATCACTGGATGGAATGAACTCTGTAGCCTCTGGGTTCAGGGTCCCATCCTGTGTATCTTCAGTGGGTGGAAGGTCTATGGCGGAACTCCCTGGAGTTGAGGAGGGCCATAGCCACTCAAGTTCTCCCCTCCCATCTTCACTTGATTGGGAAGCCTGTCCATCCCTAGCTCGGAGGGTCTGAGACCGAGTGTTGGGTCTGGGGGTATCCAAGATGGAAACAGATTCCGTCAGGTTCTTCACTGAAGGTATCCTGACTGCCTCTTTAAGTGGGAGTAAGTGATTTCTGTGCCAGGTTTTCAAGGGTCCCACTCTCCCCTCTGGCTTTAACTTATACACCGGTAGTCCAGGAAGTTTTCTACAAATGACATAAGGCTCGGACCTCCATCTATCAGCAAGTTTATGCTTCCCTGGGATCCCTAGATTGCGTAGCAGCACACGGTCTCCAGGCTGCAGGTCTTGCACTCGAACCTTCAGGTCAAAGTTCCTTTTATTTCTGACCCCTCTCCGGTCTGAGGCCGCTTGGGCTTGTTCATAGGCCGCTTTCAGTTTATACCTAAGTCGGTCCACATATCCTTTGTGAGAGGTAGCAGAGGTATAGTCTAGGGAAATGCCAAAGGCCAGATCCACTGGCAATCTTGCTTCTCTCCCAAACATGAGGCGGTAGGGAGAGTAACCCGTCACATCACTGGTGGTGCAATTGTAGGCATGCACCAAAGTGGATATGTGTTGACTCCAATGCTGCTTCTTCTCCGTCTCCAGAGTCCCCAGCATGTTTAACAAAGTCCGATTAAACCTCTCAGGCTGGGCATCTCCTTGTGGATGATAAGGGGTAGTCCTGGTCTTTTCCACTCCCAGGGAGTCCAGTAGGTTCCGGATCAGGCGACTCTCAAAGTCCCTTCCTTGGTCGGAGTGGATTCTCTGTGGTAATCCATAGTGGACGAAGTATTTTTCTAGAAGCACCTTAGCTACAGTGGAAGCCTTCTGGTCTCTGGTGGGGAACGCCTGTGCATAACGGGTGAAATGATCGGTTACCACCAGAACATTTCCCAATCCACTCAAATCGGGTTCGAGGCAGAGAAAGTCAATGCATACCAGATCCATTGGGCCTTGACTCTGTAGGTGGCCCATTGGGGCAGCTTGATGGGGTAGAGTCTTCCTCTGGATGCATCGTGCACAGGAGTGGCAATATTCCTCCACTTCAGCCCTCATACAGGGCCAATAGAACCGGCTTCTGACAAGTTGGAAGGTTCTTTCAGCTCCCAGGTGACCATGCTGGTCATGTAAGGCAACCAGCACAGTCTCTCGGTGCTTCTCTGGGAGAAACAACTGCCATTTATCCTCGGAGTCATCAGAGGGGCCCCTTCGGTAGACCACTCCCTGATGGACCTGTAGCTTGTCTAGCTCCCTCCATAGCAGACGAGCCTCCTTGGAGGGGTGATGTCGAAGTTTCTCTGTACTCTCATTTTCCAATGCTTCAAAGACCAATCTCCCTATGGGGTCTTCCAATTGGTCGCACCTCAGTTCCTTCTTAGACAGCTTCGACAAGCCTTCCTCTTCAAGTTGAGTCACCCCACAGTAGTGTTTTGGAACTCCCACTGTGGTAACTCCTATTTCCTCTGCTCTGGAGCCTCCTCGGGCTTGGAATTCAGCTCCTTGACAAAGGGCCCGCACCCCGTCCGGTGCTACCTGAGTCCAGTCTTCCCAGTCATCAGCCATGGCATGAGATCTTCGGGATAGGGCATCTGCATCCCTATTTCCAGCCCCTGGTCTGTACTTCAGACTGAAGTTGAACCCAGATAATGCAGCTAGCCACCTGTGTCCTGTGGCATCCAACTTGGCAGTGGTGAACAGGTAGGTTAGAGGGTTGTTATCTGTTTTCACTGTAAACTCTGCTCCATAAAAGGTAGTCTCTTAGTTTGTCCACAACTGCCCATTTGAGGGCCAAGAACTCCAACTTATGGGTGGGGTAGTTTTTCTCCGAGGGGGTCAGACTTCAACTCACATAAGCCACTGGTCGCATTTGCTCTTCATGCTCCTGATAGAGCACTCCCCCTAGGCCTTCATGACTAGCATCAACATGTAACTCGTAGGGTCTGGTGGGATCAGCATAGGCCAATACTGGGGCTGTGGTGAGGCTCCTCTTCAAGGTTCTGAAGGCCTCTTCACACCTGGGGGTCCACTGATCTTGAACCGACTCCCCGGGTCTTCTAGGGCCCAAGCCATCCTCTTCCCCTTCAGTCCGGAGCAGTTCATTTAAAGGCTTGGCAATACGGGCAAACCCATCCACAAACCTCCTATAATAGGAGCAGAACCCCAGGAAAGATCTAAGTTCGGTGACTGTTGTGGGTCTTGGCCAGGAGGTAACCGCCTCCAACTTCTCAGGATCAGTCGCCACCCCTTTTTCAGACACTACGTGTCCCAGATAATTCACCGAAGACTGGTAGAACCGACACTTCTCGGGGGAAAGCTTTAACCCCTCTTCACTCAGTCTCCTCAACACTTTCTCCAATCGGACCTCATGTTCCTCCAGAGTTCTCCCGAAAACAATGACATCGTCCAGGTACACTAGGACTTCTATGAGGTTCATGTCTCCGACAGTCTTCTCCATGAGTCGTTGGAAAGTAGCTGGGGCTCCAGATAGGCCCTGGGGCATTCTGTTAAACTCAAAGAATCCCACAGGAGTTATGAAAGCGGTCTTTTCCCTATCCTCTGGGTGCATGGGAATTTGGTAGTACCCACTCTTGAGGTCCATCACGCTGAACCACTTAGCTCCAGACAAACTCTGTAAGGCGTCCTCTATCCTTGGTGTGGTGTACTGATCAGGGGTGGTCCTCCTGTTGAGAGTTCTGTAGTCAATGCAGAGCCTCAGCGACCCATTCTTCTTCCTGACCACCACTATTGGAGAGGCATAAGGGCTTCGGGACTCTCGAATCACCCCAGTCTTTTTCAGTTCTGCAAGCTGTTCTCTCAGATCCTCCAGATCTGCCAGCGGAACCCGCCTGACTCTTTCCCTGAACGGTTTGTCTTCTTGCAGGCGGATGCGGTGGGTAGCACTCCTCGCACGCCCCACATCGAATTCATCTTTTGAGAAAATCTTTTCCCATCTAGTCAGCTGGGCCTTGGCTCTCTCCTTCCAGGCCCCAGGTAAGTTCGGGTTTTCAATGGAAAGTTTTTCCCACACATCTCCTTCTTCACCCGCTTGCTTCACTTCTGACCAGCTGACTGGGACAGCAGGACTCACCTGTCCCAACAACATCCGGGCAGGTATCTCTATGGCCCTTCCTGTAGAGTTCCTTACACTCACCGGGACTCTTCCCCTGGCTTTCTTCAAGGCCTTGATTGGAATCACTTCCGGTATCACTTCCAGGCCTGAGTGATCTTCCCTTGGGTCGGATTCCAGCATGACAAAGGGGCCAGGCTGCTCCCAGGTGAGCTTCACAGTGGCCTTGAGGCAAGCCACCTGTCCGGGCTGCAGCACCACTCCTTCTCTCCCCAGTCTCCACACCTTCCCTATCCCCTCTCCTGGGGTCTTCTGCTCCAACACTAACCGTTGGTAGGCTGTCTTCAGCATGGGATGGATGTTTGGATCTTGATGGCTCCTCATCTTCACCAGGGGGGTCAGAAGTCTTCTCACTAGATCCGTATTGGTGCCTATAATGAGCGACATCTGGTTGGCCCCGGGTGGTCTAGGACACACAACCACCAGGGTGTCGAATACTTCTGTCTTCCCAGCCACAGAGGGGTCGAATGTCAGCTTTATGGGTAGATAACCATCATAAGGGAAACTCTGCGTTCCCAGGCCCCATATCTCCAGCTCTTCTATCTTCCGTATAGGCAAATGGCTTAAGTGCCTATCATAGAAGTCTCTATACAATAAAGTCACTTGAGCTCCAGTATCCAGAAGGGCCTTTGTATATACTCCTTCCACCTGGATAGATACCGTGGGGGACGGGCCGACCAGTTCTTCTGGGTACGGCCGGGTTGAGGTCACTCTCTTCTGAGAACTTGTCTTCATCCAGTTGGTTTTTGACTTTGTTCTCCCCTGAGCCTGGTATGCATTGACCCTCGCCACCCTAATGGGGTTACAAACCCGCTGAGGGATGTTATTGTCTCTTGGTTGTAGGCATTCCTTCTTGGGAGTGCTAAATTTCTTCTGAGGGGTCTTGTCCCCTCTCTCTGGTGTGTATCTTGGTTGAGAGACCCTAAATTCCTTCTCAAGGGTCGTGTTTTCTCTCTTCCTCTTCCTTCTATTCAGTTTGGAGCTCACTGAAAGAGATGGGCACCCGGTTGACTCCCTCACCGGGGCCCACTGGCGTTTCCCGCCGGCTGGCGATTATTCATTTTCTTCTTCTTAGGACTGGAACACCTACTGGCAAAGTGGCCACTGCCTCCGCAGTTGTAGCATAACCTCTCTTCTCGGTCCCAAGTGGGGCTCGGTATTGACGTATCTGGGAACAACTCCTTTCTGGGGCTTGGTTTTTCTGCTCCACCTTGACCTTTCGCCATTATAGCATTCATCATCTCCATCATCTGGGACATCTGCAACTTCAAAGTGTCCACCTCCGCTCCCCTATCGGGAGTCATGGCCGGTGTAACTATTGCTACCGGCTGTTTGACGGGCTCTATCAGTCGTTCTTTTTTTTTTCTTCCAATATAGCCTCTTCCTCTCTAATCATTCGGATGAGGTCAGGGTACTCCAGATTCCTCCCATCCTGCCGGGCACGCAGTGTCCATGCAATTGGATCCATGGGTTGAGCTCCCCTCACTACCTGTTGAGCACGGGCCTCATCTACTTTCTCTGGGCTGATCCCCTTCTTTAGGATCATCCTATGCAGTATTTTGTCCAGGCGTCCCATATAGTCTGATAGTTTCTCACCTTCCTTCTGGTAGCAATGTTCCAGCTGATAAGCAAGCTCCGTTACTTTCTCTGTCCCACCAAACACATTCTGTAACACATCGAGGCACTCTTGTGCAGTACAATCTGCCTTGCTCATCTTCAGGTTGCGTACGGCCTCTAGAGCAGGCCCTTTCAAACTTTCCACAACCCTCTGTTTTTTTCTGCGGTCCGGAACTTCCCATTCCTCTAGTGCCTGAGTTGCGCTGTCTAGCCACTCCTCAAATCCCTCTTCTTCCAAAGGTACTGGTTTCCTCCCTGAAAACATCCGGAGTTTCCTGTACCCCGACATCGGGTAATCTGTGGGCTCTTTCTTGCACTGAGCTACAATCTCCCCCAGAACAGCGCATAATTCTGCACTAAGGGTGCCTGGGCTTGTCTTGGGACTCTTTGTGTCCTTCTGTGGGGATGACGGGGAAGATGGCTGCGGTGACAGTGTTATTTTTGTCTGAGGGCTGTCTCTTGTGCGCGGCAGCGCATGCAGCAAATGATAGACCTGATCGTCCTCATCTTGTATGCTGTTGCCTCTAAACTGTTCAGGAATTTCTGCCTGCCATTCCAGTAAGACATGTGAAAGTCCACCACTAGTTTTCACATCTATCACCCATGGTTTGTGAATCGGTGATAGGGACATTATGAGTTGTATCATTGCTTGTGTCTGCCATATCCCCGGGAGTTCTATAACTGCCGTCCTGGCTGGGTCTACGCCCCATCTCTTGTACCACTGTCCCACCTCTATCGTGTCCATGCCGGTAGCTTCTGGCGGTTTCACCGCTGTCTCAGTAATCCCGGATGTACGAGCCCCCACGTGTAGCGATACCCTCAGCTTAAGCGGGCCGCAAGGTTTAATTTGGGCCCTGAGTACAGCTCTCCAACCCACCGGCAATCGGCTCTACCCACTCTGGCACAGCTAGTCTAAAGGATACACACATATATCCTTATACTTTAAGAGAGAGATTCAAACATAGAACAGTAATAAAAGGATAACGGATTTTACTTCTTGTTATGCAAAGAAAACACACAGCAATGACAATATGATTTTCTAACTTGTATGCAGAGCCCTGCAATGACAGTCACATTACACCATAAGAATAAAGGGGGGGGGTAAAGGAACGCCACGTGGGGCGACCGTTAACTAGGTACCCTATGGTA
This sequence comes from Rana muscosa, assembly GCA_029206835.1. Lineage (NCBI taxonomy): Eukaryota > Metazoa > Chordata > Amphibia > Anura > Ranidae > Rana > Rana muscosa. Next base: position 890,277,680 of record CM055116.1, on the reverse strand, counting down.
CAACAGCTAAATGTATACCTAACGGATCAGGCCTGATCCCTTACTCTAAAACTTAGTCCTGTAAGAATAATGGTTTCTTCACCGGCTTGCTGTAGAGGTGGTGCACATAAGAATAATAAACACTTTGTAATCCAACAGGGAGAATCTGAACAACTGACCGTACTTCACTAGAGATCCTCTGGATCAGTCCTGCTGCGGATCTCCAGTGAGAGTCTTAAAGTGATGTGGTAGGCCTCGGCAGTCTATAGGCACAGTACTATAAACAGGTTATTGGATGAGCTTTCGCTCAGCTCACCCTCCGGACGCGACCCGTCCGGGACTTCCACCGGCTGTGTCGTCACTCGCAAACAGCGGTTGCTGCCATCGGGTCTCCCATCCAATCTAGGCTGCAGGCAGGAGATGTTGGATGCCACCCAGGCTCGCAAAGGGTGGAAGGCTCTTTGGTTCGCTGTAAGAAGTCCCCAGGCTTCAGGCCCTCACACAGCACAGCTCCGCACAGGTGGATCAGTCTCAGCCGCCCCGTGTCCAAAGAGACCGAGTCAGGCCTCGCCCCTTCCTTATATCACTTCCCCCATGAGTCTCTGGGGCATAACCCAACACATCCGGTGAACAGTGGACCTCTGGGAACCGTAGTTCTTTCTCCTAATTAAAGGGGAAACACCCCGCTACACTTAATTCCCCCAAACCACAATGGACAATAGAATGTAAATCACCACAAACAATGAACAGGTCTTTTAGAAGCTGGGATTAGCATTACACTAGGCAGACAGGTGATTGAGGCTGAACACCTCAGTATCTCTCAATTAACCTGTTGAGTTCAGAAACAGTAAATAGTCCTTTACAGATATCCTTGGGGATATGGTGGATAAATATTACAGACCCATTTTAGGTAGCCCAAGATATATTTCTTAATGTCCATTATTTCCTGGCTCACCCTGTGTCCAAAGTGACCCTCCTGTCACACATCTCCCCTTTCGGCAGGAGACTAACAAAGGAGGTGACCCCAGACGGGTTGACTCCAAAGTTAGTCCATAGGTCCATTCTTCTAATGCCGGTATCCACACAGTACCCCAAATAAATTGGTCCAAACAGAGCATTACTTACCCAGCCAACCTCTGCCTCTCTCAGAGAACATACCCGCCGCTGGGGAGAAGACAGGGTGACTGGGCTCAGTCCGTCATGCTGTTGGGGATCTGAGCCGACTGCCCAGCATCCCTGAGGTATACAAGTGGAGACTGAAGTCCCATCCCCTTGTGGTAGGTGAAAATCTCCTGTCCCAGTGTCACACCATTTTCTGGGGTTGTGTCAGTGAGGACCGAAGTCCCATCCAGTACCACAGGAACTCCCTCTTCTGTTAGTTGAGAGCAGAGGCCCGCGGCACTCTGCTCTGTTGCCAGCTCTTCCGCTGGGTTGCTGTGAGTGAAGACCGTAGTCCCATCCACCGATATCCGCTCAAGTGGCAGTTGTGTGTAGCGGCCAGTAGCATTCTGCCCTGCTGCCAGTGATTCAGCTGGGGGTAAAAGCTTTACCACCTCAGCTTGTTGCTGGAGAGATGGGCCAACTGCCCCGGCTCCCTGAAACTCCACAGTTGTTTCCGGTGCTGGGCAGAGGTTGCTAGCACTCTGCCCTGTTGCCAGCACTTCTGCTGGGGACTCCACCCCATCTGCTCTGGCTAACTGTTGGGGAGGGAAAAGGGCTGCTTCTCCCCCCTGCATCTCTAAAATCCCCTGGGAAAGAGGAACCATCACCTTCTCATCTCAGGCCTCCAAAACTGCCACGGGTGTAGAGCAGGGGTCTGCAGTACTCTGTCCTGCTGCCAGTACTTGGGCAGGCGATGCATAATCCATAACATCCTCTGAACAGTCCCTTGAGTCCATACCTTCTGTAATCTGTAGCTGGGAAGATGAGCCAACTGCCCTAGCTCCCTGGAACTCCATATCATCCACTTCAGCTTTAGGGATGGCAATCTTCAGATTTTCCCCTCCTGAATCTTCAGCCAGGCTAGCTCCCTGGAACTCCATATCATCCACTTCGGCTTTAGGGATGGCAATCTTCAGCTTTTCCACTGCCGATTCTTCAGCCAGGATTTCATAGTTGTCAACTGGTATTTCCTGATAGTCCCAGGCAAAGGGAGCCCCACCCTGCTGCTGAGCAGAGTCTAGCAGCTGTTTGTAGGCAATCTCCAGCTCCCATTCCTGAACGGCCAGAAACTCCAAATCTTCCTGTGCCCAGTGCCCTTCCGAGACATTCCGTCTTTGCTCTCTGTGCTCCATTATTTCCTCCAAACGCCACTCCCGATCACTCCCAAAGTCAGGGTCCTCGGACAGCCTCCAATACAACAATCCTAGGCCATTATAGTCAAAGCCTTCTGTGGGGCTGTCATCCGCTGACCACTGGCACTCTTGGGCTACATACCACCGGAGGGCTCTGTAGCTCTCGTCCAACCGCATCTCTGCCCGGATCAGCCTGCTTAACTCCTGCTCCTGTCCACTCCTGCTTCGGTTGTTCCTCCAATAACAGCATTCGTACTTCATACTGCGACCACTACCTTACATGGATGGAGGGAAGAACTTTTCCCTGGTGTTGCTGCTCGAGAGCTAGCACTTTCTTCCAGAGTTCGCAGCGGATTGAATCAGACCATCCCAGCAGGACCTCCTCTGATACTGGTCCTCTATGCTGTATCTGCATCTCTCGCAACCTCCTTCTGAATTCCTTTTCCATGTCGGCTGGTATCTGTCATGGATATGCAGTAGTGTTTGTCTGCCATCTTACCTTCCTCCTCATGTGTTCATCTAGAGACCAGACCTCCTTCACCTGGCTTCCTTTATAATCTCCTCCCAGCCTGACTCCACCCCAGGCCCTATCACTGAACACTATATTAACCTGTGCACTGCAAGCCTGCTTGGCTGATCAACGTGTTTGTTAGGCATTGTGTGTTTGGGTTCCTGCCTGCCGTGTGCTACGTCTGTCTCTCTGTTACGTTATTGGCTTGTCCCCGACCATCCCTGTCTGCTCGTGACCCTTGACCTTCGGCTCGTTCTTCGTTATCCTTGTCTGCTTGTGGCCCCTGACCTTCGGCTTGTTATTCGGTTCTCTCTATCGTGTGCTGCTGCTTCCCCTTATCCTACGGGGCGTGAGCTAGGAAACTCCAGGGGCCGCGACCTGGTCCCAGCCTGCAGCGTAACATCCTCACCACTAGAGGCCCTGGAGAAGACCAGCTGGGTCTTAGACTCCGCGCCCTGGGGAATCTTGGCTCTCGCTTCCGTTGGGATCCCGGTTGTGCTCCTCTGGTCCCGCTTTCCACAACCACCCAGTTTCCTATCCACAGAAGCCAGCCATAGGGTTCACTACCTCGCGGTGCACTCCTGTCCCCCTACGGTGTGCATCTGTCACCTGGCCACAGGTGATCCTGACAGTTTGATCAGCCATGGACCCGGCTGACATCCCGATCCCCGCGGATGATCCATTGCAGGGCATAGTCCACAGACTTGAAACCCAGGAATCGAATCAGACCCAGGTGATGCGATTCCTCCAGGATCTGGCTTCTCGATTCGAGCAGCTTCAGGCCTCCTTGGGAACCCCGAATCCGCAAGTACAACCAGCGGTGGTACCTATCGCACCAGTCGCAGCCACACACTCACTAATACTGCCAGCTCCGTTCCGTTTCTCTGGGGACTCCAAGGCCTGCAGAGGGTTCCTTAGCCAATGCACGATTCATTTTGAGCTTCAGCCTCAAAACTTTCTGTCTGATAGGGCAAAGGTAGCCTATATCATTTCCCTCCTCTCCGGTGAAGCTTTAGCCTGGGCAGCCCCTCTGTGGGAACTGAATGATCCAGTGGTTTCTAGCCTGTCTGGCTTCTTGAAACTTTTTCGGAATATCTTTGAAGAACCGGCTCGTGTCTCTTCAGCGGCCAGCGCCCTTCTACGTCTCCGCCAAGAGTCTGCTTCAGTGGGACAGTACGCCCTTAATTTCCGCATACTGTCGGCTGAGTTGAGCTGGAACAATGAGGCCTTAGTCGCAACCTTTTTGCATGGCCTTTCTGATAGAGTGAAGGATGAATTAGCAGGAAGAACCATCCCCACTGATCTGGACGGAGTTATCTCCTTGTGTAACCAGATCGATATTCGCTTTCAGGAAAGGACCCTAGAAAAGCGGCGCCAGCACTCCTTGGTCCTTAGTCAGCCTGAGCTCCCCTCTCCTCGACCCGTGGAGCATCTCCTGCCAGCTGAGGAACCCATGCAGCTGGGCAGGACCAGGCTATCCCCAGAGGAACGTGCTAGGCGCAGAAATCTAGGCCTGTGTCTCTACTGTGGGGGCAAAGGTCATTTTCGTGACACTTGCTCTCTTTGTCCAGAAAAACGTTTGGGTCCACTTCATCTGGAAAGTGGAGTATTGGACCCAGAAATATCACCTTCCCCTTCTCGTCTTCTGCTTTCTGTGTTCCTTCATGTTGGTGCTTCTTCTCATTCGGTCTCAGCATATCTGGATTCCGGAGCCGCTGGTAATTTCATGGACTGGGAAATCGCATCGTCCATGAGACTTACTCTTTTGCCCCTCACCACGCCATTGGTGGTCTTGGCGATTGATGGTACTGTTCTCCCAGGGGGACCTATCCGCTTCCAGACCCTCCCTGTTAAGATGTCGGTGGGTACACTCCACCAGGAGTGGATATCCTTCCTTATCTTACCCAAGGCCTCAACGCCTATAATTTTGGGTCTCCCATGGTTACAGCTCCATTCTCCTCATGTGGACTGGACTACTGGACAGATCCTGGCTTGGGGTCCCTCCTGTTCCTCGTCCTGCCTACCCAAGGTTGCCCCCTGTGAATCTGAGCCGGTCATTCATTCCAGGTTGCATAACCATTTACATTTCTCTGTCCTTAACCACCCTTGGACGCACAGCCAGGCTAGCTTGTCTACAAGTCCTGCAGTCGCTACGTCTTGCGATGCGATTCAGGTAGTCGCTACACCTGACTCAGCTATTCACTCTGCCTCTGTACTAGTTATGCCAGTCCAGCCCATGCCCAGTGAGCCTCTCACTTTTTCTTGTTCGGGACATTCTGCTTGTCCTTCAGCTATTCAGCTTGACTCCGGCGACATGTCACCTTCTAACCAACCTGACTTCAGGGTTCCACTGACATCTGCCCAGTCTGATGGTCCTGTGCAAGATGACCAGTTCCCCTTTAAGGGTCTAGGGGACCCTCCTCAGATTCCTGTTGATCGTCTCATGCCCTTGTTTATTCCTAGAGAGCCTTTGGTCCTCAATAGATCTTCTTGTCATCTCCCTACCTCGTTTTCAGTCTCTGAGGATAATCTTAAGTACGAGGTTAGACAAGTTCTGGATTCTCGGCTCTGCAGAGGCATTCTTCAGTACCTTGTGCATTGGAGAGGTTTTGGTCCTGAGGAGGCGTCTTGGATCGCTGCATCTGATGTCGCTGCACCTCATCTGTTGAGAAGGTTTCATCAGAGATTTCCCTTTAAGCCTGGGTCCAGGCGGGGGAGGGCCCATAAGAGGGAGGGTACTGTCATGGATATGCAGTAGTGTTTGTCTGCCATCTTACCTTCCTCCTCATGTGTTCATCTAGAGACCAGACCTCCTTCACCTGGCTTCCTTTATAATCTCCTCCCAGCCTGACTCCACCCCAGGCCCTATCACTGAACACTATATTAACCTGTGCACTGCAAGCCTGCTTGGCTGATCAACGTGTTTGTTAGGCATTGTGTGTTTGGGTTCCTGCCTGCCGTGTGCTACGTCTGTCTCTCTGTTACGTTATTGGCTTGTCCCCGACCATCCCTGTCTGCTCGTGACCCTTGACCTTCGGCTCGTTCTTCGTTATCCTTGTCTGCTTGTGGCCCCTGACCTTCGGCTTGTTATTCGGTTCTCTCTATCGTGTGCTGCTGCTTCCCCTTATCCTACGGGGCGTGAGCTAGGAAACTCCAGGGGCCGCGACCTGGTCCCAGCCTGCAGCGTAATATCCTCACCACTAGAGGCCCTGGAGAAGACCAGCTGGGTCTTAGACTCCGCGCCCTGGGGAATCTTGGCTCTCGCTTCCGTTGGGATCCCGGTTGTGCTCCTCTGGTCCCGCTTTCCACAACCACCCAGTTTCCTATCCACAGAAGCCAGCCATAGGGTTCACTACCTCGCGGTGCACTCCTGTCCCCCTACGGTGTGCATCTGTCACCTGGCCACAGGTGATCCTGACAGTATCTGTATCTCTCCTCTCCTTTCAGTTGGTGCTGCTTCTTTAGGTGTTGACTCCGATTGCTGTATTTCCGCCATTCTCTGCTCATGTTGCCACTCATCCTGCCGCTCGATTTCTCTAATGGCTTCCTGTATGGCGGTCTCTGATGGGCTAGCACCGTACAATGCCAACCGCTGTCGAACTCGTTGCTGAAACAAGTCTTCAACTGACCGGGGTCCTGCATCACCCTCCTTCGGCTGCATAGCTGGTCATTCACTGTGGTGGTTTGGAGTGTCCCAGGAACTGGAGGGAAAATCCCGCTGCTGCCAACCAATGTAACGGCACCCCAAATACAAAAGGGGGTAACGCCGTTTAGATCCCTTCCCTCTCCTGAACACAAATTCACTGCTAATCCTCCACAGCCAGACGACCACTTCCCATAGGAAATAATCCTTCTGGAAGAACGAGACGCACTCTGTATCTTCCTAGCATCGAATGACTTTATTGAGAAAAACATTGTAACTTTTATAACCATCCAATACTGCATTAACCTAAAATGAACAATGGTCCAGCTCCACCCACAACATAACAGACCCAATACACACAAGTATGCAGGTGATTCATCAACATCTCTTCAATTAACCCGTCTGCTGCTAGTTCCACAACCTATAATTATAGGCTTAATTCCCCCAAACCACAATGGACAATAGAATGTAAATCACAACAAACAATGAACAGGTCTTTTAGAAGCTGGGATTAGCGTTACACTAGGCAGACAAGTGATTGAGGCTGAACACCTCAGTATCTCTCAATTAACCTGTTGAGTTCAGAAACAGTAAATAGTCCTTTACAGATATCCTTGGGGATATGGTGGATAAATATTACAGACCCATTTTAGGTAGCCCAAGATATATTTCTTAATGTCCATTATTTCCTGGCTCACCCTGTGTCCAAAGTGACCCTCCTGTCACAGAATGGTTCCATTGTACAGAATGGAGCGTGACTGGTCGCTCCTGTGTGAACCGGGTCTTCTAAAGATATTTTGTATTTACTTAAACCTCTTCCCACCCCCCGTATAGTAATACGACGGCCGCAAAGTGGCTCTGCCATCCCAGGCGGCCGTCATATGATGTCCTCGGCTTCCCAGCGGTCTAGGGGGCACGCGCATGCGCCACGTTATTCGGGAGCCGATGCGCATTCCTGGCGACCGCGATGTCCGCTGGGCACCCGTGATTGCTCATCACAGAGCAGTGACGTGGATCTGTGCGTGTAAACACACAGATCCACGTCCTGTCAGGGGAGAGGAGACCGATTGTGTGTTCCTAGTATATAGGAACACCGATGGGTCACCTCCCCCAGTCAGTCTCCTTCCCCCACAGTTAGGATCACTCCCTAGGTAACACATTTAACCCCTTGATCGCCCCCTAGAGTTACCACTTCCCTGCAGTGACATTTATACAGTAATCAATGCATTTTTATAGCACTGATCGCTGTATAATTGTCAATGGTCCCGAAAGTGTCAAAGGTGTCCGATTTGTCGGCCGCAATGTCACAGTCCTGACAAAAATCGCGAATCCCCGCCATTAATAGTAAAAAAAAAAAAAAATGCAATAAAATCAATCAATAACATATAGACGGTATAACTTTTGCGCAAACCAATCTATATACACTTTTTGCGATTTTTTTTACCAAAAATATGTATCGGCCTAAAATGAGGAAGAAAATCATTTTTTTAAAAAATTTGGGATATTTATTATAGCAAAACGTTAAAAATAGTGCTTTTTTTTTTAAAATTGTCGTTCTTTTTTTGTTTATAGCGCAAAAAATAAAAACTGCAGAGGTCATCAAATACCACCAAAAGAAAGCTCTATTTGTAGGGAAAAAAAATATCAAAATGTCAGATGGGTACAGCCTTGCATGACCGCACAATTGTCATTCAAAATGTTACAGCGCTGAAAGCTGAAAATTGGCCTGGGCGTTTTTGATGCACCACGTGTCCTGTGAAAGCAGCTTCCCTTTGAATGGTATTCCAGTCACCTTTTTTCTTTTGTATTATTACATATGGTGCAGGGGGCGCACTGACTTATTTCTACGATTTAAAACAATTTTACCTCTTTATTAGCACCAAAAACTGACAGGGGTTCCAATTCTTCTCTACCGTATCCATACCACTGGATATCACATGAGATAAAATACTGCATGGTTTCATGAGATAAATAGCGCATATTTTGGAAAAATACCACATGCTGTATTTTAGATGTTAGGTGTTTTTTAGTGAATTAGTGAATGCCCAATTTTTTGGGGAAAAAACGCTATGCAGTATTTTACCGTATTTCTTGAAGTGGTAGATACCACTTTATAAATTGAGCCCATTGTCCTTTTGGATGAAGTGGATGACCTATACACTCTTGATTGGATGCTCTACAGCTGTTTTACTCATTCAAAGATTCATTGGGGCGCAATTAAATGACTTTTGTTACTTTGAGAGCGTACCACCACTATTCTAATATTGCTATTACATTCTAATTGTTTCTGTTTAATATGTGTTATATGTTCTTTATGTAGCGGGGTACCCCCCTAGGAGCTGCTGGTTTAGTTGTGGGTCTTTGCATGTTACCTTACTGTTCCTAATCTTAGGCTCAGGGGTTCTCCTTGAAGAGTCTATCCATAAGAAATGTCTGCACCGACACAAAGTCTCTTTCAAGAGTTTTATTTGAATAAAACGTTCCAACAGAGGGGGTAGAGGAATGGGGAGGACTCAGGTATCTTACTTGTCAATCACGGAAACTTCCTAGGTCCAGAGGAGCGACTGTCTCCATGCTGGACTCAGCCACCACTGGATAGGCCCAATCTCACTGGCCTAGCAGCCGGTGCGAAGCTCGATCAATAGTATAGTCTCTGCTACAGACTTGGTATTGGAATTTGTTCAATAGAATAGTCTCTGCCACAGACCTGTATAACCCCTCACTAGGTTAGCTCCCTCAGAAAGAACACAGCTCTCAGTGCCAGGATCTTTCAGCCGCTCCGGCAGCACTGTGAGGTAGATTTTGGGGTCCAGGTGCATCCTCCAATTGAGTCCTCAATTGCTCGGTCCCTTCCATTAGGCAAGGCGACACAGGATCATCCCTGGATCAGTAAGTCCCAGCAACTCCTGGGCCTACATCTCAGTTGCGAGTCCTCGGGCCAACGTGGCTCCGAGTCGGGAATTGCCAACACATCCGAGGCCAGGAGGGCCCTCAGGTGAGGATCGAAGAAGACGACCCCCAACTCTCCTTCACCCTAATGGCGTCTGTCACTTAAGTACCCTCTCCCAGCATGCGCAGTGGGTTCACCACGCCCCCTGGGCTGCTGCTGGGAAAGAGATACCCAATACGTCCAGCCTGCTGCTTTTCCAACCCTGATCAGCGGTGACAGCAACAACCACCGGTGGGGGGAAAATCATGCAACCAACTGAACTGAAACAGTGCCACAATTTAAATAAACAAACAATCTCTCTGGGCTAAACTAATGCCCAGACAACTAAATTTCAACATATAGCGCCCACTCATTGGGAGCAGGGCACTACATTTATAATTCAGTTTACATACATACAGTATTTATACTTTAGGATGTATTCATACATTCCTTTATTTAATGGAACATCTTGGGAGATATTTTGTTTTTAATACAGGTAGGTATACCTTTATTTTAATCAGTGTTGTTTTTTTATAATTTTGTAATAAAATGTTTTGCATTTGTTAAGAAGGTGGCTGCATAAGAGTCATGTATACTGTATGTGTTTTCTCTGTATTTTCTTTTTTTCATATATTTGAACTTCTGTGGCAGTCCTGTTAGGTAGATAATTTAGTAGAAGTTGTCCTTAATGATCAGAGACTGCAGACATTATACAAGACATGGTCAGAGCAGCAGACATGTTACAGAAGGATTAGAAACTGACTGCAGATATGATAGATACAAAAGATGGTTAGAGACAACAGACATGACAGGTTCAAATCATGACATGTTCAAATCATTAGTAAGACCTCATCTGGAATATGCAGTTCAGTTTTGGGCCCCAGTTCTCAAAAAGGATATTGGGGAACTGGAGAAAGTGCAGAGAAGGGCAACCAAACTGATAGGAAGCATGGAGGAGCTCAGCTATGAGGAAAGATTAGAGGAACTGGATTTATTCACTCTTGAGAAGAGGAGATTAGGGGGGATATGATCAACATGTACAAATATAAAAGGGGTCCATATAGTGAACTTGGTGTTGAATTATTCACTTTACGGTCAACACAAAGGACAAGGGGGCACTCTTTACGTCTAGAGGAAAAGAGATTTCACCTCCAAATACGGAAAGGTTTCTTCACAGTAAGAGCTGTGAAAATGTGGAATAGACTCCCTGCAGAGGTGGTTCTGGCCAGCTCAGTAGATTGCGTTAAGAAGGGCCTGGATTCTTTCTTAAATGTACATAATATAACTGGGTACTAACATTTATAGGTAAAGTTGATCCGGGGAATATCCGATTGCCTCTCGGGGGATCAGGAAGAACATTTTTTCCCTGCTGTAGAAAATTGGATCATGCTCTGCTGTTTTTTTTTTGCCTTCCTCTGGATCAACTGTGGGTATAGAATTGGGTATATGGGATTGTTCGATATATTTTTTTTTTTTATGGTTGAACTGGATGGACTTGTGTCTTTTTTCAACCTGACTAACTATGACTAACTATGTAACTATGATACAAGACATGGCCAGAGACTGCAGACATGATACAGAAAACGATTAGAGACCGCAGACCTGATACAAAAGATTGTCAGAGACTGTAGACATGATACAAGAGATGATTAGCGACTATAGACCTACTACAAGAGATGGTCAGAGATTGCAGAAATGATAAAAGAGGCAGTGAAAAGGCTATAGGTGTGGTTGGAGACTGGAGACATGCTTTAGGAGGCAGTCATTGACTGGAGACATGGTATATGAGACTGCTAGAAATCACTCCTATAACAGGGCAATAGGGAAACACAGATTAATTTCTGCAGAGCCCCCCTAAGGGCTACGCAAAAAGTGCCAGGGTTAAAAAGGGCACTAGGGTTAAACGGTATGAGAGAGAAGAGATCTGGGAACACAGTATAAAAGTAAAATGATTTCTAATATATGGTTTAAAAGAAGTATAGCACACCCCCGCAGGAGCTGCTGGTTTAATTTTGGGCCTTGCATGTTACCTCAGTATTCGTTGTCTAGGGGAAGAAAGTCTATAGAAACTCCAATGTCCACACAAGATGTAAAACCTTAGAGTGGAGTGGGTATTGCTCACCCGGATAGGCCCCTCTCACCTGGCCTAGCAGCCAGTATGATGCACGAACAATAAGTCAGGACCAGTCTCTGCCACAGACTGGCGGTGCACAGCATTTGGACAGTCCGGGATCTTCTGCCACAGGATTCAACGCCCGAACTTCCAGCCAAGCAGTCAAGAGCCTTTAAGCCGACCCGGCAGACTGCAAGGTAACTTTAGTCGTGGTGCATCCTCCAATAGATTTACCAGGCCTTCCTCCAGACACCAGCCTTCCGGTTGGTGTTTTCCAGGACAGGTCCTCCCCTGGTTTCCTCCATTGAGCAGCTTCCTCCCTCAGGACGGACAGCACAGGATCACCTTCAAAGTACAGACCCAGTCAGCATAACTGGGCCTGTTTGTTGGAGTTGCGGCCTCGGACCAGCATGGTTCCGAGGCCAAGAATCACACAATACCCCCTTCACACAGGGAGGGCCGTGAGGGGACGAAGGACCCCAAAAAAAAAATCGCGTCTGCCCCTTAAGTACCCTTCCCCAGCATGCTCAGCGGGTAGACCACGCCCACTGAACTGTTCCCGGGAGAAGGTACCCAATACATTCTGGCCTGTCAGTCTTCCATACTGGCCTGAGGTGGTAACGCCACCTACAGGCAAACAGTGGGAAGTCCCCTAACACAGCCATAACCGTAACGGAGGCTAAATTAACATCAATTATGTACATCTGAGCCTAACTACTGGTTTAGCTACCCCCTAAATTGAACATAGCGCCCAGTCATTGGGAGCAGGGCGCTACAGAAGAAAATACCAAACATTATAACCAACATTAATACCAACCAAATGTATTATTGATCAAATAAGGCTGAACTCCAAGCAAACAGCTAAATACATAGATTAAACACATTTAGGAGAGTTGTTTTACCTGCCAAATCATTTGTATTTTTGGCCATTCAAGTCTAATATTTACAAAGCTGTCACAGAGCACAGAACTGTCTAGCATCGCAGTAAACCTGATTTTTCTCTCCTGTAGCTTTACTTATAGGTCTCCTTTTCATTACTACTCTGTGACTGGACAGTGAAAGGAGAAGCAGCATACTGATGAGGTCATCTCTATGTCACTCTGCTCTCTCTTCCTATCCTTGCAGTACAGCACACCTGATTAACTTCCTTGGGCTGCTTTTCCTTCCTCCTTTCTTAGCCGTGCTGTACAGCAGACAGTAAGATACAGCTACCAAGTCAAATTCAGATACTTACACTGTCATCATTTAATAAAAAATTACATTAAATGACGTATTAATGACTACAGAGTCACATTCATTCATTTTTTTTTTTTTTTTTTTTATATCTGCCAAGAGTTCAGCTTTATAACAAATCATTAAGACACTTAGACATGCTGTTTGTCAGAAGACAAACAAAACATGTTGTAATTAAGTGCTTATGATGGGGTCAGGACATTACACAAATCAATGACTGTGCGTCAGTGGTGATTTATTTAACCTTCAGCCAAAAATTAAAGGGAGGACAAATATTCAATCATGTGCCAACAAGCCATGGAACTTTACAGTCATTCTGTAAAGCCCTGAAAAACCAAAATCAGGTTGAAATCTTGTTACCTCTGTTAGGTTGACAAAGTTAGGATCCCCTAGCAAAGTTCTCTTAGCATAAGCAAAGCGGAAAGCTTCTACAATGCGGTGGTAGGTCAGTCCCAGAGATGCAGGTTTTACACTTTCGCTTGTAAAATTAAAACCTGGTACAAAAAAAAAAAAGGAAAAATATAGAAATATGTAAATTTTGACATAACTACAGTATTATGTCATACTCTTTAATGGCAATACATGTTTTTTTTTTTGCACTGCAGTGTCTCCACACCAGTAGGAAATAACTGTGGTTTTAAGCCGAACACTAATTAGCAGGCGCTGCTACAGATAAGAAACTAGAGCAGAGAACTTTCTTAAGCAAAGTCTCACCCTTCAGAATGTTAAGAATAAGGCCAAGGACAGGACCACTCAAGGGAGCCTTAGGACTGATTAGGGTGTAGTCACCGAGTTGATACCGAAGTGGATTCTCACTAATTTCAACTGTATAATCTTTCAGATCTCCTTCTGTAACTATCCCACCTGCAACAGAAAATAACAAAATGGTGTAAGACAGGTCCTCACTAGGCAAGTAACAAAAATCACTGGGTCAATTTGACAGCACATCTTTTATTTACATAGAGGGGGATTTATTAAACTGGTGCACATCGAATCTGGTGCAGCTGTGCATAGTAACCAATCAGCTTCTAGGTTTTATTGTCAAAGCTTAATTGAACAAGCTAAAGTAAGTCTAGGTTCACATCTATGTGGTTGCGGTTGATGCGTTTTTCAGGCACGTTTTGCATTTTTGATGCGTTTTTGCATGCATTTTGCGTGGATTTTTTATGTCCCTTTAAAAACACTGTGTAAAAATCAAGTTCCTCAAAGAGTGGGACTTTACTGGAGCAAAAACACTCAGAAAGTGAAGGATTTTAAAAAAATTACAAATTTATTACAAACAGCAAATGACATTTCAAAATATTTATAAAATTGAAACACGATAGAAAGGAAAGAACAAATATGGAAGACAAACAATTGGAAGAAGTCCAGATCAACTGTCGGGAGGACAGACTAAATCCAACGCGTTTCAAAAAATTAGGTAAAAGTCTTCTTCAGGGAAAATTGGCTGAAGCTTTCCAAATATATACAGACAATCTCATGTGTTCTATATATCAATCGGGAAAGATCATAGCTTAACAGGTAGAAGGAAACTGAGACACCAAAACAGCGCCCTGTAGCCAGAGCAGAAGGAAACTGAACCGTGTCCACATCAGAGACCCCCGCATCTGAGTGTGTCTCCCAAAAGGGGGCCGGAGCAGTGTCAGAAGGTAACCCAACAAGGATCTATCACCTGAGGGTAAATGGAATGGATCTATCAATGTAGAAGTTGATCTATGAAGATTGTTTTCCCAAGAGTCGATCCCACTAAAAATGGCCATTGAGATTCCAACAGGGCTGTGCTATAAGTGAGGCCATAAAAGTGTAGCATACTTAACATTCATTCAGCAGGTATTCAGGAAGAGGCTGAACAATCAAAAGGGGGACCTTGTAGATGTCAGAAGTACAGCAAGTCCTCGTGTCTGCAGCCAGATACCTGTAAAAACACTGTATATAGCAGGTTGCTAAGGAGAGGGCCGGGAAGCCTAGTATGCATTAGACATGTGCATTCGTTTTCGTCCGAATGCATTTTCGTCCGAATTTCAGCTATTTTCATTATCGTTTTAACAAACGAAATCGAAAGCACAGAATCCGAAAACCGAAAGATCCGACATAAACAAATGCTTTATTTTCGTTTTCGTTGCTACAACAGTTCGATATAGATAGGAGATTCGACGTGACGCTGACAATAACAATCTGTGTCTATCGAACCTGTGGTCGAATGTGCCTAACCTTAACTCTATTAGTCCAAGATTATTCTACATAGGAGAGAAAAGATTCGACATAGGAGAGAAAAGATTCGACATAGGAGAGAAAAGATTCGACATAGGAGAGAAAAGATTTGACATTATAGAGAGAAAAGATTTGACATTATAGAGAGAAAAGATTTGACATTATAGAGAGAAAAGATTCGACATAGGAGAGAAAAGATTCGACATTATAGAGAGAAAAGATTCGACATAGGAGAGAAAAGATTTGACATTATAGAGAGAAAAGATTCGACATAGGAGAGAAAAGATTCGACATAGGAGAGAAAAGATTTGACATTATAGAGAGAAAAGATTTGACATAGGAGAGAAAAGATTCGACATAGGAGAGAAAAGATTCGACACAGGAGAGGAAAGATTCGACATAGGAGAGAAAAGATTTGACATTATAGAGAGAAAAGATTTGACATAGGAGAGAAAAGATTCGACATTATAGAGAGAAAAGATTCGACATAGGAGAGAAAAGATTCGACATAGGAGAGAAAAGATTCGACATAGGAGAGAAAAGATTTGACATTATAGAGAGAAAAGATTTGACATAGGAGAGAAAAGATTTGACATTATAGAGAGAAAAGATTCGACATAGGAGAGAAAAGATTTGACATTATAGAGAGAAAACATTCGACATAGGAGAGAAAAGATTTGACATTATAGAGAGAAAACATTCGACATAGGAGAGAAAAGATTTGACATTATAGAGAGAAAAGATTTGACATAGGAGAGAAAAGATTCGACATAGGAGAGAAAAGATTTGACATTATAGAGAGAAAAGATTCGACATAGAGAGAAAAGATCACTGCTTGTGGGCGGAACATTCGACCGGAAATGTATGATTGCAGAGTCGTACAGTTTCACTGCTCCGTCGAATCTTCTTTGAACATTCGACAGACACCATAAGCCTTCAATGACAGATTCGACCTTAATTAATTCAGATTTTCGGACGAATGCAATTTTTTACGAAAAACTACATAAATAAAAACGAATTTCGGGAGTAACTTAATAAATTTATTTTTCGGACGAAAACGAAATTCCGAAACGAAATATTTCAGTGTGCACATGTCTAGTATGCATTTGGGGTGGGGGGCCCACGCCGTTTTTTTCTCTAATTTTAGCCAGCAAATCTTAATCGGTTGTTAAGGATGCGGTGGCCGGCTTCCCTGCCCGCTCCTTAGCAACCAGCTATATACAGTGTTTTTAAAGGGGAAAATTAATTTTAAAAACCGCATCAAAAACGCAACACTTGTGTTCCTGGTGTGACTCCATTGACGTCTATTACACACAAAATGCAATCTGCTGCAGGAAAAAAGTCCCTGCCCCTTTCCAAAAACGCACTGGCTGAAAAACACATAGATGTGAACGTGTACCATAGGAAACCACGTTAAATGGACGTGTGTTTCTGCAAAATGGAAAATGCACAAAAAAAGCGCATGGGTGCGAACGTAGGGTTAGAAGCTGATTGGTTACTATGCACAGCTGCCCCAGATTTGATGTGCACCAGTTTTAGTAAATCCCCCCCATAGTGCTGACATACTCCACAGTAATTAACAAAGGAAAACTGGGGAAAATATTTTTTTTTAGAGACTTCAAACCATCACTGACATAGATAATACCCATTTAATAAAGACCAATACATATTTAAAAAAATAAAAAAAGTAATACTAATTATATTAATCCATGCTAAAACTACTACAAGGTTACACATAATATTACCCATAAGCTGTTAAAAATGTATAATAATTTTAAGCAGGGCCCTGCATCCTGTATAAACTCAATATAGAGGAATCCAATTTATTCCAATATCCCAAAAAAATGTTTTAATTATATCACATTAAATACAAAAGATATAATGGATAAGGAAGAACCAAACCACACTGTGACCTACTGCATAACTGTGTTGGTTCCATGTCAAAACAATTATAGGTGGCGGTGTGGTTTGGTTCAATTCGAGCTGGGCTACACTGTATGCTTCAGTCCTAATACTTTATGATCAACTCTTGTGTGTCCACATTTACCTTCCCAGCTTATATACACATATTGCCCTATTTGACACTTCAGCTATTGAGCCCATATCTTGGTTTTTAATAAAACTCCTATATTATTATTATATGTATTTATTGGTAATAAGGAGAATTTATGTGTTTAACGTTTACTATATATGTGTTAATACCCCTACCCTTCTTACCCATTATATTTTATATAATTAATATATAAAATTTGAAAAAAGGTAAATAACCCTACCCTTCTTACCCATTATATTTTATATAATTAAATATATAAATTTGAAAAAAGGTAGATTGGAATCAATTGGATTAAATCTGTATTATGTTTATACAGGGCCCTGATTGAAATTATAATTCGTTTTAAATGGGTTATGAGTGGGGCTGTTACTGATTAAAATTTTCGTGTTTGATTAATCGATTTTTTTTTAAAATCGATTAATCGTCTAATTTCGATTAATTATAACGCACATACAGATCCAACTACTTTTAGCTGATCTCCTTGCAGGCTGATTCCCAGTGCAGCTACCAACCACTGGAAAAATGATTAGCAGGATACAAAAAACACACAAAGGCAGCGCTCGATGGGAATAGCATTAAAACTTTTATAGTCTTCAAGTAGGTAACAAAATAAATATTGCACTGGAGATAAAATTGATGTAGCTACATAAACTGTAAAAATGGTGCGAGTAATTCCAAACGGTAGCAAAAGCAGTCATAAAAACATGTAGCTAAGTATGATACTGGTATAAAAATGTGTACAACAATACCACTGCTGAATCCAGATGAGGAGGGGGTTAACATCAGTCCGTCGGCATGTACAGTAGATGTCCCGTGAAGGGAACTATCACAACCCCCAGTGGATGGCTGTAGAATCCAAGGTTAATAGAGGTAAGTGATAGAGGGAAGTGTAACAGCCCTTGCGTGTGGCAGATAGTAAGGTCCCGCCGGCATGCAGATATGAAGGCACAGCAAAGAAGCCCTTCAGATGGACACGGCAAGCCCCGCCGGTGTCTGTGGCGTCACCGGATCTCCGACGGAACTCCCTGAAGACCCGGAATTTTGATCGATCAAAAAACGTAATCGATTAATCGAGGAATTAATAGTTAATTTCCACAGCCCTAGTTATGAGTAATATGTGTGGCCTTATAGTAGTTTAGGCATGCGTTATTAAAAAGTATATTCATTTTTAAATATTTATTGATCTTTATTAAAGTGGTTGTATACCCAAATTTTGTACAAGCACCTACAGGTAAGCCTACATTAAGGCTTACCTGTAGGTGCTTGTAATATCTCCGAGACCTACACAGTCTCGGAGATATTTGCAAAAAAAACTGTACCGCTATCTACGGCGCATGCGCGCCGTAGATAACGGTGCAGGCGCACTGAGCGCGGCGGCTCTTGAATGGGAGCCTGCCGTACACTGCCGGTAATTCGCGCATGCGCGGGGATCGTGCCGTTCCCCGCGCATGTGCGGGAGTGACGTCATCGCCGCTCCGGCCAATCACAGCGCCGGAGCGGCAATACCCGGAAGTCACTCCGGGTATCATGGATTCGACGGAGGACCGCTGCGGGGGCTTCGATCTAAGGTAAGTGATTGATAATGAGCTAGTATGCTAGTCATACTAGCTCATTATACCTTTGCCTTGCAGGTTGACCCAAAAAAAAAAAAAGTTTTGCAGTATACAACTGCTTTAACCACTTGCCGACCCCGGAGATATACGTCGGCAGAATGGCACGTACAGGCACAATCATGTACCTGTACGTGGCCTTTTAACTGCCGACGTCGGGGTCGTGCGCGCGCCGCCAGCGGCGCGCTCGCGACCCCCCTGCCTTCCCTGTGAGTGGGACCGCGGGTCCCGTGGACTCGATCGCCGCGGGGATCCCCGCGATCGTCTCACGGAGGCTCGGAGCGGGGAGATGTGTGTGTAAACACATCATCTCCCCGCTCCTCTACTGAAAATGTCAGCGATCTCCGCTCTGTGTAATCAGTTATTAACACGCCCCTAGGCACACTTAACCCCTCCAGCACCCCTAGTGGTTAACCCCTTCACTGCCAGTATAATTTTCATAGTAACCAGTGCTTGTTTATAGCACTGATCGCTGTGAAAATTACAACGGTCCCAAAAATGTGTCAAAAGTGTCCGATATGTCCGCCATAATGTCGCAGTCATGAAAAAAAAAAATCGCTGATCGCCGCCATAACTAGTAAAAAAAAAAAATATTAATAAAAATGCCTTCCAATACCAATCAATAAACGCTGATTGCGATTTTTTTAATCAAAAATATGTAGAAGAAGAATACGTATCGGCCGAAACTGAGATAAATAAATGTTTTTTTATATATTTTTTGGGGATATTTATTATAGCAAAAAGTAAAAAAAAGGGATTTTTATAACAGCTTACCTGTAAAATCCTTTTCTTGGAGTACATCACGGGACACAGAGCGACTTAGTCATTACTAATGGTTATATAGATTACCTTCAGGTGTTGGCACTGGCCAATTCCAAACCGGAAGTACCCTCCCCTATATAAGCCCCTCCCATCCGGGAGCACCTCAGTTTTGTAGCCAAGCAATAAGTGTCCCAAAAAGAGGGGTGGGAGCTCTGTGTCCTGTGATGTACTCCAAGAAAAGGATTTTACAGGTAAGCTGTTATAAAAATCCCTTTTTCTTTTTCGTACATCACGGGACACAGAGCGACTTAGTCATTACTAATGGGACGTCCCAAAGCAATGCCAAATGAGGGGAGGGATACATAAGCTGGGCGCCATCAGGCATGAGGATCTTTTGCGGCCTGCAACACACTGCGCCCAAAGGCGACATCCTCCTGACTTCTAACGTCTACCTGGTAGAATCTAGTAAACGTGTGTACCGAAGACCATGTTGCGGCCTTACATACTTGAGCCAGGGAGGCCTGGTGATGCACTGCCCATGAAGTTCCAACTGCTCTTGTGGAGTGCGCCCTAACTTTGAACGGAGGCGGTCTCTTTCTCAAGCCATAGGCTTGTATTATGACCTGTCGAATCCACTTGGCTAAAGTGGATTTTGATGCTGCCTGACCCTTTTTAGGGCCTTCCGGCAGAATAAACAAAGTATCCGTTCTGTGAATCTGAGCAGTGTCGTTTAGATAAGCTTTAACTGCTCTTACTACATCCAAGGAATGTAATAACTTTTCCTCTACCGAGCTAGGTTTGGGGAAAAAAGAAGGAAGAACCACATCTTGGTTCAAATGAAACCTCGATACCACCTTAGGAAGAAAGGCTGGATGAGGACGTAATACTACTCTGTCCTTATGGACAACCAGATATGGCTCCTTACAGGACAAGGCGGCTAATTCCGATACTCTTTTAGCCGAACAAACGGCTACTAAGAAAATCAATTTCCTGGTGAGAAGAACCAAGGAAATGTGTTGCAATGGTTCAAACGGTTGTTTCTGTAGAACTGACAGAACCAGGTTTAAGTCCCAAGGACATATGGGAATACTAACCGGAGGGCTAATACGCATCACTCCTTGTATGAAAGCTTTGACTAGTGAATGCGAAGCCAAGGGCCTTTGAAAAAATATTGACAAGGCCGAAATCTGACCCTTGATAGTACTCAAGGCCAGCTTCCTATCTACAGCCCACTGTAGGAAGTCCAAAATCCTCCCTATCACGTACTTACGTGGATGCCATTTCTTGGCCTCACACCACTTAATGTACGCTTTCCAGATCCTATAATAGATCTGCCTGGATACCGGCTTCCTGGCATTGATCATGGTAGATACCACAGAATTAGAGAGCCCTCTCTTTTTCAGAATGTGGGCTTCAATAGCCAGGCCGTCAAACCTAGGGCTGGTAAGGAAGGGTGGTATATCGGTCCCTGCGACAGCAGGTCCGGACGATGTGGGAGGGTCCAAGGACTCCTCACTGACATTTTTACAATCTCCGCGTACCATGCCCTTCGGGGCCACGCTGGAGCCACCAGAATCACTGGTTTCTTTTCTACCCTGATTCTGCGGAGTAATCGCGGTAACAATTGTGGCGGTGGGAATGCATATATCAGCTTGAACTGATCCCAAGGGAACACTAGGGCATCCGAGCCGCAAGCTAGAGGATCCCTTGTGCGAGACACAAATCTGTCCACCTTTGCGTTGAATCTGGATGCTAGTAGATCTACATCCGGTGTTCCCCACCGCTGGCATATTGCCTGGAAAACCTCAGGGTGAAGAGACCATTCCCCCGGGCATAATTGTTGGCGACTTAAAAAGTCCGCTCTCCAATTTTCCACTCCTGGGATGAAAACCGCGGATATGGCTGGGACATATTTTTCTGCCCACTCCAGGATGCAATTTGCTTCCCTCTGGGCTGCACGACTCCTGGTGCCACCCTGGTGATTGATATATGCCACTGCTGTGGCATTGTCTGATTGAATTCTGACAGGGGACCCTTGGAGTTTGGATGTCCATGCTACTAGGGCATACCGGGCTGCTCGTATCTCTAAGAGATTGGATGGGCAGGGCCTTTTCTGCTTCTGACCACTTGCCCTGGAGAGACCATTGCTCCAGTACTGCCCCCCAGCCTATGAGGCTGGCATCTGTAGTGACTACCTTCCAAGAAACCGGACTGAAGGGTTTCCCTTTTTCCAGATTCTGGGGCACCAACCACCAATGGAGGCTCTTGCGAACGGAAGGGGACAGGGACATTGGCAAGTCTAAAGCCTGAACTTTTTTGTTCCAGGCTGACAGTATGGCCCTTTGCAAATTCCTTGAATGGAATTGACCGTAGGGTACCGCTTCGAATGAAGCCACCATTTTTCCCAGCAGCCTCATGCAGAGGCGTATGGATGGTTTTCTTTTTGTACCCACTAAGTGGGTCAAATCTTTTAAAGACGACACCTTCTCTGGAGGTAAGAAAATCTTTCTCTGATTTGAATCCAGCCTTAGCCCTAAGTATTCCAGACTTTTGACTGGTCTTAGAGCTGACTTGTCTCGGTTGATAATCCAACCGTGATATTCCAGATACTTGATTGTCTTGTGAATAGCTACTTCCAGCTTTTCCACTGAGTGGTCTATTAGTAGCAGGTCGTCTAGATATGCCATTATCGTTACACCCTGTGTTCTTAGATTGGCCAATAATGGGGCCAGAATTTTTGTGAACACTCGTGGTGCTGTGGCCAGACCGAAAGGTAAGGCTCTGAACTTAAAATGGCGCCCTTCTACTGCAAAGCGTAGAAATTTCTGGTGGGCCGGAAAGATGGGAATATGCAGATAAGCATCCTTTATGTCGATCGAGGCTAACCATTCCTGCCCTTGTAGGGCGGTGGCCACCGATCGGATTGACTCCATCCGAAAAGTCCTGATATTTAGGAACTTGTTTAGCCCTTTTAGATTTAATATGGGCCTCACGTCCCCATTTGGTTTGGGGACTGTGAAAAGGTTCGAGTAAAACCCGAATCCGCTTTCTTCCAGGGGAACCTTCATGATTACACCTTGGAGCAATAGTTGTTCTAGTGCCAGAAGGAGGGATCCTCTCTTCTGGGGATCTCTTGGCACGTTTGACCTCATAAATTGGGCAGGAGGAGTGCCTTTTAACTCCAGCTTGTATCCCAGACTTACTGCGGAGAGCACCCATCTGTCTCTGATGGTGTCCCGCCAGGTCTCTGTGAACAACTGAAGTCTTCCCCCCACCCGATTGAGTGGGGGCAACGCTTCATGCCTTGGGGGGAGGTTTTGTACCTCTCTTGATCCAGGGCTTCTTGTTACCCTGTGATTGTCCCTGATTTCTGCCCCCTGAATTTGACCGCGGAGGCCGTCGGAACTGCTTCACAGCCGATGTGCCCGGGACTGGAGAAGTAGGCCTCTTAAAAGAAGGACTTCTACCCTTGTTCTTAACCGGTAAGAGTGAACTTTTACCGGCAGAAATTTTCTGGATATATTTGTCCAGATCTTCTCCAAATAAGCGTTCTCCATGAAATGGGAAGCTAACCAGCAGTTTTTTACAGGGAGCTTCAGCAGACCAGTTTTTGAGCCACAGAAGCCTACGCATATGTACTATAGACAGCGTAAAGCGGGAGGCCTGTTGGATTGTATCCTTTATGGCGTCCACCGCAAAACACAAGGCTCTAGGCAGGTCAGCTAGGGCAAGAGCCTGCTGATCTGGTAAGTCCCTTAAGACTTGTTTCAACTGATCTTTCACTGCTTGGCAGACTCCAATCGCTGCTACCGCAGGTTGTGTCACCATGCTTGCTGTAGAGAAAGCAGATTTTAGTAAAGACTCCAATTTTTTATCTATTGGGTCTTTGAACATTGGAACATTATCTACTGGACATGTCAGTGATTTGTTAAAAGAAGAGATGGCTGCGTCCACTGTAGGGACCCTCCATTTTTTTATGAACTTATCCTCCATGGGATAGATCACCGGAAATCTCTTGGGGGGAGCAAATATTTTATCAGGATGCTCCCAATCCTGGTAAATAAGCCCTTCTAATAAAGGGTGGATTGGGAAGGAACAGACAGCCTGGGGAGCTTTTAGCGACCCCAGCGAGGAAATCGTAGTGGATGGTGGTTCCGCCAGAGGCATTTTAAATGCTGATCGGACCATGTTAGTCAGAGACTGAACCCATAATCTTTCAGCCTGAGATGCTGAGAAAGGTTCTTCCACTGTTGATTCCTCCATAACTGAATCAACCTCATCCTGATCCCCTTCAGGTAGGTCGATCTCTGTGTGGGGCTGTTCCTCCACTAACAGGCACTCTGAAGGAGGAGACAGAGATCGGACGCGCTTTTCCTGTGACAGGGAAGCAGCGATCAATGCTGTTAATCTCTCTTCCAATCCTCCCAGAGTTGAGGATAAAACCTCCTCTGTTATATATACAGGAGCAGGTGGACTGGGGACAGCCGCAGCACCAGGCATTCCTGTGGGGTTTCTACGGCTACTGACCTCTGAATTCTCAGGGGAGATTGGTGCAGTACAAGCATGCCCAATATCCTCAGAGCCCGATGGAGACCCCTTTGGCTTCCTGGAAGACCTATTTCCGGAGCGTCTGGACGACATATCCTTTAAGCACAAAGCTGAGGTATTCCCGTCGTCATACACCAATTTTTGCTGGTAATAGTCTAACACAGTTGCTGCTATATACCAGCTGGTGTCCACTAAAGTGCCTTTCTATGGGGATGCCTGCATCAACCGCCTCTGTGTGCCACTGTTTGTTGCTAGCTCTGTTTGCATCCAGCTGACACTTGTACTGTGTCTTTTTAACCATGCTGGGACGCTTGCACATGCGCAGAAGCTCCGCGGCGCGCATCGAGCGTCATCCACCCGCCCCGCCCCTTTTTTTTCATAGGAGGCGCGTGCACGCACCCGCGCGCGCGCCCGTGCGCCATTGGCGCCCTTTTCGAAATCAAACAGGGACTAGGAGCCAGGGCCCTTTTTGCCGGAGGGCCTGTGCGGTGGATGAGCGCAGCAACAGGGCAGAGGAAGTGGATTCCCACAGAGAAACTTACCAACTGCCTGGATCTTTTGACTTGAGAAAACCAAAGATCCACATGACAAGAAAAATGGACTACAGCGGCCTCTAGTGGTTTAACACAGGTACCGCGGTCCCTTTTTTTTTTTTTTTTTTTTCTTGACTACTATTAAAATTTTACATTTTCAGTAGTTACAGGCAAACACAGATATTTAGCGGGAATACCGTTAGGTAACAGACAGAAAGACAAATTAGGCTTGGGGGTCCCCCAATAGAACCAAGTTCCTGGGGGCCCCCACTTACCTGATCCCCGCCGCAGGACTTTGTTTGGTCCACAGAAGTCCAAACTTCACCTATCACGGCAGGCATTGTAATTAAACCTTCAGGGACCGGGTTCCCAAGGATTCCACTCCCCTGGACCTGTATAGCACCCTGCACAGACAACATCTTGGTCGTGGGTATGACCAGAGCTCTGGATCCCAGGGTCCAGCCCTCCTAAGAGAGGCATTACAGGCAAAACCTTGCTCTTCTGCTGCAAGGCCCGGGTACCGACCGTTTAGCTATGAAGCTTTTTTGGTGGGATCCGGAACAGCTTACTAAGGCCCAAAAGAACCTGTACGCAAGCCCAGTGAAAACACATGTTACTCTTTGGCCAACACCTTAGACACTGGCAAAAAAACTGAGGTGCTCCCGGATGGGAGGGGCTTATATAGGGGAGGGTACTTCCGGTTTGGAATTGGCCAGTGCCAACACCTGAAGGTAATCTATATAACCATTAGTAATGACTAAGTCGCTCTGTGTCCCGTGATGTACGAAAAAGAAATGTAATTTTTTAAAAAAAATTCGCTCCATTTTTGTTTATAGCGCAAAAAATAAAAACCGCAGAGGTGATCAACAACCACCAAAAGAAAGCTCTATTTGTGGGAAAAAAGGACGCCAATTTTGTTTGGGAGCCACGTCGCATGACCGCGCAATTGTCAGTTAAAGCGACGCAGTGCCGAATCGCAAAAAGGGGCCTGGTCATAATGGCCCGTATTGGTCCGGGGCTTAAGTGGTTAAATTTGTATCATCTATGTCAGTGATGGTTCAAAATCTGTCTAACAATTGTTTTCTCCAGTTCTTTGAGATTATCTTGGGCAAGCACCACAGCTGACATACCGGTATTATGAATTATAATTTATATCCATTATTTTGGTTAACCACTTCCCTACCCAGCCATAGTCAAATGACGTCCACAGATGGGATATCCCATCCTGGGTGGACGTCATATGACGTCCTGGCTTTGTAGGGGGATATCTGAATGATGCCTGCAGCTAGAGGAATCATTCAGATATCCTTTTGAAGTGCCGGCGATTCTGTGCACTATAAGATCGATTATAGCGGCGGTTCCGCCGCTTGATCGTTCTTATAGGCGGCAGGAGGGGACATCCCCCCCTCCCGCCGCCATCCGGTGCTTCTCCGGGCTCTTCCGTGCGATCGGGGACCCGGAGCGAATCTTCCGGCGCCGTTGGTGTGTCACGTGACGAGCATAGAGATGACTGGTGACCAGATGGTCACCAGTCATCTTTATGATTGTCGGAGGCCCGGGCGCGATGTGTTGACGTCACGCCCCGGTCCTCAAATGTAAACAAAGCCGCCAATGCGGCTAGTAAGTATGAGATCAGTGAAAAAAATTTCACTGATCTCATGCTTTCCAGCCTGGAGGAGAGATGTGGGGTCTTATTGACCCCGCATCTCTCAATAAAGAGGACCTGTCACACACATTCCTATTACAAGGGATGTTTACATTCCTTGTAATAGGAATAAAAGTGATAAAAAAAAAGTAAAATAATTGTAAAAAAAAAAAAAAAAAAAAATAAGTAAAAAAAAAGAAAATTATAATAAAAAATAAAAAATTAAATTAAAACGCCCCTGTCCCCAAGAGCTCGCGATCAGAAGCGAATGCACATGTAAGTCGCCCACATATGTAAACGCCGTTCAAACCACATATGTGAGGTATCGCCGCATGCGTTAGAGCGCGTGCAACAATTCTAGCACTAGACCCCCTCTGTAATTCTAACCTGGTAACCTGTAAAAAAAATTAAAGCGTCGCCTATGGAGATTTTTAAGTACCGAAGTTTGGCGTCATTCCATGAGTGTGCGCAATTTTAAAGCGTGACATGTTAGGTATCTATTTACTCGGCGTAACATCATCTTTCATATTTTCCCAAAAAATTGGGCTAACTTTACTGTTTTGTTATTTTTTAATTCATGAAACCATTTTTTTTTTTTTTTAAAAAGGCGTTTGAAAAATTATTGCGCAAATATCGTGCAAGAAAAAAAAGTTGCAATGACCGTCATTTTATTCCCTAGGGTGTCTGCTAAAAAAACATATAATGTTTGGGGGTTCTGAGTAATTTTCTAGCAAAAGAATGATGATTTGTACATGTAGGAGAGAAGTGCTAGAATAGGCCCGGTATTGAAGTGGTACAAAAAGCCATGTATTGAAGTGGTTAAAGTGGTACTAAAGGTTCGTGGTTTTTAAAAAAAATAACATACCATGCTTACTACCTCCACTGTGCAGTTTGTTTTGCACAGAGTGGCCCCAAACGTCCTCTTCTGGGGTCCCACGGCGGCTCTCGCAGCTCCCCCCCGCAAGAGCTAACCCCCTGTGGGAAGCTCTTTCCCGAGGGGGTTAGCTTGCGGGCGCGCTCCCATGTGATACAGTCGACGGCCATAGCCGCCGAGTGTATCCCTCGACCCCGCCCCACCATGTCATTGGATTTGATTGACAGCAGCGCAAGCCAATGGCTGCGCTGCTATCAATTTTTCCAATGAAGAGCAGAGAAGAGCCGAGAAGCCCGGGCAACAATCGAGTGCGTTTGCGACGCGGGACTTTCCAGGGCTCAGGTAAGTAAACAGGGAGGCTGGGGGGCCGCTAATCGTCGGATGTTTTTTCACCTTAATGCATAGAATGCATTAAGGTGAAAAAACATGTACCTTTACAACCCCTTTAAGTTTGAGTTAATGTAAGTATTATCAATGTGTTTTTTATTTATTTATTTTTTATATTTTACCTAAATTTGTAATTTGCCCATCCATTCTTGTGATACACACACTTCTGCTAGTTTATAAAGTCAATTTTACTACTCCCTAGTTCAGCTTTTACTGATTTTCAATTTAGCTTAAGGGCTCATTCACACCATGTGCAGTGAGCTGCATTTTTCCACACTGGATCAGCACAGATCACTGAAATGGTGCACAGACAATAGTCTGTGTGCCTTATTCATATCACAATGTTATGTACATGGTTGGTGTGTTAAAATTCAACCTATCTACATTTTAAAGCAATTTAGATGAACTCATGCATTGCCAACACGACTGAAAGTAAAGATATATAGTTGCTAGTATTTCATACCTTCCAGAGAATGAAAATTCAAGCCAATGTGCATATAAACTAGGGGTGCAACGGATCAAAAAAACTCACGGATCGGATCGTTCCTCGGATCAAAGTCACGGATCGGAACATTTTTTCGGATCGGCAAAAAAAAAATACAAATCTTGTTACACCCACCGGAGTTTTAGATTTCAGTTATTTTCAACAAAAAACTGAGCTTATGTAGCGGCCTCACCCCTCTCTCCCTTTCTCATACTCGGCTTGTCTTTCTTCATCTAGGGGTCTCAGTGCTGGGGAGAGGGATGAGATACACCACGGCCCATGTCCTCCATAGCTAAGAGGTGAAGGCCAGAAAGATTGGGCCTTGTGTAGGTGTCCTAGAGTCAAGTCCAGTACTTCGTCCCTGACTCCTTTGCTCCTAGTAACCAGAGTTCCACACAGTGAATAGGTACAACTCAGTTTTATTCTTCTTGGCGTACAAACATACAGTTTCTTTACTGAGTAATAATGGGGATAGATCGAGGCACAATCCTTTCCCTTCTGTTGCTAACCACTGTGGTATCACCAGTGGTAAATAGTCACTGCCACTGACTATGTGAGGTAGAACGTGAATTACCTTCGCTAGCACGGCCCCTGTCAGGGGAAGGAAATCCGTCCAAGGGAGAAACCGGAGGCCTCTCTGTCACCAGCGATGCTGCGCCGGACTCTCCAGAGAAGTTCCGCACACCAGTCCTCACAAAATCAGACACGGGCACCCAAGGCGTTAGGGCCCCCTCGGATTCCTCCACCCTCGCAGAACTCAGTCGAAGGTACTGAGCCCCAGGCATCCGCCATAGTACCTCACCCCAGGCTAAAAGGTGCCTGAGATGGACTCCATCTCCGCTCCGGCTAGGTCAAGGGCACCTAGGCCTGGAACACTGGAACACCAGCACCCAAGCTGAAGGTGCCTGGGTGCGGCCGAGTCCGCCGAGTCCTCCGACTCCCACTCTGAACTCCGAGCTCTGAACCCCGTGGTAAGGGCGTCTGCCCCTTTTATCCCCTGTCCCTTTGCGTCACAGCGGGTTCCCCGCCCCGCTGTACCAGCTCCAGGGAAGGACAAAAAGGCACAGTCTTGTGGTGTGAGCTCAGCTCTGGCCCAGGGCAACAGCGCCACCTGTGGACCACAAGGAACCTCACACCACCAGAGTCCTCCAAGAACCAGAAAAAGGTCTTGGATCTCCTAGCAATTAGTGCATCTGGGTTACACTACCACCCAGATGCTTCCCCTAAATTCAAATACCCGCTACACTTCTATGCCTAAATACAGTATATGTAAATCTGACAGACTGTTTACATGTTCAATTTTAAAAGCAGCAGCAAACCTGCTGACCTTACATGGTTGCTAATGTGACAGAACACCTCTGATTTTCACATTTAACTAAATGTTAAATGTGAAAATCAGAGGTGTTCCGTCACATTAGCAAGCATGTAAGGTTTGCTGCTGCTTTTAAAATTGAACATGTAAACAGTCCCTTGGATTTCCAAATAATGTATTTAAGCATATAAGCTCCGTTTTGTGTTGAAAATAATTGAAATCTAAAACTCTGTTGGGTGTAACAAGATGTCCGCTTGGCCCCTTCTCACTATCATTACTGTGCAGCAGTGTGGGGTGGAGCAAGATGGCGGCGGCGGAACGTCACTACAGCGGCCGTCACCGGGTGTACCAAGATGGCCACCGCTCCGGAGCTAGGCCAAAGCCGCGGCCTTTCCTATGGTCGAGGCTCCGGAGAGCTCTGCAGATCACGTGGTGTGCCGATCCGAACAGGGTGACCCGTTCGGATAACGGATCGGTGACGATCCGTTGCACCACTAATAAAAACGGCATGTTATACAATGCGATTCACATGAAAATGTATGGTAATTGCACATCAAAGCTCATGCATTTTCAGTGCCTTGTAGTGAATTTTTTAGTGCAGTATTTTGTAAAAGGACACTAAATGTAATTTAAGTGGTAAGGATTTAAGTGCAAGCGCTAGGTAACTAGTGATATATGTAATAATGCAAACATATAAGTGACAGTGCACAATTAAACATACATTAATGACATTGCCTGCAAAGCAAGACTTGTATGCAAAATAGTGATTTTAGTCAACTAAAATGTCCTGGAGATTTAGTTGACTAAATACGACTAAAACTAAAACAATTCCAGAAGACTAAAATGGGGCTAAAACTAAAATGCAATTTTAGTCCTAAAACTTAGGCCCCTTTCACACTGGGGCGTTTTTCATGCGGTTTAGCGCTAATAATAGCGCTATTATACCGCATGAAAAAATCCTGCCCTGTAGCCTTCAATGTGAAAGCCCGAAGGCGTTTTTACACTGAAGCGGTGCGCTAGCAGGACCGCTCCAAAAGTCCTGCTAGCCGCTTCTTTACAGCGGTAAAGGAGCGGTGTGTTCACCGCTCCTTTTCCGCGGCTGCCCATTGAAATCAATGGGACAGCGCGGTAATACCGCACGCAAACTGCGGCAATAGCCGCGGTTTGCGGGCGGTATTAACCCTTTTTCGGCTGCTAGCGGGGGTTAAATTCACCCCCCTAGCGACCGCATACCGCGGTAAGAACGACGGTATAGCAGCGCTGCAAATCGCGCTGCTATACCGCCACCGCTCCTGCCCGCCCCAGTGTGAAAGGGGCCTAAGACTAAAACCAAATCGAAATTTGCTGCCAAAATTAACACTGGTGGTGACTCCCAGGCGGGAGGGGAGCTGACATACTGTACATCCTCAGGGTGCTGGTTACAAGGCATGGTGGGTGATAAACAAAATAGAAATTTATCACCAGTCACTTTTATCCTTGAACAAAGAAAAGTTTATTTCTCACAACAGGAAAAATGCGGGAGAGAGGGGATAGTGCACAGGACACCCTTAGTCAAAAATAGTAATGATCAGCAGACAGGCAGATTGGCAGACTCCTTCGACTAAAAAAGGTGAGATAAGGAAGACAGCAGTACCGGAAAAGAGCCTTTAAAGCTGAACCAGCACATCTGTACTTTGTAGAATAGGCTGTCTCCTATAGTAACTGAACTCATGGAAGGTGCAGGAACTTTATGGATGATTCCGTCTTGATGCTTTCCCATGCACTCCATGGGTCCTCGGTCCATGCAAGAGTCACCTCTGGTCAGGGCCGCCATCAGGAGGGTACAGGCAGTACACCTTAAGGGGCCCGGAGGTCCCCAGGGGCCCGGATGGCAACCCCCTTTTTTTTATTTATTTTTTTGTAAGGGGCCCAGAGGTCCCCAAGGCCCCGGATGGTAACCCCCCTTTTTTTTGTATTTTTTATAAAATATATATATATATATTTTTGTAAGGAGCCCAGGAGGTCCCCAGAGGCCCCCAGGGCCCCGGATGGCAACCCCCCTTTTTTTTTTTAATACATTTTTTTTGTTTTGTAAGGGGCCCACAACCCCCCCTTTTTTTTAAATAAAAATATATATTTTTTTATAAATTATTTATTTTTTTGTTTTTCTTTGTAAGGGGCCCAGAGGTCCCCAGAGGCCCGGATGGCAACCCCCCATTTTTTTTGTTCATCAGCACCCAAAGCCCCCCCGACCTCAACAATTCGCAGTGGCAGCACTCCCCGCTTCTCTATTCATGGCACCCCCCGCTTCTCAATTCGCGGCTGCCCCCACCCTCGCTTCTCAATTTGCGGCGGCAGCACCCCCCGGTTCTCCTCTGCTCCAGGGGGCCCATGCCTGAAGCTGTGTAAGGGACCCCAAAATTCCTGATGGCAGCCCTGCCTCTGGTACTTCATCTCAGGTCTCCATCCCTTCCTTCATGCTTCCAGGTAGTTAGCAGGCTTCCCCATACAGAACCTTGAGCACATGGTTAGGCTTTAGGCTTACCCAGCAGTAGCTGTTTCACACACATCCCACCCAGACCACAGCCTGGGCAGATAAGACCCTGATCACCTTTTCAAATAAATACCTCCTCCCAGCATTCATAGCAGCAAATCTGATTGGCTGAGAAAGGTATGTTTATATGTTTATTCAAAACCTGAACTCACTGTAGCTCATCATATTAATGTCAAAGGCAACAGCGCCATCTACTGACAAAAAGGAGAAGCCACAGCTAAACAGGATTAGGACGAAATCCATTTGATCACTAAACACTACAAATTAGCCAGGCTGGCTAAATTTACCTGTAGCCCTGCTTTGGGACAAGGGTGCTACATATGTTTTTGCAGAGTGGATGAAAAACAATAAATTCAGAGATAGCTCACACAAGCAGAGATCCCACACACTTCATACAGCCTGACCTTACCTGCTTGTTGAATGTCTTTTACAATTTGTTGGGCTAACTGACCACTGTAGAACGACTCCGGATCATCTGCCAGGATCTGTAACGTTTCTGCCAGTTTTGGCATCTTTACAATATCTCCTTTCTCCAATACTTTCCCTTGTGTGTCACACAACACTTCACTGTGGGGGGTTGGCGTAAATGAAAAAGACATATTTTAAATATGGCCAGCCTAAAAAATATCTGTCAACAGAAATCATTTTATCCCTTAGTAGAGGAGATATGAATAGAGAAACCCCTAGAACGGAATAGGTATTTACCATCTATGTGTCACTGGGGTGATTACCCCCCATCTTTTTTGTCCTGGAGAAGTAAGATGAAATCTCTCACATGTGAAGGGAAATCCCTTCTAATGCCGCGTACACACGACCGTTTTTCATGGCGCGAAAAATGCCATTTTTTAAATTGGTCATTAAAAACGATCGTGTGTAGGCTCCAGAGCATTTTTAACGACGTGAAAAATGGCCTAAAAAAAATTAGAACCTGCTCTATTTTTTCACGTCGTTTTTCACGTCTTTTTTAACGTCGTGAAAAACGGTAGTGTGTATGCTTTTACGAGGGGGGAAAAAAATGCGCATGCTCAGAATCAAGTATGAGACGGGAGCGCTCCTTCTGGTAAAACTAACGTTCGTAATGGAGATAGCACATTCGTCACGCTGTAACGGACTGAAGAGCATGAGGCTGAAAAGCGCGAATCGGCTCTCACCAAACTTTACTAATACGAGGATCAGCAAAAGCAGCCCAAAGGGTGGCACCATACGAATAGAACTTCCCCTTTATAGTGCCGTCACACGTGTTGTACGTCATCGCGCTTTGCTCGAGCATTTTTTTTCCCGATAGTGTGTAGGCAAGGCAGGCTTGAGAGGAAACATGAAAAATCACGTTGAGAAAAACTTTGTTTTTTTAAATGACATTAAAAACGGCCGTGTGTACGTGGCATTAGGCCTATTTCACACCTATGCATTTTTAGTGTTTTTTGCATTTTGCAGATTTGCACTACAGAACATATTCTATAGGAAACAATGTTAACCACTTAAGACCCGGACCAATATGCAGCATAAGGACCAGGTTCCTTTTTGCGATTCGGCACTGCGTCGCTTTAACTGGCAATTGCGCGGTCGTGCGACGTGGCTCCCAAACAAAATTGGCGTCCTTTTTTTCCCACAAATAGAGCTTTCTTTTGGTGCTATTTGATCACATCCGTGGTTTTTATTTTTTGCGCTATAAACAAAAATAGAGCGACAATTTTGAAAAATACTTTTTGCTATAATAAATATCCCCAAAAAAATATATAAAAAAAACATTTTTTTCCCTCAGTTTAGGCCGATACGTATTCTTCTACATATTTTTGGTAAAAAATTAATAAATAAATCGCAATAAGCGTTTATTGATAGTGTAGCGGCCTCACCTCTCTCCCTTGCTCTATCGGTTATATGGCTGTTGTCTAGGGGTACCTGGGAGAGAGAGAGGATACACACCACGGCCCATGTCCTCCCGTAACTAGGAGGTGAAGGCCAAAGATTGGGCTTTTGTGTAGGTGTCCTAGAGCCAAGTCCAGTCCTTCGTCCCTGACTCCTTTGCTTAGTAACCCAAGTTCCACACAGTGAATAGGTACAACTCAGTTTTATTCTTCTTGCCAAGCAATAAAACAGTCTTTCTCCTTTTGAATAATGGGGGGACAGATCGAGGCACAATCCTTTCGCTTCTTGCTGCTGCCCACTGTGCTGTCACCAGTGGTGAATAGTCACTGCCACTGACTAGGTAATTTAGAACGTGAATTTACCTTCTCTCACTTTGCCCCTGTCAGGGGAAGAAATCCGTTCAAGGGAGAAATGGAGGCCTCTCCGTCACCAGCGATGCTGCGCTGGACTCGGAGAAGTTACTGCGCACCAGTCCTCACGAACTCAGGTACGGGCACCCAAGGCGTTAGGGCCCCCTCGGATTCCTCACCCTCGCGGAACTCATTCGAAGGTACTGAGCCCCAGGCATCCGCCATAGTACCTCACCCCAGGCTAAAGGTGCCTGGAATGGACTCCATCTCTGTTCCAGCTAGGCCAAGGGCGCCTAGGCCTGGAACACCGGAATGCCAGCACCCAAGCTGAAGGTGCCTGGGTGCGGCCACATCCTCCGACTCTCTCCCTAAAATCAGGGCCTCCGCCCCTTTTATGACCTCTCCCTTTGCATCACAGCGGGTTCCCCGCCCCGCTGTACCAGCTCCAGGGGAGGACACAAAGGCACGGTTCGCGGTGTATGTTCAGCTCGGGCCCAAGGCAACAGTGCCACCCGAGACCCCAGGGAACTTCACACCACCAGAGTCCTTACAAATTCAAATACCCGCTACAATAGGTTTGCGCAAAAGTTATAGCGTTTACAAAATAGGGGGTCGTTTTATGGCATTTTTATAAAGCTGTAGGGGTCAAGTGTGCCCTGATGTGTTTTACTTACTGTGGGGGGCGTGGCTTAGCGTGTGACGTCACTGATCGTCGTTCCCTATTACAGGGAACAGACGATCAGTGACAGGCTCACTAGGAAGCACGGGGAGAGGTTTGTTTACACTTACCTCTCCCCGTTCTTCCTCTCTGTGACCCGATCGCGGGACACCAGCGGCGATCGGGTCTGCTGTTCCCGCGGGAACGGTCACGGAGAAGAGGACCAGGTGCGAGTGCGCCGCCGCCGGCGCGCTCGCGACCCACGGGTGGGCTCTTAAAGGGGACGTACTTGTACGTCCATGTGCCTAACAGTACCATTCTGCCGACGTACATCAGAGTGTGGCGGTCCTCAAGCGGTTAAATGGACTGCAGTGAAAATTTGCAAAATGCACTAAAAATGCATAGGTGTGAATTAGGCCTTAGACCCCTTAGTTGTCACCATTGGATAATTTTCATTACCCCCTGCTCTGGTAACAATAGTAAAGAGCTGTAAAATGTGGAAAATGTGTCCACAAAACCTGCTATAAAAGATCACCATACATATTACAATATGACTTTACATTCACTTTACATCTTCCCAACCTTTTTTATGACTCACACCCCCTAGGAAATGTTTTATTTATGTTTGTTCCCAAAAGTTATATCACATTTGAGGATGAAGAAGTCTAGTTTGGAATTTGTGAACCACAAAATTTGCCTCGTTTCCACTGAGCGGATCGGTTCGGTACGGTACGCTTTTTTGGGTGTTTCCATTATGAAAGCGTGCCATAAAACCGAACCGTACCGCACCATTCTGGGTCCTGCTTCAGATGTGGGGCCATAGAAAATGGAACGGTTTGGTTAGGGCGGAGCTACAATACATTCCACTGATTTGCGGACACGCTAGGCATTTTTTCTAAACCCTGAATGGTCCCTGACGGTCCAACTTGCAGTGGAAACGCTCACCAGAATAGACCGGACCATTCAAACCGTTCCAAACTGTACCGACCCGAACCGTTCCGTTCCGTGGAAACAAGGCAAAATTGCACCACATACAATACTGCAGGTGAACAAATTAAGCTTTTAACTCAGTGCATAAGATGTAGATATAAATTGAGCTGTTAGATTTCTAAATTTATTCAGATTTTTTTTCTTTTTATGGTAAAATCAATCCCAATTGTAAATCCAATGACTTATTTGCTCCTGCTTATCATTCATGATTTTGTCAAAATTCTGAATTTTATTGCTGACTGCAATCCATGTTGTTCCGCTGGATTCAGGCGATTCCTACATTTTGCCCTGATTGAAAAAAAGAGAGCTGAATCCAGATTCACAGTATGTGGTTGCAGATGAAATGGGGACATGAAGAGCTTTTCCACCAGTGTTGCACATCAATACTCCTCCAATGTGTTTAAAGTGGTTGTAAACCCTTTTTTATCTTTTTTTTTTTTTTTTTTACTAAACTGCAAGACAAAGCTATAATGAGCTAGTATGACTAGCATACTAGCTCATTATGTACCACTTACCTTCGATCGGGGCCCCCGAAGTCGTCCGTGTCCCTCCTCTAGCCGCATCCATCACTGCGGCGATAGCCGGAATGTTACTTCCGGGTATCGCCGCTGCAGCCAATCACAGCGCCGCTCCGGCGCTGTGATTGGCCGGAGCGGCGAAGACGTGACTCCGCGCATGCGCGCGTGAGCTGTCGAATTCGGCTACGTCGTCGAATGTTGCGACCTAGCCGAATTTGTGAATGGGGTGACGTCAGCGTCGCCGCATTTACATACAAATATCTCCTTAACCGTGTAGGTTAAGGAGATATTTCATGCACCTACAGGTAAGCCTTAATCTAGGCTTACCTGTAGGTCTTTGTTTAAAAAGTGGGTTTACAACCACTTTAAGTTACATTTCAAGAGCTTAAAGGGGTTGTAAAGGTTTGTTTTTTATTTTCTAAATAGGTTCCTTTAAGCTAGTGCATTGTTGGTTCACTTACCTTTTCCTTTGATTTACCTTCTAAATGTTTTTTCTTTCTCGTACATCACGGGACACAGAGCGGCATAGTCATTACTATGTGGGTTATATAGATACCTTCAGGTGCTGGCACTGGCAACTTCCAAAACCGGAAGTACCCTCCCCTATATAAGCCCCTCCCATCCGGGAGCACCTCGGGTTTTTTGCCAGTGTCTAAGGTGTTGGCCAAGAAGTAACATGTGTTTTTCACTGAGCTTGCGTACAGGTTCTTTTGGGCCTCAGTAAGCTATTCCGGATCCGACCAAAAAAGCTTCATAGCTAAACGGTCGGTACCCGGGCCTTGCAAGAGAAGAGCAAGGTTTTGCCTGTAATGCCTCTCTTAGGAGGGCTGGACCCTGGGATCCAGAGCTCTGGTCTTACCCACGACCAAGATGTTTTCTGTGCAGGGTGCTATACAGGTCCAGGGGAGTGGAATCCTTGGGAACCCGGTCCCTGAAGATTTAATTACAATGCCTGCCGTGATAGGTGAAGTTTGGGCTTCTGTGGACCAAACAGAGTCCTGCGGCGAGGAAAAGGTAAGTGGGGGCCCTCAGGAACTTGGTTCTATTGAGGGACCCCCAAGCCTATTTTGTCTTTCTGCCTGTTACCTAAGGTATTCCCGCTAATATTTTGTGTATGCCTGTTACTACTGAGAAAATGTAAAAATTTTAGTAGTAGGCAAGAAAAAAAAAAAAAAAAAAAATGTAAGACCGCGGTACCTGTGTTAGACACTAGAGGCCGCTATGGTTCTTTTTCTTGTAATGTGGATTTTTTTCTTCCAAAATCAAATCCAGGCAGTTGGTAAGTTCTCTGCTGGGAAGCTGTCTCCTCTGCCCTGTTGCTGCGCTCATCCATCCCCGGGCCCTGCGGCAGGGACCCTGGCTCCCATCTAGCTCCTTATTTTTTTCAAAAAAGGCGCCGAAGGCGCACGTGCCCGCGCCTCTATATATAGAGGCGATCTGGAAAAAGGGGCGGAGCGGGTGGATGACGCTCGGTGTGCGCCGCGGCGCTACTGCGCATGTGCGGGCGTCCAGCGTGTTTTAAAGCTCAATCATAGCTGGCTATTGAAGTGAACAGACAGAGCTAGCAACAGTATAAAGGCACACAGAGGCGGTTGATGCAGGCATCCCCTAGAAAGGGGACACCAACTGTTATATAGCAGCAATTGTGCTAGACTATTCTCAGTAAAAGTGGTGTATTACGGCTGGAATACCTCAGCTTTAGGCTTAGGAATATGCCGTCCAGAAGCTCCGGAACTGAATCTTCCAGGAAGCGAAGGGGGTCTCATCGGGCTCTGAGGATCTTGGGCATGCTTCTGCTGCACCAGTCTCCCCTGAAGTTCAGAGGTAAGTGACCGTAGAGACCCCGCAGGGGTACTTGGTACTGTGGCTGTCCTCAGTTCACCTGCTCCTGTGTATGTAATAGAGGAGGTTTTTTCCTCAGCTCTGGGAGGATTAGAGAGAGATTGTCAACATTGATCGCTGCCTCCCTGTCAGGGAAAGCACGCCCGATCTCCGTCTCCTCCTTCAGAGTGCCTGTTAGCAGAGCAACAGTCCCATACAGGGATCGACCTGCCTGAAGGGGATCAGGATGAGGTTGATTCTGTTATAGAGGAATCAACAGTGGAGGAACCTTTTCTCAGCATCTCAAGCTGAAAGATTATGGGTTCAGTCTCTGACTAACATGGTCCGATCAGCATTTAAAAATGCACCTTGCGGAACCATCAACCACTACTGTATCCTCGTTGG
Source organism: Rana muscosa (assembly GCA_029206835.1). Taxonomy (NCBI): domain Eukaryota; kingdom Metazoa; phylum Chordata; class Amphibia; order Anura; family Ranidae; genus Rana; species Rana muscosa. The sequence continues at coordinate 890,239,418 of CM055116.1, read as the reverse complement.
GGTCGCTAGAAGCCCCCAGACTGTCTGTTCTTTTCCACTTCACCCTTTACTGAAAGGGCTCATTTACCAGGATTGGGAACATCCTGAGAAAATATTTATTCCCCCCAAGAGATTTCCGGTGGTCTATCCCATGGAGGATAAGTTCATCAAAAAATGGAAGGTCCCTACAGTGGATGCAGCCATCTCTTGTATGTATAAATCACTCACATGTCCAGTGGATAATGTCCAAATGTTCAAGAACCCAATAGATAAAAGATTGGAGTCCTTATGAAAATCTGCTTCTTTCTACAGCAAGCTTGGTGACACAACCAGCAGTGGGGTCTGCTAAGCAGTGAAGGATCAGTTGAAACAGGTCTTGAGGGACTTGACAGATCAGCAGGCCCTTGCCCTAGCTGATCTACCTAGAGCCTTAGGCTTTGCGGTTGACACCATAAAGGATTCAATCCATCAGGCCTCCCGCCTTACGCTGTCTGTAGTACATATGCGTAGGCTTCTATGGCTCAAAAACTGGTCTGCTGAAGCTCCCTGTAAAGAATGGCTGGTTAGCGTCCCATTTCATGGTGAACGCTTATTCAGGGAAGACCTGGACAAATATATCCAGAAAATTTCCAGCGGTAAAAATACACTCTTGCCGGTTAAAAACAGAGTTAGAGGTCCCTCTTTAAGAGGCCTGCTTCTCCAGTCCCTGGGGAATCGGCTGTGTAACAGTTCCGACGGCCTCCTCGGTCAATTCCCGGGGGTAAAAAACAGGGACAATCGCAGGGTAATGAGAAACCCTGGGTCAGGGGAGGTACAAAACCTCCCCCAAAGTTAAATTCATTGAAGGGTTGCCCCCACTCAGTCGGGTGGGGGGAGGACTCCAGTTGTTCGCAAGAGACCTGGCGGGACACGATCAAAACAGATTGGTGCTCTCCGCAGTATGTTTGGGATACAGTTTGGAGTTAAAAGACTCTCCTCCTTCCCATTTTTGAGGTCAAACGTGCCAAGGGATCCCCGGAAGAGAGAGTCCCTCCTGTTGGCACTAGAACAACTATTGCTCCAAGGAGTAATTATGGAGGTTCCCCTGGAAGAATGGGGGTTCGGGTTTTACTCAAACCTCTTTACAGTCCCGAAGCAAACGGGGACGGGAGGCCCATATTAATTCTAAAAGGGCTAAACAAATTCCTGTATATCAGGACTTTCCGATGGAGTCGATCCGATCGGTGGCCACTGCCCTACAAGGGGAGGATTGGTTAGCCGCGATCGACATCAAAGATGCTTATTTGCACATTCCCATCTTTCCAGTCCACCAAAAATTTATACGCTTTGCAGCATAAGGGCGCCATTTTCAGTTCAGAGCCTTACCCTTCGGTCTGGCCACAGCACCACGAGTGTTTACAAAAATTCTGGCCCTTTATTGGCCAATCTAAGAACACAAGGTGTAATGATAATGGCATATCTAGATGACTTGTTGCTGATAGACCACTCAGTGAAAAAACTAGACGTGGTCATTCACAAGACAATCAAGTATCTGGAATCTCACGGTTGAATTATCAACCGAGACAAGTCAGCCCTAAAAACCAGTCAAAAGTCTGGAATACTTGGGGCAAAGGTTGGATTCAGGCCAGAGAAAAATATTCTTGCCTCGAGGAAAGGTGTTGTCTTTGAAAGATTTGATCCACTTAGTGGGTACAAAAAAGACAGCCGTCCATCCGCCTGTGCATGAGGCTGCTGGGAAAAATGGTGGCATCATTCGAAGCAGTACCCTACGGTCAATTCCATTCAAGGAATTTGCAAGGGGCCATACTGTCAGCCTGGAACAAAAAAGTTCAGGCCCTAGACTTACAATGTCCTTGTCCCCTTCCGTTCGCAAGAGCCTCCGTTGGTGGTTGGTTCCCCAGAATCTGGAAAAAGGGAAATCCTTCAGTCCGATTTCTTGGAAGGTGGTCACTACAGATGCCAGCCTTATAGGCTGGGGAGCAGTACTGGAGCAATGGTCTCTCCAGGGCAGATGGTCGGATGCAGAAAAGGCCCTGCCCATCAATCTCTTAGAGATACGAGCAGCCAGGTATGCCCTAGTAGCATGGACATCCAAACTCCAAGGGTCCCCTGTCAGAATTCAATCAGACAATGCCACAGCAGTGGCATATATCAATCATCAGGGGGGCACCAGGAGTCGTGCAGCCCAGAGGGAAGTAAATTACATCCTGAAATGGGCAGAAAGATATGTCCCAGCCATATCTGCGGTATTCATTCCAGGAGTGGAGAATTGGAAGGCAGACTTTCTAAGTCGCCAGCAATTATGCCCAGGGGAATGGTCCCTTCACCCCGAGGTTTTCTGGACAATATGTCAGCGGTGGGGAACACCGGATGTAGATCTTCTAGCATCCAGATTCAACGCAAAGGTGGACAGGTTTGTCTCTCGGACAAGGGATCCCCTAGCTTGCGGCTCGGATGCCCTAGTGTTCCCTTGGGATCAGTTCAAGCTGATAATAGGATTTTTATAACAGCTTACCTGTAAAATCCTTTTCTTGGAGTACATCACGGGACACAGAGCGACATAGTCATTACTAATGGGTTATATAGATACCGTCAGGTGCTGGCACTGGCAACTTCCAAAACCGGAAGTACCCTCCCCTATATAAGCCCCTCCCATCCGGGAGCACCTCAGTTTTGTAGCAAAGCAATAAGTGTCCCCAAAGAGGGGCGGGAGCTCTGTGTCCCGTGATGTACTCCAAGAAAAGGATTTTACAGGTAAGCTGTTATAAAAATCCTATTTTCTTTCTCGTACATCACGGGACACAGAGCGACATAGTCATTACTAATGGGATGTCCTAAAGCAATGCCAAATGAGGGGGGGGGATACACCATATATAAGCTGAGCGCTATCAGACATGAGGATCTTTTGCGGCCTGCAACACACTGCGCCCAAAGGCGACATCCTCCTGACTTCTAACGTCCACCTGGTAGAACCTAGTAAACGTGTGTACTGAAGACCATGTTGCGGCCTTACAGATTTGAGCCAGGGAGGCCTGGTGATGCACTGCCCATGAAGTTCCAACTGCTCTCGTGGAGTGCGCTCTAACTTTGAACGGAGGCGGTCTCCTTCTCAAGCCATAAGCTTGCATAATGACCTGTCGAATCCACTTGGCTAAAGTAGATTTTGACGCTGCCTGACCCTTTCTGGGGCCTTCCGGCAGAATAAACAAAGTATCCGTTCTGCGAATCTGAGCAGTGGCTTTTAGATAAGCTTTAACTGCTCTTACTACATCCAAAGAATGCAATAACTTTTCCTCTACCGAAGTAGGTTTGGGGAAAAAAGAAGGAAGAACCACATCTTGGTTCAAATGAAACCTCGATACCACCTTAGGAAGAAAGGCTGGATGAGGACGTAACACTACTCTGTCCTTATGGATAACCAGATATGGCTCCTTACAGGACATAGCTGCTAATTCCGATACTCTTTTAGCCGAACAAATGGCTACTAGAAAAATCAATTTCCTGGTGAGAAGCACCAAGGAAATATGCTGTAATGGTTCAAATGGTTGTTTCTGTAGAACCGACAGAACCAAGTTTAGATCCCATGGACATATGGGAATATTAACCGGAGGACTAATACGCATCACTCCTTGTATAAAGGCTTTGACTAGTGAATGCGAAGCCAAGGGCCTTTGAAAAAATATTGACAAGGCCGAAATCTGACCCTTGATAGTACTCAAGGCAAGCTTCCTATCTACAGCCCATTGTAGGAAGTCCAGAATCCTACCTATTACGTATTTACGTGGATGCCATTTCTTGGCCTCACACCAGGCGATGTACGCCTTCCAGATTCTATAGTAGATCTGCCTGGATACCGGCTTCCTGGCATTGATCATGGTAGATACCACAGCATTAGAGAGCCCTCTCTTTTTTAGAATGTGGGCTTCAATAGCCAGGCCGTCAAACCTAGGGCTGGTAAGGAAGGGTGGTATATCGGTCCTTGCGAAAGCAGGTCTGGACGATGTGGGAGGGTCCAAGGACTCCCCACAGACATTTTTACAATCTCAGCGTACCATGCTCTTCGGGGCCACGCTGGAGCCACCAGAATCACTGGTTTCTTTTCTACCCTGATTCTGCGGAGTAATCGAGGTAACAATTGTGGCGGTGGGAATGCATATATCAGCTTGAACTGATCCCAAGGGAACACTAGGGCATCCGAGCCGCACGCTAGGGGATCCCTTGTCCAAGAGACAAACCTGTCCACTTTTGTGTTGAATCTGGATGCTAGCAGATCTACATCCGGTGTTCCCCACCGCTGACATATTGTCCGGAAAACCTCGGGATGAAGGGACCATTCCCCTGGGCATAATTGTTGGTGACTTAGAAAGTCCGCCTTCCAATTCTCCACTCCTGGAATGAATACCGCAGATATGGCTGGGACATATCTTTCTGCCCATCTCAGGATGTAATTTACTTCCCCTTGGGCTGCACGACTCCTGGTGCCCCCCTGACGATTGATATATGCCACTGCTGTGGCATTGTCTGATTGAACTCTGACAGGGGACCCTTGGAGTTTGGATGTCCATGCTACTAGGGCATACCGGGCTGCTCGTATCTCTAAGAGATTGATGGGCAGGGCCTTTTCTGCTTCTGACCACTTGCCCTGGAGAGACCATTGCTCCAGTACTGCTCCCCAGCCTATAAGGCTGGCATCTGTAGTGACCACCTTCCAGGAAATCGGACTGAAGGATTTCCCTCTTTCCAGATTCTGGGGAACCAACCACCAGCGGAGGCTCTTGCGAACGGAAGGGGACAAGGACATTGGTAAGTCCAGAGCCTGAACTTTTTTGTTCCAGGCTGACAGTATGGCCCTTTGCAACTTCCTTGAATGGAATTGACCGTAGGGTACTGCTTCGAATGATGCCACCATTTTTCCCAGCAGTCTCATGCACAGGCGTATGGATGGCTTTCTTTTTGAACCCACTAAGTGGATCAAATTTCTCAAAGACGACCCCTTTTCTTGAGGCAAGAAAATTTTTCTCTGGTCTGAATCCAGCCTTAGCCCCAAGTATTCCAGACTTTTGACTGGTTTTAGGGCTGACTTGTCTCGGTTGATAATCCAACCGTGATATTCCAGAAACTTGATTGTCTCGTGAACAACCCCTTCTAGTTTTTCCACTGAGTGGTCTATCAGCAACAAGTCGTCTAGATATGCCATTATCGTTACACCTCGTGTTCTTAGATTGGCCAATAATGGGGCCAGAATTTTTGTGAACACTCTTGGTGCTGTGGCCAGACCGAAGGGTAAGGCTCTGAACTGAAAATGGCGCCCTTCTACCGCAAAGCGTAGAAATTTTTGGTGGGCTGGAAAGATGGGGATGTGCAAATAAGCATCTTTGATGTCGATCGAGGCTAACCATTCCTCCCCTTGTAGGGCAGTGGCTACCGATCGGATCGACTCCATCCGGAAAGTCCTGATATGTAGGAATTTGTTTAGCCCTTTTAGATTTAATATGGGCCTCACGTCCCCGTTTGGCTTCGGAACTGTAAAGAGGTTTGAGTAAAACCCGAACCCCCATTCTTCCAGGGGAACCTCTATAATTACTGCTTGGAGCAATAATTGTTCCAGTGCCAACAGGAGGGATCCTCTCTTCTGGGGATCCCTTGGCACGTTTGACCTTATAAAGCGGGAAGGAGGGGAGTTTTTTAACTCCAATTTGTATCCCAGATTTACTGCGGAGAGCACCCATCTGTCTTGGATCGTGTCCCGCCAGGTTTCTGTGAACAACTGAAGTCTTCCCCCCACCCGATTGGGTGGGGGCAACCCTTCATGCATTTGACTTTGGGGGAGGTTTTGTACCTCTCCTGCTCCAGGGCTTCTTGTTACCCTGCAACTGTCCCTGATTTTTACCTCCGGGATTTGACCGAGGAGGCCGTCGGAACTGTTTCACAGCCGATGCCCTAGGGACTGGAGAAGCCGGCCTCTTAAAAGAGGGACCTCTAACTCTATTTTTAACAGGCAAAAGTGTACTTTTACCGCTGGAAATTCTCTGGATATACTTGTCCAGGTCTTCCCCGAATAAGCGCTCACCATGAAATGGGAAGCTGACCAGCAATTTTTTACAGGGAGCTTCAGCAGACCAGTTTTTGAGCCATAGAAGCCTGCGCATATGTACTACAGACAGCCTAAGGCGGGAGGCCTGATGGATTGAATCCTTTATGGCGTCCACCGCAAAGCATAAGGCTCTAGGTAGATCAGCTAGGGCAAGAGCCTGCTGATCTGGCAAGTCCCTTAAGACCTGTTTCAACTGATCCTTCACTGCTTGGCAGACCCCAATAGCTGCCACTGCTGGTTGTGTCACCAATCCTGCTGTAGAAAAAGCAGATTTTAATAAGGACTCCAATTTTTTATCTATTGGGTCCTTGAACATTTGGACATTATCCACCGGACATGTCAGTGATTTATTCACACAAGAGATGGCTGCGTCCACTGTAGGGACCCTCCATTTTCTGATGAACTTATCCTCCATGGGATAGACCACCGGAAATCTCTTAGGGGGGAGTAAATATTTTGTCAGGATGCTCCCAATCCTGGTAAATGAGCCCTTCCAGTAAAGGATGGATCGGAAAGGAACAAACAGTCTGGGGAGCTTTTAGCGACCCCAACGAGGAGACAGAAGTGGATGATGGCTCCGCAAGTGGCATTTTAAATGCTGATCGGACCATATTAGTCAGGGACTGAACCCATAACCTTTCAGCATGTGATGCTGAGAACGGCTCTTCCACTGTTGATTCCTCTACAACCGAATCGACCTCATCCTGATCCCCTTCAGGTAGGTCGATCCCTGTATGGGACTGTTGCTCTGTTAACAGGCACTCTGAGGGAGGAGACGGAGATCGGGCGCTTTTCTCCTGTGACAGGGAAGCTGCGATCAGAGCTGACAATCTCTCTTCCAGCCCTCCCAGAGCTGAGGAAAAAACCTCCTCTGTTACATACACAGGAGCAGGTGAACTGAGGACAGCCACAGTACCAGGTACTCCTGAGGGTGCTCTACGGTCACTAACCTCTGATTCTTCAGGGGAGACTGGTGCAGCCAAAGCATGCCCAAGATCCTCAGAGCCCGATGGAGACCCCCTATTCCTCCTGGAATTTCTAGTCCCGGAGTTTTTAGACGGCATATTCCTAAGCCACAAAGCTGAGGTATTCCAGCCGAAATACACCAGTTACTGACAATAGTCTAGCATAAATGCTGCTATAAGAAACAGTTGGTGTCTACTAATGTGCCTTTCTAGGGGATGCCTGTACCAACCGCTTGCTGTATGCCCTTTTTTAAATGTTGCCAGCTCTGTCTCTGTACTTCATAGCCAGCTCACCACACAAAAATTGTGGTTTTTAACATGCTGGGACGCCCGCACATGCGCAGAAGCGCTGCGGCGCGCACAGAGCGTCATCCCCCAGGCTCCGCCCCCTTTTCCGGCTCACCTCTATATATAGAGGCGCGTGCACGCGCACGCGCGCGGCCACGTGCGCCTTCGGCGCTAATTTTGAAAAATGGAAACTAGGGACAAGAGCCAGGGCCCCTCTTTGCCGCAGGCCGGGGGATGGACGAGCATTGCAACATGGCAGAGGAAGCAGTTTCCCATAAGAGAACTCACCATCTGCCTGGACTTGCTCTGCTGAGAAGAAACTAGTCCACATGACAAGAAAACATTCCACAGCGGCCTCTAGTGGACAAACACAGGTACCGCAGTCTAATATATTAAATATATAAAATAATTTTTTTTTTTTTTTTCTTGACCACTATTAAAAATTATTACATTTTTTTAGTAGTTACAGGCATGCACAGAATTTTACGGGAATACCATTAGGTAACAGACAGAAAGACAAATTAGGCTTGGGGGTCCCCCAATAGAACCAAGTTCCTGGGGGCCCCCACTTACCTGTTCCCCGCCGCAGGACTTTGTTTGGTCCACAAAAGCCCAAACTTCACCTATCACGGCAGGCATTGTAATCAAACCTTCAGGGACCGGGTTCCCAAGGATTCCACTCCCCTGGACCTGTATAGCACCCTGCACAGAAAACATCTTGGTCGTGGGTATGACCAGAGCTCTGGATCCCAGGGTCCAGCTCTCCTAAGAGAAGCATTACAGGCAAAACCTTGCTCTTCTCTGCAAGGCCCGGGTACCGACCGTTTAGCTATGAAGCTTTTTAGGTCGGATCCGGAATAGCTTACTGAGGCCCAAAAGAACCTGTACGCAAGCTCAGTGAAAAACACATGTTTCTTCTTGGCCAACACCTTAGACACTGGCAAAAAACTGAGGTGCTCCCGGATGGGAGGGGCTTATATAGGGGAGGGTACTTCCGGTTTTGGAAGTTGCCAGTGCCAGCACCTGACGGTATCTATATAACCCATTAGTAATGACTATGTCGCTCTGTGTCCCGTGATGTACGAGAAAGAAATATGCATTCCCACCGCCACAATGGTTACCTCGATTACTCCGCAGAATCAGGGTAGAAAAGAAACCAGTGATTCTGGTGGCTCCAGCGTGGCCCCGAAGAGCGTGGTACGCGGAGATTGTAAAATGTCAGTAGGGAGTCCTTGGACTCTCCCACGTCGTCCGGACCTGCTTTTGCAAGGACCGATATACCACTCTTCCTTACCAGCCCTAGGTTTGACGGCCTGGCTATTGAAGCCCACATTCTAAAAAAGAGAGGGCTCTCTAATCCTGTGGTATCTACCATGATCAATGCCAGGAAGCCGGTATCCAGGCAGATCTACTATAGAATCTGGAAGGCGTACATCGCGTGGTGTGAGGCCAAGAAATGGCATCCACATAAGTACGTAATAGGTAGGAGTCTGGACTTCCTACAGTGGGCTGTAGATAGGAAGCTTGCCTTGAGTACTATCAAAGGTCAGTTTTCGGCCTTGTCAATATTTTTTCAAAGGCCCTTGGCTTCGCATTCACTAGTCAAAGCCTTTAGACAAGGAGTGATGCATATTAGTCCTCCGGTTAATATTCCCGTATGTCCATGGGATCTAAACCTGGTTCTGTCGGTTCTACAGAAACAACCATTTGAACCATTACAGCATAGTTCCTTGGTTCTTCTCACCAGGAAATTGTTTTTTCTAGTAGCCATTTGTTCGGCTAAAAGAGTGTCGGAATTAGCAGCTATGTCCTGTAAAGAGCCATATCTGGTTATCCATAAGGACAGAGTAGTGTTACGTCCTCATCCAGCCTTTCTTCCTAAGGTGGTATCAAGGTTTCATTTGAACCAAGATGTGGTTCTTCCTTCTTTTTTCCCCAAACCTAGTTCGGTAGAGGAAAAGTTATTGCATTCTTTGGATGTAGTAAGAGCAGTTAAAGCTTATCTAAAAGCCACTGCTCAGATTCGCAGAACGGATACTTTGTTTATCCTGCCGGAAGGCCCCAGAAAGGGTCAGGCAGCGTCAAAATCTACTTTAGCCAAGATGATTCGACAGGTCATAATGCAAGCCTATGGCTTGAGAAGGAGACCCCCTCCGTTCAAAGTTAGGGCGCACCCCAACGAGAGCAGTTGGAACTTCATGGGCAGTGCATCACCAGGCCTCCCTGGCTCAAATCTGTAAGGCCGCAACGTGGTCTTCAGTACACACGTTTTACTAGGTTCTACCAGGTGGACGTTAGAAGTCAGGAGGATGTCGCCTTTGGGCGCAGTGTGTTGCAGGCCGCAAAAGATCCTCATGTCTGATAGCGCTCAGCTTATGTATGGTGTATCCCCCCCCTCATTGGGCATTGCTTTAGGACATCCCACATAGTAATGACTATGCCGCTCTGTGTCCCGTGATGTACGAGAAAAAAAATAGGATTTTTATAACAGCTTACCTGTAAAATCCTTTTCTTGGAGTACATCACGGGACACAGAGCTCCCACCCCTCTTTGGGGACACTTATTGCTTTGCTACAAAACTGAGGTGCTCCCGGATGGGAGGGGCTTATATAGGGGAGGGTACTTCCGGTTTTGGAAGTTGCCAGTGCCAGCACCTGAAGGTATCTATATAACCCACATAGTAATGACTATGCCGCTCTGTGTCCCGTGATGTACTCCAAGAAAAGGATTTTACAGGTAAGCTGTTATAAAAATCCTATTTTTTCTTTGTATGAATTTCTCACTTCCTGTTTCTCCTCACTAAACTTCACACCATCATCCGAGCGGTGTTTAGTTAGCCAGAACAGCTTACTGAGGAGGAACAGGAAGTGAGAAATTCAGACAAAGAAAACAAAGAAAAAAAAAATTTAGAAGATAAATCAAAGGAAAAGGTAAGTGAACCAACAATGCACTAGCTTAACCACTTAACAACCACCTGCCGACAAATAACGTCGACAAGGTGGTTGCTTAACTCTGGGAGGACGTTATATAACGTCCTCCCAGAATCGCGCTCCCGCGCGCCCCCTGGGGCGCGCACACGGGAAACTCCGTGACCGCCACCCGGCGGATCACGAATCGCGGTAAATCGCCGCTGATAGCGGCCGTTTACCACGTGATCGCTCCGTCAAATGACGGAGCAATCACTTGTAAACAGACCGGCGTCATTTGATGACGCCGGTTCCTCCCTCCCCTCTCTGTACCGATCGGTACAGTGTGAGAGGGGAGGGGGAGGGAGCGGATGGCAGCAGCAGCACTGTGGGCTGGATCTGTGACAATTGCAGTCACAGATCCATCCATCCATCCCTGCTCAGCCATCCCTGTGCTATACCCTGCCAATACTCTGCAATACACCCTGCCAATACTCTGCAAAATACCCTGCCAATACTCTGCAATACCCTGGTGCAATACTCTGCAATACCCTGGACAATACTCTGCAATACCCTGCACAATACTCTGCAATACCCTGCACAATACTCTGCAATACCCTGCACAATACTCTGCAATACCCTGCACAATACTCTGCAATACCCTGCACAATACTCTGCAATACCCTGCACAATACTCTGCAATACCCTGCACAATACTCTGCACAATACTCTGCAATACCCTGGTGCAATACTCTGCAATACCCTGGTGCAATACTCTGCAATACCCTGCACAATACTCTGCAATACCCTGCACAATACTCTGCAATACCCTGCACAATACTCTGCAATACCCTGCACAATACTCTGCAATACCCTGCACAATACTCTGCAATACCCTGCACAATACTCTGCAATACCCTCCACAATACTCTGCAATACCCTCCACAATACCCTGTGCAATACCCTCCACAATACCCTGTGCAATACCCGTGCAATACACCGCAATACCCTGCCATACACCGCAATGCCCGGCAATACTCCGCAATGCCCGGCAATACTCCGCAATGCCCGGCAATACTCCGCAATGCCCGGCAATACTCCGCAATGCCCGGCAATACTCCGCAATGCCCGGCAATACTCCGCAATGCCCGGCAATACTCCGCAATGCCCGGCAATACTCCGCAATGCCCGGCAATACTCCGCAATGCCCGGCAATACTCTGCAATAACCACTTCCCGCCCTCCGGCCGTCATATGACGTCCTTGACTTTGTACGGGGATATCTGAATGATGGGAGCAGCTACAGGCATCATTCAGATATTAGCTTTTTCAGCCGGCGATTCCCTACACCATAAGAACAATCATAGCGGCTGTTCCGCCACTTGATCATTCTTACGGTAGGCGAGAGGGGATGTCCCCCCCCCCCCCCGCCGCCCTCCGGTGCTTCTACCGACTCACCGCTACGATCAAAGCCAGGATTGTTGTTTTTTTTTTTTGTATTTTTTTCAGGCTTCCCAGCCTAGAGGTGAGATGTGGGGTCTTATTGACACCCCCCCCCCATATCTCACTGTAAAGAGGACCTGTCATGCCATATTCCTATTACAAGGGATGTTTCCGTTCCTTGTAATCGGTATAAAAGTGATCAAAAAAATGTTTTTGGGGCGGAAAAACATGTCAAACTAAAATAAATAAAGTAAAATGAAGAATAAAATATATATTTTTTTTTAAAGCGCCCCTGTCCCCATGAGCTCGCATACAGAAGCGAACGCATACGTAAGTCCCGCCCACATATGAAAACGGTTTTCAAACCACACATGTGAGGTATCTCTGCGAACGTTAGAGCGAGAGCAATCATTTTGGCCCTAGACCTCCTCTGTAACTCAAAACATGTAACCAGTAAAAATATTTAAAGCGTCGCCTATGGGGATTTTTTAAGTAGCGAAGTTTGGCGCCATTCCACGAGTGTGTGCAATTTTTAAGGGCGACATGTTAGGTATCTATTTACTCGGCGTAACTTCATCTTTCACATTATGCAAAAACATTGGGCTAACTTTACTGTTTTTTTTTTTTTTAAGCACAAAACATTTATTTTCCGTAAAAAACGCGTTAAAAAAATTGCTGCGCAAATATCGTGCGAGATAAAAAGTTGCAACAACCACCATTATATTCTCTAAGGTCTTTGCTAAAAAAACATATATAATGTTTTGGGGTTCTATGTAATTTTCTAGCAAATAAATGATGATTTTTACATGTAGGAGAGAAATGTCAGAATTGGCCTTGGTGCTCCAGAACGCCTGAAGGTGCTCCCTGCATGTTGGGCCTCTGTATGTGGCCACGCTGTGTAAAAGTCTCACACATGTGGTATCGCCATACTCGGGAGTAATAGCAGAATGTGTTTTGGGGTGTAATTTGTGGAATGCATATGCTGTGTGTGAGAAATAACCTGCTAATATGACAATTTTGTGAAAAAAAAAAAAGATAAAAAAAAAATCTTGATTTTGCAAAGAATTGTGGGAAAAAATGACAAATTCAAAAAACTCACAATGCCTCTTTCTGAATACCTTGGAATGTCTTCTTTCCAAAAAGGGGTCATTTGGGGGGTATTTGTACTTTTCTGGCATGTTAGGGTCTCAAGAATTGAGATAGGCCGTCAGTACTTCAGGTGTGATCAATTTTCAGATATTGGCACCATAGCTTGTGGACTCTATAACTTTCACAAAGACCAAATAATATCCACCAATTTGTACTTATTTTTACCAAAGATATGTAGCAGTATAAATTTTGGCCAAAATTTATGAAGAAAAAATAGTAATTTGCAAAATGTTATAACAGAAACGAAAAAAAAATCATTTTTTTACAAAATTTTCAGTCTTTTTTCTCTTATAGCGCAAAAAATAAAAAACCCAACAGTGATTAAATACCACCAAAAGAAAGCTCTATTTGTGTGAAAAAAAGGACAAAAATTTCATATGGGTACAGTGTTGTATGACTGAGTAATTGTCATTCAAAATGTGAGAGCACCGAAAGCTGAAAATTGGTCTGGTTATTAAGGGGGTTTAAGTGCCCAGTGGTCAAGTGGTTAAAGGAACCTAAAAAACAAACCTTTACAACACCTTTAATTTGGCTGAAAAGCAAAAAGATCTTCCTTCAGCAATTCATCATCTGACATGTACTCCAAATTGTAGGAATATGGATTTGTAATTCCATTTTTCTGAAATCTTCAGGTTTGCAGCAGCAAAATATCCATTAAAGTAAAAAAATATACATTCATAGATTTATGAGTGCAACAATATACAATGAGTAAGTCAGATGTTGTGTTATAATGATTTTATATCATTACTATGACAATCAGTTACAGTACTTACTTTACTTAGGCACCGTATATGGTAATTCTGTTATTCTATACTTGTGTTTAAATAAACAATGATACTACTATCTACTCAACATGACCATACACCACTACTGCTCAAGGCACACTGGCAGCGATGGCTCACAAATGGTCGCTCTTTGTCACACCCCCTGAAATTCCGTCCTGCATCCTAGGTTGGGAAACCCTGATCTAAACTATCCAATGTTTTTTTTTTTTTTTAAAGAATAAAGTCTATTCAAAGTTTAGCATAGATACACAAAAAGTGATACCTAAAAAGGTCCGTGAGAGGGACTCTTCCCCTAATGCAGGTCACAGTCAAACCATCAGAGGTAGGTATATATCGCAAGGTAAATGCAATAAAGCCAACTTAGCAAGTGAAAGTGAGTCACACAATCACAATACTTAGCATGGATGGAGGGCTTAATGCCTCTTAACCATGTATAGAAAAAGTGTTAAAGGAACAAAAAGAGGGGTAGGTGGGGAAAAAAGGTGAAGGGGAGGGGGACCCGGCTGGGGCAAGCTCAACAAAAACAGCACTGACACAAAGATAGCAGTGTTTAAATCATAAAAAAGACCGAAGGTGTAGGAAACTAGAGAAGTTGATCTAAATGCTCCATGTCACCACAAACCTCTAATAACGGTCATGTTATTGAGTTCACTAACCCACTTCCGTACATGCAAGATAGTCGATCTCCAATGCCTACAGATCAGATCCAATGCCTACAGATCAGAGCCCAGCATGCAGGAAGGAGGAATCAAAGAAGACCTTTCCTTATTGGCTTAATGGGGTGATGGGGAGCAAAGCCACCTCTGGAGTCTCTGGCCAGTTCAGGCCCATGATTTGGTTGCATAATCTGAAGATGATTCTTCAGTAGAGTCAAATATAATGGCAAGTCCACCAATTGTGGAGCATGGTTCCCTCCTCTGTTCTGCATATTCAACAATGAATAGAGAATGATGGAAACAATTTATGCATTATGGCTTGGCATGTTTACTGCCTAGTCAATATCTTGTAATTTCTCTCCTGTTCTTGACTTGCTATGCTTGATTTGAAAGTCAGGAGAAGGGATTTCTCCAAATCATTTTTTATTTAATCAGGCAGAACCTTGGGAATACATATATGTTGGTAGATGTAAAAGATATTGTACAATCAGATTGTAAAATGTCTGCCTTCCTATGAAAAAAAATGCAGGCTTAAAGTGTGAACCCCATTAATAATCTCTTATATGCTACCTTTTGATATTTTAAATATACCATTAAATGTGTTTTGTTATGGTATATTTGTTCAATAAGTGCAAAAAAGTTGGCGACACCTCTGCTTGTGTGCTCCTGGTGGGCAGTGTAACCATGTCTTTTTGTGTTCACAGACATACAGTACATAATCCTGGTGGCAATCCAGTATTTCCCTTCCTCCCTGTGAGTGCCTGACAGCGGCTGAAGCATGTGCTGTCCGCTGAGTCCATGTGCATCTGAAGCACAATGGGAGCATGCTGTGGCACGGCAGTGATATTGAAACACATTTGAGTTTTGACACACTAGAGACACTGGGACGTGTAAAAGTATTGAGGCATGTTCTACTGTACCTACTACTGTAGTAATGTAGAGAATGCATAAATGCAAAAAAAATGCCTAGTCTTTAGTACTACAATAATCTACAGACATGAATATTTTTATTTAATGTAATTGGTAAATTGGTATTAATTAGAATGAGGCTAATCTGAAGCATGCACAGCTAAAACCAATGTGCATGTTAATGTATGATTATTTCCTATATTCTCAGACAGGCAGATATGGGACCTAAGGAGTTCCTTGGTGGCACAATTGCAAGATTTACAAGTCTTAAGGTATCAAGTTGCCCTGAAGGCAATAGGCACAGTTTGCTGTACCCCCCTTATATCAATGTAAATGGGTACCTTAAAAAGGTTATTAAATGGAGGAAAAGGGATAGATGATGCTGACATAATAGATAAAGATAAAAATAAAGATAAGAGGCACAAATAATGCAGGTAAAATGATAAATAAGCTATACAAAATATAAACAATGTAAAATGTACAGAAGTCTGAAACGGGTAGCAGTGCAGACAATAAGGTGTGCAATTAGGACTATAAGCAAGTCACCATATGTTGCTCCTTACCATAGTGATTTGTCCGATTCAATATGATCCTTGGCAGAAGACAGGCCCTGAGACAGGCCCAGGCCAACTGGAAATCCTTCTCTTGCCAATTTAATGCTCGGCTCAAACAAACGTTTCCATTGCAACTTGCCATGTCGCTCATGTGCTACCTTGTATCCTCGAATCTCTCCTGGTACTGCTATGGACAATCCACCTGTAGAACATGATAGTGTAGCATGTAAGCCATAAGGTCAAGTGAAATAAGTTGTAAAGAAATCAGTAGAAAAGAAGATTGGTCAATAAATTTAGATAAGGAAAACGTGCCAGATATAGCCACTCTATTTTTGCCAAAAAGGATGTTTCTTGATTTAATTCATGTTTAGTAGACCATTGATCTCCTTTATGGAAACCAAGGTCAAAGGGCTGAGGTCATGTAGTGTCACTGCTATATGGAGCTCTTGCAAAGGCTAAATCAGGCAGCATTTCATAAATCCCCCAATGTTGAGGCCTGGGCGTTATATCCTCTTCCCCAAAAATATTGGCAGGTGCCAGATCCCATCCAGACAAGCACAGAAAACTGATGGTTGGACTGATTTTTCCCACTATAACTGGCCAGCAGTTTAATTCCTAAATATAGAAAGTAAAGGAAAGCAATGCAACCCATGTAATATAATGTTATCTAGGGGGTTATATACGAAAGGCAAATCCACTTTTTACTACAAGTGCAAACTACAAGTGCAAAGTGCACTTGAAATTGCACTGAAAGCGCACTTGGAAGTGCAGTCGCTGTAAATCTGAGGGGTAGATCTGAAATGAGAGGAAGCTCTGCTGATTTTATTATCCAATCATGTGCAAGCTAAAATGCAGTTTTTTTATTTTCCTTGCATGTCCCCCTCGGATCTACTTTCAGTGCAATTTCAAGTGCACTTGTAGTGCAAAGTGGATTTGTCTTTAGTAAATAACCCCCCCTAGTGTAACTCATACAACTATTCTCCACTGCTCAATGGTTCTCTTTAGAGTATGTCTGAATATATATATATATATATATATATATATATATATATATATATACATATACATATACATATACACACACACACACACACACACACACACACACACACACACACACACACACACATATATACATATGTAGCGGCCTCACCCCGTCCTCTTTAGCTACGGGTATGTCACATGACAGGGTGAGGTGCGCTACGGCCCATGTCCTCCCCATAGCTGTGGGTGAGGTGAAGGCCAGTATCAGTATCTTCCTCGGGCCAAATGTGCGTTGGTTGTGAAACTCAGTCCTGCTATGCTGGAATCTCCCTTGCTCCCATTAACAGAGTCCATACACCGATCACAGTCCAACTCAGTTTTATTTCGTAGCTCCACAACAAACAATGTAATGGCAAGATACGGTGGGATGAGCAGGTCGAGGCACTGTCCTAATTTTAGTCTCTAAACCCCTGTACTTTGACCAAGGGTTGTATCAACCTTGATTAGAATACCTTCGCTGCGCTGCGGCCCCTATCAGGGGAAGATGTTCCTCCAAGGGAGTTACCGGAGGCCCATCCGTCACCGGGTTGACGCTGCTCCGGAATCTTCGGACGGGTGACCTCCCCAGCCTCCTCGCCTCAGATGCGGGTCCCCTCACAAGGGGCACCCTGGAATCACTTCACCCTCGCGGGACCCAGTCGAAGTCACCGGGCCCCAGGCCTACGACATAGTACCTCACCCCAGGCTGAAGGTGCCTGGGATGGACTCCAACTCCATTCCGGCCAGGCCTAGGGCGCCTGAGCCGGAACCTCGAACCGCCCGCACCCAGTCCTAAGGTGCCTGGGCGCGTGAAGAGAAGATCCTCGAAGACCTCGTGGTGAGGGCGTCTCCCCCTTTTATCTCCTCCCATCGACACCACGGCGGGTTCCCCGCCCCAGCCGTACCATCTCCGGAAAGGGACAAAAAGGGTAGCACTGTGGTAGTGATTCTACCTTGAGCCCGTAGGTACCCCGCCACCCACAGGCCAAGGAGAATAATGCACCACCCAATCCTCCACGAATCACAAAGGGGTCTAAACCCTGTCATAATTACACACCTGGGTCACACTACCCCCAGGTGTATCCCAACTAAATTTGAAGACCCCGCTACACATACATATACACACACACACACACACACACACACACACACACACAATATATGTAGCGGCCTCCTCTCTCACTCCACTGTTGGCTGGCTTCTGCTTGTCTAGGGGTACCTTGGAGGAGAGAGTGCGGGGTCACCACGCCAAGCCTTCACGGCAGATGTTCATGTGGTGTAAGCAAAGTTCCTTTACCTTCGGGTCGGTGTTCGGTGCTAGAAGCCTCCGCTCCTTCTGTGGAACAGTGTCTGCCAGTAAATGAGCCCCACACCAATAAAAGTCCAACACTCCTTTATTCTTCAATGTCAGGATGAAACACAATCAGTTGGACTCCCTCAACAAACAGACAGGGGGTGTGGATACGAGTAGGCCCAGGCACAATGAACTCTCCTATTCCTCTATCAGCGAATAGGTTTGGCACATAATCTATGCCACCTGTTGAGAATCTTGGTCGCTGCCACCGACCGGATGAACGATGAACCTTCCTCCTGACTGCACTCGGCCCCTGTTTGGGAAGATACCCCTCCGGGCGGTCTCCTGAGGCTCACCCGGCACCGGCAATCTGCTGCAGGTCTTCGGGTGAGTAGCTCCTCCGGTCCCTTACGCCTCTGGATTCGGGTACCCCACTCCCGGGGTCCCCTAGTAAATCCTTCCCTCGCGGAGCCCAGCGGAGGACACTAGGCCCCAGGCCTCCAAAGTAGTACCTCACCCCAGGCTGAAGGTGCCTGAGGTGGAACACGAGCTCCGGGTGTCCAGGCCTAGGCCGCCTGGACACCGACCATGAACCACAGCCCTCAGGCTGAAGGTGCCTGGGACTCGACGAACCAACCCGTGACCAAAATGGTCGACCCCTTTATACCCTCCCCCAGCAAGCCCAGCGGAGGCCCCGCCCCCTGTACTCATGCTGCGAGAGGCCAAAAAGGGTGTGCCACTGCAACGATGGCTCAACCCCGGGCCCAAAGTGACAGCGCCACCCGCTGGGCCCCAGGGAACCACACATCACAGATCCCCCACCAAATTTAAACATAATAGAAAAGCATATACCCGCCACACACACACACACACACATATACATATATACATATATATATATATATATATATATATATATTTGTGCGGTGCTTGGGCTTGCCAAAAAATACCATAAACTGTTTTACTTCAATTGTGCCATCGCACTCAAATGAATAAATAAATAAACCTAGTGTTCTAGTGAATTCAAACCTTATATCAACGTATTCACATAATTAATAACAAATGAATATGGGTATTCAGATCACCCAAATATAAAGTGCTAGTGCTTGCAACTAAAATAAATAAATGTGCAATTTTAAATATAGAACCACAAAAGTCCCAATTCATATGTTCTTGTCCTTGTGATAAAATCTCTTGTGCTCAAATTAAAGTACTTGGTATAAACTTGGCTTTAAATCTTCGACTCGTGTGTCATACAATCCACAAAGAAAAAAGTGCTCAGTGCTGTCCCTTTAAGCTTTTAAACATGCTCCATGCCGTGCATCCCCTCTTTCCACCACACTCACCAGAGCTGGATTAACTCTTAATCTCATAAGCAGGTCATAAATGCTTTGGGATGAATGACCTTCCACTCTGGGGTGACGAGGTTTGCTCCTTTAGGATCCCTATATGTATGGTAGTTTGCCACGGGCATGCATGTAAGAGAAATAGAGGACAGTCTCTAATAGTGTAATTCCATTTTATTAAAATGTTAGGGCTGCTCCTGATGACGTCAGAGTGATGAAACACGTTGGAATTATTGCATCACTTCTGCTATCGTAGTGTCCGGTCTGTGGAACGCACATAAGTATTGATGAAGTAACACAAAGTGATGCATAATTATCCTGTGTGTATATTTTTAACTGATTTTAACATTTTAATAAAACAGAATTACACAATTACGCCAAGGATGCTCAAGTTTAATCCTTCAACCTAACTATGTAACTATGTTCAAAACACCCTCTCAATTAGTGACCTCTACCTTTATATCTCTGATCAAATCTCACACATACAAACAGTACCAGCTTTAGTTTCCCTGTTCTGCATTTATTTATTTTATTAATTTTTTTATTGCAGATACTTATACAAGGTGGTATCAAAAAGTTTCAAGACTAGTTTTGTAACACACCAACAGATGACAGCACAAGGCTGCACACACAATCACACCTTTATAAGTCAGTGTGTCAAAAGACATCGTCCAGTTTAATCAGGAGTAGTGTTGAGCGGACCCGAACTGTAAAGTTCGGGTCCGTACCGAATTTTGGCGTTTTCCCGACCCCGGACCCGGATTTTGCGCTAAAATCCGGGTTCGGATTCGGGAATTTAATGGCGCAGTTAGAAATGCTTCAGGGGCCAGCCAATCACCATTTGATTAGCTGGTGTGCCCTTAGAAGCCATCATAGCCATGCCTACTAATGGCATGGCTGTGATTGGTCAGTGCAACATGTGACCCAGCATGTGACCAGCTTCTATATAAGCAAGAGGCACACAGCACAGATCGTCACTCTGCTTTTAGACAGTGTAGGGAAAGGATCCTGGCTGCTGTTGCTGTGAGGGAGAGAATTATAAGATAGGAGTTAGTCCTGATTCTGCAATCTACTGATAGAAAAGATAGAGAAACAGTGTAGTGTAGGGGCAGGATCCTGTTTGTGCTTTCAGGGAGAGAGATTTAGATAGGAGTCCAGATTGAGAGATATAATAGCTCAGCGATCTGCATAGGTTTATCTGTTTGTGTTGCAAGCTCAGTGCACCAGCACTGCATTACGTTGAGTGATACACCTATTCCATACTGTGGCTGTATTGTGCTCTTGCTAAAAGACCCATTTCGGGCAGAAAAAAAAAAAAAAAAAGGCACTTTATTGTGCTTTTGCTAAAAAGACCCATTTTTGGGCCCCCCCCCAAAAAAAAAGGCACTTTATTGTGCTGTTGCAAAAAAAAAAAAAAGGCACTTTGTTGTGCGCAAAAAAGACCTATTTTTGGGCAAAAAAAATATTTTGCAGTGTATATCTCTAGTTGTGTGAAATAACCAATTTCTATATATTTTTCTTGTACTATGCTATACTAAAAAAAAAAAAAAAAACTTTTTTTTGAATAGCATTCTCTGCAGCTGTGCGATTCAGCGGTTATATACTGTTGGGGTTGTTGTGCTCTTGCAAAAAACGCCATTTAGGGCCACAGAAAATATTTTGCAGTGTGAAATACACATCTGGAGGTGTGTGAAAAAACAACATTATTTTTGAATAGCATTTTCTGGCCTCTGCAGCTGTGCGATTCAGCGGTTATATACTGTTGGGGTTGTTGTGCTCTTCCAAAAAACGCCATTTAGGGCCACAGAAAATAAATTGCAGTGTGAAATACACATGTGGAGGTGTGTAAAATAAACAATTTCTATATATTGTACAGTGCTATACTAAAAAAAACAATATTTTTTTTTGAATAGCATTCTCTGCACTTCTATAGCTGTGCGATTCAGTGGTTAAATACTGTGGTTGTGTTGTTCTCTTCCAAAAAACGCCATTTAGGGCCACAGAAAATATTTTGCAGTGTGAAATACACATCTGGAGGTGTGTGAAAAAACAACATTATTTTTGAATAGCATTTTCTGGCCTCTGCAGCTGTGCGATTCAGCGGTTATATACTGTTGGGGTTGTTGTGCTCTTCCAAAAAACGCCATTTAGGGCCACAGAAAATAAATTGCAGTGTGAAATACACATGTGGAGGTGTGTAAAATAAACAATTTCTATATATTGTACAGTGCTATACTAAAAAAAACAAAATTTTTTTTTGAATAGCATTCTCTGCACTTCTATAGCTGTGCGATTCAGTGGTTAAATACTGTGGTTGTGTTGTTCTCTTCCAAAAAACGCCATTTAGGGCCACAGAAAATATTTTGCAGTGTGAAATACACATCTGGGAGGTGTGTGAAAAAACAACATTATTTTTAAAAAGCATTCTCTGGCCTCTGCAGCTGTGCGATTCAGCGGTTATATACTGTTGGGGTTGTTGTGCTCTTGCAAAAAACGCCATTTAGGGCCACAGAAAATATTTTGCAGTGTGAAATACACATCTGGAGGTGTGTGAAAAAACAACATTATTTTTGAATAGCATTCTCTGGCCTCTGCAGCTGTGCGATTCAGCCGTTATATACTGTTGGGGTTGTTGTGCTCTTCCAAAAAACGCCATTTAGGGCCACAGAAAAAAAATTGCAGTGTGAAATACACATGTGGAGGTGTGTAAAATAAACAATTTCTATATATTGTACAGTGCTATACTAAAAAAAACATTTTTTTTGAATAGCATTCTCTGCACTTCTATAGCTGTGCGATTCAGTGGTTAAATACTGTGGTTGTGTTGTGCTCTTCCAAAAAACGCCATTTAGGGCCACAGAAAAAAAATTGCAGTGTGAAATACACATGTGGAGGTGTGTAAAATAAACAATTTCTATATATTGTACAGTGCTATACTAAAAAAAACATTTTTTTTGAATAGCATTCTCTGCACTTCTATAGCTGTGCGATTCAGTGGTTAAATACTGTGGTTGTGTTGTGCTCTTCCAAAAAACGCCATTTAGGGCCACAGAAAATATTTTGCAGTGTGAAATACACATCTGGAGGTGTGTGAAAAAACAACATTATTTTTAAAAAGCATTCTCTGGCCTCTGCAGCTGTGCGATTCAGCGGTTATATACTGTTGGGGTTGTTGTGCTCTTGCAAAAAACGCCATTTAGGGCCACAGAAAATATTTTGCAGTGTGAAATACACATCTGGAGGTGTGTAAAATAAACAATTTCTATATATTCTTCTTGTACAGTGCTATACTAAAAAAAACAACCTTTTTTTTTTAATAGCATTTTCTGTAGCTGTGCGATTCAGCGGTTACGTGCTGTGGGTGTGTTGTGGTCTGGCAAAAAACGCCATTTAGGGCCACAGAAAATATTTTGCAGTGTGAAATACACATGTGGAGGTGTGTAAAATAAACAATTTCTATGTATTGTACAGTGCTATACTAAAAAAAACAAAATTTTTTTTGAATAGCATTCTCTGCACTTCTATAGCTGTGCGATTCAGTGGTTAAATACTGTGGTTGTGTTGTGCTCTTCCAAAAAACGCCATTTAGGGCCACAGAAAATATTTTGCAGTGTGAAATACACATCTGGAGGTGTGTGAAATAAACAATTTCTATATATTTTCCTTGTACTGTGCTATACTAAAAAAAACAACCTTTTTTTTTTTGAATAGCATTTTCTGCAGTTCTGTAGCTGTGCATTTCAGCCATTACGTACTGTGGGTGTGTTGTGGTCTTCCAAAAAACGCCATTTAGGGCAAGATCCTAAATTTGGAAAATATGAGGGGAAGGTCAAAGGGACGTGGTGGCCCCGGTCGTGGTGCTGCTGGTGGAGCTCCTGTTGCAGGGAGAGGACGTGGTGGATCTGTGCCAGCTACACGCACAAGTGAAACACCTTCCTCAGGTGCGAGTAGGCGACCGAGCCTGCGGCGGTATTTTGTCGCGCCTAATGAGGCTGTACCAATGTTTAGGCCAGGACAAGTACAGGTGATAGTAGATTGGGTTGCTCACAGTGCCTCGGGTTCCTTCACATTGTCTCCCACCCACTCTTCTGATGAAAGATCAGAGTTGGCACCTGAAGCCCATGTCCATCAGTCTTTCACCTCACCCCCTTGCAAATCAGCCAAGCAGTCTGAGCCCCAAATCATGCAGCAGTCTCTTCTGCTTTTCGATGACTCTGTTAGCAGGGTTTCCCAGGGCCATCCACCTAGCCCTGCCCCAGAAGTGGAAGAGATTGAGTGCACCGATGCCCAACCACTTATGTTTCATGATGGGTACATGGGAGGACCATCGCAGCACGTCTCGGATGATGACGAAACACAGGTGCCAACTGCTGCTGCTTTCGCAATTGTGCAGACAGACATGGAGGGCAGGGGTGAAGACTGGGTGGAAGATGATGTGGAGGACGATGAGGTCTTCGACCCCACATGGAATCAACGTTATGCAGGTGACCAGTGTAGTTCGGAGGAAGAGGCGGTGGTCGCACAGAGCCACCAGCACAGCAGAAGAGGGAGCAGGGTGCAAAAACGGAGCAGTCGTCCCCTAGACAGTACATCTGCTACTGCCCAATGCAGCAAGGGACCGAGCACACCAAAGCCAGGTCCAAGGACTTCCCTAGCGTGGCAGTTCTTCACACAGTGTGTTGATGACAAGACACGAGTGGTTTGCACGCTGTGCAATCAGAGCCTGAAGCGAGGCATAAACGTTCTCAACCTGAGCACAAGCTGCATGACCAGGCATCTAAGTGCAAAGCACGAGCTGCAGTGGAGTAGACACCTCAAAAACCAAGAAAGGTCTCTGGCTCCTCCTGCTTCCTCTTCTGCTGCAGTCTCGGCCTCTTCATCCACCTCTGTAGTGACAGTGGCACCTGTCACCCCGCAAACAGAGGATCTGCCAGCAACACTACCACCTGGGTCACCAACCATCTCCACAATGTCCCATGGAAGCGTTCAGCTCTCTATCTCCCAAACATTGGAGCGGAAGAGGAAGTACCCCCCTAGCCACCCACGATCCCTGGCCCTGAATGCCAGCATTTCAAAATTCCTGGCCTTTGAAATGCTGTCATTCCGTCTGGTGGAGACGCAGAGTTTTAAAAGCCTGATGGCATTGGCTGTCCCGCAGTACGTCGTGCCCAGCTGCCACTACTTTTCCAGGCGAGCCATCCCTTCCCTGCACAACCAGGTGGGGGACAAAATCAGGTGTGCACTGCGCAACGCCATCTGTGGCAAGGTCCACCTAACTACGGATGCGTGGACCAGTAAGCACGGTCAGGGACGTTATATCTCCCTAACAGCACACTGGGTAAATGCAGTGGCGGCTGGGCCTGAGGCAGATAGCGGTTTGGCGCATGTCCTTCCACCACCGAGGATTGCAGGGCGCTTCAGTTTGCCTCCTGTTGCTTACTCCTCCTTCTCTGCTTCCTCATCCTCTACCGCCTCCTCATCCATTCAGCGTAACACCTTCACCACCAACTTCAGCACAGCCAGGGGTAAACGACAGCAGGCAGTTTTAAAACTTTCCTGTCTGGGGGAAAATCCCCACACCGCGCAGGAGTTGTGGAGGGACATGGAACAACAGACCGATGAGTGGTTGCTGTCAGTGAGCCTCAAGCCCGGCCTAGTGGTGTGCGATAATGGGCGAAATCTCGTAGCAGCTCTGGGTCTAGCCGGTTTGACGCACATCCCTTGCCTGGCGCATGTGCTGAACTTGGTGGTCCAGAGGTTCCTTAAAAATTACCCCAATATGCCAGAGCTGCTGCAGAAAGTGCGGGCTGTGTGTGCGCACTTTCGGCGTTCTCACCCTGCTGCTGCTCGCCTGTCAGCGCTGCAGCGTAACTTCGGCCTTCCCGCTCACCGCCTCATATGTGACGTGCCCACAAGGTGGAACTCCACCTTGCACATGCTGGCCAGACTGTGCGAGCAGCAGCAGGCAATAGTGGAGTTTCAGCTGCAGCAATCACGCGTGAGTCGCTCTGCGGAACAGCACCACTTCACCACCAATAACTGGGCCTCCATGCGAGACCTGTGTGCCTTGTTGCGCTGTTTCGAGTACTCCACCAACATGGCCAGTGCCAATGACGCCGTTCTCAGCGTTACTATCCCAGTTCTATGCCTCCTTGAAAAAACGCTTTGTGCGATGATGGAAGAGGATGTGGCACAGGAGGATGAGGAGGAGGAGGAGGAAGCGGGATCATTTCAAAGGCTTTCAGGGCAGTCTTTCACAAGTGGCTACGAGGGTGGGTTCCTGCACCAACAAACGCCAGGTACACAATTGTCCGGCAGAAAGGGCACAGTTCTGGAGGATGACGAGGTGGAGGAGGAGATGGAGGAGGAGGAGGAGGAGCCATGTTCACAGCAGGGTGGCACTCAGACCAGCTCGTGGCCATTACTGGTGCGTGGCTGGGGGGATACAGAGGACACAGACGATACACCTCCCACAGAGGACAGCTTTTCTTTGCCTCTGGGCAGCCTGGCACACATGAGCGATTACATGCTGCAGTGTTTCCGCAACGACAGCCGAGTTGCCCACATTTTAACTGGTGCTGATTACTGGGTGGCCACCCTGCTGGATCCCCGTTACAAGGACAACGTACCGTCCTTAATTCCCTCACTGGAGCGGGATCGTAAGATGCGCGAGTACAAGCGCACGCTGGTAGACGCGCTGCTGGTGGCATTCCCACCTGACAGCGGGCGTACGGTGGAAGCACAAGGCGAAGGCAGAGGAGGAGGAAGAGGTCGCCAACGCAGCCGGGGCACCGGCAGCACCTCAGAAGGCAGGGTTAGCATGGCCAAAATGTGGAAAAGCTTTGTCAGCACGCCACAACAACCAGCACCACCAGCTGAGATGGAACGTCTTAGCAGGAGGCAGCATTTCACCAACATGGTTGAGCAGTATGTGTCCACAGGCCTACACGTACTGGATGACGGGTCTGCCCCCTTTAACTTCTGGGTCTCCAAATTGGGCACATGGCCTAAGCTTGCCGTTTATGCCTTGGAGGTGCTGGCCTGCCCTGCAGCCAGTGTATTATCTGAACGTGTATTTAGCACGGCAGGGGGCGTTATCACAGACAAGCGCAGCCGCCTGTCCAGAGCCAATGTGGACAAGCTCACGTTCATTAAAATGAACCAGGCATGGATCCCACAGGACTTGTCCGTACCTTGTGCAGAATAGACATGTATACCGGTGTTGTGACAAAAACTGTCCGGCCATCGGATTGTGCCCGGCCCGTACTGCGCAGGCGCAGCGCTTGCGCAGTACAGAGGACAAGGAGATTCACAAAATCTCCGAAGATGAACGGCGCCTGCGCTGTGAGTGCAGGTTCAAGCCCCACCATCCAAGAGGACATACGGTAGCACATAGTAACAGGGCCCCTCACGGGCTCGCTTCGATCGCGGCCTTGCTTGGCTCGGCTTGAACCACGATGGTGTGGCCTTCACCTGAACTCAACACGCAGGCGCCGTTAGTCTTGGGAGATTTTTGAAATCCCCTTGTCCTACATACTCAGCAAGCGCAGTACAGGGCGGACACTATTCGACAGGGGACAGAATTCGACACATCACCGGCCTTACCCAGCCATTGTTGTATTTTTGAACCAGTGTTGGCTACCTCGTCCTCCTCCACCGCCGCTTCCACCTACACAGCCACATCCACCGCCACCTCAACCTCCTACTCCATATGGACCTCGTCCTGCTAGGCCAAGATTAAAAATTGTATTTTATTTTTTTGTAGCGCACAGATCCTTTCCCCCTTACCTGCCTTTATGTTGTTGGCTCTTCGCAGGAGGGAGAAAGGCACACCGCACTACCAGCCCGTATCATCCTATATAAAGAGGTTGAGCGGTGTACTTGACGGGCTGTGTCCACAGCCGGAGTCAAAACTCCTCCAGAGGATGATTCTCACCTCTACTGTAGGTAGAGGCAAGTCCTTTAATTGCCAGTAAAGTCAATGTCCACACCAGCTGAAACTCCAACTCTTATTCTCTCATGGCAAAATAAACTGTACTCAGATAGAAAAGGTTAGAGCAAAGAAACAGGACAGCTTAAGGTGTGGAGGAGGTCCAGGCACAAACGTAGCACATTCACTTCACTGCTTAGGTTTCTCAAACAGTTTTTGGCGCACGGTCTCTGCCACAGACATTGAGGTTGGTCTCTGCCACAGACCGGGTGTACAAGGCCCCTGCCACGGGCCTGGAGAACTTTGGTCTCAGCCACAGACCAGGGTGTATAAGGCCCCTGCCACGGGCCGGTTGAATAAGGCCTCTGATACAGTCAAGGTGACCTTGAGCTTCTCCTTCTACGAACCTAGCCCATATCAAGGGGAAGACATCTCTCCAGGGAGTCAACAGACCATTCCTTCACCGTGACTCCCGCATCGGTCCATCAGAATGATCCTACCTTCCCTGGAACAGGGTCCCCTACACGAGGCGGCTCTGGACTCCAGGCTTTACTCCCGCCCCTAGGCCTCCATACCCAGGGCAGCAAGAACTCCAGGATAGTACCTCACCCGGGCTAAAGGTGCCCGAGATGGAACAGGAACACATGCACCCAGGCCGAAGGCACCTGGGCGCGGACCCCACTGGACATCAGCCCCCAGGCCAAAGGTCTGCCCCTTTTATATGCTCTCCCGGCATGCACAGCAGGTTCACCGCCCCGCTGTACTACTGCCAAGAGGGGACACAAAAGGCGCCACCTGTAGGCCGCAGGGAACTGCACACCAATACTGTCCCCCGAGGACAAAATGGTCCATGAATCCTACAGAATTAGGGTATTTGAGCCTATTTACCACTCAAACACTTTCCTTAAATGTAGCACCCCGCTACATTTTTATTTCAAAGTATTTTATTTTCCCACTAGCTTATCCATTAAATTAAATAATTTATTCCATAAAGGGCGTATTCTGGGGCATTCCCACCATATGTGTGGCATCGTGCCGTTGAGTTTCTGAGGTTCTTAATGACTTCCTCTACCTCTTCTGCTGAAAAGGGGGCCTCCAGCATATTTTTTTATTTTTTAATTTTTTTTATGTTCTTTTAAGTTATTTCCTATCCACATTTGTTTGCAGAGCACTTGCCATGTTCTTAACAACATTTTGCTGCCATTTGCAGCCCTCTAGCCCTTTCCATTACTTTTTTAGAGCCTTTTTAGTCGTCAGAAGTCCGGGTCCCCATTGACTTCAATGGGGTCCGGGTCCGGGTCCGGGTTCGGGCTTAAGTTCGGTCCCGAATCCGAACTGTTTTCCGAAGTTCGGCCGAACCCGCCGGACCCGAATATCCAGCTACCCGCTCAACTCTAAATCAGGAGCTGTGCAACTGGTGCTACTCTGTGCATTACCACATCTGTTAAACTGGGCAAATCTGCCACATAGACAATTGACACGATTCGGCAAGTTTATGGCGTTCAAGGTGTTTTGAGTGGCACGCGCGCTTCAAGAGCAGAAAAACATCACTGGAAGACTACGAGAGATCAGGAAGACCTCCATCCCCGAAAATGTCAAAACCATTCAGCAACTTGTGTATGATGCTTGTCGGAGAACAACTGCGCCTGCAATTTAAAATTCCTCGAATGACTCATTACAGCATCGCTGTGAACTTCCTGAATAAATGTCAAACGTCTGTGGCAGATTTCACGCAGAATTTCATGTATGCTCTTTGTTCTAACATGCTCTCCATGATGAAACAGCAGATGTGATATCGCAGATGGTGACTTATGAAGGTCGGTGCTCCCTGTGGCTGTGTGTGCAGCCTTGGGCTGCCATCTGTTGGCGTGTTACAAAACTAGTCTCAAAACTTTTTGATATCACCTCGTATTGCGCTGTCAATTTACGCAGGGGTAGGACAAAAATATGAAAACACTACATGATTTGCAGGTGTGATGACATGTTTTGAGTTGAAAGCAGAAGTGATGTAACATTATTTTGCTTCCGCTGTGTGATGAGACACCTAGCTAACAGGTGGGAAGCCTCAGTTTTGTCATTCACTGCCTGCGCTGCTAGCAATATGGAGTCATCTCAGAGCTTACTGAGTTTTAAAGAGGGCAAATTGTTGGTGCCTGCTTAGCTGGTGCCTCTGTGACTGAAGTTGCCAATTTTTTTTGCAGTGTTGCGAGGTACAATATCAAAGGTTATGACGGTTTTCGGGAAACCGTCATCTGATAAGCATAAATGCGGTCGACATGGACAACTGGCTGAAAGAGACAAAAAAGGACATTGCACAAAATGATGGCCCAGATTTTTGCATGAAGAGTGGTATCAGATTCCATTATCCACCATTCAAGACTTATATTTGTCAATTCCCAGGGGAATTCCGGCTGTCTAATGCCCCAACACCATATTAGGTAACGATTTTGTCCTTTTATCATACTTGGTTCCATAATTTTGTCCAACCCCTGTATACTGTACATTCCCTGCGCTCAAGTAGCTTACAATCGAAGGCTAGCAATACATTATACAATTTTCTTGTACAATTTTCCTTTAGATTTACTAAAGCCATATAAATTTCAGGTCAATCCTAAACACTTTCAATTTGTATGCAATCAGGCAGACCCTTGCACTACATAGTTAAAGGTAAATCTGAAGGAAATTGAATAAGAAAATTGCATAATGTATGGCCAGCTTTACTCACATGCATACATACTAGGACCAATTTAGACAGGAGCCAATTAACTTCTCAGCATGTCTTTGGGGTGTGGGTAGTAACCGGAGTACCCTGGGGAAACTCACACAGGAAGAACACGCAAACTCCAGGCAAGTAGTGCCTGGGATTCAAACAGACAACCCTAGTGCTGCTAGGTGGAAGTGAAAACCACTTAGCCACTGACTGTGCTGCCCGCATTGTAAATAAACATGTAAATAAAAACACATAAACACATGTTGGTACATGATGTACTGTCTGTATTGTGAAAAGTAATCTCTAGACTGGGGACAAAAGGGACAAGTTGCTTTTTAGATGCTAGCATGTTGGTACATTATGTATTGTCTGTATTGTGAAAAGTAATCTCTAGACT
Organism: Rana muscosa; assembly: GCA_029206835.1. Taxonomy (NCBI): domain Eukaryota; kingdom Metazoa; phylum Chordata; class Amphibia; order Anura; family Ranidae; genus Rana; species Rana muscosa. The sequence goes on along the minus strand of CM055116.1, from coordinate 890,208,991 downwards.
GGGGAAAAAGGGCCAAATTGCTTTTTAGATGCTAATATTTATTACACCAATAACAATTTTGGGGGCGCATTGATTTTTATTTTTCATTTTATGTACCCAACGCCTAGAACAGAGCAAAATGTGGCCTTAGATACACATAACACATTACTCATTTTACTCTGACAGCTAAAAGATTATTTTAGAATTAAAAAAAAAAAACATAAGAAATATGTTTGCACTGAAAATGTATTTATTATTACATTTACTATTATTTATTATTAGTAATCCTTCTGAAACATTATTACTCCAATGACCAACTTTATGTAAATAAAATTGAGTACATCTTAGGTCCCTTTCACACGGGACGGATCCGTGAATATCTGCCCCGTGAACCTCCGTTTGCTCAGCGGGGATCGCTCCGTTGATTCCCGCTGAACCGGCGGATGACAGGGCGGTCCCCGCACACTGCGCAGGAACCGCCCTGTCAGATCTCCGCTCTCCCCTATGGGGGGGATCGGATGAACACGGACCGTCTGTCCGTGTTCATCCGATCCGCTCTGCAGATGGATAGAAAAATAGGATTTTCCTCTGTCTGCAGAATCAGAGGATTGCGGACCCAGATGAGATCGGGTGTCAGCGGATGTTCATCTGCCGACACCCGCGGTCTCATAGGGACCAATGTATGTCCCTTTTTCATCCGTAAACGGACGGATGAAAAAGCGGACATACGGTCCGCTGGTGTGAAAGGGGCCTAATGGGGAAAAAATAAAAATTGTCACAAGGATTGTATTAAGCACTCAAAAGGGAAAGTGTAATGCCGCGTACACACGATCAGAAACTCTGACAACAAATGTTCGATGTGAGCTTTTTGTCGGCAATTCCGACCGTGTATAGGCTCCATCGGACATTTTGCTGTCGGAATTTCCGACAACAAAAATTTGAGAGCTTGTTCTCAAATTTTCCGACAAGAAAAGTTCTTGTTGGAAATTCTGATCGTCTGTATGCAGATCTGACGCACAAAAAAAAAAAACACGCATGCTCAGAATCAAGCAGAAGAGCCGAACTGCCTATTGAACTTCATTGATCTCGGCTCGTCGTACGTCTTGTACGTCACCGCGTTCTTGACGTTCGGAATTTCCGACAAGATTTGTGTGACCGTGTGTATGCAACACAAGTTTGAGCCAACATTCCGTCGGAAAAAAAATCCACGGTTTTGTTATCGGAATTTCCGATCGTGTGTACGCGGCATAAGGCATATTAGGTATGTTGGCACGTGAGTGCTTTGGAGGTCAGGATTTTGTTTCCTGGGAAAGTGGAAAAGGTCACCTGTTGCTGCTGCTTTTACCAGTAAAACAGAATAGGAAATGTCCTTACTCCATACTGGGGTGTATTGGGAATTTAGGATTCAATATCAAAAAAGCAATAGTCAAAGTGTTTGTTTACTTACGGTAAATAGACTGTTCCATTTGCAAAGGAATTTTCCCCAGAGGTTAGTGAGCGTGGTGAAATTGAACTTTGCAAAGCATACTCAATCACGCGCCAGGAAAATGAAATAAAAGTTATTTTTGTTTGCACATGATTGGATGATGGAAGACAGCAGAGCTTCAATTCATTCACTAAGCTCTGGGGAAAATTCCCTTAAAAAATGAAATCCGTTTGCGAGAGAATTTTCCCCAGAGCTTAGAGAGATCGTGCAAGGCGGTGTACCATCACACCTTGGATCATTTGTTCATCCTCACCTTTTTGTGATAATGCAGTACTATTCCCAAACATCCCCTCGCTGGCATTCGATGGTGCGGTCTCTCGAGCATTTATTATTTCAGCATTTCCTGGAAGAAAAAAAAAATCTATATAAAATAGCCCAGTGATCTCTAACAATGTGTGTTTTTCAGTTATCTATACAGTTGGGATTATCTGTGTTCCAATGGCTCTTTCACCCTGGCTTGCAGTTTAGTTCCGCAATGTAAAATAGCTGTTCAGATATTAGAAATAAAAACGTAAAAAAAAAAAAAAAAAAAAAAAAAAAAGGCATCTGGAAGCGGTAGTAGAAGCTCCGTAACACCTGCCAGCCGCTGCTATACTGCCCCTCTGAAAAGCCACCCAAAGCAGATCACTTTCAGAGGGCTGTAAGCATTGCTGCCAATGTAAACATAATGGTACAGGTCACATAAGAAGAGGTGTTTATCTGATGGCAAAATCGGTCTCTTATTTTTATAAAACAATAAGAGAAAAACATTAAATTATAATTTTACTTTCCCTGTCAGCTCATCACTGTTACTACCTTTTATTTAACTTGCCTTTCCTTTTAGAATGTAAGCTCTTACGAGCAAAGTCCTCCTAACCCTCTTGTCCTGAAATATATTGTAATTGTACTGTATCCCTTTATTCTGTAAATGTAGTAGCACTATATCAATTCTGCATAGTAGCAATAAATAGAGAATTATGAATATAGCAATTCTTTTGTTTCAAATGCACTTGATAATTATGATTTACCCACATCATTTCTGGTGCTACTCACACGGAGGCAGGAAGACAACACTCGCCCAAGCCCAAAGTAGGACCAAACCATAACCAAGACTGTAAGCATCCAGCTACATCAGCTCTCTGTCCTGTAGAACTAGTCATAAGACAAACGCGCACAGGATAGACACCATTCAAATGCCTGATGAAAGGCCAGTCCAATGAGTTGCTAGATAAGTTCATAGGGCTCCTATGTAGCCTGTAAATGGGGGGGGGGGGGAGCAAGCTATGGAGGAGATGATATAACATTTTGGGAAAAAGATCTTCTCAGGAGTAGGGATGAGCTTCGTGTTCGAGTCGAACATACGTTCGACTCGAACATTGGCTGTTCGATCGTTCGACGAAGATCGAACGATTTGGGCCGTTCGCGCCAAATTCGAGTGACGCGAACGGCCCACAATGCACTACGCCATCGCAGTGTCATCCAGGCGCTGTGATTGGCCAAGCATGCACTGTGACCCCGCATGCTTGGCCAATCACAGCGCCGGCAGCGAGGAGAGCAATGATTGGCCACAGGCAGGATGCCTGTGGCCAATTATTGCTGAGGGTGTTTAGTACACGCCCCACACTATAAAAGGCCGCCAGCACGGCGGCCCAGTGTAGTGTGTTCCGGAGCAGGGATAGAGTAGCATAGGCAGGGACAGTGACTGTTATTTCTTTCTTGCTTAACCTGGATTCCTTTAGTTTAGGGAAAGAGAAGGATAGGTAGGGAGAGTGTCAGTGTGTTTTGTGCTTCTGCTATAGTGTGCTTAAAAAAAACATTTATTCTAGGGACAGAAAACTCTAGGTAGGGACAGTGTCAGTTTCTTTCACTCTGCAAGTCCTTGTTTCCAGGGACCTGTAAGGACAGTGAGTTAATTGTCCTTGTGCTATATTGTGCTTAAAAAAAACATTTATTCTAGGGACAGAAAACTCTAGGTAGGGACAGTGTCAGTTTCTTTCACTCTGCAAGTCCTTGTTTCCAGGGACCTGTAAGGACAGTGAGTTAATTGTCCTTGTGCTATATTGTGATTAAAAAAAACATTTATTCTAGGGACAGAAAACTCTAGGTAGGGACAGTGTCAGTTTCTTTCACTCTGCAAGTCCTTGTTTCCAGGGACCTGTAAGGACAGTGAGTTAATTTTCCTTGTGCTATATTGTGATTAAAAAAAACATTTTTTCTAGGGACAGAAAACTGTAGGTAGGGAGAGTGTTTTTTTTCTTTCACTCTGCAAGTCCTTGTTTCCAGGGACCTGTAAGGACAGTGAGTTAATTTTCCTTGTGCTATATTGTGATTAAAAAAAACATTTTTTCTAGGGACAGAAAACTGTAGGTAGGGAGAGTGTTTTTTTTCTTTCACTCTGCAAGTCCTTGTTTCCAGGGACCTGTAAGGACAGTGAGTTAATTGTCCTTGTGCTATATTGTGCTTAAAAAAAACATTTATTCTAGGGACAGAAAACTCTAGGTAGGGACAGTGTCAGTTTCTTTCACTCTGCAAGTCCTTGTTTCCAGGGACCTGTAAGGACAGTGAGTTAATTGTCCTTGTGCTATATTGTGATTAAAAAAAACATTTATTCTAGGGACAGAAAACTCTAGGTAGGGACAGTGTCAGTTTCTTTCACTCTGCAAGTCCTTGTTTCCAGGGACCTGTAAGGACAGTGAGTTAATTTTCCTTGTGCTATATTGTGATTAAAAAAAACATTTTTTCTAGGGACAGAAAACTGTAGGTAGGGAGAGTGTTTTTTTTCTTTCACTCTGCAAGTCCTTGTTTCCAGGGACCTGTAAGGACAGTGAGTTAATTTTACTTGTGCTATATTGTGCTTAAAAAAAACATTTTTTCTAGGGACAGAAAACTGTAGGTAGGGAGAGTGTTTTTTTTCTTTCACTCTGCAAGTCCTTGTTTCCAGGGACCTGTAAGGACAGTGAGTTAATTGTCCTTGTGCTATATTGTGCTTAAAAAAAACATTTATTCTAGGGACAGAAAACTCTAGGTAGGGACAGTGTCAGTTTCTTTCACTCTGCAAGTCCTTGTTTCCAGGGACCTGTAAGGACAGTGAGTTAATTTTCCTTGTGCTATATTGTGATTAAAAAAAACATTTTTCTAGGGACAGAAAACTGTAGGTAGGGAGAGTTTTTTTTCTTTCACTCTGCAAGTCCTTGTTTCCAGGGACCTGTAAGGACAGTGAGTTAATTTTACTTGTGCTATATTGTGCTTAAAAAAAACATTTTTTCTAGGGACAGAAAACTGTAGGTAGGGAGAGTGTTTTTTTTCTTTCACTCTGCAAGTCCTTGTTTCCAGGGACCTGTAAGGACAGTGAGTTAATTGTCCTTGTGCTATATTGTGCTTAAAAAAAACATTTATTCTAGGGACAGAAAACTCTAGGTAGGGACAGTGTCAGTTTCTTTCACTCTGCAAGTCCTTGTTTCCAGGGACCTGTAAGGACAGTGAGTTAATTGTCCTTGTGCTATATTGTGATTAAAAAAAAACATTTATTCTAGGGACAGAAAACTCTAGGTAGGGACAGTGTCAGTTTCTTTCACTCTGCAAGTCCTTGTTTCCAGGGACCTGTAAGGACAGTGAGTTAATTTTCCTTGTGCTATATTGTGATTAAAAAAAACATTTTTTCTAGGGACAGAAAACTGTAGGTAGGGAGAGTGTTTTTTTTCTTTCACTCTGCAAGTCCTTGTTTCCAGGGACCTGTAAGGACAGTGAGTTAATTTTACTTGTGCTATATTGTGCTTAAAAAAAACATTTTTTCTAGGGACAGAAAACTGTAGGTAGGGAGAGTGTTTTTTTTCTTTCACTCTGCAAGTCCTTGTTTCCAGGGACCTGTAAGGACAGTGAGTTAATTGTCCTTGTGCTATATTGTGCTTAAAAAAAACATTTATTCTAGGGACAGAAAACTCTAGGTAGGGACAGTGTCAGTTTCTTTCACTCTGCAAGTCCTTGTTTACAGGGACCTGTAAGGACAGTGAGTTAATTTTCCTTGTGCTATATTGTGATTAAAAAAAACATTTTTTCTAGGGACAGAAAACTGTAGGTAGGGAGAGTGTTTTTTTTCTTTCACTCTGCAAGTCCTTGTTTCCAGGGACCTGTAAGGACAGTGAGTTAATTTTACTTGTGCTATATTGTGCTTAAAAAAAACATTTTTTCTAGGGACAGAAAACTGTAGGTAGGGAGAGTGTTTTTTTTCTTTCACTCTGCAAGTCCTTGTTTCCAGGGACCTGTAAGGACAGTGAGTTAATTGTCCTTGTGCTATATTGTGCTTAAAAAAAACATTTATTCTAGGGACAGAAAACTCTAGGTAGGGACAGTGTCAGTTTCTTTCACTCTGCAAGTCCTTGTTTCCAGGGACCTGTAAGGACAGTGAGTTAATTTTCCTTGTGCTATATTGTGATTAAAAAAAACATTTTTTCTAGGGACAGAAAACTGTAGGTAGGGAGAGTGTTTTTTTTCTTTCACTCTGCAAGTCCTTGTTTCCAGGGACCTGTAAGGACAGTGAGTTAATTTTACTTGTGCTATATTGTGCTTAAAAAAAACATTTTTTCTAGGGACAGAAAACTGTAGGTAGGGAGAGTGTTTTTTTTCTTTCACTCTGCAAGTCCTTGTTTCCAGGGACCTGTAAGGACAGTGAGTTAATTTTACTTGTGCTATATTGTGCTTAAAAAAAACATTTTTTCTAGGGACAGAAAACTGTAGGTAGGGAGAGTGTTTTTTTTCTTTCACTCTGCAAGTCCTTGTTTCCAGGGACCTGTAAGGACAGTGAGTTAATTGTCCTTGTGCTATATTGTGCTTAAAAAAAACATTTATTCTAGGGACAGAAAACTCTAGGTAGGGACAGTGTCAGTTTCTTTCACTCTGCAAGTCCTTGTTTCCAGGGACCTGTAAGGACAGTGAGTTAATTTTCCTTGTGCTATATTGTGATTAAAAAAAACATTTTTTCTAGGGACAGAAAACTGTAGGTAGGGAGAGTGTTTTTTTTCTTTCACTCTGCAAGTCCTTGTTTCCAGGGACCTGTAAGGACAGTGAGTTAATTTTCCTTGTGCTATATTGTGATTAAAAAAAACATTTTTTCTAGGGACAGAAAACTGTAGGTAGGGAGAGTGTTTTTTTTCTTTCACTCTGCAAGTCCTTGTTTCCAGGGACCTGTAAGGACAGTGAGTTAATTTTACTTGTGCTATATTGTGCTTAAAAAAAACATTTTTTCTAGGGACAGAAAACTGTAGGTAGGGAGAGTGTTTTTTTTCTTTCACTCTGCAAGTCCTTGTTTCCAGGGACCTGTAAGGACAGTGAGTTAATTTTACTTGTGCTATATTGTGCTTAAAAAAAACATTTTTTCTAGGGACAGAAAACTGTAGGTAGGGAGAGTGTTTTTTTTCTTTCACTCTGCAAGTCCTTGTTTCCAGGGACCTGTAAGGACAGTGAGTTAATTGTCCTTGTGCTATATTGTGATTAAAAAAAAACATTTATTCTAGGGACAGAAAACTCTAGGTAGGGACAGTGTCAGTTTCTTTCACTCTGCAAGTCCTTGTTTCCAGGGACCTGTAAGGACAGTGAGTTAATTTTCCTTGTGCTATATTGTGATTAAAAAAAACATTTTTTCTAGGGACAGAAAACTGTAGGTAGGGAGAGTGTTTTTTTTCTTTCACTCTGCAAGTCCTTGTTTCCAGGGACCTGTAAGGACAGTGAGTTAATTGTCCTTGTGCTATATTGTGCTTAAAAAAAACATTTATTCTAGGGACAGAAAACTCTAGGTAGGGACAGTGTCAGTTTCTTTCACTCTGCAAGTCCTTGTTTCCAGGGACCTGTAATGACAGTGAGTTAATTTTCCTTGTGCTATATTGTGATTAAAAAAAACATTTTTTCTAGGGACAGAAAACTGTAGGTAGGGAGAGTGTTTTTTTTCTTTCACTCTGCAAGTCCTTGTTTCCAGGGACCTGTAAGGACAGTGAGTTAATTGTCCTTGTGCTATATTGTGCTTAAAAAAAACATTTATTCTAGGGACAGAAAACTCTAGGTAGGGACAGTGTCAGTTTCTTTCACTCTGCAAGTCCTTGTTTCCAGGGACCTGTAAGGACAGTGAGTTAATTTTCCTTGTGCTATATTGTGATTAAAAAAAACATTTTTTCTAGGGACAGAAAACTGTAGGTAGGGAGAGTGTTTTTTTTTTTTCACTCTGCAAGTCCTTGTTTCCAGGGACCTGTAAGGACAGTGAGTTAATTGTCCTTGTGCTATATTGTGCTTAAAAAAAACATTTATTCTAGGGACAGAAAACTCTAGGTAGGGACAGTGTCAGTTTCTTTCACTCTGCAAGTCCTTGTTTCCAGGGACCTGGAGAGACATTGAGTGAATTGTCCTTGTGCTATATTGTGATTAAAAAAAACATTTATTCTAGGGACAGAAAACTCTAGGTAGGGACAGTGTCAGTTTCTTTCACTGTGAAAGTCCTTGTTTCAAGGGACAGAGAAGGACACCTCAAGGTAGCCCTTATTGCTTTTTTCCCATCTCCCTGCAGGCCATCTATTAGAATGTCTGGAAGGCAAACAAGGAGAGGCAGACATTCAGGAGGCAATAAAAGAGGGCAAGCAGGCTCTGTGTCTGGGGGCAACAGTGCTGGTCGTGGACGCGGTGCATTGTCATCAGCACATGGCCATGGGACACGCTTGTCCTTCTTTTCGGCAGCTGGACATGTTGAGCCACATCATGCCGAAGACTTGGTAGAGTGGATGACCAAGCCCTCCTCCTCCTCCTCATCCTCTCTCACCCAGGCTCAGGGTACTGGAAAAGCAGCTGCCAAAGCGTCGTCTTCCCTGGTATCAATGTCAGACAAATCATCAGTCACTCCTTCCCTAGACCCACCATGTCCTCCTCCTGAGGAGTCCCCCGAACTGTTTCAGCACAGTGTTGGGTACATGCTCCAGGAGGATGCCCAGCGTTTCGAAGGGTCTGATGATGAAACCCAGCTAGAGGAAGGCAGTAGCGTGAGAGCAGACAGAGGGGATGCTCAAGAAGGACACCAATCTGGCAGTCATGTTCCAGCAGCTGCAGCATACTGCCAGATTGGCTCCAGTGATGAGGAGGGAGGGGATGATGAGGTCAATGACTCCACGTGGGTGCCTAATAGGAGAGAGGAGGAGGAGGAGGATGAGGAGGAGGCACATCTCCAACGAGGCAGGATGCCCTTTGGTGGCCAGCGTAAGGGCAGTACACCGACGGAATCACACCGCAGAGCTCCGCCTGTGCAGGGCGCTGCCTCTGCCCGTCATTCAAAAAGTTCTTTGGTGTGGGCCTTTTTTGAGGCTAGTGCATCAGATCGCACAGCTGCTGTTTGCAACATATGTCTCAAGCGTATATCGCGTGGCCAAAACATCAGCCGCTTGGGTACCACATGCCTGACCAGACATATGTTGACCTGCCATGCAGCTCGTTGGCAAGCCTACCTCAAAGACCCACACCAAAGAACAAAGCGGACCTCTCCTTGCACCGCATCAGCTGGGATCTCCAACCCCACTATAACTTCAGTCCTCTCTGAAACATGCACTGAGAGGAATGAAGGTGTAGAATTAGGTGTGTCACAGCCAAGTACTTGCGCCCACTCTGCTAGCAGTACACCGACGTCCGATTCTAGCAGGCAAATTTCCCTGCCCCAGCTGCTGGACCGTCGAAAGAAGTTCACTCCCAGCCATCCACATGCCCAGCGGTTGAATGCTAGCTTGGCTAAATTGCTAGCGCTTCAACTGCTGCCTTTTCAGTTGGTAGACTCGGCCCCCTTCCGTGAGTTTGTGCAATGTGCGGTTCCTCAGTGGCAGGTTCCCAAACGCCACTTTTTCTCACGGAAGGCTATTCCGGCTCTCTACCGGCATGTGGAAGGCAATGTCTTGGCCTCGCTGGACAGGGCGGTCAGCGGTAAGGTGCATATTACCGCTGACTCATGGTCCAGCAGGCATGGACAGGGACGTTACCTTTCTTTCACGGCCCATTGGGTCACTCTTTTGGCAGCTGGGAAGGATTCAGGACAAGGTGCAGTAGTGTTGGAGGTTGTCCCACCGCCACGCCTCCAAAATGCTACTACTGGTTGTGACACACCTCTCTCCTCCACCCCCTCCTCTTCTTCTTCCTCCATGGCCTCTTCCTGTGGTTTGTCCTATGAACCAGCGGTGCTCCGTAGCCGTTCACGGGGCTACGCAAGTACGCAGGCAAAAAGATGCCATGCCGTGCTTGCGCTGGTGTGTTTGGGGGACAGAAGCCACACTGGGGCAGAGGTCCTGTCTGCTCTGCAGGGCCAGGCCGAGAGGTGGTTGACGCCACGCCAGCTTAAGCCAGGAATGGTGGTTTGCGACAATGGCACCAACCTCCTCTCCGCCCTCCGACAGGGACAACTGACCCATGTGCCCTGTGTGGCTCACGTCCTTAACCTGGTGGTGCAGCGCTTCTTGGGCAGGTACCCGGGCTTACAGGATGTCCTGAGGCAGGCCAGGAAAGTCTGTGTGCATTTCCGCAGATCTTATAATGCCAGTGCTCGCCTGGCTGAGCTGCAAAAGGAGTTGAACCTGCCCAAGAACCGCCTTATATGTGACATGCCCACCAGGTGGAACTCAACGTTGGCCATGCTGCAGCGGCTGCACACGCAGCAGAGGGCCATCAATGAGTACCTGTGCGACTACGGCACCAGGACAGGGTCAGGGGAGCTTGGTTTTTTTTCTCCACGCCAGTGGGGCATGATCAGGGATGCATGCACTGTCCTGGCACCATTTGAGGAGGCCACGAGGATGGTGAGCAGTGACAGTGCATGCATCAGTGACACTGTACCTCTTGTCCACCTGTTGGAGCACACGCTGCGTGGAATAATGGACAGGGCACTTGAGGCAGAACAGAGGCAGGAAGAGGAGGACTTCCTTGCCTCTCAAGGCCCCCTTTACCCAGACAGTGTTCCTTCTGTCCCACCCATCGCACAGGAAGAGGAGGAGGAGGAGGAGGAGGAGGAGGAGGATTGTGTCAGCATGGAGGTGGAGGCTGGCACTCAGCATCATCAGCAGCAGTCTTTTAGGGATGATTTACAGTCCCAAGAAACCAGTGGACTTGTACGTGGCTGGGAGGAGGTGGCTGCGGATCATGTCGTCCTTAGTGACCCAGAGGACTCCGGAGCGAATGCCTCAGCAAACCTACGCTGCATGGCCTCCCTGATCCTGCAAAGTCTGCGGAAGGATCCTCGTATTCTTCGGATCAAGGAGAGGGACCATTACTGGCTGGCCACTCTCCTTGATCCACGGTACAAGGGTAAGGTTGCGGACCTTATGTTACCGTCGCAGAGGGAGCAGAGGATGAGACAACTCCGGGAGGCCTTGCAGAAAGGTCTGTGCAACGCGTTCCCAGAGACTGGGAGGTTGCAAACTCCTGGTCCTGGACAACGAGTTGCTGAGGCTTCGGCCAGTCAAAGAAGGAGCGGTGGGGAAGGTGGCCGTCTGACCGATGCGTTCAGACAATTCTTTAGTCCGCAGCCCCAAAGTATGATCGGTTCCAGCAACCATCGCCAGCGTCTGATAAACATGGTGCAGGAATATCTAGGGGCAAGGTCAGACTTGGACACCTTCCCCACCGAAAATCCTCTGGCTTACTGGGTCTTGAGGATGGATCACTGGCCAGAGCTTGCACAGTATGCAATTGAGCTACTGGCCTGTCCTGCATCCAGCGTTCTTTCGGAACGCACATTCAGTGCTGCTGGAGGATTTGTCACGGATCACAGGGTGCGCCTGTCCACCGACTCGGTTGATCGACTGACTTTCATCAAGATGAACCAGTCTTGGATCACCACCAGCTACCACACACCTGATGCTGATATAACAGACTAATTGATTTTAAAATGTCACATCCCTTCAAGACTGATGCTGATGCTGAGTGCCTGTGCTGTTATGTTGACTGGCTATCCTCCTCCTCCGAGTCCTCAATGATACGATTGATGATGATAGCTTGGAAGATCATTTTTGTTTATGGGTGCCGCCACCAGTGCCTAACGCCCAATTTTTCAGCCCCTGTTTAACAGGGGCGTGTAATTACAATTTTTGAAGCAATACTTTGCAACAGGGCTCATTGCTGTGCTCCAAGTACAGTATCTGTGAGGAGTTGCAGTGTTGTGCCACCAGTGCCTAAGGCCCAATTTTTCAGCCCCTGTTTAACAGGGGCGTGTCATTACAATTTTTGAAGCAATACTTTGCAACAGGGCTCATTGCTGTGCTCCAAGTACAGTATCTGTGAAGGGTTGCAGTGTTGTGCCACCAGTGCCTAAGGCCCAATTTTTCAGCCCCTGTTCAACAGGGGCATGTAATTACAATTCTTGATCTAATAATTCACAGCAGGGCCCATTGCTGCACCCACCAAGAGTAACTGTCAGGGCTTACAGTGTTGTGGCACCAGCACCACCATCAAAGGCCCAATTTTTACTACCACTGTTCAACAATTATATGTAATTAAAATTCCTGATATAATAGTTGACAGCAGGGCGTTCCAGCACCAACCAAGAGTAACTGTGAGTGCTTACAGTGTTGTGCCAACACCAACAACTAAGGGGCCTATTTCTGCAGAGTATATACGGCAGGTCCCTACTTTCAAACATCCAACTTACAAACGACTCCTACTTGCAAACGCAAGAAGACAACAGGAAGTGAGAGGAAATCTACCACTAGGAAGGAAAATTCTCTCCTGTAAGAATAAATATGGGAGAAAGGTGTCTCCTCTGTACTGATGCTTTATCAGCAATCCTTGTTTCAAGAAAAACACCACATTTCAAAAACAGTTGTCATTAGGACGGAAAGTGAGGTGAAATGTTCTGAACAGGGGCACAGACAGCAAAACAAATGTTACAGGGGTGATAACCCTTACCTATGTTTTCCAAAAAGTTTAAAAATAGATTTTTGGTCTGGAGCTACACTTCAACAATGTACCTGTTCAAAATTACAAACAGATTCTACATAAGAACAAACCTACAGTCCCTGTCTTGTATGCACCGCCTGTATACGGCTGTTCAGAGTATATAGGGCCTTTTTTATTTTATGTGCGGGGTTCCCCTTAATATCCATACAAGACCCAAAGGGGCTGGTAATGGGCTGGGGTAGGGGGGGGGGGTCATGGGGTAGCTATGCCATTTTTCTTAAAGATTTTCATCCATATTACCGGGACCAGACATTACATTAAAGCCGCAAGCAGTTTTAAATGGCTTTTTTTTCCTTTAGAAGTGTCATTTTGTGCAGGGACAGTTCTAAACACGGGAAACACGTGGCACTTCACAGGCATACTTTAGACACCCCCCAGGTACGATATTTAAAGGAATATTTGACTTTTTTTTTTTCACTTTATGCATCATTAAAATGACTGCTCCCGGAAAACGACCGTTTTTAAAACTTATTTTTGCATTGATACATGTCCCCTGGTGCAGAACCCGGGTTCCCAAACCCTTTTTAGGACAATAACATGCATAATAGTTGTTATAATTAGCACTTTAGAATTCGAACGTTCGCATCCATTGTATTTAATAGGGTTCTAATGTTCGTTCGAACTTTCGGTCCGTTCGCGGGTTCTGGTGCGAACCGAACCCGGGGGTGTTCGGCTCATCACTACTCAGGAGTAAGAAGTCAACTCTGTGAAGCGAAGCATAAAGAAAATAGAAAAGCGCCTCTAAGTGTAATATTTAAAATATAGCAAGGTTTGGCAAATGACAAATGAACACTCACATTAACCACTTAAGCCCCGGACCATTTTGTAGCTAAAGGACCAGAGGTGTTTTCAGAATTTGGCACTGCGCTGCTTTAACTGGAAATTGTGCGGACATGCAATGTTGTACCCAAACAAAATTTGTGTCCTTTTCTTCCCACAAATAGAGCTTTCTGTTAATGGTATTTGATTGCCTCTGCGTTTTTTATTTTTTGCGATATAAACGGAAAAAGACTGAAAATTTTGAAAAAAAAAATTACTTTCTACTTTTTGTTATAAGAAAAATCGAATAAACTCAATTTTAGTCATACATTTAGGCCAAAATGTATTCAGCCACATGTCTTTAGTAAAAAAAATGTCAATAAGCGTATATTTATTGGTTTGTGCAAAAGTTATAGCGTCTACAAACTAGGGTACATTCTCTGGAATTTACACAGCTTTTAATTTATGACTGCCTATCTCATTTCTTGAGGTGCAAAACCCCCCCAAATGACCCCATTTTGGAAAGTAGACATCCCAAGGAAATTGCTGAGAGGCATGTTGAGCCCATTGAATATTTTTTTTTTTGTCTCAAGTGATTGAATAATGACAAAAAAAAAAAAATTACAAAAAGTTGTCACTAAATGATATATTGCTCACACATGCCATGGTTATATGTGGAATTGCACCCCAAAATACATTTTGCTGCTTCTCCTGAGTACGGGGATACCACATGTGTGGGACTTTTTGGGAGCCTAGCCGCGTACGGGCCCCCGAAAACCAAGAACCGCCTTCAGGATTTCTAAGGGCGCAAATTTTTGATTTCACTCCTCACTACCTATCACAGTTTCGAAGGCCATAAAATGCCAAAATAGCACAAACCCCCCCCAAATGACCCCATTTTGAAAATTAGACACCCCAAGCTATTTGCTGAGAGGCATGGTGAGTATTTTACAGCTCTCATTTGTTTTTGAAAATGAAGAAAGAAAATATATATATATTTTTTTTTTTTTCAATTTTCAAAACTTTGTGACAAAAGCGAGATCTGCAAAATACTCACAATACCTCTCAGCAAATAGCTTGGGGTGTCTACTTTCCAAAATTGGGTCATTTGGGGGGGTTTTGTGCCATCTGGGCATTCCATGGCCTCCGAAACTGTGATAGGCAGTGAGGAGAGAAATCAAAAATTTACACCCTTAGAAAGCCTGAAGGCGGTGATTGGTTTTTGGGGTCCCGTACGCGGCTAGGCTCCCAAAAAGTCTCACACATGTGGTATCCCCGTACTCAGGAGAAGCAACAGAATGTATTTTGGGGTGTAATTCCACATATGCCCATGGCATGTTTGAGCAATATATCATTTAGTGACAACTTTGTGCAAAAAAAATAAAATAAATTGTCTTTTTTCCGCAACTTGTGTCAACATATAAAATATTCAATGGACTCGACATGCCTCTCAGTATATAGCTTGGGGTGTCTACTTTCCAAAATGGGGTGATTTGGGGGGGTTTTGAACTGTCCTGGCATTTTATACACAACATTAGGAAGCTTACATCCACTCTAACCACTTGAAGACAAAGCCCTTTCTGACACTTTTTGTTTACATGAAAACATTTTTTTTTTTGCAAGAAAATTATGTTGAACCCCCAAACATTATATATTTTTTTAAAGCAAAGGCCCTACAGATTAAAATGGTGGGTGTTGCATTTTTTTTTTCCACACAGTATTTGCGCAGCGATTTTTCAAACGCATTTTCTGGGGAAAAAAAAATACACTTTTTTTCATTTTAATGCACTAAAACACACTATATTGCCCAAATGTTTGATGAAATAAAAAAGATGATCTTAGGCCAAGTACATAGATACAAAACACGACATGCTTTAAAATTTCGCACAAACGTGCATTGGCGACAAACTACATACATTTTTAAAAGCCTTTAAAGGTTACCACGTTAGATTTACAGAGGAGGTCTACTGCTAAAATGACTGCCCTCGATCTGACCTTCGCGGTGATACCTCACATGCATGGTGCAATTACTGTTTACATATGACGCCAGACCGACGCTTGCGTTCGCCATTGTGCAAGAGCAGGGCAGGACAGGGGTGCTTTTTTTTTTTTATTATTAATTTTGCTTTTTTATTTTATTTTTAAACTGTTCCTTCCATATTTTTATTTTTTTTAATCATTTTTATTGTTATCTCAGGAAATGTAAATATCCCCTATGATAGCAATAGGTAGTGACAGGTACTCTTTTTTTGAAAAAACTGGGGTCTATTAGACCCTAGATCTTTCCTCTGCCCTCAAAGCATCTGACCACACCAAGATCGGTGTGATAAAATGCTTTCCCAATTTCCCAATGGCGCTTTTTATATCCGGGGGGGGACATTCCCTCCCACTGCTTGTAAAAGCAGTCCAGAGGCTAATTAGCCACTAGGATTTCTTTTACATGAAAGCCGGCCGCTGGCTGAAAAGAATGATACCAAGATGATACCTAAACCCGCAGGCATCAATCGGGTATAACCATTCAAAGTCCAGCAACATACCAGTACGTTGCTGGTCCTTGTTGGACATGTATTGTAATCTTTTTTTTCATGCAGCCTGTTGGCTGAACGAAAAAAGAGATTGATCGGTGGGTATGCCCACCATTATAATACCTCCCTTCATTCACCCACTTCTAATGATGGGCATACATGCACCATTTATATATGCCGAAGCATGGGCGCATCCTCCCGCAAAAGTTATGCCGCACACACATGGTCGGACTTTTCCACGGGCAAGCCTCCGTCGGAATTTCAACCGTATGTACGCGGCATTAGGAGCAAAATCGCTCCTCCGTCCCTGCTGCCCCAATGCTTTGGCATATATGCTTTTTTTTAACTGTGGTGGGGAAATCACCTCCTACAGCACTGGAGTCGCAGGGATCAGGCCTGTCTCTGCGAACGCTGCAGTTATGTGTGTTGTGTTTTGTAAGGGACAGTGATCGATCGATACTGCACTTGGGTGGCCTGGGCTGGACGGAGGGGCAAAACGCAGGTGCTAGCAGGTATCTGGGCTGATCCCGCTAACATTGCGTTTTTGGGAACCCTAAATTGCTGGGGACGCTAGTATAGATCTGATCAGATCAGATATTGATCCGTTCAGATACTATACCACTAAGGGAGGTGTATGCTTCATGCGTGGGTGTTAGCGTTACTGGCACTAACCTGACGCTGCCTGGGGCGACGCAGACCCTCTCTGACGCTAAAACCTAATTGATATCACCCGCCGGGCGATCAGGGGGTTAAACCTTTATTGGGTTATATACGGCCCTGACACTATAAAAAGCAAACTAACTAACCAGCGTCACCCGTAACACTTATATGGTGATCACTGGTGAAAGGGTTAACTAGGGGCAATCAGGGGGTTAAACCTTTATTAGGTAATATATGGGGGTACCCGACGCTATAAAAACCTGCGGCGAACTAAAAAAAAAAATAACTGTCTACCTATCGGCATCACCGACACCAAGACAGCGATCAGAAAAACGATCGCTTAGTGACACTGGCAAAATGGGGTGAAAGGGTTACCTGGGGGGCGATCAAGGGGTTAAACCTTTATTAGGTAATATATGGGGGTACCCGACACTATAAAAACCTGCGGCGAACCTGAAAAAAATAACTGGCTACCTATCGGCATCACCGACACTAAAACAGCGATCAAAAAAACGATCGCTTAGTGACGGCGGTGCTAGGGGGTGAAAGGGTTACCTGGGGGGCGATCAAGGGGTTAAACCTTTATTAGGGGGGGTTAGGGGGCTACACTGGACCTAAAACTAACTGCCCTGACACTTTTACAGTCACAAATGTCACGGATTGCAGTGATCAGTAAATAAATGGTCACTGCAATCAGTGACACTGTGACTGGGGGCTGGGGGGTGATCTGGGGGTGTCTGGGGGGGCGATTTATGTACCTATGTGTGCTGGTGTTAGTGTAGTGTTTGTGCACTAACCTCTGTGTCTTCTCTCATGCGGCGCTCGGTATATGTGAGCGCCGCATGAGGGATGACATCACTTCCTCCTGCCTGTGTAAACATTACACAGGCAGAGGAAGCATTTGATTCGCCGGGAGCGATCGCGAGGGGGTGGCCAGAATCGAATGGCGGCCCCCTCATCACGGAGTGATCCCGGCCGCTCACTGTACCGGAGGGGGGTCCGATTGGACCCCCTACCCATACGAAGGCAGGCACGTACAGGTACGTGATTGTGCCTGTCCGTGCCATTCTGCCGACGTATATTTACAGTGGGCGGTCGTTAAGTGGTTAAGGAAGTAAAAGTAAGGCTCGCCTCTGGTAGTAGACTCCCGATGGAGATAATACTCTGGACCAGGGACATGCAGTCAGGGAAGGCAGGTGTGGCCATGAACATTAACAAAAATAAAAAAAAAATCAAGCTCGTTGTAACTCGGCAACCTGAGGTCACAGAGACCCAAATTTGAGTGGTAGGTAGCCTAAAATGTAGGGCTCCTACGACCTATGGTTCGGGAGATACAGGGTTCTAGACATGTGCAATTTGTTTAGTTCCGAATTTGTTTAACGAATTTTGACATTTTTTAAATTTCCGAATTCCGAAATGACTAATTTCCAAAATGACTAATTTCGGAAATGTGAAAAGTCGAAATTTTGGAAATGAGAAAATTTGAATTCGAAAATTCGAAAATTTTCGAATTTGCGAATTTTTTCATTTTAATTTTTTAATTTCTGAATGTTCTAATTTCCGAATTCCGAATTTTTGAATTTCCGAATGTTCGAATTTCCGAAAAAAGCTAAAAAACAAATGAAACGAAAAACAAACACATTTTTCGGCAGTGCACATGTCTACAGGGCTCCTTGCGCAGCCTGTCAGAAGCTACATACAGAGCTGCCAGTTTAAATACAAGCTGGCACACTCTGTTTGCAGCAGACTGAGAGGTGTAGCTCACAGAGCCCTTCCTCACTTCTTCTTGTCAAAAGCAAAGAGCTCAATGGACAGCTTGGAGTCTTGGACCAATGATAAAGTACCATTAGCCCCATCTGTTTAATAAAAATGCTGCAGTGGAGGCACGCCTCTTACTGCAGTGTCATAGAAGTGGCATGTGTCTAAAAGAAAAATGCTCCCTTCCAGCCCGGCCCTCTTAACTACAAGGAAATACATGGATTTATGGGTATAAGATTTACCCACAAGCCTATGTTTTTCTCCCACCGTTAAGAGGGAGAATGAGAATCTGCCGCTGTTGGAAAGGTATTGTTTTATTCAAGCTAAATCATAAATTTATATGCTATATGTTATAACATAATCATTTATTATTTATCTATTTACTGTGAAATTACTGGTTTGAGTTATAACTTCAAACTTAATTTCTCCGTTAAGCCACCTGCTTGAGTTCAGTTTTTGAAAATATAGTAAATTACCTTAAAAACAATATATAATAATTATTTGTATATTACTTATGGTAATTAAACCCTGGTCACCCAGGCCAATTCTGAAACTTCTCTCCTACATGTAGGTAATCATTTCTTTGCTAAAAAAAAATGACTCAGAACTCCAAACATTATATATATTGTTTTAGCAGACACCCTAGGGAATAAAATGGTGGTCGTTGCAACTTTTTATGTTACACGGTATTTGCGCAGAAATTTTTCAAACGCGTTTGAAAAAAAAAACAAAAAAACTTTCATGAATATAAAAAAACAAAAACAAACCACCATTAAAGATAACCCGATTTTTTATACAACGTGAAAGATGAGGTTACGCCAAGTAAATAGATACCCTAACATTCGTGGAATGGCGCCACACTTCAGTACTTAAGCCAGAGTTTCACCCAAAAATTGAACTTCTGCTTATTCGGTCTCCCCCCCGGTAATCACATTTGGCACCTTTCAGGGGAAGGGGGAAGCAGATACCTGTCTAATACAGGTATTTGCTCCCACTTCCGGCGATAGATCGCTGCAGAATAGGGATGAGCTTCGTGTTCGAGTCGAACATACGTTCGACTCGAACATCGGCTGTTCGATCGTTCGACGAAGATCGAACGATTTGGGCCGTTCGCGCCAAATTCGAGTGACGCGAACGGCCCACAATGCACTACGCCATAGCAGTGTCATCCAGGCGCTGTGATTGGCCAAGCATGCACTGTGACCCCGCATGCTTGGCCAATCACAGCGCCGGCAGCGAGGAGAGCAATGATTGGCCACAGGCAGGATGCCTGTGGCCAATTATTGCTGAGGGTGTTTAGTACACGCCCCACACTATAAAAGGCCGCCAGCACGGTGGCCTAGTGTAGTGTGTTCCGGAGCAGGGAAAGAGAAACATAGGCAGGGACAGGGACATTTATTTTTTTCTTGCTTAACCTGGATTCCTTTAGTTTAGGGAAAGAGAAGGATAGGTAGGGAGAGTGTCAGTGTCTTTTACTGTGCGAATCCTTGTTTCTAGGGACAGGGAAGGACAGTGAGGGAATTCTCCTTGTGCTATAGTGTGCTTTAAAAAAACATTTTTTTCTAGGGACAGAAAACTATAGGAAGGAAGAGTGTCAGTTTCTTTCACTGTGATAAACCTTGTTTCTAGGGACAAAGAAGGAAAGTGAGTGAAATTCTCCTTGTGCTATAGTGTGCTTTAAAAAACAATTTTTTCTAGGGACAGAAAACTATAGGTAGGGAGAGTGTCAGTGTGTTTTACTGTGCGAATCCTTGTTTCTAGGGACAGGGAAGGACAGTGAGGGAATTCTCCTTGTGCTATAGTGTGCTTTAAAAAAACATTTTTTTCTAGGGACAGAAAACTATAGGAAGGAAGAGTGTCAGTTTCTTTCACTGTGATAAACCTTGTTTCTAGGGACAAAGAAGGAAAGTGAGTGAAATTCTCCTTGTGCTATAGTGTGCTTTAAAAAAACATTTTTTCTAGGGACAGAAAACTATAGGTAGGGAGAGTGTCAGTGTCTTTTACTGTGCGAATCCTTGTTTCTAGGGACAGGGAAGGACAGTGAGGGAATTCTCCTTGTGCTATAGTGTGCTAAAGCATTCCTCATCAACCATCTTTGAAATCCTTGTTTTTTTGCACAGTCAGGGAAATTGTCGTTGTGCTATTCTGTGCAAAAGCAATCATCCTCAACCATATTTAGAAATCCTTAAGTAAAGGGACAGAGAAGGACACCTGAAGGTAGCCCTTATTGCTTTTTTCCCATCTCCCTGCAGGCCATCTATTAGAATGTCTGGAAGGCAAACAAGGAGAGGCAGACAGTCAGGAGGCAATAAAAGAGGGCAAGCAGGCTCTGTGTCTGGGGGCAACAGTGCTGGTCGTGGACGCGGTGCATTGTCATCAGCACATGGCCATGGGACACGCTTGTCCTTCTTTTCGGCAGCTGGACATGTTGAGCCACATCATGCCGAAGACTTGGTAGAGTGGATGACCAAGCCCTCCTCCTCCTCCTCATCCTCTCTCACCCAGGCTCAGGGTACTGGAAAAGCAGCTGCCAAAGCGTCCTCTTCCCTGGTATCAATGTCAGACTCATCATCAGTCACTCCTTCCCTAGACCCACCATGTCCTCCTCCTGAGGAGTCCCCCGAACTGTTTGAGCACAGTGTTGGGTACATGCTCCAGGAGGATGCCCAGCGTTTCGAAGGGTCTGATGATGAAACCCAGCTAGAGGAAGGCAGTAGCGTGAGAGCAGACAGAGGGGATGCTCAAGAAGGACACCAATCTGGCAGTCATGTTCCAGCAGCTGCAGCATACTGCCAGATTGGCTCCAGTGATGAGGAGGGAGGGGATGATGAGGTCACTGACTCCACGTGGGTGCCTAATAGGAGAGAGGAGGAGGAGGAGGATGAGGAGGAGGCACATCAACGAGGCAGGATGCCCTTTGGTGGCCAGCGTAAGGGCAGTACACCGACGGAATCACACCGCAGAGCTCCGCCTGTGCAGGGAGCTGCCTCTGCCCGTCATTCAAAAAGTTCTTTGGTGTGGGCCTTTTTTGAGGCTAGTGCATCAGATCGCACAGCTGCTGTTTGCAACATATGTCTCAAGCGTATATCGCGTGGCCAAAACATCAGCCGCTTGGGTACCACATGCCTGACCAGACATATGTTGACCTGCCATGCAGCTCGTTGGCAAGCCTACCTCAAAGACCCACACCAAAGAACAAAGCGGACCTCTCCTTGCACCGCATCAGCTGGGATCTCCAACCCCACTATAACTTCAGTCCTCTCTGAAACATGCACTGAGAGGAATGAAGGTGTAGAATTAGGTGTGTCACAGCCAAGTACTTGCGGCCACTCTGCTAGCAGTACACCGACGTCCGATTCTAGCAGGCAAATTTCCCTGCCCCAGCTGCTGGACCGTCGAAAGAAGTTCACTCCCAGCCATCCACATGCCCAGCGGTTGAATGCTAGCTTGGCTAAATTGCTAGCGCTTCAACTGCTGCCTTTTCAGTTGGTAGACTCGGCCCCCTTCCGTGAGTTTGTGCAATGTGCGGTTCCTCAGTGGCAGGTTCCCAAACGCCACTTTTTCTCACGGAAGGCTATTCCGGCTCTCTACCGGCATGTGGAAGGCAATGTCTTGGCCTCGCTGGACAGGGCGGTCAGCGGTAAGGTGCATATTACCGCTGACTCATGGTCCAGCAGGCATGGACAGGGACGTTACCTTTCTTTCACGGCCCATTGGGTCACTCTTTTGGCAGCTGGGAAGGATGCAGGACAAGGTGCAGTAGTGTTGGAGGTTGTTCCACCGCCACGCCTCCAAAATGCTACTACTGGTTGTGACACACCTCTCTCCTCCACCCCCTCCTCTTCTTCTTCCTCCATGGCCTCTTCCTGTGGTTTGTCCTCGGAACCAGCGGTGCTCCGTAGGCGTTCAAGGGGCTACGCAAGTACGCAGGCAAAAAGATGCCATGCCGTGCTTGCGCTGGTGTGTTTGGGGGACAGAAGCCACACTGGGGCAGAGGTCCTGTCTGCTCTGCAGGGCCAGGCCGAGAGGTGGTTGACGCCACGCCAGCTTAAGCCAGGAATGGTGGTTTGCGACAATGGCACCAACCTCCTCTCCGCCCTCCGACAGGGACAACTGACCCATGTGCCCTGTGTGGCTCACGTCCTTAACCTGGTGGTGCAGCGGTTCTTGGGCAGGTACCCGGGCTTACAGGATGTCCTGAGGCAGGCCAGGAAAGTCTGTGTGCATTTCCACAGATCTTATAATGCCAGTGCTCGCCTGGCTGAGCTGCAAAAGGAGTTGAACCTGCCCAAGAACCGCCTTATATGTGACATGCCCACCAGGTGGAACTCAACGTTGGCCATGCTGCAGTGGCTGCACACGCAGCAGAGGGCCATCAATGAGTACCTGTGCGACTACGGCACCAGGACAGGGTCAGGGGAGCTTGGTTTTTTTTCTCCACGCCAGTGGGGCATGATCAGGGATGCATGCACTGTCCTGGCACCATTTGAGGAGGCCACGAGGATGGTGAGCAGTGACAGTGCATGCATCAGTGACACTGTACCTCTTGTCCACCTGTTGGAGCACACGCTGCGTGGAATAATGGACAGGGCACTTGAGGCAGAACAGAGGCAGGAAGAGGAGGACTTCCTTGCCTCTCAAGGCCCCCTTTACCCAGACAGTGTTCCTTCTGTCCCACCCATCGCACAGGAAGAGGAGGAGGAGGAGGAGGAGGAGGAGGAGGAGGATTGTGTCAGCATGGAGGTGGAGGCTGGCACTCAGCATCATCAGCAGCAGTCTTTTAGGGATGATTTACAGTCACAAGAAACCAGTGGACTTGTACGTGGCTGGGAGGAGGTGGCTGCGGATCATGTCGTCCTTAGTGACCCAGAGGACTCCGGAGCGAATGCCTCAGCAAACCTACGCTGCATGGCCTCCCTGATCCTGCAAAGTCTGCGGAAGGATCCTCGTATTCTTCGGATCAAGGAGAGGGACCATTACTGGCTGGTTACTCTCCTTGATCCACGGTACAAGGGTAAGGTTGCGGACCTTATGTTACCGTCGCGGAGGGAGCAGAGGATGAGACAACTCCGGGAGGCCTTGCAGAAAGGTCTGTGCAACGCGTTCCCAGAGACTGGGAGGTTACAAACTCCTGGTCCTGGACAACGAGTTGCTGAGGCTTCGGCCAGTCAAAGAAGGAGCGGTGGGGAAGGTGGCCGTCTGACCGATGCGTTCAGACAATTCTTTAGTCCGCAGCCCCAAAGTATGATCGGTTCCAGCAACCATCGCCAGCGTCTGATAAACATGGTGCAGGAATATCTAGGGGCAAGGTCAGACTTGGACACCTTCCCCACCGAAAATCCTCTGGCTTACTGGGTCTTGAGGATGGATCACTGGCCAGAGCTTGCACAGTATGCAATTGAGCTACTGGCCTGTCCTGCATCCAGCGTTCTTTCGGAACGCACATTCAGTGCTGCTGGAGGATTTGTCACGGATCACAGGGTGCGCCTGTCCACCGACTCGGTTGATCGACTGACTTTCATCAAGATGAACCAGTCTTGGATCACCACCAGCTACCACACACCTGATGCTGATATAACAGACTAATTGATTTTAACATGTCACATCCCTTCAAGACTGATGCTGAGTGCCTGTGCTGTTATGTTGACTGGCTATCCTCCTCCTCCGAGTCCTCAATGATACGATTGATGATGATAGCTTGGAAGATCATTTTTGTTTATGGGTGCCGCCACCAGTGGCTAAGGCCCAATTTTTCAGCCCCTGTTTAACAGGGGCGTGTCATTACAATTTTTGAAGCAATAATTTGCCATAGGGCTTATTGCTGTGCTCCAAGTACAGTATCTGTGAGGGGTTGGAGTGTTGTGGCACCAGTGCCTAAGGCCCAATTTTTCAGCCCCTGTTCAACAGGGGCATGCAATTACAATTCTTGATCTAATAATTCACAGCAGGGCCCATTGCTGCACCCACCAAGAGTAACTCTGAGGGCTTACAGTGTTGTGGCAACGCCACCACCACCACCACCACCACGAAAGGCCCAATTTTTCAGCCCCTGTTCAACAGGGGCATGTAATTACAATTCTTGATCTAATAATTCACAGCAGGGCCCATTGCTGCACCCACCAAGAGTAACTCTGAGGGCTTACAGTGTTGTGGCAACACCACCACCACCACCACGAAAGGCCCAATTTTTCAGCCCCTGTTCAACAGGGGCATGCAATTACAATTCTTGATCTAATAATTCACAGCAGGGCCCATTGCTGCACCCACCAAGAGTAACTCTGAGGGCTTACAGTGTTGTGGCAACGCCACCACCACCACCACCACGAAAGGCCCAATTTTTCAGCCCCTGTTCAAAAGGGGCATGTAATTACAATTCTTGATCTAATAATTCACAGCAGGGCCCATTGCTGCACCCACCAAGAGTAACTGTCAGGGCTTACAGTGTTGTGGCACCAGCACCACCATCAAAGGCCCAATTTTTACTACCACTGTTCAACAATTATATGTAATTAAAATTCCTGATATAATAGTTGACAGCAGGGCGTTCCAGCACCAACCAAGAGTAACTGTGAGTGCTTACAGTGTTGTGCCAACACCAACAACTAAGGGGCCTATTTCTGCAGAGTATATACGGCAGGTCCCTACTTTCAAACATCCAACTTACAAACGACTCCTACTTGCAAACGCAAGAAGACAACAGGAAGTGAGAGGAAATCTACCACTAGGAAGGAAAATTCTCTCCTGTAAGAATAAATATGGGAGAAAGGTGTCTCCTCTGTACTGATGCTTTATCAGCAATCCTTGTTTCAAGAAAAACACCACATTTCAAAAACAGTTGTCATTGGGACGGAAAGTGAGGTGAAATGTTCTGAACAGGGGCACAGACAGCAAAACAAATGTTACAGGGGTGATAACCCTTACCTATGTTTTCCAAAAAGTTTAAAAATAGATTTTTGGGCTGGAGCTACACTTCAACAATGTACCTGTTCAAAATTACAAACAGATTCTACATAAGAACAAACCTACAGTCCCTGTCTTGTATGCACCGCCTGTATACGGCTGTTCAGAGTATATAGGGCCTTTTTTATTTTATGTGCGGGGTTCCCCTTAATATCCATACAAGACCCAAAGGGGCTGGTAATGGGCTGGGGTAGGGGGGGGGGGGGTCATGGGGTAGCTATGCCATTTTTCTTAAAGATTTTCATCCATATTACCGGGACCAGACATTACATTAAAGCCGCAAGCAGTTTTAAATGGCTTTTTTTTCCTTTAGAAGTGTCATTTTGTGCAGGGACAGTTCTAAACACGGGAAACACGTGGCACTTCACAGGCATACTTTAGACACCCCCCAGGTACGATATTTAAAGGAATATTTGACTTTTTTTTTTCACTTTATGCATCATTAAAATGACTGCTCCCGAAAAACGACCGTTTTTAAAACTTCTTTTTGCATTGATACATGTCCCCTGGTGCAGAACCCGGGTTCCCAAACCCTTTTTAGGACAATAACATGCATAATAGTCGTTATAATTAGCACTTTAGAATTCGAACGTTCGCATCCATTGTATTTAATAGGGTTCTAATGTTCGTACAAACTTTCGGTCCGTTCGCGGGTTCTGGTGCGAACCGAACCCGGGGGTGTTTCGGCTCATCACTACTGCAGAATCTGCGGAAGTGACTGTCACCCCCTCTGAAAAGTGATCCATGCAGTTTGTGAGGTGATATGTCACCTCCTCATCACCTGATTTAACACAATAGTAACCATAATACCATGCCACAGTCACATTCAGGGCGGTTGCAGGGTGGCCCCTTTGAACTACATTATTTGCATTCAGTGGCAGCACCGCACACATAAAGCAACATGTTCATACATTCATTCAGGAATTTGTTTCTAATTTCTCACACTAATATTTGACAGCTCCCTTGTATTAGTGAGGTGATCTATATACAGAATCTCTGTATATTTATAAATTTATAGGAGTGACTGCAGTGTCATTCCAGTCAGCATGGCTTTTTTTTATCCGCAGCAAAGCAGTACTCGATACCACCACCTCCAGCACGAACACTGTGGTCACTGCAGTCATTTGTTCTAAAAACAGAATCTGACTTCCATTGCCGGTGTTGCGTCAGAATCTGGTGACCCGTCAGATTAGGTAACGGAAGTGATGTTTCATCAGCTGCCCATGTGTTCCACTGCTACCAGGTTTGCTCACCTGACAGAACACCTGCAGTCAGAAGAAGTGGCAGTGGACAGGTTACTACACCCAGCTATGTCTTGAATTTCACAGTAATTTTAGCAATAAACTGAGCATATATAAATAAATATAGTATGTTGACATCCGCGATGCTGTTTGGATGTTACATTTTGAAAGCAGCTGGGCATCAGCAGTGGGAAGGTGGCGGAGGCCATGTTGGTACACCCCGTATTGCTCAGTGCTAAACCTTTAGGCTTTCAAAATCAAACATTCAAACAGCATTTCAGATGTCAATATACTATAATTATTTATATACGCTCACTTTATTGCTAAAATTACTGTGCAATTCAGGTAACTGAGTGTACTAAGATGTCCGCTGCCTTCATCTGACTGCAGGTGTTCTGTCAGATTAGCAAGCCTGGTAGCAGTGGACACATGCGCAGCTGATGGAAAGTCACTTCCATTACCTAATCTGATGGGTTGCTGATTCGGACGGAACATCAGCTTCTGTGTTTACAAGTGACAGTGTGCCTCCTACACAGGAGGACTCGGTAAGTATCCAGGGGTGGGAAGGACGGAAGTGCTGTGTACGGGGGCGGGGGTTATTGGGGGAAGCTTAAGAGAGATTTATAGTGTGGGTTGGGGGTAAGAGCTATGTACTGGTGGGGATTGGGGAAGTTGGGGGGGGGTTGCGGGAACAGCTTTGTACTGTGGACTAGGGGGTGGAGCTTTGTGGTGGTGTTTCTTCCACCACTGAAAATGTTTTCATTTTAGTGACACCGCTAATGCAGACATATTTGTTTTCCTTGCAGTGGCCCACCAACCCAGGGACAATTTCCCAATGTTAGCCCCATACTGTTGCACCAATTCTAAACCTTTCAGTTTTCTGTAGTGTACCTCAAATATTGGTACTCTTTGACTGCATGCCACAAACATTACAAACATTTTGGTGCATGCCAATATATCGGCACCACCCCTTTCTCCATCCAACAGGGAGCAGGGGTTGGTGGGGGCACAGTTTGCCATTTTTGCCCTGGGCACTGGATGACCTTGTCCTGGCACTGCCTGTCGCTGTTGAATTCTGAGCAGTTAACTATAGCCTTGCAGTCTCTAACAAAGTGCTCTGGGGATGCACAACATCTAAAGCAAATTGTGTTCTTTAGAAATTCTTTGTGTTCTTCAAAAGACTCTCTTGACCATGCAACATTTTCCGAGAGGGTGTGTTTTTTTATAGATGAGACAGTAGGAATAGGAGTATTTTTGCCTTTCTTTGTGTTCGTTGCTAGTAGCGGGTTTAACTCTTTTCTTTCTAATGGAAACAATGTTTCTAGAATCTCTGTACTTAGTGTTGAGGTTTTCTCTTCTTGTTCTTGGAGGGCTAGGAAAGCTTGAGTTGAAATTGAGAAGCTGGGATCGTTCTTAGCTCTGACCAAGGACAGCCATACATGGATTAAAATTTGGCTGGTTCAGCAGGGACTGGCCAAATTTTCGATCCATGTATGGGCAGGCTGGTTGTAGAGAAGTTTATCCACCGACCGTCTTCTGTATAACCAGCCTGTTGGGCTTTTTCTGAATGATCAGCGCTTCCAGCTGTAGCCTGAAGCTTTGATTGTTGTATTGTGATGGTGGAGAAGTCTCCCTGCTGTCAGAACCCAATAGCACAATGGGAGTGATTTCCCCGCCCACCCACACTGAAAGTATTAAAATAAAGAAGAAAAAAAGAAAAACATTTTTAAAGGGGGGGGGGGACGCCGGGCCAATTGGAAAGCACAGCGTGCTTCGTGCATGTGCAGTAGGGAACCGGCTGTGAAGCCGGACAGTTTGACTGCCGGGTTCCCTTACGGGCAATAGCGGTGGCTGCACTGGACAGCCGATCCGAAGATCAGCTGTGGTTGCAACGTTGCGGGCTCCCTGGAAAGGTAAGTTTCTATATATTAAAAGTCAGCAGCTGCAGTATTTGTAGCTGTTGACTTTTAAAAGAGAAGTATGGGTTTTGTTTTTTGCCTAGGTGGATGGAGCTATACTTGCCTAGATGGATGGAGCAACAGACCAATGCTGCAGCTGTCACCTACTGAGACTTCCATCAGTCCAGGCAGCTGGCGGACCCAGACTTGAAAGTCGTGATGACGCGATGCCTCGACTGATGGCAGTGACGTCAGCAGAAAGCGTACTTCAGACCGTTTTCCGCTGAAAACGGGTCACAGGAGTGCAAAACTAATTGCACTCCTGTGACCCATAGGAGAAGCCCAACCTAAAAAGCTCAGGCTGGACTACTCCTTTAATTTTTCAGCACTTTTTATATATTTATATTTTTATTGATTATACCTCTTAGCGCATGCAGCTCAATTTGTAAGGCTTGTGGGCAGACTTTTTGGTATTTCTACAGAAAAATTAGAACTTAATGCAGTTCAATACAACACAAAAAAGTACATGAAAGTTGAGCAGAACACGGAAACCTGTACGGGTGACAACAGTTGGAGAGGTGATTTCCCCTCATTTTGAAGAGATTTAAGTTCACTTTCTGTTGCATTTCCAGGACAGGAAGTGAAGGGACATCTTCCCGCTGGGACACAGGCATAAAAGAAAAAAAATATGAGAGGGGTTAATGCGCTTCCCCCGTTTTATAAAATAAATAAATAAAAAGCCTTTTTAAAAGTTACTTTAGTTTCTGTTTGCATAGCTAGATTTCATCATTTCTTTTGGGCTCTAGAAGAAATGCTTTGTTTGAACAGGATTGACTGTTCAGCTTTTATTTATATGTGCCATTTCCATGATGACAGGAGGTTCTCACAGTTTACACTGAAAGATTCTTCCAGTAAACTATGAAGATGAATGCTTTATGGCAAAGATTAGTATTAACTTTATAAACTATAGGTTTACAATATTTCAAATCAGAAGAGCAGCCACCCTCTCTGTTCACAGAAGTGCATTCCTTTTTTTCCATGCAGCTTCCTGCCATCATTGCAAGTGGAAACCAGTAGCTTCCAGCAAACTACCACGTCTTCAGGCAGGACCAGTTCTGCATTTATAGACAATGCACTGGCTTCTGACATCATTGCACGCTGAATTATAATCTTTTCATCCATCAATTACGATTATTATCAGTTACATTTATCAATTTTTTACTTGAATATTATTGCATATGTCAAATAACAAGTCAGTTATGAAAAAAAAAAAAATCACATACAAGTGAAAGACAATAGAATAACAGGAAGACAAACCTTCCAACAGCATAGGAGTTAAAGCAGTATTAATCCCAGAAGCAAACATTTATTATACTGCAGCTTACCACTTCTTAGATGTGGTCAGAGGCAGCTCTTTAATTAGGCAAATTAGGCGGTCGCCTAAGGCCTCGCACTTACAGGGGCCTCGTGGCCGCCTAACTTACCTAATGCATTACTCCAGTTTTGAGGGACAGGGGACCTTAACGCTGCTGTGCTCAGGCAGCATTAAGAGCCCTGACTCAGGAGCGGGGCCGCCAGCATCCCTAACAACCAGTGAACCCCTTGTGACGTCAATGACCCAGCATGCCCTCAGTCAATGACATCACAAGGGGGCGGGTTCACCAGGTGACATCTCCGGGTGGCCCACGCCCCTTAGTTATTAAAGAGCAGGATCTGGGGGCTGTCTTGTTAAAGTGGGCTTCCAGATTCTGCTAAGCCCCCTGCACGCAGACCCCCCCCAACCACCAGCCAGGGTTGTGGGGAAGAGGCTCTTGTCCTTGAATTATTTTTCCCCATCATGGGCGTGAGTGGGGCCACATGTCAAGTTTTGCCTAAGGCCTCACAAAGCCTAGAGCCGCCTCTGGATGTGGTGGCTGCATTTACCACTGACAGGGTGCTTTACACTGATCAGCTTTTATTTTATGCATAACCTTTATCCCAAACGGAAAATAAACTGTTGCTGTAGCTGCTTATAAAGTGTGAGCTGGACTTCAATTCGTTAGTGTATCTATAGTGCCTTGAAAAAATATATTGTAGCTTACCAATCAGATGTGGTGGCTGCATTATTTTTTTTAGCCTTCCCCCCCCCCCCCCTCTGTTTTCACCTGGTGATCTGCCAGTAACCCTCTGGGCAACAACATTGTTAATCTGGTGGCAGGGTGTGTTAGATGTACTAGAAGATTTCCACTTCACAATTATGTGCCACTTTGTGTTGGTCTATCACATAAAATCCCAATAAAATACATTTACGTTTTTGGTTGTAACATGACAAAATGTGGAAAATTTCAAGGGGTATGAATACTTTAAGGCACTGTAAATCTTCTAGTACATCTAACACACCCTGCCACCAGATTAACAATGTTGTTGCCCAGAGGGTTACTGGCAGATCACCAGGTGAAAACAGAGGGAAAAAAAAGTCTAAAAAAAACGAATGCAGCCACCACATCTGATTGGTAAGCTACAATATATAAAAAAAAAAAAATTGTTTTGGGTTTAATACAGTACTGCTTTAAATATATACTGTATACCAAGCATATTAGACTTTTGCAATTCATATCAATTGGGACAATAAACTTAATTGTCTATAATGTAGTCATACAAATACTATACTAATGAATTCATCCAAAGGTTGGTTAACATGTCGAGCAGTTTGATAGATCTGTATATTGGCACATGGAAAGTTGGTAAAAAGAATGAAAAAAAACAGGAAAGATCTTCCTCTATTATCTTTTGTCTATGTAGCACCCTCTAGTGTGTGCTAGTTGGTAGTGTAGGTCTGTTAGCGTAGGAACATTTCGTTTGGCTCAGGGCCAAGCCTGAGCTGTGAATTTGGGTCAGGGTTCAGTGAGTCAGGGCTGGATGACTCATACTGACAGCTCCTCTGGTGCCTCCCCCTGGTCTAGAAGGTTGTAGAAACTTCTAGAGCTAGTGGGTGGAGGTTAGGAGGAGCTGTTTGGAATATTTATGAGGGCCAATCCCCAGTAAAGGGCTGGCAGGGGGAAAGGCTTACCTCATAAATAGGCATGAGCCATGCCAGCAGGGCAGTCAGGTGGAAGATGGAGATATAGTGCTGGGAAGACTGTTGGTGGCCCTTTGGGGTACCCCCTATACTGGGGATATAGAGCTCAGGTGCTGGAAGGATCCTGCCTCAACACACGGAGGAAGCCCTTCCTGGAGCAAATGAGGGGACAGTGTGAGTAGAATAGCACTACTGGGGACTTACAAGGGGGGAGACTGCCAGTTCTCCCTGAAGACTGCATTGTGCCAAGTCTTCATCCTTTCCCTGGGAGGATCTCCTACAGAGTCAGCCGGGTGGGTTGGTGAGAGAGTCAGTCAAGAGGACTGCTGTGAGGAGTTAGCCTGGAGGCCTAGTGAAAGGGGCAGCTGCAGCCAGGTGGGTTGGCAGTGCCTGAAGATGTGGTGCTGGGGACAGTAGCCACAGGAGGGATATTGAAAACTGATCACTATGTTATGCTACACAAAAAGGGGCTTCGAGTTTCTGTCTGCAAAGGGCTATTGCTAAATCTGACTGGGCCTGTCAGATCCATTTCAGTGATTCACCTGGAGTCTGCAAGCAACTAAAGTGCACGAGGAGTGTCAAGGAGGCTGTCAGTGGCGTAACTAGAACCTTCAGGGGCCCGATGCAAGAAATCATGAAGGGCCCACCTGACCCCTGGAACAGGGCCCTTTCTTCCGAGCCCGGTGGCGGAACAACAAGGCCGGGTCGCAAGTGGGTGGCTGCATATAAAGGAACCGATTTCTTAAATTTCCCCCCGCTTCTCCTCCTCTCCCTCCCACAGGCATTTAGTGGCTGCAGGAGGAAAATGGGGAAATTGGTTCCTCTATGCTAGTGTTTCTCAATCTTTTTCCAGTCAGGGCACCCTTGAAGTATACCCCCTAGGGGAATGGGGCTGCACTGCAACCACCTTGCAACTGTGTGCATTGCATACAGTTGCAGTATACCGTGTTTCCCCGAAAATAAGCCTGGGTCTTATATTAAATTATTGGGCAACAAAAGACACAGCAGGGCTTATTTTTGGGGTAGGTCTTATCATGTAATGTGTCTTCTCTCCCCCTCTCTCCCTGCCTAACAGGAATCCCCATTGTGAACTGAGTTAAAATGCTTGTAAAATCCTATAATCCACACTATTACAGTAGTATACAATGTGTGCTTTTCTGTAATATACTGTAATTGTGCCAAATACCTTTGTTATAGCGCCGCTCTGTGCTTCTGTGACCCGCCAGAGCTCTTTTCCCCGCAATTATATTACAGAAACACACACATTGTACATTATATATCACTGTAATAAAGTGTATTATAGATTTTACAAGCATTTTAAACTAGGGCTTATTTTCGGGGTAGGGCTTATATTGCAGCCCTCCCGAAAAATAACGCTAGGTCTCATTTTCGGGGTAGGTCTCATTTTCGGGGAAACACGGTAATGATGATGCATTTAAGGTGTTAAAACAGGCGGTCGGGAGGCAACATATTGCCTCTTTACTGGCTGTCAAATGCCTCTGAAAAACGATCTGAGCATGCATCGCTTTTCAGGAGGAACAGCATTTTTTTTGCTGGTACTATAAAACAAGCAAAAAAAAATAATAATAAAAAATTGGTTCTTATTGTACACATATAGGGGGTCAGGATTAAAAGCGCATACATAAAATGTGCACACATACATGTAAACACACACACACACATATATATATATATATATATATATATATAAAAAAAACACACACATATACTGTATATATACACACACACATATATAAAAATACAAAGATAATAGTGTGCTAAAAACAACCTAATTAATAGTATTGAACAGTGCCCTTTATAATGCATAAAACATCACAAAAGTATCAAAAAGTAAAAAATTCCTCCGTGAATATAAGTGTAAACATTTCACCACCACCTGTGTGTGGATTGCCTGCTCACCTTCCAAGCGAGGCAAATAATGTCACTTTTCAAATAAACATGTTACGATCAGCTCTGACTTCAGAGGATGGTCATTCATAGGTTCTCAGCTTCTCCGTGTGATTTGGTTCTCAAAATAGAAAAAAAGATAGATATCATCGAATGACTATCCTCTGAAGTCAGATCTGATCATAACATGTTTATTTGAAAAGTGACATTATTTGCCTCGCTTGGAAGGTGAGTGGGCAATCCACACACAGGTGGTGGTGAAATGTTTACACTTATATTCACGGAGGAATTTTTTACACTTTTGATATTTTTGTGATGTTTTATGCATTATAAAGGGCACTGTGCAATACTATTAATTAGGTTGTTTTTAGCGCACTTTTATCTTTGTATTAATATTTAATTGGTGTCAGATCACTATTCAATGGTTGCAGCTGAATTCATTTAGTAATCTTTTAATATATCTAGTTTTTAAATCATATTAGTGCTTAAGTTATTCACACTAAATACACACACACACACACACACACACACACACAATATATATATATATATATATATATAAACACATGCACATATATGCACACACATACACACTCACATACATGCATACACACACATACATATAAAAAAATAGGATTTTTATAACAGCTTACCTGTAAAATCCTTTTCTTGGAGTACATCACGGGACACAGAGCGACATAGTCATTACTAATGGGTTATATAGATACCGTCAGGTGCTGGCACTGGCAACTTCCAAAACCGGAAGTACCCTCCCCTATATAAGCCCCTCCCATCCGGGAGCACCTCAGTTTTGTAGCAAAGCAATAAGTGTCCCTAAAGAGGGGCGGGAGCTCTGTGTCCCGTGATGTACTCCAAGAAAAGGATTTTACAGGTAAGCTGTTATAAAAATCCTATTTTCTTTCTCGTACATCACGGGACACAGAGCGACATAGTCATTACTAATGGGATGTCCTAAAGCAATGCCAAATGAGGGGGGGGATACACCATATATAAGCTGAGCGCTATCAGACAGCGCTATCAGACATGAGGATCTTTTGCGGCCTGCAACACACTGCGCCCAAAGGCGACATCCTCCTGACTTCTAACGTCCACCTGGTAGGACCTAGTAAACGTGTGTACCGAAGACCATGTTGCGGCCTTACAGATTTGAGCCAGGGAGGCCTGGTGATGCACTGCCCATGAAGTTCCAACTGCTCTCGTGGAGTGCGCTCTAACTTTGAACGGAGGTGGTCTCCTTCTCAAGCCATAAGCTTGCATAATGACCTGTCGAATCCACTTGGCTAAAGTAGACTTTGACGCTGCCTGACCCTTTCTGGGGCCTTCCGGCAGAATAAACAAAGTATCCGTTCTGCGAATCTGAGCAGTGGCTTTTAGATAAGCTTTAACTGCTCTTACTACATCCAAAGAATGCAATAACTTTTCCTCTACCGAAGTAGGTTTGGGGAAAAAAGAAGGAAGAACCACATCTTGGTTCAAATGAAACCTCGATACCACCTTAGGAAGAAAGGCTGGATGAGGACGTAACCCTACTCTGTCCTTATGGATAACCAGATATGGCTCCTTACAGGACATAGCTGCTAATTCCGATACTCTTTTAGCCGAACAAATGGCTACTAGAAAAATCAATTTCCTGGTGAGAAGCACCAAGGAAATATGCTGTAATGGTTCAAATGGTTGTTTCTGTAGAACCGACAGAACCAAGTTTAGATCCCATGGGAATATTAACCGGAGGACTAATA
This sequence comes from Rana muscosa, assembly GCA_029206835.1. NCBI lineage: Eukaryota > Metazoa > Chordata > Amphibia > Anura > Ranidae > Rana > Rana muscosa. The sequence goes on along the minus strand of CM055116.1, from coordinate 890,174,058 downwards.
CGCATCACTCCTTGTATAAAGGCTTTGACTAGTGAATGCGAAGCCAAGGGCCTTTGAAAAAATATTGACAAGGCCGAAATCTGACCCTTGATAGTACTCAAGGCAAGCTTCCTATCTACAGCCCACTGTAGGAAGTCCAGAATCCTACCTATTACGTACTTATGTGGATGCCATTTCTTGGCCTCACACCACGCGATGTACGCCTTCCAGATTCTATAGTAGATCTGCCTGGATACCGGCTTCCTGGCATTGATCATGGTAGATACCACAGCATTAGAGAGCCCTCTCTTTTTTAGAATGTGGGCTTCAATAGCCAGGCCGTCAAACCTAGGGCTGGTAAGGAAGGGTGGTATATCGGTCCTTGCGAAAGCCGGACGACGTGGGAGAGTCCAAGGACTCCCCACTGAAATTTTACAATCTCCGCGTACCACGCTCTTCGGGGCCACGCTGGAGCCACCGGAATCACTGGTTTCTTTTCTACCCTGATTCTGCGGAGTAATCGAGGTAACCATTGGCGGTGTGAATGCATATATCAGCTTGAACTGATCCCAAGGGAACACTAGGGCATCCGAGCCGCAAGCTAGGGGATCCCTTGTCCGAGAGACAAACCTGTCCCCCTTTGCGTTGAATCTGGATGCTAGAAGATCTACATCCGATGTTCCCCACCGCTGACATATTGTCCAGAAAACCTCGGGGTGAAGGGACCCTTCCTCTGGGCCTAATTGCTGGCGACTTAGAAAGTCCGCCTTCCAATTCTCCACTCCTGGAATGAATACCGCAGATATGGCTGGGACATATTTTTCTGCCCATTTCAGGATGTAATTTACTTCCCTCTGGGCTGCACGACTCCTGGTGCCCCCCTGATGATTGATATATGCCACTGCTGTGGCATTGTCTGATTGAATTCTGACAGGGGACCCTTGGAGTTTGGATGTCCATGCTACTAGGGCATACCGGGCTGCTCGTATCTCTAAGAGATTGATGGGCAGGGCCTTTTCTGCATCCGACCATCTGCCCTGGAGAGACTATTGCTCCAGTACTGCTCCCCAGCCTATAAGGCTGGCATCTGTAGTGACCACCTTCCAAGAAATCGGACTGAAGGATTTCCTTTTTTCCAGATTCTGGGGAACCAACCACCAACGGAGGCTCTTGCGAACGGAAGGGGACAAGGACATTGTAAGTCTAGGGCCTGAACTTTTTTGTTCCAGGCTGACAGTATGGCCCCTTGCAAATTCCTTGAATGGAATTGACCGTAGGGTACTGCTTCGAATGATGCCACCATTTTTCCCAGCAGCCTCATATACAGGCGTATGGACGGCTGTCTTTTTTGTACCCACTAAGTGGATCAAATCTTTCAAAGACAACACCTTTCCTCGAGGCAAGAATATTTTTCTCTGGCCTGAATCCAACCTTAGCCCCAAGTATTCCAGACTTTTGACTGGTTTTTAGGGCTGACTTGTCTCGGTTGATAATCCAACCGTGAGATTCCAGATACTTGATCGTCTTGTGAACGACCACGTCTAGTTTTTTCACTGAGTGGTCTATCAGCAACAAGTCATCCAGATATGCCATTATCATTACACCTTGTGTTCTTAGATTGGCCAATAAAGGGCCAGAATTTTTGTAAACACTCGTGGTGCTGTGGCCAAACCGAAGGGTAAGGCTCTGAACTGAAAATGGCGCCCTTCTACTGCAAAGCGTAGAAATTTTTGGTGGACTGGAAAGATGGGAATGTGCAAATAAGCATCTTTGATGTCGATCGTGGCTAACCAATCCTCCCCTTGTAGGGCAGTGGCCACCGATCGGATCGACTCCATCGGAAAGTCCTGATATACAGGAATTTGTATAGCCCTTTTAGAATTAATATGGGCCTCCCGTCCGCGTTTGCTTCGGGACTGTAAAGAGGTTTGAGTAAAACCCGAACCCTCATTCTTCCAGGGGAACCTCCATAATTACTCCTTGGAGCAATAGTTGTTCTAGTGCCAACAGGAGGGACTCTCTCTTCCGGGGATCCCTTGGCACGTTTGACCTCAAAAATGGGAAGGAGGAGAGTCTTTTAACTCCAAACTGTATCCCAAACCTACTGCGGAGAGCACCTATCTGTCTTGATCGTGTCCCGCCAGGTCTCTTGCGAACAACTGGAGTCCTCCCCCCACCCGACTGAGTGGGGGCTTCAATGAATTTAACTTTGGGGGAGGTTTTGTACCTCCCCTGACCCAGGGTTTCTCATTACCCTGCTACTGTCCCTGTTTTTTACCCCCGGGATTTGACCGAGGAGGCCGTCGGAACTGTTACACAGCCGATGCCCCAGGGACTGGAGAAGCAGGCCTCTTAAAGAGGGACCTCTAACTCTGCTTTTAACCGGCAAGAGCGTATTTTTACCGCTGGAAATTTTCTGGATATATTTGTCCAGGTTTTCCCTGAATAAGCGTTCACCATGAAATGGGACGCTAACCAGCCATTCTTTACAGGGAGCTTCAGCAGACCAGTTTTTGAGCCATAGGAGCCTACGCATATGTACTATAGACAGCGTAAGGCGGGAGGCCTGATGGACTGAATCCTCTATGGCGTCAACCGCAAAGCCTAAGGCTCTAGGTAGATCAGCTAGGGCAAAGCCTGCTGATCTGTCAAGTCCCTCAAGACCTGTTTCAACTGATCCTTCACTGCTTAGCAGACCCCAATAGCTGCTACTGCTGGTTGTATCACCAAGCAGATTTTCATAAGGACTCCAATCTTTTATCTATTGGGTTCTTGAACATTTGGACATTATCCACTGGACATGTCAGTGATTTATACATACAAGAGATGGCTGCGTCCACTGTAGGGACCTTCCATTTTTTTTTTTTTTTTTGATGAACTTATCCTCCATGGGATAGACCACCGGAAATCTCTTGGGGGAATAAATATTTTCTCAGGACGTTCCCAATCCTGGTAAATGAGCCCTTTCAGTAAAGGGTGAAGTGGAAAAGAACAAACAGTCTGGGGGCTTCTAGCGACCCCAACGAGGATACAGTAGTGGTTGATGGTTCCGCAAGGTGCATTTTTAAATGCTGATCGGACCATGTTAGTCAGAGACTGAACCCATAATCTTTCAGCTTGAGATGCTGAGAAAAGGTTCCCCCACTGTTGATTCCTCTATAACAGAATCAACCTCATCCTGATCCCCTTCAGGCAGGTCGATCCCTGCATGGGACTGTTGCTCTGCTAACAGGCACTCTGAAGGAGGAGACGGAGATCGGGCGTGCTTTCCCTGACAGGGAGGCAGCGATAAATGTTGACAATCTCTCTCTAATCCTCCCAGAGCTGAGGAAAAAACCTCCTCTGTTACATACACAGGAGCAGGTGACTGAGGACAGCCACAGTACCAAGTACCCTGCGGGGTCTCTACGGTCACTTACCTCTGAACTTCAGGGGAGACTGGTGCAGCAGGAGTATGCCCAAGATCCTCCGAGCCCGATGAGACCCCCTTCGCTTCCTGGAAGATTCAGTTCCGGAGCTTCTGGACGGCATATTCCTAAGCCTAAAGCTGAGGTATTCCAGCCGTAATACACCACTTTTACTGAGAATAGTCTAGCACAATTGCTGCTATATCACAGTTGGTGTCTACTAATGTGCCTTTCTAGGGGATGCCTGTATCAACCGCTTGCTGTATGCCTTTAAATGTTGCCAGCTCTGTCTCTGTACTTCATAGCCAGCTCACTACAATATTGTGGTTTTTTTAAACTGCTGGGACGCCCGCACATGCGCAGAAGCGCTGCGGCGCGCACAGAGCGTCATCCCCCAGGCTCCGCCCCCTTTCCCGGCTCACCTCTATATATAGAGGCGCGTGCACGCGCACGCGCGTGGGCACGTGCGCGGGCACGTGCGCCTTCGGCGCTAATTTCAAATAGGGTAACAAGGGACAGGAGCCAGGGCCCCTCTTTGCCGCAGGCCGGGGGATGGACGAGCACTGCAACATGGCAGAGGAAGCAGTTTCCTATAAGAGAACTCACCATCTGCCTGGACTTTGCTCTGCTGAGAAGAAGCTAGTCCACATGACAAGAAAACATTCCACAGCGGCCTCTAGTGGACAAACACAGGTACCGCAGTCTAATATATTAAATATATATAAAAAAAATTTTTTTTTTTTTTTCTTGACCACCATTAAAAATTATTACATTTTTTTAGTAGTTACAGGCATGCACAGAATTTTGCGGGAATACCATTAGGTAACAGACAGAAAGACAAATTAGGCTTGGGGGTCCCCCAATAGAACCAAGTTCCTGGGGGCCCCCACTTACCTGTTCCTCGCCGCAGGACTTTGTTTGGTCCACAAAAGCCCAAACTTCACCTATCACGGCAGGCATTGTAATCAAACCTTCAGGGACCGGGTTCCCAAGGATTCCACTCCCCTGGACCTGTATAGCACCCTGCACAGAAAACATCTTGGTCGTGGGTATGACCAGAGCTCTGGATCCCAGGGTCCAGCTCTCCTAAGAGAAGCATTACAGGCAGAACCTTGCTCTTCTCTGCAAGGCCCGGGTACCGACCGTTTAGCTATGAAGCTTTTTTGGTCGGATCCGGAATAGCTTACTGAGGCCCAAAAGAACCTGTACGCAAGCTCAGTGAAAAACACATGTTTCTTCTTGGCCAACACCTTAGACACTGGCAAAAAACTGAGGTGCTCATGGATGGGAGGGGCTTATATAGGGGAGGGTACTTCCGGTTTTGGAAGTTGCCAGTGCCAGCACCTGACGGTATCTATATAACCCATTAGTAATGACTATGTCGCTCTGTGTCCCATGATGTACGAGAAAGAAACACACATACAGTAGATAGATAGCCTTATAAAAAACTTCAGTCCTTTCTTTACCTTACCGCTTCCTGACAGGTACTGCACTGTAGGGGGAGACGAAGGGCACAGCACACACTGTGCTTTCACTTTAGGTCAAATCAATGTGACGAGCTCCCTGCAGTGCTGATTACAGTTCGGCTTAGAATCGGGGAGCTCGGTCTCAGCCGCCCTTGCTGCTCCTCCTATTGAAGTATACAGGGGGCCCTTAAAGCGGAGTTCCACCCAAAAATGGAACTTCCGCTTTTCGGAACCCTCCCCCCCCCTCTGGTGACACATTTGGCACCTTTCAGGGGGGAGGGGGATGCAGATACCTTTCTAAGACAGGTATTTGCACCCACTACCGGGCATAGACTCCCGTGGGAGTCTATGCCACTTTCCGTCCCCCCGCTGTCTCCTGGGAAACACACTGGTCCCAGGAGAGAGCGGGGACTAGTGACGGCGCACCACGCTACTCCAGCATACGCAGTAGGGAACCGGGCAGTGAAGCCGCAAGGCTTCACTTCCCGATTCCCTCATCGAGCATGGCGGCGGTAGCATCCGAGGACCGAGTGATTGCTCAGCCTCGTCTACCGACATCGCGGGCGCGCTGGACAGGTAAGTGTCCATTTTTTAAAAGTCAGCAGCTGGAGTATTTGTAGCTGCTGGCTTTTAAAAAAAAATTATAAAATTCGGGTGGACCTCCGCTTTAAGGGCCCCCTGCAGCAAGGGGCCCGGTCACCATGGTGACTTCATCGACCCCTATACTTCCGCCACTGGTCAGGCTCTATATAGACTGCATATAGACTGTGTATAGGAAGATGTCCCTGAAGATGTTTCCTACGTTTTATTGCTGAAGTCAAGTGGGCATTCCATAATTTCCCATCCCAATCCAAGTTATTAACCCTCAATAAACCACAAAAACAAAGTCACGGACTGTTCTCAGTCTCTGGAGTGCCTGTGAAAAATTGGTTTGCCTGGCTTTGCAGAGTGGGGGATCTCAGTTCATCTGCAGCTCCCTAGGGGGGGTGTGCTACATCTATGTACTGCATATACTCGAGTATAAGCCGAGATTTTCAGCCCTTTTTTTTGGTCTGAAAGTCCCCCCCCCCCGGCTTATACTCGAGTCAGCGAAATTTAACATTGTAAATAGTACCTGGAAAAAAGTTGAGAGGCTGCGGCGTCCATCGTTTAAATCTCGCGGTCTGTTCCTGGTCCCTTCCGTGATAGGCGATTCTCAGCAGACACTCTCCGCCTATCATGAACGTTCTCTCATCCTCACCCATCCCAGCAGACACTGTGTTCGGTGTTCCGCCAATCACAGACGTCTGCTGGGAAACTGAGGATGAGAGAACGTTCGTGATAGGCGGAGAGTGTCTGCGGAGAAACGCCTATCACGGAAGGGACCAGGAAGAGACCGCAAGATTTAAACGATGGACGCCGCAGCCTCTCAACTTTTTTTCAGGTACTATTTACAATGTTAAATTTAAACAGTGAGCTAGGGAACAGTGAGGATAGGAACAGTGAGGATAGGAACAGTGAGGATAGGAACAGTGAGGATGGGAACAGTGAGGATGGGAACAGTGAGGATAGGAACAGTGAGGATGGGAACAGTGAGGATGGGAACAGTGAGGATGGGAACAGTGAGGATGGGAACAGTGAGGATGGGAACAGTGAGGATGGGAACAGTGAGGATGGGAACAGTGAGGATGGGAACAGTGAGGATGGGAACAGTGAGGAACAGTGAGGATGGGCACAGTAAGGATGGGAATAGTGAGGCATTGTTGACCCTCGGCTTATACTCGAGTCAGTAAGTTCCCAGTTTTTTGTGGTAACATTAGGTACCTCGGCTTATACTCGGGTCAGCTTATACTCGAGTATATACGGTATATTTATTTTCCCCATCTGTTTTTCTACCTATTACTCTTGCTACTCTGCTACCTTCCTGTGCTATCGCTTTATGTTTTGTATCACCTTTATTATGTCTCCTGCGTTTACTTTATTTAAAAGGTTGAAGGGTCTACAGCCTGAAACTTTCTTAATAACCTAAAGCGCTATATGCCTGTATTATCACAGATTGCTTTAACAACTTTAATGGACGAATGGTAATCGCCATATTTATGCTTTTGGCACTCTTGAATACTTTACTAATAAGAGGGTCTGCAGCACATGGATTGCTTTTATACATTCAGTCAAGGGCATGTCGCATAATAAGTTTATACTGCTGTGTGATTGAAGCTTGACTCCATGCTGCTGGCAGCCTTGTGGCCATTTAAAGCTATAATAAGCCCAACAAGCATTGACAGTGGAGGAATTTGCATTTGGTCCTGAACTGCTAGTTCAATCAGAGTCAGTCGTGTGGACAGAGTTTAATTATATTCTTTGCTGATAATCATCAGTAGATATGCATAAAGTGATTTATGGATTTTGTGGGCAATTACCGGTATTACATTGAACTTTGTGCCTTGACTGAGGCTGCGATTATCAGCTGGTTGAAATGTTATCAATTCAATTACGGAGCACATAAAGACAATAATTCTGAATCATGATATAACTAAGAAGTAAGAAGTAAATATCAATGTTACTAATCATGCTTACATGGGGTCCCAGCAGTAAGCCTTTCGCAAGTCCATTACTTTTTTACGGCTTATTATTAAAGACATTTTAATGTTTTCTACAGTAGCTGCTGTACATTTATGTTCAAGTATAGTGGTATGTAAGTGACCTGTTTTCTACATTCATCCACAGCTTCCAACCGTCCCCCTTTTTGAAACGAAATGTTTTCCCTTTTACCTCCACATATGCCCTTCGTTTTGATCTGCTATATAGGCCTTTAGAAAAATGTACTATTTACCTACAAGAGGTGTATTACTACACCAAATCTTTAACCCAACCTCAACATTATTGGATTTGTTATATTAAAAAGCCAGTATAAAAAGGAAAATTAGTGGATAAATAAACTTTAAACAAACAATCAGTGCTATTAAAAGTGGAAGAAATGCTTATGTAACTATTCTTACATACCTTCCCTCCCCTCTCCTCCTACCTATACGGCCTAATCTGTATAAAAAAACTCTAAAATACTTACCTATTTTTAAACTGGTCACATGATCCTGCAGCTCTGGTTCCCTTGTGTCAGTGAGTGGCTGCTGCAGGGGATAGGAGGAAGCTCCAACAACGGCAGGACTATGGGAGCCCATGGGTAACATCATAGCTCCCAGAATTCCCAGCCATTGTTGAGTGCTTCATGTGACTGGACCATAGAGGATTGAAATAGGTAAGTACACACGTTTTTTTTTTATACAGATTAGGCATCATAGGTGGAAGGGGGAGGGGGGTTGGGAATGTTTTTAAGAATAGTTAGACTTAGGATTTTCTTCTACTTTATTTTTCTATGGTTTGTGTAACTGGGCGAGTGTCAGGGGTAAGTCATTTGCCTACATACTTTATGTTAAAACATGTGCATCTTGTTTTTGGGAGGCATTTATATATTTTTGTGGCCTGAGCTCTGCCTAACTGATTTCTGCATGACACCTCTCTTTCTTCTGGTTCATAAACAGTCATGGCCAAAAACATTGGCACCCCTGCTTTTCTCTCAGATAATGCACCACTTCACCCCCTAAAATGTTGTTGCAATTACAAAAGTTCAGGCAATCTCATGTTTATTTTGGTTGTTTGTATTGGTATGACACAATAGTGGAGAAAAAAAAAAGCCAAACCTGACGCATTCCACGCAAACCTCCAAAAATGGACTTGACATAATTATTGGCACCCTCAATTTAATATTTTATAGCACACCCCTTGGAAAAATATAACTGAAATCAATCGCTTCCTGTAACCATCAATGCGTTTCTTACACCTCTCTACTTTTGGACCACTCTTCTTCTTTCGCCAACTGTTCCAGGTCTCTCAGATTGGAAAGGTTCCTTTGCTCAACTGCCGTTTTGAGATCTCTCCACAGGTGCTCTATGGAATTTAGATCTGGGCTCATTGCTGTTCAGTTGAGTACTCTCTTTCGCTTTGTCTTAAACCATTTCTGGGTGAAATTTTCTGGGCAAAGTGGATGCCAATATTTTTGGCCATGAACATAAACTTCTTGAAAAAATCATACACCCCTAGATGTTGCTTTTGGTAGCCAAAAAAGTAGCCATAAAAGAACATCTTGTGCCCCTTTCCGATTTAGTTTTACTGTCTTTATGGCTAATCTCCACCATCTTTCAAATCATTGTTCCAGAAGATAGTCCCCAATGGCCACGGAGACAATCCCACTGAACAGTGCAATGGCAGTTGGTAGTGATCAGCCATAAAGTTAGGCCCAGTAACAAAGTGGAACTAAATGAGAGAGGGGCACAGATGAGGCTTTTCTGGCTAACAAAGGTCACATCAAGCGTCTTGTGGTGTCTGCTCTTGGGCAGAAGTTTTACTTAAACCAGATAAAAATTGAGTACAGATTCACATTATGGATAGTGTAGCTCCAGATATTTATACTATGTAGACACTATGGAGTGAAGTTTTGCTTTTCTGAGCAGTGAGCACCAAGATAAACTCTATAATCACCTTACTAAAAAGGTCTCCTCTCCAACCGCTAATCCTGTGGAATGCATTTTTGCAAAAATTTATTTTGTATTTCTCACCTGTTTTAGAGTTATATATAGTAAGAATCACCCCTCCTCCAATTCCCATGCTGTGAGCATTCAGGAGTCCAACACACACTAATGAAGCAATAGCAGCATCAACTGCTGTTCCACCTTCTTTAAGAACATCTCTGTAAATAAGAGTCACAGAGGACACTCAGTTATGATTAGTTATAATTAGAAACACAAAATGTGCAGTAATACAAGTGAATCATTGTGTACAATCAATTGGTTCAATACAAGCAAGTCACTGCAGATAATCCTTTTGCCTCGTCTTAGGAAAAGTTTTTAGGGATATAACTCGCAAAGACCATATACTTTATATAGGGATGTGTAATCCTTTATTTCAGTATATTTTTTTGCCAGAGAATAGAAGGATTGAGTAATTTTGGAGGCTACAGGGATGATAATACATTGAGAAAAGGTACAAGAAAGATTTTTTCAAGAACCTGGGTATGGAAGACCCTGTCTTGAACAGAAAGTAGTTGTCAGGAAGGCACTAGTGATAGTACAGATGAAGCCTCAAGATGTACATGGGTGCACAGGCACAGATGTGCGGTTGTCTGTTTTTCTGTGAATAACCGTGCACCAATATTGGCGTCAATAGGAACATTTAAACTGCAGAAGTTCTATTAGCCAGTTCTGTCTGATCTACAGCTATTACACGTGTTCCTGTATCTCTTCCTGTGTTGACTTCTGTTATTGACCCGGCTTGCCCTGACCTTGCTTGAACGCTACGTGCCCTGACCTTGGCCTATCTCTGGATTTGCTCTGCCTCCTGCTCATCTGCCTGATTCTACATTGCCGACTACGGCTTGTATCCTGACCATTGTCTGCCTGGCGTTTATGCCTGTATCTCACTGTCTGTCGCTGACCTGGCTTGTCTGACCTTGCATCCAGTTATCCACCTGTCCTGCTCTGCATGCTACCAGTTCTTCCACACCTGCAAACCTGCCAGCTGCCTGTCAAGCACCGGTCACCTGCTGTCTGCCCAATACGGGGTCTGCTGTCTCTGCTGCCATCTGCTGTTCCAGCGATCTGACCTGTCTCTGGCGACGCACCTGCTACCCACTGCCAGGGCTGACGGACATCTTACAGGCACTCATACCTCCCTGTGCTCTCACGGCCACAGTCGCAACATCAGTGGTCTCAGAGCCGGGGCTGTACGAGAGGACTCCCTCTACATGTCAGGATCTGCCACAAGGTACGTGACAGTAGTTACTCATCATGACAGAAGTGGCTCCAATGAGGATTTGCTGCAGATACTAATGATGTTGTATTAAGCAGCTGATTATTTTTGGTTCCTTGAGGACTGTTAGAATTTTATGCCTATGCAATTAATTTTGGGCTGCATGCAATGCTCGAGTTGTGGGGGCTTGAACAGGTGGTGACATTTATATTTGGGCATCTGTTATCGTAGAGGTCGGGAGATCTGGTTTTTACATTTATAAGCCTTGAATAGGTCACATCCTGCTCAAGATAAGAGTTTGAGTCGAGTTTGCATACATACAGTACTGTGGTTAAGTTTGATTTTTTAATAACTTATTCAAATTTGAGAAATATTTTGAACTAACAAAAACGTTAAAATTGATATTATGTCCGAGTGAAGCCACTTCTGTCATGGCGTCTTCTATACCCAGGTACTTGATAATTTTTTCAGTGCAGTTTTGGTTATAGTGATGGCACTAAACAAGTTAGTCGGCACACGTTTAGACCAGGGCTTGACAAATTTGCTTGGAATCTTGGAGCCAGCTAAAAAAGTTAGGAGCCAGGTTTTTTTTTTTTAACGACCAATGCGTGCAGAAGAGAACACATACGTGAGTAGCGCCCACATATGAAAGCAGTGTTTAAACCACACATGTGAGGTATCGCCACGATCGGTAGAACAAGATCAATAATTCAAAGAATTTTTTAAATGTCGTCTATGGAGATTTTAAAGGGTAAAAGTTTGTCGCCATTCCACGAGCGGACGCAATTTTGAAGCGTGACATGTTGGGTATCAAATTTACTCAGCATAACATTATCTTTCACAATATAAAAAAACAAACATTTGGCTAACTTTACTGTTGTCTTATTTTTTTATTTAAAAAAGTGTATTTTTTCCTCAAAAAAGTGCGCTTGTAAGACCGCTGCGCAAATACAGTGTGACAGAAAGTATTGCAACGACCGCCATTTTATTCTCTAGTGTGCTAGAATAAAAAATATATATAATGTTTGGGGGTTAACTTATAAGTAAAGGGAAAGAGATGGGCGGGCAGTGAAACAGGCAAGCATTGCTGGTTGTCTTGTCATATCAACGGCCACCACAAAGCCGCGGCCTAAATTACCGGCCGGTGCGGCCCGACAAGATCACACGATTGCGGGGCGCACGGAGATACAGGTAACCTCAGCTGTGCTGCCCCAGGTGCCAGGTCGCTAACTCTAGTTGCATTTGCGACCTGGCGCCCGGGGATTGTCCAGCCCTGGTTTAGACGGCTAGCTTTTCTTGCCCCTCATTTATTTGTTATGGTTTTATTGAGAAAGGTAAATGCATTATCGAAACATGAGAACCCATCTCGTAAATTAATACACATCTGCCTTTATTCAGAAGACTTTCCACGAAGGGTAAAAAACAGAGACAAACCATCATCTATATATTCTTTGAAAAAAAATGATGACCTCTTGTTGCAAATGAGCAGTGCCCCAGAAAAAGGACGTTATCTTTGCTTTGTTAGAATTTTTTAAAGCAGGTGTTGTTAGTAACCTTGGCTGAACAATGCCGAGTGCATGCTGTGATGACTAGGGTCTTAGCACACTTCTCTGTATGCCCCTCACTTGCCCAACCCCATTTCCAAAAAAGTTAGCACGCTGACTAAAACCTACATAAAAACAGAATGCAATATTTTGCTAATCTCATAAACTCATATTTCATTCACAATAGAAAATAGAAAACATATCAAATGTTTAAAAACTGAGAAAATGTACCATTTAAAAAAAATAAAAAATAAAGTCATGTTGAAACTGATGGCAGCAACACGTCTCAAAAATGTTGGAACAGGGCAACAAAAAGCTGACAAAGTAAATGGTACCAACAAGGAAGAGCTGGAAAAACTTTTGCAACTAATTAGGTTAATTGGCAACAGGTTAGTAACATGATTGGATATACAAAGAGCATCTTAGAGAGTCATGCCTAGTACACACGACCGGGATTCCCGACAGGAAAAGATCAGTCGGAAATCCCGCTCTCTACTTTTCCCCCCGTACAGACGATCGGTTTTCCCGTCGGGAAAACTCTGGTGAGAGCTTTTCCTCGGGAATCCCGACCCTGTGTTTGCTCCATCTGAGTTTTCCCCACAAGAAAACTGCCAAAAATGGCAGTTTTCTGCTACACACGGCCGGGTTTTCTGACGGAAAAATGTCAGTCGGGAAACCCGCCGGGAAAAAAGAGAGCTGGTTCTCTTTTTTTAGTCGGCCTATTTTGGCCAAAAGCTCTCCTCGCAGTTTTCCCGTCGGGAAACCCGGTTGTGTGTGTGGGGCATCAGAGTGTCTCAGAAGTAAAAATGGACGGAGGGTCACCAATCTGTGACAAGCTGCGTTATAAAATTCTTGAACAATTTCAGAATAATGTTCCTCATTGCAAAATTGCAAAGACTTTAAAGAGGAAGTAAACCCACTTGTAAAAAAAAAAAAAAAATGCACCACCTGCAAGACAAAAAGGCATAATGAGCTAGTATGCATAGCATACTAGCTCATTATGTAATACTCTCACGGCTGTTACTTCCGGGTATCGCGGCTCCGGCCGCGATGACGTCACTCCCACGCATGCACGCCGGAGCCGCCAGTCACGGCACGGCCTCCATTAGGAACGGCACAATCACTATTGCTAAAGTGCGCCTACACCGTTGTCTACGGCGCCGGGGATTTTTGTAAATATTTCCTAAAACATGGAGGTTTAGGAAATATTTCAAGCACCTACAGGTAAGCCTTAATCTAGGCTTACATGTAGGTTAAAGTGGTTGTAAAGGGTTTACAACCACTTTAAATATATCATCATCTACAGTATATAATATCATCAAAAGGTCAAAAGATTAAAAAAGAATCTGGAGATCTCTGTGTAAAAAAAAGGGACAAGGCCAATGGCGTATCACCCATGGGTGCAGGGTGTTCACTGCACACTGGCCCTGAAGGGGGGGCACTGTGGTCTGACACATACTGCACCCATGGATAATGAGACATGGATGCTAAAAGTTAACAGTTGGGGCTGACCAGTGCGGCGGTGGGGGCGGTTACAAGCACCGATCCTACTGTATGGCTTTCAGTGAAGCAGCTGAAATCCGCTTCTCCTCCTCTTTCTCCCACAGCTGTCGACTGCTTCACTGAAAGCCATACAGGGAGATCGGTGCTTGTAACTACTCCACTGACACACCGATCACCCCCGACTGCCCATCAGATTTTCCTTCCTCTTTTGGGTCCCCTGCCTGCTCCTCCCACCCCTCTCTGTGCTCCTCTACCCCTCACCCTGTGAGCTCCGCCCCCCCCCTGTTTGCTCCTCAGCCCCCCCCCCTGTCCTGGATCTATCAGGATGGAGAGCAGAGGAAGGGGCTGGTAAATGTGTCATTTACCAGCCTCTTCCTTTTCTGAATGAGAAGAGTCAGTGATCACTGACTCTGTCCATTCATAACCGAAGCAATTTAAACGGTGTTTATTATGCTTCCCGTTTATGAATGAACAGGAGCCTCTGTCTCCTGTTCATTCATCTTCAGTGCAGCTGAGGCTGCAGAGAAAAGGACTGGGGAATCTCTGTCCTCAGTCGCTTTCTCTGTCTCAAAGGAGGAGATGTCATGACCTCTGACATCTCACCAATGCCCCCCCCCCCCCCCCAACCAGGCTGATAAATAAAAAGAATTGTAATAAATATTAAAAAATAAAGATTGTAAAAAAATTATAAATATTAAATAAAACAAACTGACACTGTTCACCCCCCCCCCCAAAAAAAAAGCATCGTGAAGAAGAACAATACTGTTAATACTGTCTATTGCTCTACTGACACCATCCATGGGCCCCAAAAAGCATTTTGAAAATTGAAAAAAAAATAATTATAAAACATAAATAATAAAAAAAAATTGTGAACAAATAAATAACATGCACATACTAAACACCACCATACACTCCACATTCCTCTCCTGCACATACTAAACACCACCATACACTCCACATTCCTCTCCTGCACATACTACCCACCGCCGTACACTCCGCACTCCTCTCCTGCACATAGAAAGAATAAATTTAGCCAGCAACTCGATAACTCCTTAGTATAATCCTTTATTTGGCTACATCATATACAAAGAATTAATGCTGACATGTTCGGCTATTACAGCCTTACTCATAGCATCCTGTGATTAAAAATGTGATAAACAAAAAATAAATAAATAAAAAAAAAAAAAAAAAAGGTATTAATCATTTTCTTTTTTTTATATCTATACACAGTGTTTTACTTTTCATTTCTATCTCAAACTGAATGGGTTGTTTTACAAGGTGATTGTTTAGAATCCCTTTAATGGGGGAATACCTCCTGCAGCACTATTGTATGCTGCCAGCAGGGAGCACAGGGAGCCTTCCCCATTGGCAGGACACAACCATTAGTGTTGCCGGGTACAGCCGGTGGCACTAATCATTCAGGAAAAACCTGACAGGCTGGTTATACATAGTCAAATCTATAGATTTACTTGTGTACAGCCAGGGTACCCATACATGGATAGAAATTCAGCCGGTCCCTGCTGAACAAGCTGAATTTTGATCAATGTACGCCTGGTGTAATGCTACTATTAAAATACTTATCATACCTGTACTACCTCCTCGTAGTGCCACTGAAGCCCACAGAAATGTCTGTGCAAATTTTAAATGCCCGAAGGTTGGTATTTGGATAGGTATATTCCCAACGTGTTCCCATTCATAGCAATGCTTATAAAACAGCAGCCCAGGCTTCCTATAATGTCAATATGTCAATGGTTGGGGTTTATGAGGCCTTTGGTAGTGCTTTGGACAACCATTGTGTCACTGTACAGATATGAAGTGTTGGAGAGGTTCTAAAGTTTGCTTTCTATTTAAAGTGATTGTAAATGATCACTTTATTTTTTTTTAAAAGCATTCAGTACTTTGAAATAGAAATGAAAGGCAAAACATTTGTGTATAGATATAAAAAAAAAAACATTATAAATTCCCTTTTTCCACCTTTTTTATTTTTATAAAGTGCTCACATTCCCTCTGTTTTCAGTAGCATAAGAGCTGGGGGAAGGGGAAGCAGCAGCAGACTGAGCTTCCCAGTGAATGACTGTGCAGCGGGGGCATGTCAGGTCAAGTCTGATCATTGAAGAGCAGGTCAAGTTCCCAGTATACCTAGAGAACTGACCACGATGTACTCTCCTGCTTAATGTGGTCAGTTTTTAATAGGAAACCAGAGGGACTGGCAGGATCACAAGGGATTTCACATGAAGGAAGCAATACAAAGAGCAGGATACTTTCTCATACAAGTACATGGTACAGCAGGCACATATCAGGAAAATGAATTATTGGGGTAACAAATGCTTTAACACGGACTGTGTTGATGGGGGAATCAAGCAATTTTCTTTCCTTCAACCCGTGTTGGAAGGAAGGAAAATTGCTTAATCTATGGCCTGCCTTAGTTTGTACACTTTGACAACACTACATTTATTTATCACACTCACCAAGGTTTCAGCCTCTTGCCTCATTTTTTTGGCTGACAAACACATTTTGCTCAGATATTAAATAAATAGAATATTTTCAATGCGCACATACCGTATTTTGCATATTTATAAATCAGTGAATTGGACATCTACCAATTGTAAAGTAATTGCTGATGTAACTACTCTTTTTGAAGCTTGCTCTTCCATAGTTTTGCAATTGTATGAAAATACTGAGATTTGTAGATTAGCCAATAGAGGGGTCTCACCGCCCCTGCTTAATGTGGGTAACCTTTTTATCTATGCATCAATTGTCATTATTTGTACATGGGGCAGCTATGTTTGTTCATAAGATATTCAGGCTCTGGTTCAGGCAGAGTAGTTCTGCACTAGGGATGAGCTTCGTGTTCGAGTCGAACATACGTTCGACTCGAACATCGGCTGTTCGATCGTTCGACGAAGATCGAACGATTTGGGCCGTTCGCGCCAAATTCGAGTGACGCGAACGGCCCACAATGCACTACGCCATCACAGTGTCATCCAGGCGCTGTGATTGGCCAAGCATGCACTGTGACCCCGCATGCTTGGCCAATCACAGCGCCGGCAGCGAGGAGAGCAATGATTGGCCACAGGCAGGATGCCTGTGGCCAATTATTGCTGAGGGTGTTTAGTACACGCCCCACACTATAAAAGGCCGCCAGCACGGCGGCCTAGTGTAGTGTGTTCCGGAGCAGGGAAAGACAAGCATAGGCAGGGACAGTGACATTTATTTCTTTCTTTCTTAACCTGGATTCCTTTAGTTTAGGGAAAGAGAAGGATAGGTAGGGAGAGTGTCAGTGTGTTTTACTGTGCGAGTCCTTGTTTCTAGGGACAAAGAAGGAAAGTGAGGGGATTTCTCCTTGTGCTATAGTGTGCTTTAAAAAAACATTTTTTCTAGGGACAGAAAACTCTAGGTAGGGAGAGTGTCAGTTTCTTTCACTGTGCCAGTCCTTGTTTCTAGGGACAAAGAAGGAAAGTGAGGGGAATTCTCCTTGTGCTATAGTGTGCTAAAGCATTCCTCATCAACCATCTTTGAAATCCTTGTTTTTTGGACAGTCAGGGAAATTGTCGTTGTGCTATTCTGTGCAAAAGCAATAATCCTCAACCATATTTAGAAATCCTTAAGTAAAGGGACAGAGAAGGACACCTGAAGGTAGCCCTTATTGCTTTTTTCCCATCTCCCTGCAGGCCATCTATTAGAATGTCTGGAAGGCAAACAAGGAGAGGCAGACAGTCAGGAGGCAATAAAAGAGGGCAAGCAGGCTCTGTGTCTGGGGGCAACAGTGCTGGTCGTGGACGCGGTGCATTGTCATCAGCACATGGCCATGGGACACGCTTGTCCTTCTTTTCGGCAGCTGGACATGTTGAGCCACATCATGCCGAAGACTTGGTAGAGTGGATGACCAAGCCCTCCTCCTCCTCCTCATCCTCTCTCACCCAGGCTCAGGGTACTGGCAAAGCAGCTGCCAAAGCGTCCTCTTCCCTGGTATCAATGTCAGACTCATCATCAGTCACTCCTTCCCTAGACCCACCATGTCCTCCTCCTGAGGAGTCCCCCGAACTGTTTGAGCACAGTGTTGGGTACATGCTCCAGGAGGATGCCCAGCGTTTTGAAGGGTCTGATGATGAAACCCAGCTACAGGAAGGCAGTAGCGTGAGAGCAGACAGAGGGGATGCTCAAGAAGGACACCAATCTGGCAGTCATGTTCCAGCAGCTGCAGCATACTGCCAGATTGGCTCCAGTGATGAGGAGGGAGGGGATGATGAGGTCACTGACTCCACGTGGGTGCCTAATAGGAGAGAGGAGGAGGAGGAGGATGAGGAGGAGGCACATCTCCAACGAGGCAGGATGCCCTTTGGTGGCCAGCGTAAGGGCAGTACACCGACGGAATCACACCGCAGAGCTCCGCCTGTGCAGGGCGCAGCCTCTGCCCGTCATTCAAAAAGTTCCTTGGTGTGGGCCTTTTTTGAGGCTAGTGCATCAGATTGCACAGCTGCTGTTTGCAACATATGTCTCAAGCGTATATCGCGTGGCCAAAACATCAGCCGCTTGGGTACCACATGCCTGACCAGACATATGTTGACCTGCCATGCAGCTCGTTGGCAAGCCTACCTCAAAGACCCACACCAAAGAACAAAGCGGACCTCTCCTTGCACCGCATCAGCTGGGATCTCCAACCCCACTATAACTTCAGTCCTCTCTGAAACATGCACTGAGAGGAATGAAGGTGTAGAATTAGGTGTGTCACAGCCAAGTACTTGCGCCCACTCTGCTAGCAGTACACCGACGTCCGATTCTAGCAGGCAAATTTCCCTGCCCCAGCTGCTGGACCGTCGAAAGAAGTTCACTCCCAGCCATCCACATGCCCAGCGGTTGAATGCTAGCTTGGCTAAATTGCTAGCGCTTCAACTGCTGCCTTTTCAGTTGGTAGACTCGCCCCCCTTCCGTGAGTTTGTGCAATGTGCGGTTCCTCAGTGGCAGGTTCCCAAACGCCACTTTTTCTCACGGAAGGCTATTCCGGCTCTCTACCGGCATGTGGAAGGCAATGTCTTGGCCTCGCTGGACAGGGCGGTCAGCGGTAAGGTGCATATTACCGCTGACTCATGGTCCAGCAGGCATGGACAGGGACGTTACCTTTCTTTCACGGCCCATTGGGTCACTCTTTTGGCAGCTGGGAAGGATGCAGGACAAGGTGCAGTAGTGTTGGAGGTTGTTCCACCGCCACGCCTCCAAAATGCTACTACTGGTTGTGACACACCTCTCTCCTCCACCCCCTCCTCTTCTTCTTCCTCCATGGCCTCTTCCTGTGGTTTGTCCTATGAACCAGCGGTGCTCCGTAGCCGTTCACGGGGCTACGCAAGTACGCAGGCAAAAAGATGCCATGCCGTGCTTGCGCTGGTGTGTTTGGGGGACAGAAGCCACACTGGGGCAGAGCTCCTGTCTGCTCTGCAGGGCCAGGCCGAGAGGTGGTTGACGCCACGCCAGCTTAAGCCAGGAATGGTGGTTTGCGACAATGGCACCAACCTCCTCTCCGCCCTCCGACAGGGACAACTGACCCATGTGCCCTGTATGGCTCACGTCCTTAACCTGGTGGTGCAGCGGTTCTTGGGCAGGTACCCGGGCTTACAGGATGTCCTGAGGCAGGCCAGGAAAGTCTGTGTGCATTTCCGCAGATCTTATAATGCCAGTGCTCGCCTGGCTGAGCTGCAAAAGGAGTTGAACCTGCCCAAGAACCGCCTTATATGTGACATGCCCACCAGGTGGAACTCAACGTTGGCCATGCTGCAGCGGCTGCACACGCAGCAGAGGGCCATCAATGAGTACCTGTGCGACTACGGCACCAGGACAGGGTCAGGGGAGCTTGGTTTTTTTTCTCCACGCCAGTGGGGCATGATCAGGGATGCATGCACTGTCCTGGCACCATTTGAGGAGGCCACGAGGATGGTGAGCAGTGACCTGTTGGAGCACACGCTGCGTGGAATAATGGACAGGGCACTTGAGGCAGAACAGAGGCAGGAAGAGGAGGACTTCCTTGCCTCTCAAGGCCCCCTTTACCCAGACAGTGTTCCTTCTGTCCCACCCATCGCACAGGAAGAGGAGGAGGAGGAGGAGGAGGAGGAGGAGGATTGTGTCAGCATGGAGGTGGAGGCTGGCACTCAGCATCATCAGCAGCAGTCTTTTAGGGATGATTTACAGTCCCAAGAAACCAGTGGACTTGTACGTGGCTGGGAGGAGGTGGCTGCGGATCATGTCGTCCTTAGTGACCCAGAGGACTCCGGAGCGAATGCCTCAGCAAACCTACGCTGCATGGCCTCCCTGATCCTGCAAAGTCTGCGGAAGGATCCTCGTATTCTTCGGATCAAGGAGAGGGACCATTACTGGCTGGCCACTCTCCTTGATCCACGGTACAAGGGTAAGGTTGCGGACCTTATGTTACCTTCGCAGAGGGAGCAGAGGATGAGACAACTCCGGGAGGCCTTGCAGAAAGGTCTGTGCAACGCGTTCCCAGAGACTGGGAGGTTACAAACTCCTGGTCCTGGACAACGAGTTGCTGAGGCTTCGGCCAGTCAAAGAAGGAGCGGTGGGGAAGGTGGCCGTCTGACCGATGCGTTCAGACAATTCTTTAGTCCGCAGCCCCAAAGTATGATCGGTTCCAGCAACCATCGCCAGCGTCTGATAAACATGGTGCAGGAATATCTAGGGGCAAGGTCAGACTTGGACACCTTCCCCACCGAAAATCCTCTGGCTTACTGGGTCTTGAGGATGGATCACTGGCCAGAGCTTGCACAGTATGCAATTGAGCTACTGGCCTGTCCTGCATCCAGCGTTCTTTCGGAACGCACATTCAGTGCTGCTGGAGGATTTGTCACGGATCACAGGGTGCGCCTGTCCACCGACTCGGTTGATCGACTGACTTTCATCAAGATGAACCAGTCTTGGATCACCACCAGCTACCACACACCTGATGCTGATATAACAGACTAATTGATTTTAACATGTCACATCCCTTCAAGACTGATGCTGATGCTGAGTGCCTGTGCTGTTATGTTGACTGGCTATCCTCCTCCTCCGAGTCCTCAATGATACGATTGATGATGATAGCTTGGAAGATCATTTTTGTTTATGGGTGCCGCCACCAGTGGCTAAGGCCCAATTTTTCAGCCCCTGTTTTACAGGGGCGTGTAATTACAATTTTTTTAGCAATAATTTGCCATAGGGCTCATTGCTGTGCTCCAAGTACAGTATCTGTGAGGGGTTGTAGTGTTGTGCCACCAGTGCCTAAGGCCCAATTTTTCAGCCCCTGTTCAACAGGGGCATGCAATTACAATTCTTGATCTAATAATTCACAGCAGGGCCCATTGCTGCACCCACCAAGAGTAACTCTGAGGGCTTACAGTGTTGTGGCAACGCCACCACCACCACCACCACCACCACGAAAGGCCCAATTTTTCAGCCCCTGTTCAACAGGGGCATGTAATTACAATTCTTGATCTAATAATTCACAGCAGGGCCCATTGCTGCACCCACCAAGAGTAACTGTCAGGGCTTACAGTGTTGTGGCACCAGCACCACCATCAAAGGCCCAATTTTTACTACCACTGTTCAACAATTATATGTAATTAAAATTCCTGATATAATAGTTGACAGCAGGGCGTTCCAGCACCAACCAAGAGTAACTGTGAGTGCTTACAGTGTTGTGCCAACACCAACAACTAAGGGGCCTATTTCTGCAGAGTATATACGGCAGGTCCCTACTTTCAAACATCCAACTTACAAACGACTCCTACTTGCAAACGCAAGAAGACAACAGGAAGTGAGAGGAAATCTACCACTAGGAAGGAAAATTCTCTCCTGTAAGAATAAATATGGGAGAAAGGTGTCTCCTCTGTACTGATGCTTTATCAGCAATCCTTGTTTCAAGAAAAACACCACATTTCAAAAACAGTTGTCATTGGGACGGAAAGTGAGGTGAAATGTTCTGAACAGGGGCACAGACAGCAAAACAAATGTTACAGGGGTGATAACCCTTACCTATGTTTTCCAAAAAGTTTAAAAATAGATTTTTGGGCTGGAGCTACACTTCAACAATGTACCTGTTCAAAATTACAAACAGATTCTACATAAGAACAAACCTACAGTCCCTGTCTTGTATGCACCGCCTGTATACGGCTGTTCAGAGTATATAGGGCCTTTTTTATTTTATGTGCGGGGTTCCCCTTAATATCCATACAAGACCCAAAGGGGCTGGTAATGGGCTGGGGTAGGGGGGGGGGTCATGGGGTAGCTATGCCATTTTTCTTAAAGATTTTCATCCATATTACCGGGACCAGACATTACATTAAAGCCGCAAGCAGTTTTAAATGGCTTTTTTTTCCTTTAGAAGTGTCATTTTGTGCAGGGACAGTTCTAAACACGGGAAACACGTGGCACTTCACAGGCATACTTTAGACACCCCCCAGGTACGATATTTAAAGGAATATTTGACTTTTTTTTTTTCACTTTATGCATCATTAAAATGACTGCTCCCGAAAAACGACCGTTTTTAAAACTTCTTTTTGCATTGATACATGTCCCCTGGTGCAGAACCCGGGTTCCCAAACCCTTTTTAGGACAATAACATGCATAATAGTTGTTATAATTAGCACTTTAGAATTCGAACGTTCGCATCCATTGTATTTAATAGGGTTCTAATGTTCGTACGAACTTTCGGTCCGTTCGCGGGTTCTGGTGCGAACCGAACTCGGGGGTGTTCGGCTCATCACTATTCTGCACAATGACCATTCACTTCTCCTCAACTTCAGTCACTGTAAGTTAGTTCTACCTTAGGTGTAGCCCATTTGAAAACAATAGCCTCTCTGTAAAGTAGCAGAATCTTTAGACCTTGCATAGCACTCCTCAAAGTTGTTACGCATTTATGTTAATGGTGTTGTCAGCGCTGGTTTAAAAGGCGGAGGTGGGGGGTGGTAATACCAGAGCAAAACAGGTTTTCTCATTGTCAGCTTTCAAACATCTGGGGAATGATCAGTGTCTTGTGACCTCCATTTTTAGTTAGGTCAGGTAACTGTCGTCTCAAATCTGTGTAGCGCTCTGCTCCTATTGGGTAGGCGCTAGTGGTAAATTTAGTTGTCTGAGCTGTAGTTTAGCTCAGAATAATTGTACCAAATTATTGGTCTCTGTTCCAGTTCAGCTGAGTTGCACAATTTTCCACCTGACGGTAGGTGTCGTCACCACAGGTCAAGGTTGGAAATATAGTAGGCTGGGTGCATTGGGTATTCCTTTCCCGGAAACAGCGCAGTGGGAGTGGTCACCCACTGTGCTTTCTGGGAGAGGGTACTTAAGGGACAGACACCGTTTTTTCGGGGTCTTCCGATCCTGACCTGACGGTCCTCCTGGCCTCAGGGATGTGTTAGCAGTTTTTTTCTGCCTTAGGGCCTACAGACCCAAGGCTCCGTTACTGAGAGTAGGCCCAGGAGTTTCTGGGGCCTACTGATCCAGGGATGGTCCTGTGTTGCCTTGCCTGTGGAATGGGACCGAACAATTGAGGACTCAATTGGAGGACGCATCCGGATAAAATCTACCTCACAGTACTGCCGGCTGGCTGAAAGATCCTGGTACTGTGTGTTATGTTTTCAGAACTTTACCAAGCGTGTGATTACCCAAGTCTGTGGCAGAGACTTTTTGAACAAGCTCACACCGGCTGCTAGGTCGGTGAGGGAGGCCTATCTGGTGGTTACTAGATCCAGTGTGGAAGCTGTTTGTCCTCTGGATTAAAGAAAGTACCCGTGATCCGCAAAAGTAAGGTACCTGAATCTCCCCCAACCCTCCATCCCTCTGCCTGGAGTTCTTTAATAAAACCCTTGAGAAAAAGAGACTAATGCCGCGTACACACGACCGTTTTTAATGTCATTGAAAAAAACTGCATTTTTCTCGACGTGATTTTTCGCGTTTCCTCTCAAGCCTGCCTTGCCTACACACTATCGTGGAAAAAAATGTTCGAGTAAAGTGTGGTGACGTACAACACGTACAACGGCACTATAAAGGGGAAGTTCCATTCGGATGGCGCCACCTTTCATGTTAGTAAAGTTTGTTGAGAGACGATTCGCGCTTTTCAGTCCGTTACAGCGTGACGAATGTGCTATCTCCATTACGAACGCTAGTTTTACCAGAACGAGCGCTCCCATCTCATACTTGATTCTGAGCATGCGCATTTTTTTTCCACGTCGTTAAAGCCTACACTCGGCCGTTTTTCATGATGAGAAAAAACGACGATGTGAAAAACGACAAGAAAAATTAGAGCATGTTCCAATTTTTTCTGGCCCATTTTTCACGTCGTGAAAAATGCTCGGAAGCCCACACACACACGATCATTTTTAATGACCATTTTCAAAAATGGCATTTTTCTCATCATTAAAAAACGGTCGTGTGTACGCGGCATTAGGGTTTGGTGCAGACATTTGTGAACAACTCTTCAAGTAAGACCCCTCAGACGAACGTTGTGACGGCAGGCCCAAAATCTTAAACCAGCGGCCCCTGTGGGGGTATTGCTAAATATGGGTAGCCTAAACATGGCCATTGACATTTGTGGTAGGTCGGACATTATTTATCTCTAATCAAACCATCGGACATTGTGAAAAATGAAAGTGACATTCCTTTTAGGCAGACAACGAAGGAAAGAGAATGTAGAAGTGCAAAAAAAGAGCCACTTATCTCATGGGAAAGAATAGCATTTGGGTGAGATTTTCTAATCTGTCTGGCCACTCTGATATACAAAACAGTGATTTAGGGCTGTTGGAGGCTAACCCCTAAATAATTAATTACCACTCATTAGTCTTCTAATATCTAACCAAGCTTATCTCCTTGGTTAATAAAAGTTAAAACACCTTTTATTGCACTACCTCCAGCAGTGCCCTCCTCCCTTTACCATAAAAAGCAAAGTTCCTAATAGTACCACCTACCTTTTAATGTTCTAAGCAAGTCCCAGGTTGTGTGGAACGTCCAGTGAGACTAAAACCTCATCCAAGAGCTGGGTATTACCTTAGGATGCTGATGGGCGCCTTAGCAAACTTGGTCTACACTTTTAATGGTGTCTGTTTCTGGACACTTTCAATAATCTAGTTGGATTAATCACTTAAATGAGTCTGTAAGGATCTGCTGCCCTCTACTGTATGTATTTGTAAGTGGCTGTGCTGAGTTTTTTTTTTCCCCCTATCACTACCTGTCCGTGGTAACTGGGTCAGAAAAACCCAGGTGGAAGAGAGAGAACATATGAGATACATATCCGGCCCATGGCAGAGCTGTTGCTGAATGCAGACCAAAATACAGGGATTAATCCTATGTTAAATAGTTTACTATTGTTTGTGCATATATTGGGACATCTGCCTTTCCACGCACATGAACTTTAATGGCATCCCAGTTTTAGTTCATAGGGTTCAATATGGAGTTGACCCACCCTTTGCAGCTATAACAGCTTTAACTCCTCTGGGAAGGATGTCCACAAGGTTTAGGCGTGTGTCTATGGGAATGTTTGACCATTCTTCCAAAAGCGCATTTGTGAGGTCAGGCACTGATGTTGGAGAGAAGACCTGTTGCAAGGACAATTTCTTTGAGATAAAGATACATTTCATCTCAACATGAAAAAGATTGATTTGGGAAAGTTATAATTGTACCATTAAAATCAATGGCTGAAACGTGCATTGGGCTACATAACTCTTATTTTCACTCTCAAACGCTCTTTAACCCAGCGCTCATTTTGGTATTTACTATAGCTCCCTGTAAAAAAGGCATGGGAGTTAAGCATGCTCAGTTGTGCTGGCACCTAGTTGTAAAAAGAAGGGGAATGCATCTCTTCTCAGACTAAGATATCACCATAGTCACTTTTTCACACAGTTTAAAAGCAGATTATCTTTAAACAATATACCATATATTTCAGTACCATTTATGCGATTATATCATGTTCTAAACATTATTTCCATGTGCAATTCTCCAAGTCCTAACAAGAGTAAGGCTTTGGGCGCCATCTGTTGCGTGGGAGCCATTGTGAATTTGATTTTGGGAGTTATTTCTGCCCCAGTGCTATAGTGAATTCTGTTTGGGAGTGAATTACCGCGATTGTTGTAATTTTCCTGATAATTAGCGTTCAGCGATATAGTAAATCGCCCCCATTTTGTTTCTTGGCAGCCTGAAATTAATACAGACACATTTGTTTCATCCAGCTGCAACTTACAGTATAACATCCAAGTAAAAGATAAAACACCAACATGTCAGAAAAAAAATAAAAATCAAAAACAGAATCACTGAGTTGGAAAAAGGATCACTCCCCTCCTAAAAATTACTTAAACCCAATCAGTTGTAGCCAATAACCTTCCCAATGGCACACAAAGCCATTTTACTTTCAACTGTGATCAGCATGAAAAGAGCTTTCCTGGAGTGTTTCAGTCCCTGGTAGTGCAACTGAAGCAAACAATCAACTATGGGTGGCAAGGCACTTTCAACAAGATCTCCGGGATAATGTTGTGGACTGGCTCAAGTCAGGAGACGGATACAAAAAAATGTCAAAGATTTAATCAATGCCTAGGAGCACAGTGAAGTCTATTATTAAGAACTGGAAGGAATTTGGTACAAACGCAGACCCTCCCTGGATCAGGACATCGCCCCAAACTGGATGAAAGAGCCAGGAGGACTCTGGTCAGAGAGGTTACCAAGAGGCCTACAGCAACTCTAAAGCAGTTGCAGGAATTTATGGCAAAGAGTGGTCATTGTGTGCATGTGACAACACTATCACAAATTCTCCACAAATGTGGCTTATATTAGAGGGTTGCAGGAAAAAAAGCCACTCCTTAAAAAAAGGCCACATGCAGTCATGATTGAGCTTTGCCAAAACGCACCTTGAGCATTCTGAGGCCACATGGAAAAGGTGTTCTGGTCAGATGAGACTCAAATTTAATGATTTGGCCTCAACATCAAACAATATGTCTGGTGGAAATCCAATAAAGCTCACAATCCAAATAATGCCATTCCTACAGTAAAGCATGGAGGTGGTAATATCCTGTTATAGGGGAGTTTCTCTGCAGCAGGGACTGGGGCACTTGTCAGGATAGAAGGAAAAATGCATGGGGCAATATACCGTGAAATTGTTGTGGAAAATCTGCTGCCCTCTGCCAAAAAGTTGTCAATGGGAAGAAGGTTTACCTTCCAACATGACAATGACCCAAAGCACACAGCAAAAATGACCACACAGAGGTTGAAGGAGAAAAAAGGTGAATGTCTTGCATGGCCTAGTCAGAGCCAAGACTTAAACCCCATTGAAAATCTGTGGAATCACTTGAAGACTTCAGTCCACAAATGGTCACCATCAAATTTAACTGAACTTGAGCAGTTCTGCAAAGAAAAAAGAGTGGGCACATATCCCAACAGACTATAGATTGTAAATAAAGCATACGGTGGTTCAATAAAATACTGACACAAGGGGGTGATCCTTTTTCACTCAGTGATTCGGTTTTTGACTACATTTTTTTTTTTTTTTTTTTTTGACATGTTGGTGTTACATCTTTGACTTGGATTTATAAGTTGCACTGAGTAAATACAGCTTGATAAAACAAAAACTGTGCCGGTCTCCATTTCAAGTTGCAAAGCAACAAAATTTGATTATTTTAAAAGGGCGATGATTCTTTTCTATACCCAGTGTATGTTCAAATTCGCTGCCAATACGGTTTGTACATTGAATGTATATGCTATTAAATCTTTCCTTTTTAAAAGCTTGTATTATCTCCATACTGGTGTGCATCTATATATTCATGGATAATGTTATATGCTGTTTGCAGTAGTTCTGTCTGCTCCCAATTACTTTGATTAGGTTACTGGTTAATTTTGCAAGAAGTGAATCCCCTCTGTTCACAGAGGCCCTGTCCTGGGTGGAAGCACTGCCGACTTCATTATCAAACTCACTCTTCCACTTAGTGAGGGTTCTAGTTCTCCTATTTACCTACATTTCTTATAACCCCCAAAAAAGCGGTCTACAATTCCAAAATAGATATTCTAGAATAAATGTTTTAGATTAGATGCTAATCAGGAGATCTGTACATCTGGGTCCCCAGGACCACTTATCTGTCATTGCCATTACAGCCTCATAATTTAATTTATTTTACTTTATGACAGAAGTTGACTAGAAAAATAAAAATCCTTCTTGAGTAGAACAGCTAAGAACTCCGACAACATAGCAATTTTCACTGGATTGAACATGTGAAGGGGAAATCCAGATTATACATTGCCTTTTCCAAAATAATACAAAGCACCAATTCCTACATACCAGTATACTGTATGTCGTGAACTAAATTAAGCTGGAACAAGATATAACCTGTGTTACACAACAGAGACCCATTTGTTATTGCTACAGTAGCCAATCAGCATTTTGTCACCCAATTTTCTCACTTATAGCAAGTTTACAGGTTCTAAAGAAGACTTATGCTGGCCATACACTCTACGAAAAATCGTCCGAACGAACTTTCGGAAAACGAACATTCGGCCGTGAGCGCAAACGATATTACCATCATGTAATGACCGATAAATCGTTCAGTGGACATAAATAAAAAAAGTTTTTTTTTTTTTTACATATACCTAGTGCAGAAAGTTCGGACGGGAAACACATTAACCTTCCGATTTATCGTTCGTTCGGCAGAAAATTTCCAAACTTGTCCTTCGTTTTTTCGGCTCAAAAACATCCCAACGATTATCGATTTTGTGCCCATTAACTGTTCGAAAAACGAAAGAACTGTCTGAACGACCGATTTTCGCCCGATTTTTCGTATAGTGTATGGCCAGCATTACTCTCCAGCAATATATCAGGTATGTTAGAGATCACAGACTAGTAACTAGCAAAAACAATAACAATTATTTTAAGAGGCATATCTCTAAAGCAGTGAATCTTAGGCCTCGTACACACGGCCGAGATTCTCGTTGAAAAAAACATGTTGTTTTTTTCGACGAGATTCTTGGACAAGAAACTTGTCCCGGCCGAGTGTACACACGCTCGTTTCAAAGAACCCGCGGTTCTTTGAAAGGAGCGTACGCGGTGACGTCATCGACTACGTCGAGCATGCGCTCGTCACATTCGATGCCGTCGCCGCCATCTTGGTATACCCTACGTATGCCTAGGAAGCTACCGCGCATGCGTCAAATTCATTTCGAACATGCGCGGGCTTCGGGGAGGACAGGTAAGTGTACACACACTCACTTTTCTCGTCGAGAAACATGCCGAGGAGAATCTCGACGAGAAAATAGAGAGCAGGTTCTCTATTTTCTCGTCGAGGTTTGTCGGTTTTCTCGACGAGAAACCCGATAGCAGCGTACACACGACCGATTTACTCGGCAAGACCTCTCTGCCAGCAAGTTTCTTGCTGGTTCTTGCCGAGAAAATCAGTCGTGTGTACGAGGCCTGACACTAAGCAAACAAATTCTTCAATGTTCATGTATTTTAAATGACAGTGACTGATTCAACACCAGAGAATGCTAGGTGAAAGTCACATTCACTTCTTTACAATCAGAATACTAAGAGTAATATAGTAAATACATAATTAGAGGCAGAGGCAGTAATGGCCTAGTCAGTAAATACTGAAAGCACTGACATTTCCTTTATAAAAGCAGTATTTGATTTATTTTTCAAAGAGTTAAAATGTAAGTCCAGGCATTTCCCTCATTTACCCCCAAACCTCTCTTCCTCCCTAGAGCATAGCCCAACATTTTTTTTTTTTTTTTTAACCTTGTTCCTGTAGTTTAGAAACAGATATTGTTTCTTATGATGTCATCACTTGACTAATAAAATTCTCATGGGGCAGCTGCTATCAGCTCAGTTCCTTCACACGTAGGCATGCCCCCATAACTACATCATCCAAGAGCCCTTTTCAATCACATAGCGTATGGCCAGACTTTCGGAAGTCAAGTAAAGAAAGTGTGAAAAGGAGATAAAAATTATTGCCTGTTGCACAAAGATATTCTAAAATGTCCAGGACAGATTTGTTCATACCCATATAATTAATTATATATAATGGGATCATAGTGATATTACAAAGTAACTGTTTTCTTTTAATTAGTATCACACATGTCTTCAATCATGTAGCTATTCAAATGGAAAAAAGTGGCCACACTGCTTTTTGGTACAATGTGTGCTCCTCACTGAACATGGACCAGAGAAAGCAAAAGAGAGAGAGCGGTCTAAGGAGATCAGAGCGAAAATTATAGACCAGTATGGTAAATCGTAAAGACTTTAAGACCATCTCCAAGCAGCATGATGTTCCTGTGATTACAGTTTCAAATCTTATTAAGAATTTTAAGGCCATGGGAGTGTAGCCAAACCTCCCTCGACATGGTTGCAAGAGGAAAAATCAACCCCGGATTTAACAGAAGAATAGTGCGAATGGTAGACCAAGAGCCAAGGAAATTTTTTAAAGAAGAAGTACAAGCTGAATTCTAAGAAACATCAATTGCTTTTTGAATAATAGTGGAAGGAAGAAGACCCAGGAAGAATCCACTATTGAAAAAGGAAAAAAAAAAAAAAAGATATCTAGACTAGAATGTGCTAAAATGCATTTTGACACACCGCAATGCTTTAGATGAGACAAAACTAATGTTTTTTGGCAAGTCACATTGGTTCTATGGTTAGTTGAAAAAATTAAGCTTTCAAAGAAAAGATCACCAAACATACTGTGAAATGTGGAAGAGGCTTGGTTGTGTTTTGGGGCTGCTTTGCTGCGTCTGGCACTGGGCGTCACAAATCAGTTCGAAGCACAATAAAATCTCGAAACTATCAAATAATTCCCAAGCAAAACGTATTGTCATAAAGCCCTGTCTGATGCCGCGTAAAAACCGCCGTGAATAATTACATTTTAAAACGAGGGAACAGCTTGTTCCCCACACACGGTCATTTTTCTCGTCATTTTTTAAAATGACGAGAAAAACGAT
Source organism: Rana muscosa (assembly GCA_029206835.1). Classification (NCBI taxonomy): domain Eukaryota; kingdom Metazoa; phylum Chordata; class Amphibia; order Anura; family Ranidae; genus Rana; species Rana muscosa. Next base: position 890,143,440 of record CM055116.1, on the reverse strand, counting down.
CGTCTATGGGCTCCGCGGCAGTGTTTCCCTATGGGAAACACTGCCGCGGAAGAAATGTCAGGAAAAACGACGAGAAAAATTAGAACATGTTCTAATTTTTCTCATCGTGATTAAAAAGCCCACAGACGATCATTTTTCTCGTCCAAAGGAAAAAATTTCATTTTTCCCGACGGGAAAAATGATCGTGTGTACGCGGCATCAGTCAGAGGTAATGGATCAAACATGGACTAATTTGATGGTACCCTTCCAAAAAAAAAAAAAAAAAGAAAAAGAAACCACAATTTACTCTAAAATAAACTTACCTGTGAGGAAAAGTAAATTATGCCATCATAGTGATGCCCTATGCTCTATGACTAAATATTGATATACGATGTGTATACACTTTGGTGTATACTGTATATATCTGAAAATTGACCAGTCCTGATGTACTATATTAAATGGTCTCCTTTCCCTAAAATACCAGGACAGTACAAATACTCCCCCAAAATGACCCCTTTTTGGAAAGTAGACAGTCCAAGGTATTTAGCAAAAGGCATGGTGAGTTTTTCGAAGTTGTTATTTTCTGCCACAATCTTTTGGAAAATAAAGAAACTAATTAAAATGTTTTTTTTTTTTCACAATTTTTTTTACATACTGTCACCAAAGCAATACAGTGTCATCCTATGACTGGTGTGACAATGATTAGGAACATTGACTGGTGACAGTATATATATATATATATATATATATATATATATATATTAGCTCGTGGGGGATCACTTTTCTGAGTGACCGTCGGCAAACAGGCACTTTCCTAAAAGTTTGGCAGATGCAAGGTTTGTTTTCAGGAGGTTTGCAACATAAAAATAAACAAAACAGTATTCACACAGGGGCAACAAGACTTCCAGCACGATTTTATGAGGCAACTCAGACACGACTTGAGAATGAATCACAGAGCGACCTGGAGCTATTTACAAGGCAACTCCAAGTTGCCTGCAGGACAGGAGACATTCCAGTGGCCAATAAAACAAGAATCAGCTCTGTGGGAGGGAGGGGGGAGGGAGAGGTTTGCCTGATAAATGTATGTTTTCTTCCTGGAGAGTTGCTCCTATTAAGACAGTGAGAGGCGACTCCCATTGAAATGAATGGTAACAGGTCGCCTAGGAGTCGGATTGAAGTAGTACAGGGACCTTTTTTGAAGTCGGAGTGACTGCAGTAGTGTGCATAAGGACGGCTCCATTAACTTACATTGATTTCTTCAGCCAGCGTGACCTGAGGCGACTAGGGGAGACCTGGGGCGATTTGGAGTTGGATCCAAAGACGCCCCTGTGTGAATGGGCTCTAAATTAAATCCTTGCCGTCCGGCGCTAACTAAACAAATAGTCTCCTCTCTATACAGTGTTGGGCTGGTCCCCCATCACCCACAAAACATGCGGTAAAGCAAACCTTTTAGGCCTCATGCCCACTGGCGTTTTTACAGCTGCGTTTTTGAGCGTTTTTTACAGCTTAAAAACGCCTGTCCATGTTATTGTAAATATTTTTATTTTTTTGAAAAAAAAAAAAAAAAAAAAAAACGTCGGAGCTAAAAACGCGACCGCGCGTTAGTGCGCGTTTTTTGCGCGTTAGTGCGCGTTTTTGCGCGTTTTTTGACGCTCGCGTTTTTTCCTGCCTAGTTCTGACGCTGAGGAACGCACTGGCCCTGGGTTTTTTTTACAGCTTACAAACGCCTATGCTCTTTACAGCTCAAAAACGCCTAGGTGGGCATGAAGCTATAGACTAACATGGACAGGCGTTTTTAAGCTGTAAAAAACGCTCAAAAACGCGGCTGAAAAAACGCCCGTGGGCATGAGGCCTAAGTCCAACACCCAGAGCTCCTCTCACTCACCTGAGTCTCAAAACCAGAGCACTGCTTTGCTCTCTTCCTGATCTTTTAAATTCCAGCTGAGTGTGGACTCAAGTGGACCAGAACATCAGGACCGGATCCCAGCCTGCCGCAGAGGCTGGAAAAACCTGGGCCGTATTCTGGTTCATTCCCTTACAATAGAGCGAATGCGAGGTGAAATGTAGCCATTATTGACTACATCACCTCGCATACCGTCACAATAGACACACACACACACACACACACACGTTTTGAATTTTTCTAACTGTTTTTTTTCCTTTTTTCTATACTATGTGAACTGCCCTGGGGGTTAAATCAGGATTTTTTTTTCACTACGATTGATGATCCATTCATGTGCCATTGTGATAGCTGTGATTGCCTAAAGCTATCACATGGTACAGGTCTGTTATGATTGGCCCCTGTACCATGTGATCACTGTGACCAATCACAGAGATCACAAAAGAACACAATGAATGGCTATGGATGAAAGCCATTGTGTACTATTGACATTTGATCGCTGTGATTGGTTACAGCGCTCTCATGGTTCCAGGGCCAGCACGGTACAACAAACGGTCACAGCGGATGACAGAAAATGCCGCTGTGTGCCCCCTAGGGCACAGACAAGGCACGCACCTGGAGGACGTCGTATGACATCCACTTAGGATAGTAGTGCTCCCGCTCGGCCTATTATAAAAGAAAAAAGTGCAAGAACAGCATGCACCTAAACCACTTCACGTTATATTGCCTCCAACAGGATGATTGATTGAAAAAACACAGCTAAAAAGGCTCAAGAATGGCAAAGAACAAAACACTGAACTATTCTGATATGGCCTTCTATGAGCCCTGGTCTGAATCCTATTGGACATCTATGGAAAGAGCTGAAACATTCAGTTTGGCAGCCTTCTAACCTGAGACAGCTGGAGCAGTTTGTTCAAGAAGAGTGAGGCCTCGTACACACGACCGAGTTTCTCGGCAAGAACCAGCAAGAAACTTGCTGGCAGAGATGTCTTGCCGAGAAATTCGTTCGTGTGTATGGTTTCTCGTCAAGAAAACCGACAAGTAATCTCAACGAGAAAATAGAGAACCTGCTGTCGAGATTCTCGTCAGCCTGTTTCTCGACGAGAAAAGTGAGTGTGTGTACACTTACCTGTCCTCCGGGAAGCCCGCGCATGTTCGAAATGAATTCGACGCATGCGCGGTAGCTTCCTAGGCATAGGTAGGGTATACCAAGATGGCATCGAATGTGACGAGCGCATGCTCGTCGTATTCGATGACGTCACCGCGTTCACTCCATTCAAAGAACCGCGGGTTCTTTGAATCGAGCGTGTGTACACTCGGCCGGGACAAGTTTCTTGTCCAAGAATCTCGTCGAAAAAAACGACATGTTTTTTTCAACGAGAATCTCGGCCGTGTGTACGAGGCTTCTGCCAAAAAAAACTTGTTGGCAGGTGCAAAAAGCTCATTGAAAGCTATAGAAATAGGTAGGGTTGTCCCGATACCGATACTAGTATCGGTATCGGTACCGATACTGAGCATTTCCCCAAGTACTTGTACTCGGGGGAAATGCTCCGATGCTTCACCTGATACCTGGGCAGTCAGGGATGATCGGTGCGGCGGGGGGGAAGTTTCAAGCACTGGTCTCCCTGTATACATTTCAATACAACTGACAGCTTCTCCCCCCCGGAGCCCCCCCCCCCCCTTTCAGCTGCTTTAGCAAAATATATACAGCGGCGATCAGTGCTTCTAAACTCCCCCCAAAGCCGCACCGATCACCGCTGACTGTCCCTGTAACCCCCTCCGTGCTGTTGCTGCTGTCCTTCTTCATGATCTGTGTCCCGTGTCCTCCTCCGTGATGCTGCTCTCCCTCTTTGCATTCTGTGTCCCCCTCCATGCTGCTCTCCCCCTCCGGGTTCGTTGTCCCCTCCATGTCCTCCTCCACTCCCGCTGTCCTCGATCTGTCAGGATGGAGAGCGGAGGTAGGAGCCGCTAAACCCGGCTCCTACCTTTTCTGAATGAACAGAGTCATCACTGACTCTGTGCATTCATATAACTGAAACATCGTAACCTGTGTTTACGATGCTTCAGTTTATGAATGGAGAGGAGCCTCCTGTCCATTCATTTTATCTGAGGCTGCAGAGAAAGGGACTGGGGGGATCTGTGTCCCTAGTCCCTTTCTCTGTCTCAATCCAACAGCCCCCCCCCCCCACCACCAAAAAAAAAGAAGAAAGCACTGTAAAAAAACCATAACAAAAAATTGTAAAAAAAAAAAAAAAATTGTAAAAAAAAAATACTGACACATGTGCCACTGTCACGTGACATTAAAAAAAAAGTATCGGTAATCGGTATCGGCGAGTACTTGAAAAAAAAGTATCGGTACTTGTACACGGTCTTAAAAAAGTGGTATCGGGATAACCCTAGAAATAGGGTATACCATAAAATATTGCGTTACGGGTCCCATCATTTCTGTCCATGCCATTTGCATTTGCTTTAACGTTTTAAATATTCTGTTGAATCAAAAATCAAAATCAAAGTCTGATTTTCTTTAAATATGGAATACATTATGATGGATGATAATAATATTTCTATAATCAGCTTCAAGTTATTTTATAAAAATAAAAATGTTGTTTCTTATTTTTTCATTGAAGGGTACCAACAAATTAGTCCACATTTGTATGTTTTATGCACTTGCAATGTACCTCTTAAACTTTCTAGTAAATGTGACTACTCCAAGAAGAATCAATTTCCCAACACAGCCACATCCTCTTTGGATGTCATAACCCACTGCTTTTCTGACAGTGTTCAATTACTCTCTGTGCTGGCCCAGATATTCTGTTCCTCCCTTCATAAACTTGTATGTGAATGAGTGAGAGGGAATACTATAGGTAGGGTTGCCACCCATCCGGGATTCACCTAGACAGTCTGGGTTTTGAATCATGTGTTTGAGTTTCAGACCACCTGAAACCCGGACACAATATTCAGAATGGTCTGTGGCTCCCTAAGTAACCAAATACCACAACCGCCGGCCCTGAGTACATAGATGTGCACACAGGCCCCACCCCCATACATGGGCAGGAGAGAAGAGAGGGATTGATCGGCTCCTTCTCTTCCCACCACTACCCCTCTGTCTGCCCACCTACACTCCAATCCCCTGTGTTCTGTGCCTCAGGAAAAGGATGCGTGGGCTGGAAGTTTGAAGTGTAGCAACTGGCAGATACATCATGGATGAAAGGTGTAGATGCCTGAGCCTCCATGAGCTCACCATCCACTATCTGTGACTAAAGTCATCCCCCCTCTGTCCCTTCTCTCTCCTGCCTCCAAGCATATGAGTACACTAAGGGAAGGGGGACTCAGAGGTAAGGGGTGCCCTGTGGACTCTGATGTAAGGGGGGCTTTGGGAACCCTAATTTAAGGGTAAATGCTGGGAACTTGATGTAAGTGGAAGCTTTGGCAAGCAGAAACCCCCCTTACATCAGAGTTCCCCTTTACACCAGAGTAAAAAACTTTTTTTTCTATGCGTGACTAAAGTGTTTATAGTTAGGGTTCACGCCAAACCCAGAGTGTCACTTGAGTGAGAGCTCTGAGTTCTACTGGGGCTGCTGATACCAGATCCAAGATGGTGGTGACCAGTAGGAGTCTCAGGGATTCTGGATGTCTACACAAGTTAGGTTTTACAGACAAATAAAATATTTTATGGACATGAATGGTCTGGTGACAGGGACAGTTTTTTTTTAAATATAATAAGCATGCCAAGAATGCCTTTGTGCTTTTAGTGCAGTAAACTGAAACATTCAGAATGTCATAATACATTAACGGTAAAGGTATGCAAATGTTAAACATTTCCCTGTGTCTTCCATAAATTGTTATCTAGTGGTTAGTGATATCAGGGAGTGAGGAGTTAGGTTAATCAATAGAATATCTCACACACATTTTTAAGTAGAGTGAGGGAAAGGTTAGAACCTCTCTCACATGTTTGTTGTATCAGTGTATTCCGTACCTGTGATGCTTGTTGCCTTCAAATGTATGTCCAGCCCAAAAACGTTATTTTATTTTTTTGATAGAGTGGGGAGGCTAAGGATGCTGTTAAGTTTTTATTGCTATCCAGGACTGCATTAAAGAGATTTCACCTCACTTCCTGTTCTGCAGACATGAGACAGGAAGTGAGGGGGACATTTTTAACAGGGGCACAGAGAGCAATACAAATCTGGCAAGGGTTTTAGCTTTTCCCTCCTCTACTAAAAAAACTGCATGTCTATCTTTCTCCTTGGTAATTTCTCCCCATATCAAGTCTGTACAAATTACTAGAAGAACAGGAAGGAAGGAGAGATCCCTCTAATAGAGCCCTAGATAGCAGTAAAACCCAACAAGCATTTTAACGCTTCCCCACTTTGTGCAAAACAAAGTTTGGTGTTGGCATATACTTTAATTTCTGGGTCACAGACCACAATAAAACCTACTGCCAGTCCTCATACCTCTCCACTGTTTCCAAAACTATTATAAGACATTTATATTAACAATATACAAATACACAATAACAAATAACAAATTCACAAACAGTAGAGAACAATGCACAAAAGACTACAAGCAGACATGGGATCTGTTTTCTGGAATGCCTGGGACTTGGTGTTTTCTAAAAGGGCTTTTCAATAATTTGGAAAACTTGTATGTATTTGCATAATTATCTTCTTTCCATCTTAAAATTCTTGTCAAATGAGATTGGCTCTACTTCAATAGCTGCCAATGTTCCCAGTAAACTTGCAGGAACCTTCTTTCAGTAGGAAAAATGGTGATGTTACATGCCACCTGCCTTAGCAACCACCCCCAGGCTGGTGGGACATTTGGCAGGACATGAGAGGTTTGGACAACTTCCAATATGGGGTAATGTACTGCAGACAGAGGCAACTATGTGCTTCAATACATTACTGTGAGAGTAAATACTTGCTGCTCAGTTATCTAGAGTGGTACGGGCTGAGCGCCAAACCACCTCTTGAACCCAAGAGCTGCTTTACCAACTCCACCAAAATGTACATAGATAGATAGATTCCTTAAACTCACCTTCCAATCTCAGAGCATTTTCCAGCATCTGTAGCTACAGCTGCCGTTCCATAGATCTGTGCGCTCGCGGTAATCTCCTTAGGGTTCGAACGCAGTCCAAAAAACAATCCCAAGAACAAAGCAAGTGCAACCAGTACAATGGACAGAAATCCTATTACAAGATGGCGACTCCGCATGGCGCTGTGAATGGAGGAATACAAAAGTAGTATTGAAAATACAATTAAATTCATAGAGGGATGATGTGTAACAGTTATGATGATGCTTTACTCTATACAGATAGCTGTTATTCTCTCCCACCCTGGAGCTATAGGTTTATGCCATTAAACTCTCCCTTTGTGCTCATGTTACCATTAATAAATAAGGAGAGGTGCAGAGACACTGGGCCCGAGCTGTGTTCTTGCAGCATGATCAGACTGTCTCTAGTTGACACTACTTGAAGCTGGCAGTGGTTTCCTGGCCATCCCCTGACTCAGAGGGTGCCAGCAATGCCGTCAAACAGGGCACAAAAATCCATTTTAAAAGAGGCCTGATTTGGAAGCAGTTTATCTTTGGTCCTTCTCGTTGGTTATTAAATAGCAAAATGTTCTCTTTAACAAAAGACTATAAATCTTTCTGACTTTCATCTGGAAAAACAAACACAATTAGCCACACAATAGTGGGAAAAAAAATCTCTCATGCCGTTAAGTAAAGCATTTTTCACCAAAGAAAAGGCATATAAAATGTCACTCTGGCATTTAAACAAATCAGATGATATTACAGCTCTGTCATCTTAGACAAGGGTGCCATTTATCTGTAGATGTCACTATTTAAGGCCTTTGGCCTACTTCATTTAATATAGATTGCAGCATTTCAAGTGAAGCTGGCATTAATATGAGCACAACACGGACAAATGGGCACACACAAAGAACTCTGTACTACTATGTTATGCTGACACTTATACTGAACCTATGGTTTACCTGTGGGTAAAAGTAAATTACAATTCTATCAGCCATATAAGCCAGCTGGTTAATCTCTCCGCATGGAAAAGAAAAAAGTAACAGCGCTCTCTACAGGGACAACCCAATCCATACACCAGGTCCACTCACAGGTGCCGAGGTTCAATGTGTCCCAACACACTCCAATGCAACAATAGTAAGAAGAGCCGGCAAGACTGTAATCCTTGAAATGTCCTTTATTGGTACATCAGAGGGACAATAAAACAATAATACTGACCAGGGCCGGACTGGGAATAAAAACCAGCCCTGGAAAAAATTTCATACCAGCCCCGGAAAAAATTTCATACCAGCCCCACAGCACTATTATACCAGCGTAACAGCATAACGTCATTATTTTCTTGTTCATGAAAGGGAAAACCATACATTTTAAAGCACATTTGAAGAGTGTATTATATATAGATGAGACAGATATGAAATCACATAGGGCTTTATCATCAAGGGGGACCCCAGGAACTCAGAACGTGGGGGACCACCTCTTGCAGAAAGAATACACTAAAGGTAAGGGGGGGTGGGTTACTGATATAAGGGGGGGAAACCTTTATATCACTGCCCCCTTACATTATCGTATTCACTCCCCCCTTACATTATCGTATTCACTCCCCCCTTACATCAGTGACCCCCCTCAGACTGGCCTAGCGGTGCTGTCACTGACCTCCTCTCAGGTGCACCGTGCAGGGCTCAGTCAGTCGGCTCAAGCTTGGTGGCTCTGGTTTTATCCTATAGTCTCCTCTCCACAGTCCACACACATCTGACTTCTCCCATGACCCCCATCCCGGCGGTGCTCCCACTCTTGACTGCTCTCCAGACTCCCTCAGAGACTGCAGACATAATACAAGAGCTCAATGCAGCCCCACAAGTGCCCATCAAATGCAGCCTCACTGTGCCCATCAAATGCAGCCTCACTGTGCCCATTAATTGCAGCCTCACTGTGACCACCATTGCAGCCTCACTGTGACCACCATTGCAGCCTCACTGTGCCCATCAAATGCAGCCTCACTGTGCCCATCAAATGCAGCCTCACTGTGCCCATCAAATGCAGCCTCACTGTGACCTCCATTGCAGACTCACTGTGACCTCCATTGCAGCCTCACTGTGACCTCCATTGCAGCCTCACTGTGCCCATAAATGCAGCCTCACTGTGCCCATAAATGCAGCCTCACTGTGCCCATAAATGCAGCCTCACTGTGCCCATAAATGCAGCCTCACTGTGCCCACCATTGCAGCATCACTGTGCCCACGAATGCAGTCCCTCCTATGCCCCATGTCCCAGTCTGCAGTCCCTGTCTGTGGGAAGGTGTGTTGTTGATGCTCGGTACGGTACCTTCCATGCCAGCAGGATATCCATGATCGCCATCAGCAGGCAGGGTCTGTTCTCATTTTGGATGGGGACAGTGCTCCTTCCAGAAGATCGGTTTGCTGTAAAATGGAGTGGTCCCTGGCCACCTGCACCTTCAGCCATCCTCATTTTCTGCCCCCAGTCAGCCTGTCCTCTTGTCCTGGGGAAGTGAGAGCACTGGGTGGGAGCTGGAGAGAAGGGGGAGAGGAGAGCACATGGATAGGGGCAAAGAGCAGGGGGGGGTGGAGATAACAGGGTTTGGGAGCGGAGAGCGCTGGGGGGGCTTGAGAGCACTGGGGGGGGAGCCAAAAAGAACAGGGATGAAGAGCACTGGGGGGGGCAGAAAGAGCAGGGGTGAAGCGCACGGGGCTGGAGAGCACTGGGGGGGTACAAAGAGCAGGGGGGAGTGGAGAGCACTGGGGGAGCTTGAGAGCACCAGTGGGGTCAGAAAAAAAACACGGATGTAAAGTAAGGGGGGCTGGAGAGCACTATGGGGGGCGGAGAGCACAGGCGGGGTTGGAGAGCACATGGGTGGGGGCAAAATGCAGGGAAGAGTGGAGAGTACAGGGGTGGGGAGCGGAGAGTGTGGGGGAGCCAAAAAGAACAGGGGTGGAGAGCACGGGGGGGCTGGAGAGCGATAGGTGGAGCTTGAGAGCACTGGGGGGGGCAGAAAGAACAGGCGTGGGGAGCACGGGGGGGCTGGAGAGCACTATGGGGGTGGAGAGCGATGGGGAGAGCTGGAGAGCACTGGGGGGAGAAAGAACAGGGGTGGAAGGAATTATAGGCTGTGTGCTCTGTAAACAGCAGCCTAAAATTCCACAACAGAGAGAACTGTGGGGGGGGGGGGCTGGAGAGTGTGGTGGGGGAGGAGAGCACTGTGGGGGGAGCCACAAGGAGAACTGGGAGGGGCCAGCAAAAGAAGTTGGATAGGAGGAGAAGCAGGGCGGCTGCATATAGAGGAAATTAGCTTTCTATATTCCTCCATGCAGCCGCGGAATGCTTGATTCTTCTCCTCTCCCTCCTGCAAGCATTCAGCGGCTGCATGGAGGAATATAGAAAGCTCAAGTCCTCTATATGCAGCCGCCCTGCCGAATCCGATCCTCCTATCCAGGCACACAGGGTGGGCTGTACCGTACGGCGGGCATCTCCTCATGTGTATCACGAAGCTGGCTGGGTCTGTGTTCGGCGGTGACGATGTAACACGGTCCCGCCCCCCTAGACCGGCTCCTGTGATACAATCAGTGTTCAGCCTATCACAGGAGCCGATCTAGGGGGGGCAGGACTGTGTTACATCGTCACCGCCGAACACAGACCCAGCCAGCTCCGTGATACACAGGAGCAGGAGAGAGGGGACAGGAAGCACTGCAGCCACAACTGAAACCGGCCTCAGGACAGGGGGCCTACCGGGAAATCTCCCGATATCCCGGTAGGCCAGTCTGGCCCTGATACTGATGCGTTTTGGCAATAGCCTTATTCGTAGCTAGTTTGAAACAGATATGGCAAGATTATGTAGATATATATGTAGCACTACCCCCGTAGGAGCTGCTGGTTTAGATTTTGGGTTTGCAGGTTACCTCTTTAGCTTCGTTGTCAGGGTGAGAAAGTCTGTAGTAATTGCAATGTCCACACAAGATGTAAAACCTTCAACTGTTGGTTTTATTTTTGCTGCAGTAACTTGTGTAGAAAGTAGAAAGCATGAGAAGAGAGGGGAAGGTTCAGGTACACTTTGTAGAGCACACAGAAATGTCTATAGTCATTCACCACCAGATAGACCCCTCTCACCTGGCCTAGGAGCCGGGATGATGCACAAACCAGTTTCAGGACGGTCTCTGCCACAGACCATATGAGAACAAATGTGGATAGCCAGGAATCCTCTGCCACAGGATTTCAGTCCCGAACTTCCAGCCGTGCAGTTGAAGAACCTTTAAGCCAACCCGGCGAACTGCTTGGCTTTTAAAGTAGTGGATCCTCTCTTAACAAGGTCACCAGGCCTATCCCAAGACATTAGCACTTTGCTGGTCTCCTCCAGGGCAGGTCCTCCCCACGGTTTCCTTCATTAAGCAGCTTCCTCCCTCTTGGTGGACAGCTTTGGATCCCCTTTAGGATTGTAGGCCCCAGTCATCATAACTGGCCCTACTCAATAGCGATGCAGCCTCGGGCCAACGTGGCCCCGAGACCGGAACCACACACACATACCTCGCGCCAAGAGGGCAGCGAGGCGAAAAACCGACCCACCACAATGGCGTCTGTCCCTTAAGTATCCCTCCCCAGCATGCCAGCGGGGCACCACTCCCACTGTACCGCTGCCGAGAAGGGACACCCAATACACCGTGGTTTGCCCGTGTTCTAACCGGTGTCTGGAGGTGGTAACGCCACCTACTGGCAATAAGGGGAACTGCTATCAGGCAACCCACTACCAGAACAGAGGCAATTTATGCAAATTGACAGTCTGAGCCCAACTATGGGCTCAGACACCCCCTAAATTTACAATAGCGCCCCAATCATTGGGTGGCAAGGCGCCACACACACACACATTATATATATATATATATATGTATATATATATATATAATAATGTATATTACACACACACACACACACACACACACACACTTTCAGTCAGCAATAGAAAGGTGAGAGGAAAGGAAGACAATATAAAAATTGTTGAGCCTAAAGAGAAGTGTACTCAAACTGACGCTGGTTAGAGGCCAAGGTTACTAGGGAAGGGAAGGCATATCATCACTGTTTGCAAAGATTTCCTTGTGGGAGTGGATCGCCAATGGGAAACTATAAAACTCAAAATAGTTATCCATGTCCTGACTGTATATGTGCAAGTTGGTAGAGTAGGGACAGGTACCTTGCCTGTAAGGGACAGCAATAACAGTAGGGAAAGCGTCTCTGGACACCTGCCTGTTGGGTACAAGAAGGCCAGGCCACATTTTTCCCATCTCTACGGACGGTAACTGTTGAAAGTGAGTGTTCCCAGCTGAGCTGCCTTCCCAGCGGGTTATCTATCAACTGTCTCTGCATTATTTCAATACAAGTTCTTTCACTGTACTGGAATTGAATGAGTTATTCCGTCCCCGTTTTACTTACCTGAGCCCTCGAAAGTCCCGCGCTCGCCCCCGTCATCCTCCTCGTTTCTGAGCCTGGCCGTTGATTGGCTGCACTGAATGGAGTGAAAGCAGCGCAGCCATAGGCTCACGCTGCTGTCAATCACATCCAATGACGCGGCGCGCCGGGGGCGGGGCCGAGTGATACAGTGAGCGGCTATAGGCCGTATCACTGGGAGCGCGCCCGCAATCACTCACCACCATGCGAGCTCTCTCGCATATAGGTGGTGAGTTCTTGCAGGGAGGAGCTGAGACAGCCGCTGAGGGACCCCAGAAGACCAGGTTCGGGGCCGCTCTGTGCAAAACGAGCTGCACACAGTGGAGGTAAGTATAAAAAAAAAAAAAAAAAAAAAAAAAATATATTATTATTATTATTATTATTATTATTATTATTATTATTAAGTATTTACAACCCCTTCAACCCGTTCCTAGCCCCCTAGTGGTTAATCCCTTTCCTGTCAGTGTCATTTACACAGTAATCAGTGCATTTTTATAGCACTGATCGCTGTATAAAAGGACAATGGTCCCAAAATAGCGTCAAAGTGTCCGCCATAATGTCGCATTCAAGATAAAAAAAAAAAAAAAAAAAAAAAAAAAAAACGCTGATTGCCGCCATTACTAGTAAAAAAAAAAATATTAATCAAATTGCCATAAAACTATCCCCCATTTTGTAGACGCTATAACTTTTGCGCAAAACAATCAATAAACGCTTATTGCGATTTTTTTTTACCAAAAATATGTAGAAGAATTCGTCTCGGCCTAAACTGAGGAAAATATTATTATTTTTTATATATTTTTTGGGGATATTTATTATAGCAAAAAGTAAAAAATATTGTTTTGTTTTTTTCAAAATTTACGCTCTATTTTTGTTTTTAGCGCAAAAAATAAAAACCGCAGAGGTGATCAAATACCACCAAAAAATAAAAAATCTATTTGTGGGAAAAAAAGGACGTCAATTTTGTTTGGGAGCCTCATCGCACAATTGTCAGTTAAAGCGACGCAGTGCCGAATAGCAAAAAGTGGCCCGGTCATTTGGCAGCCAAATCCTCCTGGGCTGAAGTGGTTAAGTCTGGATGTTTTGCTCTCAGCGATGGGAATGGAGATATGGCATTGGCTGATGACGGATTTCAAAACGAACCGAACCAAATCGGCACAGGTAGACTCGGGTCCGATGATGGTCTGTTACTAAATGGTAGCTTGTGTCCAAATAACTTGTGTTTACTAGTAATGAGCCGAACACCCCCGGGTTCGGTTCGCACCAGAACCCGCGAACGGACCGAAAGTTCGCACGAACATTAGAACCCTATTAAATACAATGGATGCGAACGTTCGGATTCTAAAGTGCTAATTATAACGACTATTATCCATGTTATTGTCCGAAACAGAGTTTGGGAACCCGGGTTCTGCACCAGGGGACATGTATCAATGCAAAAATAAGTTTTAAAAACGGACGTTTTCCGGGAGCAGTCATTTTAATGATGCATAAAGTGAAAAAAAAAAAAAGTCAAATATTCCTTTAAATATCGTACCTGGGGGGTGTCTAAAGTATGCCTGTGAAGTGCCACGTGTTTCCCGTGTTTAGAACTGTCCCTGCACAAAATAACATTTCTAAAGGAAAAAAAAGCCATTTAAAACTGCTTGCGGCTTTAATGTAATGTCTGGTCCCGGTAATATGGATGAAAATCTTTAAGAAAAATGGCATAGCTACCCCATCAACCCCCCCCCCCCCTACCCCAGCCCATTACCAGCCCCTTTGGGTCTTGTATGGATATTAAGGGGAACCCTGCACACAAAATAAAAAAGGCCCTATATACTCTGAACAGCCGTATACAGGCGGTGCATACAAGACAGGGACTGTAGGTTTGTTCTTATGTAGAATCTGTTTGTAATTTTGAACAGCTACATTGTTTAAGTGTAGCTCCAGCCCAAATACCTATTTTTAAGCTTTTTGGAAAACATAGGGAAGGGTTATCACCCCTGTAACATTTGTTTTGCTGTCTGTGCCCCTGTTCAGAACATTTCACCTCACTTTGCGTCCCAATGACAAGTGATTTTGAAATGTGGTGTTTTTATTGAAACAAGGATTGGTGATAAAGCATCAGTAGAGAGGAGACACCTTTCTCCCATATTAATTCTTACAGGAGAGAATTTTCCTTCCAAGGGGTAGATTTCCTCTCACTTCCTGTTGCGTTTGCAAGTAGTAGTCGTTTGTAAGTTGGATGTTTGAAAGTAGGGACCTGCCTTATACTCTGCAGAAATTGGCCCCTTAGGTGTTGGTGTTGGCACAACACTGTAAGCACTCACAGTTACTCTTGGTGGGTGCTGGAACGCCCTGCTGTCAACTATTATATCAGGAATTGTAATAACATATAATTGTTGAACAGTGGTAGTAAAAATTGGGCCTTTGATGGTGGTGCTGGTGCCACAACACTGTAAGGCCTGACAGTTACTCTTGGTGGGTGCAGCAATGGGCCCTGCTGTGAATTATTAGATCAATAATTATAATTGCATGCCCCTGTTGAACAGGGGCTGAAAAATTGGGCCTTAGGCACTGGTGGCACAACACTGCAACCCCTCACAGATACTGTACTTGGAGCACAGCAATGAGGCCTGTTGCAAAGTATTGCATCAAAAATTGTAATTACACGCCCCTGTTAAACAGGGGCTGAAAAATTGGGCCTTAGCCACTGGTGGTGGCACCCATAAACCAAAATGATCTTCCAAGCTATCATCATTAATCGGATCATTGAGGAGGAGGAGGATGATGATAGCTAGTCAACATAACAGCACAGGAACTCAGCATCAGCATCAGTCTTGAAGGGATGTGACATTTTATTAAAATCAATTAGTCTGTTATATCAGCATCAGGTGTGTGGTAGCTGGTGGTGATCCAAGACTGGTTCATCTTGATGAAAGTCAGTCGATCAACCGAGTCGGTGGACAGGCGCACCCTGTGATCCGTGACAAATCCTCCAGCAGCACTGAATGTGCGTTCTGAAAGAACGCTGGATGCAGGACAGGCCAGTAGCTCAATTGCATACTGTGCAAGCTCTGGCCAGTGATCCATCCTCAAGACCCAGTAAGCCAGAGGATTTTCGGTGGGGAAGGTGTCCAAGTCTGACCTTGCCCCTAGGTATTCCTGCACCATGTATATCAGACGCTGGCGACGGTTGCTGGAAACGATCATACTTTGGGGCTGCGGACTAAAGAATTGTCTGAACGCATCGGTCAGACAGCCACCTTCCCCACCGCTCCTTCTTTGACTGCCCGAAGCCTCAGCAACTCGTTGTCCAGGACCAGGAGTTTGTAACCTCCCAGTCTCTGGGAACGCGTTGCACAGACCTTTCTGCAAGGCCTCCCGGAGTTGTCTCATCCTCTGCGACGGTAACATAAGGTCCGCAACCTTACCCTTGTACCGTGGATCAAGGAGAGTGGCCAGCCAGTAATGGTCCCTCTCCTTGATCCGAAGAATACGAGGATCCTTCCGCAGACTTTGCAGGATCAGGGAGGCCATGCAGCGTAGGTTAGCTGAGGCATTCAGTCCGGAGTCCTCTGGGTCACTAAGGACGACATGATCCGCAGCCACCTCCTCCCAGCCACGTACAAGTCCACTGGTTTCTTGGGACTGTAAATCATCCCTAAAAGACTGCTGCTGATGATGCTGAGTGCCAGCCTCCACCTCCATGCTGACACAATCCTCCTCCTCCTCCTCCTCCTCCTCATCTTCCTGTGCGATGGGTGGGACAGAAGGAACACTGTCTGGGTAAAGGGGGCCTTGAGAGGCAAGGAAGTCCTCCTCTTCCTGCCTCTGTTCTGCCTCAAGTGCCCTGTCCATTATTCCAAGCAGCGTGTGCTCCAACAGGTGGACAAGAGGTACAGTGTCACTGATGCATGCACTGTCACTGCTCACCATCCTCGTGGCCTCCTCAAATGGTGCCAGGACAGTGCATGCATCCCTGATCATGCCCCACTGGCGTGGAGAAAAAAACCCAAGCTCCCCTGACCCTGTCCTGGTGCCGTAGTCGCACAGGTACTCATTGATGGCCCTCTGCTGCGTGTGCAGCCGCTGCAGCATGGCCAACGTTGAGTTCCACCTGGTGGGCATGTCACATATAAGGCGGTTCTTGGGCAGGTTCAACTCCTTTTGCAGCTCAGCCAGGCGAGCACTGGCATTATAAGATCTGCGGAAATGCACACAGACTTTCCTGGCCTGCCTCAGGACATCCTGTAAGCCCGGGTACCTGCCCAAGAACCGCTGCATCACCAGGTTAAGGACGTGAGCCATACAGGGCACATGGGTCAGTTGTCCCTGTCGGAGGGCGGAGAGGAGGTTGGTGCCATTGTCGCAAACCACCATTCCTGGCTTAAGCTGGCGTGGCGTCAACCACCTCTCGGCCTGCCCCTGCAGAGCAGACAGGACCTCTGCCCCAGTGTGGCTCCTGTCCCCCAAACACACCAGCGCAAGCACGGCATGGCATCTTTTTGCCTGCGTACTTGCGTAGTCCCTTGAACGCCTACGGAGCACCGCTGGTTCCGAGGACAAACCACAGGAAGAGGCCATGGAGGAAGAAGAAGAGGAGGGGGTGGAGGAGAGAGGTGTGTCACAACCAGTAGTAGCATTTTGGAGGCGTGGCGGTGGAACAACCTCCAACACTACTGCACCTTGTCCTGCATCCTTCCCAGCTGCCAAAAGAGTGACCCAATGGGCCGTGAAAGAAAGGTAACGTCCCTGTCCATGCCTGCTGGACCATGAGTCAGCGGTAATATGCACCTTACCGCTGACCGCCCTGTCCAGCGAGGCCAAGACATTGCCTTCCACATGCCTGTAGAGAGCCGGAATCGCCTTCCGTGAGAAAAAGTGGCGTTTGGGAACCTGCCACTGAGGAACCGCACATTGCACAAACTCACGGAAGGGGGCCGAGTCTACCAACTGAAAAGGCAGCAGTTGAAGCGCTAGCAATTTAGCCAAGCTAGCATTCAACCGCTGGGCATGTGGATGGCTGGGAGTGAACTTCTTTCGACGGTCCAGCAGCTGGGGCAGGGAAATTTGCCTGCTAGAATCGGACGTCGGTGTACTGCTAGCAGAGTGGCCGCAAGTACTTGGCTGTGACACACCTAATTCTACACCTTCATTCCTCTCAGTGCAGGTTTCAGAGAGGACTGAAGGTATAGTGGGTTTTGAGATCCCAGCTGATGCGGTGCAAGGAGAGGTCCACTTTGTTCTTTGGTGTGGGTCTTTAAGGTAGGCTTGCCAACGAGCTGCATGGCAGGTCAACATATGTCTGATCAAGCATGTGGTGCCCAAGCGGCTGATGTTTTGGCCACGCGATATACGCTTGAGACATATGTTGCAAACAGCAGCTGTGCGATCTGATGCACTCGCCTCAAAAAAGGCCCACACCAAAGAACTTTTTGAATGACGGGCAGAGGCAGCGCCCTGCACAGGCGGAGCTCTGCGGTGTGATTCCGTCGGTGTGCTGTCCATACGCTGGCCACTCAAGGGCATCCTGCCTCTTTGGAGATGTGCCTCCTCCTCATCCTCCTCCTCCTCCTCTCTCCTATTAGACACCCACGTGGAGTCAGTGACCTCATCATCCCCTCCCTCCTCATCACTGGAGCCAATCTGGCAGTATGCTGCAGCTGCTGGAGCATGACTGCCAGATTGGTGTCCTTCTTGAGCATCCCCTCTCTCTGCTCTCACGCTACTGCCTTCCTCTAGCTGGGTATCATCATCAGATCCTTCGAAACGCTGGGCATCCTTCTGGAGCATGTACCCAACACTGTGCTCAAACAGTTCGGGGGACTCCTCAGGAGGAGGACATGGTGGGTCTAGGGAAGGATTGACTAATGAAGATAATGATACCAGAAAAGAGGACGCTTTGGCAGCTGCTTTGCCAGTACCCTGAGCCTGGGTGAGAGAGGATGAGGGGGATGAGGTGGGCTTGGTCATCCACTCTACCAAGTCTTCGGCATGATGTGGCTCAACATGACCAGCTGCCGAAAAGAAGGACAAGCGTGTCCCATGGCCATGTGCTGATGACAATGCACCGCGTCCACGACCAGCACTGTTGCCCCCAGACACAGAGCCTGCTTGCCCTCTTTTTTTGCCTCCTGACTGTCTGCCTCTCCTTGTTTGCCTTCCAGACATTTTAATGGATGGCCTGCAGGGAGATGGGACCTCTCTGTCCCTACAAACAAGGTTTAGCACAGAATAACACACTGACACTCTCCCTACCTATCCTTATTTGTCCCTAAACACAAGGAATCCAGGATTAGTAAAGGAAAAAAAAAATGACACTGTCCCTGCCTATGCTTCTCTTTCCCTGCTCCGGAACACACTACACAAGGCCGCCGCGCTGGCGGCCTTTTATAGTGTGGGGCGTGTACTAAACCCCCTCAAGAATAATTGGCCACAGGCATCCTGCCTGTGGCCAATCATTGCTCTCCTCGCTGCCGGCTCTGTGATTGGCCAAGCATGCGGGGTCACAGTGCATGCTTGGCCAATCACAGCGCCTGGATGACACTGCGATGGCGTAGTGCATTGTGGGCCGTTCGCGTCACTCGAATTTGGCGCGAACGGCCCAAATCGTTCGATCTTCGTCGAACGATCGAACAGCCGATGTTCGAGTCGAACGTATGTTCGACTCGAACACGAAGCTCATCCCTAGTGTTTACCTGTGTCTTGTACTGAAATCACAAGCCAGCTTAATTTGTGGTTTTCAAGAGGAAAACACCCCAACTGTGTTGGCCCGGATGAGGGAGATAAAAAAAAAAAAAAAAATGGTGTTAACCCTTGTTGCTATGCTGCGATTTAGTTGATGTAAGAGTGATTTTAGAGGCAAATGTCATGTTTAAATGGTCTTATTTTCATGTTTTTTTCTCTATGTTTCAGTGTCTCACGAGTGAAAGTAACTGTGTGCCGCAAAATTTGCTCCTACCTCACAAATTACTGTTGCACTTGCTTAACCACTTGCCGACCGGTAACGATTATATACGTCGGCAGAATGGCACGGACAGGCAAATCGACGTATATTTACATCACTTTGAATTTGCCGCCGTGTGCGCCTGCCGTGAGCTTCGTGACCGTGCCTGCGGGACCCGCCGGTGTCCCGCGATCGGGTCACAGAGCTGCAGAACAGGGAGAGGCAAGTGTAAACAAGCATCTCCCCGTTCTGCCTAGTGACACTGACACTGATCGTATGCTCCCTCTCATCGGGAGCAGCGATCAGTGACGTGTCACTCGTAGCCACGGCCCCTAACAGTTAGAATCACTCCCTAGGACACACTTAACCCCTTCCTAGCCCCCTAGTGGTTAACCCCTTCCCTGCCAGTCACATTTACACAGTAATCAATGCATTTTTATAGCACTGATTGCTGTATAAATGTGAATGGTCCCAAAATAGCGACAAAAGTGTCTGATGTGTCCGCCCTAATGGTCGCAGTCACAATAGAAATCACTAATTGCTGCCATTACTAGTAAATAATAATAATAATAATAATAATAATAATAAAAATGCCATAAAACTATCCCCTATTTTATAGACGCTATATCTTTTGCGCAAATCAAACACTTATTGCGATTTTTTTTACCAAAAATATGTAAAAGAATACGTATCGGCCTAAACTGAGGAGAAAAAAAAAACGTTTTTTATATATTTTTGGGGGATATTTATTATAGCAAAAAGTAAAAAAATATTGCTTTTTTTTTTTTTTCAAAATTGCCGCTCTATTTTTATTTATAGTGCAAAAAATAAAAACCGCAGAGGTGATCAAATACCACCAAAAGAAAGCTCTATTTGTGGGGGGAAAAGAGGACGTCAATTTTGTTTGGGAGCCACGTCGCACGACCGCGCAATCGTCAGTTAAACAGACATAGTGCCGAATTGCAAAAAGTGGTCTGGTCATTTGGCAGCCAAATAGTCCGGGGCTGAAGTGGTTAATTGTCTGGTCAGAAATGTGTTATGCTGTAAAAATTTAAAGTTGGCATGGTGGAGACTGGGTATAGTAAAGCACACCTGAAACTGACAGCTATATGTGTGAGTTAAATGTGGAAAGGGGGGGGGGGGGGGGTTTGGTAAGTGGACCCTCTTCCTAAGGTAAACTGAGTAAAAATTGTGTATGTCTTGCTGGTACTTCGGGCCAGTTCACACAACAGAAACGCAGTCCGGATGCTTTTCTGTATGCACGTTTTTGATGCATTCCAGTGCGTTTTTAATGCTCCAGTGTGTTTAGGTGCATTTTACCGCATTCCAGTACAGTCCAGTGTAGAAAAAATGCAGCATGCTCTACTTTTTTTTCTGGAGCTGGAACACACTGAAACTGACTACACTGGTGTAAACAATGCCATTGAAAACCATATGACCTACTATCCATGCGTTTTTGATGCAGAAAAATCAATTGGCCAAGGCAACTATACCTGGCAGGTTTGCCTAAACATCAGGGTGCTACATATAGTGTGGGGCGTGGACTTAGTACCCCTGAGCCATGATTGGCCAAAGGCACCCTTGCCTTTGGCCAATCATGGCTCTCTCAGCAGAGTGCGCTGTGATTGGCCAAAGCATGCAGGTCAGGTGCATGCTTTGGCCAATCATCATACAGCAATGCACTGCGATCTCTCATTACTGGGCGTTCCCCGGTGCTCAAATTTCCTGCGAACACCTCATATGTTCGGTTTAGAACAAATGAACACCCGATGTTCGAGTCGAACCGCGGGCTCATCCCTATTCACAATTTGTTTTGCGCCAGTGACACACATTAAACAGAGAAAATAATGTAATCTATTGTGGTTTGGGATCATTGTAGAGATTGAGCAAGTTTACAATTGCCATGTTCAGCATGTGTTTGTGATTTAGAAGAATTTCATTTATGAAGAAATGTCTCTAATTTACAGTTTATTCTGGGCAGTCCGCCAAAAATAGCTTATCTTTGAAGACAGATTAAGCCACACTGAACATGACAATTTTGAAACTGAGTTTTAGCCCTTGTTCGCATTGATGCGATTTGTCAAATTTCATGCCAGATCGGCGGCAATGGCAGCGTCCAAATCGGTGCCAAAAGTAGTTTCTGTAGTACTTTTAGCGATGTCGGGGTGCGTTTTCTATTGACATCTGTGCAGAAACCCACACAGATGTCTGAAATCGCCCCCGAAGTCGGGACTGACATGCGGAAATGAAATTGTGCGAGTTCAGCTGAACTCGTACAATTTCATTCCCGCAGTCAGTGTGAACCAGGGCATATTTAATGTCAGGTCAACCTGTCAAAAATTACAATGCCCCATATGTGTGGATATCTAGTAAAATATGTTGAAGAGTCAAAACTTTAGCTCCTTGAGAATGGGAAGTTATGTGCACTGCCTTCAAGATATGCTTCACTTTGGGCAATGGCACACCTTCACTCTCAAGTTGCCAAAAGAGGAGGGGGGGGGGGGGTGAGGTTGATCCGATTTCAAAATTGTAGTATGCACCTGAAGATTGAAATAGTATCAAAGCAACATTATCGTGTCTAATTTGTGCAGAATATAACCCAGGAAAGGGAGTTACAACTTAGGTTACATCCCAGGAGCCTTGTACCCCTTCCAGAGAATACCTGTGTGGATTTAGAAGTGCTTGTAGCCTTTAGAGTAGAATCTCAGTGACACCATAGCTCCCAACTGTACCGGATTTCGAGGGACTGTCCCTGATTTGGAACAAAGTCCCTCTGTCTCTCTTTCCTCCTCATTTGTCCCTTGTTTTGGTCTGATCTACATACAGGTGCATTTAAAAAAAAATTGAATATCATCAAAAAGTTAAAATTTATTTCAGCAATTCAATTTGTAAAGTGAAACTCATATATTATATAGATTACACACAGAGTGATACAGTATATTTCAAGCATTACTTTCTTTCAATTTGGATGATCATGGCTTACAGCTAGTGAAATCCCCAAATTCAGTATCTCAGAAAATTAGTGTAGCGGCCCCCTCTCCTCTCCCCTCTTGAATTCAGCTCGCGGTGTCTCTGGTCTAGGGGTATTTGATAGGGGAGAGAGCGGGTGAGCTACACCTGGCTTCCACCACAGGTGTTCATGTGGTATCATAGTTGCCAACATTGGAAAAAAGAAATCGGGGACACTTTTCTGCAAGTAGGCGGAGCCTCGATTTAATTAGGGGGCGGGGCATGCATTTGTGGATGAGATGCTGGGAGAAAAACGCGCCGCGCCGAAAAATGGGCGTGGTTTACGGTGAATCTTGGGCGTGGCTTAAATGGGCGTGGTTAAGGGGCGTGGTTAAGGACACACACACAGAGAGACCCAGCGAGAGAGAGAGAGCGACCCAGCGAGAGAGAGAGAGCGACCCAGCGAGAGAGAGAGAGCGACCCAGCGAGAGAGAGAGAGAGACCCAGCGAGAGAGAGAGAGAGAGAGAGACCCAGAGAGAGAGAGAGACCCAGCGAGAGAGAGAGAGAGAGACCCAGCGAGAGAGAGAGAGAGACCCAGCGAGAGAGAGAGAGAGAGAGACCCAGCGAGAGACCCAGCGAGAGAGAGAGACCCAGCGAGAGAGACCCAGCGAGAGAGAGAGAGAGCGACCCAGCGAGAGAGAGAGAGAGCGACCCAGCGAGAGAGAGAGAGAGCGACCCAGCGAGAGAGAGAGAGAGCGACCCAGCGAGAGAGAGAGAGAGCGACCCAGCGAGAGAGAGAGAGAGAGCGACCCAGCGAGAGAGAGAGAGAGAGAGAGAGCGACCCAGCGAGAGAGAGAGAGAGAGAGAGCGACCCAGCGAGAGAGAGAGAGAGCGACCCAGCGAGAGAGAGAGAGAGCGACCCAGCGAGAGAGAGAGAGAGCGACCCAGCGAGAGAGAGAGACCCAGCGAGAGAGAGAGAGACCCAGCGAGAGAGAGAGAGACCCAGCGAGAGAGAGAGAGACCCAGCGAGAGAGAGAGAGACCCAGCGAGAGACCCAGCGAGAGAGAGAGACCCAGCGAGAGAGACCCAGCGAGAGAGACCCAGCGAGAGAGACCCAGCGAGAAAGACCCAGCGAGAGAGACCCAGCGAGAGAGACCCAGCGAGAGAGACCCAGCGAGAGAGACCCAGCGAGAGAGACCCAGCGAGAGAGAGAGACCCAGCGAGAGACCCAGCGAGAGACCCAGCGAGAGAGAGAGACCCAGCGAGAGAGACCCAGCGAGAGAGACCCAGCGAGAGAGACCCAGCGAGAGAGACCCAGCGAGAGAGAGAGACCCAGCGAGAGAGAGCGAGAGAGAGAGACCCAGCGAGAGAGAGCGAGAGAGAGAGACCCAGCGAGAGAGAGAGACCCAGCGAGAGAGAGAGACCCAGCGAGAGAGAGCGAGAGAGACCCAGCGAGAGAGAGCGAGAGAGAGACCCAGCGAGAGAGAGACCCAGAGAGAGAGAGAGAGAGACCCAGCGAGAGACACACACACACACACACACACACACACACACACACACACACACACACACGATAAAAATAACCGCCCCACCCAAAAAAACAACAGAAAAAAAAAAAAACCCACAGCAAAAAACGAAAAAAGAGCACTTTACTATTTGCGGCCTACTAGTCAGTGACTCAGTCCAGTCAACCCTCCACGTGGCGCCGGCTCGGCTGCAGTGTCCGCGGCCTAATTTGTCCCCAGGGGGTCGTCACCCACTTGACTTCCAATCTCGAACTGCCCCCCAAAAAAAAAAAACCCCAGGATAACCCCCCCCCCCCAGAAAAGAAAAAAAAAAAAAAAAGGGGGACTCAGTTCCGAGTACTTACTTGGCTTCCGAGGCTCGGTTCCTCCTAGGCAGTCCGGAACAGTCCTCCTCCTAAAAGTCCTCCTACGCAGCTGCAGTACGCACGTCCTCCTCCTCTCTCTCTATCCAACGGACTGGGCTCTGATTTGCGTGGGCTGCGTGGTAAGTTAACTAGCCACGCCCCCTTGCAATAGTACTGCAAATAAGAATACAGAGCGAGAGCATGTGTCCTCCTTGTCCAATAGAAGACAACAGGAGGACAAAAATGAGGCGGGGGAGGATATTCTGAGAGGATAGGGAATGACTAACCGCAGCGCTTAGCGATGGGCGGGACATTGTATTTTAGATGGCCGGGACAAATTTCAGATGGCCGGGACTACTCTTAAAATTCGGGAAACAATATGTACGGGACAAGACTCACAAATCCGTGAATGTCCCGGGAAATCCGGGACTATTGGCAACTATGGTGGTATTAGCAATGTCTCTGTTGTCTGTTTACCTTCGGGTCTGTGCTGTGCATCGGGATGCTCCCTCCAAGAGTCACCGTGAACTTCGTCTGCTAGGAACTGAGCCCCACACCATTAAAGCCCAACACTCCTTTATTTTAGAACATAACATGGACTCCCTTGAAGACAGAACACAAAAGGAGGTGTGGGTGCGAATAGGCCCAGACACAATTGCGTTCTCCACTCTCCTCCCTGAGAGTGGGATATGGTCTCCGCACGAGGGAAAATCTCCGACAAGAGACTCACCCGTCACCAGCAGTCTGCTGCACCGGGTCTTCAGGTGAGGAGCTCTCCCCGGTCCATTGCGCCCCCTCGGATTCAGGCATCCATCCCCGGAGTACCTTAGGATCTCCTTCCCTCACGGAGCTCAGTGTTGGGCACTGAACTCCGGACCTCCATCCGAGTAGAGTACCTCACCCCAGGCTAAAGGTGCCTGGGATGGAACACGACCTCCAACGGTCCTCTAGGCTTAAGCCCCCTAGAGGACCAACACGAACATCCGTCCGCAGGCTGAAGGTGCCTGGGACTTCAACCCTGTGACAAAGATGGCCGGCCCCTTTATACCCTCCCCCAGCATGCACAGCGGGTTCCCTGCCCCACTGCACGACTGCCGGGAGAGGACAAAAAAGGAGGAACGACCCAGTAATGTTTCGACCCCAACCCAGGGCAACAGCGCCACACACTGGGCTGCGGGGAATTACACATCACCAATGTCTTTGCCAAGATTCAAATTTACACCCGGGAAAGTACCTACCCGCTACACTAGGATATTACATAAGACCAATGTAGCGCCCTCCTCACTCCCCTCTTTCTCTCGTCTCGTCTCTTGTCTAGGAGTATCTTAGAGGGGAGGGAGCGGGGACACCACGCCTGGCCTCCACCACATGTGTCAGTGCGGTATAAGCAACGTTCTTGTATTACCTTCGGGTCAGTGCAGTGCACCTGGATCCTCCCTCCAAGAGTCACCTTGAACAATGTCTGCTAGGAAATGAGCCCCACACCATTAAAGTCCAACACTCCTTTATTCTTCTGCGAATGAACACAAACAGTTGAACTCCCTTGGTTAACAGAACAGGAAAGGAGGTGTGGATGCGAATAGGCCCAGACACAATTTGGTTCTCCACTTTCCTTCCTGAAAGTGGGTTACGGTCTCCGCACGAGGGGGGAATTTCCTTCCAGGCGGTCTCCGACGAGAGGCTCACCTGTCACCGGCAATATGCTGCACCGGGTCTTCAAGTGAGGAGCTCCCCCCGGTCCATTGCGCCTTCCGGATTCCGGTACCCAATCCCTGGGTTCCCTAGGATCTCCTTCCCTCGCGGAACTCAGTGTTGGGCACTGAGCTCCGGACCTCCATCCGAGTATCTCACCCCAGGCTAAAGGTGCCTGGCATGGAACACGATCTCCTGCGGTCCTCTAGGCCACCCAGAGGATCGGCACGAACCACCGTCCACAAGCTGAAGGTGCCTGGGACTCCGACCCCGTGACAAAGATGGCCGGCCCCTTTATACCCTCTCCCGGCAAGCACGGCGGGTTCCCCGCCCCACCATACCGCTGCCGAGGGAGGACAAAAAGGAGGTACGGCACACAGCAATGATTCAACCCCAACCCAGGGCGACAGCGCCACCCACTGGGCTGCGGGGAATTACACATAACTAATGTCTCTGCCAAGTTCAAATTTACACCCGGGAAAGTACATACCCACTACACCAATAAAAAAAAGCATTTTTAATACAGAATTGTTGGCTTACTGAAAAGTATGTCCGTGTGTACAGTATCGTATGCACTCAATACTTGGTCGGGACTTCTTTTGCATGAATTTCTGCATCAATGCAGCGTGGCATTTAGGTGATCAGCCTCTGGCACTGCTGAGGTGTTATCGAAACCCAGGTTTCCTTGATAGAGGCTTTCAGCTCTTCTGCATTGCTGGTGTCTCATCCAGGGCTGGTGCAAGTATTCTCGACACCCTAGGCGAAACCTCATTTTGCGGCCCCTCCTTGGCTCCGCCCCGACTCCATCCCTTTGCCCTGCCCATGTATACGGTGGAGGTGGCAGGTGGAGATTTTTTGTAATCCCCCCAAATGTAATCACCTCAGTGTAATACCCCAAATGTACAGTATACAGGTGGGGCTTTTGCAGTATACAGTTGTGGGTGGGGGTGTGCAGTATACAGTTGGGGGTGGGGGGTGTGTAGTATACAGGTGGGGGTGGGCAGTATACAGTTAAGGGGGGGTGTGCAGAACACAGGTGGGGGTGGAGTGTGCAGTATACTGTTGGGGGTGCGCAGTATACAGGTGGGGGGTGGCGCGGGAGGTGTACAGTACACTCCCCTGCGCACAGTCAGTATGCAGACAGCTGTGTAAGGAGGTCGGTATCCCCCTGGCAGTAGGTACTCTCACATACACACAAGGCAGTCAAGGTGTGTGTATGGGTGACTCACCGTCAGGCAGATCAGATGACAAGCAGTGTTTCTGAGTACGGAGCCCCATCCCGGCTCCTAACATCACTGGACACTGAATTTGCTCTCCTCCATTACTGACCATAGACTCCGCCCTCCTCCACCACTCTGGAGTCCGGACCGTCCAACCCCGCCTCCTCAGCGACGTTCTACTACAACTCCGCCATTCAGAATCAGAGCTCATCTTCTCTACTAATCCTGGCCATACATGACTCCGCCCCCTGCAGATCGCCTTCTGAGGAGTTACTGAGCGATCTGAGGGGGTGGCAGTGGGAATGAGGGGGAGGGGGGTGCCTCTGACTGAACTGAAGGAGCGGGGCAGGAAGATGCCAGGGGAGGCAGGGCACGCCATCGCGATTCAGCTGCCCTGCCGCCAATTATTTCAACACCCCTAGTGGCCGTGGCTGCGCCCTAGGCGGCTGCCTAGTCCGCCTAGTGGTAGTGCCGGCCCTGGTCTCATCTTCCTCTTAACAATACCCCTCAGATTCTCTATGGGGTTTATGTCAGACGCGTTTATTGGCTAATCAAGCACAGTGATGCCATGATCATTAAACCAGGTATTGGTACTTTTGGTAGTGTGGGCAGGAGACAAGTCCTTCTTGAAAATGAAATTAGCATCTCCATGAATGTGGTCAGCAGAGGAAAGCCCGAAGTGCTCTGGAATTTCCTGGTAGAGGGCTGCGCTGACTTTGGACTTGATAAAACACAGTGGTCCAAAACCAGCAGATGACATGGCTCCCCAAATCATCACGGACTGTGGAAACTTCACACTGGACATCGCGCAACTTGGATTCCGTGCTCCTTCACTCTTCCTCCGGACTCTGAGGCCTTCCAAATGAAATGAAAAATTTACTTTCACCCGAAAAGAGGACTTTGGATCACTGAACAACAGTCCAGTTCTTTTTCTTCTTAGCCCAGGTAAGACGCTTCTGAAATTGTCTTTGGTGCAGGAGTGGCTTGACACAAGGAATGCGACAGTTGTAGCCCATGTCCTGGATACATCTGTGTGTGGTGGCTCTTGACACCGGCCGTAGTCCATTCCTTGTGAATCTTTCCCAAATTCTTGAATGGCCTTTACGTCACAATCCTCTCAAGGCTGTGGTTATCCCTGTTGCTTGTGCACCTTTTTCTACCACACTTTTTCCTTCCACTCAACTTTCCATTAATATGCTCTGTGAACTGCCAGCTTCTTTAGCAATGACCTTTTGTGACTTACCCTCCTTGTGGAGGGTGTCAATGACTGTCTTCTGGACAACTGTCAAGTCAGCAGTCTTCCCCATGATTGTCTAACCTACTGAACCAGACCGAAAGACCATTTAAAGCAGGTGTCTTAAACTGGCGGCCTTCCAGCTGTTGCAGAACTACAAGTCCCATGAGGCATTGCAAGGCTGACAGTTACAAGCATGACTCCCACAGGCAGAGGCATGATGGGACTTGTAGTTAATCAACAGCTGGAGGGCCGCCAGTTTGAGACCCCTGATTTAAAGGCTCAGGAAACCTTTACAGGTGTTTGAAGTTAATAAGCTAATTAGAGTGTGACACCATGAGTCTACAATATTGAATGTGTTCACAATATTCAAATTTTCCAAGATACTGAATGATGGGTTTTCACCAACTGTAAGCCATAATCATCAAAATTAAAAAGAAAGAAATACTTGAAATATCTCAATCTGTGTTTAATGAATCTGTATAATATAGGAGTTCCACTTTTTGAATTGTATTACTGAAATAAATGTACTTTTTGATGATATTCAAATTTTTTGAGATGCACCTGTAGTTGTATATGTAGCGGCCTCCTCTCTCCCTATCAGCTCGTCTGTTTCTTGTCTAGGGGTACTTTAGAGGAGAGAGAGCGGGGTCACCACGCCAAGCCTTCACCGCAGATGTTTGTGTGGTGCAAGCAAAGTTCTTGTTTTACCTTCGGGTCGGTGTTCTGCACCTGGAACCTCCAATGAGAGTTACCTTGAACAATGTCTGCCAGAAAATGAGCCCCACACCATTAAAGTCCAACACTCCTTTATTCTTCTTCTCTCAAAGTGAACACAATCCGTTAGACTCCCGTGTAGAACAGAACAGAAAAGGAGGTGTGGATGCGAGTAGGCCCAGACACAATGAACTTTCCTCCCTGAAAGTGGGTTGCGGTCTCCGAACGAGGGGGAATTTCCTTCCAGGCGGTCTCCGATGGGAGGCTCACCTGTCACCGGCAATATTCTGCACCGGGTCTTCAAGTAAGTATCCACTGGTCCATTACGCCTTCCGGATTCGGGTACCCACTCCCGGGGTTCCCTAGTACCTCCTTCCCTCGTGGAACTCAGTGGTGGGTACTGAGCTCCAGACCTCCTCTCGAGTACCTCACCCCAGGCTAAAGGTGCCTGGGATGGAACACGACCTCCGAACGTCCTCTAGGCCTAGACCCGCCTAGGGGACCGAGACGAACCACCGCCCTCAGGCTGAAGGTGCCCGGCTCGACTCCCTCCACCAAAAATGGCCGCCCCTTTATACCCCCTCCCAGCAAGCACAGCAGGTTCCCTGACCCACCATAAAACCGCTGAGAGAGACCAAAAGAGGTACGCCACCGCAACGATGACTCAACCCCGGGCCCAAAGCGACAGTGCCACCTGGTGGGCCCCAGGGAACCATATGTAGCGGCCTCACCCCATCTCTTTTGTCTAGGGGTATGTCACACGACAGGGTGAGATGCGCTACGGCCCATGTCCTCCCCATAGCTGTGGGTGAGGTGAAGGCCAGTACCAGATATTTCCTCGGGCCTGTGTGCTTCTGTCTAGAATACAGTCCTGCTGCGCCAACACTTCCCTTTGCTCCCATTAACCAGAGTTCCACACACCGATCACAGTCCAACTCTTGTTTTATTGCATATCTCACAATAAACAGTGCTTCAGTAGCCAACTGGTTGCTTTTTGATACAGGGGATGAGCAGGTCGAGGCACTATCCTGGTTCTCAGCTAAACCACTGCGATCTCGCCAGCGGTTACTATAGCCTTAGCTAGAAAGGACTTAGAACTTGAGTCTCTACCAGCGACTCAAGAGAACATAGATAGGAGTACCTTCAGGGGAAGATGTCCCTCCAAGGGAGTTACCAGAGGCCCATCCGTCACTGGGTTGATGCTGCTCTAGACTCTCCGAATGGGTAAACCTCTCCAGCCTCCTCACCTCAGACACTGGCCCCATCCACTTCAGGGACCCTCGGACTTCTCCACCCTCGCGGGACCCAGTCGAAGTCACTGGGCCCCAGGCCTCCTGGTTCAGTACCTCACCCCAGGCTGAAGGTGCCTGGGATGGACTCCAACTCCATTCCGATCAGGCCTAGGGCGCCTGGACCGAAATCTGGAACCGCCCGCACCCAGGCCTAAGGTGCCTGGGCACGTGAAGAAGATCCTCCAAAAGACCCCGTGGTTAGGGCGTCTCCCCCTTTTATCTCCTCCCTTCGACACCACGGCAGGTTCCCCGCCCTCGCCGTACCATCTCCGGGAAGGGACCAAAAAAAAGGGTAGCACTGTGACGGCAAATCTACCTTGAGCCTACGGGTACCCCGCCACCCACAGGCCAAGGAGATTATTACACCATCCAATCCTCCACGAACACAAATGGTCCATTTCTCCCATACTTACATCTGAGTGTCCCACCTAAATTTAGAGACCCCGCTACACATACATCACAGTTTTCCCCACCAGATTCAAAAAATAGAAAGCATATACCCGCTACATATATAAAAGGCAATTTTAATCTAAAAGTGTTTCCCAGTGCAAAACTTTTCATCCAATTTCTAAATTGCTGCATTTGCCAATTTCAAAAGCCAGTATAAGCCCAGGTTCACACTGGGGCTGCGGGAGTGAAGCCGTGCGAGTTCAGCTCCTGCCTGTCAGTCCCAATTTTAGCTCGATTACAGAGACATCTGACACAGATGTCAATGTAAATCGCGGCTGAAATCGCAAAAAGTAGTACAGAAACTACTTTTTGTAATCAGTGCAGCGCCGCAGATGCGGCGTCGCACCAATTAGGACGTTGCCATTGCCCGCAATTTGCGGCAAATTTCACCGATTTGACATGTCAAATCGCATGTCAAATCGCACCAGTGTGAACCAGGGCTAAAGGACTAGTAGTGGTAAAAAAATAAATAAATAAAAAAGCATTTGTGGGTTAACTAATCACTGTGGCTTGGAGTGTGTACTATGACTACATACTTTTGCTAATAGGTGTCCCTCATTCCCATCTCAAAAAGTTGGAAGGTATGCTGATGTGCATGTTGTAGCTGTTTCAGGCTGGGTTCACACTTGTGCGGTGCGAAGTCCAGCTCTGTTTTCTCTGCAAAGAAAAAAACAGAGCTGTTCAGCGGTTCGTCTGCGTTGTAGCTGCGGATTAGCTGACCTGGGAGAGGGGAGGGGGAAGTGTAGTGAGCAGGGAGAGAATTCCTGTTCAGAACAGAACACATCTGCGAATCAGATGCATTCCCATAGAAGATAATGTGCAGACAATTTGCACCGCAATGCCTAGAAAAGGCACACGTTTTTTGGGCAGTGCGAATGCATCGCACATATGTGAACCAGCCTCATTAAAATAAATGTATTTTAAAATGATATGCGAATTGGATGCGTTGTAAGCCGCAACCAATTCACATAGGTATGAACCGAGCCTTACAGCTAATTTTTTTTTTTTTTACGTTACACACTGTTAAGCCTAGTACACACGGCCGAGAATCTCGTCGTAAAAAAACCCGTCGCTTTTCTCGACGAGATTCTTGTCAAGCTTTCCTTGCATACACACTGTCAATTCAAAATCTCGTCGTTGTAAAGCACGGTGACGTACAACACGTACGACGGCAGTATAAAGGGGACGTTCGATTCCAATGGTGCCACCCCTTGGGCTGCTTTTGCTGATCTCGTGTTACCGCATGTTAGTAAAAGTTTGGGGAGAGACGATTCGCGCTTTTCAGCCTCGTGCTTTTCAGTCCGTTACAGCTTGACGAATGTGCCATCTCCATTACGAACGCTAGTTTTACCAGAAGGAGCGCTCCCATCTCATACTTGATTCTGAGCATGCGCAATTTTTTAAGACTCGGAAAAGCATACACATGACCGGTTTTCTCGTCGGGAAACAGACCGACGAGAATCCCAACGAGAAAAACGAGAATCCCGACGAGAAAATAGAGAGCAGGTTCTCTATTTTTCTCGTCGAGAAACCATACACACGCACGGTTTTCTCGGCAAGAAAGCTCTCCCAACAGTTTTCTTGTCGTTTCTTGCCGAGAAAACCGGTCGTGTGTACGAGGCCTGTGTCAATTCAAGACTCCCATTCTGGACACAAGTCTCTGCCTCTTCTTCAGGTCACAGGAGGTAGCTCAATCCCCAGGACCACTGAGTGATCTCATCTCATATTTCCGACCAGGGATCCAGAATCCAGACTCACCTGGGGCCACACTAATGGGCACAAAGATCACGACCCTCACCTTTACCCCTGAGGAACATAGGCAGCCATTAGCCTGGCTAGCTGGACTAATCTGCACCACCTCACATGCAGGACCTTTTTTCAGAAAAAGAAAAAGGATGACTTTGGTAGCTTTTTACTTAGTGAAATAGAACTTACAAAAATGTAAAAAATGAGGAGAGAGAGAGACTCGGGATAGTCGCTGCTCTCATGCACATTGCTGGATCGAGATGAGGCTCAGGAGAGTATAAGAGGGGGACTGCACCCAGAAGGTATTTTACATTTAGAGAATACATTAAGGTAAAAAAAAAACTTCTGCCTTTAGAACCACTTTAACTTTAGAGAAGGATAGTAACCTTTGAATCTGCCATCCAGTTGTCTGTACAGAGGCTCTCCCAATAGAGTTTTATTGTAGGCATCTTGTTTCCTCATGCAGCCGAAGGCTGGCAAAAAATGGTTGGCCGCACTGTAGTTTTATCATCCCCTTATCCTAATACAGTGGCGCGATAGAGCTGTACACCTGCCACAACCACAATGCTTTGTGTCATTAAAAAAAAATGATACCTTTGTCCCATTTGGCAGGCAATAGCTCCACCGAATATGACCCATTTAAGTGCCCTGCAACCGCATGCAACAGCAGCTCTGTGCTGTGGGCTTTCAGGGTTGAACCAGGCAGCGAGGAGGCAACAGATCGCCTCCAAGCTGCATGTCAGCCACCCTCTAAAAAGTGATCCACTATGTGTTGCTTTTCAGAGGGGCGGCAAAGGCTAATGCCAGCGTAAACAAGCCCTTAGGCCTAGCTTTCATGGGACTCAGCGTGTAAGAAAGCAGTGTGATCAGCTAGTTGTTATGAAACATTCAGCAAGCTATTGAAAGGCTTTTGGCAAATTTCAAGCAGCTTTCTTGAAGCTCTTATAACACCTTTCAGCTCCTGTTTGGAAATATTAAAAACACACAGATCTTATTGATAGTGCTGTCTCTTTAGGCCTGATTCACACCTATGCAGGTTCTCGATGCATTCTGCGTTTTTTCAATACACGTGTTTGATCTATTGAAGTCTACGGAACCAAGAATCCAAAAAAATTTAAAATTCCTGGCCCTTTTCCGTAAAATGCACAGATGTGAACGTGACCCATAGGAAACCATGTTAAATGGATTGTAGAGGGTTTCTGCAAAACTGTAAGCGCACAAAAAAATGCATAGGTGTGAAACAGGCCTAAAGAGCTATTTCACACTTGCAGTTAGGTAAAGTACAACCCTGTGGTTGAGCAGCACTTTCACTCCCCAAATCGCTCCTTCTTTAGTTGCAGAGGGAGCCGCTAAGGGTGTACATGTACAGTGGTCACGATGCTTTGCTTCATGGCTGTGGCAGGAATTATACCCCCATTTCGCTTTTCAAGTGAATAGAACCACTCTGCAACCACTTAGTAACCATGTGAAATGCATGCAGTTGTAGCTCGCTAGTCTGGGGTTAAAGCAGGTGGTAAAGAGGCAATTCAATGCTTCCTCACTGCCTGTCAAATGCTCTCATAAGAGTGAACAGCGAATGTGAACGAGCCCTTAACAAGCTACTAGCAGGTTTTCAATAAGCTTCAACGTGGCAGTTAGCACTCACTTTAACCCCCGTTCACATTGACTGCAGCTTTGAAATCGTGCAACTTCATCTGAAATTGCATGATTTCAAAGCTGCACCTCAGTGAAACTTTGGGTGCGACTTTGAAGACATCTGTGCGGCTTCATGCACAGATGTCTATTGAAGTCGCACCCGAAATCGCTAAAGGTCATGCATATACTACTTTTTTCAAATCGATGCGGCACCATAAAGTCGGTGTCGCCGGGTTTGAACAGTGTGATTGCCGGAAATAGGAATGCGACGTGTCATGTGATTTGACCTGTCAAATCACATAAGTCGCTCCAATGTGAACGGGAATCCTAAAGATTTCTGTTTAACATTCCCATTTGCAAACTGGAATTCATGATAGGAATGGGCTCGGGCGTGCTTGGGATCCCACCTGCCCGATTCCTCCAGGAAGCCAACACAGGACATGGCTAATCAAAGGCAGCGAGACATTTCCCGGTCCACAGATTGAGAAATGTCTCACTGCCTGTGTTTAGCCAGGTGTAGTGTTGGCTTTCTGGCGGGATCAGACAGGTGGGATCCCGAACACACCAGGGCCCATCTCTAACTTGTGAAAACAGATGCCTTAGCCATGATCCTCCTATCACCTATGCCTGTGTTTAGCCAGGTGTAGTGTTGGCTTTCTGGCGGGATCAGGCAGGGGGGATCCCGAACACACCAGGGCCCATCTCTAACTTGTGAAAACAGATGCCTTAGCCATGATCCTCCTATCACCTATGCCTGTGTTTAGCCAGGTGTAGTGTTGGCTTTCTGGCGGGATCAGACAGGTGGGATCCCGAACACACCAGGGCCCATCTCTAACTTGTGAAAACAGATGCCTTAGCCATGATCCTCCTATCACCTATGCCTGTGTTTAGCCAGGTGTAGTGTTGGCTTTCTGGCGGGATCAGACAGGTGGGATCCCGAACACACCAGGGCCCATCTCTAACTTGTGAAAACAGATGCCTTAGCCATGATCCTCCTATCACCTATGCCTGTGTTTAGCCAGGTGTAGTGTTGGCTTTCTGGCGGGATCAGACAGGTGGGATCCCGAACACACCAGGGCCCATCTCTAACTTGTGAAAACAGATGCCTTAGCCATGATCCTCCTATCACCTATGCCTGTGTTTAGCCAGGTGTAGTGTTGGCTTTCTGGCGGGATCAGACAGGTGGGATCCCGAACACACCAGGGCCCATCTCTAACTTGTGAAAACAGATGCCTTAGCCATGATCCTCCTATCACCTATGCCTGTGTTTAGCCAGGTGTAGTGTTGGCTTTCTGGCGGGATCAGACAGGTGGGATCCCGAACACACCAGGGCCCATCTCTAACTTGTGAAAACAGATGCCTTAGCCATGATCCTCCTATCACCTATGCCTGTGTTTAGCCAGGTGTAGTGTTGGCTTTCTGGCGGGATCAGACAGGTGGGATCCCGAACACACCAGGGCCCATCTCTAACTTGTGAAAACAGATGCCTTAGCCATGATCCTCCTATCACCTATGCCTGTGTTTAGCCAGGTGTAGTGTTGGCTTTCTGGCGGGATCAGACAGGTGGGATCCCGAACACACCAGGGCCCATCTCTAACTTGTGAAAACAGATGCCTTAGCCATGATCCTCCTATCACCTATGCCTGTGTTTAGCCAGGTGTAGTGTTGGCTTTCTGGCGGGATCAGACAGGTGGGATCCCGAACACACCAGGGCCCATCTCTAACTTGTGAAAACAGATGCCTTAGCCATGATCCTCCTATCACCTATGCCTGTGTTTAGCCAGGTGTAGTGTTGGCTTTCTGGCGGGATCAGACAGGTGGGATCCCGAACACACCAGGGCCCATCTCTAACTTGTGAAAACAGATGCCTTAGCCATGATCCTCCTATCACCTATGCCTGTGTTTAGCCAGGTGTAGTGTTGGCTTTCTGGCGGGATCAGGCAGGGGGGATCCCGAACACACCAGGGCCCATCTCTAACTTGTGAAAACAGATGCCTTAGCCACGATCCTCCTATCACCAACAAAAAGTCTAAAATACAACTGGAAAAGGTTGTTCACATGCCTGTGAAAATTTTATGCGGCTTGCCAAGTTGACAGGCAGCACCACCTTGGCCATTCAAGTCAATGGGGCTGCATCACAACTGAGATTTAAATGCTTGGCTAGTGTTTGCGGCACATAGGTTTGCCACCTCATCCCTTTAAACCCGAACACATATTAATTACACAGGTTCTGAGGCTAATTTAATACAGGTAAGGCACCAAGTGAGTTTAATTACCACCTTAATCAGCCACAGAATCTGTGTAATTCATATGTGTTCAGTTTTAAAGGGATGTGGTGGCAACCCTAGCGCCGGCACATGATGAGCCCCACTGAAAAAGACAGTTTGGCAAAAAAACAAACGTCATTCAGGAGGTAGCAGGATCACCTCCTGAGCACCTGACAGTGACTGCTTACTATCTCTCTGAATAGCAACCCACCACAGATTGCTTTTCAGAGCATGGGCTGGTGTGAACCCATCCTAAGGGAGTAGCCCCTCACTCCGAGCAGGAAATGTTTACACTCACATGATGGTGCAGTAGTACTGTCTTTCTCCAAGAAAAGTCCAGGCCCAACTCATCTTCCAATGGCTACCTACCAAGTGAATACTCAGTAGTAAACAAGTGAGATGTCCAGCCACAGCTACATAGCAGGACGTAGGTGGGATCTTCCTGTTAAAGGAACATACACCCTGTTAAATACTGATGCAAGTCTGAATTCTGCCTGGCCTTTGCATACTGTCCAACACCTGCAACAGCTTACCCCAGTGCAAGTAATATGACTTTACTATAATTATCAGTCACTAATGCACTGCAGATTTGATATTTCAACTGTAGCGGGGTGTTCCCCTTTAATGCAGAGAGACAAGAAGTTCCAGGTGAGAGGTGAGTCGGGAGGAAGTAAAGAGACATTATGGAAGTGAAAGCAGAGGAGAGAGAGACTACATCTCCCAGTACATCTTGCAGCACCCAGGGTGCATTGCTCCAGAACAGAGACTGCTGGGGGAGACTTTATAAAGGGGAGGCGGAGTTTTGGTCGGTCTTTTTTGGACACCCCTCTCCTAGCAAGAGGATGTCTGTGCTGAACTGCTGTGTGCACAAGGCCTGAAGCCTGGGCCGTGTGCTCCTTTCCAAAGAGCCCTCTGCCAGCCTAGCAGAGCCTTAGAGACATCTAATCCTCCTTGCTGCAGTACACCAGAAGGATTGAAGACTTGGATGTCGGTGGATTCCTGTTCCTAGACGAATCGATGGAGGAAACGGACTTTGACTTGCCCGGGTGGTGAGAGCTGTTTAAAGACAGATACCTTTATCTTTACTATTCGTTGGGATTACAAAGTTGTTCTTCAAGTGCACCACCGAAAAGATTGCTAGCGAATATTGTTTCACTGAACTTCCATCTAGATCAGTCAGGCCTGACTGCATAGGTAGACATTGCTGGGTGTTAGTCTACCCATGAGGGGAAGTAGCTGTAAAAGGGCAGCGCTAGAGTTGCATAGCAATACTTTATTATTCTGATTACTCTGTTTATCTTTATTACTGTTTATTGCAGGGATCTGCAACTTGTTATACTGTTGTTTATTACTTGCCCATTAGCCTCAGTAAAATATCTGGGTAAAGTACATTTGGTGTCAGTTCCGCTTACTTTAATAGGAGTTTTAAAGTATATTCTGTGTATGTTTGTTATAGGACTGCGTCACCAACAGTTGCGGTCACGCGGTCCTATCCCTCTATCACCAGCTGTGCCACGGGAGGTTAGAGCCGATTGCCAGGGGTTGACAGCAGTGCACTACAGGGCCCAAATCAATATCAGCGGCTCTCTTAACTGGGGGTAGCGCTACACGTGGGGGCTCGAGTCCGGGATCCTTGTACGTTGCACGCTGCAATCAAGCCGGTCAGAAGTACCAGCATGGACCCGCTGGCAATGTCACAGTGGTGCGCAGCGATTGGCGCCGATCCAACCGCGGCGGTAGTCATTGTACTCCCGGGGGAAAGATGGAAGGAAGAGGAGATAAAACAGCTCGTATTGTTACTGTCTCCGAGCCACAAAGCATGGGTGATGGATTTTAGGCCAGATCCAGTGATCTTGTTTACATACGCACTGGTAGAATGGAAAAACGAAATCCCAGAGCATTTTAAAAGTCAGAGTATACAAGCCATAGATAATCAGATCTATCACTTGATACATACGCTGCCAGTGAAGGAAGAATGGTTTCAGACACCAAAGCCATCACTCCCACAATTATCTCCACCACTATCCCCTAAAGCAGAAAAGCTTAAGGAACTATTAAGCCCGGGATCACCGCTGGCCGCTATAGGGCCTGAATTGTTGAATGCTCTAGGAGACCTTGTAATTAAGTGCCAGAAAAGCAGTACGGTGCATGTGGAGGCCGGTTACCGGAAGCTTAGCACCTTCTCAGGGAAGCTCCCCGTCCCTGCGGGGGAGGAAGATTTTGACACTTGGGTGGAACAGGCATTGCAGGCAGTAGAAGCATGGGAGGTGCCTGAGGCACAGAAGAGACAGCGAGTCTTAGAAAGTCTGAAAGGTGCCGCGGCAGAAGCGGTGAAGAGCTTCCGGTTTGGAAATGAAAACTGTACAGCTCAAGATTGCCTGGCCATGCTGCAGGAAGAGTTTGGTCATCTGGAGAAGGTGTCAGAGATGATTTATCAAATTGAACACACTCTCCAGCAGCCGAATGAGAAACTGTCAGAATATGTTAGAAGGCTGAACAGGCAGTTATGCAAGATTGTACTGAAGAAGGGAATGCTGCCCAAAGATGCAGATGAAGCACGCATGAAGCAGATCATGAGGGGAGCGCGGCGCTCAGACCCGGTCTGGCTGCACCTGAAAACCTCAGGAGGAGGAATGTCACTAACCTACTCTGATCTAATAAAAATTATTAGGGACGAAGAGGCGCTGGAGGAAGATCAGCAGGTGGCCAAGGCGAATGTCACACCTGTACCAGTGTTGGTCCATTCGGTCAAGAGCCCAGAAAGAGATGCGGAGGTTGACACTCTGAAATCGCAAATGGCCCAAGTGTTGGAGATGCTGACCTCTTTGATGGAGAAAGATCAGAGAAGACGAGAGAAACCAAGCCCAAGAAAGGAGTTGTTCCCGAACACCTCAGCACCGGCCTCCCTACAGGACCGAGAAGAGGTGATTTGCTATAACTGCGGAGGGAGTGGCCACTTTGCTAACGTATGCTCCAGCCCAAAGAAGAAGAGAACAGATAATTGCAAGCCGGCGGGAAACTCCAAAGGGGCCCCGGTGAAGGAGTCAACCGGGTGCCCATCATCTTCAGTGCGCTCCAAACTAAAAAAAAAGGCCAAGAATGGAGGAGACAAAACTCCTAGGAGGAGGTATAGTACACCCCCACCAAGATGTACCCCAGAGGGAGGGGGCAAGACCCCTCAGTGGAAGTACAGCACCCCAAACAAGGAACATCCACCTAAAAGGAACAATAACATCCCTCAGCGGGTTTGTGCCCCCATTGAGAGGGAGAAAGTCAATGCATGCCAGGCTCAGGAAAAATTAAAGTCCAAAAGGAGCAGGGCAAGGGTCGAAAGCAAAAAAAAAGAGGTGACCCCAGTCCGGCCATACCCAAAGGAACTGGTGGGCCCGTCTCCTACTGTGCCCATTCAAGTGGAAGGAGTCTATACTAAAGCTCTTTTGGACACCGGAGCACAGGTGACTTTACTATACCGGGACTTCTATGATAGGCACTTGAGTCATCTGCCTATCCAGAAGATAGAAGAGCTGGAGATATGGGGACTTGGAACCCAGAGTTTCCCTTATGATGGGTACCTGCCCATAAAGATGACTTTCGACCCATCCGTGGCTGGGAAGGCTGAAGTGTTTGACACCCTGGCAGTTGTGTGTCCCCGGCCGCCTGGAGCCAGCAAGATTTCCCTGATCATTGGGACAAACACGGATCTAGTCAGGAGACTCCTGACCCCTCTAGTGAAAGAGAGAAACCATTCAGCCACCAAAATCCATCCCATGCTAAAGACGGCCTACCAACGACTGGTCTTAGAGCAGAAGACCCCGGGAGAGGGGATAGGGAAGGTGTGGAGACTTGGCAGAGAAGGAGTAGTGCTACAGCCCGGAGAAGTAACCTGTCTTAGGGCCACTGTGAAGCTTTCGTGGGAACAACCTGGCCCCTTTGTCATGCTGGAATCAGACCCAAGGGAAGAGTCCTCAGGCCTGGAAGTGATACCAGAAGTGATTCCGTTCAAGGCCCTGAAGAAGGCCCATGGCAGAGTTCCGGTGAGTGTTAGGAACACTACGGGAGGACCCATGGAGATCCCTGCCAGAGTGTTGCTTGGTCAGGTGAGCCCTGTTGCCCCGGTCACTTGGTCCGAAGTCAAGGGGATGGGTGACGGAGGAGATGTTTGGGAGAAACTGTCCGTGGAAAACCCGAACCTACCCAGGGCTTGGAAAGAAAGAGCCAAGGCCCAGCTGACCAGGTGGGAGAAGATCTTTTCCGAAGATGAATTCGATGTGGGGTGTGCAAGAAGTGCCACCCATCGGATCCGCCTCCAAGAAGATAAGCCCTTCCGAGAGAGGGTCAGGCGGGTCCCCCTGGCAGATCTGGAGGATCTGAGGGAACAACTTGTAGAACTAAAGAAGACTGGTGTTATCCGTGAGTCTAGAAGTCCCTATGCCTCCCCAATCGTGGTGGTCAGAAAGAAGAATGGGTCGTTGAGGCTTTGTATCGATTACAGGACTCTCAACAGGAGAACCATCCCTGACCAATACACCACGCCAAGGATAGAAGATGCCCTACAAAGTTTGTCTGGAGCCAAATGGTTCAGTGTGATGGACCTCAAGAGTGGGTACTATCAAATCCCTATGCACCCAGAAGACAGGGAGAAGACAGCCTTCATAACCCCGATGGGATTCTTCGAATTCAATAGGATGCCTCAGGGTCTGTCTGGAGCTCCTGCTACCTTTCAACGCCTTATGGAGAAGACTGTTGGAGACATGAATCTTATAGAAGTCCTTGTGTACTTGGACGATGTCATTGTCTTTGGAAGAACCTTGGAAGAACATGAAGCCAGGTTGGAGAAAGTATTGAGAAGACTCAGCGAAGAGGGACTTAAGCTTTCCCCCGAGAAGTGTCGGTTCTACCAGTCTTCTGTGAACTATCTGGGGCACAT
This sequence comes from Rana muscosa, assembly GCA_029206835.1. NCBI lineage: Eukaryota > Metazoa > Chordata > Amphibia > Anura > Ranidae > Rana > Rana muscosa. The sequence goes on along the minus strand of CM055116.1, from coordinate 890,102,160 downwards.
AGTGTCTGAAGAAGGGGTGGCCACAGATCCTGAGAAGTTGGAAGCAGTCACTTCCTGGCCACGACCCACCACAGTAACAGAGCTCAGATCCTTCCTGGGGTTCTGCTCCTATTATAGGAGGTTTGTGGAGGGGTTTGCTCGGATTGCCCGCCCGTTGAATGAATTGCTAAAGGCAGAAGGGGAAGAGGATGACTCAGGGCCCAGGAGGCCTGGTGAGTCAGTTCAAGATCAGTGGAACCCAAGGTGTGAAGAGGCCTTTCATGCTCTGAAGAGGAGCTTAACCACTGCCCCAGTCCTGGCCTACGCCGACCCTACCAGACCTTATGAATTACATGTGGATGCCAGCCATGAGGGTCTAGGTGGTGTACTCTACCAAGAACATGAAGGACAACTGCGACCAGTGGCCTATGTGAGCAGGAGCCTGACCCCCTCAGAAAAGAATTACCCCACTCATAAGCTGGAATTCCTGGCCCTCAAATGGGCGGTAGTAGACAAGCTAAAAGACTACTTGTATGGGGCAGAGTTTACTGTGAAGACAGACAACAACCCCCTGACCTACCTCTTCACCACCGCGAAACTAGATGCCACCGGACACAGGTGGTTGGCCGCATTGTCTGGATTCAACTTCAGTCTGAAGTACAGACCAGGAGCCAGAAATAGGGATGCAGATGCCCTGTCCCGGAGGTCTCATGCCACGACAAATGACTGGGAAGATTGGACCCAAGTGGCACCGGACGGGGTGCGGGCCCTTTGTCAAGGGGCTGAATTCCAAGCCAGAGGAGGCTCCAGAGCAGAAGAAATAGGGGTTACCATGGTAGGAGTCCCCAAACACTATTGTGGGGTAACTCAACTGGAGGAAGACAACCTACCGAGACTGTCCAAGAAGGAGTTGAGGTGTGACCAATTGGAAGACCCCATGGGGAGATTGGTCCTCGAAGCCCTGGAGAATCAGGATCCCAACAAATTCCTACATCACCCCTCAAAGGAGGCTCGCCTGTTGAGGAAGGAATTGGACAGGCTACAGGTACATCAGGGAGTGGTCTACCGAAGGGGCCCCTCTGATGACTCAGAAGATAAGTGGCAGTTATTTCTTCCAGAGAAGCACCGAGAGACTGTACTAATTGCCCTGCATGACCATCATGGTCACCTAGGGGCAGAAAGGACCTTCCAGCTCGTCAGAAATCGGTTCTATTGGCCCTGCATGAGGGCAGAAGTAGAGGAGTATTGCCATTCCTGTGCACGATGCATTCAGAGAAAGACCCTACCCCATCAAGCTGCCCCAATGGGCCACTTACAGAGTCAAGGCCCAATGGATCTGGTATGCATTGACTTTCTCTGCCTCGAACCCGACCTGAGTGGATTGGGGAATGTTCTGGTAATAACCGACCATTTCACCCGCTATGCTCAAGCTTTCCCAACCAAAGACCAGAAGGCATCCACCGTGGCCAAGATACTTATGGAGAAGTATTTTGTCCATTACGGACTACCACAGAGACTCCACTCAGATCAAGGAAGGGACTTTGAGAGTCGGTTGATCCGAAGACTTTTGGATTCATTAGGAATAAAGAAGACCAGAACCACGCCTTACCACCCACAAGGAGATGCTCAGCCGGAGAGATTTAACCGGACCCTGCTCAACATGTTGGGAACCTTAGAAACAGAGAAGAAGCAACACTGGAGTCAGCACATATCAGCCCTAGTACATGCCTATAACTGTACCACAAGTGACGCCACTGGCTACTCCCCTTATCGACTTATGTTTGGGAGAGAAGCAAGGCTACCTGTGGACCTGGCCTTTGGCACTTCTATAGACAATACCTCAGCTACATCCCACAAGGGATACGTGGACAGATTTAGACGTAGCTTGCAGGTGGCCTATGAACAAGCCCAGGCGGCTTCGGATCAAAGGGGGGCCCGCAACAAGAGAAATTTTGATCTGAAGGTTCGAGTGCAAGATCTGCAGCCCGGGGACCGAGTACTGCTACGCAATCTGGGGGTCCCTGGAAAACACAAGCTTGCCGACAGGTGGAGATCTGAGCCCTATGTTGTCTGTAGGAAGTTGCCCGGTTTGCCTGTCTACAAACTAAAGCCAGAAGGAAAGGTGGGTCCACTGAAGACGTGGCATCGGAACCACCTGCTCCCACTTGCTGAGGCAGTCAGAATACCTCCCGTGAGAGACTCCCCTGAACCGGCCTCTATCCTGGATATTCCTAGGCCGAACACTCGGTCCCAGACCTCTCGAGCCAAAGATGGGGAGGCCTCCCAATTGAGTACAGAAGAAGGTGGAGAACTGGACTGGCTGTGGCCTCCCTCGACTCTGGGAACGTCCGCCATAGATCTCCCAAATGGAGGGGATACCCCAGATGCAACGCTGAATCCGGAGGCTACTGAATTCATACCCTTCAGTCCCTCAGCTGATTACTGGGAAGATGTTCCTGACACTTGCGCAGAGGAGGACTCTAGAGATTCCATACGTCAGTCGACTTCTGAATCAGAGGTTCCAGAACCAGCAATGTTACCTGAACTTACTCCTGAAGAAGAGCCTGTGGTGCCAGAGTCAGAAGCACCAAGAGAGCAGAGGGCTCGCAGAGTCATCAGGCCTCCCAAGAAACTAACTTACCCCCAAATGGGGACGAGCTCAGAGGACTCTGTTGTAACGGCTAGGAGAAGTGTTGAACAACCTGATCCTTCCACCGTCCATTTGGTGGAGGGCAACCCCAGCTCACTCTCTGGCACAGTTAGGCAGGCCACTCATGGTAGTGTGACCTGTGGGCAAGAGAGTTCCATCCCAAAGTTTTGGTGGGAATTCCCTATGCCAACATCATGCTCGACATTGTCCAAAATGGTAAACAGTATTTGTTGAAGTTTATCTTTGGGGACCAAAGAGTTCAAGTGGGGGGAGTGTGTAGCGGGGTGTTCCCCTTTAATGCAGAGAGACAAGAAGTTCCAGGTGAGAGGTGAGTCGGGAGGAAGTAAAGAGACATTATGGAAGTGAAAGCAGAGGAGAGAGAGACTACATCTCCCAGTACATCTTGCAGCACCCAGGGTGCATTGCTCCAGAACAGAGACTGCTGGGGGAGACTTTATAAAGGGGAGGCGGAGTTTTGGTCGGTCTTTTTTGGACACCCCTCTCCTAGCAAGAGGATGTCTGTGCTGAACTGCTGTGTGCACAAGGCCTGAAGCCTGGGCCGTGTGCTCCTTTCCAAAGAGCCCTCTGCCAGCCTAGCAGAGCCTTAGAGACATCTAATCCTCCTTGCTGCAGTACACCAGAAGGATTGAAGACTTGGATGTCGGTGGATTCCTGTTCCTAGACGAATCGATGGAGGAAACGGACTTTGACTTGCCCGGGTGGTGAGAGCTGTTTAAAGACAGATACCTTTATCTTTACTATTCGTTGGGATTACAAAGTTGTTCTTCAAGTGCACCACCGAAAAGATTGCTAGCGAATATTGTTTCACTGAACTTCCATCTAGATCAGTCAGGCCTGACTGCATAGGTAGACATTGCTGGGTGTTAGTCTACCCATGAGGGGAAGTAGCTGTAAAAGGGCAGCGCTAGAGTTGCATAGCAATACTTTATTATTCTGATTACTCTGTTTATCTTTATTACTGTTTATTGCAGGGATCTGCAACTTGTTATACTGTTGTTTATTACTTGCCCATTAGCCTCAGTAAAATATCTGGGTAAAGTACATTTGGTGTCAGTTCCGCTTACTTTAATAGGAGTTTTAAAGTATATTCTGTGTATGTTTGTTATAGGACTGCGTCACCAACAGTTGCGGTCACGCGGTCCTATCCCTCTATCACCAGCTGTGCCACGGGAGGTTAGAGCCGATTGCCAGGGGTTGACAGCAGTGCACTACAGGGCCCAAATCAATATCAGCGGCTCTCTTAACTGGGGGTAGCGCTACACAACTGATATGCAGAGACTGGTGGGAAGATAGAATATATGCATACCTCCCAACATTTTGAGATGGGAATGAGGGACACCTACTAGCAAATGTATGTAGGCATAGGACACGCCTCCTGACACACCCCCTTAACCACTTCAACACCGGGCTTTTTTTACCACCTCAATACCGGGCCTATTTTGGCACTTCTCTCCTACATGTACAAATCCTCATTCTTTTGCTAGAAAATTACTCAGAACCCCCAAACATTATATATGTATTTTTAGCAGACACCCTAGGGAATAAAATGACGGCCATTGCAACTTTTTTTTTCTTGCACGGTATTTGCGCAATAATTTTTCAAACGCCTTTTTTTTGGAAAAAAAATGGTTTCATGAATTAAAAAATAACAAAACAGTAAAGTTAGCCCAATTTTTTTGTAAAATATGAAAGATGATGTTACGCCGAGTAAATAGATACCTAACATGTCACGCTTTAAAATTGCGCACACTCATGGAATGGCGTCAAACTTCGGTACTTAAAAATCTCCATAGGCGACGCTTTGAAAATTTTTACAGATTACCAGGTTAGAGTTACAGAGGAGGTCTAGTGCTAGAATTGTTGCACGCGCTCTAATGCACGCAGCGATACCTCACATATGTGGTTTGAACGGCGTTTACATATGTGGACGGGACTTACGTGTGCGTTCGCTTCTGATCGCAAGCTACCGGGGACAGGGGCGTTTTAATTTTTTTTTTTTTTTTTATTTAACTTTTTTTTTTTTTTTACACTTTTTTTACATTTTTTTTTTTTTTTGATCACTTTTATTCCTATTACAAGGAATGTAAACATCCCTTGTAATAGGAATGTGTGTGACAGGTCCTCTTTATGGAGAGATGCGGGGTCAATAAGACCCCACATCTCTCCTCCAGGCTGGAAAGCACGAGATCGTGAAAAAAATGTCACCAATCTCATGCTTACTAGCCAGCAATGGCCGCTTTGTTTACTTCTGAGGACCCGGGCGTGATGTCATCACATTGCGCCCGGGCCTCTGACGATCATAGAGATGACTGGTGACCATCTGGTCACCAGTCATCTCTATGGTTCACCTCCGGCGCCGGATGATTCCTTCTCCGGGCCCCCGATGGCACGGGAGAGCCCGGAGAAGCACCGGATGGCGGCGGGAGGGGGGGGAGTCCCCTCCCGCCGCCTATAAGAACGATCAAGCGGCGGAACCGCTATGATCATTCTTATGGTGCGCAGAATCGCCGGCAGAAGACAAGGATATCTAAATGATGCCTCTAGCTGCAGGCATCATTCAGATATCCCCCCACAAAGCCCAGGACATCATATGACATCCACCCAGGATGGGAGATCCCATCTGTGGACGTCATATTACTATGGGCGGGTAGGGAAGTGGTTAAAGGAGAATTAACCAAAAAAAGGTTAATTAAATCCACAAGGGACTTTTTTTTACCACTACTTTTCCTTTATATTGGCTTTTAAAACTTACAAATGCAGCAATTTATAATTTGGATGAAAGATTTAGCATTGGGAAACACTTTTTGAAAGATAAAACGTGCATTTTATATACAACTATAGAGATCAGACCAAAATGAGGGACAAATGAGGAGGAAATAGGGACAGCGGGACATTGCTCCAAATCAGGGACAGTCCTTCGAAATCAGGGACATGTATTTGTTTCAGCGTTGTAACTCCTGGGGTTACAACGCTGTACTAGACACACTTAAGCCCCATACACACAGTCGGACTTCCATCGGACTGTTCCGTGTTTTTTTGTCCGAACGGAATTGGTCGGGAACACCCATCGCATACACACGCTCTGACTTTTCTGCAAACTTTTCCAAAACTTTTTGCAACATCACGTGGTTTTTCTGCTCTTTTCTGATCTTTACCGCCACCCTTTGGTCAACTTCTGCTATTGTTGGTTGATTTTAACATTAGTTGTTTTGTCCATCGGACAAAAGTCCGATGGTTTTCTGTACACATGGTCGGACTTTGCTCCATCGGACTTTTGTTGGGCAAAAGTTTGTCCGTTTGCAGACCCAACTTTTGTCCGATGAAAACAAGAAAAATGCAAAAAAAGTTTGTCCGATGGAGCGTACACGCGGTCGGATTGTTGGTCCAACTTGCTCAAAATGAAGTTTGTTGGCCAAAAGTCTGACCGTGTGTACGGGGCTTTAGGATGCCATTACTGTTATCTATTAGACAATGCTAGTTGACTGGCTTTGAGGCCGATTCAGTGGCTTTAACACTTTTAGGTCACAGATCCCCCAAAAATATGCAGGCTTCTGACTTTTCTTGCTGTAAGCTTTCTTTCTGGGTCCAATGACCATAATAGCAGCCCACATTGTTCACTTAGTAAAGGTTTCTTTTTACTTAGCTATGGGATTTTTCATTCTGTTCAGCCAGTCTTGTGATCTAGTCAATGTTGCTAGTTATCACAACCAGGCCCTGAATCTATACTGCAGTTTAACCACTTGCCGACCACCCCATAGCAGATTTACTGCTACAGGGCAGCCGCACTGCGCAGGATCACGTGTATATATGTGATCCTGCATTTCCAGGAATCAGGCGCAAGTGCGTGCCAGCGGCATCTTGATCCTGCTGTAATTTTACACAGCAGGTCCCACGGACCTGATGTCCACTGGCACCCGCTGATTGTTCGGTACACTGACAGAATGGCAGTCTGCCTATGTAAACAAGGCAAATTGCCGTTCTGTCAGTAAAGAAGACATGGATCCTGTATTTCTGTAAAGCATGAACACCAATCTATGCCTTCCTCTAGTAAAAGCACCTCCCCCGAAAAAGTGTCAAAAGTGTCAGTTAGGTGTCCGATTTGTCCGCCACAATATCGCAGTCCTGCTATAAGTTGTTATAAATAAAAGTATCCCATAGTTTGTAGACGCTATAACTTTTGCGCAAAGCAATCAATATACGCTTATTAGAATTTTTTTATCCAAAATATGTAGCATCTTTTTATTAGATGTGTTTTAGAGCAAAAAGTTAAAAATATTGTTTTTTTTCCCCAAAATTGTCAGTCGTTCTTTGTTTATAAACGCAAGAAAAAAAAACACAGCCAATGAGAGAGAATCCCAGACAGCCGAGTCTCTCTCTGAGCTGGATTGAGAATGGCTCAGGTAAGTTTTAGAGGGGCTGAGGGAGGACTGCTGCACACAGAAGAATGCATTAAGGTAAAAAACCTTCTTACTTTAGAACCAATTTAACCACTTGCCGCCCGCCCTATAGCGGATTGACGGCGGCAAAGTGGTTTCAAAATCCTGACTGGACGTTATATGATGTCCTCAGGATTTTGAGCCACTGCGCGCCCCTGCGGGCGCCCATCGCGGCGATCGTTGTTGCAGGGTGTCAGTCTGACACCCCGCAACACCGATCTAGGTAAAGAGTCTCTGACGGAGACTCTTTACCACGTGATCAGCCGTGTCCAATCACGGCTGATCAGGATGTAAACAGGAAAAGCCAGTCATTGGCTTTTCCTCACTCGCGTCTGTCAGACGTAAGTAGAGGAGAGCCGATCAGCTGCCCCTCTGACAGGGCGGGTTTGTGCTGATCGATTATCAGTGCAGCCCCCCCGAGGATGCCCACACTGGACCACCAGGGATGCCACTGGACCACCAAGGATGTCACCAGGGATGCCCACCACCAGGTATGCCTCCCTAGACCACCAGGGATGCCAATCAGTGCCCCTAATGGATGCCAATCAGTGCCCACAATGGATGCCAATCAGTGCCCATCCATACTCATCCGTGCCACCTATCAGTGCCCATCCATGCCGCCTATCAGTGCCCTTCCGTGCCCCCTATCGGTGCCCATCCGTGCCCCTCCGTGCCGCCTATCAGTGCCAATCCATGCCGCCTATTGGTGCCCATCCGTGCCGCCTCATCGGTGCCCATCCGTGCCGCCCCATCAGTGAAGGAGAAAAACGTACTTATTTACAAAGTTTTGTAACTGAAACAAAAAAAAAAACGTTTTTTTTTCAAAATTTTCTGTCTTTTTTTAGCAGAAAATAAAAATCGCAGAGGTGATCAAATACCACCAAAAGAAAGCTCTATTTGTGGGAACAGAATGATAAAAATTTAGTTTGGGTACAGTGTAGCACAACCGTGCAATTGTCATTCAAAGTGCAACAGCGCAGAAAGCTGAAAATTGGTCTGGGCAGGAAGCTGTATAAGTGCCCTGTATGGAAGTGGTTAAATGTGTAAAGGTTAAATTAAACTCTTTTATTCATTTTTTTAAAAATTTTATTTAGTCTTCGGGAGATTTACCCCTTTGAATGTCCTGGCGACCACTGTCACATAAATAGAACATTTGGGGAACTACAAACATTTTGGAGTTGTCCTTAGAGCAAGAGGTAATAAAAATCTCCCCAATGGGACACAGATAGCAAAAATACCCTGACTCTACCCTATGTTATATAAAACTTAAAAAAAAATACATATGCTTTAGGCTACTTTCACACTGAAGCATTGGATGCCCTGGCGGTATAGCGCCGCTATACCGTAATTTTTTGGCGCGATTTGCGGCCGAAAAAGGGTTAAAAACACCCGCAATAACGTCTCTTTCCGGCATTTTTGGAGGCGCTATCCCATTGATTTCAATGGGCAGGGACGCTATAGGAGCGGTATTTTTACCACTCCTATTGCGCCTCAAAGATGCGGCTTGCAGGAGTTTTTTTACCCTCGGGCTTTCACACTGGATACAAAGAAGCGGCTTTTTCAGGGCGCATTGCAGGCGCTATTTTAGCGCAATAGCACCTGCAAAGCGCCTCAGTGTGAAAGGGGCCTAATGCGGCGTACACACGATCGTTTTTCATGCCATTTTTTAAACAAACGCTTTTCTCGTCGTTTTTTTTCATGTTTCCTCTCAAGCCTGTCTTGTGTACACACGATCATTTAAAAAAACGTTCGAGCAAAGCGCAGTGACGTACAACACGTACGACGGCACTATAAAGGTGAAGTTCCGTTCTAATGGCGCCAACCTTCATGTTAGTAAAGTTTGTTGACGATTCGCGCTTTTCAGCCTCCTGCTTTTCAGTCCATTACAGCGTGACGAATGTGCTATGTCCATTACGAACGCTAGTTTTACCAGAACGAGCGCTCCCGTCTCATACTTGATTCTGAGCATGCGCGTTTTTTTTCACCTCGTCAAAGCATACACACCATAGTTTTTCACGTCGTTAAAAAAACGACATGAAAAACGACGTGAAAAAATAGAGCATGTTCGAAATTTTTAATGCCCGTTTTTCACGTCGTTAAAAATGCTCTGGAGCATACGCACGATCGGTTTTAATGGCCATTTTTAAAAATGGCATTTTTAACGGCATGAAAAACGATCGTGTGTATGGGGCATGCCGCATTAGGCTCGATTCACACATTTTGCAGAAATGCATGGAAATTTTTTAACATGGGTTCCTATGGAACATGTTCACATCAATGCATTTTTGTGCCTCTGCGTTTTTGGAAAAGGTCGGGGACTTTTCCAAAAAGCAGCGTTTTGCATGTAATAGAGAAGTCAATGGACCTGCATCAAAAACGCAAGTACCGTGTTTTTGCGGCGTTTTTACAGCATTTTTACCGCGATTTTGCCGCGATTTGCGTTTTTATTTTTTTAAAGGAAATGTAAAAAAAATTTAATTAATGTATAAAAATAAAGAAATATAAAAAAAAAAAAAAAAAACGCAAATCGCGGTAAAAACGCATGTTGAAAAACGCGGCAAGCACCGCAAAAAGCAAGGCAAAAACGCTCAAAAGCAACATGCATTAGTGTGAATGGAGCCTTAAGCCCTGTACACACGGTCGGACTTCCATCGGACTTTTCCGTGGTTTTTTGTCCGAACGGAGTTGGTCGGGAACACCCATAGCATACACACCACAGGACTTTTCTGCAAACTTTCTTAAAACTTCTTACAACATCACTTGTTTTTTCTGCTCTTTTCTGATCTTTACTGCCACCCTTTGGTCAACTTCTGCTATTGTTGGTTGATTTTAACATTAGTTGTTTTGTCCATCGGACAAAAGTCCGATGGTTTTCTGTACACACGGTAGGACTTTGCTCCATCGGACTTTTGTTGGGCAAAAGTTTATCCGTTTGCAGACCCAACTTTTGTCCGATGAAAACAAAACCAAACGAAAAAAAGTTTGTCCGATGGAGCGTACACACGGTCGGATTGTTGGTCCAACTTGCTTAAAACGAAGTTTGTTGGGCAAAAGTCCGACCGTGTGTATGGGGCTTTAGGGCTAATTTACTCTTACTTCAACTTCAACACACATTAACCACTTCCTACCAGATGGACGTCCATAGACATCCTTGACTTTGAGCCGGGATATCTGAATGATGCCTGCAGGCTGCAGCTACAGGCATCATTCAGATATCGTTTTTTAGAGCCGGCGATTCTGTGCACCGTAAGAACGATCAAATCGGCTGTTCCGCCGCTTGATCATTCTTACAGGCGGCGAGAGGGAACATCCCCCCCTCCCGCCGCCCTCCGGTGCTTCTACCGACTCACCTGTGCGATCGGTGAGTTGGTGACAGGATCCGCCGGCCACGGCTTCTTACCATAGAGATTTCCGGTGGACCAGATAGTCGCCGGAGTCTCTATGATCGTTCGGAGGCCGGACGCGATGTTATGACGTCACGCCCGGCCTCTGCATTCAAAAAAACAGCGCCGCCTCGGCTAGGAAGCGGTGATTGTTTTTTTTTTTTCAGGCTTCCCAGCCTTGAGGTGAGATGTGGGGTCTTATTGACCCCATATATCACTGTAAAGAGGACCTGTCATGCTTATTCCTATTACAAGGTATGTTTACATGCCTTGTAATAGGAATAAAAGTGATCAAAATTTATTTTATTTTTTTTAAAGTGTCAAAGTAAAAAGTTTGAAGTAAAATTAACAATAAAGATTATTATTATTATTTTTTTTTTAAATGCCCCTGTCCTCGGTAGCTCATACGCAGAAACGAACGCATATGTAAGTCCCGCCCACATATGAAAACGGTGTTCAGAAAACATGTGAGGTATCGCAGCGAACGTTAGAGCGAGAGCAATAATTCCAGCCCTAGACCTCCTCTGTAACTCAAAACATGTAACTAGTAAAAAAATTGAAAGCGTCGCCCATGAGGATTTTTAAGTACCGAAGTTTGGCGCCATTCCACGAGCGTGTGCAATTTTGAAGCGTGACATGTTAGGTATCTATTTACTCGGCGTAACTTCATCTTTCACATTATGCAAAAAAATTGAGCTAACTTTAATGTTTTAATATTTTTTAATTGATGAAACCAATTTTTTTCCCCCAAAAATTCGTTTGAAAAATTATTGCGCAAATACCGTGCGAGATAAAAAGTAGCAATGACGGCCATTGTATTCTCTAGGGTCTTTGCAAAAAAACATATATAGTGTTTGGGGGTTCTATGTAATTTTCTAGCAAAAAAATTAGGATTTTTACATGTAGGAGCGAAGTGTCAGAATTGGCCCGGATGCGTAGTGGTTAAAGCTTCTACCGCTTCAACATGCTTTTTTTTATGTGTTTTTGATGCTTCGGTGATGCTTCGATTTTTTTGGTGCTTATTGCAGAAATACACTACAGTTCATTTAACATGGTTTCCTATGGAACATGTTCACATCTATGCTTTTTTCCAGCCGCTGTGTGTTTGGCAAGGGTCAGGGACGTTTTTAAATGTAAAACGGTGCTTGTTTTGGTTCAATAGACTTCAATGGAGAAGCTGCAGAAAAGCATGTAGGGTTTTTTTTGCAGCGATTTGCGTTTTTTAATCTGCCCAAAAACAAATTGGCAAAAAAAAAAAAAAAAGCATAAAAAAATGCAAATTGCATGTGCAAAAATGCAAAACGCCCAGCAAAAAGCACTGCAAAAATTACCAAAAGCAAACTGCATAGGTGTGAACCGGGCCTTAATGAAGATTGGAAAATGCCCTGTGTGTGCATTGATTTTCTATTTGTTTTAAAGGGGCCCAGTAGAACCCCAGCTCAGTAGTACCCCCAGTCAGCAGATCCCCAGCTCATTGATACCCTTGTTCAGACCCCCAGTTTATTAGTAACCTTGTTCAGCAGATCACAGGCTCAGTAGTACTCTCAGTAAACCCTAGCTCTTCTGAACCCCTGGTCAGTAGTATCTCCCAGCTCTGCTTATCCCCCATTAAGTAGTAACCTCCAGCTCTGCTGATCCCCCACTCAGTAGTAACCCCCAACTCTGCCGATCCTCTGGTTTGCTGTTCCTCCTCTCTCTCTCTGGTCCCTGCTGACCTCCCACTATATTGCTCCCATGCTGCGCAGCATGTGTGACATTGCTAGTTTCTCCTGCCCCCCCAGCTCTGCTGATCATCTGCCACACAGTCATCTCTCTCCGGTCCTGCTCACCTTCTGCCATAGTGTTCCCATGTTGCACACCATGTTGCACCGTGTTCTGTCTGCTCTGCTCTGGTCCGGACCCCACTCACTTTCTTGCTGCTCCACGCTGCACACTAGACTTGTGCACAACGGAAAAATTTGTTTAGTTTCGGTTCGTTTCTTGTGCACAACGGAAAAATTTGTTTCGGTTCGTTTCTTTTCGGTCCTGTTGATTCGTAATCATTCGTAATTTTGCTAGACGGGATTTTTCATGTTCGGACTAATTCATATTTTCGCAAGCGACATTTTTCGTTGAATCGGAATAATTCGTATTAATGTAAGCCTTATTTTTAGTTGATTTATAATTCGTACTTTCGGTAGAGTACATTGTTTTTCGTTGATTCTGGACACAACTCCTACTTTCGTAACTTTTTTTGGGTTTGTTGATTCGTAATTTTCCGTGTCTCTCTCACAACGACGCTGCCTATTATGCCTAATGTGCTTCGAATGGATTTGTACTTTTCAAAATACATAGCGGTTATTTGTAACGATTCGAAATCTCGTATTTTACTTTCGTTTTTTACATGTGGCTATAGCCTCCACCCCTGTACACCATTTTGAGAGGGAGTTCAGCACGATGAGGGAGAAGAGCAGAGTGTTATTGTGCTTCGAATGGATTCGTACATTCGTAACTTTTTTCATAACGAATTATGCCGAAGACATTCGGGCATTCGCTATTTGCGATATAATTTATTTCGGATTCGGTTTTATTCATAATTGCTTTGTTCGGAAATTCGAATGCTTCCGAATGTCCGAAAGTTGCTAAATTCGGACTAATTTCGATTCGTTACGAAACAAATTGCACAAGCCTACTGCACACCAGATGTGACCTCTGCAACAGACACCCCCAGAATATATACACATGAAACGGAAGTGACTGCTGATGATGTCTTTCTGAGAGCCAGCTGTTGTCCACTAAAAATCTTATGGAAAGCCTTCCCAGAAGAATGGAGGCTGTTAACTGATAACCACAAAGGGTTTAGTGGCAACATGCCTATGATTTGGAATGGGATGTCTAAAAAAGCTCATCTAGTTATTATGGTCACCTTTAAAGTGGTTGTAAACCCATATAAAAAAATATAAAAAAATTGCAAGACAAAGGCATAATGAGCTAGTATGCATCACATAATAGTTCATTGTGAAATACTTACCTTAGATTGAAGCTGTTGCAGCGGTCCCCATACATTGCTGTGACCGATGACATATCTCCCGGAGTTATTTCCGCGTTCGCGGGCTCTGGCGCTGTGATTGGCTGGAGCCGCGATGACGGCACATTCCATTTAGAAACGGCACGATCAAGCTGTTTCTTCAGTGTGCATGACGTTGACGCAAGCACATATGGTAGACAGAATAGCTTTTTATATAATATATATAAATATTGCATTTATTTCCAATATTAGAAGATGTGGGCTGACAATCTCAAGCACCAGACTTTATAGGCTCAATATGGGAAGACAAGACAAAAAAGTATGACACGTAATACATTTATTTATAAGTATTAAAACATTGGCATTGAATAGCCTTAACAGGATCCACATATTGACATAGAAAATGTCCTACTTGAAATACAGGAAGTCTACATAGATAGCATATAAAGCAGAATAGTAAATGTAGATGTATAATCTGTATGATTCCGGTTGCCAGGTCAACTTTTCGCCAATTCAAGATTTCTTCTGGAGCCAATATAATAGTAGGGCATATATAAAAGATAGTAATATAAACATCAATAACAAAATGTTATATATAACAATTATTCCAATGATTGTGTGAAAAACGCTCACATCAATATGGCGGATCATAGGGTGTCTATTAGCAAAGCCTGGGAGCGGGAACAGGGGCACCAGAGCTAGACACCACCCAGTGGGACAGCGCCATGGGCAGCACAAGGGTACAGAGATCTAAAGGCCAGGAAAAGGCCACTAAATATACAGTATATAGATGGATACATTTAAGGCTGGATGTACAAAAGAAGGCCTACTTACTAATTTTGTAGGGCAGAAACAAAAGCTACTAGTAGAGTAGACCACGAAAATTATTATGGACTAATTATATGGATTTACACCATTATTGGCTACTGGTTAATCTATTTTCCCTTGTTACTGACTAGAGTGAGTATCATGTTAGATTTGATGTGAGGTTTTTTTAGTACTATAATAGTTTTGCACTTTATAGTGCTTACATTTATGCCTATGGCTGGGGCTATGTTATTTATTTTGTTGTTCTCCTGGTTTCAGGTTTCTGGGGAATTTGATTTCATCTAATAATAATTTTTCCGTGGTCTACTAGTATCTTCAGCTTTTTTTTCTGCCCTACAACATTAGTAAGTAGGCCTCCTTTTATATACCCAGCCTTAAATGCAGCCATCTATATATATTTAGTGTCCTTTTCCTGCCTTTTAGATCTCGGTCCCCTTATGCTGCACCTGGCGCTGTCCCACCGGGTGGTGGCTGGCTCTGGTGCCCCTGTGCCAGTCCCCAGGCTTTGCTAATGGATGCTCTATGATCCGCCATTGTGATGTGAGCATTTTTCATACAATCATGGGAATTACTGTTTGTAAATGCGGAACCTGGCCCGGGATCTGCCGATTAGACAATGAATGAGAAGCAGCTGCTCACTGCAAGCTTGCCAGTGCAAAGCAATAGGGCGCTGACTTTTGCTGTAATCTTTCAGCCAAAATGCCGCTCGCTGTGCAGAGGATTACAGAGGATTATTTTCAAGACAGATTCAGGTACTTATGCTAATCCAATTTAAAAACATTTAAGATATTTTTAATGAACACATAACTGGTGTATTTTTTTTCAATGCCCTCCTAAAGATCAGCTTGGTGGGAGGGTGGGTATAAAGGAGCTATATGAAAAAGAGATGGGCGCTTCTTTAGAATAATATCAGCTATTGTCAAGTGAAAGGCATCTACCATGTTATACCTGTACATGCTCTGTCTACATTAAAAAAACCTCTTTAAAAAATGCTTACAT
This sequence comes from Rana muscosa, assembly GCA_029206835.1. NCBI lineage: Eukaryota > Metazoa > Chordata > Amphibia > Anura > Ranidae > Rana > Rana muscosa. The sequence continues at coordinate 890,086,857 of CM055116.1, read as the reverse complement.
TTTATTCAACTCCGCAGGTGACAAGTGCATGTAGCACTTAGTCCCATTTTGATTGGTGGTCCCAGTGTCTCCTAAATGCATCTCTATATGCTGACGGTTGTCCCACCCCTTCCAAAGTCCAAATTATGGGTGTTCCTGTAGGAGGAGGTACATCCAGCAAAGAGCCCTACCCCCTCTCTAAGCTGAGTGATTGGTCACTATATGAATGAACAATCAGTGCTGCTTGTTCATTCATGATAGTAAAAGAATACTGAGAGCTTTGGCTCTGTGTAATCTATCCGCCGATGTGTGTACAGGTAACCACAAATATATTACACAGAACAGCAACACTAAATGATGTTTTACTTATTATGAATGAACAAGAAGTGCTGATTTTTCATTGATAATAGTGACAGATCATTCAGTCCTGTGGCTCTGTGTGAGAATCGGTGGTTGCTTTTACACAGTCACAGCACATAATTTATGCATGAACGATCAACAATGTCTGAGTGGTGCCATGTAAAACACAGCCCAGCATCACTGATCGTTCTTTCATAAAACTGAAAGAACAGTCAGTGCTGCGGGTCTGTGTGATCCATCAGATGGGCTGTGTATAGTGATGAGCCGAACACCCCCGGGTTCGGTTCGCACCAGAACCCGCGAACGGACCGAAAGTTCGAACGAACATTAGAACCCTATTAAATACAATGGATGCGAACGTTCGAATTCTAAAGTGCTAATTATAAAAACTATTATGCATGTTATTGTCCTAAAAAGGGTTTGGGAACCCGGGTTCTGCACCAGGGGACATGTATCAATGCAAAAATAAGTTTTAAAAACGGTCGTTTTCCGGGAGCAGTCATTTTAATGATGCATAAAGTGAAAAAAAAAAGTCAAATATTCCTTTAAATATCGTACCTGGGGGGTGTCTAAAGTATGCCTGTGAAGTGCCACGTGTTTCCCGTGTTTAGAACTGTCCCTGCACAAAATGACACTTCTAAAGGAAAAAAAAGCCATTTAAAACTGCTTGCGGCTTTAATGTAATGTCTGGTCCCGGTAATATGGATGAAAATCTTTAAGAAAAATGGCATAGCTACCCCATGACCCCCCCCCTACCCCAGCCCATTACCAGCCCCTTTGGGTCTTGTATGGATATTAAGGGGAACCCCGCACATAAAATAAAAAAGGCCCTATATACTCTGAACAGCCGTATACAGGCGGTGCATACAAGACAGGGACTGTAGGTTTGTTCTTATGTAGAATCTGTTTGTAATTTTGAACAGGTACATTGTTGAAGTGTAGCTCCAGACCAAAAATCTATTTTTAAACTTTTTGGAAAACATAGGTAAGGGTTATCACCCCTGTAACATTTGTTTTGCTGTCTGTGCCCCTGTTCAGAACATTTCACCTCACTTTCCGTCCTAATGACAACTGTTTTTGAAATGTGGTGTTTTTCTTGAAACAAGGATTGCTGATAAAGCATCAGTACAGAGGAGACACCTTTCTCCCATATTTATTCTTACAGGAGAGAATTTTCCTTCCTAGTGGTAGATTTCCTCTCACTTCCTGTTGTCTTCTTGCGTTTGCAAGTAGGAGTCGTTTGTAAGTTGGATGTTTGAAAGTAGGGACCTGCCGTATATACTCTGCAGAAATAGGCCCCTTAGTTGTTGGTGTTGGCACAACACTGTAAGCACTCACAGTTACTCTTGGTTGGTGCTGGAACGCCCTGCTGTCAACTATTATATCAGGAATTTTAATTACATATAATTGTTGAACAGTGGTAGTAAAAATTGGGCCTTTGATGGTGGTGCTGGTGCCACAACACTGTAAGCCCTGACAGTTACTCTTGGTGGGTGCAGCAATGGGCCCTGCTGTGAATTATTAGATCAAGAATTGTAATTACATGCCCCTGTTGAACAGGGGCTGAAAAATTGGGCCTTAGGCACTGGTGGCACAACACTGCAACCCTTCACAGATACTGTACTTGGAGCACAGCAATGAGCCCTGTTGCAAAGTATTGCTTCAAAAATTGTAATGACACGCCCCTGTTAAACAGGGGCTGAAAAATTGGGCCTTAGGCACTGGTGGCACAACACTGCAACTCCTCACAGATACTGTACTTGGAGCACAGCAATGAGCCCTGTTGCAAAGTATTGCTTCAAAAATTGTAATTACACGCCCCTGTTAAACAGGGGCTGAAAAATTGGGCGTTAGGCACTGGTGGCGGCACCCATAAACAAAAATGATCTTCCAAGCTATCATCATCAATCGTATCATTGAGGACTCGGAGGAGGAGGATAGCCAGTCAACATAACAGCACAGGCACTCAGCATCAGCATCAGTCTTGAAGGGATGTGACATTTTAAAATCAATTAGTCTGTTATATCAGCATCAGGTGTGTGGTAGCTGGTGGTGATCCAAGACTGGTTCATCTTGATGAAAGTCAGTCGATCAACCGAGTCGGTGGACAGGCGCACCCTGTGATCCGTGACAAATCCTCCAGCAGCACTGAATGTGCGTTCCGAAAGAACGCTGGATGCAGGACAGGCCAGTAGCTCAATTGCATACTGTGCAAGCTCTGGCCAGTGATCCATCCTCAAGACCCAGTAAGCCAGAGGATTTTCGGTGGGGAAGGTGTCCAAGTCTGACCTTGCCCCTAGATATTCCTGCACCATGTTTATCAGACGCTGGCGATGGTTGCTGGAACCGATCATACTTTGGGGCTGCGGACTAAAGAATTGTCTGAACGCATCGGTCAGACGGCCACCTTCCCCACCGCTCCTTCTTTGACTGGCCGAAGCCTCAGCAACTCGTTGTCCAGGACCAGGAGTTTGCAACCTCCCAGTCTCTGGGAACGCGTTGCACAGACCTTTCTGCAAGGCCTCCCGGAGTTGTCTCATCCTCTGCTCCCTCTGCGACGGTAACATAAGGTCCGCAACCTTACCCTTGTACCGTGGATCAAGGAGAGTGGCCAGCCAGTAATGGTCCCTCTCCTTGATCCGAAGAATACGAGGATCCTTCCGCAGACTTTGCAGGATCAGGGAGGCCATGCAGCGTAGGTTTGCTGAGGCATTCGCTCCGGAGTCCTCTGGGTCACTAAGGACGACATGATCCGCAGCCACCTCCTCCCAGCCACGTACAAGTCCACTGGTTTCTTGGGACTGTAAATCATCCCTAAAAGACTGCTGCTGATGATGCTGAGTGCCAGCCTCCACCTCCATGCTGACACAATCCTCCTCCTCCTCCTCCTCCTCCTCCTCCTCTTCCTGTGCGATGGGTGGGACAGAAGGAACACTGTCTGGGTAAAGGGGGCCTTGAGAGGCAAGGAAGTCCTCCTCTTCCTGCCTCTGTTCTGCCTCAAGTGCCCTGTCCATTATTCCACGCAGCGTGTGCTCCAACAGGTGGACAAGAGGTACAGTGTCACTGATGCATGCACTGTCACTGCTCACCATCCTCGTGGCCTCCTCAAATGGTGCCAGGACAGTGCATGCATCCCTGATCATGCCCCACTGGCGTGGAGAAAAAAAACCAAGCTCCCCTGACCCTGTCCTGGTGCCGTAGTCGCACAGGTACTCATTGATGGCCCTCTGCTGCGTGTGCAGCCGCTGCAGCATGGCCAACGTTGAGTTCCACCTGGTGGGCATGTCACATATAAGGCGGTTCTTGGGCAGGTTCAACTCCATTTGCAGCTCAGCCAGGCGAGCACTGGCATTATAAGATCTGCGGAAATGCACACAGACTTTCCTGGCCTGCCTCAGGACATCCTGTAAGCCCGGGTACCTGCCCAAGAAGCGCTGCACCACCAGGTTAAGGACGTGAGCCACACAGGGCACATGGGTCAGTTGTCCCTGTCGGAGGGCGGAGAGGAGGTTGGTGCCATTGTCGCAAACCACCATTCCTGGCTTAAGCTGGCGTGGCGTCAACCACCTCTCGGCCTGGCCCTGCAGAGCAGACAGGACCTCTGCCCCAGTGTGGCTTCTGTCCCCCAAACACACCAGCGCAAGCACGGCATGGCATCTTTTTGCCTGCGTACTTGCGTAGCCCCGTGAACGGCTACGGAGCACCGCTGGTTCATAGGACAAACCACAGGAAGAGGCCATGGAGGAAGAAGAAGAGGAGGGGGTGGAGGAGAGAGGTGTGTCACAACCAGTAGTAGCATTTTGGAGGCGTGGCGGTGGGACAACCTCCAACACTACTGCACCTTGTCCTGAATCCTTCCCAGCTGCCAAAAGAGTGACCCAATGGGCCGTGAAAGAAAGGTAACGTCCCTGTCCATGCCTGCTGGACCATGAGTCAGCGGTAATATGCACCTTACCGCTGACCGCCCTGTCCAGCGAGGCCAAGACATTGCCTTCCACATGCCGGTAGAGAGCCGGAATAGCCTTCCGTGAGAAAAAGTGGCGTTTGGGAACCTGCCACTGAGGAACCGCACATTGCACAAACTCACGGAAGGGGGCCGAGTCTACCAACTGAAAAGGCAGCAGTTGAAGCGCTAGCAATTTAGCCAAGCTAGCATTCAACCGCTGGGCATGTGGATGGCTGGGAGTGAACTTCTTTAGACGGTCCAGCAGCTGGGGCAGGGAAATTTGCCTGCTAGAATCGGACGTCGGTGTACTGCTAGCAGAGTGGGCGCAAGTACTTGGCTGTGACACACCTAATTCTACACCTTCATTCCTCTCAGTGCATGTTTCAGAGAGGACTGAAGTTATAGTGGGGTTGGAGATCCCAGCTGATGCGGTGCAAGGAGAGGTCCGCTTTGTTCTTTGGTGTGGGTCTTTGAGGTAGGCTTGCCAACGAGCTGCATGGCAGGTCAACATATGTCTGGTCAGGCATGTGGTACCCAAGCGGCTGATGTTTTGGCCACGCGATATACGCTTGAGACATATGTTGCAAACAGCAGCTGTGCGATCTGATGCACTAGCCTCAAAAAAGGCCCACACCAAAGAACTTTTTGAATGACGGGCAGAGGCAGCGCCCTGCACAGGCGGAGCTCTGCGGTGTGATTCCGTCGGTGTACTGCCCTTACGCTGGCCACCAAAGGGCATCCTGCCTCGTTGGAGATGTGCCTCCTCCTCATCCTCCTCCTCCTCCTCTCTCCTATTAGGCACCCACGTGGAGTCATTGACCTCATCATCCCCTCCCTCCTCATCACTGGAGCCAATCTGGCAGTATGCTGCAGCTGCTGGAACATGACTGCCAGATTGGTGTCCTTCTTGAGCATCCCCTCTGTCTGCTCTCACGCTACTGCCTTCCTCTAGCTGGGTTTCATCATCAGACCCTTCGAAACGCTGGGCATCCTCCTGGAGCATGTACCCAACACTGTGCTGAAACAGTTCGGGGGACTCCTCAGGAGGAGGACATGGTGGGTCTAGGGAAGGAGTGACTGATGATTTGTCTGACATTGATACCAGGGAAGACGACGCTTTGGCAGCTGCTTTTCCAGTACCCTGAGCCTGGGTGAGAGAGGATGAGGAGGAGGAGGAGGGCTTGGTCATCCACTCTACCAAGTCTTCGGCATGATGTGGCTCAACATGTCCAGCTGCCGAAAAGAAGGACAAGCGTGTCCCATGGCCATGTGCTGATGACAATGCACCGCGTCCACGACCAGCACTGTTGCCCCCAGACACAGAGCCTGCTTGCCCTCTTTTATTGCCTCCTGACTGTCTGCCTCTCCTTGTTTGCCTTCCAGACATTCTAATAGATGGCCTGCAGGGAGATGGGAAAAAAGCAATAAGGGCTACCTTCAGGTGTCCTTCTCTGTCCCTTGAAACAAGGACTTTCACAGTGAAAGAAACTGACACTGTCCCTACCTAGAGTTTTCTGTCCCTAGAATAAATGTTTTTTTTAATCACAATATAGCACAAGGACAATTCACTCAATGTCTCTCCAGGTCCCTGGAAACAAGGACTTGCAGAGTGAAAGAAACTGACACTGTCCCTACCTAGAGTTTTCTGTCCCTAGAATAAATGTTTTTTTTAAGCACAATATAGCACAAGGACAATTAACTCACTGTCCTTACAGGTCCCTGGAAACAAGGACTTGTAGAGTGAAAAAAAAAAAACACTCTCCCTACCTACAGTTTTCTGTCCCTAGAAAAAATGTTTTTTTTAAGCACAATATAGCACAAGTAAAATTAACTCACTGTCCTTACAGGTCCCTGGAAACAAGGACTTGCAGAGTGAAAGAAAAAAAACACTCTCCCTACCTACAGTTTTCTGTCCCTAGAAAAAATGTTTTTTTTAATCACAATATAGCACAAGGAAAATTAACTCACTGTCCTTACAGGTCCCTGGAAACAAGGACTTGCAGAGTGAAAGAAACTGACACTGTCCCTACCTAGAGTTTTCTGTCCCTAGAATAAATGTTTTTTTTAATCACAATATAGCACAAGGAAAATTAACTCACTGTCCTTACAGGTCCCTGGAAACAAGGACTTGCAGAGTGAAAGAAACTGACACTGTCCCTACCTAGAGTTTTCTGTCCCTAGAATAAATGTTTTTTTTAAGCACAATATAGCACAAGGACAATTAACTCACTGTCCTTACAGGTCCCTGGAAACAAGGACTTGCAGAGTGAAAGAAAAAAAACACTCTCCCTACCTACAGTTTTCTGTCCCTAGAAAAAATGTTTTTTTTAAGCACAATATAGCACAAGTAAAATTAACTCACTGTCCTTACAGGTCCCTGGAAACAAGGACTTGCAGAGTGAAAGAAAAAAAACACTCTCCCTACCTACAGTTTTCTGTCCCTAGAAAAAATGTTTTTTTTAATCACAATATAGCACAAGGAAAATTAACTCACTGTCCTTACAGGTCCCTGGAAACAAGGACTTGCAGAGTGAAAGAAACTGACACTGTCCCTACCTAGAGTTTTCTGTCCCTAGAATAAATGTTTTTTTTAATCACAATATAGCACAAGGAAAATTAACTCACTGTCCTTACAGGTCCCTGGAAACAAGGACTTGCAGAGTGAAAGAAACTGACACTGTCCCTACCTAGAGTTTTCTGTCCCTAGAATAAATGTTTTTTTTAAGCACAATATAGCACAAGGACAATTAACTCACTGTCCTTACAGGTCCCTGGAAACAAGGACTTGCAGAGTGAAAGAAAAAAAACACTCTCCCTACCTACAGTTTTCTGTCCCTAGAAAAAATGTTTTTTTTAAGCACAATATAGCACAAGTAAAATTAACTCACTGTCCTTACAGGTCCCTGGAAACAAGGACTTGCAGAGTGAAAGAAAAAAAACACTCTCCCTACCTACAGTTTTCTGTCCCTAGAAAAAATGTTTTTTTTAATCACAATATAGCACAAGGAAAATTAACTCACTGTCCTTACAGGTCCCTGGAAACAAGGACTTGCAGAGTGAAAGAAACTGACACTGTCCCTACCTAGAGTTTTCTGTCCCTAGAATAAATGTTTTTTTTAATCACAATATAGCACAAGGAAAATTAACTCACTGTCCTTACAGGTCCCTGGAAACAAGGACTTGCAGAGTGAAAGAAACTGACACTGTCCCTACCTAGAGTTTTCTGTCCCTAGAATAAATGTTTTTTTTAAGCACAATATAGCACAAGGACAATTAACTCACTGTCCTTACAGGTCCCTGGAAACAAGGACTTGCAGAGTGAAAGAAAAAAAACACTCTCCCTACCTACAGTTTTCTGTCCCTAGAAAAAATGTTTTTTTTAATCACAATATAGCACAAGGAAAATTAACTCACTGTCCTTACAGGTCCCTGGAAACAAGGACTTGCAGAGTGAAAGAAACTGACACTGTCCCTACCTAGAGTTTTCTGTCCCTAGAATAAATGTTTTTTTTAATCACAATATAGCACAAGGAAAATTAACTCACTGTCCTTACAGGTCCCTGGAAACAAGGACTTGCAGAGTGAAAGAAACTGACACTGTCCCTACCTAGAGTTTTCTGTCCCTAGAATAAATGTTTTTTTTAAGCACAATATAGCACAAGGACAATTAACTCACTGTCCTTACAGGTCCCTGGAAACAAGGACTTGCAGAGTGAAAAAAAAAAACACTCTCCCTACCTAGAGTTTTCTGTCCCTAGAAAAAATGTTTTTTTTAAGCACAATATAGCATAAGGACAATTAACTCACTGTCCTTACAGGTCCCTGGAAACAAGGACTTGCAGAGTGAAAGAAAAAAAACACTCTCCCTACCTAGAGTTTTCTGTCCCTAGAAAAAATGTTTTTTTTAATCACAATATAGCACAAGGAAAATTAACTCACTGTCCTTACAGGTCCCTGGAAACAAGGACTTGCAGAGTGAAAGAAAAAAAACACTCTCCCTACCTACAGTTTTCTGTCCCTAGAAAAAATGTTTTTTTTAATCACAATATAGCACAAGGAAAATTAACTCACTGTCCTTACAGGTCCCTGGAAACAAGGACTTGCAGAGTGAAAGAAACTGACACTGTCCCTACCTAGAGTTTTCTGTCCCTAGAATAAATGTTTTTTTTAATCACAATATAGCACAAGGAAAATTAACTCACTGTCCTTACAGGTCCCTGGAAACAAGGACTTGCAGAGTGAAAGAAACTGACACTGTCCCTACCTAGAGTTTTCTGTCCCTAGAATAAATGTTTTTTTTAAGCACAATATAGCACAAGGACAATTAACTCACTGTCCTTACAGGTCCCTGGAAACAAGGACTTGCAGAGTGAAAGAAAAAAAACACTCTCCCTACCTACAGTTTTCTGTCCCTAGAAAAAATGTTTTTTTTAATCACAATATAGCACAAGGAAAATTAACTCACTGTCCTTACAGGTCCCTGGAAACAAGGACTTGCAGAGTGAAAGAAACTGACACTGTCCCTACCTAGAGTTTTCTGTCCCTAGAATAAATGTTTTTTTTAATCACAATATAGCACAAGGACAATTAACTCACTGTCCTTACAGGTCCCTGGAAACAAGGACTTGCAGAGTGAAAGAAACTGACACTGTCCCTACCTAGAGTTTTCTGTCCCTAGAATAAATGTTTTTTTTAAGCACAATATAGCACAAGGACAATTAACTCACTGTCCTTACAGGTCCCTGGAAACAAGGACTTGCAGAGTGAAAGAAAAAAAACACTCTCCCTACCTACAGTTTTCTGTCCCTAGAAAAAATGTTTTTTTTAATCACAATATAGCACAAGGAAAATTAACTCACTGTCCTTACAGGTCCCGGGAAACAAGGACTTGCAGAGTGAAAGAAACTGACACTGTCCCTACCTAGAGTTTTCTGTCCCTAGAATAAATGTTTTTTTTAATCACAATATAGCACAAGGACAATTAACTCACTGTCCTTACAGGTCCCTGGAAACAAGGACTTGCAGAGTGAAAGAAACTGACACTGTCCCTACCTAGAGTTTTCTGTCCCTAGAATAAATGTTTTTTTTAAGCACAATATAGCACAAGGACAATTAACTCACTGTCCTTACAGGTCCCTGGAAACAAGGACTTGCAGAGTGAAAGAAACTGACACTGTCCCTACCTAGAGTTTTCTGTCCCTAGAATAAATGTTTTTTTTAAGCACACTATAGCAGAAGCACAAAACACACTGACACTCTCCCTACCTATCCTTCTCTTTCCCTAAACTAAAGGAATCCAGGTTAAGCAAGAAAGAAATAACAGTCACTGTCCCTGCCTATGCTACTCTATCCCTGCTCCGGAACACACTACACTAGGCCGCCGTGCTGGCGGCCTTTTATAGTGTGGGGCGTGTACTAAACACCCTCAGCAATAATTGGCCACAGGCATCCTGCCTGTGGCCAATCATTGCTCTCCTCGCTGCCGGCGCTGTGATTGGCCAAGCATGCGGGGTCACAGTGCATGCTTGGCCAATCACAGCGCCTGGATGACACTGCGATGGCGTAGTGCATTGTGGGCCGTTCGCGTCACTCGAATTTGGCGCGAACGGCCCAAATCGTTCGATCTTCGTCGAACGATCGAACAGCCAATGTTCGAGTCGAACGTATGTTCGACTCGAACACGAAGCTCATCCCTAGCTGTGTATGTGTAAAGGCAGCCACTAATAGACAACCAGTGCTGCAAGCTATGTGATCCAGAGCATCTTCTGCTGCCAGAGACCAATGAAGGCCTCTTGACTCCCCTAGGGAAAGAGAGCCTTGACTGATGGGGGCATGGCCAGGTGCAGGACAAAGCGTTGGTCACCCAAGGAATGGTCAATGTGGGGAATGGGTTGGGCCTGAGCTCGGGTAAAGGTTTGCCCCAGGGAATTCTGGGGTCCTTTCTGTCTGTTCTAACAGTGTTGTTGGATGGGGCGGCTGTCTGACAGCACTGCTTAGCAATGGAGGGACAGATTTGAGTGGGAGCAAGTGCTTAATGCATTGGTTCTATGTTGTAGAAGTGTATATGTGTATATATATATATGTAGCACTACCCCCGTAGGAGCTGCTGGTTTCGTTTTGGGCCTGCACTCTACCTGTCAACCCCCAGAATTTGGCTCAAATCCCCTCTGGCACAAATGGACAATAATATGATTGGGGACCCCTATTGGCTGTAAGGGACCCCAATGATACACACACAACAATAAATGCAATAAACGGTTGTTACCTTGGTGTTGTTCACCTGCCACTCAAAGACAAAGACAGAGTTCCACACAAATTGTAGCTTAACCAATGGTGATATGTTTACTTGGTAAAGGAATGAAATAAAAGTTATACAAAAGGCATTCAATACATACAGCTCCCTGTATAGATCAATGAATTAAATACCACAGGTTCAAAATACCTCTGATATCCAACCCTACTAACATAACCTAAGGGCCAGACTTGAGCGAGGGTGTGGTGAAGGAATCTCCCAGTGCAGTAATATCAACACTGGTGCACCTCTCCACCAAGTCTCACATAAACAGCAGAAAACACAAGGTGATACAAACAGTTATCACTAATATGTGGAATCACAACTCTATGGCTCCCCTAGTGGACAGTTCAATTAGTGCGTGTCCTATAGTAACCGCTTGCAAAGGTAGAAAAGCAGATAATTATCCCTTTAAGAGTCAGGTAATCTTCAGCTACCCACATTGGTGCACTTAAAGTTTTGTAATCCAAAAGATAGGGTGAAGAAAGAAACTGCTGATTGAGGCACACAGACTAACAGTACAAGGGGTACTAGTTTCCCCAAGGCGTTGAGTTCCCATGTGCAGAGATGCGAACGCCAGCAAACACAAGCGAAGCTTGTGATAGTCACACTCCTGGCAGTCGGTTAACTAAATTGATGGGCAAGTGCCCGCTCACCAGATGAGGCCTTGTCTTGCTGCTTTTCCCTCCTTCAATGGTCTGTCTCTCGGTGTCACGAGGCCCCTGGTCCTTCACCCGGCCGTCCCCTTTGGATAACGGTGGATAAAAAGGCTCTGGATGCTGCGAGCTGTAGACCGATCCTCCTCCGGTCGATCAGCGAGACTGTCCGCAGGGATCCCTCTTTTTCCACTCTTTGTCCGTAGGCCCAAGCTTCTTGGGCCTAGGTATACTCACAGCAGGCCTCAACACAGGCCTCCTGCCGGCTTGAAGATGACGTCCAGAGAGAGCGTGCTATACGGTGCGCTTGTCTTAAAAAGGTCCCCCCATCAGGCTTTGTGCAGCGCACTCCCCTCTGGTAGCAGAGTGGCCTTGTGGGCAATATAGTCTCTGTGCTACTTACTGTAATGGAGTCTTTGTCTCTCGATAACTGAATCAAAACAAGTTGTAACTAACTAGCATGAAATAAGCACCAAAGGGAGCCAAACTTATTCACAGCACAGATTGCAGTCCTTTAAGATGCTTGCAATGGTAACACCTTGCTACACATATATATAAAATTTTGTTTTTCTTTTAGTTTTTTGTTTTTATGGAACTTTTTCTTTAAAAGTAATGCCGCGTACACACGATCATTTTTCCCGTCGGGAAAAATGACATTTTTTCCTTTGGACGAGAAAAACGATCGTCTGTGGGCTTTTTGCCGTTTTTCCCGACGGGAAAAACGGCATTAATCACGATGAGAAAAATTAGAACATGTTCTAATTTTTCTCGTCGTTTTTCCTGAAATTTCTTCCGCGGCAGTGTTTCCCATAGGGAAACACTGCCGCGGAGCCCATAGATGATCGTTTTTCTCGTCATTTTAAAAAATGACGAGAAAAATGACCGTGTGTGGGGAACAAGCTGTTCCCTCGTTTAAAATGTCATTATTCACGGCGGTTTTTAAATCGCCGTGAATAATGATCGTGTGTACGCAGCATAAGCCTCATACAATACATATATTTCCAAAACACAGAGTCAAGTTTTTGTTTCCAGATCCATTTTTGAAAGAATAAGTAATGTTTTGCATCAAGGCTAGTGACAGAATCCTAAACCTGCATACAACAACCTCTAACTGCAGCATGTTGTGGAAATGCACCCACTCTACACAATACAACCAAGTCCAACAGTGGACATCTGCAAATGTTGGGATCGCAAATCTCTACAGCCATTTTAGGAACTTTCTTTCAACCTTTAATACAGCGACCTAAAAATTGCATGTTCTCATCACAATGAAACATTTTTTGGAGTGAATTGATCTGCCAGAAGCACTGTGAAGAAGCAAGAATAATAGAAATATCTGAATGCTATAAGCACAGAAGTGTTCCCTGGATCTTTCTGGATATGTGCAGTAGCAGTGCAGGGGTTAAGTGTGCCCAATTTTTGTCTGATGCACCTTGGCAATGCTGCAGAAGATGCATACAAAGCTGTGACAGGCAGCATGAGTGGGTGGCAGTGCCATCTGTTCTATTAGCGTGAGCAGTGACAGCTCCCCTAGTCACCCACTCATTCTCCGCCTCGACCCCCTCCCCAAAAATATGGAAGTTGAAAAGACAATATTGTAACATAAATGTTCCACGTTTATCTGAGTACCAAATTTAAAAATTGAGGGAATGGTGACAGACAACACATATAAAGCTGCAAAGGGGAAGGAAATCTAACTAAGGCTTGGACCCAGGAATACAACACTGGTTTAGTAAAACCACTTTGAATTGTAGCTGCTAGATGGAGCTGAGGATCATGAGTAATATCAAAGAGACAAAATACGGCCAAAATTAATTGGATAAAGTATATATATGTAGCGGGGTATTGCCCTTTAATCCCTCAGAGACTACATTACCCAGTACACTTTAAGGCACCCAGGTGCATTGCCCCGCGCAAGGACTGCTGGGGTGGACTTTATAAGGGAGAGGCGGGGCCCAGTTCTTTCTCTTTGGACACCGCCCGCCCAGCAAGTGGAACTGCTGTTGAGTTGCTGTGACTTTAGGCCTAAAGCCTGGGCCTTTTCCCAAAGAGCCTTCCGCTCTCATCCGAGGAACCAGAGGGACGTCTCTCCATTGTTGCTGCATCATTGCCAGGAGGACCAAAAGACCCGGATGCCGAGAGACCTGTGTACCTAGACACAGCAGCGGAGGAAACGGACATGGACTGGTCCGGTTGGGTGAGAGAGCACCTGCTCAGAGACAGACACAGTATCCCTGTTACATTGTGGATTACAATTTCTATTCTTCAAGTGCACCACCGTTGCTAGCAAAGATTTCCCCTATAAGACTTCCACTTAGTTCAGTCAGGCCTGACTGTGTAGCGTAGACATTCCTGGGCGCCATCTTGTCCACGAGGGGAAATAGCTGCAAGGGGAACTGTTCGGGTTGCGTAGCACTGTATATTTGTCTGCCATTTAAACACTGTTTATTGCAGGGCTCTGCACATGACATGTACATTCTTGTTTTATTGCTTACCCACTAGTCTAAGTAAATATACCAGGGTTAAGTATATTGGTGTCTGTGTCCTTTACTTTACAGAAGAGACAGCTAAAGGAAGTTTTAAAATATTGCTGTGTGTTCTTGTCATAGGACTGTGCCGCTGTGAGTTACAGGCCTCACAGTCCTATCAACCCTCACTAACTGTACCAAGGGAGGTTAGAGCCAATTGCCAGGGGTTGACAGCGGTGCATTACAGGGCCCAAAAAAATCATACAGGCAGCCCTCTTAACTGGGGGTATCGCCACATATATATATATATATATATATATATATATATATATATATATGTATGTAGCGCACCCCCCCAATATCTGGGGGCGCTATGTGGAAATTTAGGGGGAGTCTGAGCCAGTAGTTGGGCTCAGACCAATTGATGCTTCATTATTGCTTCTGCTCTGGGTGTGATACTGCCTGGCAGTAGTGCTCCCTGTTGCCTGTAGATGGCACTGTCACCACCGGCATAGGTGAACCAAGAGGGGTATCACATCACCTTGGGTGTTCTCTCTCGGCAGCCGGGCAGTAGGCGTGGTTGACCCGCTGTGCATGCTGGGAGAGGGTACATAAGGGGCAGACGCCATTGGTGTTGAGGCGTTCCAGGGGACCCTTTGGTCCTGTATGTGTGCCTCGTGGCCCATATGGCACGAGGTGCGCGAGTGTGTTTGGGCCTCGGGCACCTTCAGCCCGAGGCTGCGTTGCTGCATGGCAGGCCCAGCTCTGCTGGCAGGGGACTACACCTCAAAGAAGGATCCCAGGCTGCCCATCTGTAGGGAGCACACCTTTAGGAAAGGAGACCAGGGGAGGATCAGTCCCTGAGGAGATTAGCGACGGTATTGCTGTCTCGGGAAGAAGCCTGGAAACTTGCCTAAAGAGGGATTCACTGTCTTGATTATCCGTGCTCCATCCCGGTTGCTAGGACCGCTCTCAAAGGGACTATCCGGGTGAGCAATACCCACTCAGGCTTGAGTGGCGACGAAAGATTAACACTGTGCTTTAGGTGTTGCGTGCCTGAACCGTTTCTTTCCCTTACTTCTCTCATCTTCCTACTCCCTATTCAAGTTCACTGAAATGATAAAAGAATAAAACCTTGCTGCTTGGGTTTTACTCCTGTGTGGACATTGGCCTTATTCTGAGGAACTTCTACCTAGACAACGGAGAGAGAGATGGTGTTCTTTGGGTGATGTGATGTGTTGGGTTTGCGCCAGACATAGTGTTTTATTTAATGGACAAAAAGTACAATTTTAGTCTCATCAGACCAGAGCACCTTCCTCCATACATTTTGGGAGTCTCCCACGTGCCTTTTCGCAAACTCAGAACGTGCCATTTTGCTTCTTGCTGAAAGTAATGGCTTTCTTCTGGCCACTCTGCCATAAAGCCCAACCCTATGGAGCGTACGGCTTATTGTCGTCCTATGTACAGATACTCCAGTCTCTGCTGTGGAACTCTGCAGCTCCTCCAGGGTTAACTTAGGTCTCTGTGCTGCCTCTCTGATTAATGCCCTCCTTGGCCAGTCCGTGAGTTTTGGTGTGTGGTCATCTCTTGGCAGGTTTGCTGTTGTGCCATGTTCTTTCCATTTGGTTATGATAGATTTGATGGTGCTCCTAGGGATCATCAAAGATTTGGATATTTTTTTTATAACCTAACCCTGACATGTACTTTTCAATAACATTGTCCCTTACTTGTTTGGATAGTTCCTTGGTCTTCATGGCAGTGTTTGGTTAGTGGTGCCTCTTGCTTAGGTGTTGCAGCCTCTGGGGCCTTTCAAAAAGGTGTGTATATGTAATGACAGATCATGTGACACTTAGATTGCACACAGGTGGACATCATTTCACTAATTATGTGACTTCTGAAGGTAATTGGTTGCACCAGAGCTTTTTACGGGCTTCACAACAGAGGGTGAATACATACGCACATGCCAATTATCATTTTTTTATGTCTGAAAAATTGTTTTATGTATATATTTTTCTACATTTACTTCACCAACTTAAGCCTCGTACACACGGTCGGACTTCCATCAGACTTTTCCGTGGTTTTTTGTCCGAACGGAGTTGGTCGGGAACATCCATAGCATACACACGCTCAGACTTTTCTGCAAACTTTCTCAAAACTTTTTGCAATATCACATGGTTTTTCTGCTCTTTTCTGATCTTTACCGCCACCCTTTTATCAACTTCTGCTACTGTTGGTTGATTTTACCATTATTTGTTTTGTCCATCGGACAAAAGTCCGATGGTTTTCTGTACACACGGTCGGACTTTGCTCCATCAGACTTTTGTTGGGCAAAAGTTTGTCCATTTGCAGACCCAACTTTTGTCCGATGAAAACAAGAAAAATGCAAAAAAAGTTTGTCCGATGGAGCGTACACGCGGTCGGATTGTTGGTCCAACTTGCTCAAAATGAAGTTTGTTGGCCAAAAGTCCGACCGTGTGTACGGGGCTTAAGACTATTGTGTTCTGATCCATCACATATAATTTAGATTAAAAAAACATTGAACTAAAGGCTGTAATGTAACAAAATAGGTAAAAAGCCAAGGGGGGTGAATACTTTTGCAAGGAACTGTGATATATATGTAGCGCCCCCCCAATATTTGGGGGCGCTATGTGTCTATTTAGGGGTGATCTGGGCCAATAGTTGGGCTCAGACCAATTGATATTTCATTTTTACTTCTGCTCTGGGTGTGATGCTGCCCGGCAGTAGTGTTCCCTGTTGCCTGTAGGTGGCACTGTCACCACCGTCATAGGTGAATCAAGAGGGGTATCACAGCACCTTGGGTGTTCTCTCTCAGGCAGCCGTGCGGTGGGCGTGTTCGGCCCGCTGTGCATGCTGGGAGAGGATACATAAGGGGCAGACACCATTGGGGTTGGTGTGCTCCAGGGGACCCTCGGTCCTGTGTGTGCGCCTCGTGGCCCGTATGGCACGAGGTGCGTGTGTGTGTTTGGGCCTCGTGCACCTTTAGGCTGAGGCAACTTCGCTTCATGGTAGGCCCGACTCTGCTGGCTGGGGCCTACACCTCAGAGAAGGATCCCAGGCTGCCCACCTGTAGGGAGCCCACCTTTAGAAAAGGAGACCAGGGGAGGATCAGTCCCAGAGGAGACTAGCGACGGTACTGCTGTCTCCGGAAGAGGCCTGGAATCTCGCCTAAAGAGGGATCCCCAATCTTTATTATAAGCCCTGCAATACACCAATTTGGTATAAAGGTTTCTCTCATTATTGCTTGGCTGGGAGGTTCGGGACTATTGACAATCCTGTGGCAGAGGATTTCCGGAACGCATCCTTTCAAATTTAACTATTCATCCATACTCCATCCTGGCTGCTAGGATCGCTCTCAAAAGGACTATCCGGATGAGCAATACCCACTTAGGCTTTAGTGGCGACAAAAGATTAACACTGTGCTCTAGGTGTTGCGTGCCTGAACCTCTTTCCCCTTACTTCTCTCATCTTCCTACTCTTTATTGAAGTTCACTGCAAAGATAAAAGAATAAAACCTTGCTGCTTGGGTTTCACTCCTGTGTGGACATTGGCCTTATTCTGAGGAACTTCTACCTAGACAACGGAGAGAGGGATCCACTCGAGAGAGGTAATTGCTGCAAAACCCAAACAATAACACCGCTCGCTCCTCTCTATTCACAGGGAGGGGATACCGGGCAAGTAGCAGGTGTGCCCCACTGCAAGTGGAGGACGGCAGGAGAAAAAGGGGTTAGTGTGCTACATATATATCTATCAACCATTTTTTGTCCGCAGGGAGAGTATCTGTGTATAGTTCTCTGTGGCCTGCGGGTGGCACTGCCATGGTAGGCCAGGGTTGAACCACTGATACAGTGCTGTGCCTTGTGTGTTCCCTCTCAGCATCCGTACAGTGGGTGTAGCAGGCCTGCTGTGCATGCTGGGAGAGGATATAAAAGGGGCAGACGCTGCCTGTTCGGGGTTCTGTTCTGCGCAGTCTGTCGTGGCCGGGGGTCCTACCCCAGGGAGTGTGTTCCTGTCCGCCCTGGGCACCTTTGGCCCAGGGGCGGAGGTCGGTGAATCAGTCGCAGGCACCTTTAGCCCTGGGACTGCAGCAAAGACCTTGAGCCCAGCACCTTCGGCTGGGGCCCATCAAGGATCAAGGAATCCCAGGGTGCCGCCTTGCGAGGGGACCCGTATCTTAGACGAGGAGGCCGGAGGAGGAACCGTTCCAAGGGACTGGTGAGAAGTCACAGTGAAGGAAGGGTCCTGGTAACTCTCTGGAGGCTGGAGGGATGTCTTCTCCTTACATAGAGGTCAAGTAGCACCAAGTTCACCGGGTCTGTGGCAGAGACCAAGTTCACCAGGTCTGTGGCAGAGACCGAGTTCATCCAGTCTGTGGCAGAGACTGTGCGGTTAAGTTAGAGTACCATGTGGCTGCTAGTCCCTACCTAGGGAGACTATCCATCTGGGCTGAGTCTGCTTGCGAAGCCGAGCAGTGAAGTGATTACATTTGTGCCTGGACCTCTCCCACACCTTATGCTGTCCTGTCTTCTTACTCCAACCTTTACCTATCAGAGACTGTTATTTACGAGAAATAAACTCTACGTTGGAGTTGCAGCTGGTGTGGACATTCAAGTCACTGGGGGGAACAAGGACTTATCTCTGTCAATTGTAGAGGTGAGAACCATTCTCTGGAGGATTCTGGTTTCTGGCTGTGGAGACCCGCCAACAACACTGCTCAACCTCTTTATACAGGAGGGTACGGGCTTGTGGCGTGGTGTGCCCTCTCTACCTGTGGGGAGCCAAAGGCAGGTGAAGGGGGTGAGTGCGCTACAAATATATATATATATATATATATAGTGTAGCGGGTATTTGAATTATGTGAGGACTCTGGTGGTGTGAGGTTCCTTGGGGTCCCTGGGTGGCGCTGTCGCCTTGGGCCGAAGTTGAACTCACACTGCAAACCGTGCCTTTTTGTCCTCCCCTGGAGCTGGTACAGCGGGGCACCCGCTGTGACGCAAAGGGAGAGGTCATAAAAGGGGCGGACGCCCTGACCTTAGGGAGAGAGTTGGAGGACGCGGCCCCACCCAGGCACTTTCAGCTTGGGTGCTGGCGTTCCGGTGTTCCAGGCCTAGGTGCCCTTGGCCTAGCTGGAGCGGGGATGGAGTCCATCTCAGGCACCTTTCGCCTGGGGTGAGGTACTATGGCGGATGCCTGGAGCTCAGTACCTTCAACTGAGTTCAGCGAGGGTGGAGGAATCCGAGGGGGCCCTAACTCCTTGGGTGCCCGTGTCTGAGTTCGTGAGGACTGGTGCGCAGTAACTTCTCCGAAGAGTCCGGCGCAGCATCGTTGGTGACGGAGAGGCCTCCATTTCTCCCTTGGATGGATTTCTTCCTCTGACAGGGTGTCAGGGTCACCTGTGGCCAGGTGACAGATGCACACCGTAGGGGGACAGGAGTGCACCGCGAGGTAGTGAACCCTATGGCTGGCTTCTGTGGATAGGAAACTGGGTGGTTGTGGAAAGCGGGACCAGAGGAGCACAACCGGGATCCCAACGGAAGCGAGAGCCAAGATTCCCCAGGGCGCGGAGTCTAAGACCCAGCTGGTCTTCTCCAGGGCCTCTAGTGGTGAGGATGTTACGCTGCAGGCTGGGACCAGGTCGCGGCCCCTGGAGTTTCCTAGCTCACGCCCCGTAGGATAAGGGGAAGCAGCAGCACACGATAGAGAGAACCGAATAACAAGCCGAAGGTCAGGGGCCACAAGCAGACAAGGATAACGAAGAACGAGCCGAAGGTCAAGGGTCACGAGCAGACAGGGATGGTCGGGGACAAGCCAATAACGTAACAGAGAGACAGACGTAGCACACGGCAGGCAGGAACCCAAACACACAATGCCTAACAAACACGTTGATCAGCAAAGCAGGCTTGCAGTGCACAGGTTAATATAGTGTTCAGTGATAGGGCCTGGGGTGGAGTCAGGCTGGGAGGAGATTATAAAGGAAGCCAGGTGAAGGAGGTCTGGTCTCTAGATGAACACATGAGGAGGAAGGTAAGATGGCAGACAGACATTAATGCATATCCATGACAGTACCCTCCCTCTTACGAGGCCTCCCCCTTCCCCGCCTGGGCCCAGGTTTAGAGGGAAACTTCAGATGAAACTCCTTTAACAGACGAGGTGCAAAGACCTCAGATGCAGTGATCCAAGACCTCTCCTCAGGACCAAACCCTTTCCAATGAACGAGGTACTGAAGAACGCCTTTACAGAGTCGGGAGTCCAGAATTTGACTGATCTCGTACTCCTGATTATCCTCAGAGACAGGCGCCACGGTAGGAAGAGGACGAGAGAATTTATTGAGGACTAAAGGCTTTAGAAGAGCAACATGAAAGGAGTTAGTGATTTTAAGGCTCTTAGGAATCTGGAGTTTGAAACAAACCGGATTCAGTTTAGCAGTTACCGTGTATGGACCGATGAATCGTGGAGCAAACTTCAGAGAAGGAACTCGGAGCTTGATGTTCCTGGTAGAGAGCCAGACTTTGTCCCCTGGCTGAAGAGAAGGCGGTTTACGCCTGCGGCGGTCGGCAAAGCCTTTGAATTTTTCAGCAGCTGCCCGGAGGGAATCATGAACGTGACCCCAAACGGAATTGAGAGACTCCTGAACCGAAGCCAAAGCTGGAATGTCTGGAGAACAGATCATAGGAAGAGGAAGTTGAGGGTGTTTTCCATAAACTGTGAAAAAGGGTGTCTTCTGCGAACTGGTATTCACATGATTGTTATGGGAGAATTCTGCCCACGGGAGTAGAGAGGACCAATCGTCATGGTGAGAAGACACAAAGGTGCGAAGAAAGACCTCTAACTCCTGATTAACCCTCTCAGTCTGTCCATTGGTTTGGGGATGGTAAGAAGAAGAAAAATCCAAGACAATATTGAGGGATTTGCAAAAGGCTCTCCAAAAACGAGACGTGAATTGGACTCCCCTGTCGGAAACAATATGAGAAGGGACCCCATGTAGGCGGAGAATTTCTCGAATGAAAATGGGAACCAAGGCAGGGGCAGAAGGAAGACCAGGAAGAGGAACAAAATGAGCCATCTTGGAGAATCGATCGATTACCACCCAAATGACTGTATTATTCTCAGACAGTGGGAGATCGGTGATAAAATCCATGGCAATATGGGCCCAGGGTTCCTTAGGAATAGGCAAGGGCATGAGGAGACCAGCAGGAGCTTGTGTGGAGGATTTGGACTGAGCACAGACATGACAAGCTTTAACGTAGTCTTTGACGTCTGAGCGGAGATTAGGCCACCAGTAGTGACGACTGATGAGTAGGAAGGATCGGAGGAATCCAGAATGCCCTGCCACCTTGGAATCATGTCCCCAACGAAGGATCTTAGCTCTTAGCTCAGTGGGGACAAAGGTCTTACCAGGCGGAATTTTAGACTTCAGGGTGGTAGAGTGGGCAACAATGCATGAGGTGGGAATGATCGGCTCAGGTTCAGGGGCGGACTCCTCGTCCAAAGTGTCAAATGACCTAGAGAGCGCATCAGCCCGACCGTTGCAGGAACCAGGTTTGTAGGTAATCGTGAAATTAAAACGGGCAAAGAAGAGACTCCACCTGGCCTGTCTAGGATTCAGACGTTTAGCATTCTGTAGATACTGTAAATTCTTGTGATCGGTAAAGATCGTTATGGAGTGAGGGGAACCCTCCAAGAGATGACGCCACTCCTCTAACGCCAATTTAATTGCGAGAAGTTCCCGATCACCGATGGCATAATTCCTCTCTGCCTGAGAAATTTTTTTGGAGAAGAACGCACATGGTTGGCGTCTCTTCTCAAAGATTTGAAGAAGCACAGCTCCCACCCCCATTGAGGAAGCGTCCACTTCAATAAAAAATGCATTCCCAGGATTTGGTCTCCTCAAGAGGGGGCCAGAAACAAAGGCCTGTTTCAGGTTGTGAAATGCAGAGACAGCTTCGGGAGGCCAGTCTTTGGCATTCACACCCTTCTTGGTCAAAGCGATAATAGGCGCGGCAATGGAAGAGTAATTCCTTATGAACTGCCTATAATAATTAGTGAAGCCAAGAAAGCGCTGTGTGGCCTTGAGGCTAGCAGGAAGAGGCCAGTTGGTGATAGCCAAGACCTTCCCAGGGTCCATACGAAGCCCCGAACATGAGACAAAGCACCCCAAAAACAGGACCTCAGAACATTCAAAGGAACATTTCTCCAGCTTGGCATAGAGATTGTTCTCTCTAAGACGTTGAAGTACAGTGCGGACATGGTTTCTGTGGACGAGCAGATTTTCAGAAAAGATCAGAATGTCATCCAGATAGATGACAACAAACTGGTACAGCAGATCTCTGAAGATTTCATTGACAAAGTTTTGAAACACGGCTGGAGCATTACACAGACCAAAAGGCATCACCAGATATTCGTAATGCCCGTCTCTAGTGTTAAATGCAGTCTTCCATTCGTCACCCTCCCGTATTCGAATGAGATTGTACGCGCCTCTGAGATCCAACTTGGTGAAAATGGAGGCACCCTTCAACCTATCGAATAGCTCAGATATTAAGGGTAAGGGGTATCGATTTTTAATAGTAACCGCATTTAAACCCCGATAATCGATGCAGGGTCTTAAGGTACCATCCTTTTTGGCAACAAAAAAGAACCCTGCCCCTGCAGGCGATGAGGATTTCCGGATGAACCCTCTCTCCAGATTCTCTGCTACATACTCCGACATGGCCTGGGTCTCTGGGATGGACAGAGGGTAGGTACGACCCCTGGGTAGAGTTGCTCCGGGGACAAGATCAATAGCACAGGCAAAAGACCTGTGGGGAGGAAGCACCTCAGCTGATTTTTTACAGAACACATCCCGGTAATCGCTGTATGCGGCGGGAAGATCAGAAGAAACAGAAGTGGCAGCAACCGGAAGACTCTCCTTGGGGGTCACCTTGAGAAGACACGACGAGAAACATGAGGAACCCCAGGCCAGGATCTGCCCAGAGACCCAGTCCACATGTGGAGAGTGGAGCTGTAGCCAAGGGAGGCCCAATACAACTGGGGTAGAGGCCTTGGGTAGAATAAGAAAGGATATCCACTCCTGGTGGAGAATCCCTACCGACATCCTAATGGGTAGCGTCTGGAAGCGAATAGGGCCCCCTGGGAGAACAGTGCCATCAATTGCCGAGACTACCAATGGGGTAGTGAGAGGTGAAAGGGTAAGCTTCATAGAAGAAGCAGTTCTCCAATCCATGAAATTGCCGGCAGCCCCGGAATCCAGGTATGCAAGGGTTGACTGAGGAGAAGTGCCTACATGAAGGGACACCGGCAAGAGCAGGCGAGAAGGTGATGTTTCTGGGTCCAATACTCCACCTTCCAAATGTATTAGACCCGAGCGTTTCCCGGACGAAGCGAGCAGGAGTCACGAAAATGACCCTTGCCCCCACAATAGAGGCACAAGCCCAGAGTTCTGCGCCTAGCACGTTCTTCGGGGGTTAGTCTGGTCCGGCCCAGCTGCATAGGTTCTTCAGCAGGTAGAGGATGCTCCACGGAATGAAGGGAGGGGAGCTCAGACTGGCTAGGACCCAGAGAGTGCTGGCGTCTTTTTTCTAAGGACCTCTCTTGAAAACGAATGTCGATCTGGTTGCATAATGAAATTACATCGTCCAGACCGACGGGAATGGCTCTTCCCGCTAATTCGTCTTTCACTCGGTCAGAGAGGCCATGTAAAAAGGTAGCGACCAGGGCCTCATTATTCCAGCTCAATTCAGCTGTGTGGATACGGAACTGAAGAGCATATTGCCCCACTGAACTAGATTCTTGGCGAAGACGTAAGACAGCACTAGCCGCTGAAGAAGCCCGAGCCGGCTCTTCGAAGATATTACGAAAGAGCTTCAAGAATTCGGACAGACTGGAAACCACCGGATCGTTCCTCTCCCACAGGGGGGCAGCCCAGGCCAAAGCTTCACCGGAGAGGAGGGAAATGATATAGGCTACCTTAGCCCGGTCAGATAGGAAGCTTTGAGGCTGAAGCTCAAAATGAATAGTGCATTGGCTGAGAAACCCCCTGCAGGCCTTGGAGTCCCCAGAGAAACGGAACGGAGCTGGCAATCTTAGTGAGTGTGAGGCTGCGACTGGTGCGATAGGTACAGCCGCTGGTTGTACTTGGGGTTGCGGATTCGGGGTTCCCAAGGAGACCTGAAGCTGCTCGAATCGAGAAGCCAGATCCTGGAGGAATCGCATCACCTGGGTCTGATTTGATTCCTGGGTCTCAAGTCTGCGAACTATGCCCTGCAATGGATCATCCGCGGGAAGCGGGATGTCAGCCGGGTTCATGGCTGATCAAACTGTCAGGGTCACCTGTGGCCAGGTGACAGATGCACACCGTAGGGGGACAGGAGTGCACCGCGAGGTAGTGAACCCTATGGCTGGCTTCTGTGGATAGGAAACTGGGTGGTTGTGGAAAGCGGGACCAGAGGAGCACAACCGGGATCCCAACGGAAGCGAGAGCCAAGATTCCCCAGGGCGCGGAGTCTAAGACCCAGCTGGTCTTCTCCAGGGCCTCTAGCGGTGAGGATGTTACGCTGCAGGCTGGGACCAGGTCGCGGCCCCTGGAGTTTCCTAGCTCACGCCCCGTAGGATAAGGGGAAGCAGCAGCACACGATAGAGAGAACCGAATAACAAGCCGAAGGTCAGGGGCCACAAGCAGACAAGGATAACGAAGAACGAGCCGAAGGTCAAGGGTCACGAGCAGACAGGGATGGTCGGGGACAAGCCAATAACGTAACAGAGAGACAGACGTAGCACACGGCAGGCAGGAACCCAAACACACAATGCCTAACAAACACGTTGATCAGCAAAGCAGGCTTGCAGTGCACAGGTTAATATAGTGTTCAGTGATAGGGCCTGGGGTGGAGTCAGGCTGGGAGGAGATTATAAAGGAAGCCAGGTGAAGGAGGTCTGGTCTCTAGATGAACACATGAGGAGGAAGGTAAGATGGCAGACAGACATTAATGCATATCCATGACACAGGGGCAAAGTGAGCGAAGGTAATTCACGTTCTATATTACCTAGTCAGTGGCAGTGACTATTCACCACTGGTGACACCACAGTGGGCAGCAGCAAGAAGGGAAAGGATTGTGCCTCGATCTGTCCCCCATGTTTCCAAAGGAGAAAGATTGTTTTATTGCTTGGCGAGAAGAATAAAACTGAGTTGTACCTATTCACTGTGTGGAACTTGGGTTACTAAGCAAAGGAGTCAGGGATGAAGGACTGGACCTGACTCTAGGACACCTACACCAAAGCCCAATCTTCTGGCCTTCACCTCTTAGTTACGGGAGGACATGGGCCGTGGTGTGTATCATCTCTCACCCAGGTACCCCTAGACAACAGCCATATGACCGATAAAGCAAGGGAGAGGGGTGAGGCCACTACACGTGGTGGCTCGTCCGGGATATGTGTATGGTGTCTGAATTTGAACTTTGCTGCCCGGAGGAGTCCCGAGTAGGTCGGCCATATTGGCCAACGCGCCACGAGGCAACCCACAACTGCGTAGTTCGTGGGCGGGGCAAGGGAAAAGCCTGCGAACAAGTGCAGAAGGTGGGAGGAGTCCGGCCACGTGGACGTACGCACGTGGAGATTCCGGCGCGGGTGGGTCAGTGCGCAATGGAGCAGCAAAGAGAGAGGATGGCTTCAAGTGCTCCGTAGATTTCCGTTTATTCCTTCGTGGATATGTCTTCTCTAGCTGCTCCGATTATGGATACAGGGATAAGACTAAGGCCCTGGGGACGATTGGCTCTCTTTACCTGTAGAGACATGGAAGCCCTCGATGTGATGTGTCCCGGCTGTTCGGGACTGGTGGTCCAGCTGAAGCCGTTTGGGCGCTGTGAGGTCTGCAAAAAACTCCTCTTCGAGGTGGAACCATCCACAGAAAAGCCTCGGGCTTTCCACCTCAACTGCCTCACAGGGACTGCCACTCCGGAGGGAGAGATCGATGCTGGTGCGTTCCCCGTGCGCACTGATCCGGGCGAAGTGACTGCCCAAACAGAGGTGAAAAGAGAAAAATCAGAGGATGCTGCCTCGGTCACCAGCAGCTCCCTGCTCCGACCGCCGAAGAGAAAAGTCGGCCTAGTGATGGCCTTGTGTGGTCATGGAAGAGCTTCGCCCCACTGCTTGCCTGGCTAGGATGGCTCCGGTAGGAAAAGTCCTGGACATCCCTGTTCTTCGAAAGGCCCAGGTGAGCCAGGGGTTGGGACTGTCTGTTTGGTTGAAAGTGGCAGTAGTCCACAGTCGGTAGAGGCTGTCAAGGGGGATGGTTCCGTGACTGGGAATTATCTGCCCGCTGAGTGCTACGACACCTCTGACCTGGATTCATTGTCTGACAATGGCGATGATGGGGATATAGACAAAATCTTCCACCAGAAGGGATAGGGCAGAATGAAGTTACCCTCGGCCCGTGTTACAAGGGACCCACCTATGTCTACTGGGGATAGTACACCCCGGGTGGAGGCCTCGGCGCCGAGGTAAGAAGCTGGTCCTCTGTCTGAAGTTCCCTTTCTTGATTCAACATCCATTTCACCTGTTCCTGTTGCGGGAGTGCAACGTCAATCACTGCGGGCTCCTAGGCCCAGGTCTACTGAGGTGGTGAATGCACCTCGTCATCCAGAAGCGATTGTTCCACCCGGAGAAGGAGACCGAGCTACTATGCCACCTTTGTCAAGGCTGCAGCGTCTCTTTGACCAGAAGGTTGCTCAGGAATATGGGTGGGAATACCCGTATCTGCCTCGGGAACTGCTCTATGAGGTGGAGGTCTTCCGGCAAAGATGGTATGATGCCTTTGTGTGGGACAAACTGAAAGTACAGCAAGCACGGCGGTACCTTTCCTGTTCACCAACGGTCACCAAGAAGTTTCAGGACTGTAAAGCTAAATGGATGCTGGGAAGACACATGCGGACAAAGTGGTGATCTGTCGCAAGGAAGGAAAGAGTGTTGAGTACCATGTGGAGGCTTTTGATGATCGTTTGAAGCCTATCTCATTGCCTCATCCAAGGTTTTACCTGTAAGAGAAAAAGAGAGGGAAAAAGACTCTCGTGTGCTTTCTTTTCTGTTCCTGGCTGAACTTTCCAGGAGTGCCTTTTCCAGAACACAGAGACTGCGTCCTAGTTTTTTTTTGTATTTGGGCAATTCTACTCGTTGGAGATATGGGAGCTGTTTTTTTGTTTGTTCTCCTTCCTTCTCCTGGCACTCAAAAGAAATCAGTGACTTTGGATTTTAGATAGTGTAGGATCACAGAGAAAATGTTCAAGAGGAAAGTTCATCTGGAAGTAATGAGTGTCTTGACCGCGGCACTGTCACCAGGTGGCAGTGTTGCGCAACGATTGTTTTTTTTTTTTTTACATTATGCAGCACTTATTGGAGTGAATGGGTTTCTCCTAGGATAGACTCATTCATTCCAAGCAAACACACATGTTGATAGGATGTATGTTTCTTTTCTTTCCCTCTGCAGGAGACTCGTCTGTCAAGACTACTGAGAATGGGTGGTCTTTAGATAGTCAGGGGGAGGGAAGAATGTAAATGTGTGAGATATTTCAAGTGTTTTATTGGAACATTTTATAGTTATATTGTTTTAAGTTTTCCCTTTCCCATTCAGGTCGTGGCACAATTCAGGGTTAAATTGTGTAGTTTGGTTTCTGGGCTGAACTCATGTCACCACCCTTGTGGGGTATGGGTTTGCACCAGACACTGGGGACCAGTGTCAAATCACCAGGGGGAGAGTGTAGCGGTTATTTGAATTATGTGAGGACTCTGGTGGTGTGAGGTTCCTTGAGGTCCCTGGGTGGCACTGTCGCCTTGGGCCGAAGTTGAACTCACACTGCAAACCGTGCCTTTTTGTCCTCCCCTGGAGCTGGTACAGCGGGGCGGGGAACCCGCTGTGACGCAATGGGAGAGGTCATAAAAGAGGCGGACGCCCTGAACTAAGGGAGAGAGTCGGAGGACGCAGCCGCACCCAGGCACCTTCAGCTTGGGTGCTGGCGTTCCGGTGTTCCAGGCCTAGGTGCCCTTGGCCTAGCTGGAGCGGGGATGGAGTCCATCTCAGGCACCTTTAGCCTGGAGTGAGGTACTATGGCGGATGCCTGGAGCTCAGTACCTTCAATTGAGTTCCACAAGGGTGGAGGAATCCGAGGGGGCCCTAACGCCTTGGGTGCCCGTGTCTGAGTTTGTGAGGACTGGTGCGCAGTAACTTCTCCGAAGAGTCCGGCGCAGCATCGTTGGTGACGGAGAGGCCTCCATTTCTCCCTTGGACGGATTTCTTCCTCTGACAGGGGCAAAGTGAGCGAAGGTAATTCACGTTCTATATTACCTAGTCAGTGGCAGTGACTATTCACCACTGGTGACACCACAGTGGGCAGCAGCAAGAAGGGAAAGGATTGTGCCTCGATCTGTCCCCCATGTTTTCAAAGGAGAAAGATTGTTTTATTGCTTGGCGAGAAGAATAAAACTGAGTTGTACCTATTCACTGTGTGGAACTTGGGTTACTAAGCAAAGGAGTCAGGGACGAAGGACTGGACTTGGCTCTAGGACACCTACACAAAAGCCCAATCTTCTGGCCTTCACCTTTTAGTTACGGGAGGACATGGGCCGTGGTGTGTATCATCTCTCTCCCAGGTACCCCTAGACAACAGCCATATGACCGATAAAGCAAGGGAGAGGGGTGAGGCCGCTACATATATATATATATATATATATATATATATATATATATATATATATATATATCTATACATACATATAATTACTGCTTTACCTGCCAAAAAAGCTTCATATTTCTGTTTATCCAGTCCTGGGGTCTACACATCTCTGCCACGCAGCACAGTCCTGTCTGGCAGGGGAGGGGAGCTGATCTTTTTCTGCTGTAGGTCTCACTTTCACGTATAGGTCTCCCCCCATGCCCACTTGTGTCTGGACTGTGAAAGGAAATGCTTTCTGGCACCTAGCAGCATGCTCCTGGCACTGCAATGCATCTGATTGGCTTGGTATGCTGCTTCTTCCATTTCTCTGAGCTCTGCTCTATAGAGACTAGACAAGAGGATGATTCCATGTCAAATTCAAGTATATTTCAGCTTACCAGTCCCTAATTGTTGTGGCTGTGTTCATTTTCACTTTTCAAGCTTTTTAGAACATTTTTAGCAAGTACAGAAATACCTGTTGGTCTTGCCAGAAATGCAAAGAAGAAAAGCTAGACATGTCTAAATGTAAGAGTAAGGCTGGGTTCACACTGCAGCATGCTCCGGCTCACAGCAGGAGACTTGTGCATCCCCATTTACCGTTTCAGGTCCGATTTCAGATTTTGAATTCGGACCTGAAACAGACCAAAAGACGCTCAGGACTCTTGTGCAAATCGCACCGGAGCCGCTGCAAAGATATGTGAAGCGGCTCCATAGAAAGCCGCACACAATCTCCTGCTATGCAAATTGGATGCAAGGAAACCCGCATCCAATTTGCAATAGTGTGAACCCAGCCTCAGGGTTCCTATTGATATAATGGAGAAATACATATTATACAGGATTTGTATGGCGCCAAAAGTTTACAATATCCAGCAGGACAATACATAACAATAGGGTTAGGAGGGCCCTGCTTGTGAAAGCATACAATCTAACAGGGATGGGCAAGTCATACAACAGGTAAAAGCTGTGTACTGTAGAGATGAACTGATGGAGAAAGTAAAAGTTCAGCTGTTATGTATAGGCAGGATAGACTTTCTCTAAAGAGATTTGTTTTCAGGGATCATCCAAAAGCATAGACAGAATAGGGGATAGCCAAACAGATTGAGGCAGACAGTTCCAGAGGAATAGAGGCTCTAGAAAAGTCCTGGGAGGTGAGCATGGGAAGCAGTGGCGGTGCGTCCATAGTGGGCGCAAGAGCGCCGCCCCCTCTCTCCTACACCCATCAATCAACAATACATAGATTCATACATTGCATGAATCTGTGTATTGTCACCACTGCCGCCCACTATTCAGGTGTCCGGCCCCCTGTTGAGCGCCGGCCATCTGAATAACAGTGGTGGGTGTGTTTTGGAAGTGCCTGATTAGAGCCAGCGGCTTTAATAAGCTTCCTGATTAGAGCCTGAGGGCTCTAATTGGCTTCCAAATGGTTAACCAGAGGGCGCACAGGCTGTGCGTTCCCTGGTTAAACAGTGCTGTGTTAGGGAATCGGTTCCCTAACACTGACCCGCCTCTCAGCCAATCAGGTGCACTGGGTCTGGTTACCAGTCACCTGATTGGCTGAAGCGACAGGCGAGCAGAGATGACATCGAGGGAGTGTGGAGGAGGATGGCTGACCCGAGAAAGGTAAGTGCCGGGCAGGGGGCAAACTGGCGGTATTTGAGGGTTCAAACTGGTGGTATTTGAGGGGGCAAACCGGCGGCATTTGAGGGGGCAAACTGGCGGCATTTGAGGGGCAATCTGGCGGCATTTGAGGCGGCAAACTGGCTGTATTTGATGGGGCAAACTGGCGGTATTTGAGAGGGCAAACTGGCAGCATTTGAGGGGGCAAAGTGGCTGTATTTGAGGGGGCAAAGTGGCTGTAATTGAGGGGACAAACTGGCAGCATTTGAGGGGGCAAAGTGGCTGTATTTGAGGGGGCAAAGTGGCTGTAATTGAGGCGACAAACTGGCTGCATTTGAGGGGACAAACAGGTGGCAATTGATGGGTACAGTGTCTGCGTTTGAAGGCACAGTGGCGACAATTGATGGG
This sequence comes from Rana muscosa, assembly GCA_029206835.1. NCBI lineage: Eukaryota > Metazoa > Chordata > Amphibia > Anura > Ranidae > Rana > Rana muscosa. Next base: position 890,056,420 of record CM055116.1, on the reverse strand, counting down.
CACAGTGGCTGCGTTTGATGGCACAATGGCGACAATTGATGGGCACAGTAGTTGCGTTTGATGGGCACAGTGAGACTGCAATTGATGTTTTTTTTTTTTCGTTTGTTTGTGCCCCCCCCCAAAAATTTTGAGCACCAGCCGCCACTCATGGGAAGAGGTGATGTCTTGGAAGAGCAGAGTGGATGGACTGGGTGACATTTTGAGACAGCTTCGGTGATGTACATTAGGTGAAAGCAGAGTTGTGCTTTGGTTTTGTACGCTGTTAGGATTTTGAATTGTATGTGTAGCGGCCTCACCCCCGCGCAGGCGTGTAGCGGCCTCACCCTCTCTCCATCTTTATCGGTTACACACCAACTCATGTCTAGGGGTTCCTGGGTTGTGAGAGTGAGATGCGCCATGGCCCATGTCCTCCCCATTGTAGTAGGGAGGTGAAGGCCACTTCCTGATGTTTCCTCGGGCCGGTGTGTTCTGTGAATGCACTGAGTCTGTAATTGCAAGCTCACCAGCCTCCCCTTTGCTTCCAGTAACTGGAGTTCACACACCGGAGAAAGGTCCAACACTTGTTTATTTGGCACTCCAATAGCAAAGCACGATAAACAGTTCTTTTTCAGTAAACTGGTTGGGACCTATAACCTTGCCAACGGTGGGATGAGCAGATCAAGGCACTTCCTAACGTTTCAGTTCTATGCCACTGTACTATGACCAGCGGCGCCTAAGCCAATCCGGCTGTTGCAGAACAGAAAAGATGGGGTCTCTTCCAGCAACCCCTATGAACAGCAATGGAGCCCTCTTCGATACGCTGTGGCCCCTATCAGGGGGATGTGTCCTCCCAAGAGAGTTCCCAGAGGCCCACTGTCACCGGGTTGGTGCTGCTCCGGGTCTCCAGTGGGTAACCTCCCCGGCCTCCTCACCTCAGGTACGAGTCCCTCCGCTCAGGGACCCTCGGACAGTCCACCCTAGCGGGACCCAGTCGAAGGTACTGGGCCCCAGGCCTCCTCGATAGTACCTCACCCCAGGCTAAAGGTGCCTGGGATGGACGCCAACATGACTCCGGACCAGGCCATGGGCACCTGGACCAGACTCCTGGATCTCCCGCACCCAGGCCTAAGGGCCCTGGGTGCGGACCGCAACCCTCCTCCTCCGAGGACCTCCTCGATCACGACCTCGTGGTAAGGGCGTCTCCCCCTTTTATCTCCTCCCATCAACGGCCCGGCGGGTTCCCCGCCCCAGCCATACCATCTCCGGGAAGGAACAAAACAGGGAGCACTGCGAAGATGATTCTACCTGAAGCCTGTGGGTACCCCGCCACCCACAGGCAAAGGAGAATATTACATCCTCCAATCCTCCACGAAACAAAAAGGGGTCTGAATCCTAACACAATTATACACCTGGGTCACACTATTGCCCAGGTGTATCCCATCAATTTGAGGACCCCGCTACACACTCCCCCCTGTAATTGGACGCTGGTCCCCAGCGTCAGGTGCACACCCATGCCTCCCATAAAGTGGTGACATGGAGTGAAACCCCTGAGGCAGTTCCTCTAAATTTCCCAAGTGCCAAGACCTGCTCAGGGAATGGGGAACATATAAAACAACTTATGTCATAAAACACTTTAAACATCCGCATAGTCACAACCCCTCTCCCACACTGTCTAAGAGCCACCCACTCTCAATGGTCTTGATTGACGATTCTCCTGCAGGGGAAAGAAAAAAACAACATCCTAACATAATTACGTGTCATTTAGGATGAGTGGGCCCGTCAGCCGAGAGACCCACTCACTCCAACAAGCAAAGTGATGTGTGTGTGAAACATTTTCAAACATTTGTTGCGCAACACTGCCACCTGGTGACAACGCCGCGGTCATGACACTCAACGAATCTTCGTTCTTCCAGCTTTTTCCTACTCTGCCACTATTCCCAAATGTCCTTGCCTTTGGCACATGAAGAAAAGGGGAAACACGAAACACAACAGTCCCCAAGTCTCCAACGAGAAAAAGAAAAGCCCAAACAAAAAACAAAAACAGGGCACAGTCCTGGGTGTCTGGGAATGGCTCTTCCAGAAAGTTCAAGTGCACAAAGGAAGTAAACAGGAGTTCTTTTCTCCTATAAGTAAAACTTTGGATCCGGCAGGTACAGGGGTTTCAGGTGTTTGTCAAATGCCTCTATCGAATACTCGACATCTTCTCCTTCTCTTCTGCAAATGACTATCTTGTCAGCATGGATATGGCGCCCCAATTTCCATTCAGCTTTGCAGTCCTCAAACCTCTTAGACACTGCCGGCACACATTCCAGGTACCTGCGAGCATGAGGCACCTTCAACTTGTCCCACACAAACTCGTCATACCATCTTGCTCTCCAGACTTCCACCTCATACAGCAAGTCCCGGGGCAGATACGGGTACTCCCACCCATATTCCCGAGCTACTTTGTGGCAAAACAGTCTCTGCAAGCGGGCCAAAGGTGGCATAGTGGCTTTCTCTCCAGTTCCAGGCAGCACAATAGCTTCCGGATGCCGAGGTGCCTTTACCAGCTCCCTGAAACTGACTTTCGGCGCTCTCAGAGAAGCGCGGGGTGTCCCCACAACCAAAGCAGGTGAGGTAACAGTAGATGAGGACACAGGTGGAGGGGTAGGTTCCCTCGTAAGCTGCGGGTCTTCCACCCGAGGCGTGCTGTCTCCTGTGTACATAGGTGAATCCCGTACCGCACGGGAAGCAAGAAGTGGCATTCTATCCCAGCCCTTGCGGCTGAACAGTTAGTCTATCTCGCCATCATCTCCGCAATCAGACAGCGACTCTAGGTCGGAGGTGTCATACATCTCCGCAGGCAGATATCTTCCGGTGGACACAGAATCAACCTCCCTGGGGGGCTCCACCTCCAATGGGCCCCCGACACCTCCAACCACCACCACAGTCCCAGCCCCTGGCTCACCTGACCCTTGTAGAGGACTGGGAAGTCCGGGACTTCCTTCTCGACCGGCGCCATCCAGGCCAGGCAAGCAGCGGGGTGAAGCTCGACCACGTCCATAGGATGCCTGTACTAGGCCAACTTTCCTCTTCGGGGGTGGGAGCAGAGAACTTGTGGCGACCGAGGCAGCATCCTCGGATTTTTCTCTGTTGGGCAGTCCATCGCCCTGGTCAGCGCGCACGGGAACCTCGACAAAGGCCTTGATCTCCCCTTCCGGAGTAGCAGTACCCGTGAGGTGGTTGAGGCGAAGGGCCCGGGGCCTTGCTGTGGACGACTCGACCTCAAAAAGGAATTCTCTGCACTCCTCACATCGCCCGAATGGCTTCAGGGTGACCACCAGTCCCGAGCAGCCGGGACAGATCACACCGAGGGCCTCCGTGTCTCTGCAAGTGTACAGAGCCAACCGCCCTCGGGGCCTAAGTCTTATCCCCGTGTCTGTGATGGGGGCAGCAAAGGAAGTCATTCTCGTGGGGTGAGGAACCATAATCCACGGGGCACTTGAGGTCATCCCGACTATCTGCTGCTCCATCATGCACTGACCCCGCGCCGGAGTCTCCACGTGTATCCCCACACTTGGCCAGACTCCTCCCATGAGCTATACATTTTCGCGGGCTTCCTCTTGACTCCGCCCACGAACGATGTCGCCATGGGGTGCCTCGTGGCGCAGTGCGTTAACAGTCCCCACGTGCAGTACGTCACACGGCTGGACCTCTCCCTTTTTCCGCTCCTCCGCATGGGCCTTTCCCGTGTTAGGGTCATTTCCACAACTCCGAGCAGGGACGCACTTTGGCCAGTAGACTTGTGCACAACGGAAAAATTCGTTCCGTTTCGGTTCGTTTCTTTCCGGTCCTGTTGATTCGTAATCATTCGTAATTTTGCTAGACGGGATTTTTCGTGTTCGGACTCATTCGTATTTTTGCAAGCGACATTTTTCGTTGAATTTTTTGTTGCTTTATAATTCGTACTTTCGGTAGAGTACGTTGTTTTTCGTTGATTCTGGACACAACTCCTACTTTCGTAACTTTTTTTGGGTTCGTTGATTCGTAATTTTCCGTGTCTCTCTCACAACGACGCTGCCTATTATGCCTAATGTGCTTCGAATGGATTTGTACTTTTCTAAATACATAGCGGTTATTTGTAACGATTCGAAATCTCGTATTTTACTTTCGTTTTTTACATGCGGCTATAGGCTCCGCCCCTGTACACCATTTTGAGAGGGTTCAGCACGGTGAGGGAGAAGCAGAGAGCAGAGCAGAGTGAGTGTTATTGTGCTTCGAATGGATTTGAAATCTCGTATTTTACTTTCGTTTTTTCATGCGGCTATAGCCTCCGCCCCTGTACACCATTTTGAGAGGGAGTTCAGCATGGTGAGGGAGAAGCAGAGAGCAGAGTGAGTGTTATTGTGCTTCGAATGGATTCGTACATTCGTAACTTTTTTCATAACGAATTATGCCGAAGACCTTCGGGCATTCGCTATTTTGCGGTATAATTTATTTCGGATTCGGTTTTATTCGTAATTGCTCTGTTCGGAAATTCGAATGCTTCCGAATGTCCGAAAGTTGCTAAATTCGGACGAATTTTGATTCGTTACGAAACGAATTGCACAAGCCTATTGGCCAGTAATATGGCCGATCTGCTCGGAACTCCTCTGGGCAGCAAAGTTCAAATGTAGACATTCTCAAGTCCATCTTTAGAACACACTCTATCCCGGACGAGCCCCCACGTGTAGCGGCCTCACCCTCTCTCCATCTTTATCGGTTACACACCAACTCATGTCTAGGGGTTCCTGGGTTGTGAGAGTGAGATGCGCCACGGCCCATGTCCTCCCCATTGTAGTAGGGAGGTGAAGGCCACTTCCTGATGTTTCCTCGGGCCGGTGTGTTCTGTGAATGCACTGAGTCTGTAATTGCAAGCTCACCAGCCTCCCCTTTGCTTCCAGTAACTGGAGTTCACACACCGGAGAAAGGTCCAACACTTGTTTATTTGGCACTCCAATAGCAAAGCACGATAAATAGTTCTTTTTCAGTAAACTGGTTGGGACCTATAACCTTGCCAACGGTTGGATGAGCAGATCAAGGCACTTCCTAACGTTTCAGTTCTATGCCACTGTACTATGACCAGCGGCGCCTAAGCCAATCCGGCTGTTGCAGAACAGAAAAGATGGGGTCTCTTCCAGCAACCCCTATGAACAGCAATGGAGCCCTCTTCGATACGCTGTGGCCCCTATCAGGGGGATGTGTCCTCCCAAGAGAGTTCCCAGAGGCCCACTGTCACCGGGTTGGTGCTGCTCCGGGTCTCCAGTGGGTAACCTCCCCGGCCTCCTCACCTCAGGTACGAGTCCCTCCGCTCAGGGACCCTCGGACAGTCCACCCTAGCGGGACCCAGTCGAAGGTACTGGGCCCTAGGCCTCCTCGATAGTACCTCACCCCAGGCTAAAGGTGCCTGGGATGGACGCCAACATGACTCCGGACCAGGCCATGGGCACCTGGACCAGACTCCTGGATCTCCCGCACCCAGGCCTAAGGGCCCTGGGTGCGGACCGCAACCCTCCTCCTCCGAGGACCTCCTCGATCACGACCTCGTGGTAAGGGCGTCTCCCCCTTTTATCTCCTCCCATCAACGGCCCGGCGGGTTCCCCGCCCCAGCCATACCATCTCCGGGAAGGAACAAAACAGGGAGCACTGCGAAGATGATTCTACCTGAAGCCTGTGGGTACCCCGCCACCCACAGGCAAAGGAGAATATTACATCCTCCAATCCTCCACGAAACAAAAAGGGGTCTGAATCCTAACACAATTATACACCTGGGTCACACTATTGCCCAGGTGTATCCCATCAATTTGAGGACCCCGCTACATATGCGTTGAGTGATCGGAAGCCAGTGGAGGAATCGGCAGAAAGTGGTGGAAGATGCAGGGCTGTTGGTGAGATGGATGAGTCTAGCAAATGTAGATGTGAAGGGACACAAAGAAGGGGATTTACTAAAACTTGTGCACACAGAATCTGGTGCAGCTGTGTATAGTAACCAATCAGCTTCTAACTTCAGCTTGTTTAATTAAGCTTTAACAATGCATTCTAGAAGCTGATTGGTTACTATGCACAGTTGCACCAGATTCTGTGTGCGCCAGTTTTAGCCCAGTTTTAGTTCACACTGGGCTGCGGGAGTGAAGCCGTGCGAGTTCAGGTGAACTCGCACAATTTCACTCTCGCTGGCCATCCCGATTTCAGCCGCGATTACAAAGACATCTGACACAGATGTCAATGTAAATCGTGGCCGAAATCGCAAAAAGTAGTACAGAAACTACTTTTTGAAATCGGTGCAGTGCCGCAGATGCGGCGTCGCACCGATTAGGACGATGCCATTGCCGGCAATTTGCGGCAAATATCGCCGATTTGACATGTCAAATCGCATGTCAAATCACACCAGTGTGAACCAGGGCTAAGTAAATAAAAATAAATTATTTGCTGGATTTCCAGGTGAAAATAGGGAAAAGGCCATAAAAAAAGAAAGCAAATGTAGTCACAGCATCTGTCCATGCAAGACAAAGTAACAGTGTCTCTGATAAGGTCTTCCCAATCCCTGTAATCTCACCAGCACTCCCTCACAACCATTCCTCTTCTGTAGCTTTCCACTATACCTGGCACTTCCTGGTTTGACCTCCTTCTATGTGACAATACTAGGCTAGCTGCCAAACATTAGGCCTGTCACAGGGACATCCTTGCTTTGCTGGGTCGCCAACACCAGTCATTTCAGTGCCGGCTGAGAATGAGGAAGGAGTGGCAGAGGAGTAAAGGTGGTCCCTTTCTAGAGAAACTGGGGTTGATTTACTAAAGGCAAATAGACTGCACTTTGCAAATGCTGTCTAGGGTGACCACATGTCCAAACTACCATTCAGGGACACCCCCCCTTTCCCAAAAATCAGCTTGTGCTGTAACGAGTCATTGGACACAAGAGGCAGGATTTATGATTTCTCCAATCACAAGCAGGGGGTGGGGATTGTGCTCCTCCAGGCATCCCCGGCCAGGACAAGTACTGTCAGTGAGTAAAGCGGTGATGTGGCAGCCTTTTTTGGGGCCATCAAATCAGCCCCGGGGGGGGATTGGGCTGTGTCAGTTTCATTCCGGGACACTGTATTGTCCTGGCATAAAGGTACCCGGGACAGACCTGCAAAATGCGGGACTGTCCTGGGCAATCCGGAACACGTGGTCACCCTATGTTGCACTCATTTTTCACAGAGTTTAGCGAATGTTGTGAAGCGTCACTTTGTAAATAATACCCAATCAGGTGCAAGGAAATTATAAAAACATTATTGCTTGCACATGATTGGATGATAGAAAACAGCAGAGCTTCACCGCATTCACTAAGCTCTGGGGGAAATGTGAGCAACAGCACTTGCAAAGTGCACTGTCTATTTGCCTTTAGTAAATCAACCCCACTGTCCCTTTGCCCTACATGTACAATATGGCAGTGTTTAAAGAGGTTGTAAACCCTCCTGTTTTTTTCACCTTAATGCATCCTATGCATTAGGGTGAAAAAACTTCTGTCACTGACCGGCCCCCCAGCCCCCCAGTTTTACTCATCTGAGTCCTGTAATTCCCATGCCGGAGACATGCTCTTCCCCTATGCCCGTTGTCTCGGCTCTTGATTAGATAGATTTATAGCAGCGCAGCCATTGGCTCCTGCTACTGTCAATCAAATCCAATGACGCAGGCTCCAGGGGGGCGGGGCCGAGTCTGGCATTCTGCATCTATGGATGAAAATGCTGGACTCGGGAGCACGCCCGCAAGGTAACCTACCAGGAGAGCGCTTCTCCTAGGGGGTTATATAGGATGCGGGGAGGAGCCGCGAGCGCCGCCGGGGGACCCCAGAAGAGGAGGATCGGGGCCACTCTGTGCAAAATGAACTGCACAGTGGAGGTAAGTATGACATGTTTGTTATTTAAAATAAATAAATAAATGAAGGCTTACAATCACTTTAAGGCAAGATCTTTCAGAAGGAAAATTATTTGGCAGCAGATCATGTCTGTGAATAGGTTTAGAAATTTTTGGTAACTGAAATGTGGAATGAGCCAGAATTCTAACAGTTGATGGCACTGCCAGTTCCGAAAGTTGTAGATTATTTTTGTGTCCGAACAGTGCCTGCAACCAATCAGTTGCAAGCATTAGTTGTGTATTTTGATATCCAGTGCTCACGGCTTTTAGAATACAATAGCCCAGCAAGGGGGGATTCGTTCATCCATGCTGTTTGTGTGTATGGGAATCTTTTAGCCTGGGTTTACACTATAGCGAACACAGACATCGCATGTGATTCACACCCGTACTGCTGTGTAATGCAAGTTCAGCCATACAGTTGTATGGCTGAACTCGCATTGGATTTGCATAAAAAAGATGCAGGCTTTTTTTTTTCCCGCATTGGAATCGGATCGCATGCGATCTGATTCCTGTCCGAATCCACAGTTCACACTGCGATCTGTTAACCAATCTGGGGGTGTCATTAACATTTGTATTGATACCCACAGTGGTTCGCAGAGGGCAGTGTGAACTGCCTGCAAGAGAGATGCGATGCGGGGGCATTGGAATCGCAGGGATTCCCGCATCGCTATAGTGTGAACCCAGGCTCAGAGTGCTATTACAGCACTGATGATTACATGCAAGAACCCCCGGCAATTAGGTGCTGGAGGCAGTGACATTGAAAGCAATGGGAGGATGCTGGCTCCCACAGCTAATTGCTGCCACTAGCACGTAATCACTCATGCAGTGATCACATGCGAGTGAGCAGCCTTGGAGACAGAAATCAATTGCAGCTACTCATTTTATCACTTATGCAGCAATCACATGCAATTAATCTGCCCTGTCTGTGTCAGGGCCAATCTTTTGCATGTGATCAATGCATGACCGATTAGATGCGAGTGGCCGTGTTTAGCTATAAGAGCCGGTGTTATGTCAAATTAGCCAACTCGTCAGAAACTCCAACCACGTCACTTTCGGTTTCTTTAACCACTTAAAGTGGTTGTAAACCCACTTTTGCAACTTGCACCTACAGGTAAGCCTAGATTAAGGCTTACCTGTAGGTGCAAGAAATATCTCCTAAACCTACACGGTTTAGGAGATATTTTACAAAAAAGAATGCACCGTTGTCTACGGTGCATGCGCGCCGTAGACAACGGCGCATTAAAAGGGTTAAACCCATTCACAAATCCGGCTTAGCCGGATTTGCCGGCTCCCGCACGCATGCGCGGAGTCACGTCTTCGCCGGTCGGAGCGGCGCTGTGATTGGCTGGAGTGGCGATACCCGGAAGTAACATTCCGGCTATCGCCGCAGCGATGGCTGCGGCTGGAGAGGGAGACAAGGACGCCTTAGGGGGCCCCGATCTAAGGTAAGAGATGCATAATGAGCTATTATGCTAGTCATACTAGCTCATTATGGCTTTCTCTAATGCCGCGTACACACGATCATTATTCACGGCGGTTAAAAAACCGCAGTGAATAATGTCCTTTTAAACGGGGGAACAGCTTGTTCCCCACACACGGTAGTTTTTCACGTAATTTTTTCTCTTGACGAGAAAAACGACCGTCTGTGGGCTCCGCGGCAGTGTTTCCCATAGGGAAACACTGCCGCGGAAAACATGTCGAAAAAAACGACGAGAAAAATTAGAACATGTTCTAATTTTTCTCGTCGTTTTTAATGCCGTTTTTCTCATCGAAAAAAACGACAGAAAGCCCACAGACTATCGTTTTTCTCGTCGAATGGGAAAAATTTCGTTTTTTTCGACGAGAAAAACGGCCGTGTGTACGCGGCATTACAGGTGTTTTTTTTTTTTGTTTTTTTTTTTAAGTTTTACCTGGGTTTACAACCACTTTAAGGACCGGACCATTATGCAGCTTAAAGACCTGGCCACTTTTTGCGATTCGGCACTGCGTCGCTTTAACTGACAATTGCGCGGTCGTGCAATGTGGCTCCCAAACAAAATTGGCTTCTTTTTTTTCCCACAAATAGAGCTTTCTTTTGGTGGTATTTGATCACCTCTGCGGTTTTTTTTTTGCGCTATAAACAAAATTTGAAAAAAATTCAATATTTTTTACCTTTTGCTATAATAAATATCCCCAAAAAATATATAAAAAAAAAAAAAATTTTCCTCAGTTTAGGCCGATACATATTCTTCTACATATTTTTGGTAAAAAAAATTGCAATAAGCGTTTATTGATTGGTTTGCGCAAAATTTATAGCGTCTACCAAATAGGGGATAGTTTTATTGCATTTTTATTAATAATTAATTTTTTCAAGTAATGGCGGCAATCAGCAATTTTTATCGTGACTGCGACATTATGGTGGACACTTTTGACACTATTTTGGGACCATTGTCATTTTTACAGCGAACAGTGCTATAAAAATGCACTGGTTACTGTAAAAATGACACTGGCAGTGAAGGGGTTAACCAGGAGGGGGCGCTGTAGGGGTTAAGTGTGCCCTGATGTGTGTTTCTTACTGTGGGGGGCGTGGCTTAGCGTGTGACATCACTGATCGTCGTTCCCTATGACAGGGAACAGATGATCAGTGACAGGCCCACTAGGAAGCACGGGGAGAGGTTTGTTTACACTTACCTCTCCCCGTTCTTCCTCTCTGTGACCCGATCGCGGGACACTGGCGGCGATCGGGTCCGCTATTCCCGCGGGGATGGTCACGGAGAAAAGGACCGGGTCGTGAGTGCGCCGCCTACGGCTGGGATCTTAAAGGGGACGTACCTGTATGCCCTTGTGCCCAGCCGTGCCATTCTGCCGACGTACATCGGCGTGCGGCGGTCCTTAAGTGGTTAAACCATCAGTAATTGGAGATTTTGACTAACTGCTGTTTGGACACAACACCGGCAACCAAATATAGTCCGGTACAGGAAGATTTAGCTGTATTGACAGCACAGCGACTAACGAGGACAAAGTTGTCGCCGTCTCAGAGGCGGCCATTTTGTTGCTTAAACTTAAAAAGTCAACACAGCATGAATTTATCAGCCCCTGATATTTACTGGCAGTTGTAAAAAAATCACAGATTTTTACGAACTGACAGTACATTTACTGGCGGTTGGCAACCCTAACCACTGCTTTTAATGGGACTGCCTCCCTCAGTTAATTGCTGGGAACCCCTGCTGTGGTTCTAACATCTAATTGGTGTCGGGTGCATTGGCAGGTGTGAATGCACATTTAGGGCTGTGGACTGAATAAAAAAAATCTATTAGTACATAGCCAGCTTAAATAAATTACTCTGGACTGAGTTGAACTATGGGGTGAATGATCTATTTGTTATTCATTACGCAAAGTTGATTAGACAGGACAGATAAGGAAGGGAGGAAACATTCCATAGAATGATTTGGTTTATATTTCCTGCTTCTATTTGTTTATTTTTCTTTTCGTTTTCCACAAACTCTTAAGCCTATTAGTTTCTGGTCGAAGCCGCTGTGCTAACCATGCGAGGTTAGTGCAGCCATCTCTCCCGCTGAGCTGTTGTGTTCTGACAGGAGGATGGCCCCCTTGCCAGAACACTTCGATCAGCGCTCTCTGCCATTGGCGGAGTTGGTCGGCTGCTGGTTGTCAAGCATGCATGTCTGACAGAAGCTGGCCGAACAGACCAACGCACACACGGGACGAATGTTGGCCGCTTACTCCCGACATTTGGCCCGCGTGTACACAAATTTAGGCTAGATTCACATCTGTGCAGGTAGTAAAAATCACGTGTTTTCCAGAACCGCAGAAAAACACGCTGTACTTCGCAGACGCGTGGGGCTTGTGTTTGTGCATGCTAAACTGCATGAAAAGCTCTGCTGATTTCCATCATCCAATCATGTGCAAGCAAAAAAAGCTTTTTTTTTTTCCTTGAACCCGATTGGGTATACTTTACAAAGTTAGTTGCCACATTTAATAAGCTCTGGGGGAAATTAGTGCATCTGCACTTGGAAAGTGCTCCTATTTGCCTTTGGTAAATCTAACCCAATGTTTTAAAGGATTTTAATTACTTTCTATGTATATATGGCAATGTTTCTGAAACTTTCACTTCTTTGCATTACAAAACACATTGTACAGCACCATGCACACGTTAGTGCATTGCAGTGAAATTTATATTTAATGGCACCCTTATACTTTATATGGCACCCAGTAGTAGCCGGAGCATGGAGAGTGAGACTTGACAGGCTGTGAGGCGGGTGGCGATGGGCAGAGAGTCGCTGATTGCCGCCATTACTAGTACAAAAAAAAAGTGTCCCCGGATTTCATTTTAAAAATCTGGTCACCTTATTCTAGACTGTAAACTCTAACTAACAGGCCCCTCTGATCCCTCCTGTATTGAATTGTATTGTAACTGTACTGTCTGTCGCAAACTGTTGGCGCTATATAAATCCTGTATTATAATAATAATAATAATAATTGTAGCACTGTAGGAGCTGCTGGTTTAATTTGGGCCTTGCACGTTACCTCAGTATTCGTTGTCTAGGGGAGGAAAGTCTGTAAGAACTCCAATGTCCACACAAGATGTAAAACCTTATGCTGTTAGGTTTTATTTTCTTTTGCATAAAACATACAAAGAATAGTAGAAGGGTGAAGGGAAGGGGTAGGTTCAGGTACGCAGTACAGATCACTGGGGAAAACTTCTCAACTACCAAGTCATCCACCACTCCTTCTCGAGTGGGTATTGCTCACCCGGATAGGCTCCTCTCACCTGGCCTAGCAGCCGGAATGATGCACGAACAATGATCAGGACCAGTCTCTGCCACAGACTGGTTGTGGACAAAATTGGATAATCCGGGATCCTCTGCCACAGGACTTAACACCAAAACTTCCAGCCAAGCAGTCAAAGAGCCTTTAAGCCGACCCAGCAGACTGCAAGGTGAACTTTAGCTACGGTGCATCCTCCAATATAATTACCAGGCCTTCCTCAAGACACCAGCCTTCCGCTCGGTCTTCTTCAGGACAGGTCCTCCCCTGGTTTCCTCCATTGAGTGGCTTCCTCTCGCAGGACAGACATCACAGGATCACCTTCAAAGTGTAGGCCCCAGTCAGCATAACAGGGCCTACTTGGTAGAGTTGCAGCCTCGGACCAACATGGTCCAGATCACACACACACACTCCTCGTGCCAGGATGGCCACGAGGGGAAGAAGGACCCCAAAAGATGGCGTCTGCCCCTTAAGTTCCCTTCCCTAGCATGCTCAGCGGGTAGACCACGCCCACTGAACTGTTCCCCGGGAAAGGCACCCAATCCACTTTGGCCTGTCAGTCTTCCACATTGGCCTGGGGTGGTAACGCCATCTACAGGCAAACAGTGGGAAGTCTTCCAACACAGCCATAGCCGGAACAGAGGCTAATTTAGTATAATTATTTACAGAGTCTGAGCTAACTACCAGCTCAGACACCCACTAGATTAAACATAGCGCCCAGTCATTGGGAGCAGGGCGCTACATAATAATAATAATAATATGTCTTTACTGATTCAAAGAGACCTGTCTCCTTCATGCAGCCAGACACTCTTCAATGCAGGCACAGACCCCTTCACCATTCTTCCAATGCAGTCACATGCCTTACATTAGGCTGTTAATGCATTCACAGAACCCCTCCCTACTTATCTCTTATGCAGTCACAGCATCCCCCTCCCCCAGACTCCCTAATGGCTCCACAGACTATTTCACTCGTCCCATTCTTGCTCTCAGACACCCCGACCACCTTGTGCATCCCCAGACTCCTCCACAAGTTCCTCCTGCAGTCAGAGACCTCTCTCAACAAACTACCCAATCCATAAACAAACTCTCTCCCACTGTCCATCCATGCACTCATAGCCTTGACCCTCCCATGCATTCACAGATCCACCCCCACCAACCCTAATAATGTCACAAACACCCCCACCACTCCCTTCCATGCATCTAGAGACCACCCTCAAACAGTCAGGCTGCATTCACACCTAAGCGGTTTCAGCTCGTAAAAAACGCCCTTAAAAATGCCTGAAAAACGCCCAACAAGCAAAATCCCCTTTATTTCAATGGCACCTGTTCACATCTGAGCATTTTGTCACCTGTAGCAAAACGCCCGAAGCTCAAAAAAGTACACAAGCTTCTTTTTAGGGAGATTACAGGTGTTTTTGTGCATTTTATATTGGTGACCTTTTGACCTAAAAGTACAAAATCGCTGCAAAAAACACGGTAAAATCGCAGCAAGTGAGAAGCAAGCTGGCAGCCTAAAATTCATGCCGGGATAGGAAACAAAGACACAAGCTGAGGATGTGTCCAGATGTGGTGGTGGTGCCCCTCCTGTACCAGGGACTGTGACTGGTGGTATTAGGAGTGGTTGGGCCAATCCCTGTTCAAGCATACCCCCCAAACAGGCCTCTAGTGACAACTATGTTGGTATTGACTGAATCCACAGTATATTTTGGTTAATGGCAGGAAAAGGTCTGGCATGGTCCATGGAAAGTATTTATTTTTCATTCTACCTTAGACCCCTTTCACACTGAGGCGCTTTGCAGGCACTATTGCGCTAAAAATAGCGCCTGCAATGTGCCCTAAAAAAGCCGCTCAATTGTATCCAGTGTGAAAGCCCGAGGGCTTTCACACTGGAGCGTTGCGTTTGCAGGAGGGTCAAAAAACTCCTGCAAGCCGCATCTTTGAGGCGCGATAGGAGCGGTAAAAATACCGCTCCTATAGCGCCCCTGCCCATTGAAATCAATAGGGTAGCGCCTCCAAAACGCCCGCAAAACACCGCAAAGAGGCGTTATTGCGGGCGTTTTTAACCCTTTTTCGGCCGCTAGCGGGGGTTCAAATCCCCCCGCTAGCGCCCGCAAATCGTGGCAAAAAATACGGTATAGCGGCGCTAAAAATAGCACCGCTATACCGCCAGCGCATCCAGCGCTTCAGTGTGAAAGTAGAAGGATTCACCAGGAAGCATGACTCTAGCATTTGATGTTAGAGGGACTTCAGTAACTAATAGTTTTGATAACAATCTCTCAACATTTGAATTATATAAGAACTAGCATAGAATTGAACTTTTTAGTAGTGCTATTCAGGTTAAAATTTGTAGCAAAAAGATATAAGAATATTTTGTTGGTTCCCAGTTTCTTACCTGACCAGTGAAGCACAAGTTGAGGTTACCTGTTTCTGAATACTCATTTGAAACACCCAGAGTGCACTTCTAATAAGGTAACGTGTGAACTCATTGCAGCTAATACATATGTTATAAAGCAAACAACTGGAATCTGCAAGGGCTAAATATAGGAAAAACCTGGCTTCCCTACCTGCTTAAGTATGCGTGAACAGTTAAAAGGTACAGTACAGTGGAACCTCGGATTACGAGCATAATCCGTTCCAGGAAAATGCTCGTAATCCAAAGTACTTGCATATTAAAGCGAGTTTCCACATTGAAGTCAATGGAAACAAAAATAATTTGTTCCGCAGTGACTTCAATGGCATGCAATACCGCATGCGGCCAGGGGGGGCGCACCGGAGAGCCTCGGAAACAGCCGGAAAGGCCAGAGGACAGTTCGGTTGACCTTGGCAAACTATGGAAAGGCTCGGGAATGGAGCATTTCCGTGTCTTTCCGAGCATTTCCGAACGGCGCAGATCGGCTGGGATCGACTCCGCTCAGCTCCGGCACCCCCCCACCTCAGGCCAAACGCAGAACTGCACACCGCTTTGGCCTGAATCCTGCTCAGTTTGCGAGGCAACACTCACAAACCGAGTTAGGATTTTTAAAAACACAGTGCTCTTATTGCGAAACGTTCGTTAACCGCGTTACTCGCAATCGGAGGTTCCACTGTATAGTGAAAACTAAATTTTAACATCTTTAAGTCAGTGATCACTGTGAATTCAGTTACAGTTCTGATTTGCACATGAATATTGTCTGTGGGTTAAATACCATCTATTGGATCAGCTACCTTGCTTTACCATTCAACAGTGGCGGCTGGTGGGTTCTTCTTTGGGGGGGGCGGCAAAAAACAACACCCCCCCGGCGGCAGAACCCAACACCACCCCCCCAAACGTGGGCGGTCCGGCCTAGCACTTACCCGCTCGTGTGGCGGGGCTGTGGTGTCCTCCTGGAGTGTGGGCAGCAGCTCTGGCTCCGGTGTCCGCTCCTCCAGTTTCCTCTGCCGTGTGTCTTCCACAAAGCGCTAGGCATCCAATAGGATCGACTGACGCTTTGGCCAATCGGGAAACAGGTTTTACAGACCTGCCTCCTGATTGGGGGGGGGGGGACTTTAGTGTGGTAATAGCGAAAATGTATTCGCTTATCGTCACACAACTGGGTGGGCTCAGAGCACAATGCTCTGCACCCTGAGCTCGCCCTTTTTTTGAAGCCTATTAGAGCCTCTGGCTCTAATCAGGTGCTTCCAAAAAACACCCCACCACATTGGAATCCATGGTCCGGTGCCGCTGATATGTAGATCAGGGGACCGGATGCATGGATAGGGGAGGCAGTGCCCATGCACCCTCTATGGACGGGCCGCCACTGCCATTCAATATTTCTTGCATGCAATTAAACGCCTAATGCCGCGTACACACGACCGTTTTTAATGTCATTGAAAAAAACTGCATTTTTCTCGACGTGATTTTTCGTGTTTCCTCTCAAGCCTGCCTTGCCTACACACTATCGTGGAAAAAAATGTTCGAGTAAAGCGCAGTGACGTACAACACATACGACGGCACTATAAAGGGGAAGTTCCATTCGGATGGCGCCACCCTTCATGTTAGTAAAGTTTGGTGAGAGACGATTCGCGCTTTTCAGCCTCGTGCTTTTCAGTCCGTTACAGCGTGACGAATGTGCTATCCCCATTACGAATGCTAGTTTTACCACAACGAGCGCCCCGTCTCATATTTGATTCTGAGCATGCGCATTTTTTTTCACATCGTTAAAGCCCACACACGGACGTTTTTCATGACGAGAAAAACGACGATGTAAAAAACGACGTGAAAAATTAGAGCATGTTCCAATTTTTTCATGGCCGTTTTTCACGTCGTGAAAAATGCTCTGAAGCCCACACACAATCATTTTTAATGACCATTTAAAAAATGACATTTTTCTCGTCATTAAAAACGGTCGTGTGTACACGGCATAAGAGCTAGCTGAAGATTGACCGGATTGGCACACAACAGCACAGGACTACTCTTACCTCCCTCCCCCACTTCAGGGGTTTGCTTTGCTATAGCTTGTAAAGCTGCAGTTCACCAGGAACTCTCTGTAATAGCAGGTTGAATTGTCATACAGTTCCTGCTTGCTAACGTTGTACCTGTTTGTCTACTGTTTTTTCCATTTATGTGTAAAAGAAAAAAGAGAAAAAAAAAAGGTGTTTTTTTTTTTTTTTTGCAAAAAAATAAAATTACACCTACATAAAAAACTTTTGAGGCCCCCCACCCCCACATATACGTAAACCCATGCATGCGTGAAAATGTCTATTGTGATACACAAATATTGCATATCTATCACCATGCACGCTGGAGTGAGAGCAATATTTCTAGCACAAGACTTCCTCTGTAACACTAAACTGATGACCTATAGGGGTTTTGAAGCGTCGCCGATAGAAAATATAGGGTACTGAAGTTTGTCCAAATATGTTGCAGCCTATTTCTTTATGGAGCTTCTTCTGACATGAACTCACCTTGGTTCTAATCAATTTTTACTGAAGTTTGTCGCAATTTCACAGGCACACACAAAGGTTTGACATGTTGGGTATCTATTTACTAAGTGCAACATCGTCTTTTATATTTTACCAAAAATTTGGATAGTTTATTACATTTCTTTGCCCTGTAATTACTTACCTTGATCGGGTCTCAGATGTAGTAACCTGGAACCGATGTCACTTCCAGCTTACTTGGGAGCTAACGGCACCAGTTTTCAAAAAATCTTGAACGATCTTGGCATTTTGAATACTTTCAAGTGCAGAGGAGGGGTTTGGGGTCTTACAGACCCCAGATCCTCCATATAGAGTACCTCTTACTGCCTTTTACTGTCACAAGGGATGTTTACATTCCTTGTGACAGCAATAAAAGTGATAAAAAAAAATGTAAAAGGACAGTGTAAGTAAATAAATAAATAAGGAAAAATAATGTTTTGAAGCTCCCCGTCCCTCTATGCTCCCGCACCAAAACGAACGCATATGTAAGTCACGCCTGCAAATGTAAACAGTGTTCAAAAGCACACATGTGAGGTATCACCCTGATCGCTAGAGCGAGAGCAATAATTATAGCACTAGTCATCCTCTGTAACTCCAAACAGGTAACCGTTACATTTTTTTAAAGCATATGGAGATTTTTAAGTACCGTAGTTTGTCGCCATTCCACGAGCGTGCCCAATTTTAAAGCATGATATGTTAGATATATCTATTTACTCGGCGTAACATCTTTCACATTATACAAAAAAATTGGGCTAACTTTACTGTTTTTTTTTAAATCATTGAAGTGTATTTTTTCCCAAAAAAATTGCGTTTGAAAGACCGCTGTGCAAATACAGTGTGACATAAAATATTGCAATGACTGCCATTCTATTCTCTAGGGTATTTGCAAAAAAAAAAATATATATATATAATGTTTGGGGGTTCTAAGTAATTTGCTAGCCAAAAATACGGATTTAAACTTGTGTAGCGATACCTCCACTTAAGAGGGCTGCCTGTATGATTTTTGGGCCCTGTAGTGCACCGCTGTCAACCCCTGGCAATCGGCTCTAACCTCCCGGTAACTCACAGCGGCACAATCCTATGACAAGAATACACAGTAAAGCTTTAAAACTTCCTTTGCCTATCTCTTCTATAAAGTAAAGAACACAGACACTATTAATGGGTAAGCATTAAAACAGGTGAGTACATGTCATAAGCAGAGCCCTGCAATAAGCAGTGTTAACAAGCAAACAGGTATTCAAACGTTATGCAACTCTAACAGTCCCCTTTGCGGTTACTTCCCCTCGTGGGCAATATGGCGCCCAGGAATGTCTATGCTACCCAGTCAGGCCTGACCGAACTAAAGTGGAAGTCCTGCAGGGAAATCTTTGCTAGCAAAGGTGGTGCACTTGAAGAACAGAATTGTAATCCACCAAGGTAACAAAAGTACTGTGTCTATTTATGAGCAGGTGCTCTCTCACCCAACCGGACCAGTCCGCGTCCGTTTCTTCCGCTGCGGTGCCTAAACACACCGATCCCTCGACATCCGGGTCTTCGGTCCTCCTGGCAAAGGTGCAGGGTAAAGGAGAGACGTCCCTCAGGTTCCTCGGTGCGCGCGGAAGGTTCTTTGGAAAAAACGGCCCAGGCTTCTGGCCTAAAGTCACAGGAGCTCAGACAACAGTTCAGCTTGCTGGGCGGGCGGTGTCCAAAGAGAGAGAGAACTGGGCCCCACCTCTCCCTTATAAAGTCCACCCCAGCAGTCCTTGCGCGGGGCAATGCACCCTGGGTGCCTAAAAGTGTACTGGGTAATGTAGTCTCTGAAGGATTCAACAGGCGATACCCCGCTACACTTGTAAGCAACAAGTGTCAGAAAAAGGCTTATGCCCCCTTACACACGATCGGTTTTCCCGTCGGGAAAAAGTTGGATGGTTTTTCCGACGAAATTCCTCTCAAGCCTGCCTTGCATACTCACGGTCACACAAAAGTTCGGTGAACTTTTGACTGCCAAGAACGCGGTGACTACGACAAGCCGAGAAAATTAAGTTCTATGCTTCTTATTCGTCGCTTCCTCCCGCTGTAATACTGGCTGTTCGCTCCGCTCCGAATTAATATAGGCTTCTCATGACGTCACAGTCACATGCTCCGGGGCCACCCGGAGCATGTGACTTTGACGTCATGGGAGCATGTGACTGTGACGTCATGAGAAGCCTATATTAATTCGGAGCGGAGCGAACAGCCAGTATTACAGCGGGAGGAAGCGACGAGTCAACATCGAGGAGGAGAAGAGAGAAGAAGACGCCGACGGCGACGGAGAAGACCGGCCCCTCCACTAGCAACAGAGCTGGAAGAAGATAGTGGAGGGGCCGGGAGAAGGACAACGGAGAGCCGAACGAGACAACGGGAAGACCGGGCTTCCGCTAGCAAAAGAGCTGGAAGAAGATAGCGGAGGCCCGGCAGAAGAAAGAACCGGAGAGCGAGAGAAGAACCGGAGAGCGGGAGAAGAAGAAGGCGACGGAGAAGACCGGGCCCCGCTAGCAAAAGAGCTGGAAGAAGATAGCAGAGGCCCAGCAGAAGAAAGAACCGGAGAGCGCGGAGACGACACCGGAGACACCCGGAGCTGTGCAATAAATTACTTTAAAAAGCTGTGTTGTGTTTTTTTTCTTGACATTTTTTTCCACCAGGCGAATGGGTAGGGGTACGATGTACCCCATACTCATTCACATAGGGTGGGGGGCCCGGGATCTGGGGGCCCCCTTATTAAAGGGGGGGCTCCCGGATTCCGATAAGCCCCCCGCCCGCAGACCCCGACAACCAACGGCCAGGGTTGTCGGGAAGAGGCCCTGTCCTCATCAACATGGGGACAGGGTGCTTTGGGGTGGGGGGGCCACAGGTCGCCCCCCTGCCCCAGAGCACCAAACCCACCATGTTGAGTGCATGCGGCCTGGTACGGTTCAGGAGGGAGGGGGGCCGCTCTCTCGCCCCCCCCCCCTCTTCCCCGGCGGCCTGCCAGGTTGCGTGCTCGGATAAGGGTCTGGTTTGGATTTTGGGGGGACCCCTATGCCGTTTTTTTATTTAAAATTTGGTCTGGAGTTCCCCCTCAAGAGCAGCACAGCACAAGTCGCATGCCAAAGTCGGATCATGCAAGATTGCGGTCCGACTTTGATCCAAATTCAATGATAGTCAATGGGCTGAAGTCGGATCAAAGTCAGACCAAAGTAGTACAGGGAGCATTTTCAAAGTCGGACCGACTTGTGTCGGACCAGTTAAGACGGCTCTCATAGGGAAACATTGATTTTCACACGTCATGCGACATGAGCTCCCAATGTCAGAGTGTTTGTCGCCCCAGTGTGAACCCAGCCTTAGGGTTGTGCAAAAGACAAATATTATGCACACAATGATCCCAGGCAATGAGCAAATACAATCACTTTAACTTGCACCCATGCACACAGTTGTAATCAAACTAATACTGACTGTTGTTACACTTGGTTGACAACAGGGATTGTTTCTGATTAGTGTGAGTACAGTGAACAATACAGGGCAGGAAAGAGGTATCAACACCCAGCAAATATAGCAGTTGAACTTAGGTTAGCGCACGTTAAAGCGCACCTTCAGTAATTTTTTCAACTTTCTATCTATTAAATCTTCTGCCCTTGTTGTTTAACTTTGGATAATAAAACATTTTGTTTCTGCCAGTAAATACCTTATACAGCCGACCTGGTAAAAAGCCTAGGCTTATGACATCATGCCCAGCTCTCTCTATCTCTCGCTCACTCTCGTGAGAGTTTGCCAGGAAGGGAGGGGGGAAGAGTCATAAGAGGGCCAATGAGAGCTGCAGGGCTGCAGAGCTGGAGGTGTTCCTCTGTGTGGCTGTGTAAATCCAGGAAGTGAACAGGCAGCAGCTTCAGCTGCCCACAGTTTAAATGGATGCAGCCAGATGGAGATTTCTGCAGCATATTTTGCAAGTACAAAATCACAGTATATATAAAATAATATGAAAAGTGGTTGGAGGGAAGCTTCAGAATGGCAAAGATGTTTTTATTACAAATTATGTGAGCCAACTGCAGTTCCTCTTTTATCATAATATAAATAAATATGAGAGACCAGACTTCTGATTATGTAGTAAGGTGATACAACCGTGTGCATTCCCATCTGCATGCCTCCCAACTTTTTGAGATGGGAATGAGGGACACCTATGAGCAAAAGTATGCAGGCATAGGACACACCCCTTGCCACGCCCCCTTAAAGGAGAATTGTACAAAAAAAAACAAGATTTGTTAAACCCACAAATGCTTTTTTTACCACTAATATTCCTTAAGCCCAGCTTCACACTGGGGCTGCGGGAGTGAACTCGCACGATTTCACTCCTGCCTGTCAGTCCCGATTTCAGCCGCGATTACAGGGACATCTGTGCAGGTTTCTGCACAGATGTCAATGTAAATCGTGGCCCAAAATCGCAAAAAGTAGTACAGAAATTGTCAAATCGCACCAGTGTGAACCAGGGCTTATATTGGCTTTTGGAATTTACAAATGCAGCAATTTAGATATCAGATGAAAGGTTTAGCACTGGAAAATACTTTTTGATAGATAAAAGGTGAATTTTATATACAACTATATAGATCAGATCAAAATGAGGGACAAATGAGGAGGAATGAGGGACAGAGGGACATTTCTCCAAATCAGGGACAGTCCCTCAAAATCAGGGACCATTGGGAGCTATGCCATCTGCACTTACGCATGTACATATTGGGGTTTATTTACTAAAACTGGAGAGTGCAAAATCTGGTGCAGCTGTGCATGGTAGCCAATCAGCTTCTAACTTCAACTTGTTAAATTAAGCTTTGATAAAAATCCTGGAAGCTGATTGGTTTCTATGCACATTTTTCACTTTCCAGTTTTAGTAAATCACTCCTTTACCAAGTAGACATAAGAGAGCATTTAGAAAAAACAACCTCCTCCAATCATTCTGCAGGATGATCATGACAAAAACATGTACATCCTCCATGATGCAGCACAATCCCTTCAAATCAGTGGCGGCTGGTGCTCAATATTGGGGGGGGGGGGGGCGGCAAGCAAATCTCCCCCCCCTCACTTGCACCGCTGACACCCCCCTCTCCCCTCACTCGCAAGTGGCCTTACCTTAGGTGATGAGGAGGGCTAGGGTTGCTGCTCCTCACTCTAGCCGAGGGAAGAGCCGGGTCTTCTCTTCCCAACTGAACATAAAGTGGGTCCTGGCTCTGAGACCCCATTGGCCAGGAGTCCTAAGACTCCCTCGCCAATCGCATAGTTGCCAACATTGCAAAAAAAAACATCTGGGACACTTGCTATAATCAGGGGGCGGGGCATTCGTTTGTAGGCGTGTCATGCGAAGCGCGCCGCGGCGAAAAATGGGCGTGGTTTACGCACGATAGTGGGTGTGGTTTGAATGGGCATGGTTCAAAGGGGTGTGGCTAGAGTCCGAGGTGAGAGAAAGAGAGAGAAAGAAATAGAAAGAAAGAAGCCAGATCCTACACCACAATAGTAATGTGTAACAAAATTGGCAGATAAGGATACTCCAAAACACCTGTTGGCGCTTCAATCATCCCGGCACCATGGTTGTTACGGTGTCAGGATGATTGAAGTGCATTATTTCTATTTTTACATTGTAATATAAAATGAAATCATTCAACTCACCATAATGCCGAATCAGTGGAAGCCCTGAGCGTGTTACCTGCCACGTCGCCTGCCACCAGATGGCCTCCCCAGCAGTCCGTCCTTGCATCAGGTGCCTCCCCAGCAGTCCGTCCTTGCATCAGGTGCCTCCCCAGCAGTCCGTCCTTGCATCAGGTGCCTCCCCAGCAGTCCAACCTTGCATCAGGTGCCTCCCCAGCAGTCCGTCCTTGCATCAGGTGCCTCCCCAGCAGAGCCCCCTCCACACTTGTGGACAAGGGTCCAAAAATCATGATTGTCCCGGGAAATTCGGGACTGTTGGTAACTATGCAGGCGTCCCCAGTGGAGTCCCCCCTTACATCAGGCGTCCCCAGTGGAGTCCCCCCTTACATCAAGTGTCCCCAGAGGAGTCCCTCCTTACATCAGGCGTCCCCAGCGGAGTCCCTCCTTACATCAGGCGTCCCCAGAGGAGTCCCTCCTTACCTCAGGCGTACCCAGCGGAGTCCTTCCTTACATCAGGTGTACCCAGAGGAGTCCCCCTTACATCAGGCGTCCCCAGCAGAGTCCCCCCTTACATCAGGCGTCCCCAGCGGAGTCCCCCCTTACATCAGGCGTCCCCAGCGGAGTCCCCCCTTACATCAGGCGTCCCCAGTGGAGTCCCCCTTACATCAAGTGTCCCCAGCGGAGTCCCCCCTTACCTCAGGCGTCCCCAGCGGAGTCCCCCCTTACCTCAGGCGTCCCCAGCGGAGTCCCCCCTTACATCAGGCGTCCCCAGCGGAGTCCCCCCTTACCTCAGGCGTCCCCAGCGGAGTCCCCCCTTACATCAGGCGTCCCCATCGGAGTCCCCCCTTACATCAGGCGTCCCCAGCGGAGTCCCCCCTTACATCAGGCGTCCCCAGCGGAGTCCCCCCTTACCTCAGCCGTCCCCAGCGGAGTCCTCCCTTACCACAGGCGTTCCCAGCGGAGTCCCCCCTTACCACAGCCGTCCCCAGCGGAGTCCCCCCTTAACCACAGGCGTCTCCTGTCTCGGCCGCCATTATTGTTTCCCCTTCCCCGAAGGGGAACAAAATAGAGGCGGAGCCGACAGTGTGGCTGAAAAAAAAAAAATTAAACTGTGGCGCTGCCGACCCCCGCCCCTTTCCATTACAGACAGACCTGCAGCGGGGCGGGGCGGGGGGGTGGCCTGCCGACCAGCCAAAACACAGATGTAGTACAATAGAAGATAAAGCTGCTGCGGCGCCGCCCACCCCCGGGGAGGTGCGGGGTGTGGGCGGCGCCGCAGCAGCTTTATTTTCTATTGTACTACATCCGTGTTTTGGTCTTCTTGAACATGGCGGCCGGCGGAGACATTGTCTCCGCCAGCCGTGGACCTCTAGCGGCGGCGGCCTGCGGCGTCCAAATTCGGGGAAAACGGGAAAAATCGGATTGGCCGGGACAAAATAAATCCGGGAAAAGGGTTTGAATCCCGGGAATGTCCCGGCCAATCCGTGACTGTTGGCAACTATGCAATCGGGACTTAGGAGCTGCTTCCTGATTGGCCAGGAGGAGAATCAGGAAGACCATAGCGAATATTAATTTGCTGTGACAGTCCTTATTCAAAACAATTTAATGGTCCTTCAATATCCAGTAAAGCTATGTTTCCTCCACCACCATGATGTCATTTATCTCTTCCTTCCTCTTCTCTCAAACTCTGTGACACATGCAAACACCCAGTGATAACATGTGTTCACCTTGTGCAATGGACCTCAATACAGATCAAGGTCATAACACACTTGTTGCCCCACCTTGAGCATATGTGGCATCAGCTATTCCTCTTGCTCCTTCCTCCTCTGTATTCCTCACCACGTATGCATCACATGCAAATAGAATGGGACCACAATAGTGCTCTCTGAATATTAACAATTTATTAAAAACTCCCAAAATCAACACATTTTAAACAAACCCACAGGATGCATCTCAGCATGAATAACCATGGGTCATAGAGATTAATACAGCCAGTGTTCTCATAACACAGCACGGCTCCATGTCCTGTACACGTTACGCTCCTGTACCAGAGCTTCCTCAGCAGGCACTGTGGGTGCTTTTTAAATGTAAGTGTTGATTTCCTCCACGGTGGTGGAAGAAAAATGGCTTTATTGAACATTGAAGGACCATTAATAATGTTTTGAATTAAGGACCGTCACACTATTTGATGGGATTGTGTGGGCGACACAGTGGTGTGTGGGCGGCACAGTGGTGTAGTGGGTAACACTCTCATCTAGCAGTAAAAAGGGTCGCTGGTTCGAATCCCAACCATGACACTACCTGCCTGGAGTTTGCATGTTCTCCCTGTGCCTGCGTGGGTTTCCTCCGGGTACTCCGGTTTCCTCCCACACTCCAAAGACATGCTGGTAGGTTAATTGGCTTCTGTCTAAAAATTGGCCCTAGTATATGAATACGAGTTAGGGACCTTTGATTGTAAGCTCCTTGAGGGTAGGGACCGATGTAAATGTACAATGTATATGTAAAGCGTTGTGTAAATTGACGGCGCTATATAAGTACCATAATAATAATAATTGTGCTGCATCCTGGAGGATGTTATATATTATGTTCAAGTGGGGTGAAAAGCACTAATTGATGTGTTAGCAGCAATCACTTTTGATTTCCTAGTTTTATTTTATTTTTCATGCGTCTATTTTATTTTTCATGCGTTTATGAACTTTTGTTATTAACTACGCAGATTGTTTTCACTGTCTTTTTGTATAAACATGTACCCTCATTTTTGCTGAGCATGTATGTTTTTGAACTAAACATACATCGGCCTTATCTCAGGGGAACAGAAGAAATCGTCCAGGAGGTCCCATTTTGGGTGATCAATTTATTCCGCTGAGAACTTTCTAATAAGTTCAAAGTGCTCAGGGGAAAGGAGGTCTGTCCCAGTCCCACCATTATCAGCCAAGCCTGCAAATTAGGATATTGTTGATTTCTCATTGTAAACATGCGTTTCAATCTGGTTTAATGTTGTTTTTTAATTGATATTAAAGTGGAGCTCCACCCTAAATAGCAACTTTTGCTATTTGGATGCCTCCCCCCCTCCGGTGTCACAATTGACACCTTTCAGGGGGGAGGGGGGTGAAGATACCTGTCTAAGACAGGTATTTTCACCCACATCCGGGAGTCCTGTCTCCGGGAATCTGCGGGAGTTACGTCACTTCCCGCAGACTTCCCTTGGTGTTCTGGGAGACACTCGGCTCCCAGAACACAGGAGCACCAATCAGAACGGCGCAGCGCGACTCGCGCATGCGCCGTAGGGAACCGGGCATGAAGCCGCAGGGCTTCACTTCCTGGTTCCCTCAGCGAGGATGGCGGAGGGAGCAGCAGAGCGACGAGCGGTTCGCTCGTCCTCTGCTGCGGACGTCGCTGGACTCCAAGACAGGTAAGTGTCCAAATATTAAAAGCCAGCAGCTGCTGTAGCTGTAGCTGCTGGCTTTTAATTTTTTTTTTCCGGTGGAGCAACCCCTTTAAGGCCGGGTTCACATATGTGCAGCCGCAGTTCCCAGCATGGGGTCTGGTGCGTTCCTGTTCAGGTGTTCTAAATCAGGTCTGAATTTTGCCTGAATTCGCACCTGAACCTGGACCCAAATGCCGCGTACACACGGCCGTTTTTCTCATCGAAAAAAACGACATTTTTCCCATTCGACGAGAAAAACTATAGTCTGTGGGCTTTCTGTCGTTTTTTTCGATGAGAAAAACGACATTAAAAACTACGAGAAAAATTAGAACATGTTCTAATTTTTCTCGTCGTTTTTTTCGACATGTTTTCCTATGGGAAACACTGCCGTGGAGCCCACAGACGGTCGTTTTTCTCGTCAAGAGAAAAAATGACGTGAAAAACGACCGTGTGTGGGGAACAAGCTGTTCCCCCGTTTTAAATGACATTATTCACGGCGTTTTTTTAACCGCTGTGAATAATGATCGTGTGTACGTGGCAAAACACACGCACAGGACCCTTTTAGAATATGGACCGGACCAGTGTGATCTGGCTCCATTGAGAGCGGGTCACACTCGCATGTCATGCGAATTGGATGCGGGGAAACCCACATCTAATTTGCACATACTGTATGTGCACCTGGCGTAACACTTTTGTTAATTAGGGGATAATTCACATCACACCAAGGCAGGTCACTTCAATGTAGTTAATGAAGAGAAATGAGAGGAAACTGGTCGCACATCGCAGTTGTAATCCAATAAAATGTCCTTTATTCTTCAAACATGGGACAATAGCGCAGGATAGGTTACAGCTGACATGTTTCACACATAGAAAAGTTAGACCACCATGGGAAAAACCCATATTATGTTGCCAACATCCCTTAAAGTAGAGCAAAAAATAAGAAAGAATGTACCCCCCCCCCCCCCCCCGGTACTACGGGACTTTTAAGGCAGACTCAAATGTAATTTTGGTATCTTAAAAAAGTGTAAAGTTTATTTTTACATAATAAAAACATTGGTGCATACATCACCATCAATTTACATAAAACAACAATTTCGGACATGTAGAGCTGGATACTGATGTAGTTGTCTCTTCTCCTTAATTCCCGACGCGTTTCAGGAGCAAAATATATCCCTTCTTCAGGGGCATTTAGGAGAGAAGATCAGAGATGAAAAACATTCAGCCCCATGGCCCAAATAGGACACATGCTAAGTGAAAAAAGACGAAGATTTTATCTGCATCAGGTTTTGGACAACTCCCTCAAAAATGGACCCCAAGGCCCTTAATGCCCCTCACGAGGATCCAAGAGTGTAGCAAATGGAAGCCAGGTGGCGGGGGTTGTAGTCGGCAAAGGAAAGAGGGATCCAAATTGGTGTGGCGTAGGGTAATTACCGTCACAGGTAATATATATCCACACCTTGAAGGATTCCTGAAAATCGAATACCCCGCTGTGTCATTCCCGTATACAGAGACGTCTACATTGTTTCATATTGTTTCATTTTTGGACACTTATCCACTATTACTGCTATTTATTTCTTGAACACTATGGTTACTAGTTTGTTTATGTTATTTTCCTTTATTTGACACACATTTACTGATCTCAGCTGTAACCATTTGTGGACACGTACACAGGACTGTGTCACTTTGTTACCAGTTGCGCTACACTATTTATGTAATTTAATGCACATTAAGCCCTGTACACATGGGCCCGAATGTCAGGATACTGTCCTTCGGAGTGTTCTGAAGTTGTGTTGGTGCGTTGTTCATTGGTATTGGTTCCCCAACACACCTTCATAGTGCACCAATGCAGGTAACATGCATTTTCGCAGCGCAGGGGAGTGAATGAGTCCTAAATGAATTGTAATTATGGTTGTAATGAAGAAAAAGGAGTGGAAAGTGGAGGAGAGAAAGCACATGAGATCTAGGCAGGGCAGGATTTTAAATCGTTCTTGCAACATTACATTTTCTTCCCATTCTGAGATAGTTGGTGTTAATTCAGTTGTTTAACTTAAAGGGGTTGCTCCGCCGGAAAAAAAAAAATTAAAAGCCAGCAGCTACAGCTACAGCAGCTGCTGGCTTTTAATATTTGGACACTTACCTGTCCTGGAGTCCAGCGACGTCCGCAGCAGAGGACGAGCGACCGCTCGTCGCTCTGTTGCTCCCTCCGCCATCCTCGCTGAGGGAACCAGGAAGTGAAGCCCTGCAGCTTCATGCCCGGTTCCCTACGGCGCATGCGCGAGTCGCACTGCGCCGTTCTGATTGGTGCTCCTGTGTTCTGGGAGCCGAGTGTCTCCCAGAACACCAAGGGAAGTCTGCGGGAAGTGACGTAACTCCCGCAGATTCCCGGAGACAGGACTCCCGGATGTGGGTGAAAATACCTGTCTTAGACAGGTATCTTCACCCCCCTCCCCCCTGAAAGGTGTCAATTGTGACACCGGAGGGGGGGAGGGTTCCAAATAGCAAAAGTTGCTATTTAGGGTGGAGCTCCACTTTAAGTATATGTAATGAATGAGCTAACAAAAGATCAGACAGATAGAAAGATAGATGAACAAAAAGATTTCCTCTGATTATTGTTATTTTTCAGGTACAGGTCCAAGTGTAATTTTATGGAAAAATGTGTCTGAAAAGGTAATATTAGAGGCAAGTATTATCTTCAAATTGTACAGGATTAATGTCTCTTATCAGCTTGGGTGAGGAGACAAAGACTTTGTTAGACCACTTGCATCCTAACAAAATGTGCTAAAAAAAACAGCAGAGCTTCACCACATTTACTAAGCTCTGTGGTAAAAGAGTGCAACTAAACTTGCAAAGTGCGCAGTTTGTTTGCCTTTAGTAATTCAACCCCATAGAGATTGCACATTCAGATTGCAAAGTGTATGGCAAGTTTTAGGCAACCATAACATCTGGTTTTGAGTTCCACCCAAAAATGGAATTTCTGCTTTTCAGGTTCCTCTCCCCTCCGGTGTCTAATACAGGTATTTTGCTCCCACTTCCAGGCATAGATACCCGAGCCACCCGCGGTTATCTACTCCACTTGCGGAGCCTTTGACGCCCCCCGCGCTGTCTTCTCTGAGACACACAGGTCTCAGAAGACAGCAGGGACCAGTGGGATCGCGCAGCGCGAGTCACGCATGCGCAGTAGGGAACCAGGAAGTGAAGCTGCAAGGCTTCACTTCCTGATTCCCTTACCGAGGATGGCGGCGGCAGCACCCGAGAGCTGAGGGATAGATCGGCTTCGGGTGCCGTCATCGCAGGTAAGTGTCCATATCCTAAAAGTCAACAGCTGCAGTATTTGTAGCTGCTGACTTTTAAAAATAAATAAAAATCGGCAGACCACCGCTTTAAGAACTAGACTGCCCAGCTGGGGGCAACCATACATGAAGCTGCAATTAAGACAGTGTTCTTAAAAGATTTGTATAGTTGTTTGTCCATCAAAACAGAATGGAAATTCATTCTGTGCGAATGGGGCAAAATTGAATGTTCTCAGGCTATATTCTCTGCAGATTGAATGTGTGAATAGGGAAAACACCACATTATCGGCACTATGTTGCTGAGAAGCATACTTATTTCCTGTAATAGTCTGCACCATCTAGTGGCCGTAATGCGTTTTTTTTTTCCCATTCACACATTCGATCTGCAGAGAATATAGCCAGTGAACATTTGATTTTGCCCCATTAACACACAACAAATTTATATGCAGTTTCAACGGACAAACAGCAATTGTTTTTATATGAATACTTCCTTTAGTTACATAACATTCATCATTAACTTTCCTCAGTATCACCGATATACTCAGCTGACTGCTCAGATAGGTTAGATACTAACCACCAGTGCCAGATTTTAACAATTTTTTTTGGACTCCTCCTATTTTTTTATGCCAAATCCTCTTGTCTTAAATGGAGATTAATCGCTTTAGTCCATTGGTCTATTATTGGCGGAACATTTGATATCCATTTTTGTAATATAAGTTTATGGGCCATATACATAGATCTCAACCACATCACATGCATTTCAACTGGGAGAGTATCTTCCAGTATAATCCATAACAATGCTATTTTTGGATCAAGATGAACCTGTGTAGAGCACAGGGAGTTTAACCACTTCAATACCAGACACTTTCGCCCCTTCCTGCCCAAGCCAATTTTCAGCTTTCAGCGCTGTCGCAATTTGAATGACAATTGCACGGTCATGCTACACTGTACCCAAACAATTTTATTTTCATTTTGTTCCCACAAATAGAGCTTTCGTTTGGTGGTATTTGATCACTGCTGGGGTTTTTATTTTTTGCGCATCAAATAAAAAAAGACCAAATTTTAAAAATAAAAAGTTTTTCTTTGTTTCTGTTATAATTTTTTTATAAATTAGTATGTTTTCTCCTTCACTGATGGGCACTGATGAGGCTGCACTGACAGGCACTGATAAGGCGGCACTGATGAGGTGGCACCAATGAGGTGGAACTGATGGGCACTGATGTTGGACACCAATATGCAGCACTGATGGGCACTGATAGGCAGCACTGATGGGCACTGATAGGTGGCACTGGTAAGCAGCACTGATGGGCATTAAAAGGCGGCACTGATGGGCACTCATAGATGGAACTAATGGGCACTGATAGGCGGCACTGATGGGCACTAAAAATTCACTGATGGCATTTATAGGCAGCACTGGTGGGCACTCATAGATGGCACTGATGGGTACTTATAGGTGGCACTGATGGGCAGGGATGGGCTCTGATAGGTGGCACTGATAGACACTGATGGGTGGCACTGATGGACACAGATGGATATCACTGATAAGGAGGCACTGGCAGGAATTAGTGATGGGCACTGACTGGCACTATTGCCGGGCACTGATTGGCATTGATTTTAGGCAAAGATTGGCATCCCTGGTGGCCATAGGGGGCATACCTGGTGGTCATTAGTGGTGACAATCCCTGGTGGTCTTGGTGGTGTCCCTGGTGGTCCTGGGTGGACATCCGCGGTGGGGCTGCGCTGATAATCAATTAGCATAGACCCCCCCTGACAGGAGAGCAGCCGATCGTCTCTCCTCTACTCGCGTCTGTCAGACGCAAGTAAGGAAAAGCCGATACACGGCTTTTCCTGTTTACACTGTGATCAGCCGTGATTGGACACTTCGTCAGAGGTTCTTTACCGAGATCAGTGTTGCGTGTGTGAGACTGACACGCCGCACCATCGATCGCCGCGCTGTTATCCTGAAAGACTTCATATGACGTCCAGTCAGGATAACAGAACCACCACCCAGGCGGTCATTCTGCTATAGGCCGGACAGGGAGTGGTTGAAGTATCAAACTCCTTCCCAATAGCGATGTAATTTAGGACATCGCCACAGCATATGTACACCTTGGACAGTTTGATGTAGTTGCTTTGCCCCAGGAGTATAACTTTAACAGAGGATAGAGGGCCCTATAAATGATAAATAACTGAGTCAAACACTGTAAGTAGGATAGTAGAATAGGGATAGTCTGAATAAATTCTTCAAAGCTTGCTTCCACTCCTCGTCACTAAGTGTCTCCAAATCTTTACGCCACTGTGCAAAGCTACCCTCTTGTGGATCAGTTCTAGCTATCATTTGTAGAGAAGAATATATACCCCCTATGAGTCCCTGTTTAGAGCATCTTACAGTTGCGATAGCTAGAATTTATGAAGGGTTATATTTTAATGAAAAGGTTCTTGCTTGGCACTGCAAAGCATGCCATAGCTGTAAATATTGAAAAAAATATTTATTAGGCAAATGATATTTCTCTGCCGGTTTATCAAATAGCTATGAGTAAGCGTCAATTCGTGACGTGAAACGCGTTAGCCACCCTTCCCTGCATGCACACCATCTGCATTTGTTGTTTTGGATTTATGGATTTATTTTGAATTTGGATTTTTTACCTGAAATTTTGGAATAAATAACTGTCTATACAGAGTGCGGCAGTCCAGGGTTTCTTTTTCTCCCATGCATCAGTGCAGAGCCAGCACCTGTGTGAGTGACCGGGCGGAAGCAGCTATTTGTTGAATTCTCAAGCTTTTGAGCGGTACGTTTTTCCTTTCCTCGGTTTATCAAATAGTTGCAAAACCTCTTTATCAAAAAGTTGAGAAAGAAGCAAAATACCAGCCTTTTTCCATGGATCAAAGATTTCAAGCTTCGCTGCCTCAGGTAATTGCAAATTTTTCCATATGAGCATATACCTGTACTGTGTATATCCCTCATAGTAAGTATCTTGTTGAATAGTATTCCAAATTTTATGTATTAAATAAAATGTGGGATAACAACATTTACTGTAAAAGTGTAAGCCACTATTAATTGTACCAGTGGATCTATCGGAAATTGAGAAAATATAATTTGCTGTATGGGGTCCTCACAGTCTATAACATTCCAGCCATATAATTGCTGGAGTTTTGATGCCAGATAATACAATCTAGCATTAGGAACGGCCAAACCTCCTTCATCCTTAGGCAACTGCAGAGTTTCCAATCTAATCTGGAGGTGTTTATATCTCCAAATAAGATCTCTAAAAAAGGTATCTATTTGTTGAAAAAAAAATCAGTGGAAGCCATACAGGGCAATTATGTAGAAAATATAATAATAATAATTGTGACATACATACCATCTTTATCGAATCCAGATTTTCCCCACTTGTTTAAACCAAATTAATAATGGTGCTAATCTCCTCTGCACATATGTACTCACTTGTGGTGTAACTTGTACGCCTAAATATTTAAATGTAGAAACTACAGCTATTTGAAAAGCAGAGGTTGGCAGATTAGTCACAAGGGGGTCTACAGGTAAAATAACTAATATCCCAATTTATTGTAAAACCTGAGAAAGAACCATATGTATTGATCAAAGACATCACTGCCTTTAAAGAGGACGAAGTGTCTCCCAAAAATAAATGTGTATCATCAGCATATAAAGCAATCTTATCCTCTCCTAATGGTCTACAAAACCCAATAAGACTCAATGATTGACGAACAGAAGCTGGCAGAGAATCAAGGGCTAGAGCAAAAAGTAAAGGGGACAAAGGGCATCCCTGTCTTGTTCCTCGTTGCAGTGAAAAGGGCTCTGATACATGTTCATTTACCTGTACCCGTGCCACCAGGGCAGCGCAAAGGATTTGTACCCAGCCTATAAACTGTGGTCCAAAACCAAACTTTGCCAGACAATGTCACACAAAATCCCATTCTATGCTATCAAAAGCTTTTGCCGCATCAAGCGAAAATATAGCTTTATTGACGAAATTTTGAGACGTAACCTACAGGTTAAGAAATAAGTGTCTTATATTCACTGCAGTAGATCTATTTGGGATGAAACCAGTTTGATCTTAGATATTACTTTCGCTAGTCTAATGGTTAACACTTTTGCCGATAGCTTTACATCTGATGTAATCAATGATATTGGGCGATATGATTCAGGGTTATTAGGAATTTTATCAGGTTTTAACAAAACTATAATAATTGCTTCATTCATAGAGGGTGGGAGATAACCACATTCCAATTCTGTATTAAATTAATACCGTATATACTCGAGTATAAGCCAAGTTTTTCAGCACATTTTTTTGTGCTGAAAAAGCCCCCCTCGGCTTATAATCGAGTCACCTTTTTGCGCCTGATCTCCCGGACTTTGGAGACCCGGTACTGGCCGGTCGTAGGTCCTCTGGACCCCAAACTTGGCACACATGTAGCCTCACTCTTCCTTTACAAGTGTGCAAAGATTGTTGCCTGGGAAACCTACGGCCGGGGAACACCGATTTTTCAAACCCGGGCACCCCTTCCATAGACTCCCATGTTAAACGGTCATTTCTCTGGTAAATTTGGGGACCCGGTACCGGCCGGTCCTAGGGCCCCTGGACCCGAAACTTGGCACACATGTAGCCCCACTCCTCCTCTACAAGTGTGCAAAGATTGTTGCCTGGGAAACCTACGGCCGGGGAACACCGATTTTTCAAAACCGGGCACCCCTTCCATAGACTCCCATGTTAAATGTCAGTCTAGTCATGGGCACAGTGAGGCATGCAGATGGGCACAGTGAGGCATGCAGATGGGCACAGTGAGGCATGCAGATGGGCACAGTCAGGCATGCAGATGGGCACAGTCAGGCATGCAGATGGACACCCTAGGCTTATACTCGAGTCAATACGTTTTCCCAGTTTTTTGTGGTAAAATTAGGTGCCTCGGCTTATATTCAGGTCGGCTTATACTCGAGTATATACGGTAATTCAGGCAGTAAGTCAGCTCCATAAACCTTATAAACTTCCCCCGGTAACCCGTCCGCACCTGGGGCTTTATTATTATGCCGCGTACACACGACCGCTTTTCTCGACGAGAAAAACTGCATTTTTTTTTTTCGCCGAGAAAAACGATCGTCTGTGGGCTTTATGTCGTTTTTCTCGTCGAGAAAAACGGCATAAAAAACGACGAGAAAAATTAGAACATGTTCTAAATTTTCTCATCGTTTTTTCCATCATTTTTTTCCGCGGCAGTTTTCCCATAAGGAGACACTGCCGCGGAGCCCACAGACGGTCGTTTTTCTCGTCAAGAGAAAAAATGACGGGAAAAACGACCGTGTGTAGGGAACCCTTGGAACCGAAGCGGTTCCCTCGTTTTTCCTGTCATTATTCACGGCGGTTTTTTAACCGCCGTGAATAATGATCGTGTGTACGCGGCATTAGGCATACTAGCAGAGGCATTTTGAAGTTTCTCTAATGTCAAGGGTTGATCCAACATCTCCCTATCAGCCCCTGATAATTCTGTCAGCGTAATTGAATTAAGAAAATAGTGCAGTTCAGCCTCCTTATAGGATACTTTTACTACTATACAAGTTTTAAAAAAAAGTTGAAAAACACTGATGAGATCTCTAAGGTCGTTCGTACAGTTTCGTTTGGAGAAGTTTGTAGTTCTACTACTTTCTGAGCATTTACTATTGCTGCTAAAAGATGGCTAAAATAAAAAAATGTAACAGAATTGTTGAATGGTCAGATGTAAATAAGATCTGCCTGTCTGACTTGAACCTCAGAGGTAGTACAGAACATCTTCATTATATACCATGTAGAACTCACTGTACAGCACAGTACACCTAGAAAGCATGAATAAACAAAGGCTTTTTTTTGTTATCAGTACATTTATCATCTCATGGAATGTGTACCGATGAGATTTTTATCACAAAAATGTTCTTACAGATAAATTCTACCAGCATACCGCAGCTTTACTCTCTTGATCTCCTCATTTTCTTATCTTTCGAAAAGCTGCATTAAAATGCTTGAAGTTAGCGTAACAATGATTTTTCTGATTGTCAGTCTTGGTTTCAGCTTACCCTACCTAAACCCCAACAATACTCACAAAACACAATCAGAAGGACTTTATTAACAAAAGTGAAAACATAGGAGTTGATTTATTAAAGGCAAATAGACTGTGCACTTTGCAAAGTTCAGTTGCTCCAGAGCTTAGTAACTGAGGTAAAGAATCCCTTTGCAAAGAATACACAATGACGCGCAAGGAAAATAAATTAAAAAAACAGAATTTTTTGCTTGCACAGAATTGCATGATGGAAGCATCTGGAGCAACTGCTCTTGAAGAGTGCAACTGTACTTTGCAAAGTGCACAGCCTTTAGTAAACCAACCCCATAGTACCATGCATATGACAGCTGTTTGTCTAAGATTGGTATACTCTGCTTCTTCTGAGCTTCAGAGGTATATATACAGTGAATGATTAGTACAGTACAGCACCTGTCCACATATAAGACCCAGCTGATAAGCAGCCTGTTACTAACAGGGAAAAAGTACAGCCTCAGTCCAGCTGTCACAAGCAGTTTTTACACAGACTTTCTCCAAGTCTTCACTAGTTAAAATATAAAGAGAGATTTATTATACTACAGTAAAGCAAAATCCACATTTTAACTTCTAGCCCTGAACTCCCCATATACCTGTGTTTAGCAATAACCTTTTTCCTTACCTCTCAGTTGTGGCTCTGCAGTAATTGTGCTGCTGAGATAAGGTGAGTGTGGCAAGTTCCTCTCTCTGTTGATCCATTAAGCTGACAGGGGCTGGTTATAATTTACAGAGAGGAGGAGACGGGGCAGGGAGACATATAATGAACTTTCCTCTAACCGCAAGGATCACAAACTCTATACAGAAAATGAAGACTTTGTTTGCTCTGCAGCATTCTAGGTAAAAGGAACAGGTGTGCTAACCCAAGAAATCTCATTTTCAACTTAAAGTGACACTAAAAGTTCATGTTTTTTTTTTTGTTTTTTTTAAATAACAAACATGTCATACTTACCTCCACTGTGCAGTTCATTTTGCACAGAGTGGCGCCGATTGTCCTCTTCTGGGGTCCCACAGCGGCTCTCGTGGCTCCTCCCCGCAATAGATAACCCCCTCTGGAAAGCTCTCTCCCGAGGGGGTTACCTTGCAGGCACGCTCCATAGACACCGAGTGTATGACTCGGCCCCGCCTGCCGGGGGCCCACCTCATTGGATTTGATTGACAGCAGCAGGAGCCAATGGCTGCGCTGCTATCAATCTATCCAATCAAAGCCGGGACTCCGTGGAGAGAAGGACGGCGGGGACGCGCCCACGAAAATTCAGGGCTCAGGTAAGTAAAGCTGGGGGGCCGGACACTGCAAGATCTTTTTTCACCTTAATGCATAGGATGCATTAAAGCGGAGCTCCGCCGTCAAAAAAATATTAAAAGCCAGCAGCTACAAATGCAGCAGCTGCTGACTTTCAACATACCTCCCAACCCGCACGGATTCTGCAGGTTTTTCCTGCAGGGACACCATTTTCCCGCGGTCCAGCGAAGGACACTGTATTCCCGCCCAGCAAGGAGGGAGGAGGTAAGACCGTTCACCGATCGGCGGCAATATCCCGCGGACCCTCGCCGCACAACAGTGTAGATGTAGAAAGCTTGGAGCCCTGTCCAGCGGCAAAACCTCCCCCACCCCCCCGCTCAACATTGTTTCCAAGCAAGTCCTGCAAAAACGAAATAACTAACTGTCCCACGGCAAACCCCCCCCCCCACCCCGCTCAACAACTTTAGTGACAGGCAGTGGAATGTTGAATGTTGTCCCGCAGTGGAATTTTTCAATGTTGGTAGGTATGCTTTTAATATTAGGACACTTACCTGTCCTGTCGCTCGTCACTCTGCTGCCCCCACCGCAATCCTCGGTGAGGGAACCAGGAAGTGAAGCATTGCGGCTTCACTGCCCGGTTCCCTACGGCGCATGCGCGAGTCGCGCTGCGCCGTGCTCACTGGTCCCCGCTGTATTCTGGGAGCCGTGTGTTTCCCAGAACACAACGGGGGTGGACGGGGTGTGACGTAATACCCGCAGATCCCCACAGAGTGGACTCCCGGAAGTGGGTGTAAATACCTGTCTTAGACAGGTATCTGCACCCCCCTCCCCCCTGAAAGGTGCCAAATGTGACACCGGAGGGGGGGAGGATTCCGATGAGCGGAAGTTCCACTTTAGGGTGGAGCTCTGCTTTAAGGTGAAAAAGCACATGATTTTTTTTTTTTTACAGCAAAAAGGGGTTCAGCTATACATATTATAACGTATCACCTGGGCATTTTAGCCCCAGTTCACTTATTAGGGAATTGGATGCGTTTTGAACCTCATCTGATCTGCATGACATGTGAACCAAACCGGCTTTCTATGGAGCTGGTTCACATATGTGTGGGCTGGCCTCAGTGTGATTTTAAAAAGCGTTAGGCACGATTTTCAGTTTGGTTCAGGTGTGATTTCCAGTGTCCTACACTTTAGGAATTTGCACCTGAACCGCTGAATGAAATTGCACCAGACAAATCGCACTGAAACCAGCCCCACTACAGGGTCTTAGGGGGGTACAGTTCTGCCACACATGTATACATTTACATTATAAATATTTTATTTTATCATTAGGAAAGAATAAAAGGGGTACAGCTTTGAACATAGAGAAAATAAAAACAATATCTTGGTAAATCACATAGACACAGGTGAGATAGAAAAGCCCGGAGCAAAAAGACAGAATGCCATAGGCGGAGGGCTGGGCATGACTGAGTGAACAGAGTATGTAATAAGAGAAGATTAACTATTGGCTAATGGAAATATAGAGGGGAGGGGTGAAGGCTAGATAAAAGGAAGACCCCGCCCCTCTGAGTTAACACAGCGCAGGGGAAAGTTTCCAGCAGCATGTCAGCTAGCAGCAGCATGTCTTCTGTAGACAAACTTCTGGCCCAGCTTCGGGCAGAGGCTGCGACACGGGGCGAGGATTGGCTCCAGGAGACCCTGGGGCCGATGCTTTCAAGTCCGGCCGGGTCACAAGGTACCGCGGGGAGAGAGGCTGGGCGAGCTCGGAGGTCTAGACCCCCGGATCGCTACTCACCGGGCCCCTCCCCGAGAGCTCAGCGGCAGATTGGGAGTCCCCCTAGGGCCCCTTCGGGCCCCCCGGCTAAGCGCGCCGCATTGCCCAAGGCGGGGGGTACCGGAAGGAATCCCCCTCAAGTGCGGAGCTCAGCGGGGGGCCGCACCAGGAGTTCCGGTGTGGCCGATAGGCCCGCGCAGCGCGTGGAGTCGGATCAGGTGGGCCCGGCCCCTCGGGGGTCCCCGGCGGGTTTGGGGCTCCTGCGGGGGTCATCGGTGGCCGCGGCGTCCGGGCACCCCCCCACCTCGGCCGGACATCGGGTGCAGGAGGCTGCGGGAGGTGGTGTGCCAGTGAGTGATGACGGCGGTGCGGGTGAGCAGAGACAGCGTGGAGGCAAGGCGGTTAAGAAAACGGCGGGCGGGTCAGGTGCGCGGAGGTGGGACCAATCGGGTCCTGACCCCTCGGCTTCCAGGGACAGGTCACCTGGTGAGCTATCGTCCGGTGGTGAGGAGCTGGCTGGTGTGCTGTCAGAGGGTGAAGTGTGCAGCTCGGAGGAGGATCGGAGACCCGGACGGTCGGAGGCAGCGGTGGATTCGAGTGGATCGGCTGGTGTGAGTTCTTCCAGGCAGCCCGGTAAGTCCCTTTCAATTGTTTCTGCTGCGGGCCAGGAGGGCAATGGTGCCCAGGTGGGTATGTCGGCTGCGGGTGTGGGTTTTGCGATGCAAGTTCGGGGTCAAGATGATGGACAGGCGGAGGGGGGTGCGTTCCAGGATGGGGGAGCTGCAGGGGTTTCTTGCGGGCATCAAATCCTTAGTCAGCCAATTTGAACAGGGGGATGGCGGGCGAGTCAGTCCGGCGGCGGCGTGGGTCCCGCCAACAGGGACGGCTGGGCCCGCTGCCGTGGTGGGGTCACCGGTTACACCTGCGGGAAATATTGGGGTGGGGGATGCTGTAGGGTTGGGTTCTGCAGCTGTGGCCACAAAAGAGGGTGGTGCGGTGGAACAGGCGTCAAGGCAGGATGTCATCAGGTTGGATGATGCTGCTAAATGTGAGATGTATGTGTGTTATGAGGCATTGCTGGGATCTCACCTGAAACCCGAAGTGAAGGAAAAGATATGGAAGGGTGAGTATGTGGAGATGTTCTCACTTCTGCCATTAGAGAAGTTTCATCTGGACAGGGTAAAACCGGTTGATTCAAAAAAAGAGGATGAGGAGAAGAGGAGATATAGGCTGATCCCACGGACGTTTACAAACTGGTTGCAAGCGTTCTCCATCATGGCTAGTGTTATAGGGCAGAAGAACCCGGAACATTGTTCGGCACTATTTGGTTATCAGGACTCTATAGGGGAAGCATACAGAGTGTACGGGGGCATGGGGTGGCTCAGATATGATGAACAATTCAGGCAGAGGAGAGCGGTGAGGCCTGGTCTGCGGTGGGATAATAAGGACATAAGCTTATGGATGCGGTTGATGACGGCGCCGAGGGCTTCTAGTCAGTTTTTTCAGGGGGGGGGGCCGGTGGAACCTCTTCCCCAGGACAATCGGCCGGAAAACAAAAGGGGGTGTGCTGGCAATATAATGAGGGCTCCTGCAAGTTTGGGGGGTCCTGTCGTTTCAAGCATGAGTGCTCCGGTTGTGGAGGCTCCCATACACAGGCTAGATGCTTGTAAGAGGTAAGGGGCGGGCCGGGGACTCTGGGCAGAAAAGGGAGGACTCCGGTGATGGTGGAAAGGATGCGGCTGTTCCTCGGTAGGTATCCGAACAAGGGGGCGGCAAGGTTGTTGGAGCAAGGGTTTTCAGAGGGGTTTCGCATTCCATGTTCTTTGCAGGTTATTCCCCCGATCGCACGCAATCTGCGATCGGCCTTGCAGCAACCTGCAGTGGTCACGGAAAAGCTGCGCAAGGAGCTTGCTTTGGGCCGGATGGGGGGTCCTTTCCGGTCCCCTCCCCTGGTGAACTTGGTGGTCTCCCCGCTCGGGGTGGTACCTAAGAAGGAGCCCAACAAGTTCCGCCTCATTCACCACCTGTCTTTCCCGAAGGGCAGGTCGGTCAATGACGCTATTTTAACCCGGAAGCATGTACGGTCAGTTACACTTCCTTTGATGCTGCGGTGGGGTGGGTTCACAGGTATGGCCAGGGGGCGCTGATGGCAAAAACAGACATAGAGGCGGCGTTTAGATTGTTGCCTGTTCACCCTGATAGCTTTCACCTCCTGGGATGTCATTGGGACAATGAGTTCTATGTGGATAAGTGCTTGCCTATGGGATGCTCCATATCGTGCGCACTGTTCGAACAGTTCAGTTCGTTCGTGGAATGGGTAGTCAGGGATGTGTCGGGGGTGAATTTAATCATTCATTACTTGGACAATTTCCTTTGCGTGGGTCCGGCCTCATCCAGAATCTGCGCTGTGCTCCTGGCCACATTGGAGCACGTTGCAGAGTGGTTTGGGATACCATTGGCACCTGACAAAACGGAGGGACCTCGCACGGTTATCACGTTTTTGGGTATTGTCCTGGATTCGGAGGCCATGGAGTGCCGCCTACCATTGGACAAATTGGAGTCGCTCAAGACTGAGCTGAAGGTCATGATGGGGGTAAGGAAAGTGCAGCTTAGGGTTTTACAGTCGCTACTGGGAAAGCTCAATTTTGCGTGCCGCATTCTGCCAATGGGCAGGGTGTTTTGCAGACGGCTGTCGGCTAGCACGGCTGGGGTAGGGTCCCCCACGCACTTTGTGAGTTTGGGCAGAGAACACAAGGTGGACTTGCGGGTTTGGCATTCATTCTTAGAGTCTTTCAATGGGAGAGCGTTATGGATGTCGGGCCTTATTGGCAATTTTGATTTAGAACTATACACAGATGCGGCTGGGGGGGCAGGTTTTGGGGCTTACTTTCAGGGCAGGTGGAGTGCGGGCCCATGGCCGCAGTCCTGGATGGACGCTGGTTTCACCAAGAATTTGGTTCTGTTGGAACTGTTCCCGGTGGTGCTGGCGGTGGAGTTGTGGGGGGCGTGTTTCAGGGATCAGAAAGTGCGTTTTCATGGGGACAACCTGGGGGTAGTACAAGTCATCAACAAAGTGTCGGCATCTTCCCCCCCGGTGGTGCGTCTTCTGCGTCATCTGGTGTTGAGATGTTTGCAGCTCAATGTGTTTGTGTATGCGGTGCACCTTCCGGGGGTGGACAATGTCATAGCTGATGCGCTGTCTCGCTTTCAGTGGGACAGGTTCCGAGAGTTGGCACTGGGGGCGGAGCAACGTGGGGTCCCTTGTCCAGGCTGGCTGTGGAAGATTCCGTTGGAATAGTGTCAGGTTGGATCAAAAAATCGGTGAGTACGGGCACATGGGGGGCTTATGAGAAGGTGTGGTTGGAATGGAAAGAGATGGTTTGGGAAGCAGGAGCGGATCCTGTGGGTCCCAATGTCAGGTTATTGGTGCTGTATTTCCTGGCTAGAAACATGGAGGCCCGTGTGTCCCGGTCCAGTTTGGGTAAGAAGATGGCAGGCTTGGCCTTTTTGTTCAAATGGCAAGGTTGCCCCGATTTTACAAAAGATTTTTGGGTGCGGCAGGCACTTAAGGGTTATGGGCGGGGGGGGGGCAGAAGCCGGATGGCAGGCGACCGGTTTCGTTTGCTCTCTTGGTCAAGATCATGGGGCAGTTACAGGGCTTATGTTCATCCCCATACGAAGTTTTGTTGTTCACGGTGGCATTCTCACTGGCATTCTTTGGAGCATTCAGAATAGGTGAGTTGGTCAGCCCGTCAAAAGCAGTACACGGGGGGTTGCTTGATAGCGAGGTGGGCTGGACGGAGCAAGGGGTGTCGCTGGTGCTGAGGAGGTCTAAGACGGACCAGATGGGCAGAGGTAAGTTGGTCCAGGTTTTTCCGGTCCCAGGTTCCCTGTTGTGCCCGGTAAGGGCTGTAAAAGGGTACTTGGAGGTGCGACCGTCGGGGGTGGGTATCTTTTTTGGTACATGAGGACGGACTCCCACTTTCAAGGTATCAGTTCATTGCGGTGTTCAGGAAGTCCCTTCGGGCTTTGGGACTCAAGGAAAATGAATTTTCCTCGCACTCTTTTAGGATCGGGGCAGCTACGGAGGCGGCCAGATGTGGGATGGATGAGGAGGCGGTTAAGAAGATAGGCCGCTGGGAATCCAGGAGGTTCCGGTTATACGTACGCCCACAGCTACTGGTGGGACTGGAATAATGTGGGGGTACAAGTCATGGGGCGTTGTTTATGTTTTGGTTTGGGTTTCTGTTCGGATTGCTGGGAATATATAAGGGTGATGGGAGATTCTCATGGGGAATGTCTTCTTGCAATTACAGGTCAAATGCAGGCGTTGGTCTGGATACTGGGCCATTCGTTTGTTTTCTGGGGGGCTAAGAGAGCCGATGTTCGTCATGAGGGTCGGCAGCTGGGGTTCCCAAGACCGGAGGCGTGTGTCCGATGGCTGGGAATTCCAGGAATGTTGTGGAGTAAGATGGTTCCGGAGGTGCACCGTTTTGCGCGTTTGGACAGGCCACCTGACGTTCTGGTACTGCACGTAGGTGGCAACGACTTGGGTTTCAGGTCCATGCTAGAAGTGACTCGGGATATGAAGTCTGATTTCCTGAGGCTAAGGATGTCATTCCCGGCCATGATTATCGTCTGGTCAGACATGGTGGCACGGGTAGAGTGGAGGGGGGCTAGGTCCGTGGCTGGAATCAACAGGGCCCGGAGGAAAATTAACCGAGACATGGGCAAGTTTGTGGTACGGAATGGTGGGTTGGTGGTCTGACATTTCGAATTGGAGGTGGATACATGGCGGTATCTACGAAGGGATGGGGTCCATCTGAACGATGTGGGGACTGATTTATGGTCTTTAGGTTTGCAGGATGGGATTCAACGAGCCCTTAAGGTTTGGAGGGGCACCAAAGGGTAAAGGTGTTTTCCCTTCGGTGCGGTGGCGGGTGTTTGGTCTTTGCGGGAGAAGGAAGTACCTCGAATAAGCAAGTGGTCAGGAACCATCGGTGGTATGGGTTCTGAGGATGGTTTCCAGCTAACAGG
The DNA here is from genome assembly GCA_029206835.1 of Rana muscosa. NCBI lineage: Eukaryota > Metazoa > Chordata > Amphibia > Anura > Ranidae > Rana > Rana muscosa. The sequence goes on along the minus strand of CM055116.1, from coordinate 890,012,354 downwards.
AGTTTAGCTGGATGAGTTGGATAATGGGGGCACTGCGGTCAGTGGTCGTCTCTGAGTAGCTGATCGGCTTGAGGCCTATGACCATTGGTAAGGTACCGCAGTGTCCCGGGATAATAAGAATTTAATATGATGAGGAATATCGGGTTAATATGATTATGGCGAATTTGAGGTTCCTGCAAAGACCAACACTAGGGGGCAATATTTCTGTTATGTTTCTGGGTTTATGTGTTTTGATGGTTAAAGTTTTTGATAACTGATGGAACAGTTAAAAAAAAATAAAAAATAAAGGAGGCTGCTACGGCCATGTTTTACTCCAAAACAGCAATGTGTGGTCTCTTTGATTAAGATAAGTAAGGTATGGGGTATAATGTGGTGGGCAGTACTGGAATACATCGGTTTTACAATAGTCAAGAGCAACATAGGACAAGATCAACATATGTCAAAATTAAATACTTGACGTAATTGTAGCCGTATTAGTGCAATTGTGACAGAGAAAATTAAGTACTGTCCGTGATACTTTTTTTATTTGCACTAACATAGAATTTTTCAGGACAAGCTTTCGGGGTATGTCCCTTGAGTACTGCTTGGACCTTGAAGAAGGGGACATACCCCGAAAGCTTGTCCTGAAAAATTCTATGTTAGTGCAAATAAAAAAAGTATCACGGACAGTACTTAATTTTCTCTGTCAAAATTAAATCAAATTCAGGAACCATGGGTTCATGAAATAGCTGAAATGGTTGAAAAAGAAATTCAGCCCATGACATATATTAACATGTGAACAGTGCATGCCCATGTAACATTGTTCCAGGTGATGTGTAAGAAGCAATATGTGCCAAGGAAGAGTCAGGGTAAAAAGAGGCAAAAGGTAAAAGCAAGAGGAAGGAGATGCAGCAAACAAGGGTAGTACAGCATACTGGGCATACCACTGAGGAACAGTAATGCCGCGTGCACACGACCGTTTTTCATGACGAGAAAAATGCCATTTTTTTATTTGGTCATTAAAAACGACCGTGTGTGGGCTCCAGAGCATTTTTCACAACGTGAAAATGGCCATTAAAAATTTGGAACATGCTCTAATTTTTCTCGTCGTTTTTGTCACGTCGTCGTTTTTCTCGTCATGAAAAACGGCCGTGTGTGCGCTTTAACGACGTGAAAAAAACGCGCATGCTCAGAAGCAAGTGATGAGACGGGAGCGCTCGTTCTGGTAAAACTAGCGTTCGTAATGGAGATAGCACATTCGTCACGCTGTAACGGACTGAAGAGCACGAGGCTGAAAAGCGCAAATCGTCTCTCGCCAAACTTTACTAACAACGAGTATCAGCAAATGCAGCCCAAAGGGTGGCGCCATCCGAATGGAACTTCCCCTTTATAGTGCCGTCGTACATTTCGTACGTCACCGCGCTTTGCTCAAGCATTTTTTTTCATGATAGTGTGTAGGCAAGGCAGGCTTGAGAAGAATCACGTAGAGAAAAACTTTGTTTTTTTCAATGACATTAAAAACGGTCGTGTGTATGCAGCATAACAGATAGAAGGTAATATCAACCAGTGTCCCAGCCTGTAAGTTTAATAAAAAGCCTAGTTCAGGTAAAGCTCCGTTTTTAAAAGCTACAAAAGGCTCAAATCACAAAGCTAACATTAGGATAAGGATCCTTACAGTTAAATTCAGCAGTTCAATGAAATTTGAAAATTACAGTCACATGTTTAAAGAGATCTGTTTCCTTGTGTCAAGTTTTGTCAATTGAATTTAAGGACTGAGTAACAAAGGTATGCTCAATAAAGAAAGTCACATTCTGAAAAAACTGCCACGTGGCACAAACTGGCCTCCATGAAGCAACTGTACAAGTTAACAGGCTTAATACAAGCAGAATTAATCCTTTCTAACAATGCAGAACTGGCACAGTCTACTCAGGGGTTGAGGAACAAGCTCAAGTCTGATGCATCTCTGGCTGTTTCCAGCTCCACAGGTCTTACGAAGCTCACGTCTCCATATCTATAGACAATAAAAACCAAACTTTGGCCAAACAAATGGGACAATTTAAATGGTTGTAATGAATATTTTCAGTGTTTTGCTATTGTTTTCCCTTTGATAATGAGTGGACTGTCTAGGGATGTTTTCTTACATGTCTCCTTTTTTCTGGGGCCATAAATAGGCAGACTCAGGAGATCTGGTAGTGGTCCTGTCTGGGGGTGTTTTCTTGCTTTTGCTTTTCCTTGCTAGGCTATAAACATGCAGACACAGGTGATTATTCACAAGGCACAGTCCATCTACCCTGTTATGCCCATGGTTGATGTAGAGTAGGGATATGCAATTAGCGGACCTCCAGCTGTTGCAAAACTACAAGTCCCATCATGCCTCTGCTTCTGGGTGTTATGCTTGTGGCTGTGAGAAATTTTGCTATGCCTTCTGGGACTTGTAGTTCTGCAATAGCTGGAGGTCTGCTAATTGCATATCCCTGATGTAGAGACTTTTCCATATCTGGTTCTTTTAACGTTTTAATACATCTAAACGCAGTTACATGCTGCTTCACCAATATCAGCCATTGTTTTTCATTTGGAGCTGCACTGTGATGTAAATCTTGTTCCTTCACCAAAACACCCAGCAAGATGGACACTCACAAACTGGCACTGCTAACATATATACATATACTGGTAAACATATGTTTAGTCTGAGACCTGTCTGCCACCTGTTTGGATCTCTTATCTTTGAGTTGTCCTTCCAAATTCTCCATTCTTGCACAGGGTATGTTTCTCCACATGCAACTCCACATGCAACTAAACATGCTCCTATCATGGACTAAACTTATTTTCAGGTTATTTTACAGCCAACAGTTCTAGAAGAATTACATCCTGACAATTTGAGCTTGTATCAAAATATTATTCTGTATTTCTTTCATTAAACCACTCCTGATACTCTAGGACAGGGATCTTCAAACTATGGCCTTCCAGCTGTTGTGGAACTACACATCCCATGAGGCACAAATGGGATTTTTGGAAGGAGATCAACCCTATGTCCTACTATTCTAAAGCCCTGTACACACGATCGGATTTCCTATGGATTCTAATCTGATGGATTTTTCAGATGAAGCTGACTTCCATCAGTCTTGCCTACACACCATCAGTCAAAAATCCGACCGTCCCGGAATAAACTATCCAGTTTTTTAAACCAGTGTTTGGGAATCTATACGGGAGAGTTGTGCAAAATATACAGGATTCGCGGCATCCAAACCATCTTCACCAGGTTGCACCGACCGGTTCCAAACTCTGCACTTCTGTCTCAGCTTAGTCAACAGAGGTACTAAGTTTCCATCTAGTTTATTCAGGGAACTGATATGGAGGGGGGGTACAGCTAGGATCCGCCTCCGAATCTTACAACAACCAAAAGAGAAGGGGGGAGTGGCACTTACAAACCCAAGACACTACTTCTTGGCCGCACAAAAGCAGCATATGCGGGGTAGTAATTTATTCGCAGGTAGAGAAGTTGTAAAAGGGTCAATCCTGAATGACACCAGCCATGGCACAATGGTTGAGGCAGTGGAGGCGTATTCCTTTTGGTCTAGGTGTCCCACGGCTCAACTGATGGTAAGATGCTGGGAGACCACTAAGAGGATGTTGGGATATAGTGGATTTTCTGAATTTTCCCCAGTATGGGATAATAACAATCTAACAGAATTTAAAGCCATGGGGAAAATTCAAGAATGGGATAGAGGTGGAATACACCTACTATCACATATCTTCAAAGCAGGGAGAATAAAATCATTTCAGGAGATAAGGGAAGAATATGCAGTCCCAAACAGATCCTTTTACAGATATCTGCAAGTTAGACATGCGGTGAACGCGCAATTTGGACAGGGCTCACCAGCATGGAATGACATGCCTCTTCTCCGCAAGCTGGTAAACGCAGAAGACTCCAGAGGGATGATCTCAGAGCTGTACGGGCATATAGAAGAGGTGGACCAGGGTGCGGAATTAGACACTAAAAATAAGGACAAATGGGTGAGGGATGTGGGCCCAATGTCAGGGGAACAGTGGAAAAGCATATTAGAAGCAGGACCCAGAGTGTCACTGTCCCCCTCGCAGATAGTGTCCCACCTTTTTCTGATACACAGAGTATACTACACACCTCAAAGAATGTTCCAGTTTGGTAGGAGGCAGGACGCAAGATGTCAGAGATGCGGGGACGACAGGGGAGACCTAATGCACATGTTCTGGAGGTGCCCCAAGCTATATAAGTATTGGAAGGAGATTGTGGAAAAAATAATTGTGGTATTTGGGACTGCTTTGCAGCCAGAGGCTAAGACATGTGTATTGGGCCTCTTGGAAGAAAGGGGGGTATCAGGAGACAAAAAAACTGCAATTACAAGGTGTTTGTTCCAGGGAAGGAAACTTATTGCGCAGAAATGGCAATCGGTAAACCCCCCCCCACAGTGTTAGAATGGAGGAATGCGATAGAGGGTATGATTATTAAAGAAGAATTTATATACACTAAAAGGGGAAATAACAAGAAATTCAAAACCATGTGGAAACAATGGATAGAAGTGGAAGCACGTTTAGGGTGGGAGTTTGAAAGTGAAGTTGGTGAAGGGAAGAGGGAAAAGGGGGAATGTAAGGGTAGAACGGAAGAGGGAATTGTGGAATTTATTATCGCTGTGATATTTGATGTATATAATGTGATACATAAAGGATGATGGTTGTATGGTTTTATATGTGGTGTAAAACAAGAATAAAAAAGATTTGACCAAAAAATAAAAAATCCGACCGTTCCAAACGCCGTGACGTAAAACACTCCGACAAGCCGAGAAAAATGAAGTTTAATGCTTCTGAGCATGCGTCGACTTGATTCTGAGCATGCGTGAGTTTTTTGTCCGATGGAGTTCCACACAGACGATCGGAATTTGCTATTGTTTTTTTTCCCATCGGATAAATTTAAAACATGTTCTATTTTTTCTCACCGATGGAAAAAAGACCGATGGGTCCCATACACGATCGGTTTGTCCGATGAGAAAAGTCCATCGGACTGTTTTCATCGGTAAAACCGATCGTGTGTACAGGGCATTACAGAGTGGATAAAGCCTGTAAACAGTAATATAACTTGTAAAACACCAATATATTCCTCTATAAACTTATAAATGACCTAAGTGGTCATGCCACCTATTCTGATAAAATCTGAGGTGGATGGATGGCCTCAACGCTGGCTCTCTTAGCCAGACTCTGGTGACTTACAGTAGACTGTAGAAAGTATTGACATTTTCAACCCTTTCATTGAAAGATGTTTTATATGTTTTTAAAGCTCTGTTTTTAAATGTATGAATGAAAAGGGAATTAAAAATGTTACATGTGAGAGAAAGGAAGAATTAGAGGCAAGGGAAGCTTTTTAGACAGGAGGTGACAAACAGGAAGAAGAACAAGTGTGCATTGGCCAGTAGGTTGGCCAACGTGTTGGGTGTTAGGGAAGGGAAAAGATGTCTAATATTTGGTGGTATAAATAGAGCACTGTGGAGAACTGGGTGTTTGAAAGTTTCAGCAGGGAGTGATGAAGTAATGTAGATTGTAACAAACTATGTACAAAACATCCTAATGCCGCGTACACACAATCGGAATTTCCAACAACAAATGTTCGATGTGAGCTTTTGGTCGGATATTCCGACCGTGTGTAGGCTCTATCGGACATTTGCTGGCGGAATTTCCGACAACAAATGATTGAGAGCTGGTCCTCAATTTTTCCGACATCAAAAGTTCTTGTCGGAAATTCCGACCGTGTCTATCCAATTCCGACGCATGCTCGGAATCAATTCAACGCATGCTCAGAATCATTGAACTTAATTTTTCTTGGCTCGTTGTAGTGTTGTACGTCACTGCGTTCTTGGCGATCGGAATTTACGACAACATTTGTGTGACCGTGTGTGTATGCAAGACAAGTTTGAGCGAAAATCGGTAAGAAAAAAAACACGGTTTTGTTGTCGGAAATTCCGATCGTGTGTACGCGGCATAAGGAGACTTAAGCTGCCCCTAAATGGATTGAAATACCGCAGGTCCCTGCTGAACCTGCTAAATTTAGCTGAAAATTTTGTGTCATGCTCCTTTGAAAAAAAATTGTTACTGTGGTTGAAAACAACTATTGATTTACTCCACCAACCAGTATTTTTTTTTTTTTAAAGTTCCAAAAACAAAAAAACAAAAACTTTTGATGTATGGCCAGCTTTAGTCCTGGGTGTGTAGCTGTTTCTGTGGGGAGAGAAGTGTGGTGCCGCTGACTGAATTGAACATATCACATGAAGGGCTTTGTTTTTTGTACTTTGTTTTTTCATTTCCAAAGCAATGTTCTGCTGGGTACATTATATTACATAGCAAGCACTAAAGAAGGCAGTTCATGGCTAGTTGAGAAAGGCAGTTCATCACTCGTTGAGTTAGATCTAGTTCTAGTTCTTATCAACAGCTGAAAACGGCTCATAATGAAGTCCACTTGTCATGAGACAAAGCTGTTAGCTGCCATTTATGACCAGTATATAAAGGGGCTGATTTACGAAAGGCAAATAGGCTGATCACTTTTAAGAGAGAAGTTGCACTTTTCAAGGGAATTTATCTCAGAACTTGGTGAATGTGGTGAAATTTTACTTTGTAGAGAATACCCAATTACATGTGTAGTGGGGTGCTAAATTTAGGGGAAGTGTTTGGGTGGTAGTTGTGCCCAAACACCCTAATTGATAGAGTTCTTGAAACCATTTTTGTCCACAGGTGGAGTATTGGTGTACAGTTCCCTGTGGCCTGCAGGTGGCGCTGCCATAGTGGGCCAGGGTTGAACCACTGATACAGTGCTGTGCCTTGTGCGTCCCCTCTCGGCAACCATACAGTGGGTGTGGTCTACCTGCTGGGCATGCTGGGAGATGATATAAAAAAGGCAGACGCTGCCTGTTGGGGGGTTCTTGTTCCTGTCCGCCCTGGGTACCTTTAGCCCAGGGGCGGGTCTGCGGTTCGTTGTCAAGGGTCCCAGGCACCTTTAGCTCTGGGACTGCACCAAAGGTCTGGGCCCAGCACCTTCGGCTGGAGCCCATCGGGGATCGAGGAATCTCAGGGTGCCGCCTTGTGAGGGGACCCGTATCCTAGATGAGGTGGCCGGGGGAGGAACCGTTCCAAAAGACTAGTGCGGAAGTCACAGTGAAGGAAGGGTCCCAGTAATTCTCTGGAGGGATGTCTTCTCCTTGAACAGAGACCAAGTTCACCAGGTCTGTTGCAGAGACCAAGGGTAAAGTTCGAGCATCATTTCGGCTGCTAGTCCCAAGCTAGGGAGACTATCCGAATGGGCTGAGTCTGCTTGAGAATCGGAGCAGTGAATTGTGTAACGTTTGTGCCTGGACCTCCTCCACATCTCAAGTTGTCCTGTTCTCCCTCCAACCTTTTCTGTCAGAGACTGTGTTTTATAAGGAATAAACCTCTACGTTGGAGTGCAGCTGGTGTGGACATGCAAGTTACTGTGGGGATACAAGGACTTGTCTTTATTAGAAATAGAGGTGAGAGACATTCTCTGGTTGTCTAACTGTGGAAGACCCATCAACAACACCGCTCAACCTCTTTACATAGGAGGGTACGGGCTTGTGGTGCAGTGTGCCTCTCTCTTCCTGCGAGGAGCCAAAGTTAATGCAGGTAAAGAAAGGGGTCTGTGCGCTACACATGCAAGAAAAAAAAACTAAAAAAAAAATGGTATTTTTATTTGCACATGATTGGTTGATGGAAGTCAGAAGCACTTCACCCAATTCACTACGCTCTGTTGATAATTCCCTTGCAAAAAAACCAAACTGTATTTGCTTTTAGTAAATTAACTCCATTATGCTTGTACTAATTCTATGCAATAACGGCAAAATATCATGCCAGAAAAGCAACTGACCTCCATATTTCTGTCATAAAAGGTTTACTTCTCATTTACTGCCATGGAGGCACAACATGAATTGAGAAAAAAAATGTAGACAGTTGTCCACATTAAAGGCCGGATCATACTTTTGCATTGCATTGTGCTGAATGTTAAAGCAGACCTTTACTTGGAAACTAAAGATAACATCTCTTTTTCCCTCTCCCCAGCTTATCAATAATTAAAACATTTTTTGGCTGTACTTGCTCTGATTTCCTTATTCCTCATCAAGGCAAGGTTAATGTCCTTCCACCATGTGAATAAAATATTTTATTAAAGTATAACAATTTTTTTTTTCCCGATTTGGATAGAGGGGAGTGGGATTAGAACACCTGTCAGTTTTTATGGCTGTCTGTGTCCCCGTTAGGGAGATTCTCCCTCTCTATTTGTCCTGTTTACCATAATCAGTGAAAGTAAAAGAAAATCACAAATTTTGGGTTGTCCTCAGAAAAGAGGGGAAATCTTCCAATGGGGACACTATTCTCTTATTTTGCAGGGATTACCTCTCACTTCCTGTTTTGACTATGGGACAGGAAGTGAAGCTATATCTCCTAATTGGAACAAAGAGGGCTAAAATAAACCTTACATGGGGTTATAACCCTGCCTTACTCTATCCAAAATGAAAAAAAAAAAAGTTTTACCCTATTCACGTACATAGAAGTCCATCTATATCCTGTGAAACTCTTCGCAATGCTCCTAAATGTTTAATTTTCTCCCAAGCAACTCCCCACCTCATGAGTTGGATGGGGGAGCTTTATTCATTAATATAATGCAGTGTAACAATCCTCCTATTAAACTGTGTATGTAACTTGATTACAAGTCTCTGATTTAAATACAGTTGTAAGATAAATGTGACAATGTAACGGTCATTCAAAGTACCCTATGAGCAACTCTAGTAGCATAAATCCCAATAGAGAAATCCAATATGACCACCATAGCTTATAACAGGTTATAGGATTTCAGAAATTCCAAGGTTAGCGCTCCCTGCAAGCAGTCAGGCAGTTAGAGGACTGGGCTGGGGGAGATATAATTGCACCCTGGACCATGTAACCAAAGAGAAACAGCATCCTCTGCCCCCCCCCCATACATCAACAGTAGTGTCTTCTGCCCCCCCTCATATCACTCCTCCTATAGTAGTGTCTTCTGGCCCCCTTCACGTTACCTCCCTACAGCCATGTCCTCTGCCCCCCTTCATATCACTCCCCCACAACAGTGTCCCCTGCCCCCTTCTCAATACCCTCCCCCCCACAGCCATGTCCTTTGCCCCCCTTCACATCACTCCCCCACAGCCATGTCCTTTGCCCCCCTTCACATAACTCCCCCACAGCGGTGTCCTCTGCCCCCCTTTCACATAACTCCCCCACAGTGGTGTCCTCTGCCTCCCCTTCACCTCACCTCACTCACAGCAGCATTCTCTGCCCCTTTATTCTCTTACCCTATAGAATTACACAGAGCAGAGAGCAGGAGGCAGGACAGTTCTGGATGGAGGGCAGGAGTGGAAGCGGGAGCTGCCAGAGAAAACTTTCATATCAACAAGCTGATGATTGACCAGTCACCTGCTTACTAACTTAAAAAAGCTTACTCGGGCAGCTCCCATTACTGCTCTCTGTCCAGAACTGTTCTGCCTCTCACTCTCTGCTCTGCTGGGAGAATGATAGCGGCGGAGGCTGGAGGGGAAGAACCGGCCTGCAGTAGAGCATCATCATGTCACAAACACCTACACTGCCAGGAATCAGGAACAGGATGAGGTTTGCTTGTAATACACCAATGCATTTCCCATGTTCAGTAGCAGTCAGTGGCACTCAGAGTTGGGACACAGATCTGCAGGATACTGGGACTTAGCATTTCGGGGCAGTCCTGCACAATCTGGGACAGTTGGCAGGTAGGTATACCCATGCACCAGTGGGGGTAGGGTAATAGATAAAAAACAGGATGATGGCTTCTTATCAATAATATAAGAATCACAAGTATAAACAACAAACACAAAGCAAAACAGTGCAAGCAGGGCAAATATATATTAACCAGTTCTTATCCGCGATATAGCCGAATGATGGCTACAGCGCGAACCTACATTGCCGGGAGGCCGTCAATAGACGTCTTCCCCTTTGCTTGTTCCCCGCGCGCCCCCTGCAGGGTGCGCGCAGGCGCACGCTGTGATCACCAAGTCAATGAGACTCGGGTGATCACAGATCGGAGTAAGGGGCCGATCGCGCCCCCTTAACTTGTGATCAGCTGTCAGCCAATGACAGCTGATCACGTGATGTAAACAGAAGATCGGTAATCGTTTTTTTTTTCTCCTCACATTGACAGCGTGAGGAGAAAAAAAAGCCCATCACCGGCTTCTGTGTAAGGGACATTGGTCCCAAAGAGGAAGACCCACCGGTGCCGCCTATCAGTGCCCATCAGTGCTGCCTTATCAGTGCCTATCAGTGCCCATAAGTGCAGCCTATCAGTGCCCATCAGTGCAGCCTCATTAGCATACATCAATAAAGGAGAAAAATTACCTGTTTGCAAAATGTTATAAAAAAATATGAAACTGTTTTGTATTTTTTTTTGCAAAAAATAAAAAACCCAGAGGTGGTCAAATACCACGAAAAAGAAAGCTCTATTTGTGGGGAAATAACATGCTAAAATTTTAATTTGGGTACAGTGTTATATGACCGTGCAATTGTCGTTCTAAGAGTGACAGTGCTGAAAGCTGAAAATTGGTCTGGGCAGAAGGGGGGTTTAAGTGCCCAGTAAGCAAGTGGTTAAGCAGCTCAAATAAATGACCTATACCAAAATCCAAGAAAGGCCAGCCATAGACGGAGTAAATTTATTTTCTGCAACCATGGGTTGACAGGACACAGACAGCGTTGACAGGGGGAATCCCTCCCGCCGAGCTATTGTGTTCTCCTGGTGGGGAAAGCCGCCTCTGCCGGGAGAAGACATTGATAATTGCTATCGGCTTCGCATGTAAAATCCAGCAGGCTGGTTGTACCCAAGTTGATCAATTAATTAGCTTTGGTACCTACAGACTGCTCATACATGGTTCAAATCTCATCCTGTTCTTGCTAAACTGGCAGAGATTCGACCCGTCTATGACCGACCAAAGGGTACAGTGGACCTTAAATGTGGATGTCCTCATCACATTTAAAATTCAAGCCATAAAGCATCCTAGTATACAGATTGAAAATCCAGAAAACTAGTCAATGGATAAGGAGGCCACACAAATCCCCTCTGCTTACTGCACAAACAGGAAGATGGCATTTCAAACACAAATCAATGGCATGCATGATAATACAATTCAAAATTATAATTTTATTTTTTTGCTGCACCTTACAATAATGTCATGTATTCACACAACATTTGAACAAGCCTTTTAAAATCCAGCCAAGTTCCTGATTTGGTGTAAATACTAGAAGGACCGGGAGAGAGAAGCAAGCCCAATGTGCATTAAAGCGGAGGTTCCGCGGCCAATCGTTTTTTTTTTTTTTCGTTTGCATACAATGGCTTTTAGATTACAAGTATGTACTCACTTGTACAGTGCCAAAAAGCATCCCCCGTCTGTTTTCTTAGATAACATAAAGTTATAAAACCCGATGCTGGCATTTCCCATTTTGCTTGTGGGCATTGTGAAGCCCACAAGCACTGACTTCCGGGGAGCGGTGAATGGTTGCCATCACAACGGTCGACGCCATTGAAAGTACACGCCCCGTTGTGATGGCATTCGCTGGACGGCGTTCCGCATTGTCTCCTGGAAAGCATGACGCCGTCCTCCCAGGAGACATTGCGGCGCTGGGGAAGAGTGGAGACGCCTACTCCCGCGGGAGAAAACCCCGGAAGTCAAACTTTTATACATCGAATATACGGTATTGTAAACACATAATAAAAAATCTTTTGGCTTATGTAGATGTATGTGGTGGGATGATCAGCATGATATAGTCTTGAAATTTAGGGTGAAACTCCGCTTTAAGCTCACTTCTCATTGGTAAGAACTGATTGAATTATTTTAGTTTTCTTTGGTACAAACCATTCAAATCCAGCCAAAATCTTGCTTTTGTCAGACTACTCCAAAAATTCTTAGAGAGAGAGTAAAAATGTGGAAGTAATTAACAACTGTACAAGATGTAACATGCTAGACAATTAATTAAATGAAAACCTCAATATTGAGGGGGCTAGGATTCGTGACTGCTTCATAGAGAATTTCCAAGCAGTTCAGCCCTTTGACTCAATTGACAAAATTTCCAGCCAACTTATAAAAAATCATGTGTAGTGAAGTCATTTTTCCATGTCATATATGGATTCTTCCAAGGGTGGCCTTATAGTACATATAAATATTTGTTGTACAAAACATATGCATTAGTCTAATGTCTCTTCACATTTGTGTCTCTTGTATGTATTCCAAAGGCCAGCTGTGTATGTTATTTCTTACTAGTTCCATTTTCCCGCAGTCCCGCGAGAGTGTACATTTTCCCGCACAGGCGGAATAGGAGGAAGCCCTGGAGGGAGGTAAGATGCCCCCCACTCTCGCGAACCCCCCTCCCCCCCGCTTAACGCTCAACAACTGTGATGAGATGAGCAGAAAAAAATAACTTTTCCCACTATAACTGGCCAGCAGTTTAATTCCTAAATATAGAAAGTAAAGGAAAGCAATGCAACCCATGTAATATAATGTTATCTAGGGGGTTATATACGAAAGGCAAATCCACTTTTTACTACAAGTGCAAACTACAAGTGCAACGTGCACTTGAAATTGCACTGAAAGTGCACTTGGAAGTGCAGTCACTGTAAATCTGAGGGGTAGATCTGAAATGAGGGGAAGCTCTGCAGATTTTATTATCCAATCATGTGCAAGCTAAAATGCTGTTTTTTTATTTTCCTTGCATGTCCCCCTCGGATCTACAGCGACTGCACTTCCAAGTACACTTTCAGTGCAATTTCAAGTGCACCTTTAGTGCAAAGTGGATTTGCCTTTAGTAAATAACCCCCGAAGTGTAAATAATTTGTGTGGCCACCATTATTTTTCAGCACTGCCTTAACCCTCTTGGGCTTGAGTTCACTAGAGCTTCACAGGTTGCCTCTGGAGTCCTCTTCCCCTCCTCCATGACGACATCACGGAGCTGGTGGATGTTAGAGCTCTTGCGCTCCTCCACCTTCCATTTCAAGATGCCCCATAGATGCTAAATAGGGTTTAGGTCTGGAGACATGCTTGGCCAGTCCATCACCTTTACCCTCAGCTTCTTTAGCAAGGCAGTTGTCATCTTGGAGGTGTGTTTGGGGTCGTTATCATGTTGGAATACTGCCCTGTGACCCAGTCTCTGAAGGGAGGGGATCATGCTCTGCTTCAGTATGTCACAGTTCATGTTGGCATTTATGGTTCCCTCAATGAACTGTAGCCCCCCAGTGGCGGCAGCACTCATGCAGCCCCAGACCATGACACTCCCACCACCATGCTTCACTGTAGGCAAGACACACTTGTCTTTGTACTCCTCACCTGGTTGCCGCCACACACGCTTACGTTTATCTTGGTCTCATCAGACCACAGAACATGGTTCGAGTAATCCATGTCCTTAGTCTGCTTGGCTTCAGCTTTCTTGTGCATCATCTTTAGAAGAGGCTTCCTTCTGGGACGACAGCCATGCAGACCAATTTGGGTACCCTGGGACTCCTCTTCAGGTGTAGGCCTCAGCCAAAGGTGATTTGGACCAGTGAACAAAGCAAGGTCCATTAAGACATGGATGAACGAGTTTGGGGTGGAGGAACTTGACTGGCCTGCACAGAGTCCTGACCTCAACCCGATAGAACATCTTTGGGATGAATTCGAGTGGAGACTGTGAGGCAAGCCTTCTCATCCACATCAGTGCCTGACCTCACAAATGCACTTCTGGAAGAATGATCGAACATTTCCATAGACACACTCCTAAACCATTTGGACAGCTTTCCAAGAAGATTTGAAGCTGTTATAGTAAGTGAGTAGCCTCAGATGATACACAGAGATTAAATAAACCTTCTCTCCTCTACAGCTGTTTAAAGTTCACAGTTTGCACAAAAAAATCTAAGATTCAGATGGCAGGAGGCAGGCATGTTACACAGTGCACAACATAAGGAGGAAAGCTGAGTGTAATGTGAGATCTGAGTGGAGGGAGCGAACACCCCAATCTACATAGCCTGACAGGGAAACATACACAGCTGAGGCTGTCAATCACCTCCTGTGTGCTGGAGTGGGGGTTGCTTGGCGTTGGGACAAATGATCAGAAGTTTCCCATGCAGATAGCAGAGGGAGGAGAGAAATCCAGAATTTACACTAGGTTCTTTGGATTAAGGCAGGTACACACTATAGAAGAATATGCTTTGTTCATTTTTGAATATGTCTGATTTTTGCTTCTCAAAGCGGTACATTGTTCGGCATGGAAATTTGGTGTTTTATATTGTAGGCCTGTAGGCCTGTAGTTCTTAGGAATAACTCACTTAAAGCTGTCCACAGAAGAGTCTAGTAGACATCCCGGGTAGGATAAAGTTTGAAACACGAAATCATGAATTATAATATAATAAATAACTATAAATAATTATAACTAATAGTAATCTAATAAAAAATAACATTTATTCAATAATGCAATAAAATCAAAAACACTTCAATTTGCTGAGGCGCAGAATTGTCGTAGAATTGTCGCTGACGTTACTTCTAGTGTTTGATGACGAATTTCCCCGTGAATCACTATCGCTCAATTCTGCAAGTGATTCTTATTTACTATCACTGTTTTCTAGCTGGTCTAAAACCGCTTTTGACGTAAAGGGACGCTTTTTGGTTGCCATTGACATTCTCAAGTTTCCAGGCAGAAAGAACAGTATACGTTGCCTTGCAAAAGTATTTACCCCCCTTGGCATTTTTCGTGTTTTGTTGCCTCACAACCTGGAATTACCATGGACTGATTGAGAATTTGCATCATTTCGTTTACAGAACATGCCCACAACCTTGAAGATTTTTTTTTTTTTTTTTTTTTTTTATTGTGAAGCAAACAACAAATAGGACAAAATAACATAAAAAGTCAATGTGTATAACTATTCACCCCCCTAAAGTTAATACTTTGTAGAGCCACCTTTTGTGGCTATCACAGCTCCAAGGCGCTTTGGATAAGTCTCTACGAGCTTGCCACATCTTACCACTGGGATTTTTGCCCATTGCTCCTTGCAAAACTGCTCCAGCTCCTTTAAGTTGGATGGTTTGCACTTGTGAACAGCAATCTTTAAGTCTGACCAAAGATTTTCTATTGGATTAAGGTCTGGGCTTTGACTAGGTCATTCCAACACATTTACATGTTTCCCCTTAAACCACTCAAGTGTTGCTTTAGCAGTGTGTTTGGGGTCATTGTCCTGCTGGAAGGTGAACCTCCTTCCTAGCCTCAAATCACACACAGAGTGGTACAGGTTTTGCTCAAGAATATCCCTGTATTTAGCACCATTCATCTTTCCCTCAACTCTGACCAGTTTTCCAGTCTCGACTGCTGAAAAACATCCCCACAGCATGATGCTGCCACCACCATGTTTCACTGTGGAGATGGTGTTTTTTGGGTGATGTGATGTGTTGGGTTTGCGCCAGACATAGCGTTTTCTTTGATGGTCAAAAAGTTCAATTTTAGTCTCATCAGACCAGAGCACCTTCCTCCATACATTTTGGAGTCTCCCACATGCCTTTTCGCAAACTCAAAACGTGCCATTTTGTTTTTTGCTGAAAGCAATGGCTTTCTTCTGGCTACTCTGTCATAATAAAGCCCAACTCTATGGAGCGTACAGCTTATTGTCATCCTATGTTCAGATACTCCAGTCTCTGCTGTGGAACTCTGCAGCTCCTCCAGGGTTACCTTAGGTCCCTGTGCTGCCTCTCCGATTAATGCCCTCCTTGCCCGGTCCATGAGTTTTGGTGTGTGGTCATCTCTTGGCAGGTTTGCTGTTGTGCCATGTTCTTTCCATTTGGTTATGAAAGATTTGATGGTGCTCCTAGGGATCATCAAAGATTTGGATATTTTTCTATAACCTAACCCTGACTTGTACTTCTCAACAACATTGTCCCTTACTCGTTTGGAGAGTTCCTTGGTCTTCATGGCAGTGTTTGGTTAGTGGTGCCTCTTGCTTGGGTGTTGCAGCCTCTGGGGTCTTTCAAAAAGGTGTGTATATGTAATGACAGATCATGTCACACTTAGATTGCACACAGGTGGACATCATTTCACTAATTATGTGACTTCTGAAGGTAATTGGTTGCACCAGAGCTTTTTATTGGCTTCATAACAGAGGGGGTGAATACATACGCACATGCCAATTATCAAATTTTTATTTCTGAAAAATAGTTTTATGAATGTAAGCACTAGGGACAAAAGGGATGTAAAATGATTTGTTACAGTAATGTAATCTGTGTAGTGTATGTGTTTTTTTTTTTTTTCACACTCGCAGGGAATGGAGCCCGGCACACAGTACATCGGGCGGAGGACATTGCAGGATCCTGAGGACAAGGTAAGTAACTTTCCCTGGGTACTGCGATGCAATCTCGAGTGTGGCTCGAGGTTACCGCTTTTGGTAATGAAAATTCACCCCGAGCCACACTCGTGATTACCCCCAGGGAAGTTAAGAAAATTGGATGCAAAATTTATAATTTACAATCACAAAATTAAATTAGAACCAAACTATCATACTGAAACACAAAGGCAAATAGATTGTGCAGTTGCACTCTGCAAGTGCAGTTGCTCCAGAGTTTAGTAAATGAGGTAAAGCTTCACTTTGCAAAGAATACCCAATCGTTTGAAAGGATTTTTTTTTTTTAAAAACAGCGTTTTTGATAGCATGTGATTGGATGATGGAAGTGAGCAGAGCTTCTGCTCATTTACTAAGCTCGGGAGCAACTGCTCTTGCAGAGTTCAACTGCACTTCGCAAAGTGCACAGTCTATCTGCCTTCAGTAAATCAGCCCCAAAGTCCTCTGATGCCCTGTACACACAATCGGATTTCCGATGGAGTAAAATCCGATGGATTTTTCCATCGGAAATCCGATGAAGCTGACTTTCATCAGTCTTGCCTACACACCATCAGTCAAAATTCCGACCGTCCAAAACGCAGTGACGTAAAAGACTCCGACAAGCCAAGAAAAATGAAGTTCAATGCTTCTGATCATGCGTCGACTTGATTCTGAGCATGCGTGGGTTTTTTGTCCGATGGAGTTCCACACAGACGATCGTAATGTGCTATAATTTTTTTTTCCATCTGTAAAATTTAAAACAGGTTCTATTTTTTTATACCGATGGAAAAAAGACCGATGGGGCCCACACACGATCGGTTTGTCCGATGAAAAAAGTCCATCAGTCTTTTTTCATCAGAAAAACCGATTGTGTGTACGCGACATCAGTCAGTTTCAAACTTTCAAAGAAGAAACAAATTCCAGCAGAATGGAGGTCAGACAGCACTAAATGTTTACATCATGGCAGGATATCCTCTCCAAAGCGCCATCATCAAAATCTGTGACTGAAGCTCAGTTTGTGTTTAGTATGGGAATTATTAGTTAGCGTACAAATTTCAGAAAGCAGAAAATTCTATGCTTTTTACTGTAGAGAAAACAAGGTGCGTCAATAGGCCCTTCTATTGCAGCTTAACCAAGCTGCTTACATACTGTCCAGCCACTGTACAATATTTATAGCTATCATCTCTCAAATAATGCACTCTGTTTTTTAAAGCAAAATTAAAAAGCCTCCCTTTTCTTTTTTTGCTTTGTTAAAGGTCCCTTATATAACCAGCTTCCCATGACCTTTTTTGACAATGACTTGCCTACTAGTCCTTTAAAATATGCAGAATTTAGTACCAAATTTTGCCCCCAGTAGACTTTATTGGCGTTCCCAGCTAAGTTCGGGTTTCCTGGATTTCAAGCAGTATTTGACTATCCCCCTCCAGATTGAACACAGACAGATTCACTTACCCCTACTGGTTAGGTGGTTCAATAATCAGTTTATGTCTATGGGCACCCCAAAACTGATTAGATTAGATTTTCAGCCATCATGCCAGTACATAAGGTCATCTTTGTAATGCGTTCTGTAAACAGAACCCCAAATTAAAGCTTGTCTCTTCTGGATGCCTGTTACACTGTGCACTATAAGGATGGCAACAATATATTGATCTCCAGGAGCATGTTTAGGAACTATTCACAGCAGTTTCTGAAAATCAGACATGAACAGATTTAGACACGAAGGAAACGTGTAAACATCTGTTTTGCTACTTTCATACTGACCAGAGGAATTTGCTTGCAATTAACAAAACTGCTGCAGGCATCTATTCTGGCGTATCATACCCTATTTATTCAGCAGTCAAAAAGACATAATAAAAATGGTTGTACCTTTTTTACTATGAGCTGTCAATAAACTGACACTCTGCTAGAGCTAAACCTAAACCTAAGCAATTGTCCTATAATAAGAATTTTAAATAACATCTTAAAGCCTAAGTTTAGCCTAAATAAAAAACATAAATATAAGTACAAGGGAGATAACTAACATTTAGTATGATGTGTCCCTTGTGCTGATTCCTTTTAGTTTAGGAGAAATTTTCATGTTTCCTACCCCCCTGCCTCCGATGCCAAAATCGTCTGGTGCAGTGGGGGTTAATACAACTAAGGGGCTGCCAGGAACTCTTATCAAGAGAGGCAGCCAAAGCAGCCAGCAGCAGCACAGCTTGATTTGTACCCTGCAGCATGGCTGCTTGCATGTAACTGCTTGTGCTTCTGAGCTACTAAGAATTTTTAAAGCTTATCGCCAGCTATTTCCCTCACTAACATGTGTGGCCACCAGTGGTGTCGCTATGGGGTGCGGATCAAACCCAGGTGACACCCGACAGAGGGGTGACATCATCAAGTAGGAAGTGATATCCGACCGCGATGATGTTACCCCATCAGGGCTGTATTACCGTAGGGGCTATTGGAGCTGCTGCTCCAGGCCCCTACCTTAGTATAGGCTCAGCTGCCCAAAAACGTCCTCCTGGCACCGCAAAAAGAGACCTTCCTGTCTCACACATGGAACAAAATAGTATCGATCTAAATGGCTCTCAGCCATTCATAGGAAGCTTTGTATTCTATCAATAAATACAAAGCTACCTCTGATTGACTGAGTCAGAAAGGCAAGCTGATGATGTCACAATCTCCAACTTAGCCAAGCAGAGGAAGCATTTAATTCAGAATATTCAATTTCAATGAGCTGATTCTCTGCTTCTGTAGCAGCTGGCGTTATCCTCTACTTCCCACTCCAGCAGTGGGCAGTTCCTTAGCTTCCTCCCATCCAATGTAGTGCTATGGCATTTGCATTCGACTTGATGACATCAGAAGGCCTGTGACTGCATAGGGGAGAAGAGGCTCCAGGGGCCGGTCTTACAGCCTAAATAAGGGGGCCTGTGGGAGCTTTTTGTGGTACCCTAGACCTAAATGAGCATTTAACCCTTGCAGTGCAAGGGTAGCCCCAATTCAAGGGAGTATTTTTCTATTCCCTGGAGTTCAGCTTTAAACTGCTGTTGCATGTTCTTTTTACACTATAACACATACACTATCTCTGGTGTCTCTTACTGTTTAACGATTAGGAAATAATTACATATATTATATTTCCTTGCAGGGTGGAACCTGCAGCTGTGCACTGAACTGTGGAGAAAATAATAAATCATAATGTCAGGCAATGTTTGTCATTTACTGTTGCAATTACATAGAATATACAGCACAATTGACTGGATGAGTAGTACTGCAGTCTTGGAAGTTGAATGCACAATCATATTCACATCTGAATAAAACTCATTTTATGCACCAGGTTCTTGATTGATTTTTTATAAACACATAAAGAGGACCTGAACTCCTGGAAACTCTGCCCAAAAAAACGGCAGATAGCAGTGAATTTGTCACCAGTTTTGTATGTTGTCTCCCTGCACCTGATCTTTCCCCATTTCTGACTCACCATGTTCTGCACTGTGTCTCTATGTGAAAGCAGCCATCTTGGAAGAGGCAGGGATTTTCTTTCTCATATCAAGGACTCCAGCAAGGAGAACAGTGGGAAGCAAAGTAGGGACATCACTAAATCTCACTCCAAATCTTCCAAGACTAATAGTCAGGGGCAGCCGTTCCCTAGGTCTCACACTGCAGATATACAGCTATGAGGCTTTACGCACAGGAGTGCCTGTACATACCAGGACGTATACTGCTGTTTTTCATAAATAACTTCTAGATGTTTGCTATAACGTGGCAAATCCTAACTTTTTGAGTTTAGGTACACTTTAAAGTAGAACTAAAAGGAAAAACTTGTTTTCATGTTTGACGGAGTAGTTATAACCTCATTTTTTTTTTTCTAATTGTGTGTCATTGGGGAGATTTTCCCCCATTTCCTGTCCCATAGCCAAATTAGAAAGTGAGGACTGTTTGACACTGTTCTGATTTCTAGGAAGGATATCCTGCTATTTTTTGTTATTGCCACTAAATAATTTGCTCTTGACAGCTGCCTCCATATGGATGTGCATATGCTGCATCCCTAGCCCCCCTGCTTCTTTCACTTCCTCATTTTTTCCATGCCCCCCACTTCCTCCTGGAAGTATCTGAGGATGCCTACTGATTTTTATGTGAAACTGTATTTCCCTGAATGCCACTGTGTTTTATGGCATGTTCACTGACACAATCTTCTATACCTGCTAAATGTATTCTACTGTACTTTGACCTGAACAGTTTTGTGCAATTTCTTAATAAACCTATAGACAGACCAAGATGGCAACCACAAGGTCTTCAGCCTCTGAATTCTGCAAGGAGAAGACTGGCTCCTCCCAGCAATTGCTGCCTGCTTACCTGTCAAAACCTGGTGAAAACTCTTGGTCTCCTTCCTCTTTAATTTTAACTCCTCCACTGTCAAATAAGCTCTCACCATCAGCATTGGAATCCTACCTGATGTCCCAACACCCCTCCTGGCTGGTGGATGCAGAACTCTGAGATTTACTGTGTTCTCTCCCTATGCAGTAAAACTTATAGGCAGTAGATCATAGAATTAAAGAAAACTTTCATAGAGAGCTGAATAACCTTAAAAAGGAAATGAGAGGTATGGAGACACAGGTCACCCACTTAGAAGCTAGTAAAGACTCAGTTCACTCTCACCTCAATGCCCTTAAACAGTTGCCAGACTTAAGCCTCGTACACATGGTCGGACTTCAAACTAACTTTTCCGTGCATTTTTGTCCGAAGGGAGTTGGCCGGGCACACCCATAGCATACACACGGCAGGACTTTTCTGCAAACTTTCCCAAAACTTTCCCAACATAGTTACATAGTTAGTCAGGTTGAAAAAAGACACAAGTCCATCCAGTTCAACCATAAAAAAAAATAATAATAATATCCTACAATCCCATATACCTAATTCTATACCCATAGTTGATCCAGAGGACGGCGAAACCCCCCAGCAGAGCATGATCCAACTTGCTACAGCAGGGGAAAAAATTCCTTCCTGATCCCCCGAGAGGCAATTGGATATTCCCTTGTAGCGATACCTCCAACTAAGGAGGCCGCAGAATTAGATTTGGGCCCTGAGTGCAGCTCCGCCAACCCCCGGCAATAGGCTCTACCCCCTTCTGGCACAGCTAGTACTGATAATCAATGATATATCCTATGCAATATAATAACTAAGCCAGGACGCAGTAATGAATTATAATAGATAAAGTGTTTTACTTATTTTCTCAATATGGATAAAAGGGGGTAACAGTAATCACAGTTCAAGATAATCACTCCTAAGGGCAGCGTCCTGCCACTCTAACACACTATGTAGTAACACACGCTACAGGTGCGCCATACGGGCGACCGTTAACTAAGTGCCCTATGGCGCAGTAATTAAACACGCTAGAATCCCCACCAGGCCTGGTTCTAATATTTAACTTAGTCCTCCTTTCTTCACCGGCAGCTCTGTAATGGTGGTGCACTTTAAACAGAGTATAACTTTGTAATCCAAGGGGTATAGAACTTGGTTAAATAAAGCCACAGGCTCAGTTCTGACAAGGCTCTTCAATAGGGGTATCAAAATAACTTGTAGGCCACGGCAGTCTATGGGCCTATATACAGTAACAGTATCTTAGCTGGGCTTATGCCCTCTCACCCGCCGGACTACGGATCCAGTCCGGGAAACCTCCACCGGCCGTGTCACACACACACGATCTCTCCACCGATCGGGCCCCCGATCCGACAAGGCTGTAGCGCACAAAGTCAGATGCCACCCAGGCTCGCAGAGGGGGGTGGAAGGCTCTTTGATGCAGAGCAAGGCCTCAGGCTTCAGGCCTTGCACTCCGACACATCCGCACAGGAGGATCCGTCTGTGAAGTCTCGTGTCCCAAAGAGGCCGAGCCCGGCCTTGCCTCCTCCTTTTATAACCCCTCCCATGAGTCTCTGCGGTGGAACATGTGAAGAATGGGGTTATGGGTGATGTAGTCTCTTCCCATTATAGGGGAACACCCCGCTACACACTCCCCCCACTTAAACTCTTTGGTCCCCAAAGATAAATTTTAACAACAACTATATATAACACTGGTCAAATTCTGAAAACGATGCTGGGATAGGGGATTCCCACCATAACTGAGGGGTAGAATTCCCTTGCCCACAGGTCACATTATCATGGGTGGCCTGCCTAACTGTGCCAGAGAGTGAGCTGGGGTTGCCCTCCACCAAATGGACAGTGGAGGGATCCGGAATCTCAGCATTTCTCCTAGCAGTGACTACAGAGTCTTCCGAACTGTTCCCCATCTGAGGGTAGGTCAGCTTCTTAGGAGGTCGAATGACTCTTCAAGCTCTTTGCTCTCCTGGACTCTCTGGCTCTGGCGCCACAGGCTCCTCTTCCTCGGAGCAACTATCATGGGCATCTTCCCAGTAATCTGTTGAAGGACTAAAGGGGATGAACTCTGTAGCCTCTGGGTTCAGTGTTTCATCTGTGGTATCTTGGGTGACTGGAAGATCTATGATAGAAGTTCCTGGAGTTGGGGAAGACCACAGCCAATCAAGTTCTCCCTCTTCATCTCCACTAAGTTGGGAGGCTTCTCCATTTTCAGCTCGGGAGGTCTGTGACCGAGTGTTCGGCCTAGGAGTATCCAAGATAGAGGCCGGTTCAGGGGAGTCTCCCACGGAAGGTATTCTAACTGCCTCCGCAAGTGGGAGCAGGTGGTTTCGATGCCATGTCTTCAGTGGACCTACCTTTCCCTCTGGCTTCACCTTGTAGACAGGTAGGCCCGGCAACTTCCTGCAGATGACATAGGGTTCAGATCTCCATCTGTCTGCAAGTTTGTGCTTTCCGGGGACTCCCAGATTGCGCAACAGTACTCGATCCCCGGGCTGTAGGTCTTGTACCCGGACCTTCAAGTCAAAATGTATTTTATTCCGAGCTCCCCTTTGATCTGAGGCCGCTTGAGCTTGTTCATAGGCTACTTTCAGGCTGTGTCTGAGCCTGTCCACATATCCTTTGTGGGATGTGGCTGAGGAATGGTCCAGTGAGGTGCCAAAAGCCAGGTCCACCGGTAGTCTCGCTTCTCTCCCAAACATGAGTCGATATGGGGAGTAGCCTGTAGCATCACTGATGGTGCAGTTGTAAGCATGTACTATGGCTGCTATGTGTTGGCTCCAATGTTGCTTTTTCTCGATTTCCAGAGTCCCCAACATGTTGAGCAAGGTTCGGTTGAACCTTTCCGGCTGAGCATCTCCCTGAGGATGGTAAGGTGTAGTTCGAGTCTTCTTAATTCCCAAAGAATCCAAAAGCTTCCGGATCAGCTTACTCTCGAAGTCCCTCCCTTGGTCTGAATGGAGTCTCTGTGGCAGCCCATAATGGACAAAATACTTCTCCATAAGTACCTTGGCAACGGTAGAGGCCTTCTGGTCTTTGGTGGGGAAAGCCTGGGCATACCGGGTGAAATGGTCGGTTATCACCAGAACATTTCCTAGTCCACTCAGGTCGGGTTCGAGGCAGAGAAAGTCAATGCACACCAGGTCCATGGGCCCTTGGCTCTGTAGATGGCCCATTGGGGCAGCTTGATGGGGCAAAGTCTTCCTCTGGATGCATCGCGCACATGAGTGGCAGTACTCCTCTACCTCTGCCCTCATGCAGGGCCAATAGAACTGACTTCTGACAAGTTGAAAGGTCCTTTCAGCCCCTAAGTGGCCATGATTGTCATGCAGGGCAATCAGAACAGTCTCCCGATGTTTCTCTGGGAGGAACAGCTGCCACTTATCTTCTGAGTCATCAGAGGGGCCCCTTCGGTAGACCACTCCCTGATGTAACTGCAACCTGTCCCACTCTTTCCTCAGCAGGCGAGCTTCTTTTGAAGGTTGACGCATGAGTCTGTTTGGATCCTGATTCTCCAAGGCCTCCAGGACCAATCTCCCCATGGGGTCTTCCAATTGGTCACACCTCAGTTCCTTCTTGGACAGTCTTGGTAGGTTGTCCTCTTCCAATTGAGCTACTCCACAGTAGTGTTTGGGGACTCCCACCGTGGTAACTCCTATTTCCTCTGCTCTGGAGCCTCCTCGGGCTTGGAATTCAGCTCCTTGACAAATGGCCCGCACCCCGTCCGGTGCCACTTGGGTCCAATCTTCTAGTTCAATGGTGGGGGAATGAGATCTTCTGGACAGAGCGTCTGCGTCTCGATTCCCCACTCCTGGTCTATACTTAAGGCTGAAGTTGAATCCAGACAGTGCGGCCAGCCACCTGTGTCCAGTGGCGTCCAGCTTGGCCGTGGTGAACAGGTAGGTAAGGGGGTTGTTGTCAGTCTTCACAGTGAACTCCGCTCCATACAGATAGTCTTTGAGCTTGTCTACTACCGCCCACTTGAGGGCCAGGAACTCCAGCTTGTGAGTGGGGTAGTTCTTCTCAGAGGGGGTCAGGCTCCTACTCACATAGGCAACAGGCCGCAATTGCCCCTCGTGTTCTTGGTAAAGTACTCCTCCCAGACTGTCATGACTAGCATCCACGTGCAGTTCATAGGGTTTGGTTGGGTCTGCGTAGGCCAAGACTGGTGCAGTGGTCAGGCTCCTCTTCAATTCCTGGAAAGCCTCTTCACATTTCTGATTCCACTGATCTCTGATGGACTCTCCTGGCCTCCTGGGCCCCGAGCCATCCTCTTCTCCTTCAGTCTTGAGCAACTCATTCAATGGTCTAGCAATTCGGGCAAATCCCTCCACAAACCTCCTGTAGTAGGAGCAGAAGCCCAAGAAGGATCTGAGTTCTGTTACTGTGGTGGGCCGTGGCCAGGAGGTAACTGCCTACAATTTCTCAGGGTCTGTGGCCACCCCTTCTTCAGACACTATGTGCCCCAGATAGTTCACAGAAGACTGGTAGAACCGACACTTCTCAGGCGAAAGCTTAAGTCCTTCCTCACTAAGTCTTCTCAACACTTTTTCCAGCCTCTCTTCATGTTCCTCCAAGGTTCTCCCAAAGACAATGACATCGTCCAGGTATACAAGGACTTCGATCAAGTTCATGTCTCCTACTGTCTTCTCCATGAGGCGTTGGAAAGTAGCTGGGGCTCCAGACAGACCTTGGGGCATCCGGTCGAATTCAAAGAACCCCACTGGGGTTATGAAAGCTGTCTTCTCCTTGTCTGCTGGGTGCATCGGAATCTGATAGTACCCACTCTTGAGATCCATAACGCTGAACCATTTGGCTCCAGACAAGTTCTGTAGGGCATCCTCTATCCTCGGAGTGGTGTATTGGTCAGGTATGGTTCTCCTGTTGAGAGTCCTGTAGTCGATACAGAGCCTCAATGATCCATTCTTCTTTTGGACCACCACTATGGGAGAGGCATAGGGGCTTCTGGACTCCCGTATCACACCAGTCCTCTTGAGTTCTGCAAGTTGTTCCCTCAGATCCTCCAGATCTGCTAGCGGGACCCGCCTGACCCTTTCTCGGAAGGGCTTATCTTCCTGGAGGCGGATCCGATGGGTGGCACTCCTTGCACACCCCACATCAAACTCATCCTTAGAGAAGATCTTCTCCCATCTATTCAACTGGGCCTTGGCTCTCTCTTTCCAAGCCCTGGACAGATTCGGGTTTTCCATGGACAGCTTCTCCCAAACATCCCCTCCTCCACCTGTCCTCTTCACTTCTGACAGGGTAACAGGGGCCGCCGGGCTCACCTGGCCTAGCAACATTCTGGCTGGGATTTCCATGGGGTCTTTGGTAGTATTCCTAACACTCACTGGAACTCTATAATGGGCCTTCTTCAGGACCTTCAGCGGAATCACTTCCGGTATCACCTCCAGGCCTGAGGACTCACCCCTTGGGTCTGACTCCAGCATGACAAAGGGACCAGGCTGCTCCCAAGTAAGCTTCACAGTGGCCCTGAGACAGGTTACTTCACCGGGCTGCAACACTACCCCTTCTCTTCCAAGTCTCCACACCTTCCCTATCTCCTCTCCAGGGGTCTCCCGCTCTTGGACCAGCCGTTGGTAGGCTGTCTTCAGCATGGGATGGATCTTGGTAGCTGCTTGTCTTTCTTCTGTCACGAGAGGGGTCAGGAGTCTTCGGACCAGGTCCGTGTTCGTCCCTATTATAAGGGAATTCTTGTTGGCTCCAGGCGGCCTAGGGCACACAACTGCCAGGGTGTCAAACACTTCGGCCTTCCCAGCCACGGATGGGTCAAAGGTCATTTTGATGGGAAGGTAGCCGTCGTAAGGGAAACTCTGGGTTCCAATTCCCCATATTTCCAGCTCTTCTATCTTCTGGATAGGCAGATGACTCAGGTGCCTGTAGTAGAAGTCCCGGTATAGTAGGGTCACTTGTGCCCCGGTATCCAGGAGGCCCCTGGTGTAGACTCCCTCCACTTGAATGGGCACTATAGGGGATGGGCCTACCAGCTTCTCTGGATATGGTCCGGCAGGAGCCGCCTTCTTCAGACCTTTTCCCTTTGGACTCTCTCTTGTCCTATTCCCTTTGGACTTGAACCTTTCTTGAGCCTGGTATGCACTGACTTCCCTCCTTTTAATGGGTGTAGGAACCCGCTGAGGGGTACTATTATTTTTCTTGGGTGGGCACCCCCTTTGGGGAGTGCTGTGCCTCTCCTGAGGGGTCTCCCCCCTTCCTCCTGGAGTATAGCTTTGTTGAGGGGTATTGCGTTTCCCCTTTGGTGTTCTATCTCTCTTTTTGTTTTTATTCGCATTCAGCTTGGAGTTTACTGAAGATGATGGGCACCCGGTTGACTCCTTCACCGGGGCCCTCTGGAGTTTCCCGCCGGCTTGCGGTTGTCTGGTCTCTTCTTCTTCGGACTAGAACATGTGGCTGCAATGTGGCCAACTCCCCCACAGTTGAAGCAGACTATATCTCCCCATTCTTGTAAAGGTTCGGGTGCTGAGGCAATCGGGAACAATT
The DNA here is from genome assembly GCA_029206835.1 of Rana muscosa. Lineage (NCBI taxonomy): Eukaryota > Metazoa > Chordata > Amphibia > Anura > Ranidae > Rana > Rana muscosa. The sequence goes on along the minus strand of CM055116.1, from coordinate 889,985,101 downwards.
CCTTCCTTGGACTTTCCTTCTTCTTGGGACACTCTGTGTCTTTTGCTATCAGAGAGGTCAATATCTCTAACACCTTGGACATCTGAGTTTTTAGGGTGTCTATCTCTGCCTCTCTTTCAGGGGTCATTACTGGATTGACCAGCACCTGTGCGGGTACAACACTTGTCTTATCCTTCTGCTGGTCCTGTTGCAGCGCCTCCTCATCTCTGATGATTTTTATTAAATCAGCATAAGTCAGCAACATTCCTCCTCCCAAGGTTTTCAGGTGCAGCCAGACTGGATCGGAGCATAGCGCTCCCTTTAAGACTTGCTTCATTCTTGCCGCATCGGCATCTTGGGGCTTCATCCCTTTCTTTAACACAATCTTGCACAGCAGCCTGTTTAGCCTTCTGACATACTCGGAAAGTTTCTCCTCCGGTTTTTGGAAAGTGTGTTCAAACTGGTAGACCATCTCTGTCACCTTGTCTAATTGACCAAACTCTTCCTGCAGCATAGCTAGACAGTCCTGCGCCGTGCACCCTGCATTCCCAAACCGGAAACTTTTCACTGCTTCTGCTGCTGCACCTTTAAGGCTTTCTAACACTCGCTGCCTCTTCTGTGCTTCAGGCACCTCCCATGCCTCCACCGCCTGTAATGCCTGCTCCACCCAGGTATCAAAATCTTCTTCCCCTGCCGGGACAGGGAGCTTCCCTGAGAATATTTTTAGTCTCCGGTAGCTAGTTTCCACATGCACCGTACTTGTCTTCTGACATTTGGCTAACAAATCCCCTATTGCATTTATCAGTTCTGGTGATATAGCAGTGGCCAGTGCAGGTGCCACCGGGGGTGTCGCCCTGTCTTCTCTTTCAGGTGGAGTTCGGGCCGCAGCCTGTGGCGATCCCGTAGGGGATGGTTCCCTTTCTACAGTTATTGCGTGCGCCAGCCTAAATGTTCTGTTGTCTGGCGTCCGCAGACACTTGTGCTTACAGGCCTCTGGCATCCCGTCCCAATATTCCACTAATGCGTATTGATATGAGATGTCTGGGTCTGTCTTCATGTCTATCACCCACGGTGTGTGATCTGGGGACACTGAACTCATTAGTTCCTCTACCGTCTCACTCGACCATTTCTCCCCATGGAGGCTAATGGCTATCGACTGTTTTGGCTCTGTATTAGCGGCTTTGCACCACTCTTCTACCGCTCTTGGATCCATGGGGTCCATGCCGGCACTTCTGGCATTCGCTTGCTGCATCAGGATCCCGGACGAGAACCCCCACGTGTAGCGATACCTCCAACTAAGGAGGCCGCAGAATTAAATTTGGGCCCTGAGTGCAGCTCCGCCAACCCCCGGCAATAGGCTCTACCCCCTTCTGGCACAGCTAGTACTGATAATCAATGATATATCCTATGCAATATAATAACTAAGCCAGGACGCAGTAATGAATTGTAATAGATAAAGTGTTTTACTTATTTTCTCAATATGGATAAAAGGGGGTAACAGTAATCACAGTTCAAGATAATCACTCCTAAGGGCAGCGTCCTGCCACTCTAACACACTATGTAGTAACACACGCTACAGGTGCGCCATACGGGCGACCGTTAACTAAGTGCCCTATGGCGCAGTAATTAAACACGCTAGAATCCCCACCAGGCCTGGTTCTAATATTTAACTTAGTCCTCCTTTCTTCACCGGCAGGTCTGTAATGGTGGTGCACTTTAAACAGAGTATAACTTTGTAATCCAAGGGGTATAGAACTTGGTTAAATAAAGCCGCAGGCTCAGTTCTGACAAGGCTCTTCAATAGGGGTATCAAAATAACTTGTAGGCCACGGCAGTCTATGGGCCTATATACAGTAACAGTATCTTAGCTGGGCTTATGCCCTCTCACCCGCCGGACTACGGATCCAGTCCGGGAAACCTCCACCCGCCGTGTCACACACACACGATCTCTCCACCGATCGGGCCCCCGATCCGACAAGGCTGTAGCGCACAAAGTCAGATGCCACCCAGGCTCGCAGAGGGGGGTGGAAGGCTCTTTGCTGCAGAGCAAGGCCTCAGGCTTCAGGCCTTGCACTCCGACACATCCGCACAGGAGGATCCGTCTGTGAAGTCTCGTGTCCCAAAGAGGCCGAGCCCGGCCTCGCCTCCTCCTTTTATAACCCCTCCCATGAGTCTCTGCGGTGGAACATGTGAAGAATGGGGTTATGGGTGATGTAGTCTCTTCCCATTATAGGGGAACACCCCGCTACACCCTGGATCAACTTTACCTATAAATGTTAGTACTCAGTTATATTATGTACATTTAAGAAAGAATCCAGGCCCTTCTTAAAGCAATCTACTGAGCTGGCCAGAACCACCTCTGCAGGGAGTCTATTCCACATTTTCACAGCTCTTACTGTGAAGAAACCTTTCCGTATTTGGAGATGAAATCTCTTTTCCTCTAGACGTAAAGAGTGCCCCCTTGTCCTCTGTGTTGACCGTAAAGTGAATAACTCAACACCAAGTTCACTATATGGACCCCTTATATATTTGTACATGTTGATCATATCCCCCCTTAATCCCCTCTTCTCAAGAGTGAATAAATTCAGTTCCTCTAATCTTTCCTCATAGCTGAGCTCCTCCATGCCTCTTATCAGTTTGATTGCCCTTCTCTGCACTTTCTCCAGTTCCCCAATATCCTTTTTGAGAACTGGGGCCCAAAACTGAACTGCATATTCCAGATGAGGTCTTACTAATGATTTGTACAGGGGCAAAATTATATCTCTCTCTCCGGAGTCCATACCTCTCTTAACACAAGAAAGGACTTTGCTGGCTTTGGAAACCGCAGCTTGGCATTGCATGCCATTATTGAGCTTATGCTCTACCAAAACCCCCAGATCCTTCTCCACTTCTTCACTAACATCCTGTGGTTTTTCTGCTCTTTACCGCCACCCTTTGGTCAACCTCTGCCATTGTTGGTTGATTTTAACATTGGTTCTGGGCATGCGTATTTGTACATCGGACAAAAGTCCGATGGATTTCTGTACACACGGTCGGACTTTGCACCATCAGACTTTTGTTGCCGAAAAGTTTGTCAGCTTGCAGAGCGAACTTTTGTCCGATGAAAACCGAAAAAGTTTGTCCGATGGAGCGTACACACGGTTGGATTTTTGGGAAAACGTGCTCATTTTGAAGTTTGTTGGCAAAAAGTCAGACCGTGTGTACGGGCCTTTACACTAACTGTCTTTCATCTCATTGTGCCTCTTCTATGCAACTGCTGGCCAAGTGTTGAAAACCACCATGCAGTTGATCTGTAAGGAGTAGGGATGAGCTTCGTGTTCGAGTCGAACATACGTTCGACTCGAACATCGGCTGTTCGATCGTTCGACGAAGATCCAACGATTTGGGCCGTTCGCGCCAAATTCGAGTGACGCGAACGGCCCACAATGCACTACGCCATCGCAGTGTCATCCAGGCGCTGTGATTGGCCAAGCATGCACTGTGACCCCGCATGCTTGGCCAATCACAGCGCCGGCAGCGAGGAGAGCAATGATTGGCCACAGGCAGGATGCCTGTGGCCAATTATTCTTGAGGGGGTTTAGTACACGCCCCACACTATAAAAGGCCGCCAGCGCGGCGGCCTTGTGTAGTGTGTTCCGGAGCAGGGAAAGAGAAGCATAGGCAGGGACAGTGTCATTTTTTTTCCTTTACTAATCCTGGATTCCTTGTGTTTAGGGACAAATAAGGATAGGTAGGGAGAGTGTCAGTGTGTTATTCTGTGCTAAACCTTGTTTGTAGGGACAGAGTAGGACAGTGAGTGAAACTGACAGTGTGCTATTCTGTTCTAAACCAATCTTGCTGAACCATATTTGAAATCCTTGAGTTTAGGGACAGAGAGGTACAGTGAGGGAAAGTGTCAGTGTGCTATTCTGTGCTAAATCTTGTCTGTAGGGACAGAGTAGGACAGTGAGTGAAACTGACAGTGTGCTATTCTGTGCTAAACCAATCTTGCTGAACCATATTTGAAATCCTTGATATTAGGGACAGAGAGGTACAGTGAGGGAAAGTGTCAGTGTGCTATTCTGTGCTAAATCTTGTTTGTAGGGACAGAGTAGGACAGTGAGTGAAACTGACAGTGTGCTATTCTGTTCTAAACCAATCTTGCTGAACCATATTTGAAATCCTTGAGTTTAGGGACTGAGAGGTACAGTGAGGGAAAGTGTCAGTGTGCTATTCTGTGCTAAATCTTGTTTGTAGGGACAGAGTAGGACAGTGAGTGAAACTGACAGTGTGCTATTCTGTTCTAAACTAATCTTGCTGAACCATATTTGAAATCCTTGAGTTTAGGGACTGAGAGGTACAGTGAGGGAAAGTGTCAGTGTGCTATTCTGTGCTAAATCTTGTTTGTAGGGACAGAGTAGGACAGTGAGTGAAACTGACAGTGTGCTATTCTGTTCTAAACTAATCTTGCTGAACCATATTTGAAATCCTTGAGTTTAGGGACTGAGAGGTACAGTGAGGGAAAGTGTCAGTGTGCTATTCTGTGCTAAATCTTGTTTGTAGGGACAGAGTAGGACAGTGAGTGAAACTGACAGTGTGCTATTCTGTTCTAAACCAATCTTGCTGAACCATATTTGAAATCCTTGAGTTTAGGGACAGAGAGGTACAGTGAGGGAAAGTGTCAGTGTGCTATTCTGTGCTAAATCTTGTTTGTAGGGACAGAGTAGGACAGTGAGTGAAACTGACAGTGTGCTATTCTGTTCTAAACCAATCTTGCTGAACCATATTTGAAATCCTTGAGTTTAGGGACTGAGAGGTACAGTGAGGGAAAGTGTCAGTGTGCTATTCTGTGCTAAATCTTGTTTGTAGGGACAGAGTAGGACAGTGAGTGAAACTGACAGTGTGCTATTCTGTTCTAAACTAATCTTGCTGAACCATATTTGAAATCCTTGAGTTTAGGGACAGAGAAGGACACTTGTGGAAACTATCAGTGTGCTATTCTGTGCTAAATCTTGTTTGTAGGGACAGAGAGGTACAGTGAGTGAAACTGACAGTGTGCTATTCTGTTCTAAACCAATCTTGCTGAACCATATTTGAAATCCTTGAGTTTAGGGACTGAGAGGTACAGTGAGGGAAAGTGTCAGTGTGCTATTCTGTGCTAAATCTTGTTTGTAGGGACAGAGTAGGACAGTGAGTGAAACTGACAGTGTGCTATTCTGTTCTAAACTAATCTTGCTGAACCATATTTGAAATCCTTGAGTTTAGGGACTGAGAGGTACAGTGAGGGAAAGTGTCAGTGTGCTATTCTGTGCTAAATCTTGTTTGTAGGGACAGAGTAGGACAGTGAGTGAAACTGACAGTGTGCTATTCTGTTCTAAACTAATCTTGCTGAACCATATTTGAAATCCTTGAGTTTAGGGACTGAGAGGTACAGTGAGGGAAAGTGTCAGTGTGCTATTCTGTGCTAAATCTTGTTTGTAGGGACAGAGTAGGACAGTGAGTGAAACTGACAGTGTGCTATTCTGTTCTAAACCAATCTTGCTGAACCATATTTGAAATCCTTGAGTTTAGGGACAGAGAGGTACAGTGAGGGAAAGTGTCAGTGTGCTATTCTGTGCTAAATCTTGTTTGTAGGGACAGAGTAGGACAGTGAGTGAAACTGACAGTGTGCTATTCTGTTCTAAACCAATCTTGCTGAACCATATTTGAAATCCTTGAGTTTAGGGACTGAGAGGTACAGTGAGGGAAAGTGTCAGTGTGCTATTCTGTGCTAAATCTTGTTTGTAGGGACAGAGTAGGACAGTGAGTGAAACTGACAGTGTGCTATTCTGTTCTAAACTAATCTTGCTGAACCATATTTGAAATCCTTGAGTTTAGGGACTGAGAGGGACTGAGAGGGAAAGTGTCAGTGTGCTATTCTGTGCTAAATCTTGTTTGTAGGGACAGAGTAGGACAGTGAGTGAAACTGACAGTGTACTTTTCTGTTCTAAACTAATCTTGCTGAACCATATTTGAAATCCTTGAGTTTAGGGACTGAGAGGTACAGTGAGGGAAAGTGTCAGTGTGCTATTCTGTGCTAAATCTTGTTTGTAGGGACAGAGTAGGACAGTGAGTGAAACTGACAGTGTGCTATTCTGTTCTAAACCAATCTTGCTGAACCATATTTGAAATCCTTGAGTTTAGGGACAGAGAGGTACAGTGAGGGAAAGTGTCAGTGTGCTATTCTGTGCTGAATCTTGTTTGTAGGGACAGAGTAGGACAGTGAGTGAAACTGACAGTGTGCTATTCTGTTCTAAACTAATCTTGCTGAACCATATTTGAAATCCTTGAGTTTAGGGACAGAGAAGGACACTTGTGGAAACTATCAGTGTGCTATTCTGTGCTAAATCTTGTTTGTAGGGACAGAGAGGTACAGTGAGTGAAACTGACAGTGTGCTATTCTGTTCTAAACCAATCTTGCTGAACCATATTTGAAATCCTTGAGTTTAGGGACAGAGAAGGAAACTCGTGTAAACTATCAGTGTGCTATTCTGTGCTAAATCTAGTTTGTAGGGACAGAGTAGGACAGTGAGTGAAACTGACAGTGTGCTATTCTGTTCTAAACCAATCTTGCTGAACCATATTTGAAACCCTTGAGTTTAGGGACAGAGAAGGACACTCGTGGAAACTATCAGTGTGCTATTCTGTGCTAAATCTTGTTTGTAGGGACAGAGTAGGACAGTGAGTGAAACTGGCAGTGTGCTATTCTGTTCTAAACTAATCTTGCTGAACCATATTTGAAATCCTTGAGTTTAGGGACAGAGAAGGACACTCGTGGAAACTCTCAGTGTGCTATTCTGTGCTAAATCTAGTTTGTAGGGACAGAGTAGGACAGTGAGTGAAACTGACAGTGTGCTATTCTGTTCTAAACTAATCTTGCTGAACCATATTTGAAATCCTTGAATTTGGGGAGAGAGAAGGACACTTGTGGAAACTCTCAGTGTGCTATTCTGTGCTAAATCTAGTTTGTAGGGACAGAGTAGGACAGTGAGTGAAACTGACAGTGTGCTATTCTGTTCTAAACCAATCTTGCTGAACCATATTTGAAATCCTTGAGTTTAGGGACAGAGAAGGACACTCGTGGAAACTATCAGTGTGCTATTCTGTGCTAAATCTTGTTTGTAGGGACAGAGAGGTACAGTGAGTGAAACTGACAGTGTGCTATTCTGTTCTAAACCAATCTTGCTGAACCATATTTGAAATCCTTGAGTTTAGGGACAGAGAAGCACACTCGTGGAAACTATCAGTGTGCTATTATGTGCTAAATCTTGTTTGTAGGGACAGAGTAGGACAGTGAGGGAAAGTGTCAGTGTGCTATTCTGTTCTAAACCAATCTTGCTGAACCATATTTGAAATCCTTGAGTTTAGGGACAGAGAAGGACACTCGTGGAAACTATCAGTGTGCTATTCTGTGCTAAATCTAGTTTGTAGGGACAGAGCAGGACAGTGAGTGAAACTGACAGTGTGCTATTCTGTTCTAAACCAATCTTGCTGAACCATATTTGAAATCCTTGAGTTTAGGGACTGAGAGGTACAGTGAGGGAAAGTGTCAGTGTGCTATTCTGTGCTAAATCTTGTTTGTAGGGACAGAGTAGGACAGTGAGTGAAACTGACAGTGTGCTATTCTGTTCTAAACTAATCTTGCTGAACCATATTTGAAATCCTTGAGTTTAGGGACTGAGAGGTACAGTGAGGGAAAGTGTCAGTGTGCTATTCTGTGCTAAATCTTGTTTGTAGGGACAGAGTAGGACAGTGAGTGAAACTGACAGTGTGCTATTCTGTTCTAAACCAATCTTGCTGAATCATATTTGAAATCCTTGAGTTTAGGGACAGAGAGGTACAGTGAGGGAAAGTGTCAGTGTGCTATTCTGTGCTAAATCTTGTTTGTAGGGACAGAGTAGGACAGTGAGTGAAACTGACAGTGTGCTATTCTGTTCTAAACCAATCTTGCTGAACCATATTTGAAATCCTTGAGTTTAGGGACAGAGAGGTACAGTGAGGGAAAGTGTCAGTGTGCTATTCTGTGCTAAATCTTGTTTGTAGGGACAGAGTAGGACAGTGAGTGAAACTGACAGTGTGCTATTCTGTTCTAAACCAATCTTGCTGAACCATATTTGAAATCCTTGAGTTTAGGGACTGAGAGGTACAGTGAGGGAAAGTGTCAGTGTGCTATTCTGTGCTAAATCTTGTTTGTAGGGACAGAGTAGGACAGTGAGTGAAACTGACAGTGTGCTATTCTGTTCTAAACTAATCTTGCTGAACCATATTTGAAATCCTTGAGTTTAGGGACTGAGAGGTACAGTGAGGGAAAGTGTCAGTGTGCTATTCTGTGCTAAATCTAGTTTGTAGGGACAGAGTAGGACAGTGAGTGAAACTGACAGTGTGCTATTCTGTTCTAAACCAATCTTGCTGAACCATATTTGAAATCCTTGAGTTTAGGGACAGAGAAGGACACTCGTGGAAACTCTCAGTGTGCTGTTCTGTGCTAAATTTAGTTTGTAGGGACAGAGTAGGAGAGTGAGTGAAACTGACAGTGTGCTATTCTGTGCTAAACCAATCTTGCTGAAGCATATTGCAAATCCTTGTGTTTAGGGACAGAGAAGGATAGGCAGGGGACAGTGTCAGTGTCATTGTTGCTAAGCCTCCTGCACAGTATACACCTGAAGGTAGCCCTTATTGCTGTTTTTCCCATCTCCCTGCAGGCCATCCATTAAAATGTCTGGAAGGCAAACAAGGAGAGGCAGACAGTCAGGAGGCAAAAAAAGAGGGCAAGCAGGCTCTGTGTCTGGGGGCAACAGTGCTGGTCATGGACGCGGTGCATTGTCATCAGCACATGGCCATGGGACACGCTTGTCCTTCTTTTCGGCAGCTGGACATGTTGAGCCACATCATGCCGAACACTTGGTAGAGTGGATGACCAAGCCCACCTCATCCTCCTCATCCTCTCTCACCCAGGCTCAGGGTACTGGCAAAGCAGCTGCCAAAGCGTCCTCTTCTCTGGTATCATTATCTTCATTAGTCAATCCTTCCCTAGACCCACCATGTCCTCCTCCTGAGGAGTCCCCCGAACTGTTTGAGCACAGTGTTGGGTACATGCTCCAGGAGGATGCCCAGCGTTTCGAAGGATCTGATGATGATACCCAGATAGAGGAAGGCAGTAGCGTGAGAGCAGAGAGAGGGGATGCTCAAGAAGGACACCAATCTGGCAGTCATGCTCCAGCAGCTGCAGCATACTGCCAGATTGGCTCCAGTGATGAGGAGGGAGGGGATGATGAGGTCACTGATGCCACGTGGGTGCCTAATAGGAGAGAGGAGGAGGAGGAGGATGAGGAGGAGGCACATCTCCAACGAGGCAGGATGCCCTTGGGTGGCCAGCGTATGGGCAGCACACCGACGGAATCACACCGCAGAGCTCCGCCTGTGCAGGGCGCTGCCTCTGCCCGTCATTCAAAAAGTTCTTTGGTGTGGGCCTTTTTTGAGGCGAGTGCATCAGATCACACAGCTGCTGTTTGCAACATATGTCTCAAGCGTATATCGCGTGGCCAAAACATCAGCCGCTTGGGCACCACATGCTTGATCAGACATATGTTGACCTGCCATGCAGCTCGTTGGCAAGCCTACCTTAAAGACCCACACCAAAGAACAAAGCTGACCTCTTCTTGCACCGCATCAGCTGGGATCTCCAACCCCACTATACCTTCAGTCCTCTCTGAAACCTGCTCTGAGAGGAATGAAGGTGTAGAATTAGGTGTGTCACAGCCAAGTACTTGCGGGCACTCTGCTAGCAGTACACCGACGTCCGATTCTAGCAGGCAAATTTCCCTGCCCCAGCTGCTGGAGCGTCGAAAGAAGTTCACTCCCAGCCATCCACATGCCCAGCGGTTGAATGCTAGCTTGGCTAAATTGCTAGCGCTTCAACTGCTGCCTTTTCAGTTGGTAGACTCGGCCCCCTTCCGTGAGTTTGTGCAATGTGCGGTTCCTCAGTGGCAGGTTCCCAAACGCCACTTTTTCTCACGGAAGGCGATTCCGGCTCTCTACAGGCATGTGGAAGGCAATGTCTTGGCCTCGCTGGACAGGGCGGTCAGCGGTAAGGTGCATATTACCGCTGACTCATGGTCCAGCAGGCATGGACAGGGGCGTTACCTTTCTTTCACGGCCCATTGGGTCACTCTTTTGGCAGCTGGGAAGGATGCAGGACAAGGTGCAGTAGTGTTGGAGGTTGTTCCACCGCCACGCCTCCAAAATGCTACTACTGGTTGTGACACACCTCTCTCCTCCACCCCCTCCTCTTCTTCTTCCTCCATGGCCTCTTCCTGTGGTTTGTCCTCGGAACCAGCGGTGCTCCGTAGGCGTTCAAGGGGCTACGCAAGTACGCAGGCAAAAAGATGCCATGCCGTGCTTGCGCTGGTGTGTTTGGGGGACAGGAGCCACACTGGGGCAGAGGTCCTGTCTGCTCTGCAGGGGCAGGCCGAGAGGTGGTTGACGCCACACCAGCTTAAGCCAGGAATGGTGGTTTGCGACAATGGCACCAACCTCCTCTCCGCCCTCCGACAGGGACAACTGACCCATGTGCCCTGTATGGCTCACGTCCTTAACCTGGTGGTGCAGTGGTTCTTGGGCAGGTACCCGGGCTTACAGGATGTCCTGAGGCAGGCCAGGAAAGTCTGTGTTCATTTCCGCAGATCTTATAATGCCAGTGCTCGCCTGGCTGAGCTGCAAAAGGAGTTGAACCTGCCCAAGAACCGCCTTATATGTGACATGCCCACCAGGTGGAACTCAACGTTGGCCATGCTGCAGCGGCTGCACACGCAGCAGAGGCCCATCAATGAGTACCTGTGCGACTACGGCACCAGGACAGGGTCAGGGGAGCTCGGGTTTTTTTCACCACGCTAGTGGGGCATGATCAGGGATGCATGCACTGTCCTGGCACCATTTGAGGAGGCCACGAGGATGGTGAGCAGTGACAGTGCATGCATCAGTGACACTGTACCTCTTGTCCACCTGTTGGAGCACACGCTGCGTGGAATAATGGACAGGGCACTTGAGGCAGAACAGAGGCAGGAAGAGGAGGACTTCCTTGCCTCTCAAGGCCCCCTTTACCCTGACAGTGTTCCTTCTGTCCCACCCATCGCACAGGAAGAGGAGGAGGAGGAGGAGGAGGATTGTGTCAGCATGGAGGTGGAGGCTGGCACTCAGCATCATCAGCAGCAGTCTTTTAGGGATGATTTACAGTCCCAAGAAACCAGTGGACTTGTACGTGGCTGGGAGGAGGTGGCTGCGGATCATGTCGTCCTTAGTGACCCAGAGGACTCCGGACTGAATGCCTCAGCTAACCTACGCTGCATGGCCTCCCTGATCCTGCAAAGTCTGTGGAAGGATCCTCGTATTCTTCGGATCAAGGAGAGGGACCATTACTGGCTGGCCACTCTCCTTGATCCACGGTACAAGGGTAAGGTTGCGGACCTTATGTTACCGTCGCAGAGGGAGCAGAGGATAAGACAACTCCGGGAGGCCTTGCAGAAAGGTCTGTGCAACGCGTTCCCAGAGACTGGGAGGTTACAAACTCCTGGTCCTGGACAACGAGTTGCTGAGGCTTCGGGCAGTCAAAGAAGGAGCGGTGGGGAAGGTGGCTGTCTGACCGATGCGTTCAGACAATTCTTTAGTCCGCAGCCCCAAAGTATGATCGTTTCCAGCAACCATCGCCAGCGTCTGATATACATGGTGCAGGAATACCTAGGGGCAAGGTCAGACTTGGACACCTTCCCCACCGAAAATCCTCTGGCTTACTGGGTCTTGAGGATGGATCACTGGCCAGAGCTTGCACAGTATGCAATTGAGCTACTGGCCTGTCCTGCATCCAGCGTTCTTTCAGAACGCACATTCAGTGCTGCTGGAGGATTTGTCACGGATCACAGGGTGCGCCTGTCCACCGACTCGGTTGATCGACTGACTTTCATCAAGATGAACCAGTCTTGGATCACCACCAGCTACCACACACCTGATGCTGATATAACAGACTAATTGATTTTAAAATGTCACATCCCTTCAAGACTGATGCTGATGCTGAGTTCCTGTGCTGTTATGTTGACTAGCTATCCTCCTCCTCCTCCTCAATGATCCGATTAATGATGATAGCTTGGAAGATCATTTTGGTTTATGGGTGCCGCCACCAGTGGCTAAGGCCCAATTTTTCAGCCCCTGTTTAACAGGGGCGTGTAATTACAATTTTTGATGCAATACTTTGCAACAGGCCTCATTGCTGTGCTCCAAGTACAGTATCTGTGAGGGGTTGCAGTGTTGTGCCACCAGTGCCTAAGGCCCAATTTTTCAGCCCCTGTTCAACAGGGGCATGCAATTATAATTATTGATCTAATAATTCACAGCAGGGCCCATTGCTGCGCCCACCAAGAGTAACTGTCAGGCCTTACAGTGTTGTGTCAACACCACCACCACCACCACCACCACCAAAGGCCCAATTTTTCAGCCCCTGTTCAACAGGGGCATGCAATTCTAATTATTGATCTAATAAGTCACAGCAGGGCCCATTGCTGCGCCCACCAAGAGTAACTGTCAGGCCTTACAGTGTTGTGTCAACACCACCACCACCACCACCACCACCACCACCACCAAAGGCGCAATTTTTCAGCCCCTGTTCAACAGGGGCATGCAATTCTAATTATTGATCTAATAATTCACAGCAGGGCCCATTGCTGCGCCCACCAAGAGTAACTGTCAGGCCTTACAGTGTTGTGGCACCAGCACCACCATCAAAGGCCCAATTTTTACTACCACTGTTCAACAATTATATGTTATTACAATTCCTGATATAATAGTTGACAGCAGGGCGTTCCAGCACCCACCAAGAGTAACTGTGAGTGCTTACAGTGTTGTGCCAACACCAACACCTAAGGGGCCAATTTCTGCAGAGTATATACGGCAGGTCCCTACTTTCAAACATCCAACTTACAAACGACTACTACTTGCAAACGGAAGAAGACAACAGGAAGTGAGAGGAAATCTACCCCTTGGAAGGAAAATTCTCTCCTGTAAGAATTAATATGGGAGAAAGGTGTCTCCTCTCTACTGATGCTTTATCACCAATCCTTGTTTCAATAAAAACACCACATTTCAAAAACAGTTGTCATTGGGACGCAAAGTGAGGTGAAATGTTCTGAACAGGGGCACAGACAGCAAAAAAAATGTTACAGGGGTGATAACCCTTCCCTATGTTTTCCAAAAAGCTTAAAAATAGGTATTTGGCCTGGAGCTACACTTAAACAATGTAGCTGTTCAAAATTACAAACAGATTCTACATAAGAACAAACCTACAGTCCCTGTCTTGTATGCACCGCCTGTATACGGCTGTTCAGAGTATGTAGGGCCTTTTTTATTTTGTGTGCGGGGTTCCCCTTAATATCCATACAAGACCCAAAGGGGCTGGTAATGGGCTGGGGTAGGGGGGGGGTTGATGGGGTAGCTATGCCATTTTTCTTAAAGATTTTCATCCATATTACCGGGACCAGACATTACATTAAAGCCGCAAGCAGTTTTAAATGGCTTTTTTTTCCTTAAGAAATGTTATTTTGTGCAGGGACAGTTCTAAACACGGGAAACACGTGGCACTTCACAGGCATACTTTAGACACCCCCCCAGGTACAATATTTAAAGGAATATTTGACTTTTTTTTTTTTCACTTTATGCATCATTAAAATGACTGCTCCCGAAAAACGTCCGTTTTTAAAACTTCTTTTTGCATTGATACATGTCCCCTGGTGCAGAACCCGGGTTCCCAAACTCTGTTTAGGACAATAACATGGATAATAGTCGTTATAATTAGCACTTTAGAATCCGAACGTTCGCATCCATTGTATTTAATAGGGTTCTAATGTTCGTGCAAACTTTCGGTCCGTTCGCGGGTTCTGGTGCGAACCGAACCCGGGGGTGTTCGGCTCATCACTAGTAAGGAGCATCTTATAAATGGGGCCATCCTTTTCACCTGCAAGTGAAAGCAGACAACAGATTATTCTCTCTCCACACACTGTCACAACTGTTAGTAGCTATACCACTTTCTGCATGTGGAAGCATTCTGAAGGGTATAAGGGATGACCCCCTCTGGCTGACACTTTCTAATGGACCACAATTATACTGATCCACTACAGGGATCTAAGGCCTTCCTGCTAATGCCCCACCCCTGGTGTTTGATCATACACACTGCCATAGTCCCATTTGTCTAAACTCTTGCAGGATTTCTTTATGTTCTCACATGGACGTTGGGGATTAGGGCAGTCTGCAGTCTCTGGGGTAGCGGTCACAGGTTTGCATGCTTCTCCTGCATCTGGCCTAGACTGTTTTCATCCCACCATCTTAAGAACACCTTGACTCAAGTCTAGGAAGATAATAATTCTGCGCTACTGATCATATAATCAGCTGCTGCCCCCACCCTGAAACCACTACCAATTGGTAAAGTGCAATGCAAATAAAATAAATAAAGGTGTGAATGGCGCTGCCAGCAATAACTTACAAATACCGTGCCAAAAAGTACCCTTGTGCTGGTGAGCATAGGTGTGCACAGCCTATTGCATTAGGGTGTGCACCCCAAAGCTCAAACACACATGAACGCCACCTGCTGTCACAGGAAGGGGCGCTGGTGGTGGGAGCCAGTTGATTGGGAGCATATTCCTATACACCCTAAATACGGGTGTAATGTGTTCCTAAAGATGAACCTAGATTTTAATATAATGGGGGCATTTACAATGGCAACTGGCACCCCCAACCACCCACCTGGTGCTGCTCCTGGATAATGTTAATGAACATGAGGTGATTAGGGTGTGCCTAGGCACACCCAGCACACCCTGTGCGCACGCCTATGCTGGTGAGTAACAATGATGTGCAATATCCTCTGCCAGGGCTGTAAGGTAAATGTTAGTCCAAGACTGCAAATCACCTCCCTTATTTAATAACAGATGTTTGAAGTGTAAACCTTTTTGATATGTGAACCATGCCATTAATAAGACCCCTAACAGTGCTATGATACACTTCCCCTGATGGTGATAGAAATATCCAAATATATATTGAAATATCACCCCCTATCAGTAGAAATAAAGTGCTGTAGTGGAAAAAAACATAAGTTCATACATAAATAAAACAAATGTGGCCATCCAAGAAAATATAAACATAAAATTGCAACAATTCATAAGTCCATGTAAAGAGTACTCAAAAATCACGTGACTGGTGCTCTTATACTGGTGTGTTATAAAACTTGCGGTGAATAAGTGCTTCCACTCGTGCTCCCCCTCCAGAACTGCACTCACTAGGAAGCTCGACCCCAGGAAGCTTGAGCGCCACTCCTGATGACGCCACTCTAATGAAACGTGTAGGCAGGGCTTCTAGCCTCATCACGCCACTTCTGGTTTCTGGTCCATGGAACGATGGAACGAAGGGATTCCCAGACATGCTGTTTTCTATACCTATGCTTCCTGATTTAAAGAGGTTGTAAACCCCAGTCATGAAATGTGAACAAAGCACATATACAATATATTGCCGAAAGTATTGGGACACCTGCCTTTACACACACATGAACTTTAATGGCATCCCAGTCTTAGTTGGATTCACTATTGAGTTGGCCTACACTTTGCAGCTATAACAGCTGCAACTCTTCTGGGAAGGCTGTCCACAAGTTTTAGGAGAGTGTCTATAGGAATGTTTGACAATTCTTCCAGAAGCACATTTTTGAGGTCAGGCACTGATGTATGAGAAGCCCTAGAATAAAATCTCCGCTCTAATTCATCCCAAAGGTGTTCTATTGGGTTGATGTCAGGACTCTGTGCAGGCCAGTCAAGTTCCTCCACCCCAAACTCGCTCATCTATGTCTTTATGGACCATGCTTTGTGCACTGGTCCAAATCATTTGGTGGATGGAGTATAATGGTATGGGGTTGTTTTTCAGGGGTTGGGCTTGGCCCCTTAGTTCCAGTGAAATGAACTCTTAAGGCGTCAGCATACCAAGACATTTTGGACAATTTTATGCTCCCAACTTTGTTTGAACAGATTTGCCCCTTCCTGTTCCAACATGACTGTGCACCAGTGCACAAAGCATGGTCCATAATGACATGGATGAGCGAGTTTGGGGTGGAGAAACTTTACTGGCTTGCACAGAGTCCTGACCTCAACCCAATGGAACACCTTTGGGATGAATTAGAGGGGAAACTGTGAGCCAGGCCTTCTTGTTTAACATCAGTGCCTCACCTCACAAATGCGCTTCTAGAAGAATGGTCAAACATTCCCAAAGACACACTCCTAAACCTTGTGGACAGCCTTCCCAGAAAAGTTGAAGCTGTTATATCCGCAAAGGGTGGGCCAACTCAATATTGAACCTATGGACTAAGACTGGGATGCCATTAAAGTTCATGTGCGTGTAAAGGCAGGTGTCCCAATACTTTTGACAATATAGTGTATCTGTAGTGTTTACTTGTCTCTCTCCAAAGCTTTAAGTGTTGTTTCTTCCTGGTGCTTAGTTTCTCTGTTATCAGCATGAGTCACCTCTGAGAAGTGGCATGGCTCACATATCAAAAGGTTTACACTTCTAACATCCGTTATTAAATAAGGGAGGTGATTTGCAGTCTTGGACTAACGTTTACCTTACAGCCCTAGCAAAGGATATTGCACAAAATTGTTACTCACCAGCACAAGGGTACTTTCTAGCACGGTATCTGTAACTCATTGCTGGCAGCGCCATTCACACCCTTATTTATTTTATTTACCTTGACTCAAGTGTTCCCTCCACCCTACTTAACCTTCCTTGACACCCATCCTACAAATTTAGGAATTTGAACATGGGAGGTTAAAGCCAATGTGGTGAGGGGATACAAGTTTCTGTAGTCCAGACCCCTCTCATTTGCAGAGACTTCAGCAAAGGGAATGTTGGGGGCCATAACAGCCTCATTAAATGTTCAGGGACTTTCAGCATCAAAAATGCATAGTACAATTCAATATCGCCCCCGTAGGTGACTGCCCTCTGCATATGGTGCCCCTGGCAGTAAGAAGAACCCAGGTGACCCTTGGATTTGGGTTTAATTGCGTTTTTGGCTGTGTTTTCACTTTAGCTCAGGGCCGCCATCAGGGGGGTACAGGCAGTACACCTGTAAGGGGCCCGGAGGTCCCCAGGGGCCCGGATGGCCCCCCTTTTTTTTTATATACTTTTTTTCGTAAGGGGCCCGAATGTCAACCCCCTTTTTTTATTTATTTTTTATTAAAAAAAATTATTATTCATTTTTTTATTTAATTTTTTTTTTTTATTTATTTTATTTAATTTTGTTTTTATTTATTTTTATTTTTTGTAAGGGGTCCAGAGGTCCCCAGAGGCCCGGAGGTCCCCAGGGCCCGGATGGAAACCTCCCTTTTTTTTATAATTTTTTTTTATAATTTTTTTTTTTTTGTAAGGGGCCCAGAGGTCCCCATGGCCCTAGATGGCAACCCCCCTTTTTTTGTTTTTTTGTTCTTTTGTTTTTTTTTGTGTTCGTCAGCACCCAAAACGCACTGCTTCTCAATTTGTGTAAGGGGCCCCAAAATTCCTGATGGCTGTCCTACTCTCGCTGCACTGGTATCTAAAAGCGTGGCAGCGCTGCAAAGGTATAAACTGTAAACAATTGTGCAAAGAACAACTAATTGTGAAATATATGAGTACAATAAAAAGTCCAATGATATAATAAAAAGTTCTTCCACTGGTGTGCAAAAGCCTGTGTGATATTTCTTCAAACAACCTCCATGTCCAGAGTGCTCCCACCACCACATGCAATGCTTGCTCACCTCTTTTACCTGACCCTGCAAGGGGTCAAACACGCCTTGCACTCTGTGCAAACACTCCCTCCAGGGAGTCCTCAATTGTCTTCAATGGCTCAAGGAAAAAAAAGCGATCTATGACTGGTATGCACTCCTTCCACTGTGCTGCTTCAAACCTTAATCCACATTTGCTACTGGTAAATTCACAAATACATGGAAGAAAATGGCAAAAAAGTGCCTCCTATAGTGCAGTATCCGAGGGATTCAAAATGAACCTCTCCACCCCAACTAGCAATAAACTCACATTTATTAAAAAATGTAAAAGCATTGATAATTGAATCAGAACAGTCTCACTCAGTTACGATAATAATCCACCGCCAGGCTCCACCTCTACTAGTTTCACCACCTCCCACGTGGCTTCATCTGGAGGAATGAGAGGCATTAGACATGTGCACACTGAAATATTTTGTTTCGGAATTTCGTTTTCGTCCGAAAAATACATTTATTTAGTTACTCCCAAAATTTGTTTTTATTTATTTAGTTTTTCGTTAGAAATTGCATTCGGACGAAAATCTGAATTAATTAAGGTTGAATCTGTCATTGAAGGCTTATGGTGTCTGTCGAATGTTCAAAGAAGATTCGACGGAGCAGCGAAACTGTACGACGCCGCAATCGTACATTTCCGGTCGAATGTTCCGCCTACAAGCTATAGTAGAATTCTAATGTTGTATGACTAGTAATAATTTATATTTATTCATTATTATTACTAGTTAACGTACATTAGAATTTTTCTATAGCCTATGGGCAGAGCATTTGACCGGAAATGTACGATTGCGGCGTCGTACAGTTTAGCTGCACAGTCGAATCTTCTTAAAACTTTCGACAGACACCATAATCCTTCAATGACAGATTCGACGTTTGTATGTTTTTCGACGCTTTGTCGAATCTTTGTCATTCATGTTGAATTGTCAAGTTAGTTCTAGCTATTTTACTGCTCCTCCTCTTTGGTTACAATCAGCCAATAACATTCATCATCATCATTTTTTTATTTTACTTCCCCCACCCAATTCCAGCAGCGATCTTTTCTCTCTATAATGTCGAATCTTTTCTCTCTATAATGTCGAATCTTTTCTCTCTATGTCAAATCTTTTCTCTCTATAATGTTGAATCTTTTCTCTCTATAATGTCGAATCTTTTCTCTCTATGTAGAATAATCTTGGACTAATAGAGTTAAGGTTAGGCACATTCGACCACAGGTTCGATGGACACAGATTGTTATTGTCAGCGTCACGTCGAATCTCCTATCTATATCGAACTGTTGTTGCAACGAAAACGAAAATAAAGCATTTGTTTATGTCGGATCTTTCATTTTCGGATTCTGCGCTTTCGTTTTCGTTTGTTAAAACGATAACGAAAATACCTCAAATTCGGACGAAAATGCATTCGGACAAAAACGAATGCACATGTCTAAGAGGCATTCCTCTAGATTTACCGGTAGCTGTCTCTCATAGTTGAGGTATACCTATGATGACAATTACAGGCCTCTCTCATCTTTTTAAGTGAGAGAACTTGCACAATTGGTGGCTGACTAAATACTTTTTTACCCCACTGTAGCACCCAGCCCTCCGCCCTACACCCTGCCATTTTTATTATACAATATTTACACATACAGCAAATTACCAAATAGTTTATTATAGGACAAGCCATTTTACAGTTTTAAATAGGAGTGTTTATTCCGAGCTGATTGTTACATGTAATCTTGTATCTGTATTTACTCACGTAAATGTTGTATCACTCTCTTCCTGCTTATACTGTACGTGTTATTGTGTCCTGCCTTTTTTGGCAGGACAAAATAAAGAATTAAAATGTTTCAAAATAAGATGATTAAACTTTTATAGCATACAAATGGAAATGATTAAACTTTCCATCCTTCTGCATCTTTATAATTCAGCACAGTGATTATATTAGAAGAACAAAGCTGACAGACACACATCACAAAGAAAAACAGCTTTGAATGATTAGTTCTTTCTCCCTGAGTATTACTACAAATGTATATTATCTGTAGGCTAAAGTCAGATTTACAAGCCAATCCAAACATCCAAACAGATTTTTTTCAAAAAGATTTTGACGCAACAAAGTCTTAAACCTACCATTGCTGCCCCAGTCCTTTATGATGAATAAAAATTACTTATTTTCCTCTGCCTCTTCTCTCCTAAATTGAACACAATTGAAACACAATTGGAAAAATTTTTATAAACAAAAATACCTTTTTTCAATATTTTTTGTTTTTGCTTTCTGCATCCTCGCTAATAAGTTCAAAGAGCATGTGCTTGTAGACTTGAACCTAGACTCCCTTGGGCTTGAAGAAAGAGCACAGTAGGCCCAGCCTACACTGACATAGCCACCATCAAAAATCATGGGACCCTGTAGAGCAGGGGTCTCAAACCTGCGGCCCTCCAGCTGTTGCGGAACTACAAGTCCCATCATGCCTCTGCCTATGGGAGTCATGCTTGTAACTGTTTAGCCTTGCAATGCCTCATGGGAATTGTAGTTCTTCAACAGCTGGAGGGCCACCAGTTTGAGACCCCTGTTGTAGAGCCTACCTGACTAAACCCCCCTCCCAGTCCACTCGCCAAACAACAGATACATTAGCAGTGCAGAATGAGATGAAGGCCTGGACTTGGCTGTCATGTGACATGTCAGAGCCTAGGGTAGCCTACCTCAGTTCTGAAATGCTGCCGTATCTGAGATCTGACATGGTAACATTTATTGCCGGTGCTACTTGGACAGTTCTAAATTCTATACTTTGGGAAACACTGCCACAATCTACTGCCATTAATTAGGCTGCTTTATGTAAACATAGGGGTTGATTTACTAAAGGCAAATAGACTATCTACGTCACAAATTGCTTTTGCACCCTGCTAGTGCAGTTGCTCCAGAGCGTAGTAAATAAGGTAAACCTTCACTTGGAAAGAATACCCAATCACGTGCAAGCAATTTTTTTTAAAAAATTGCATTTTTGCTTGCACATGATTATATAATGGAAGTCAGCATATACTAATCTCTGGAGCAAGAGTGCAACTGCACTTTGCAAAGTGCACATTCTATTTGTCTTTAGCAAATCCACACCATAGCATGTGTCTGCACTTAAAGCGAAACTTTACCTGAAAAGGGAAATTCTAATCATCCTCCTCCTTCCCCCCTCCTCTCTCATCATTGTAAACAGTTATTTTTTTCTGGGAACAGGTACCTATTTCTGACAGGTACCCACTCCCACTTCCGCTCTTCTCACCTAGATGAGCGCAGTGGGAGTTCGGCTACCCTCTTTCCACCTGCAACCTCCTGGGACACGTCACATGTACAGTATTTGTAGCTGTTGGTCTTCTTTTTTTTTTTAACTGACTGGAGCTTCTTTTTAACATAAAATGGAAAACACCAGCTAAGAATGTTGTGTTTTTTTTCTTTTCTTGTGAAGGGAAAAGTGTGTACACAAACACGCAAATACTTGCATATATTAGCCCAATCTCCTTTTACCTAGGAATTTGCAGCCAGGAATCTCATGTTCATACAGTACATAAAAACTGTGTGCAAGTTCTCCTAACCTGACAATCTTTTAACTTTTGTTTATAGAGATCACATATGTTCTAGAACTTTGAGAGAAGACATAATAGAAAGGGTATACAAACAATCTGTCTAAGGCTGGCCATACACACATAGATTTCAATCAATAGATTTTTCCATCAACGCTAATCAATGTGGATGGTAGAATCCTCCCTGCCGTCTATTGTATTCAGACAGCCGCAAAGATGTTAAAGCGGTTGTAAAGTCAGTGATCACAAATCCTGGAATCCCCTCTGTTACAGCAAGATATATAGTGCAGTGTATGTGTTTCTTAAAAACTATGCCGCTAAATACCTTATTTTACTGCGCCGCTGTGCAGTCACCTGACCTCCCAGCATTCTCCTTCCCCAATCTGAGGACTACAGTTGGAGGGGCTGAGATTTTCCTCTGACATCAGCCTGGGAGAGAGGAGGAGAGCGGCGGGAGGTCACGTGACTGCACAGAGGTCCTCTGAAATAAGGTGTTGCTGCATATTTTTTTTAAAACACAGACACTGCACTATATCTTGCTTTAACAGAGGGGATTCCAGGATTTGTGATCTCTGACTTTACAGCCACAACAGAATAGCGGCAGAGGGGAGGGGTGGGGAGAAGATAGCTCACACACACAGACTCCTGAGATGACAGGCAGGGAGATAGAAGGAGAGGGAGAGACTGCGGGATGGCGGAGGCATGGAAACTGACCACGGTATCATGGATCAGCAGCCATGATTACTGTGGTCAGTTCACATAGGGGGACACAGGGATAGGCATGATCAGCAACATTTTCAGGTGTACAGGTGAAGGGAGAGTAGTTTGAGAAGGCTGCTGTTTGTGAGGCTGTTCATAGGGGATGGAGACTTGTTATCTGTTAGCAGCTGCTGCCCTGGAAATAGTAACGAGAAAAGAAGCACAACAATAGTAAGTGGATTGAACCCTGAATGCAATACCTAACAGTGATGACTAAATGCAATTCCCAGCATCTCTTAAGCAAATGTCATCAGCCGAGGCTTGTAGGAAAAGTCACTTGTTCTGCTTGAACAAATCATCATCACAGCACTATCCTCTAAGAAATATTCACAAATTGTGTAATGATATTTATCAGATTAAAAAAGAAATTACTATTTTTTACTAAAGAAAATGATCGCCATTTGAACATCCAGGATACCTTGAAGAATCTCATAATGAATGATGCTTGCAAATATTCACAGATGCCATTACAAGCTCATTTCTGGAAGGCTTGACATTTAAGTGAAGCGGCAGTCATAGAATATCATATTCTAAAGTAGTAATAGCCTATCTATGGAGAATTACCTTTTTGTAAACGTAGTGTAGCACTTACCCCCATTTAAGGGAGCGGCTGGTTTTGTTTTGGGTCATGCAAACTACCTCCAAGGCTTCCGTTGTCAGGGTATATAGAGTTTTTAGAAAAGCCAATGTCCACACAGATGTAAAACCTAAACAGTATAAGGCTTTATTTTTCCTTTTGCAGTGGAAACAAGAGAAGTATAGGGGAAGGTTCAGGCACGCAACACTAAAGTCACACAAAGTCTTGTAAACGTCGCCACTCAAGCCTGAGTGGGTATTGCTCACCCGGAGAGTTCGGTTTTCTGGTCCTAGCAGCCGAAATGACGCACGGATCTATTTTTAAAGGTCTCTATCACAGACCCTGAGGTGAATCTGAAGATGCGTTCAGGAATCCTCTGCCACAGGATTATCAAAGTCCCGAAACTCCTAACCAAGCAATAAGAGAGAGCTTCTATGCCAGATTGCCGTATTGCAAGGCCTTTAGGTTCTTGGATCCCTCCTTGAGTAGGTCGCCAGGCCTCTCCCGAGACAGCAGTACCATCGCCAGTCTCCTCTGGGGAAGGTCTTTCTCTCCTCAAGAGCAGACTTCCTGAAAATGGGTAGCATGGGATCCTCTTCAAAGGTGTAGGCCCCAGCCAGCGGAGCTGGGCCCACCAGGCAGCGATGCAGCCTCGGGCTGAAGGCGCCCGGGGCTGGAACACACACGCACACACCGTGCCATGCGGGCCACGAGGCGCGCACACCAAAACCCTGAATTAATGGCGTCTGCCCCTTATGCACCCCTTCCCAGCATACACAGCAGGCCAAGCACGCCCACTGCACAGCTGCCGAGAAAGGACACCCAATGTGGTGTGATACCCCTGTATTTCAACCTGGGCCAGTGGTGGCAGTGCCACCTACAGGCGAACAGGGAACACAACCGGCAGGCATTATCACACCCAGAGCAGAAGCAAAATTTAGAACAATCAGCTGGTCTGAGCCTAACTACTGACTCAGACTATCCCATAAATTTAACATAGCGTCCCAACTATTTTGGAGGGGCGCTACACTAGCTTGAAATATTTGGTCATATAAATATTTTGCCTATTACCATACAACAAAAAACATAATTGCACAGGGGTTCATGCAGAATATGGCTGTTTAGGAGACTTGAGCCCCGTACACACGATCGGTTTGACTGATGAAAACCGTCCGATGGATGGTTTTCATCAGACCAACCGATTGTGTATGGTACCCATCGGTCTTTTTTCCATCAGTTGTAAAAAATAGAACTTGTTTTAAAATTTTCCGATGGATAAAAAACCGATGGGAATTTCCGATCGTCTATGGGCAAGTCCATCGGTTAAAAAACCAACGCATGCTCAGAATCAAGTCGACGCATGCTCAGAAGCATTAAACTTCCTTTTTCTCGGCTCATCGGAGTGTTTTACGTCACCGCGTTTGGAACGGTCGGTTTTTTGACTGATGGTGTGTGGCCAAGACTGATGAAAAACAGTTTCATCGGATTTCCGATGGACAAATCCATCGGACGAAAATCCATAGGTTATCCGATCGTGTGTACGGGGCTTAAGAGACATCTTTATCAAAGATTCATTGTGCAATTCACCCAATATTGGCCCAACCTTCAACTAACATTTTTTGTATAAAGCCATATTTGTGGACGTCAGTCCAATGAAAAATACATTCCCTGATAATTGGCAGCATTTGCTCTTTAATAGAATGTTTTTTCCTGTAACATTCTCCCTATTTAATCAATAGAGTAACATTCACACTATGTAATAATAGTTGAATGTTACCTTCCCTGACATTTCCTAATTCTGTCTGAAAAATAAAATTCACTTGGTTGAGTTTTCTACTAAAAACAGTCAAATTGTCTATGGAGAATGTATAACTTCCGTTTTAAATACAGCTTTAGCACTTCCAGGATTTTAAAATACATCCCCCCTCCTTCCCCATCCAGGAGTGCTTTGGGATAGGAACATGCATATTTTAGGGGAAACTTTTCAAAGTACCTCCTCCGCAATGCTAAAGGGCACACAGATAGATATCAACATAGCGAGAGGGGCGTGCCCACCTTGCTACTGGGATACCATACCTGGTTGGGCTGGGCTGGTAACACTGGGGAGGGGATGAAGTCTGTTTTTGTGTTTTGTAGATGACTTTTAACACCTTAATGCATTAAGATAAAAAACCTTTTGTCTTTACAACCCCTTTAAACATCACTGCAGAGGAATTTTGTATCAGTCCCTGTTGCTTTTTCACGTGCATTAAATATATACGCTCACCGGCCACTTTATTGGGTACACCTGTTCAATTGCTTTGTAATACAAATTGCTAATCAGCCAATCACACGGCAGCAACTCAATGCATTTAGGCACCTAGACGTGACTTTCTGAAGTTCAAACCGAGCATCAGAATGGGGAAGAAAGGGAATTTAAGTGACTTTAAACGTGGCATGGTTGTGGGTGCCAGACGGGCTGGCCTGAGTATTTTAAAAACTGCTGATCTACTGGGATTTTCACGCAAAACCATCTCTAGGGTTTACAGAGAATGGTCTGAAAAAGAGAAAATATCCAGTAAGCGGCAGTTGTGTGGAGGAAAATGCCTTGTTGATGTCAGAGGTCAGAGGAGAATGGACAGACTGGTTTGAGATGATAGAAAGGCAACAGTAACTCAAATAACCACTTATTACAACCAAGGTATGTAAAATACCATCTCTGAATGCACAACACATCGAACCTTGAAGCAGATGGGCTACAGCAGCAGAAGACCACACCAGGTGCCACTCCTGTCAGCTAAGGACAGGAAACTGAGGCTACAATTCGCACAGTGTACCAACTTCTGATGGCTACTTCCAGCAGGATAATGCACCATGTCACAAAGCTCAAATCATCTGACCACTGGTTTCTTGAAAATGACTCGAGAGATTCGCATCATGGATGTGCAGCCAACAAATCTGCAACAACTGTATGATGCTATCATGTCAATATGGCCGAAATCTCTGAGAAATGTTTCCAAAACCTTGTTGAATCTATGCCACTGAGAATTAAGGCAGTTCTGAAGGCAAAGATGGGTCCAACCCGAGACTAGCAAGGTTTTCCTAATAAAGTGTCCAATGAGTGTATATTTCTATGGCAATCATTAGCAGATTAGAAAGGAGTTATTACATCTTGTTTAACCTCTGCAAGATTAGCCACCCTTTTCAAAAGTAGTTGGCTTTGGACACATTATCCAATTGCCTGAGCAGAGTGTTACCTCAAAGGAGGAACCCAGTTTGCTTGGGGCTGCTGCCCTGAAGGAAGCTTCACTAAGACAAGAAACTGCAGTCTGGGCTTCTGCAACTGCTGGGCTAAGGGCCTGGGGAAGACTGCCTGAGGATTACATTTGCTGGAGGGCACTGCACAGAAGTCCTGGTCTGGAGAAGGATCTAGTTAATCCCCCTCATCTTGTTGGGGACTAATAGTTGTGCAGGTGCCATAAGGAAACTAAGTGAGATGGCTTTATGGCCTGCTGTGGTAGAGTCCTAAATGTACTGGCTATGCCTGCTACCTCCATAAAGCTGCTATTGAAAGATTAGAGAGAAGTTTGTTCTGTTATTTATGTTACTGATCATTTTGGAGTATCCTGTGACTCCAAACCCCTCTCCTATTAAAGTGCTTGTAAAGGCTGAAAGTTTTTGTTTAAGAATGCATGAAGGTAAAAAAAACTTCTGTGTGCTGCTCCCACCACAGCCCCCCCTAATACCCACCTGAGCCCCCCTCGATCCAGTGATATGCACAAGAGCCTCGGTGGTCCTAGGACTCCCTCTCCTCAATGGAGCCAGTGAGCCAATGAGGAGGGAGCAGGGGCAGGGCCGAGCCGGGGCTCTATGTGTCTTATAGATGCATAGAGCGGGGCTCGTGAGTGAGCACGCACAAGTGCCCCATCTTGTTATTGGGGGCACTGGTCAAGGGGGAGGAGCCAGGTGCGCCAGCGGAGGACCCGAGAAGAGGAGGCTCAGGGCTGCTCTGTGCAAAACCACTACACAGAGCGGGAGAGTATAACATGTTTGTTTATTTTTTTAAAAGCCAAACCTTTAATACCACAATAAATACTAAAAAGACATCCTCTAGACTGAGCCTGAATTGTCAGTGTACATGGGACTGAGCTTGTGTGACTGACAGCCTCTGTTCTCCTGTAAAGAACCTGTCTTTTTTTCAGTAGCCCCTTGGGGGGTGAGAACTACATAGGAATCAAACAACGAATTCTGATCATGAAAGATTATCAACACAAGACCCCTTGGTCTAGATGGCCTAACATTAAAACTGAAGTTTTTGTCCTTGAAGCCACCTAATTATGTCAAGTATTTGTGCCAACTTCCCATCATCTAATGCCATTTGCAGTATTTTTATACTGTCCGCAGAAGTGTATTGATTTTCCCTTGTGTCTTCTTAGCATGGATGTGGAAATATGCATGAAGCTCCTTCTTATGCACAATAATAACATAATTGGATGATTCACTGTAATAGCAGGGCCTCATTCCTAGGGATCTAGGGGTAATAAAGCTGACAGACTGCACAATCTATAATAAAACCCTATCAACTGGATACTGAGAATGTTTTTGATAGACTAGACTGAATCACTTTGCACTTTACTTTGGAAACAATGTGATTTAAAGGCTCATTTATACAATCTCATTGCATATCACTATACTTGAATCCTATAATCCCACTTTTGACTTTTAGTTGTGATACATGGAAAATAACCCTTTTTTTAAATTCTAGTGAAGCTATATAGAGAAGCTGAAGCTATATAAAAACTCCCCTTTTTTACTTAATTTAGATTAAATAAATTAATATTATTATATATATTAGATATTTACTTGAGATTCTATGAAATCCACACATAACAGGATTTACAGTAGGCTCAAAACATACAGTCCCTTGAAAAAGTATTCATACCCCTTGAAATTTTCCACATTTTGTCATGTTACAATCAAAAATGTAAATGTATTTTATTGGGATTTTATGTGATAGACTAACACAAAGCAGGACATAATTGTGAAGTGGAAGGAAAATGATCAATAGTTTTCAACATTTTTTACAAATAACTATCTGAAAAGTGTGGTGTGCATTTGTATTCAGCACCCCCCCCCCCCCCCTACTCTGATATACCTAACTAAAATCTAGTGGAACCAATTGCCTTCAGAAGTCACCTAATTAGTAAATAGAGTCCACCTGTGTGTAATTTAATCTTAGTATAAATACAGCTGTTCTGTGAAGCCCTCAGAGGTTTGTTAGAGAACCTTAGTGAACAAACAGCAACATGAAGGCCAAGGAACACATCCGACAGGTCAGGGATAAAGTTGTGGAGAAGTCTAAAGCAGGGTTAGGTTATAAAAAAATATCCCAAGCTTTAAACATCTCTCAGAGCACTGTTCAATCCATCATCCAAAAATGGAAAGAGTATGGCACAACTGCAAACCTACCAAGACATGGGCCGGGCAGGGAGAGCATTAATCAGAGAAGAGGCCCATGGTAACTCTAGATACTTCAGCCCCGAGCCTTGTTTTGAAATTTGGTGTTTACAAGTTAAAAACATTTTTTTTGCTAGAAAATTACTTAAAACCCCCAAACATTGTATATATTTTTTCTAACACCCTAGAGAATAAAATGGCGGTCGTTGCAATACTTTCTGTCACCAAGTATTTGCGCAGCAGTTTTACAAGCGCACTTTTTTTGGAGAAAATACACTTTTTTAAATTAAACAATAAGACAATAGTAAAGTTAGCCCAATTTTTTATATTGTGAAAGATAATGTTACGCCAAGTAAATTGACACCCAACATGTCATGCTTCAAAATTGCGCCCACTCGTGGAATGGCGACAAACTTTTACCCTTAAAAATCTCCATAGGCGATGTTTAAAAAATTCTACAGGTTGCATGTTTTGAGTTACAGAGGAGATCTAGTGCTAGAATTATTGCTCTCGCTCTACCAATACCTCACCTGTGTGGTTTGAACACCGTTTTCATATGCGGGTGCTACTTACATATACGTTCACTTCTGCATGCAAGCCCTGCGGGAAGGGGCGCGTTAAATTATTTTTTTTTCTTATTTATTTAACTTTTTATTTTTACACTGTTCCTATAAAAAAAATTGTGTCTCTTTTATTCCTATTACACGGAACGTAAACATCCCTTGTTATAGAAAAAAAGCATGACAGGACCTCTTAAATATGAGATTTGGGGTCAAAAAGACCTCAGATCTCATATTTACACTAAAATGCACTAAAAAAAAAAATGTTGTTTGAATTTTTTATTTTTTATTTTTTTTAAATGATCCTTTAAGAGCTATGGGCGAAAGTGATGTTTTGACGTCGCTTCCGCCCTGCCCTGCAATGGTATGGAGCCGAGTGGGGGCCATCTTCCCCTCATTCAGCTCCATACCACAGAGGGTACAAGATCTGATTGCCTCCCGCCACCGATAAAAGTGATCACCCGCAGAGACCACTTTTATCTGAAAGCCAACCGCCCGCTAAAGAAGAGGATACCGGGGTTATGGCAGCTAACTGCTGCCATAACAACGATAATCCTCTTCAAACAGCGGACGTATAACGACGGCGGGCGGTCGGCAAGTGGTTAGAGGAGCTGCAGAGATCCACAGCTCAGGTGGGAGAATCTGTCCATAGGACAACTATTAGTCGTGCACTCCACAAATCTGGCTTTATGGAAGAGTGGCAAGAAGAAAGCCATTGTTGAAAGAAGGCCATAAGAAGTCCTGTTTGTAGTTTGTAAGAAGCCATGTGGGGGACACAGAAAACACGTGGAAGAAGGTGCTCTGGTCAGATGAGACCAATATTGAACTTTTTGGTCTAAAAGCAAAACGCTATGTGTGGCGGAAAACTAAAACTGCACATCACCCTGAACACACCATCCCCACTGTGAAACGTGGTGGTGGCAGCATCATGTTGTGGGGATGCTTTTCTTCAGCAGGGACAGGGAAGCTGGTCAGAGTTGATGGGGAGATGGATGGAGCCAAATACAGGGTAATCTTAGAAGAAAACCTGTTAGAGTCTGCAAAAGACTTGAGACTGAGGCAGAGGTTCACCTTCCAGCAGGACAACGATCCTAAAGATACAGCCAGAGCTACAATGGAATGGTTTAGATCAAAGCATATTCATGTGTTAGAATTAGTGATGAGCCGAACACCCCCGGTTTCGGTTCGCACCAGAACCCGCGAACGGACCGAAAGTTCCCACGAACATTAGAACCCTATTAAATACAATGGATGCAAACGTTCGGATTCTAAAGTGCTAATTATAACGACTATTATTCATGTTATTGTCCGAAACAGAGTTTGGGAACCCGGGTTCTGCACCAGGGGACATGTATCAATGCAAAAAGAAGTTTTAAAAACGGACGTTTTCCGGGAGCAGTCATTTTAATGATGCATAAAGTGAAAAAAAAAAGTCAAATATTCCTTTAAATATTGTACCTGGGGGGTGTCTAAAGTATGCCTGTGACGTGCCACGTGTTTCCCGTGTTTAGAACTGTCCCTGCACAAAATAACATTTCTAAAGGGAAAAAAGTCATTTAAAACTGCTTGCGGCTTTAATGCAATGTCTGGTCCCGGTAATATGAATGAAAATCTTTAGGAAAAATGGCATAGCTACCCCATCAACCCCACCCCAGCCCATTACCAGCCCCTTTGGGTCTTGTATGGATATTAAGGGGAACCCCGCACACAAAATAAAAAAGGACCTATATACTCTGAACAGCCGTATACAGGCGGTGCATACAAGACAGGGACTGTAGGTTTGTTCTTATGTAGAATCTGTTTGTAATTTTGAACAGCTGCATTGTTTAAGTGTAGCTCCATGCCAAATTCCTTTTTTTTTAGCTTTTTGGAAAACATAGGGAACGGTTATCACCCCTGTCACATTTTTTTTGCTGTCTGTGCCCCTGTTCAGAACATTTCACCTCACTTTGCGTCCCAATGACAACTGTTTTTGAAATGTGGTGTTTTTATTGAAACAAGGATTGGTGATAAAGCATCAGTAGAGAGGAGACACCTTTCTCCCATATTAATTCTTACAGGAGAGAATTTTCCTTCCAATGGGTAGATTTCCTCTCACTTCCTGTTGTCTTCTTCCGTTTGCAAGTAGTAGTAGTTTGTAAGTTGGATGTTTGAAAGTAGGGACCTGCCGTATATACTCTGCAGAAATTGGCCCCTTAGGTGTTGGTGTTGGCACAACACTGTAAGCCCTCACAGTTACTCTTGGTGGGTGCTGGAACGCCCTGCTGTCAACTATTATATCAGGAATTGTAATAACATATAATTGTTGATCAGTGGTAGTAAAAATTGGGCCTTTGATGGTGGTGCTGGTGCCAGAACACTGTAAGGCCTGACAGTTACTCTTGGTGGGCGCAGCAATGGGCCCTGCTGTGAATTATTCGATCAATAATTATAATTGCATGCCCCTGTTGAATAGGGGCTGAAAAATTGGGCCTTTGGTGGTGGTGGTGGTGGTGATGGTGGTGCTGGTGCCACAACACTGTAAGGCCTGACAGTTACTCTTGGTGGGCGCAGCAATGGGCCCTGCTGTGAATTATTCGATCAATAATTATAATTGCATGCCCCTGTTGAATAGGGGCTGAAAAATTGGGCCTTTGGTGGTGGTGGTGGTGGTGGTGGTGATGGTGGTGCTGGTGCCACAACACTGTAAGGCCTGACAGTTACTCTTGGTGGGCGCAGCAATGGGCCCTGCTGTGAATTATTCGATCAATAATTATAATTGCATGCCCCTGTTGAACAGGGGCTGAAAAATTGGGCCTTTGGTGGTGGTGGTGATGGTGGTGCTGGTGCCACAACACTGTAAGGCCTGACAGTTACTCTTGGTGGGCGCAGCAATGGGCCCTGCTGTGAATTATTCGATCAATAATTATAATTGCATGCCCCTGTTGAACAGGGGCTGAAAAATTGGGCCTTTGGTGGTGGTGGTGGTGGTGATGGTGGTGCTGGTGCCACAACACTGTAAGGCCTGACAGTTACTCTTGGTGGGCGCAGCAATGGGCCCTGCTGTGAATTATTCGATCAATAATTATAATTGCATGCCCCTGTTGAACAGGGGCTGAAAAATTGGGCCTTTGGTGGTGGTGGTGGTGGTGATGGTGGTGCTGGTGCCACAACACTGTAAGGCCTGACAGTTACTCTTGGTGGGCGCAGCAATGGGCCCTGCTGTGAATTATTCGATCAATAATTATAATTGCATGCCCCTGTTGAACAGGGGCTGAAAAATTGGGCCTTTGGTGGTGGTGGTGGTGATGGTGGTGCTGGTGCCACAACACTGTAAGGCCTGACAGTTACTCTTGGTGGGCGCAGCAATGGGCCCTGCTGTGAATTATTAGATCAATAATTATAATTGCATGCCCCTGTTGAACAGGGGCTTAAAAATTGGGCCTTAGGCACTGGTGGCACAACACTGCAACCCCTCACAGATACTGTACTTGGAGCACAGCAATGAGGCCTGTTGCAAAGTATTGCATCAAAAATTTTAATTACACGCCCCTTTTAAACAGGGGCTGAAAAATTGGGCCTTAGCCACTGGTGGCGTCACCCATAAACCAAAATGATCTTCCAAGCTATCATCATTAATCGTATCATTGAGGAGGAGGAGGAGGATAGCCAGTCAACATAACAGCACAGGCACTCAGCATCAGCATCAGTCTTGAAGGGATGTGACATTTTAAAATCAATTAGTCTGTTATATCAGCATCAGGTGTGTGGTAGCTGGTGGTGATCCAAGACTGGTTCATCTTGATGAAAGTCAGTCGATCAACCGAGTCGGTGGACAGGCGCACCCTGTGATCCGTGACAAATCCTCCAGCAGCACTGAATGTGCGTTCTGAAAGAACGCTGGATGCAGGACAGGCCAGTAGCTCAATTGCATACTGTGCAAGCTCTGGCCAGTGATCCATCCTCAAGACCCAGTAAGCCAGAGGATTTTCGGTGGGGAAGGTGTCCAAGTCTGACCTTGCCCCTAGGTATTCCTGGACCATGTATATCAGACGCTGGCGATGGTTGCTGGAACCGATCATACTTTGGGGCTGCGGACTAAAGAATTGTCTGAACGCATCGGTCAGACGGCCACCTTCCCCACCGCTCCTTCTTTGACTGCCCGAAGCCTCAACAACTCGTTGTCCAGGACCAGGAGTTTGTAACCTCCCAGTCTCTGGGAACGCGTTGCACAGACCTTTCTGCAAGGCCTCCCGGAGTTGTCTCATCCTCTGCTCCCTCTGCGACGGTAAGATAAGGTCCGCAACCTTACCCTTGTACCGTGGATCAAGGAGAGTGGCCAGCCAGTAATGGTCCCTCTCCTTGATCCGAAGAATACGAGGATCCTTCCGCAGACTTTGCAGGATCAGGGAGGCCATGCAGCGTAGGTTAGCTGAGGCATTCAGTCCGGAGTCCTCTGGGTCACTAAGGACGACATGATCCGCAGCCACCTCCTCCCAGCCACGTACAAGTCCACTGGTTTCTTGGGACTGTAAATCATCCCTAAAAGACTGCTGCTGATGATGCTGAGTGCCAGTCTCCACCTCCATGCTGACACAATCCTCCTCCTCCTCCTCCTCCTCCTCTTCCTGTGCGATGGGTGGGACAGAAGGAACACTGTCTGGGTAAAGGGGGCCTTGAGAGGCAAGGAAGTCCTCCTCTTCCTGCCTCTGTTCTGCCTCAAGTGCCCTGTCCATTATTCCACGCAGCGTGTGCTCCAACAGGTGGACAAGAGGTACAGTGTCACTGATGCATGCACTGTCACTGCTCACCATCCTCGTGGCCTCCTCAAATGGTGCCAGGACAGTGCATGCATCCCTGATCATGCCCCACTGGCGTGGTGAAAAAAACCCGAGCTCCCCTGACCCTGTCCTGGTGCCGTAGTCGCACAGGTACTCATTGATGGCCCTCTGCTGCGTGTGCAGCCGCTGCAGCATGGCCAACGTTGAGTTCCACCTGGTGGGCATGTCACATATAAGGCGGTTCTTGGGCAGGTTCAACTCCTTTTGCAGCTCAGCCAGGCGAGCACTGGCATTATAAGATCTGCGGAAATGCACACAGACTTTCCTGGCCTGCCTCAGGACATCCTGTAAGCCCGGGTACCTGCCCAAGAACCGCTGCACCACCAGGTTAAGGACGTGAGCCATACAGGGCACATGGGTCAGTTGTCCCTGTCGGAGGGCGGAGAGGAGGTTGGTGCCATTGTCGCAAACCACCATTCCTGGCTTAAGCTGGCATGGCGTCAACCACCTCTCGGCCTGCCCCTGCAGAGCAGACAGGACCTCTGCCCCAGTGTGGCTTCTGTCCCCCAAACACACCAGCGCAAGCACGGCATGGCATCTTTTTGCCTGCGTACTTGCGTAGCCCCTTGAACGCCTACGGAGCACCGCTGGTTCCGAGGACAAACCACAGGAAGAGGCCATGGAGGAAGAAGAAGAGGAGGGGGTGGAGGAGAGAGGTGTGTCACAACCAGTAGTAGCATTTTGGAGGCGTGGCGGTGGAACAACCTCCAACACTACTGCACCTTGTCCTGCATCCTTCCCAGCTGCCAAAAGAGTGACCCAATGGGCCGTGAAAGAAAGGTAACATCCCTGTCCATGCCTGCTGGACCATGAGTCAGCGGTAATATGCACCTTACCGCTGACCGCCCTGTCCAGCGAGGCCAAGACATTGCCTTCCACATGCCTGTAGAGAGCTGGGATCGCCTTCCGTGCGAAAAAGTGGCGTTTGGGAACCTGCCACTGAGGAACCGCACATTGCACAAACTCACGGAAGGGGGCCGAGTCTACCAACTGAAAAGGCAGCAGTTGAAGCGCTAGCAATTTAGCCAAGCTAGCATTCAACCGCTGGGCATGTGGATGGCTGGGAGTGAACTTCTTTCGACGGTCCAGCAGCTGGGGCAGGGAAATTTGCCTGCTAGAATCGGACGTTGGTGTACTGCTAGCAGAGTGCCCGCAAGTACTTGCCTGTGACACACCTAATTCTACACCTTCATTCCTCTCAGAGCAGGTTTCAGAGAGGAGTGAAGGTATAGTGGGGTTGGAGATCCCAGCTGATGCGGTGCAAGAAGAGGTCAGCTTTGTTCTTTGGTGTGGGTCTTTAAGGTAGGCTTGCCAACGAGCTGCATGGCAGGTCAACATATGTCTGATCAAGCATGTGGTGCCCAAGTGGCTGATGTTTTGGCCACGCGATATACGCTTGAGACATATGTTGCAAACAGCAGCTGTGCGATCTGATGCACTCGCCTCAAAAAAGGCCCACACCAAAGAACTTTTTGAATGACGGGCAGAGGCAGCGCCCTGCACAGGCGGAGCTCTGCGGTGTGATTCCGTCGGTGTGCTGCCCATACGCTGGCCACTCAAGGGCATCCTGCCTCGTTGGAGATGTGCCTCCTCCTCATCCTCCTCCTCCTCCTCCTCTCTCCTATTAGGCACCCACGTGGAGTCAGTGACCTCATCATCCCCTCCCTCCTCAACACTGGAGCCAATCTGGCAGTATGCTGCAGCTGCTGGAGCATGACTGCCAGATTGGTGTCCTTCTTGAGCATCCCCTCTCTCTGCTCTCACGCTGCTGCCTTCCTCTAGCTGGGTATCATCATCAGATCCTTCCAAACGCTGGGCATCCTCCTGGAGCATGTACCCAACACTGTGCTCAAACAGTTCGGGGGACTCCTCAGGAGGAGGACATGGTGGGTCTAGGGAAGGATTGACTAATGAAGATAATGATACCAGAGAAGAGGACGCTTTGGCAGCTGCTTTGCCAGTACCCTGAGCCTGGGTGAGAGAGGATGAGGAGGATGAGGTGGGCTTGGTCATCCACTCTACCAAGTCTTCGGCATGATGTGGCTCAACATGTCCAGCTGCCGAAAAGAAGGACAAGCATGTCCCATGGCCATGTGCTGATGACAATGCACCGCGTCCACGACCAGCACTGTTGCCCCCAGACACAGAGCCTGCTTGCCCTCTTTTTTTGCCTCCTGACTGTCTGCCTCTCCTTGTTTGCCTTCCAGACATTTTAATGGATGGCCTGCAGGGAGATGGGAAAAAGAGCAATAAGGGCTACCTTCAGGTGTATACTGTGCAGGAGGCTTAGCAACAATGACACTGACACTGTCCCCTGCCTATCCTTCTCTGTCCCTAAACACAAGGATTGAAAATATGGAACAGCAAAATTGGTTTAGAACAGAATAGCACACTGTCAGTTTCACTCACTGTACCTCTCTGTCCCTAAACTCAAGGATTTGAAATATGGAACAGCAAAATTGGTTTAGAACAGAATAGCACACTGTCAGTTTCACTCACTGTACCTCTCTGTCCCTAAACTCAAGGATTTGAAATATGGAACAGCAAAATTGGTTTAGAACAGAATAGCACACTGTCAGTTTCACTCACTGTACCTCTCTGTCCCTAAACTCAAGGATTTGAAATATGGAACAGCAAAATTGGTTTAGAACAGAATAGCACACTGTCAGTTTCACTCACTGTACCTCTCTGTCCCTAAACTCAAGGATTGAAAATATGGTTCAGCAAGATTGGTTTAGAACAGAATAGCACACTGACACTTTCCCTCACTGTCCTACTCTGTCCCTCCCTACAAACAAGATTTAGCACAGAATAGCAGACTGAAAATTGCCACGAGTGTCCTTCTCTGTCCCTAAACTCAAGGATTGAAAATATGGAACAGCAAAATTGGTTTAGAACAGAATAGCACACTGACACTTTCCCTCACTGTCCTACTCTGTCCCTCCCTACAAACAAGTTTTAGCACAGAATAGCACACTGATAATTTGCACGAGTGTCCTTCTCTGTCCCTAAACTCAAGGATTTGAAATATGGAACAGCAAAATTGGTTTAGAACAGAATAGCACACTGTCAGTTTCACTCACTGTACCTCTCTGTCCCTAAACTCAAGGATTTGAAATATGGAACAGCAAAATTGGTTTAGAACAGAATAGCACACTGTCAGTTTCACTCACTGTACCTCTCTGTCCCTAAACTCAAGGATTGAAAATATGGTTCAGCAAGATTGGTTTAGAACAGAATAGCACACTATCAGTTTCACTCACTGTACCTCTCTGTCCCTAAACTCAAGGATTTGAAATATGGAACAGCAAAATTGGTTTAGAACAGAATAGCACACTGTCAGTTTCACTCACTGTACCTCTCTGTCCCTAAACTCAAGGATTTGAAATATGGAACAGCAAAATTGGTTTAGAACAGAATAGCACACTGTCAGTTTCACTCACTGTACCTCTCTGTCCCTAAACTCAAGGATTTGAAATATGGAACAGCAAAATTGGTTTAGAACAGAATAGCACACTGTCAGTTTCACTCACTGTACCTCTCTGTCCCTAAACTCAAGGATTGAAAATATGGTTCAGCAAGATTGGTTTAGAACAGAATAGCACACTGACACTTTCCCTCACTGTCCTACTCTGTCCCTCCCTACAAACAAGATTTAGCACAGAATAGCAGACTGAAAATTGCCACGAGTGTCCTTCTCTGTCCCTAAACTCAAGGATTGAAAATATGGAACAGCAAAATTGGTTTAGAACAGAATAGCACACTGACACTTTCCCTCACTGTCCTACTCTGTCCCTCCCTACAAACAAGTTTTAGCACAGAATAGCACACTGATAATTTGCACGAGTGTCCTTCTCTGTCCCTAAACTCAAGGATTTGAAATATGGAACAGCAAAATTGGTTTAGAACAGAATAGCACACTGTCAGTTTCACTCACTGTACCTCTCTGTCCCTAAACTCAAGGATTTGAAATATGGAACAGCAAAATTGGTTTAGAACAGAATAGCACACTGTCAGTTTCACTCACTGTACCTCTCTGTCCCTAAACTCAAGGATTGAAAATATGGTTCAGCAAGATTGGTTTAGAACAGAATAGCACACTGACACTTTCCCTCACTGTCCTACTCTGTCCCTCCCTACAAACAAGATTTAGCACAGAATAGCAGACTGAAAATTGCCACGAGTGTCCTTCTCTGTCCCTAAACTCAAGGATTGAAAATATGGAACAGCAAAATTGGTTTAGAACAGAATAGCACACTGACACTTTCCCTCACTGTCCTACTCTGTCCCTCCCTACAAACAAGTTTTAGCACAGAATAGCACACTGATAATTTGCACGAGTGTCCTTCTCTGTCCCTAAACTCAAGGATTTGAAATATGGAACAGCAAAATTGGTTTAGAACAGAATAGCACACTGTCAGTTTCACTCACTGTACCTCTCTGTCCCTAAACTCAAGGATTTGAAATATGGAACAGCAAAATTGGTTTAGAACAGAATAGCACACTGTCAGTTTCACTCACTGTACCTCTCTGTCCCTAAACTCAAGGATTTGAAATATGGAACAGCAAAATTGGTTTAGAACAGAATAGCACACTGTCAGTTTCACTCACTGTACCTCTCTGTCCCTAAACTCAAGGATTGAAAATATGGTTCAGCAAGATTGGTTTAGAACAGAATAGCACACTGACACTTTCCCTCACTGTCCTACTCTGTCCCTCCCTACAAACAAGATTTAGCACAGAATAGCAGACTGAAAATTGCCACGAGTGTCCTTCTCTGTCCCTAAACTCAAGGATTGAAAATATGGAACAGCAAAATTGGTTTAGAACAGAATAGCACACTGACACTTTCCCTCACTGTCCTACTCTGTCCCTCCCTACAAACAAGTTTTAGCACAGAATAGCACACTGATAATTTGCACGAGTGTCCTTCTCTGTCCCTAAACTCAAGGATTTGAAATATGGAACAGCAAAATTGGTTTAGAACAGAATAGCACACTGTCAGTTTCACTCACTGTACCTCTCTGTCCCTAAACTCAAGGATTTGAAATATGGAACAGCAAAATTGGTTTAGAACAGAATAGCACACTGTCAGTTTCACTCACTGTACCTCTCTGTCCCTAAACTCAAGGATTTGAAATATGGAACAGCAAAATTGGTTTAGAACAGAATAGCACACTGTCAGTTTCACTCACTGTACCTCTCTGTCCCTAAACTCAAGGATTTGAAATATGGAACAGCAAAATTGGTTTAGAACAGAATAGCACACTGACACTTTCCCTCACTGTCCTACTCTGTCCCTACAAACAAGATTTAGCACAGAATAGCAGACTGAAAATTGCCACGAGTGTCCTTCTCTGTCCCTAAACTCAAGGATTGAAAATATGGAACAGCAAAATTGGTTTAGAACAGAATAGCACACTGACACTTTCCCTCACTGTCCTACTCTGTCCCT
This sequence comes from Rana muscosa, assembly GCA_029206835.1. Lineage (NCBI taxonomy): Eukaryota > Metazoa > Chordata > Amphibia > Anura > Ranidae > Rana > Rana muscosa. The sequence goes on along the minus strand of CM055116.1, from coordinate 889,946,130 downwards.
ACAAACAAGATTTAGCACAGAATAGCAGACTGAAAATTGCCACGAGTGTCTTTCTCTGTCCCTAAACTTAAGGATTGAAAATATGGAACAGCAAAATTGGTTTAGAACAGAATAGCACACTGACACTTTCCCTCACTGTCCTACTCTGTCCCTACAAACAAGATTTAGCACAGAATAGCAGACTGAAAATTGCCACGAGTGTCCTTCTCTGTACCTAAACTCAAGGATTGAAAATATGGAACAGCAAAATTGGTTTAGAACAGAATAGCACACTGACACTTTCCCTCACTGTACCTCTCTGTCCCTAAACTCAAGGATTGAAAATATGGTTCAGCAAGATTGGTTTAGAACAGAATAGCACACTGACACTTTCCCTCACTGTACCTCTCTGTCCCTACAAACAAGGATTAGCACTGAATAGCACACTGTCACTGACACTCTCCCTACCTATCCTTATCTGTCCCTAAACACAAGGAATCCAGGATTATGTAAAGGAAAAATAATGACACTGTCCCTGCCTATGCTTCTCTTTCCCTGCTCCGGAACACACTACACAAGGCCGCCGCGCTGGCGGCCTTTTATAGTGTAGGGCGTGTACTAAACCCCCTCAGCAATAATTGGCCACAGGCATCCTGCCTGTGGCCAATCATTGCTCTCCTCGCTGCCGGCGCTGTGATTGGCCAAGCATGCGGGGTCACAGTGCATGCTTGGCCAATCACAGCGCCTGGATGACACTGCGATGGCGTAGTGCATTGTGGGCCGTTCGCGTCACTCGAATTTGGCGCGAATGCCCAAATCGTTCGATCTTCGTCGAACGATCGAACAGCCGATGTTCGAGTCGAACGTATGTTCGACTCGAACATGAAGCTCATCCCTAGTTAGAATGGCCCAGTCAAAGTCCAGACCTAAATCCGATTGAGAATCTGTGACAAGACTTGAAAATTGCTGTTCACAGACGCTCTCCATCCAATCTGACAGAGCTCAAGCTTTTTTGCAACAAAGAATGGGCAAAAATGTCACTTTCTAGATGTGCAAAGCTGGTAGAGACATCCTCAAAAAGACTTGCAGCTGTAATTGCAGTGAAAGGTGGATCTACAAAGTATTGACTCAGGGGGCTGAATACAAATGTACGCCACACTTTTCACATATTTATTTGTAAACAATTTAAAAAAAACATTTATAATTTTCATTCTACTTCACAATTATGTGCTACTTTGTGGTGGTCAGTCACATAAAATAAAATACATTTACATTTTTGATTGTATCATGACAAAATGTGAAAAATTTCATGGGGTATAAATACTTTTTTTAAGGCGCTGTAAATATCTCAAATTATGTATTTATAACACTTTAAAAGAAAACATTTTTATCGCTAGTCTAAGATTTTCACTTTGATTGCTTTTTGGGTATGTCCCCCTGGCTTTCTGGTTTGTGGTCTACATTTAATTATATTGTTAATCAAGGTTATATATAGAAAAAGAGAAAAGAAGCCAGAATAAAAGTAGATTTATTGTCCATTGGATTTTCTGTTGCATTATCCGAAAGAATAAAAGATTTATTCAGATAATTCAAGCTTTGTAATTGCCCCACAATAAAAGAGTAATGGTAATTGATGGTCATTAAACCAGTAAAAACAGCTGAGAACAGATCTTTTTTAAAGGTGTTTATTTAAGTTTTGCATGAGATACATAGAAAAGACAATGAGGCTCAATAGAACTTAATTGAGCCCTTACAAACTCATGTCAGATCTTAAAGTAACGTCCATAGCTACGGATTAATTTACCTTTGTTCTTAAGCCTCGTACACACGGTTGGACTTTTTGCCAACAAACTTAAAAATTAGCAAGTTTTACAAAAAATCCGACCGTGTGTACGCTCCATCAGACAAACATTTTTGGTTTTCATTGGACAAATGTTCGGTCTGCAAACGGACAAACTTTTCGCCAACAAAAGTCCGACCGTGTGTACAGAAATCCATCGGACTTTTGTCCGATGGACAAATAAGCATGCCCAGAACCAATGTTAACATCAACCAACAATAGCAGAAGTTGACCAAAGGGTGGCGGTAAAGAGCAGAAAAGAGCAGAAAAACCACGTGATGTTGGAAAAGTTTTGGGAAAGTTTGCAGAAAAGTCAGAGTGTGTGTATGCTATGGGTGTGCCCGGCCAACTCCCTTCGGACAAAAATCCACAGAAAAGGTTGTTTAAAGTCCGACCGTGTGTACGAGGCTTAAGAAACCTGTAAAAGGACTCCACTCTCCTTAACAAACGAGTGCAGGAACAGATAGTGGCAGTAGAAATAGATGCCAATAAGAGCAACTTGGAGAACCCTATTCTTCCAGATAAATACATTAGAAAAGCAATTGAACAGCCAACAGTAACATTAAAAAGAGGACTTCTTCAAATAAAGTTTTGCTAAATTATCTTGTTTAAATCCCAATGCCATTTGATAATCAATACCTATCTTCCTTCTTCCCATAGTCCTGCCTTTCCTAGTTTTCCTCCTTGCCGCTCTTCTGTCATATCTTACTTACGATCTTTAGGCTCATACACACTCAGGCGAACATTTTCGTCCAAAGAATTCTGGTACGGTTTCCGTATGATGTGTGTACACAACTTTCGACAACTGATTCCGAATTTTCTTAAGAAAATTCCCAAAGGGACAAAGTCCAACATTTTCATTTAATGTGTACCGTTTTCTTACGATTTTCATACAAGAAAAAACAGAAAAGAGAGACTGCGCATTATCAGAAGCAATAAACAACAAAAAAAAAAGCCTTTGGCCTCGTACACACGACCGAGTTTCTCGGCAAGAACCAGCAAGAAACTTGCTGGCAGAGATGTCTTGCCGAGAAATTTGTTCGTGTGTATGGTTTCTCGTCAAGAAAACCGACAAGTAATCTCGACGAGAAAATAGAGAACCTGCTCTCTATTTTCTCGTCGAGATTCTCGTCAGCCTGTTTCTCGACGAGAAAAGTGAGTGTGTGTACACTTACCTGTCCTCCGGGAAGCCCGCGCATGTTCGAAATGAATTTGACGCATGCGCGGTAGCTTCCTAGGCATAGGTAGGGTATACCAAGGTGGCGGCGACGGCATCGAATGTGACGAGCGCATGCTCGTCATAGTCGATGACGTCACCGCGTACGCTCCATTCAAAGAACCGCGGGTTCTTTGAATCGAGCGTCTGTACACTCGGCCGGGACAAGTTTCTTGTCCAAGGATCTCGTCGAAAAAAACGACGTGTTTTTTTCGACGAGAAACTCGGCCGTGTGTATGAGGCTTTTGTCATATGAGAATTTTCGTATGAATTTTCGCTCATCGGTTCCGATTGGTTGTGAAACAGTCAATCGTTCACCCGATTTTCATATAGTGTGTACCCCACTTTAGTCAAGCTTTAAACTAACTGTAGTTAGTATTGTATCTACCAGCAAATTATTGTATATGCATCAGGGACAGGAAGAAAGCACATTCCCTTGTTTTAAAAATGTGATGTGTAATATAAGAAATAGAAAAGTTGTTATTCCATATATATATATATAGCTTTGCACATTCAAAGAGACAGTACCCATATTTTGTTTATTTGTACTTTATTGAGCTTGTCTAAGTTGTACATTGAATTATACAACAGTTTATATTATTGTAAAATGGAATAATATTACTCTTAGTAAAATCTTGGAGTATATCAGCCCAACCTTTTTTTCCCAATTTTGGAAAAAGTTAAAATGGTAGTGAAGTAATTTTTAACTTGTACCTACAGATTACCTAAATATCTCCTAAACTTGCGTTGTTTAGGAGATTTTCACACTGCATGCAACCGGTGACGTCATCGGCACATGCGCTCTGAAGGTCCAGTTTATCGTGCCAGGCCTTCAGAGCTCTGTGCCACAGCCGAGGGCGTCATCACGGCCCCGGCCACTCATACAGCCGGAGCCCATGAACCAAGAAAGGAAGACTGGAGAAAGATGGAAGCTCTGTCAGCGGTGAAAGAGCACCACTGGAGAGCTTCGTTCTAAGGTAAGTATTTCATAATGTGCTAGATTGCAATGAATACTAGCACAATATGCCATTGCCTTGCAGGGGATTATGTTTTGGTTTTTAAAATGTTACAGTTTACTACCACTTTAAATTTCCTGTCAGCTTCCTTCCTTCCTTCCTTTCTCTCTCTTTCTTTTTTTCTTTCTTTCCCATTTAATAGATCTCCCTTCACTTCCTATCTTGTAGACATGACAAAAAGTCACATAAACCTTTTTTTTATAAGCAAGAAGTATGACTAAAGCTTTTTTGGCCATACTATGGATCACAGAACTTCAAACTGTTCTACACTCCTGTGACATATTTTCCTGACATCACTCAGCTGGTCCAGGCTCAGGAAAGATCCTGACCATATGGTCAGGATCCACCCAGAGGCCTGGACCAGCACCTGACTCCGCTGAGAGCCTGAGCTAGCCCCTCCTGCCCCTCCACAGCCCAGCACTCCAGTGAGCGCTGGAGGGATGAGCAGAGAGCCACTGACTGACAGTCATGGCCCTCTGCTCAGAGCAGAGTAGAGAACTGAGCAATCAGTGTTGTTTGACTGCTCAAATCTCAATGCAGAGCCGGGGGAGGGGGGACAGATGCAGCATCGCATTCATGCTGCATCCACCTAGGTGAGTATAAATGTTTGTTTGTTTTAAATCCCAAATTTCTCTTTTAAATGTTTTTTTAAAATTTGTATTTAAACTTGGAGTTGGACTTTAACTACTTAAAGGAAGAGTATGGTATAGGTACCATTAAAAGAGAGTCACAAAGAAAATGAATAAACTGGAAACATTCAGTTCAGTCCTGTCATGTTCAGGTAGTCTCTACAGCAGTTCACATAGACAGAGATTGGATCTTGCTGCTTCAATAATAGCAAAAATAGGATTTTTATAACAGCTTACCTGTAAAATCCTTTTCTTGGAGTACATCACGGGACACAGAGCGACATAGTCATTACTAATGGGTTATATAGTTACCGTCAGGTGCTGGCACTGGCAACTTCCAAAACCGGAAGTACCCTCCCCTATATAAGCCCCTCCCATCCGGGAGCACCTCAGTTTTGTAGCAAAGCAATAAGTGTCCCCAAAGAGGGGCGGGAGCTCTGTGTCCCGTGATGTACTCCAAGAAAAGGATTTTACAGGTAAGCTGTTATAAAAATCCTATTTTCTTTCTCGTACATCACGGGACACAGAGCGACATAGTCATTACTAATGGGATGTCCTAAAGCAATGCCAAATGAGGGGGGGGATACACCATATATAAGCTGAGCGCTATCAGACATGAGGATCTTTTGCGGCCTGCAACACACTGCGCCCAAAGGCGACATCCTCCTGACTTCTAACGTCCACCTGGTAGAACCTAGTAAACGTGTGTACTGAAGACCATGTTGCGGCCTTACAGACTTGAGCCAGGGAGGCCTGGTGATGCACTGCCCATGAAGTTCCAACTGCTCTCGTGGAGTGCGCCCTAACTTTGAACGGAGGCGGTCTACTTCTCAAGCTATAGGCTTGTATTATGACCTGTCGAATCCACTTGGCTAAAGTAGATTTTGACGCTGCCTGACCCTTTCTGGGGCCTTCCGGCAGAATAAACAAAGTATCCGTTCTGCGAATCTGAGCAGTGGCTTTTAGATAAGCTTTAACTGCTCTTACTACATCCAAAGAATGCAATAACTTTTCCTCTACCGAAGTAGGCTTGGGGAAAAAAGAAGGAAGAACCACATCTTGGTTCAAATGAAAACTCGATACCACCTTAGGAAGAAAGGCTGGATGAGGACGTAACACTACTCTGTCCTTATGGATAACCAGATATGGCTCCTTACAGGACATAGCTGCTAATTCCGATACTCTTTTAGCCGAACAAATGGCTACTAGAAAAATCAATTTCCTGGTGAGAAGCACTAAGGAAATATGCTGTAATGGTTCAAATGGTTGTTTCTGTAGAACCGACAGAACCAAGTTTAGATCCCATGGACATATGGGAATATTAACCGGAGGACTAATACGCATCACGCCTTGTATAAAGGCTTTGACTAGTGAATGCGAAGCCAAGGGCCTTTGAAAAAATATTGACAAGGCCGAAATCTGACCTTTGATAGTACTCAAGGCAAGCTTCCTATCTACAGCCCATTGTAGGAAGTCCAGAATTCTACCTATTACATATTTACGTGGATGCCATTTCCTGGCCTCACACCAGGCGATGTACGCCTTCCAGATTCTATAGTAGATCTGCCTGGATACCGGTTTCCTGGCATTGATCATGGTAGACACCACAGCATTAGAGAGCCCTCTCTTTTTTAGAATGTGGGCTTCAATAGCCAGGCCGTCAAACCTAGGGCTGGTAAGGAAGGGTGGTATATCGGTCCCTGCGAAAGCAGGTCCGGACGATGTGGGAGGGTCCAAGGACTCCCCACAGACATTTTTACAATCTCCGCGTACCATGCTCTTCGGGGCCACGCTGGAGCCACCAGAATCACTGGTTTCTTTTCTACCCTGATTCTGCGGAGTAATCGAGGTAACAATTGTGGCGGTGGGAATGCATATATCAGCTTGAACTGATCCCAAGGGAACACTAGGGCATCCGAGCCGCACGCTAGGGGATCCCTTGTCCAAGAGACAAACCTGTCCACTTTCGTGTTGAACCTGGATGCTAGCAGATCTACATCCGGTGTTCCCCACCGCTGACATATTGTCCGGAAAACCTCGGGATGAAGGGACCATTCCCCTGGGCATAATTGTTGGCGACTTAGAAAGTCCGCCTTCCAATTCTCCACCCCTGGAATGAATACCGCAGATATGGCTGGGACATATCTTTCTGCCCATCTCAGGATGTAATTTACTTCCCTTTGGGCTGCACGACTCCTGGTGCCCCCCTGACGATTGATATATGCCACTGCTGTGGCATTGTCTGACTGAACTCTGACAGGGGACCCTTGGAGTTTGGATGTCCATGCTACTAGGGCATACCGGGCTGCTCGTATCTCTAAGAGATTGATGGGCAGGGCCTTTTCCGCATCCGACCATCTGCCCTGGAGAGACCATTGCTCCAGTACTGCTCCCCAGCCTAAAAGGCTGGCATCTGTAGTGACCACCTTCCAAGAAATCGGACTGAAGGATTTCCCTCTTTCCAGATTCCGGGGAACCAACCACCAACGGAGGCTTCTGCGAACGGAAGGGGACAAGGACATTGGTACGTCCAGAGCCTGAACTTTTTTGTTCCAGGCTGACAGTATGGCCCTTTGCAACTTCCTTGAATGGAATTGACCGTAGGGTACTGCTTCGAATGATGCCACCATTTTTCCCAGCAGCCTCATGCACAGGCGTATGGATGGCTGTCTTTTTGAACCCACTAAGTGGATCAAATCTCTCAAAGACGACCCCTTTTCTCGAGGCAAGAAAATTTTTCTCTGGTCTGAATCCAGCCTTAGCCCCAAGTATTCCAGACTTTTGACTGGTTTTAGGGCTGACTTGTCTCGGTTGATAATCCAACCGTGATATTCCAGATACTTGATTGTCTCGTGAACAACCACTTCTAGTTTTTCCACTGAGTGGTCTATCAGCAACAAGTCGTCTAGATATGCCATTATCGTTACACCTCGTGTTCTTAGATTGGCCAATAATGGGGCCAGAATTTTTGTGAACACTCTTGGTGCTGTGGCCAGACCGAAGGGTAAGGCTCTGAACTGAAAATGGCGCCCTTCTATCGCAAAGCGTAGAAATTTTTGGTGGGCTGGAAAGATGGGGATGTGCAAATAAGCATCTTTGATGTCGATCGAGGCTAACCATTCCTCCCCTTGTAGGGCAGTGGCCACCGATCGGATCGACTCCATCCGGAAAGTCCTGATATGCAGGAATTTGTTTAGCCCTTTTAGATTTAATATGGGCCTCACGTCCCCGTTTGGCTTCGGAACTGTAAAGAGGTTTGAGTAAAACCCGAACCCCCATTCTTCCAGGGGGACCTCTATAATTACTGCTTGAAGCAATAATTGTTCCAGTGCCAACAGGAGGGATCCTCTCTTCTGGGGATCCCTTGGCACGTTCGACCTTATAAAGCGGGAAGGAGGGGAGTTTTTTAACTCCAATTTGTATCCCAGATTTACTGCGGAGAGCACCCATCTGTCTCGGATCGTGTCCCGCCAGGTTTCTGTGAACAACTGAAGTCTTCCCCCCACCCGATTGGGTGGGGGCAACCCTTCATGCATTTGACTTTGGGGGAGGTTTTGTACCTCTCCTGCTCCAGGGCTTCTTGTTACCCTGCAACTGTCCCTGATTTTTACCTCCGGGATTTGACCGGGGAGGCCGTCGGAACTGTTTCACAGCCGATGTCCTAGGGACTGGAGAAGCCGGCCTCTTAAAAGAGGGACCTCTAACTCTATTTTTGACCGGCAAGAGTGTACTTTTACCGCTGGAAATTCTCTGGATATACTTGTCCAGGTCTTCCCCGAATAAGCGCTCCCCATGGAATGGGAAGCTGACCAGCAATTTTTTACAGGGAGCTTCAGCAGACCAGTTTTTGAGCCATAGAAGCCTGCGCATATGTACTACAGACAGCGTAAGGCGGGAGGCCTGATGGATTGAATCCTTTATAGCGTCCACCGCAAAGCATAAGGCTCTAGGTAGATCAGCTAGAGCAAGAGCCTGCTGATCTGGCACGTCCCTTAAGACCTGTTTCAACTGATCCTTCACTGCTTGGCAGACCCCTATAGCTGCCACTGCTGGTTGTGTCACCAATCCTGCTGTAGAAAAAGCAGATTTCAATAAGGACTCCAATTTTTTATCTATTGGGTCCTTGAACATTTGGACATTTTCCACCGGACATGTCAGTGATTTATTCACACAAGAGATGGCTGCGTCCACTGTAGGGACCTTCCATTTTCTGACGAACTTATCCTCCATAGGATAGACCACCGGAAATCTCTTGGGGGGAGTAAATATTTTGTCAGGATGCTCCCAATCCTGGTAAATGAGCCCCTCCAGTAAAGGATGGATCGGAAAAGAACAAACAGTCTGGGGAGCTTTTAGCGACCCCAACGAGGAGACAGAAGAGGAGGATGGCTCCGCAAGTGGCATTTTAAATGCTGATCGGACCATATTAGTCAGGGACTGCACCCATAACCTCTCAGCATGTGATGCTGAGAACGGCTCCTCCACTGTTGATTCCTCTACAACTGAATCAACCTCATCCTGATCCCCCTCAGGTAGGTCGTTCTCTGTATGGGACTGTTGCTCTGTTAACAGGCACTCTGAGGGAGGAGACGGAGATCGAGCACTTTTCTCCTGTGACAGGGAAGCAGCGATCAATGCTGACAATCTCTCTTCCAGCCCTCCCAGAGCTGAGGAAAAAACCTCCTCTGTTACATACACAGGAGCAGGTGAACTGGGGACAGCCACAGTACCAGGTACTCCTGGGGGTGCCCTACGGTCACTAACCTCTGATTCTTCAGGGGAGACTGGTGCAGCCAAAGCATGCCCAAGATCCTCAGAGCCCGATGGAGACCCCCTATTCCTCCTGGAATTTCTAGTCCCGGAGTTTTTAGACGGCATATTCCTAAGCCACAAAGCTGAGGTATTCCAGCCGAAAATACACCAGTTACTGATAATAGTCTAGCATAAATGCTGCTATAATAAACAGTTGGTGTCTACTAATGTGCCTTTCTAGGGGATGCCTGTATCAACCGCTTGCTGTATGCCTTTAAATGTTGCCAGCTCTGTCTCTGTACTTCATAGCCAGCTTACTGCAATAATGTGGCTTTTTAAAAACCTGCTGGGACGCCCGCACATGCGCAGAAGCGCTGCGGCGCGCACAGAGCGTCATCCCCCAGGCCCCGCCCCTTTTTCCGGCCACCTCTATATATAGAGGCGCGTGCACGCGCACGCGCGCGGCCACGTGCGCCTCGGCGCTAATTTTCAAACATGGAAACCAGGGACAGGAGCCAGGGCCCCCTTTGCCGCAGGCCGGGGGATAGACGAACACTGCAACATGGCAGAGGAAACAGTTTCCTGTAGGAGAACTCACCAGCTGCCTGGACTTTGCTCTCTGAGAAGAAACTAGTCCATATGACAAGAAAAACATTCCACAGCGGCCTCTAGTGGACAAACACAGGTACCGCAGTTTAATATACTAAACATATATAAAAAAAACATTCTTTTTTTTTTTTTTTTTTCTTGACCACCATTAAAAATTATTACATTTTTTTAGTAGTTACAGGCATGCACAGATATTAGCGGGAATACCGTTAGGTAACAGACAGAAAGACAAATTAGGCTTGGGGGTCCCCCAATAGAACCAAGTTCCTGGGGGCCCCCACTTACCTGTTCCCCGCCGCAGGACTTTGTTTGGTCCACAAAAGCCCAAACTTCACCTATCACGGCAGGCATTGTAATCAAACCTTCAGGGACCGGGTTCCCAAGGATTCCACTCCCCTGGACCTGTATAGCACCCTGCACAGAAAACATCTTGGTCGTGGGTATGACCAGAGCTCTGGATCCCAGGGTCCAGCTCTCCTAAGAGAAGCATTACAGGCAGAACCTTGCTCTTCTCTGCAAGGCCCGGGTACCGACCGTTTAGCTATGAAGCTTTTTTGGTCGGATCCGGAATAGCTTACTGAGGCCCAAAAGAACCTGTACGCAAGCTCAGTGAAAAACACATGTTTCTTCTTGGCCAACACCTTAGACACTGGCAAAAAACTGAGGTGCTCCCGGATGGGAGGGGCTTATATAGGGGAGGGTACTTCCGGTTTTGGAAGTTGCCAGTGCCAGCACCTGACGGTAACTATATAACCCATTAGTAATGACTATGTCGCTCTGTGTCCCGTGATGTACGAGAAAGAAACAGGAGAACAGGTCTAAAAACATAAGCTAGAAAAAGAGCACACCAATTTTCTATAGTGCAAAACAGGTTTAGTAATAAAGACATACAAAACTTGTACTCACATAGTATAAAAAATAGTAGCACCTGTCAGTGGCACAGCAGAACCCTTCTGCATGGAAGAAGCTCACCCTGGCCAGTGGTGGTGCACGTAGCTGGACAGTTCATCAGTGCCAATCGTAATCTTGAAATGGGAGGCGAGAGGTCATAACGCTCTGGGTAACAAAGACGTTTCCAATAACAACTTCTCAAGCAGGTCCCCGCGTGTTGAATCTGTTTTGCAGTGAGATTTCAAGGAGCAGCTCTAGTGCGAGTTGATGCAGCTCAGAAGCGATTCTAATGCATTTTTGATTGCGATTTGGATACATTCAGTCAGTCTTGCTCTCTCTTCTGACATGGACCAGGGAATAGGAAATAAGAAACAAAGCAAAGACTTGCAAAAACCATACTGGAATCCTGTTATCCTAGGACAATCTGCTCTCGATTTCCACTCAAGTCTATGTAGCTACATATTGCACCGCAGTGAGCTAAACTCACACCGGACCCTTTTCAAAATTGCATCAGAATTGTACTGCATGTAATTGTACTGCATGTATCTGAACAGCCTTTATAGAAACTCATGTTATTTCACTTGTCATGTGATTCTATGTGTAGCACCCTGGTGTTTAGGCAGGGTTGCTAATAAATTTAGTTTGCCAGGTGGTAATTTTCCATGCTAATTGTTAGAAGATCAATTGATTCCCCTCGAATTCTAAAATTGCTGCACCTTTTCTCTTGTGTCACTAGGTGGCACCGTGACTGGGGACATTGGAATGACTGGGGGCTTTGCAAGGTCATAATATGAATAGATGGAATGTCTCAGCCAATTGGCAGGGGTTTCTTTAGTCCCTTGGCTTGCTGGGAGAACCTATTTATTTGGGTGGAGTCAGGTGATTGGGGTTCTGTGCCACCTGGACGGCTGTCTAGGTGGACATGTGTTATGTCGCCCTGGGCTGCTAGGCCGGAAGCCTGAGGCCTATCTCGGGGACACCTGGCTGCTAGGCTGCCTGAGGCCTATTCAGGAGCAGTAGAAGCAGCATAGGGTTGGGAATGCAGGATTGGAGTCCAACCAAGTTGAGAAGGTTCAGCCGGACGGGGAACCAGTTGTGGTCGGAGGTAGAAGGGAAGCTGTCGCCACTAAGGGACCATCCATTTTCCTGCCAGAGACTACAGTGACTAGTACGCTCGAGCAAGTACCAGAGCAGTCTTCTCACCAACCAGGGACGGTGAAGAAGTGGGAAAGCTTGAGCGACTGCCAAAACAGGGACCAAGCAGGATAGTGGGGGTGACGCTTGAGTATACAGCGGGATAGCTGTGGAAGAGCTCAGGGGGATCCAGTGACGACTGGGATCTGGAAGTCCAGTGAGAGACTGGAAGCTCAGTGAGTGAAGACCTACAGTGAGATAAGAAATGGACTGTTCTGTGTTACCAAGTGTTACGTACAACTACCTTTTATTGACTGTTGCAAGATTAGTTGCCATAGGAGACAGCGGTCCTACCTATACAGAAGTGTTATCTGGCTGGAGGCCTTCCACTGTATAGTTGTCTACCTATAGAAGTCTCAGGGTCTGCCAATTAGCATTGCATCTACTCAAGGGTGTCCTGGCCCTCTCTCTCCCACAATTCTGTTAAGAGACAATAAATCTCTTGTTCGAATTCAAAAAGTGACTGGCGCCCAACATTTCTTGCATCTCTCCCACTATGCCCGGTAACCCACTCTACAAAGGATGTCAGCTCTCCCTGACTCTGGAGGTCACCATTAGGCCTCTAGGGGACGGGGCCCTTGCTACATATGCGTTCTGGAACGCATCAGAAATCACATCAGTGTGAAACGAGGCTTAATGCCAACCAGAGCACCGCTGCACTATCCAGCTACAAGCCCTATTTAGACCACAGTGGCCAAGTGGTCCACTGAAAGACACTACTATCTTCTATACCAGGGGTCTCCAAACTGCGGCCCTTTGCTTGCCTTTATCCGGCTCTTGGGCACTATTCCATCCACTGACACCAAAAATGGCGGATCATTTTTATTGCTGAAACCACCAATGGGGCACTATTCATCCAACTTACACTATCAAAAGAGTACAGTTCCTTCTATTGACACCAACAATGGGGCACTAGTCCACCCACTGACACCAAAGGAATGGTATTGTTTACTCCCTCTCAACATTTTCTACTCCCAATGGCCTTAGTCCGGCCCTCCTAAAGTCTGAAGAACAGTAAACTGGCCCTTTGTTTAGAAAGTTTGGAGACCCCTGTTCTATACCATGCTGCAAATGAGGGTACTGCCAACAAGCAGTTAAATCTCTCAATAGCAACAAGATTTAATTGTTCATGTAGTCCTATCCTCAGAGCCCCAAATCTGCATACTCATTCAAGTTGAATGATTTAAATATTACTGTACCAACTGGATCAGCGTGACATCTGCTGAAAATGGGAATACTGCCAACAAGCAGTTAAATTTCTCAGTAGCAAAAAAGTATTTGGCATGAATTTTTATTTGGTTGCTGTTCTATATTTTTATTGTATATCAAACACAAAAGTAGAAATGCTCCTCTGGTGTGCCCGCACTGCAAGGGTTAAATGATTGTTTAGTCTGGCAGTGGTTACAGTAGTCAGTACCGGAACAAGGTCATCCAGCGCTCAGGGCAAGGATGCAGAATGGCACCCCCACTATGAATAAATGCTGTAGACTGGGTGTACCACCCTGCGTCCATTTTTTGCCTCTTTAATTCACTGTGCCCAGGGCAACTGTCAATCTTGCCCACCCCTTGTCCCGGACCTAATTTTACTTATCTAATTTTCTGCTTTTCCAGCAAACAGTGATCTTCTAAGCTGGGGCGGTGGACTGTCCCTACATGTCCTTTAGTCCAATGCAGGGCTATGGTCCCGGAGTCAGTCTTGATGATGTCAGAGGCTTCTGACCACTGACTTGCCAGGGAGAATAGGCTGCAGGGACTGGTCTAGCAACATGCAGTAGCAGAGGATCAGGTAATTAAAACTACTTTAGCTGATCCCACTAGACAGATACGATCGAGCAACCCTAGTATTATTCTATAATTTTTGCTCTGATGCCAGGAACACTCCTCACCAGCAAATCAAAGCAAACAATAACACTGAGCTTAGGAAAATCCTGCAGAAAGCAGAACTATAAGAATCCAGGCTGATTACAGCCCAGCAAACCAAATATAATGAGTCTCTCCTGCTTAGGGCTGAGTGGCTACATACTGTATATATTACAGTAAGAAACATGATTATTACCCCCTTTTATGGCTGTTAGGATAAACTCCAGTAGCCGTATTAAAAGTGTATTGATTTCAGTAGTCAGACCACACCAGTAGGATGACAGGCAGCATCCAGATCTTACAGCTATCTGTAAAAACATTACATTCTAATAACTGTAGGTCATCATAAAATAAAATAATGGTATGCATTTGCATTCGATTCATTATTTTCTTTAAAGTAAAACTTTAGTTAGAAAATGAAGTCCTGCTAGACCACTTCAGGCTGGCCCATTTTGCAGGTATAGCTATGTAAAACAAAAAATAAGCACCTATACTGTTTAAAATCCAGCAATATACTGTCTCACCCTGCTCTGCACATGCTCAGTTGCTCTCCATTTTTTGGCATTTTTAGGTACTGCTGAATTTGTAAAGGCTGATCTGCTGACAGCCTTAAAGCGAAATGAAACCCTCCTATCCTTTACAGGCAAGGAAGCTGCTTCTGTTTGATCTGCAACTGCCATGGTGCTGCACATGTGATCTTTTGTGACACCAGCCATTTGAAAGTTTGACAGTTTGGTTGAGGACACAAGCAAATGTGACAGTTATCAACCCTGGCATTCCAGGAATGTAACTGTTTTTTTAAACCATTAAATCAATGGGTTTAGTTCCGCTTTATGATTTACTGCTGTTCAGGGGCTCTGGGATTCAGCAAAATGGCCGCCTCCAGCAAGAAGAAACAGGAAAAATACTGGAGGCAATTTACAGCACACACTAATTTTGGTACCATAATTATTAATGTGGAATGTATGTTCCTTGCTAAAGAACATTATTTTTTATCAAGTTGTTATGGGTACAGTTTTAACGCTTTAACCTCTTGGCGCCAACAGTACACAAATATGCGGCATCTCAACAGGTGGGCCTTGACACAGAGATCCCACATATGTCACATCATCATAGACCCTGTCCCACCTCCTGGGATCAGAAACCCCCTGAAAGGCTGGGAAGCACCAGCGTTAAGGGGTTAATAACATATGTAGCATTTTCCCAGCTAGGCTGCAAAGAAAACTTAGTTTGCTTGGCCCCCACTGTAATCAGTAGAGCAGTTTGTAAATGCTTTGGGCTGTTCAGGGCTCCTCAGGCTGCAGGTTTGATTGCTCTAGTCTGCCTTCCAGAGGATTCCACAATTTAGTGGGTAGGGAGTTTGCAAGCCAGCAGTCTGAATATTTATGTGGTTTCAGCCAATCCCTGGGGGAGGCTGCCCAGTAGGTGGCTGCAAAGCGCATAAATAGTCTGAGCTTGTGGCAACCCTGTTCTTGTCCAGGAGGAGAAGTTGCCATTCTGAAGAGCTGTTGCCCTTTCAGACAGCCCAGTTGGAAGTCTGTCTATGTTCACCAACGTCTAAGCTTCTGCTGAGCTGAGGGTCTACTTGCTGAAACTTGCTGCAGTTATACAAAGGGATTTTCTTCTGAGCATCCATTCTGCAATGTTCACTAAGTAAAAGTCTTTGGATATTGGAAGGTGGCATTCAAGTATCCAGGCACACTGAGTACAGACCTATATGCAGGGTCCTGGTGCCTGCTGCAAACCCTTGTGTAATAACACTAAAGTTCACCTGGCCTGGGACATTGAATATGGTGCCTCAGTGCTGTCCAAAGCTGGGGCTATCACTGAAGGGACTGTTAAAATGAGTAGCCACAGAGTGAAGAGTTTCCTTTTTGCTAATGCAGAATGAAAGTGCTATATACAGTATATTTACTTGAAGCAGAACTAAATTCTGGAATACTTGCTCCAATGATCTGATGTCCGTGAGGTCAGTCATCTTGATTTTCCTCCACAAAATGATTTAACTCCCGCCCATCTGCAAGAGTTCAGTCATCTCTGCACACAGGCACCGTGCCAGGATTAATGAATACTGAGCTAATTATGCACATGTCAGTGTTCTTTTTAAAGAAGTCAACAAGCTAACATGTCTTTTCTTCAATAAACAATGTACATATTTGCCAGCACACCATGGATCATCAAGTACTGTCCGAAAAAGTAAAGTTCGGGAGCCATGCAGAACCCCCGTGTTAGGCATGCCTGGTGAAAGGGTCCTGTACGGCACCAAAACTTTGCACTTTGTCCACTCTGATGTCATCATTCTTCAATAAAATTTCAGTCTGTACTTGATGATCTGGGATGTGCTGGCAAATGTCTCCAGTCTCCAGCTGGCTGTTGCTTAAGCACCCGCCACTTTTGAGACCTATCCAGGAACGTGTGCCGTGGGAATATTGACACTATTCTGCGATAAACAACCTGCCTGCTCACAGTTTTTTGAAGAAAGAATTTAGTTCTGCTTCAATGCATTTTTAAGGCTAAAATAAAGACATCCTTTCTGAAAATAAAAAGATGTTCTATATTGGCGTAAAAGTAGCTAATTCTGTATTAATCTTGCCCTCAACACTAATGTCGCACACACGACCGTTTTTAATGTCATTGAAAAAAAATGAATTTTTCTTGACGTGATTCTTCTCAAGCCTGCCTTGCCTACACACTATCGTGGAAAAAAATGCTTGAGTAAAGCGCGGTGACGTACAACACGTACGACGGCACTATAAAGGGGAAGTTCCATTCGGATGGCGCCACCCTTCATGTTAGTAAAGTTTGTTGAGAGACGATTCGCGCTTTTCAGCCTCGTGCTTTTCAGTCCGTTACAGCGTGACGAATGTGCTATCCCCATTACGAACGCTAGTTTTACCAGAACAAGCGTTCCCGTCTCATACTTGATTCTGAGCATGCGCATTTTTTTTTCACGTCGTTAAAGCATACACACGGCCGTTTTTCATGATGAGAGAAACGACGAGGTGAAAAACGACGAGAAAAATTAGAGCATGTTCCAATTTTTTCATGCCCATTTTTCACATCGTGAAAAATGCTCTGAGGCCCACACACGATCATTTTTAATGACCATTTTAAAAAATTGCATTTTTCTCGTCATTAAAAACGGTCGTGTGTACGCGGCATCAGACCATTAACAACTTGCCCACTGGGCACTTATACCCCCTTCCTAACCATGCAACACTGTACCCATATGAACATTTTCTCACCTTTTTTACACAAATAGAGCTTTATTTTGGTGGTATTTGATCACCACTGGGTTTGTTTATTTTTTGTGCTATAAATAAAAAAAGACCGAAAATTTTGTAAAAAAGTTCATTTTTTATTTGTTTCTGTTATAAATTTTTGCAAATTTGTAATTTTTCTTCATAAATGTTGACCACAATTTATACTGCTACATATCTTTGGTAAAAATAACCTAAATCGGTGTATATTATTTGGTCTTTGTGAAAGTTATAGAGTCTACAAGCTATGGTACCAACCATTGAAAATTGATCACATCTGATGTACTGATGGCCTATCTCATTTCTTGAGACACTAAAGCCGTGTACACACGATCGGTTTTACAGATGAAAACAGTCCGATGGACTTTTTTAATCGGACAAACCGATCGTGTATGGGCCCCATCGGTCTTTTTTCCATCGGTGTGAAGAAATAGAACCTTTTTTTAAATTTTACCGATGGATAAAAAACCGATAGCAAATTCCGATCGTCTATGGGCAAGTCCATCGGTTAAAAAACCCACGCATGCTCAGACTGAATTATGAGACGGGAGCGCTCATTCTGGTAAAACTAGCGTTCCTAATGGAGATAGCACATTCATCATGCTGTAACGGACTGAAAAGCACGGAGACTGAAAAGCGTGAATCGGCTCTCACCAAACTTTTACTAACACGCGGTAACACTAAATCAGCAAAAGCAGCCCAAAGGGTGGCGCCATTAGATTTGAACTTCCCCTTTATAGTGCCGTTGTACGTGGTGTACGTCACGTCGTTTTGGTGCGGTCGGTTTTTTGACTGATGGTGTGTGGGCAAGACTGATGGAAAACAGTTTCATCGGATTTCCGATGGAAAAATCCATCGGATTAGAATCCATAGGCTATCCAATCGTGTGTACAGGGCTTATGGCCCCTTTCACACAGGCTGTCTGATCAAGTTCGCCTGTCAGTTTTTCAGGCGGACCTGATCGGAGCCTCCATTCACTCCTATAGAGCAGCGGATGTCAGCGGTGCCATCTATGGTGACTCCCTATGGTGAAGTTCCACTTTTAGCCAAAAAAAAAATATGTAATAGTGTAAGGGTGTAGTATTATTCCAAATTCTCCTTTTTTATTTTGTAATCTGTTAGGGTAAGTTTAGATGTGATCTGAAAAGCATTCCATAGTAGATCGCTTATCAGAAGCGTTTGACAGACGATGAAGAGGCCATTTGGCATGGCGATACATTGGATGCCTCCAGCTGCCACTGTGCTTTTGTTGGATGTCCAATGTGTCCCTGTGCCATTAAGGAGAAGTAGGCTCCCTCCAGGCAAACCTATAAAGGAGGTTTTTTTTATGCAAGCTAGCTGGGAAGTGTGCTGGGGAAGTTTATGTTTGTAATGTACAAAGCCCTTCCATGTACAGTAAAGGCTAGTTATAGATTGGGGTTGTTGCCTCTTATGCCGCATACACACGATCAGTTTTCACGTCGGGAAAACTGTCATGTTTTCTCTTGGACGAGAAAAACGGCCGTGTGTAGGCTCTCCAGCAGTTTTCCCGACGAGAAAACCGACGAGAATCACGACGAGAAAATTTAGAACATGCACTAAATTTTTCTCGTCGCAAATCACTGCGTTTTTTTCCACGGCAGTTTTCTCCATAGGGAAACACTGCTAGGGAGCCTACACACAGACGCTTTTCTCAACCAAGAGAAAACCTGTCGTGAAAAATGGCCGTGTGTACACGGGGAAAAGGGGACCAAGACGGTCCTCGTTTTTCCCGTCGGGTTTCACGGCAGTGTTTTCACCGCCGAGAAACTCGATCGTGGGTACGCGGCATTACTGTATCCGCACACCTCATCGACTGAATTTGGCATGAGGTGCCTTTAACCAGGAATGGGACCCCTCCAGGCGAACCTACCATTGCTTTATCCACTGCTATATAGGACAGATGCACACCATCGTAATTAGTTAGAAAGTTGTAAGGTAGAGGACATGTCATAAAAATCCAATATCAAGTTCACATTGGCATCATCCCAATCCCATGGATTTTTGAGTAGTGGGACTTTAAATATGCCAAATGAGAACAAAGTCAGAATAAAAATCTATATAAATTTTATTACACATAAAACATTGTCATAAACACAATATTAAAAACATAGATATGCATAAAGAAACTTTGCGCTAAATACAAAAATATGTCAATCTGATGGATACATGTACTTGTAACTTGTCTACCGGTTACGTGGGTTTCCCCGCTTCTTCAGAACCATACATATATTGCAAGTGTGTTATATACAGAGTTCTTACTCAATATCATAAATCATCAAAACAACAGGGGAGAGGAATACAGGATAATGCACCATGTCACGAAGCTCAAATCATCTCACCACTGGTTTCTTGAACATGACAATGAGGTCACTGAACTCCAATGGCCTCCACAGTCATCACCAGATCTCAATCCAATAGCACACCTTTGGGATGTGGTGGAACAGGAGATTTGCATCATGGATGTACAGCCGACAAATCGCAGCAACTGTGTGATGCTATCATGTCAATATGGACCAAAATCTCTGAGGATTGTTTCCAACACCTTGTTGAATCTATACCACGAATTAAAGTGATAGTAAAGCCACTTTGTTTACTTTATAGATTCCCCTCTGTTCCATGATGTTATGTGCCCCAGTGTATGTTCTATATAAAATATATGTAGTTGTATACCCTATTTCAGAGCACCTCTTGGCGCTCATGTGACCGCCCGCTGATTTCCTTTCCTGAACTGAAAACTACAGTGGGAGGAGCTGAGAATCCCTGGCTGACGTCAGCCAGGGAGAGGAGAGGAGGAGAGCGGTGGGTGTTCACATGAGTGGCGCTTTGAAATAAGGTATGCAGCTACATATTTTATATGTACAACATACACTGGGGCACATAACATCATCAAACAGAGGGAAATCTATTAAGTACACAACAATATTTTAAAAGCATGAGGGGGGGTGGGCACTGACACGAGCTGACAGGCAGGGAGGGAGAGGGAGAGGAGGACAGAGGAGAGCTGCGGATGATGGAGGCACGTATACTGACCACGGTATCGGGGGCTCAGCAGCCATGATAAACGTGGTCAGTTTACGGAGGGGAGGGCAGCACCAGTCAGGATCAGCCAGGTATATTAAATGATAGAAAGGGCCAAATTACACAGCACAGGCACTCTGCTGTATAACATGCTTCAAAGGAACAGGTTACATTTTTTTTTTTTGGATTAAAACCACTTTAAGGCAGTTCTGAAGGCCAAACAGGGTCCAACCCGGTACTAGCAAGCTGTACCTAATAAAGTGGCCGGTGATTCTATATTCTCCCCGTCCCATTATTACTGCAATTTTGCCATATCTAATTATACCTGCAATACCTAAGTACAGTGAGGGAAAAAAGTATTTGATCCCCTGCTGATTTTGTACGTTTGCCCACTGACAAAGAAATGATCAGTCTATAATTTAATGGTAGGTTTCTTTTAACAGTGAGAGACAGAATAACAACAAAAATATCCAGAAAAACGCATTTTAAAAAAGTTATAAATTGATTTGCATTTTAATGTGTGATATAAGTATTTGATCCCTTCGCAAAACATGGCTTAGTACTTGGTGGCAAAACCCTTGTTGACAATCTCAGAGGTCAGACGTTTTTTGTAGTTGGCCACCAGGTTTGCACACATCTCAGGAGGAATTTTGTCCCACTCCTCTTTGTAGATCCTCTCCAAGTCATTAAGGTTTTGAGGCTGACGTTTGGTAACTCGAACCTTCAGCTCCCTCCACATATTTTCTATAGGATTAAGGTCTGGAGATTGGCTAGGCCACTCCAAGACCGTAATGTGCTTCTTCTTAAGCCACTCTTTTTGTCAGGGAAACGGCCGTAGGAGAACTGGCAATCGTGCCAGTACTAGTAATGGCCGCTTCCAGCACACCCCTGCGCGCACTGACGCAAGCGGCGTGAATAGGCGCACGCACATGCGCACGCACATGCGCAATGTAACCAACAGACGCGCGCGCATGCGTGGGAGCATCAATCGGCGCACGCAACAGATGCAGCCACTTGCTGGTCTATATGAGCCCCTCTCATTGCTTGATAGTCATCAGCCTTCTTATGTTCCCGAGACTCTGTTAACCACTTAACGACCGCCCACTGTAAATATACGTCAGCAGAATGGCACCGACAGGCAGAATCACGTACATATACGTGATTGCCTTTGTATAGTTGGGGGGTCCAATCGGACCCCCCTTCTTTACAGTGGGTGGTCGTTTTACCTTCGGGAGCGATCCGGCATGAGGGGACGGCCGTTCGATTCTGGCCACCCCCTCTCGATCGCTCCCGGCGAATGAGAGAGCTTCCCCTGCCTGCCAGGCAGGAGGAAGTGATGTCATCTCTCCTGCGGCGCTCACATATACCGAGCGCCGTACAGGAGAAGATGCAGGTTAGTACACAAAACAGCACACTGACATTAGGACACATAGGCACATAAATAGCCCCCCCAGGTCCCCCCAGACACCCCCAGATCACCCCCCAGCCCCCCCCCCCAGCCCCCAGTCACAGTGTCACTGATTGCAGTGACCATTTATTTAGTGATCACTGCAATCAGTGACATTTGTGACTGTAAAAGTGTCACTAAAGTTAGTTTTAGGTCCAATGTAGCCCCCTAACCCCCCCTAATAAAGGTTTAACCCCCTGATCACCCCCCAGATAACCCTTTCACCCCCTAGCACCGCCGTCCCTAAGCAATCATTTTTCTGATCGATGTCTTAGCGTCGGTTCGCCGCAGGTTTTTATAGCGTCGGGTACCCCCATATATTACCTAATAAAGGTTTAACCCCCTTGATCGCCCCCCAGGTAACCCTTTCACCCCCTATCACCACTGTCACTAAGCGATAATTTTTCTGATCGATGTCTTAGCGTCGGCGATGCTGATCGGTAGCCAGTCATTTTTTTTAGGTTTGCCGCAGCTTTTTATAGCGTCGGGTACCCCCATATATTACCTAATAAAGGTTTAACCCCCTTGATCACCCCCCAGGTAACCCTTTCACCCCCTAGCACCGCCGTCGCTATGCGATAATTTTTCTGATCGATGTCTTAGCGTCGGTGATGCTGATCGGTAGCCAGTAATTTTTTTTAGGTTCGCCGCAGGTTTTTATAGCGTCGGGTACCCCCATATATTACCTAATAAAGGTTTAACCCCTTGATCGCCCCCCAGGTAACCCTTTCACCCCCTATCACCACTGTCACTAAGCGATAATTTTTCTGATCGATGTCTTAGCGTCGGCGATGCTGATCGGTAGCCAGTAATTTTTTTTAGGTTCGCCGCAGGTTTTTATAGCGTCGGGTACCCCCATATATTACCTAATAAAGGTTTAACCCCCTTGATCACCCCCCAGGTAACCCTTTCACCCCCTAGCACCGCCGTCGCTATGCGATCATTTTTCTGATCGATGTCTTAGCGTCGGTGATGCTGATCGGTAGCCAGTAATTTTTTTTAGGTTCGCCGCAGGTTTTTATAGCGTCAGGTACCCCCATATATTATCTAATAAAGGTTTAACCCCCTGATCGCCCCCCAGGTAACCCTTTCACCCCCTATCACCACTGTCGCTAAGCGATCGTTTTTATGATCGTTGTCTTAGTGTCGGTGATGCCGATAGGTAGCCAGTAATTTTTTTTTAGGTTCGCCGTCAGGTTTTTATATAGCGTCAGGTACCCCCATATATTACCTAATAAAGGTTTTAACCCCCTAATTGCCCCTAGTTAACCCTTTCACCAGTGATCATCATATAAGTGTTACGGGTGACGCTGGTTAGTTAGTTTGCTTTTTATAGTGTCAGGGCACCCGCCGTATATAACCCAATAAAGGTTTAACCCCCTGATCACCCGGCGGGTGATATCAATTAGGTTTTAGCGTCAGAGAGGGTCTGTGTCACACCCCAGGCAGCGTCAGGTTAGTGCCAGTAGCACTAACACCCACGCGTGAAGCATACACCCCCCTTAGTGGTATAGTATCTGATCAGCTCAATATCTGATCTGATGAGATCTATACTAGCGTCCCCAGCAGTTTAGGGTTCCCAAAAACGCAGTGTTAGCGGGATCAGCCCAGATACCTGCTAGCACCTGCGTTTTGCCCCTCCGTCCAGCCCAGGCCACCCAAGTGCAGTATCGATCGATCACTGTCACTTACAAAACACAACACACATAACTGCAGCGTTCGCAGAGACAGGCTTGATCCCTGCGACTCCAGTGCTGTAGGAGGTGATTTCACCACCACAGTTAAAAAAAAAAAGCATATATGCCGAAGCATTGGGGCAGCAGGAGCGGAGGAGCGATTTTGCTCCTAATGCCGCGTACATACGGTCGAAATTCCGACGGAGGCTTGCCCGTGGAAAAGTCTGACCATGTGTACGCGGCATAACTTTTGCGAGAAGATGCCCCCATGCTTCGGCATATATAAATGGTGCATGTATGCCCATCATTAGAAGTGGGTGGATGAAGGGCGGTATTCTAATGGTGGGCATACCCACCGATCAATCTTTTTTTTTCGTTCAGCCAACAGGCTGCATGAAAAAAAAAGATTACAATACATGTCCAACAAGGACCAGCAACGTACTGGTATGTTGCTGGACTTTAAATGTTTATACCAGAATGATGCCTGCGGGTTTAGGTATCATCTTGGTATCATTCTTTTCAGCCAGCGGCCGGCTTTCATGTAAAAGCAATCCTAGTGGCTAATTAGCCTCTGGACTGCTTTTACAAGCAGTGGGAGGGAATGTCCCCCCCCCCGGATATAAAAAGCGCCATTGGGAAATTGGGAAAGCATTTTATCAGATGCTTTGAGGGCAGAGGAAAGATCTAGGGTCCAATAGACCCCAGTTTTTTCAAAAAAGAGTACCTGTCATTACCTATTGCTATCATAGGTGATATTTACATTCCCTGAGATAACAATAAAAGTGATAAAAATAAATAAATATGGAAGCAACAGTTTAAAAATAAAATAAAAAAGCAAAATTAATAATAAAAAAATAAAAAAAAGCACCCCTGTCCTGCCCTGCTCTTGCCCAATGGCGAACGCAAGCGTCGGTCTGGCGTCATATGTAAACAGCAATTGCACCATGCATGTGAGGTATCACCGCGAAGGTCAGATCGAGGGCAGTAATTTTAGCAGTAAACCTCCTCTGTAAATCTAATGGGGTAACCTGTAAATGCTTTTAAAGGCTTTTAAAAATGTATGTAGTTTGTCGCCAATGCGCGTTTGTGCGAAATTTTAAAGCATGTCGTGTTTGGTATCTATGTACTTGGCCTAAGATCATCTTTTTTATTTCATCAAACATTTGGGCAATATAGTGTGTTTTAGTGCATTAAAATTAAAAAAAGTGTATTTTTTCCCCAAAAAATGCGTTTGAAAAATCGCTGCGCAAATACTGTGTAGAAAAAAAAAATGCAACACCCACCATTTTATTCTGTAGGGCCTTTGCTTTAAAAATATATATAATGTTTGGGGGTTCAACATAATTTTCTTGCAAAAAAAAGTATGTTTTCATGTAAACAAAAAGTGTCAAAAAGGGCTTTGTCTTCAAGTGGTTAGAAGAGTGGATGTAAGCTTCCTAATGTTGTGTATAAAATGCCAGAACAGTTCAAAACCCCCCCAAATGACCCCATTTTGGAAAGTAGACACCCCAAGCTATATACTGAGAGGCATGTCGAGTCCATGGAATCTTTTATATGTTGACACAAGATGCGGAAAAAAATTTTTTTTTTTTTTTTTTTGCACAAAGTTGTCACTAAATGATATATTGCTCAAACATGCCATGGGCATATGTGGAATTACACCCCAAAATACATTCTGTTGCTTCTCCTGAGTACGGGGATACCACATGTGTGAGACTTTTTGGGAGCCTAGCCGCGTACGGGACCCCAAAAACCAATCACCGCCTTCAGGCTTTCTAAGGGTGTAAATTTTTGATTTCACTTCTCACTGCCTATCACAGTTTCGGAGGCCATGGAATGCCCAGATGGCACAAACCCCCCCAAATGACCCCATTTTGGAAAGTAGACACCCCAAGCTATTTGCTGAGAGGTATTGTGAGTATTTTGCAGATCTCGCTTTTTGTCACAAAGTTTTGAAAATTGAAAAAAAAAAAGAAAAAAAAAAAAAAGTTCTTTCTTCATTTTCAAAAACAAATGAGAGCTGTAAAATACTCACCATGCCTCTCAGCAAACAGCTTGGGGTGTCTACTTTCCAAAATGGGGTCATTTGGGGGGGTTTTGTGCTATTTTGGCATTTTATGGCCTTCAAAACTGTGATAGGTAGTGAGGAGTGAAATCAAAAATTTGCGCCCTTAGAAATCCTGAAGGCGGTGCTTGGTTTCCGGGGTCCCGTACGTGGCTAGGCTCCTAAAAAGTCCCACACATGTGGTATCCCCATACTTAGGAGAAGCAGCAGAATGTATTTTGGGGTGCAATTCCACATATAACCATGGCATGTGTGAGCAATATATCATTTAGTGACAACTTTTTGTAATTTTTTTTTTTTTTGTCATTATTCAATCACTTGGAACAAAAAAAAAATATTCAATGGGCTCAACATGCCTCTCAGCAATTTCCTTGGGGTGTCTACTTTCTAAAATGGGGTCATTTGGGGGGGTTTTGTACTGCCCTGTCATTTTAGCACCTCAAGAAATGAGATAGGCAGTCATAAATTAAAAGCTGTGTAAATTCCAGAAAATGTACCCTAGTTTGTAAACGCTATAACTTTTGCGCAAACCAATAAATATAAGCTTATTGACATTTTTTTTACTAAAGACATGTGGCTGAATACATTTTGGCCTAAATGTATGACTAAAATTGAGTTTATTCGATTTTTCTTATAACAAAAAGTAGAAAATATCATTTTTTTTCAAAATTTTCGGTCTTTTTCCGTTTATATCGCAAAAAATAAAAATCGCAGAGGCAATCAAATACCATTAAAAGAAAGCTCTATTTGTGGGAAGAAAAGGACGCAAATTTCGTTTGGGTACAACATTGCATGTCCGCACAATTTACAGTTAAAGCAGCGCAGTGCAAAATTCTGAATTCACCTCTGGTCCTTTAGCTACCAAATGGTCCGGGGCTTAAGTGGTTAAACTGCTGTTTGGATTCCTGTTGTGACCCGGCTTGTTCCTGACCTGTCTGATCTGCTCACCTGGTTTGACCCTCTGGCTTGCTTTACCAACTTGTTGCCTTCTCCTCCACCTGATCCCGGCTTGTTCCACGGACTTTGCCACAGTCATCTGTTCCTGCCTGCTTCCTATTACCAGACCATTGGCTTGTCTCCGTTCCTGCAACCCGCCTCTTCCTCCTGCTGGATCTACTGGGTTTGACCCTCAGCCTGGCTGCCACTACTACTCCTTGAGCGGTGTCCTGCATCCACCAGTGTTCTTCAGGATCCCACCAGCTCTGCTCTCCTGGAGCCATCTGGCAACCTGTGCTTCTCTGGGCACTACACCCTCTGTACCCAACCTCAGAGGTGTACTGCACTCAGCCGCAAGGGGGGCCCTCTCGGCATTTCGGCCTCCAACCAGGTACGTAACACATTTGTTGCCTTGGCTGTGTGTTTTAGGCCATTGTCATGTTGAAATACCCATCCATGACACATTTTCAGTGCCCTGAAGGAGGTAAGGAGGCTCTCACCCAAGATATGACAGTACATGGCCCCGTCCATCGTCCCATTGATGCAGTGAAGTTGTCCAGTCCCCTTAGCAGAAAAACAAACCAAAAGCATAATGTTTCCACCTCCTTGTTTGATGGTGGGGATGGTGTTCTTGGGGTCATAGGCAGCATTGCTCCTCCTCTAAACACGGCGAGTTGAGTTAATGCCAAAGAGCTTGATTTTGGTCTTATCTGACCACAACACCAGTTCTCCTCTGAATCATTCAGATGTTTATTAGCAAACTTCAGATGGGCCTGTACATGTGCTTTCTTGAGCAGGATTTCAGTCCTTCACGGCGTAGTGTGTTACCAATTGTTTTCTTGGTGACTATGGTCCCAGCTGCCTTGAGATCATTGCTAAGATTCTCCCGTGTTGTTCCGGGCTGAGTCCTCACCGTTCTCATGATCATTAAAACTCTGCGAATTGAGATTTTGTATGGAGCCCCAGACTGAGGGAGATTGCCCGTTATTTTGTGTTTCTTCCATTTGCGAATAATTGTTGTCAGCCTCTCACCAAACTGCTTAGCGATGGTCTTGTAGCCCATTCCAGCCTTGTTTAGGTCTACAATCTTCTCCCTGACATCCTTGGACAGCTCTTTGGTGTTGGCCATGGTGGAGAAATTGGAATCTGATTGACTGATTGCTTCTGTGGACAGGTGTCTTTTATACAGGTAACAAGCTGAGATTAGGAGCAGAAATCTTGCTGAATGATAGGGGATCAAATACTTATTTCACTCATTAACCACTTCAATACAGGGCACTTTACCTCCTTTCCCTCCCAGGACAATTTTCAGCTTTCAGCGCTGTCACACTTTGAATGACAATTGCGCGGTCATGCAACACTGTACTCAAACTACATTTTTATAATTTTCTTCCCACAAATAGAGCTTTCTTTTGGTGGTATTTGATCACCACTGGTGTTTTTATTTTTTGCTAAACAAACTTAAAAAAAAACGAATTTTTTGAAAAAAAAAGTTTTTCTTTGTTTCTGTTATAAAATGTTGTTTTCTCCTTCACTAACGGGCACTGATGGGCACTGATGAGGTGGCACTGATGAGTTGGCACTGATAAGGTGGCACTAATGACGAGGCAATAATATCTAGAATTGATGGGCACTGATATGGGCACCAATAGGCGGCACTGACATGCAGCACTGATGGACAATGACAGGTGGCACTGATGGGCACTAATAGATAACTACTTTTGGCTCTGAAGAAGAAGGTTCGCCTTCGCAACGCGTCAGCCGTAGCTGTACTACATGTCGTCTGACTTCCTGATTGTCTTGTTCTAGTAGGAGGCCTGCTGAAGGCGTTTATCCGTTCCATGGAACAGTGTTTGTGCTCAATTTTGTACTTGCTTTGTGAGTATTCATGATCTTTTAGCCTATTTTAATAAACCTAGCCATTGGTAATGCACTAGGTCGGTGCGCCCTTCTCTTTCTTTTTTACATTTTAGTCCTAAGAATACCAATTATTCTGAGAAGGGCAGCAAGATCCCTGGCCATTCCCTTTCCAACAGAAGACTGTTGTCCCACTAAGAGATCAAGCTTCCAAGCGCAGGAGAATTTTTTGTGTTTCTGGGCACTAATGTCACTGATGGGCAGCACTGATAATGAGCTACTGACAGTCTTTACTGATGGGCACTGATTGGCATCTGTGAAGGGTACTAACAGGCATTACTGATGGGCACTGAGATGGGCACTGACTGGCAGCTGATGGGTAGTGATTGGCAGATGTGGTGGGCACCTCTGATGGGGGCTGAGCTGATAATCAATGCGCTGATTGGCACTTCCTGGTTACACGCTGTGATTGGGCACATCTGATCACGTGGTATAGAGCCTACGTCAGAGGCTCTTTACCACGATCGGAATTGCGGCGTGTCGGACTGACACACCACACCACCGATCGCCACGCACGATCGCGGTTTATCCTGCTGGACGTCATATGACGTCCAGTCAGGATAACTTAATCACTTTGCGCACGTCATTCTGTTATATGGCGGGCGGGAAGTGGTTAAAATGCAAATCGATTGATAACTTTTTTGAAATGCGTTTTTCTGAATATTTTTGTTATTTTGTCTCTCACTGTTAAAATAAACCTACCATTAAAATTATAGACTGATCATTTCTTTGTCAGTGGGCAAACGTACAAAATCAGTAGGGGGATCAAATACTTTTTCCCCCTCACTGTATTCTCCTCTGGGTGCCCAAAGCTGACCCCCCCCTCCCCCGCACAAAAAAAAAATCCCAGGCATTGCAGCTATTGGGTTGTGAAACAGTCATATTGTATATGCCAGTGATGGTGAACCTCGGCACCCCAGATGTTTTGGAACTACATTTCCCACGGTGCTCATGCACTCTGCAGTGTAGTTGAGCATCATGGGAAATGTAGTTCCAAAACATCTGGGGTGCCAAGGTTCACCATCACTGGTATATACAATAAGATCATATTCTCATCAAGGCAGGAAATAGTTATTTTCTATGACAGTGAAAAAGGTGAAGTGTAGCAATCAGTCATCCACAATGAATGTGCCTTGCTATGGGGTTAGCAATGCACCAGCTGCTATCTGTATAAAGATAATAAAGGGCAGTGTGAAATGAAATGGCAGTGCCAGTTGTTTGCAGAGAAGCATGCAGCCCAGACAGCTGTTTTCCCCTTTCAGTCACACCCTGACATCCTGCCCTCCCTGCTCACCATCCTGCCCTCCCTGCTCACCATCCTGCCCCCCCCCCCCTGCTCACCATCCTGCCCCCCCCTGCTCAGCCCCTCTCTCCAGACACATAGCTACCAACCATCCCCCTCCACTATGCACTATGCAGCCTGTGATTGGCCAGCCCGAGCAAGCTGAAATATAAACAAACAGAGAAGACAGGCGGCTCCAGACACACAGACTAGTCCGAATGTATCCAGCAGAACCCCGATCGGATCGTACAGCCCCAGGAGCTGGCGGCCAGTGACAGTCAGCAGAGCGCAGGCACACAGCGGGAAGTGCAGGCAAGTGACAGTTCAGCACCAGCGGCGGAGCGGACAGCTCCCTCCCAGCACATACATAGAGGACTACGTGCGGTGCGGTGCGCCTGGTGCTGTGCCCAGCGTGTGCCCACCTACCTGCCACACATCTCTGAATAGATGACAATGCTGAAACATGGTGGCATGCTAGGCTAGTTCCATTGCACACAGCATAGCTGCCACCTGTGTACCCAGTGGGCACGTTGCACAGGGTGGAGACAGGTGATGGGTGGTCGGCTGAGCAGACAGAGCAGTCTGGAAGATGATCAGGAGGAGGTGGTAGACCCAGGGCCCCTGAGAGCGGAGCCCAGCAGCTCTCGAAGTACTGATTTTGCTCTTACGTCGCTGATCCTGAACTCGGAGAGGATCCCTGGGGTGTTACGGAAGAATAAACCGCCTCCGTATGGAAGGAGGGCGGCATGGATACGGGACATTCAGGCGGTGCTCCGGGACCACAAGCAGGAGCGGGCGATGCATATCCTCAAAATGCTTCGCAAGGTAAGGCCACCCCGAAAACTCTACCTGTCATCTACCATATTATGGGGTGTGCACCCCAAAGCTCAAACACATATGCGTGTGTGCATGTGTATATATACTGACAGTGTTAGTAGGGCAGAGATTGGTGTCAGTAGGGTAGTGGATGGTGTCAGTAGTTTTAATTTTTATTATTTTATTTTTTTAATTATTTTTATTTTTTTACAATTTTTTTAAGGAGCCCCGTTAGGGAGCTTTGGTGAAATATCAGGGGTCTAAACAGGGGGAATCTTCACCATACGGGGTGATTAGGGTGTGCCCACGTCTATGTACCATATACAAACCACTCTCCGTCCTAGGATCACTATACATCAGGGGTCTCCAAACTGTGGCCCTTTGCTTACCTTTATCTGGCCCTTGGGGTACTTTTCCTTCCACTGATACAAAACACTATTCCTTCCACTGACACCAACAATGGGGCACTATTTCTCTCATTGACGCCAATGATGGGGCACTGTAAATCCCACTGACACCGATGGAGCATTATTTCTCCCACTGACCCCAACAATGGGGCACTATTTCTCCCATTGACACCAATGATGGGGCACCGTTCCTCAAACTGACACCTATAATGGGGCACCATTATTCCCACTGACACCAATGATAGGGCACTATCACTGACACCAACAATGGGGCACTATTCCTCCCATTGACACCAATGATGGGGCACTGTTCCTCCAACTGACACTAACAATGGGGCACTATTATTCCCACTGACACCAATGATAGGGCACTATCACTGACACTAACAATGGGGCACTATTACTCCCACAAGCACCAACAATGGGGCACTATTTCTCCCACTGACACCAACAATGGGGCACTATTCCTCCCACTGACACCAGCAATAGGGCACAATTCCTCCCATTTTTTCTTTTTTTTTTTAATCATATCATTTTTATAAAAAAAAAAATGTTTTTACAATTTACCACAAGACAAAAACATACAAAACAATTCATCGAGAGAAAAAAACTTTTTTTTAAAATTAATTCCTCCTCTTAATACCAAAGGTGCATTGTTTACTCCCACTGACACCAGGATAGTTTCTACTCCCAATGGCCAAAATCTGGAGGACAGTAAACTGGTCCTTTGTTTAGAAAGTTTGCAGACCCCTGCCATACATGTTACAATCCTACCTTAACAATCTTCATACAATCAACTTTAGATTTACAGAAACTACCTACTTTGAGGAACTGATCTATCCCATCAGTCTGTATTTATTCAGACAGGCATTTGCACTGTATAGTTGGTAGGTCTAAAGGAGATTGTACAATCAGACTGTAACATGGGTGGTTAGCTTTTGATTTACCAAAACGAATGAGAGGACAGACCTAAACAATCAATTCAGTTTGTATCAAATCAGGCAGACCTTTATACTTCATAGTTGATGGTAGATCTAAAGGAGATTGTATAATCAGATTGTACAATGTATGATCAGCCTTACACCTCCTGACGCCAGCAAAATTAATTACTGCAGCTTACCAATCATTAGATGTGGTGGCTGCATTTGTTTTCTTTTAAGGGCTTTTTCCTCTCTGTTTTCACCTGGTGATCCTGCCAATAGTACACCTCCTGTATTAGGGTTCCTACAATCTGGATGAAAGAGTAACAGAGACACCTTTGGAAAGCAGCATTGTCAGTCTGGGGGAAAGTGTTAAGCCTCGTACACACGATCGGATTTCCTATGGATTCTAATCCGATGTTTTTGTCCATCGGAAATCCGATGAAGCTGACTTCCATCAGTCTTGCCTACACACCATCAGTCAAAAAACCGACCGTTCCAAACGCGGTGACGTAAAACACTCCGATGAGCCGAGAAAAATGAAGTTCAATGCTTCTGAGCATGCGTCGACTTGATTCTGAGCATGCATGGGTTTTTTATCCGATGGACTTGCCCAGAGACAATAGTAATTTGCTATCGGTTTTTTAACCATTGGATAAATTTAAAACATGTTCTATTTTTTCACACCGATGGAAAAAAGACCGATGGGGCCCATGCACGATCGGTTTGTCCGATGAAAACAATCCATCGGACTGTTTTCATCGGTAAAACCTATCGTGTGTACAGGGCTTTAGGCTGACCATACACGGAGTGAATTTCTTTCCTGCAACCATGGGTTGCAGGAAAGAGATTTGCAAGATTCCCCCATCAACACAGAACGTGTTGACAGGGGAATCAGCCCCCCTATAGCAGCCACTGGCGATAATCGCAAGAGAATCCAGCAGGCTGGTTGCACCCAAGCTGATCGACCGATCAACTTGGTACATTCAGCCTGCCCATTAACGGTTCGAATCTCTGCCGGTTCTTGCTGAACCAGCCGAGATTCGAACCGTGTATGACCGGCCTCAGATTAGCAGATTTAGACTGATGCCAAACTCCAGCTCACACTTTTTAAACAGTTACAGCAACAGATTTGTTCCTTTTGGGATAAATGTACATAAATAAATACAATCTACCCATTGTAAGCACCCCAGTGTTAAATGGTTAGTCTCAGCCCTCTAAGGCTACTTTCACACTGAAGCGCTGGATGCACTGGCGGTATAGCAGCGCTATTTTTAGCGCCGCTATACCGTTGTTTTTGCCGCGATTTTAACCCCCGTTAGCGGCCAAAAAAGAGTTAAAAAATCGCCCCCAATAACGCCTCTTTGTGGCGTTTTGCAGGCATTTTGGAGGCGCTACCCCATTGATACCAATGGACAGGGGTGCTATAGGAGCGGTATTTTTACCGCTCCTATCGCGCCTCAAAGATGCGGCTTGCAGGAGTTTTTTTACCCTCCTGCAAGCGCAACGCTCCAGTGTGAAAGCCCTCGGGCTTTCACACAGGATACAAAGTAGCAGCTTTTTTAGGGCGCTTTGCAGACGCTATTTTTAGCGCAATAGCGCCTGCAAAGCGCCTCAGTGTGAAAGGGGCCTAACTGCTACATCTGCAGGACAGCTTGCGCTGTTGAAAAACAACAGACTAACTGTCAGGATCACCAGGTGAAAATAAAGAAAACAAATGCCTCCATCATATCTAAGAATTGGTAAGCTGCCATATAATAAATGTCTGCTTTTGGGTTTAATACTGCTTTAAAGTCTCTAGACTCCTCCATTCACAACTAAAATATGTGATTTATTTATCACCCTCTATTATAAGATTGTGTTTTTTTGGGCGGGGGGTAAATCATTGTGAAGTACTGGCTTCTGATTGTATTGCCTATTCTAGTTGCAGATGAAGCAGTCAAGAGACTTTCCATTCAGCACTCTGCTTTCTCCTTGAATCATGTCATGCATGGTGCTGGAAGGTTTTGTAGGGCAAGACAGCCTCGGTCATTCTGGAGTTCTGGTTTCTGACTTCATTGCATTTAAGTGTGGTGGAACAGCCCAAATATTTTTATTTTAATCATTGTGGAAAATGGTACCCCCATTATTTTACTGTGGGCCCTGCCCTTATAAATGTACCTGCTAATAAGTAGAAACATCAATCTTC
Source organism: Rana muscosa (assembly GCA_029206835.1). Classification (NCBI taxonomy): domain Eukaryota; kingdom Metazoa; phylum Chordata; class Amphibia; order Anura; family Ranidae; genus Rana; species Rana muscosa. The sequence goes on along the minus strand of CM055116.1, from coordinate 889,912,191 downwards.
ACTTTAAATTTAAGCTGGCTTTTATTATTTAAGAGTTTGGACTATTAATCTAATTTATTCCTTCGATACTATGACACATCTTTTTTTTTAAGGAACTACACATATGAGATGTATGCTCCTTTCTTTTTTATGTCATGATAATTATATTTATCTTCTAGGGACTATAGCTTATTTAGATTTTATTTAATTATTTTTCCTCTCACGTGCCCCCTCCCATCCACAGTTTGAACCCATTGGGGGTGGATGGGTGGTCCGGAGGCACTTTCAGCCTGATATAAGGTATAATCTTTTTTTTTTTATTTCCCTTGTACCTGGCATTTGCTTTTTTTTTTCTTTTCTTTTCAGTAGTCAACTGATAAAAATGAACATACATTTGAGCGCCAAACTCTACCGATATTCTTGTCACTATTGTTATGATCCTTATCCCATTTTTGCATTCGCTATACTGCATTTGTAACTTGTCTTCTTATGTAAAACTCAATAAAAATATTAAACAAGAAAAAAATAAAATTTAAGCTGGCCATACACTGATTGAAATTTGGCTGGTTTGGCAGGGACCGAACGTATTTTGATCATTGTGCGGCTGTCCCCACTTGACAGAAGTCATGAATGGGGTATTGTCAATGTTCCGGCTACCATAACACACTGTTTATACCCAACATACAATCAATAATTCACACCTGACCACCTTTATTTGGATGTAAATGGCCATAGCAGCCTATTTATTAAATAATCTTCTATAACAAAATATATATTTTTTTAAATTTTATGTAAACCATAATATTACATTTTATGTAAACCATAATAATAACAAAATAATGTAACTGACTGACCTTATCATAGATCCTAGGTTTTTGAAGGCATATTGTGACCTAATAACCAGCTGTATCTGCCACCAGCTTGTATAGTAAGACCCCCAGCTGCAATTACACCACCTCTGGGTCAACTTCTTTCTAAGTTACTATCCAATACAGTAGAGCTGCAATAACCAGTATCACATTACTGCCACACTTATAGGCAAGGTACACCTATACCCGAGATCAGCCTAACCCATTGTTCTCAACCACTTTTGACCACACCCGCCTTCAAAAACCTTGAGACCTCTTCCCGCTGCTATGACATTACCAACCCTTCATTACAGGAACCATCTTCCCATAACATACACTTTAATAAAAAAAACTCTAAAACCCCAAATAAATGCACCCCCAAAAAAACAGCACTATCCACAAGACCACATATGTAGTAGATCTCTGACCTAAGACATACCAATATTGTTTCAAAATGGCAAACATAACCAATGCAGTGCTTCCCACAAAATAAAGGTTCCTAATAATATGCATCAAAAAATGTCATATGTATGTTAAATACACCACACAGCAGTATGTCATTGGCCGGCGCAGCAGTGCGTACAAAGGCCAGTGTGGTCACATGTGCAAACCGCTGATTGGAGATTAATTTCAATGATTGTCCACTCCAGATGAATTGAGTAAGTATCAGTTATGGTAAAAAAGATCTTATGTAACTTGGAGACTTTAAACCCATTTTTGTTTGTTTTTTGGGGGGTATTAATCTACTGTAGACTCCTGATATATCTAGCAGGTCCTAATTTGGTTTAGTTCCTAAATTCTTCTCATCAGTGCTCTATCTTTGCTATATGACCTTGGTCCTGAGTGTGATGACCTCCTCTTTTACTGTCTTTGTAGGACCTAGGCCTGGAGGGTACATTCCTCAATGACATCCTATATAGACATGTCACCTTCCTCAACCTCGTGGACCCCATCTCCCATGAACTGCTGCTTAGCCTGGCCAGGGAACTGCAATGCCCCAGGAAGGTAAGAGTTAGTGCATTTTAGTATGTCTGCACACAATAGACATCAGATCTGTGTCTGTTGGAAATCATGCATATCATAAGCACAATGACAACCTGTTCAATCAGGTGACTCGCCTGATTGCTGCATAATTAGGTTTTGAATATTTATATTCTAAAAAAAAAAAAAAAAAACATATATGCAATGCAAGACTGTTATTTCCTTTAGTGGTGTGAGATAAAAAAATAAATAAAAAAAAAGTAATAGGTATATATTTATATTTCACTTAGTCCATCCTGTGTGTTTCTCAGCTTTTCCTGTGCTTGTAGGGAAAACCTTCCAGAAACACCAAGACTGGTACAGAATATCAATGATAAGAACAAGGAAGAGTTAGCGAGGGTGGAGACTGATAGGGGAGTGACTGAGGAGGAAACGAGCACTGATAGGAGGGGTGGTGGGGAATCAAACACTGATAGGGACACAGTAAGAAGAAAGGAATGACAAATGTTATAAACAACACAATTTTACCGACATGATGAATACAGTAACTGAAAATACATTGCTGCTTATTAGAATAAAATGACCAAAGTATGCAGGAATGCAGGAATGCAATGGGTAGGGAAAGGATGCAGTCTGACGTAAAATCTTGTCTTTGCAGACAACAAGCTGGCAAGTGAAATAGCTGTCTTTGTTCTTCCTAATTAACCCTCTGTGCTGGCCTTCCAGAACTCTAAACCTAGGGGAATATAGTGATATGTCTATCTATCTGTCTATCTATCTATCTATCTATCTATCTATCTATCTATCTATCTATCTATCTATCTATCTATCTATCTATCTATATCTCTATCTATCTATCTATCTATCTATCTATCTATCTATCTATCTATCTATCTATCTATCTATCTATCTATCTATATCTCTATCTATCTATCTATCTATCTATCTATCTATCTATCTATCTATCTATCTATCTATCTATCTATCTATCTATCTATCTCTATCCGCCCATCTATATGTGTTCCTCATTTACAATCCCTAGCTTATGGCACAGTTTAATAAATACATCTGGGAACCAATTTTCTGAACCAAGACTCACTTTTAAATTAAAAATGTATTGAAATTAGAGTTGCTAAATATTAAAGAGAAATTATATGCAAAGCCTATATTGCTTGCATCAGTTATTGAAGGTAACTTTGAATATATTGCTATGTGTTTATTACCTAGGGCCAAGCATTCTTCCTGATTTGGGAAGTGCTCTGAAGCCTTTTCTCCTGTCAATGCAAATGTCTTTTATCAAACATCCAAAGTGATGTCCGTGCTTCTCCTCTGCTTGATGGGGAGAGGCAGATTGGCAGGCTAAAGCCACATTGTATAATACAGGGGATGTATTGTGGCATTTTTTTAAGTATAGCCTCGTACACACGGCCGAGATTCTCGTCGAAAAAAACTTGTTGTTTTTTTTTCGACGAGATTCTTGGACAAGAAACTTGTCCCGGCCAAGTGTACACACGCTCGATTCAAAGAACCCGCGGTTCTTTGAATGGAGCGTACGCGGTGACGTCATCGACTACGACGAGCATGCGCTCGTCACATTCGATGCCGTCGCCGCCATCTTGGTATACCCCACCTATGCCTAGGAAGCTACCGCGCATGCGTCAAATTCATTTCGAACATGCGCGGGCTTCCCGGAGGACAGGTAAGTGTACACACACTCACTTTTCTCGTCGAGAAACATGCCGACGAGAATCTCGACGAGAAAATAGAGAGCAGGTTCTCTATTTTCTCGTCGAGATTACTTGTCGGTTTTCTTGACAAAAAACCATACACACGAACAAATTTCTCGGCAAGACATCTCTGCCAGCAAGTTTCTTGCTGGTTCTTGCCGAGAAACTCGGTCGTGTGTACGAGGCCTATGTGTATGTAGCACACGGCCCTTTTACTCCCATCTTTGGCTCACTCAAAGGAGGAAAAGGCACACCATGCCACCGTGCCCGTAACCCTCTGGTTTGCAGAGGTTAAGCACACTTGTAACTTACAGGTCTTGCAGCAAGGTTCTCCTCAAAGTTGGTTCTCGTCCCCTAGAATGTAAAGGACAAGTCTCTATACCCCCAAGTAACTCCAAGGTCCACACCAGTAGCAACGCCGACGTAAAGTTTATTTTCCTTATGCATGAATAACCACAAAGTTGAGAAGGGAGAAAGGTGTTAGAAAGGACAGATCAGATTCAGACACTCCTGGCTTCTTCGCCACTCGATCCTGAGTGGGTATAGCTCACCCGGATAGTCACCCAATGGCACTAGAAGCCGGCATGTAGCTCAAACAGTCAATCAGATTCCCTTGATAGATGCGATTGGGAGATCCCCTGCCACAGAATCTATAGTGTCCCGAACCTCCTAATGGTTACGTTGTTAGATCCCTTTTCGGACGGATGACATCCCTCCAGAGAGTTACTGGGCCCCTTCCTTCACTGTGATCTCTCACCAGTCCTTCGGAACGGTCCTCCCCCAGCCTCCTCTTCTAGATGCGCATCCCCTCGCAAAACGGCACCCTGGGATTCTTCCTCCCCGAAGTGGGCTCCAGCTAAAGGTGCTGGGCCCAGGGCTGACGTTGCAGTCCCAGGATAAAAGGTGCCTGGGACTGAGGCGCACGTGGCCCCATGGCCTGGAGGGCCATGCATTTGAACTTGGACTCCAGAATCATAGGTTCCCCTGGGTACAGGTCCCCAGGGTAGTAAGTCCACCCTGACCAATGGCGTCTGCCCCTTTTGTACCCTCTCCCGGCATGCACAGCGGGTAGACAACGCCCACTGCACGGCTGCCGAGAGAGGGCACCCAATCGCCACTTCATCACCTGTGGTTCAACCCTGAGTACAAGTGACAGCGCCACCCACACTTCTAAGGGGAACTGCACGCCAGGTGAAAACAGCAGCAAGGCCAACAAGTCCAACAAATTGGAAGATCCGAGCCAACTACCACTCAAATCACCCCTAAATTTAATATAGCAGCCCCCTAAATTGAGACCTCCGCTACACACTCCCCTCTCCTAAAGAGACACTGTCCCCAGTGTCTGGAGACAAATTTGCACACTCAATCCTGAGCAGGCGCAAACTTACCTTCAGAACTATGTACAAAAAAAAACATTTACCAGAGTGCCTGAATCAAAGCAGTGAATTTCAGCAAAAAGGAGAAAGACAGAAACAGTTTTACAATACACAGTAAATGACATTCCCTTCCACCATCCTATCACAACTAAATCCCACCCAATCTCCGGTGAAGTTGCTTGATGGTCTCCTGCATGGGAAAGAAACACATATCACAAAAAAAAACCATCCTATCACTACGGTATGTACATGAATCGAACCATCTCTTCTAGAAAAAAAAAATGTCTTCATCTAACGGCACACACTAAGCCTAGTGTATTTTAAATAGCAATACTTATGTAAGTGCTTATAAAAGTTCTGCAGACCACTACCACCTAGTGGCAGCATACACATATTTCTCTCAGCCTAAGTGCACACTGACGCACCACACTACAAAGATCCCCTTGTTGATCTAGGCGGCTTCCAGCTTGGCCCTGACTAGCTCTTTTTTTCTTTGAAAAGGGAAGGGAACACAAAAAAACAGTCCTTCAAAAAGAAAAATCCCCGGGAATAGAGTCAGCACAGCAGTTCAAGGCATTGTCCCCATAGCGGTAATAACAAAAAAAAAAAACAAGTGCCACTTCAGAGATAAAAACTGGGATCAGGGAGATCAAGAGGTTTCCAGTCCTTATCCAAGGTCTCTATGGAATAGATCACATCGTCTCTGTCTATACTGCAGATCACGACCCGATCCGCATGTATGTGCCGACCCAGAGTCCAGTCTTTTCGGCAACCATTGTATCTCCCAGTCATTACGGCCGAACATGAACAGTACCTATGGCCTTTCTTTACCTCCAAATGATCCCAGATAAAGTCACTGTACCATCGTTCCCGAGACGCTTTAATTTCAAAGAGCAAGTTCTTTGGGACGTATGGGTACTCCCATCCATAGTCCGTAGCAACCTTTTAATTCAATAGCCGTTGCAGTCGGGCCAAAGGCGGCATGGTCGCCCGATCTCCAGCTCCTGGCAGGACGATGGCGTCCGGAGATCTCCTAGGGCGTACAGGTTTCCAACTGTAGCATAGGAGGCCTTAGTGATGAACGGGCCTCCAAAACAGCAGGCACGGAAGAGACCGGAGCACTCAAGGTGGACACAGGAACAACTTCCCCAGTAACTACAGGGGTTTCCACCCAGGGTGCAGTTTCCCCAGAGTCCATGGGCGATCCCTTTACACCACAGGGAGAAGTCAGCGACATTTTGTCCCATCCCTTATGTAACGACAGGGGTTAACGTCGTTTAGATATATTCCATTTCCAAACACACAGCGGCTACCAGACACTCCACAGTCAGGCAACCGCTTCCCATAGGAATAATCCTCCCAGATATACGAGACAAACACTCTGTATGAAGTTTCCAGCAGGTCTGACATTCTTTATTGACAAACTTCAAGTTTTATACACACAGAGAGGAGGTTCTTACATTCCTCATTTTCCTCTGACAATACACCTTTGACCAGACCTAATTTACATGAGCTAATTAACTACAGCTGATGACTCAGACACATGACCTTTAGGCTAGCCTCACTGTCTTTTAAACTACAGTACCCAGTATCAAAGGACTTCACACATTAGTTACATAACGAGCTCCCAATACACATCTGACAGCTCTTAGCAGACAACAGGTGGGTTTATTAGCTAATCCCTTTACATCTTAAATGACTATGCATAACCTTTATGTTCCTCAGACTGTCTGTCTGCTAGTTTATAATACCTATAATTACAGACTTAATTACCACAAGCCACAATAGACAATAGGATGCAATCACACCCTACCCCATCACAGCAATTAGTACACAGCAGCCAACACACAATATACACACAATATATACAATGTATATACACTATTGAATCTGACTAGCACAGATCATAGTGGGTTCTCCTTCACCCTGTGCCCAAAGTGACCCCTGTCACACATCTCCGCTTTCGGCAGGAGACTAACACAGGAGGAGACCCCAGACGGGTTGATTCCGAAGTTAGTCCATAGTTCTATTCCTCTAATGCCTGGACAACCCATCAGCATTGCCATTTTGCTTACGGGGTCAGTAGCTGATGGGGAAGTTGTAAGGTTGCAGGGCGAATAATGTAATTCAGTTCTGGAACAGTCACTTGCTTTGCTCTCTCAATGGTTCCCAAAACTTGTTGCTGATGCTCTTGGGAAAGGTAAGGCAAAACCTGGGCGCAAATCCCATTTAACCTTTTGATAATTTCAGCCTGTTTGTGCATTTCAATGTTCAAGCCATGGGACATTTTTATAATACATGACGTAGTATCGTTGCATCTCCGATTTCTCTCTGGCCAACTTGTCACATTCCAATTCTAGACTGTGATATTTTGACTGATCTAAGGTACCTGTCGGGGGGGATAGTCTTACCCAGTTCTCAGCCGTAAGCGGGCCGGTTCCAGCAGCATGGGTCTGGGCACAGGTAGTCACTGGGTTGGCTTCAGCGGGGCCCATCGGGGCGTAAGCAGAAACGAGGGGGGGCAAATCATTCCCCAGTAGTACATCCGCTGGCAAATCCTTCATCACCCCCACATTCACGTGTCCCGAACCAACCTCCCAATCCAGGTGAACACGGGCAACGGGTAGCCGGAAGATGGTACCTCCCGCTAATCTTACGGCTACAGTGTCTCCAGTGTGTTGGCTCTCTGGGATGAGATTCTTCTGTAGTAGGGTCATGGTAGCGCCACTATCACGTAGGCCATTGGCTACCATTCCATTAACCCGGACAATCTGCCTGTGTTGTTGCCTGTTGTCCCGGTTAGCTGCTTGTATTGGGTCAGCCTCGTGCAGGACGCCCCAATGTTCTTCCTCCTCAACGCAGTGGGCCGCAGGCATGGATGTGTGGGGGTTCCCCCTTTGCTGGCTGTCTCCACGACTGGGACTGCCTGGCTGGATTCAATGGACAGTCTGGCTTTTTGTGCCCTAGCTGTTTACACCCGAAACACCTGATGGGTTGTGAGTAGTCCTGGGAGTTGAACCTGGGCTGCTGAGGATAAGTGGCCGCTGGAGGTGGTGCTGAAGTTGGGTTAGAGGCTGGTAAACTGGGCCGAGATAGTGGATAGCGCTCGCTTTCGCCTGACCTTCGAGAGTCCAGATATTCATCGGCCAAAGTAGCCGCTTGCTGTACAGTCCGTGGTATCTTATCTCGCACCCAATCCCGTAATACCGGAGGGGTGTGGTTAAAGAACTGTTCTAAGAGTACTAGTTGGGTGATGTCCTCTATGGTATGAGCGTGGCTTCCCTGGAACCAGCCCTTAAGGTCTCGCTGCAGACGATGTGCCCACTCCACGTATGTTATGTGGGATTGTTTCCGGGATTCTCGAAACTTAATCCGTCTGGCTTCGGGTGTAATGGCAAATCGGGCTAGCAGAGCTTCTTTTACCCGGTCATAGTCTTTAGCGTCCTCATCCTCCAGGGCCGATATGCATCCGCCGCTCTGCCAGTTAAATTACTCGCCAGTAAGGTGACCCGATCTTGGGGCCGTACTTCATGTATCTGGCATAGTCTCTCAAAGTCCTGCAGGAACGATTCAATTTCCTCCTCTCCTTCCTTAAATAGTTTGAACGCCCAAAAGGGCAACTTACGGAAAGGCGCTGCATCTTTAGGTGTTGTCTCTGATTTCCGTATTTCCGCCATTCTCCGCTCATGTTGCCGCTCTAGTTCTCTCTCTTGTCGCTCATCCTGCAGCTGGATGTCTCTAATGGCATTCTGTATGGTGGTCTCTGATGGGTTAGCACCATATAATGCCAACCGCTCTCAAACTCGTTGCTGAAACAAGTCTTCAACTGACCGGGGTCCTGCATCAGCATCCCTCTGATCCATCTCGGCTAGCTCACTAATCAGGGTGGCCTTGTTCTTTGTCCCACCGGTCCCTCCACGGCTCTCAAGTAAGTCTTTTAGTGTGGCTTTCCTGCAGGCTGCATAGCTGGTCATTCACTGTGGTGGTTTGGAGTGTCCTCCTGTAGCTGTCCTTCCGGCTGTGGGAATCAATCCGCTGCTTGCCACCAATGTAACGACAAGGGTTAACGTCGTTTAGATATATTCCATTTCCGAACACACAGCAGCTACCAGACACTCCACAGTCAGGCGACCGCTTCCCATAAGAATAATCCTTCCAGATATACGAGACAAACGCTCTGTATAAAGTTTCCAGCAGGTCTGACATTCTTTATTGAAAAACTTCAAGTTTTATACACACAGAGAGGAGGTTCTTACTTTCCTCATTTTCCTCTGACAATACACCTTTGACCAGACCTAATTTACATGAGCTAATTAACTACAGCTGATGACTCAGACACATGACCTTTAGGCTAGCCTCACTGTCTTTTAAACTACAGTACCCAGTATCAAAGGACTTCACATAATAGTTACATAACGAGCTCCCAATACACATCTGACAGCTCTTAGCAGACAACAGGTGGGTTTATTAGCTAATCCCTTTACATCTTAAATGACTATGCATAACCTTTATGTTCCTCAGACTGTCTGTCTGCTAGTTTATAATACCTATAATTACAGACTTAATTACCACAAGCCACAATAGACAATATAATGCAATCACACCCTACCCCATCACAGCAATTAGTACACAGCAGCCAACACACAATATACACACAATATATACAATGTATATACAGCAATGAATCTGACTAGCACAGATCATAGTGGGGTTCTCCTTAACCCTGTGCCCAAAGTGACCCCTGTCACACCTTATTTGCAAACAGTTCATCAGTCTCCACATCATCTCCCATTTAGAGGAAGAGTCTATGTCCGAAGAGTCCCACATCTCCGCTGGCAGACAAACTCTCCTGGACACAGTATCCCCAGCTTTTAAAAGTTCCTTTGGGTCAGGCACCCAAGCATCCCTAAAAGAACGGACACTGTTCTTTTTTTCTTTCCCCGGCCTACCTTGACCTTCACCCATCGTGGATCGTTCGAAAGCTCCTCCGGCTGGACGATCCGGGTCAGGCAGGCGCTGGGGTGGGCCTCCACCGCGGCTACGGGAAGCCTTTACGAGTCCTACCTTCCTTTTAGCAGGCGGAAGGGAGGGCTCTGTTGCGACCGAGGCAGTATCTGCTGGGTTCTCCGCCTCAAGCTCCTTAATAGCCAGAGCCTCGGTCTTTACATCCGCCACCTCCGCGGGACTGCGCTTGGGTATTGCAGTGAGGGCACATACTTCCTCCTCAGGAGCAACAGCACCTGAGATCCAATTCACCCGGTAAACCTTTGGCTTCTCTGTTGGCTGCTCCACCTCGAACAGGAATTCCCCACAGCGGGTACCTCTCCCGAAAGGCCGAAGGTGCACAATCAGTCCTTGACACTTCACACAGATCATGCCCAAGGCCTCTGCATCCCTGCATGCATAAAGGGCAAAGCGGCCTCTGGGCTTCAGCCGGATTCCTGTGTCAGTCAAGGAGGCAGTAATAGGGGTCTCATCCATGGTTGAACTGGGCAAAAGAGCACAAGATCCCGGTGAAACAGGTTTCCATGAAAGAGAAGACATGTCGCTTCGTCAATAGTCCAACAGATAATGTCCATTTTGGCGCCAAACGCACCACGAGGAGCACACACTTGGCGGGGCTCCTCCCCTTTTTCTTCTTTTGCTGCACGCACTTCGCAGGCTTTTCCAGACTTGAGACACGCCCATGAACTACGCAGCTGGAAATACAGCCAGGCCTGAATCTTCCTTTCTCTTACCCGTGGCGCAGGTCAAATTTTCAAAAATGGCCAACCTCCGCGGAGCCTCACAGGGAATAAAGTCCAACTTTTCTGGGGGGTATCACTGCAAAATCCCGGACTCTGAGCCCCCACGTGTAGCACACGGCCTTTTACTCCCGTCTTTGGCTTACTCACAGGAGGAAAAGGCACACCATGCCACCATGCCCGTACCCTCTGGTTTGCAGAGGTTAAGCACACTTGTTACTTGCGGGTCTTGCAGCAAGGTTCTCCTCAAAGTTGGTTCTCGTCCCCTAGAATGTAAAGGACAAGTCTCTATACCCCCAAGTAACTCCAAGGTCCACACCAGTAGCAACTCCAACGTAGAATTTATTTTCCTAATGCATGAATCACCACAAAGTTGAGAAGGGAGAAAGGTGTTAGAAAGGACAGATCAGATTCAGACACTCCTTGCTTCTTCGCCACTTGATCCCGAGTGGGTATAGCTCACCCGGATAGACACACAATGGCACTAGCAGCCGGCATGTAGCTCGAACAGTCAATCAGATTCCCTTGATAGATGCGATCCGGAGATCCCCTGCCACAGAATCTTTAGTGTCCCGAACCTCCTAATGGTTACTTTGTTAGATCCCTTTTCGGACGGATGACATCCCTCCAGAGAGTTACTGGGCCCCTTCCTTCACTGTGATCTCTCACCAGTCCTTTGGAACGGTCCTCCCCCAGCCTCCTCTTCCAGATGCGGGTCCCCTTGCAAGGCGGCACCCTGGGATTCTTCCTCCCCGAAGTGGGCTCCAGCTAAAGGTGCTGGGCCCAGGGCTGAAGTTGCAGTCCCAGGACTAAAGGTGCCTGGGACTGAGGCGCACCTGGTCCCATGGCCTGGAAGGCCATGCACTTGAACTTGGACTCCAGAATCGTAGGTTCCCCCCGGTACAGGTCCCCAGGGTAGTAAGTCCACCCTGACCAATAGCGCCTGCCCCTTTTACCCTCTCCCGGCATGCACAGCAGGTAGACCACGCCCACTGCAGGCTACCGAAAGAGGACACCCAATCGCCACTCCATCTCCTGTGGTTCAACCCCGAGTACAAGTGACAGTGCCACCCACACTTCTAAGGGGAACTGCACGCCAGGTGAAAACAGCAGCAAGGCAGAGTCCAACAAATTGGAAGATCCGAGCCAGTTACCACTCGAATCACCCCTAAATTTAATATAGCAGCCCCCTGAATTGGGATCCCCGCTACATGTATATAGTATTACAGTAAGTAGTTAGAAATGTAAAAAAAATTGAGTGGGCAGATGTTTTATCACCCTAAGTTACTTTCCACCCTTGTGTTCTACTTGGCGCTCAGAAAACGTATCTACCCCATCACAGGGCAGAGCATAGTTATAAGTCTGGTAGTTCCTCCCTTTTTCAACCAAGTTTTTTCTATTATCTGTATAAAAAGCACTTCTCTGAAGTGAAAGCCTATCATAATACTGAGATAAATGAGATGGTCATCAGATGATAAGAATCAGACTGTTTTTAGGTCACTCAAGGGTACCGAAGACTACAGAGGTTTGCTTGTATAATAAGGGCAATAGTACAGTTTATATTGGTTCAAATCATGCATGCTTGTACAATATGCATTTTATACAGCAGTGTCTAGTAGAAAAAAAGTACATTCATGATCTGTGGATATATCTGCTTCTGATATCCAGCAGTAGATGCAGTTCTGAGGAACCTACACCAATTGATTTCAGCATAACTCTATGAACGCTTGAAAAAAGCATCCAGTTCAACCAAAAATAAATAAAATACAATGCCATATACACAGTCCTTCACCCAAAGTTGATCCAGAGGAAGGTGAAAAACCCCAGCAGAGCATGATCCAATTTTCTACAGCAGGGGAAAAAATTCCTTCCTGATCCCCCGAGAGGCAATCGGATTTTCTCTGGATCAACTTTACCTATAATTGTCAGTACCCAGTTATATTATGTACATTTGGGAAAGAATCCAGGCCTTGTTTAACCACTTAAAGTGGTTGTACACCCTGTACAACCACTTTTACCTACAGGTAAGCCTATATTAGTAAAGCGGGGTTCCACCCGCGATTTTTTTTTTTTTTAAAGTCAGCAGCTACAAACACTTTTACTGTAATAAGGACACTTACCTGTCCTAGGCGCCCGTGCGGTGCTTTGTGAATGGGCCGGCTGCTTTCTGGGATACACACAGTTCCCAGAAGGCAGCGCGCCCCATTGACCAGAAGACACCGCGAGTAGGACGGAGGAAGAAGACCAGCCGCGGACGATGAAGAGGCAGATTAGGGACTTCCACATAGCAACCGCTATTTCTGGTAAGTTAAATAAAAAATATATTTATTTATTTTTTTCAATCAGGGTGGAACTCCACTTTAAGGCTTACCTGTATGTGCTGGAAATATCTCCTAAACCTCCACGGTTTAGGAGATATTTACAATAAAGCCATGCACCGATGTCTACGGTGCATGCGCCAATGTCTACTGCGAATGCGCACTTTATAAAGGGCTGACCGTGCCGTTTCTAAAGGGGTCATGCCGTGACATGCGACTCCGGTCACAGAGCCGGAGTTCGTGGCCCCGTAAGGAAGAGGGGTGAAGATGGACGCTCGCTGCCAGTTGGGACATTGCAGGCTTCGGTTTCAAGTAAATGACACATAATGGGCTACTATGCGATGCATAGTAGCCCATTATGCTTTGCCTTTGCAGGGAAATAAATAGGAAGTAAAACCTCTTTAAGGACTGAGCCTCTTTCTGAGATTTGGTGTTTACAAGTTAAAAAGACCTCAGATCTCATATTTACTCTAAAATGCAATAAAACATTTTTAACAATTTAATGTCATTTAAAAAAAATAAAACATTTCCCTTTAAGAGCATTGGGCGGAAGTGATGTTTTGACGTCGCTTCCGCCCTGCAATGATATGGAGATGGGTGAGGGTCATATTCCCCTCACTCGTCTCCATGTCAGGCCAGGTGAAGGATCCGATCGCCTCTGCCGGTAAGCGGCGGAGGGCACCGGAGAGCGCGGCCCCTCTCCCACTGCCGATAAAAGGGATCTTGCGGCAAATCCACCACAGAGGCCACTTTTATCTTGAAGAGGACCGCCCACTCTTGAAGATGATGGTTATGGTAGCTAGCTGTTACCATAAGAACAGTATTTCTCTTCAAAGTGCCGACGTAAAACGGCGGCGGGCAGTCCTGAAGTGGTTACACATTTTCACAGCTCTTACTGTGAAGAAACCTTTCCGTATTTGGAGATAAAATCTTTTTTCCTCTAGACGTTAAGAGTGCCCCCTTGTCCTCTGTGATGACCTTAAAATGAATACCAAATTCACTATATGGACCACTTACCGTATTTTTCGGACTATAAGACACACTTTTTTCCCCCAGAAATATGGGGGAAAATGTCCCTGCGTCTTATAGTCCGAATACATAACAGGGGCCCCGCCCCCCACCGTCGCTGGCACCGCCCCTGCCATCCCCTCACAGCCTCTGGATTTCCCGACTGCCGCCACTAGCTCCGCCCCCCCCCACCGCAGTGTCAGGGGCTTTGCGAATCCAGTTAGAGCCGCTCTCTCTTTCTGTTTGGCTTACAGAAAGGGAGGAGGGGGGCGGCGGGGGATATACAGACAGCCCGCAGCTCTCCTCTCCCTGTCACAGCGCCGCTGCCGAGTTCTCTGGCAAATAGAGCAGCGGCGCTGTGACAGGGAGAGGAGAGCTGCAGGCTGTCTGTATATCCCCCGCCGCCCCCCTCCTCCCTTTCTGTAAGGAGAAGAGAGAGAGAGAGCGGCTCTAATTGGATTTGCTGGGTCGCCACCCAGCTTCCTACCCACTGTTTCCCCCCCATGATTGGCCACAGCAGAGGGCCAATCAGAAGACACTGGGGGCATCATGGGAAATGAAGTCCCTGTAGAGTTCTGGCACCAGTTCCCCCAGCATGCAAGCACTCTGCTGGAGGGGAGGGAGGGGGTGTTAGAACTTGAAGAGGAGCAAAAGAGAATACTCTGCTGGGGGACACCACCAGAGAGCCACGCTGTACCCCGCACCACCAGAGAGCCACGCTGTACCCCGCACCACCAGAGAGCCACGCTGTACCCCGCACCACCAGAGAGCCACGCTGTACCCCGCACCACCAGAGAGCCACGCTGTACCCCGCACCACCAGAGAGCCACGCTGTACCCCGCACCACCAGAGAGCCACGCTGTACCCCGCACCACCAGAGAGCCACGCTGTACCCCGCACCACCAGAGAGCCACGCTGTACCCCGCACCACCAGAGAGCCACGCTGTACCCTGCACCACCAGAGAGCCACGCTGTACCCGCACCACCAGGGAGCCACGTTGTACCTGCACCACCAGAGAGCCACGCTGTACCCTGCACCACCAGAGAGCCACGCTGTACCCTGCACCACCAGAGAGCCACGCTGTACCCGCACCACCAGGGAGCCACGTTGTACCCGCACCACCAGAGAGCCACGCTGTACCCGCACCACCAGAGAGCCACGCTGTACCCACACCGCCAGAGAAGGAGCCACACTGTTCCCGCACCACAAGAGAGGGAGACACATTTTAACCGCTGTACCCGCACCACCAGAGAGGGAGCCACATTGTACCCGCACCACCAGAGAGGGAGAAAGACCGAGCCACTGCCAGGATACAGACATGCTACACTACTGACTAGAGTCACCCCGGCCAACCGAGAGTGAGCAAACGTCCAGCCAGAGGGATCACTGTTGCGATTTCGCTGGGTCTGGTAAGAGGGCCTGTTGGCCATTATCCATTACTATTCCCAGGGTCTGAGCCATTAGGAAGTGCCTAACCTGATATCCTCTAGGCCTTATTGACTGCCACAACGTCCCTCTCTGTCCTCTTCCCACGGCATCCCCTCTGTCCTCTTCCCACGGTGTCCCCTCTGTCCTCTTCCCACGGCGTCCTTCTACCAGGGCGTTACTCTGTCCTCTTCCCAGGGCGTTACTCTGTCCTCTTCCCAGGGTGTCTCTTTGTCCTTCACCCACGGCAACCCTCTGTCCTCTTCCCACAGCATCCCCTCTGTCCTCTTCCCATGAAGATGACAGGGCGGGCCTTGACAGGAAGGGGTGGGTCATATTTAAATTAGGGGGTGCGCAAGTTTAGTCAGGCCTAGGGCAGCACAAAACCTAAATACACCCCTGATGGCATGGTCACTCTGCGTTTACTATGGCAATGGTCACTCTGCGTTTACTGTGGCATGGTCACTCTGCGTTTACTGTGGCATGGTCACTCTGCGTTTACTGTGGCATGGTCACTCTGCGTTTACTGTGGCATGGTCCCTCTGCGTTTACTATGGCAATGGTCAGGCTGCAATTTATGGGCACTGGAAAATATTTTAGTACACCATTTGGTTCAGAATATTTTTTTTCTTGTTTTCCTCCTCTAAAACCTAGGTGCGTCTTATGGTCAGGTGCGTCTTATGGTGCGAAAAATACGGTATGTGTTTGTACATGTTGATCATATTCCCCCCTTAATCTCCTCTTCTCAAGAGGTAATAGATTCAGTTCCTCTAATCTTTCCTCATAGCTGAGCTCCTCCATGCCTCTTATCAGTTTGGTTGCCCTTCTCTTCACTTTCTCCAGTTCCCCGATATCCTTTTTGAGAACTGGTGCCCAAAACTGAACTGCATATTCCAGATGAGGTCTTACTAATCATTTGTACAGGGGCACAATGATATCTTTCTCTCTGGAGTCCATACCTCTCAAGAATACAAGAAAGGACTTTGCAAGCAAGCAAAGCAAGCAAGAATCTGAACCCGTATTTATAGCCCAAACTTTTTTAATTCTTTGTAGTTCTGGAGAGAGTATACACACACACTAACACACACACAAACAGTGCAATGAACTGACCCTATCTCACATGAAGCCTTGTGTGGCACCATCAGCAGGATCCAAGTGGTAACACATGTAGCCAAGATTCTCAATGCCATAGTGACTTGTCAAACAAGTCTTACTAATACTAGTCACACTTGCAAGAAGGATCCCACCAACATGTCAGAAACAGAGACTTGGACCAGCTAGATGTGGAACTTACATGCTACTATTAGCATCAACATGCTGTAAATACAACAGTCAGTCTCAGCCTTTTAAATGTGCTCAGAGAACCAAGAGAACTTTCTTAGGAGATCCAATATCGGTAGTGGAGCTCACTAAGAGATCTAAACGCAGAGAAATGCCTTAGGAGTTTGCTGGTGTCTCTGGTTATGCTGCCTTTTCAAAGTCCTTTGTGAATGAAAGAACCCACCACACCCCACCCAAGTCCCCTCCACACCCCACCCAAGTCCCCTCCACCTGGCACGCCTCTGTGCGCCTTTATCAGGAAGCTTCTAAACTATCATAACCAAGATGCAGTTCTTCAACCTACAAAAACAAATAGGCATGTATAGTAAGAAAATACAACCATTTTGTTCTATCCAGACTTATCTCTTGAAGTGCAAAGGCAACATACACAATTTATCTCCATATAGCTTAAACTCAAGGATTTCAGCATACCTTCAAATAATGGTCTACCCTGCTACACTCTGAATTAACCTCATTTAACCTCATGTACACTGCTATACACCTCATAGCAGTGTGCATAGCGTTCATTCAGAGTCTTAAGTGTTAACACAAGTGCACAACCCTGTAGCACCTCATGTAGTCTTTATACAGTATATGTGAGCATTTTGGTTTTGAGCACAGGCATATCTCCATTTCTATGGTCTACTCTGCTTTGTGCGCTAGTGTTGTACAGCTGCTGTGACCCTCGCAATAAAAACCTTGTGCCTTTTTCGTGTATGTCTAACTAGATCAATACCCCTCTAGCAAACTGTTCTATTACAGTTAGGAGTTTATTGCCTGCCTCTATGCTATCCTCTATCCAACATCAACTGTAGCAAATCTCATGTGCTTACGAAACACAATTGAACCCCCCCTCATTTTTTTTGTTTTATCTCTTGCTACACCCCATCAGCTATGCTCTACTTCAAGTGCACCGCAAATTCAAATATACATAGGGTGTAGTGATGCATAACAGAGACACAATTTTCTCCCGAATTCAAAATAAATCTGCATTGTATATGTAGCTCCGGGTATTGCTCACCCGGATAGTCCTTATGAGGGCAGTCCTAACAGCCGGGATGGAGCACGGAAGTCAAAGATGATGAATTCCCCTTTAGGTAGGCCTCCAGACCTCTCCCCGAGACAGCAGTACCGTCGTTATCTCCGCCGGGACTGTTCTTCCCCTGGAACTCCTTTCCTAAAGATGGGCCCCCTACAAATGGGCAGCCTGGGATCCTTCTCTCAAGCGTAGGCCCTAGTCAGCCGAGCTGGGCCTACAATGCAGCAACAGGGCCTCAGGCTGAAGGTGCCCAAGGCCTAAGCACTCTAGCGCACCTCGTGCCATGTGGGCCACGAGGCACACTCACTGGACCAGAGGTCCCCCCTGTAAGCCCTGGGATCCCCCTGGAATCACCTCACGCCCTTTTGTACCCTCTCCCAGCATGCACAGCGAGTAGACCACACCCACTGTACGGCTGCCGATAGAGGACACCCAAGGTGCTGTGATACCCCCGTAATCCAGCCCGTGCCGGCGGTGACAGCGCCACCTGCAGGAAAAGGAGAATCACACTGCCGGGCAGTATCACACCCAGAGCAGAACAACAACTTGAACACAATTGGTCTGAGCCCAATTAAATTTCACATAGCGCCCCTAAACATTGGGGGGGCGCTACATATAGATAAGACACCAAATAACCCCAAAGTCTTTCCTGCCTCCCTGCTTTTAACCTGCCTTTAGAAATTCCCTTTATTAGGAATGAAGCTTCTAGCCTTCCCTTTTTTTTGAGGCTGTTGCTTTAATTGTTTGCATGACTTAAAGCTTTTTCTGCCTGTAGGGTTACCCTGCTGTTGCTTCCATTCAGTTTACCTTACTGTTTCTTCCTGGGTCCACTAAGCTTTACCTACTCTACCAGCACAGAGTACCCTCCACCTTTCTTTTCTTTATTACTACTTGTTTAAATATGTTTTGTACTTGTAGCGGGGTCTTTAAATTTAGTTGGGGTACACCTGGGGGTAGTGTGACCCAGATTTATAATTATGAAAGGTTCTGGACCCCTTTTTGTAATTCGTGGAGGATTGAGTGGTGTATTACTCACCTTGGCCTGTGGGTGGCGGGGTACCTACAGGCTCAGGGTGGAATCACTGCCACAGTGCTGCCTTTTTTGTCCCTTTCCGGAGATGGTACGGCTGGGGCGGGGAACCCGCTGTGGTGTTGATGGGAGGAGATAAAAGGGGGAGACGCCCTCGCCACGAGGTTGTTCTTTCTTGGAGGAGTTCTCTTCACGCACCCAGGCACCTTAGGCCTGGGTGTGGGCGGTTCAAGGTTCCGGCCCAGGCGCCCTAGGCCTGACCGGAATGAAGTTGGGGTCCATCCCAGGCACCTTCAGCCTGGGGTGAGGTACTATATCGTAGGCCTGGGGCCCAGTAACTTCGACTGGGTCTCACAAGGGTGAAGTGATCTCAGGGTGCCGCCTTGCGAGGGGACCCGCATCTGAGGTGAGGAGGCCGGGGAGGTCACCCGTCCGGAGACCCGGAGCAGCATCAACCCGGTGACGGATGGGCCTTCGGTAACTCCCTTGGAGGGACATCTTCCCCTGATAGGGGCCGCAGCGCAGCGAAGGTACTCCCATCTATGTTCTATGGAGTTGCTGGTAGAGACTCACAAGTTCTATGTTCTATGCCAATCAACGTTGCTATAACCCCTGGTCAAAGCACAGGGGTTTAGATTGAAATCAGGATAGTGCCTCGGCCTGCTCATCCCACCGTTTGCTCTATGTTATGGGACGCAACTAATCGGCTGTGAAAGAACTGTTTGTTGTGGAGATATAATAAACAAGTGTTGGACCCTGCATCGGTGTATGGACTCTGGTTAATGGGAGCAAGGGAGATTCCAGCATAGCAGGACTGAGTTTTAAGACTAATGCACATTGGCCCGAGGAAGATACTGATACTGGCCTTCACCTCACCCACAGCTATGGGGAGGACATGGGCCGTAGCGCATCTCACCCTGTCATGTGACATACCCCTAGCAAAAGGAGATGGGGTGGGGCCGCTACATACTGTAAGTCATTCATTGCCACAATTTTTCTCTCACATCTCACGATTACTTGTTTGCCCTGGGTCCTTAGCCATGCATATTAATGTTGTCTTCTGTCACATATTAAACAGCTTGATGTCTTGAATTAGAATGCACATGGCCTAAATAATACGTTTAAATGATATACTGTACTGTATAGTCCTGAATTACATAAGTAACAACACCCAGACATTGTGATCCTTCAGGAGACACATCTTTCTGACACTACTCCATAGAACTCCATAGAAGTGTCAATCCTGATTAAGCACATTACTCCCAGTACTCTACAGGAGTTTCAATCCTGATTAGGCACAATGTCAATTTGGCACTTTTATATTTGAAACTAGATCAAACCTGTATATAAGCGTTCCGGCATGGCACAATCAATGCTAAACCAGTGACCATTCTATATCCCCCCTCCTTACTCAGCAGACATGCCCCATGATGCAGTCAACTTAATGTCCACCCTTGCACATGCTTACACTGTTTGGATTAAAGACTTCAAAAATGTGATTAATCCCTATCTAGACACAATAACTTCTAGACCCTAAATGTATTTCAAACTCCAAGCACTATCCCCGTCATGCAAAAGATAGGCCTGGTTGATGAGTGGCACCATTACTCTTGCTCATTTATTTTCCTATTCATTCTCAAGTATAGATTTAGCCTTTTCTTCTAGCAGCCTACCCCCACTGGTAGTGTCAGCCACCCACCTACCTGTCAAGCCATTGCCCATTGGCTGTTATCCTGGATTAAGGTCAAGCCCAACCTTCCTTCCCCAGTATGAGTTTTGGAAATTCATCCCTTTTTAGTTCTACCTGTTCCCATCAGATATGGATCTAAACCTTTAATGGTCTCACTTAATGCACAATCACGTAGCCTGGATTTCTCTTGAAAATAATTGGATAACAAAATGAAACAAGCTCAAGCCAAGTATGTTGATAACCCCTCCAATTCCACCAGTCCCTTCTTAGGCTCTGTTCAAACCTGTGCGCATGGGCGTCCGCAGAACTTTTTTGGGGGGGGCATCATTTTAAGGTCACCCATGCTCTGCCCCATTTCGACAATGTCATCACGGTCAGAGACTACAGACGTAGTATAGGAGATGGTCAGAGACTGCGGAACAAGTACATATACATTACACCCTCATACACCCAGATACACAGTGTTGTTCATCTTACGTTAAAAAAGTAATTAGTTACAGTTACAAATTACTTCATCCAAAAAGTATTGGAGTTACTCACTCAGTTAATACATTGAAAAAGTAATTAGTTACTCAGCAAAGTAACTATATTGGTTATATTATATATATACGGGGGCGGGGCGGTAGAAGGA
Source organism: Rana muscosa (assembly GCA_029206835.1). NCBI lineage: Eukaryota > Metazoa > Chordata > Amphibia > Anura > Ranidae > Rana > Rana muscosa. Next base: position 889,891,074 of record CM055116.1, on the reverse strand, counting down.
TGATATATATGTAATTTTTTCAGTGTATAAAATAATAGGAGGGATAGCAATAAATAATATTGGTTATGTGCCCATGCCTCACTGTGCCCAATGCCTCACTGTGCCCGTGTCTCACTGTGCCCAATGCCTCACTGTGCCCTTGTCTCACTGTGCCCAATGCCTCACTGTGCCTGTGCTTCAATTAAGGTGCAGTGTTGTCACTGACTCACTGTGCCCCTAGCCCCCTATCTGATCGGTGGGCGGCGGCGTCCTGGCGGCCATTACACAGTATTCAAAAGCCGCGCCTCCCTAGTCCTCGTCGCCTGTGATAGGCGGAACACTCAATTTCCCAGCATTCAGTGTTCCGCCTATCACGGACATCCGCTCATCCTTATAACACAGATGAGGATGAGAGGATGTCAGTGATAGGCGGAACACTGCCTGCTGTGAAATTGAGTGTTCCGCCTATCACAGGCGACGAGGACTCGGGAGGCGCAGCTTTTGAAAACTGCAATGGCCGCCGCCTGTCTGCATGACATGCTGTTCAGGTAGGCAGACGGCGGCTTGCAGTTAGTTTTACACATTACATCTACTCGCGGCAACTGCGGCGAGTAGATGTAATTGGGGTAACGCCGCCCAAGTAATGGGAACAGCAGTGCCACAAGGGTAAGAGTAATCAGTTAGATTACTCGTTACCCCAAAAAGTGGCTACGTTACCTAACGCCGTTTATTTAAACGGCGTTAGTTACAACACTGCAGATACATTACATCCCCATACACACAAATTACACCCAGATACATTACACCCCCCATACACACAGATTACACCCAGATACATTACACCCCCCATACACACAGAATACACCCAGATACATTACACCCCCCCATACACACAGATTACACCCAGATACATTACACCCCCCATACACACAGATTACACCCAGATACATTACACCCCCCATACATACAGATTACACCCAGATACATTACACACCCCATACATACAGATTACACACAGATACATTACACCCCCCATACATACAGATTACACACAGATACATTACACCCCCCATACACACAGATTACACCCAGATACATTACACACCCCATACATACAGATTACACCCAGATACATTACACCCCCCATACACACAGATTACACCCAGATATATTACACCCCCCATACACACAGATTACACCCAGATACATTACACCCCCCATACATACAGATTACACCCAGATACATTACACCCCCCATACACACAGATTACACACAGATACATTACACCCCCATACACACACAATCATTAGTATGGAGAACAACCCTCCAATCAATTTCTATATTGCAAGCTTCCAATGACATTAGAGAGAATTAAATGGATTACTAACCCCAGAAAATGCAGATGGAAGGCTCCAACAACTGCTGCACATGCCAAGCAGCTCAGAGGAGGCTGGAGCCCCATGTGGTGGGTGTTCTCGGGGCCCCTATCTAGAAGGGAGCGCCGGCCTCTCACACATGTCTAGGCAGAGCACACACAGCCAGCAGTCCGAGGATGAGGAGAGGAGATAAATCATTAGTGATCTGGTCAGGCTGAGCATTAGCAGACAAGAAATAATTGTCTTTTTCTCTTGTCATCCATGGACTGACACAGCGTGTCTTATACACCTTTACACGTGGGTTATGTCCCTGCTTGCAGGAGAAGACCTAGGCAGAATGTGAGATGTTATACATAGATTCTAAACAGCCAGAGCTGAACAGCCACGCCCAGGGGGGCGGTCCCTCCGGGCATAACCCTCCCACTGCAGTCAGCAGACCTCAGTTTTTTTCTGCCTAGCAGAAGGAGAAGACGTGGCTCTCTCAGGAGCCAGTCTCCTGACCTATTTTTATTCTTTTGGAAAAAATTTTCCTATTTTTTTTTTTTTTGAGATCTTCTATCAACTGTCGGCTGGGCAACAGGTTGGGTACAAGATATCCTCGTAGTCTTCCCTATCCGACCATCGAGCGTGCTGATCCTCGCCTTGTGTGCGTGAGACTCAGTTCACGACATGCCCCACGACTCCAGGGGTGGCCGGTGGGCTTCCAGCTCCGCGGTCCTCTCAAGATAGAACAGTCCGGCTGTATCTTTCGCGGTGGACCGGGCCGACAGCTACTCAGTACCGCACTGTGATAGTTCTGTCAGGAACACACCAGCGGGTCCCTCAGGGGACGGGTAAGTAGTCTCTCCTGGCTGCAGGTGAGTACATGCTGTGTGTTTCTTGTGTGGGGGGATTTCCCTGTCTCCCCCTGTGTTTTTAATGTCACTCTCTGTTCACTAGTGCTGGCGCTGTACTATGGGGGGTGCCTGGGGGCCATACTGTCCTGGGGGGGGCTCATGCTGCTCTGCACTCGCTGGGGCTGTTTTGTTTTTGGAGGTGAGGGGCCTGGGCGCCGTTCGGCGCCATGTTTTGTGTGTGTGCTGATTTTTACATTGGCGGCCATCTTGCCGGGGCCCGCCGGAGCACATTGCGGCGGCCATTTTCTTGTAGCCGCACGTCTTTTCCGGCACTAGTTTGGCCTCTAGCGCCGCTGGAAACGGCGCGAATCTCCTCACACTCTCTCCTCTCAGCTCACTCACGCTGAGCAGCGCGGCGCAGTGAGACAGAGCGGCGGAACCGAGCGGTCCTGGTCAGGTTGGTGGGTTCCCTGGGCATTCCCCTACTTCAGTCAGCGCGGCCTGTGGGTGGTCTGAGAGGGACATTATGGAGTCAGAGTCACCAGCTTCCCCTAACATGCCAGAGGCAGCAGCCAGTGCTCCAGCACCTGCGGTCCCTATGGACCAGTTGTCGGCAGTCCTGGAATCATTTCTGACCAGGATGGAAGCTGTGTGTGAGCACAAGGGAGCAAAAAAGCGCCCTCTCCCCACTTTATCTCCACAAGGGGAGTGCTCTGCTTCAGATATGGGCCTAGTTATTGCTGCTCAGGACCCTAGCTCTGAATATTTGGATGGTTTTGAACAGGACATTCCTTGTGAGGAAGACTCCAGTTCTGAGTCAGTAAATGACAGGGCGCTTGTTAGCGAACTCATTGATGCTGTGAGGGACACTCTCAAGCTAGATGCTGCGACCGCGGAACCTCAGGCGGATACAGTCTCCTTTGGTTCTTTTAAGACCAGGCCTTCTAAAAAGGTTTTTCCATATGTACCTTTCTTTGACCAGCTCATTGACCAGGTCTGGGAAAAGCCGCAGAAGACTTTTATGGTCCCGCGGCGTTTGTCTATTAGATACCCCTTTGAAGACGCCCTGCTTAAAAAGTGGGCTTCTCCCCCGGTGGTCGACCCTCCAGTCGCCCGTTTAAACAAGGCCACCACTCTCCCGATGGAGGGGACTCCTGCGTTTAAGGACCCCACTGACAGGAGGTCAGAAGTGGTGAGTAGAGCCATGTTCGCCTTGTTGGGATCCGCCCTATGGCCCGTAGTAGCGGCGACCCTTGTGTCTCAGACACTCACGGAATGGGCAAAAATTTTGCACCAAACTGTGCAGGAGTATAACCTTCCTCCAGACACTATTGCTCTGGCCCACCAGATGGTGCAGGGTCTGATATATGTGTGCGACGCCACGTTAGACGCGGCCCCTTTAATATCCAGGGCCTCTGTCTCGGCGGTGGTATTGCGTCGTCTCATCTGGTTGAAATGCTGGTCTGCTGACCTAGCCTCTAAGAAGCTCCTGACGGATCTACCTTTTAAGGGTGGTAGACTTTTTGGTGCTGCTCTGGATGACATCATCAAGGATGTCACGGGAGGTAAAAAGCACTCTCCTTCCTCAAACTATCAAGGGTAAGGAGGCCCGACGTAAACCGGGTCCTTCCTTTCCAGCAAAAAAGGGTTTTTTTCGTCCGTCAGAGTCCACGGGTAAGCCATCCCAGACTGACAATAGTGCGGCTGGCGGGCACAAGCGCCCCTGGGTGCGTAAGCCGAACAAGCCGGTTCCCAAGCCCGCCTCCGCGTGAAGTCTTGCCCCCGCCCGTCTCTGGGGTGGGGGGGGGACTTCGCAGGTTCACGGATCGGTGGACCTCCCGGATCTCCGACCGGTGGGTGTGTGAGGTGGTCACCTCAGGATACAGAATAGAGTTCCGCTCCTGGCCCCCAGACAGATTCTTTCCCTCAAATCTCCCTCTCCTTCCTGCCCGTCGGGCAGCCCTCTTGGGGGCTGTACAGGATTTGATCGGGTCCGGAGTAATTGTGCCGGTTCCGTCCCAGGAGAGGTTTCAGGGGTTCTACTCGAATCTGTTTGTTGTTCCAAAAAAGGACGGGGTTCGGCCGATCCTGGACCTCAAGGCCCTGAATGCCTTCGTGAAGGTGCAAAGATTCCGCATGGAATCCATTCGCACGGTGGTCGCTACGCTCCGTCAAGGGGATTTTCTGGCATCTTTGGACATCAAGGATGCCTACTTGCATGTTCCGATCTGCGCAAGCCACCAGAAGTTTCTGCGCTTTGCGGTCGGCGAAGTCCACTATCAATTTGTGGCTCTTCCCTTCGGCCTGGCCTCGGCACCGAGGGTGTTCACCAAGGTGCTTGCTCCGGTCCTAGCTTTGCTGAGACAGCGAGGCATTGCTATCGTGGGCTATCTGGACGATTTCCTTCTAAGAGCAGACAGTGGCTCAGAATTGGAAGAAAGTGTGACTATCGTCAGTCAGACCCTCAGGGAGTTTGGGTGGCTCCTGAACGTTCAGAAGTCGGTTCTAGTCCCGACTCAGCGTCTGGAGTATCTGGGTCTGATTCTGGACTCCTTGGAAGCAAGAGTCTTCCTACCTCCAGACAAACTACTGACACTTCAGTCTGCGGTACGGGTGCTGACGTCCCGGAAATGGTCGTCAATCCGCTTTTGCATGAGAGTCCTGGGACTCATGGTGGCCTCCTTCGAGGCCGTTCCTTATGCCCAAGCGCACACCAGGGCCTTACAGAAAGAGATCTTGTCCACTTGGGACAAATCCCGGTTGTCCTTGGATCTTCAGATCCAGGTGAGTCACCTGGTCAGGGCATCCCTGACGTGGTGGTTGAGGTCCCCGGCTCTTCGGTCCGGGAAGTCGTTCCTCCCCATCCAATGGACGGTGATCACGACGGACGCCAGCCTGACGGGCTGGGGGGGAGTCTGGGGAGTCCGGTCGGCCCAAGGACTTTGGACTCCGGACGAAGCCCTCTTACCGATCAATGTGCTGGAGATACGGGCAATCAGACTGTGCCTCTCCTCATGGTCGGAGAAACTACAGGGTCACTCCATCAGGATACAATCGGACAACGCCACAGCAGTGGCGTATGTCAACCATCAAGGGGGGACTCGGAGCTCAGCTGCGGCTTCCGAAGTCGCCCGCATCCTGAGGTGGGCCGAAAGAAGCGTGCCGGCTCTGTCGGCCGTCTACATTCCGGGCGTAGACAATTGGCAGGCGGACTATCTAAGTCGCCAGACGCTGGACCAGGGGGAGTGGTCCTTGCACCCGGAGGTCTTTCAACTTCTTTGCAGACGGTGGGGCACGCCGGATGTGGACCTGATGGCTTCTCGACTCAATCGCAAGGTGTCGAGGTTTGTGGCCAGATCCAGGGATCCCTGGGCGGATGCCTCGGATGCGTTGGTGGCCCCAGGGGGTCAGTATCGCCTGATATACGTTTATCCTCCGCTGCAGTTGCTCCCTCGCCTGCTCCGCAGGGTAGCGACCGAGGGCATTCCGGTGATCCTCATTGCTCCGGATTGGCCTCGGCGTCACTGGTACGCCGATCTGGTACGTCTCGTCGCAGACGTTCCCTGGCGGTTACCGATACGGGGGGACCTTCTGTCTCAAGGTCCTATATTTCATCCTGCTTTACAGTCTCTGGTTTTAACGGCATGGTTATTGAAAGCCAGGTGCTGAGAGACCGAGGTCTCTCGGATTCGGTCATTTCGACCATGTTAAGGGCACGGAAGTCTTCCTCCAGAAGGATCTATCACCGTACTTGGAGAGCTTACATCGCCATGTGCGAAGAGCTGGACTGGCGCCCACGAACGTATTCCGTTCCCAGAATCCTGCATTTTCTGCAGCGTGGCGTGACCCAAAATCTCGCTTTGAGTACCATTAAGGGTCAGATTTCGGCCTTGGCCATCTTCTTTCAGCGACCGCTGGCGGGTCATCCCTTGGTTAGCACCTTTGTGCAGGGGGTTCGACATGTGCTCCCCCCTGTCAAGCCTCCTCTCCCCCCGTGGGATCTGAATTTGGTGCTCTCGGTCCTCCAGGAACCTCCCTTTGAAAATATTAGAGATATTCCCCTCTTGACTTTGTCTCAGAAGGTGGCCTTCTTGGTGGCCATTACTTCCATTAGACGAGTGTCTGAATTGGCGGCCTTGTCCTGCAAGTCGCCCTTTTTGATCATCCATAAGGATAAGGCGGTGTTACGTCCGCGACCTTCCTTTCTGCCAAAGGTGGTCTCGGCCTTCCACTTAAACGAGGACATTGTCCTCCCGTCCTTGTGTCCTCACCCATCGCATCCCAGAGAGTTTGCGCTACACACTTTGGATGTGGTACGAGCCTTGCGGGTGTACCTGTCTGCTACTGCTTCTATTCGGAAGTTTGACTCACTATTTGTGGCTGTCTCTGGGCCAAAACAGGGCCAAGCGGTTTCGTCTGCCACCATTTCTAGGTGGATCAGACAAACCGTCATTCAAGCTTATGCTCTCAAGGGGCGGGCGCCTCCCTTTCCGGTTACGGCACATTCCACCAGGGCAATTGGTGCTTCCTGGGCTTTCCGACATCAAGCGTCGGTTGCACAAGTGTGCAAGGCGGCGACCTGGTCGTCTGTTCATACCTTTTCTAAGTTTTATAAGGTTGATGTGGCTGCATCTTCGGATGCTTCCTTCGGCCGCAAGGTGTTGCAGGCCGCTGTTTGATGTTGCAACTCCTCCGTTGAGGAGCTCTGCCTTGTTTGGAGTGAAGTTTTTGGTTTTCCATTTATACTGCTCCCATCCCTCTTGACACTGCTTTGGGACATCCCACGTGTAAAGGTGTATAAGACACGCTGTGTCAGTCCATGGATGACAAGAGAAAATAGGATTTTTGTACTCACCGTAAAATCCGTTTCTCTGGCATCCATGGACTGACACAGCACCCACCCTTCTTTTTAAGTTTGTACTGCTTTGTTACGAACTGAGGTCTGCTGACTGCAGTGGGAGGGTTATGCCCGGAGGGACCGCCCCCCTGGGCGGGGCTGTTCTGCTCTGGCTGTTTAGAATGTATGTATAACATCTCACATTCTGCCTAGGTCTTCTCCTGCAAGCAGGGACATAACCCACGTGTAAAGGTGTATAAGACACGCTGTGTCAGTCCATGGATGCCAGAGAAACGGATTTTACGGTGAGTACAAAAATCCTATTTTTTTGACACATCCAAGGCCTTTGATGCCATGGCATGATCCTTTCTAAGGACTATCCTTGGTGGGCTGGCTATGATTGGTTACGAATTGGAAGAGCTTGCTTTACTACAATCTTAGATCCATATGTTGCACAAATGGAACTAAGCAGGAATTCCTGGTATCTCCATTGTTGTGCACCATCGCCACAGTACCACTAGCAATTAGAATACAACAACATCCCCAGATAGTGGGCCTCAATGTTGCATACCTCAAAAAAGTAGGACTTTGTGCAGGTGACTTTTTTACAGATGGCTATTGATATTATTGCTGAATTGTGCAATTACAATTATCTATTAACTGGACCAAAATTACCATCTTCTCCATTTACCCACAACACTTCCTTGTGAATACCTCCTATCTGTTCTTAACAGTTTAAAGTTTTAGGTTTCTATCTACAAAAAATTAATAGCCACCATAAAACTTTTTTTCCCACCAACATTGACTCACTTTTTAATTGATGAAAAACAAATGTTTGTCCTGGACAAAACTCTCCCTCTTAGTGCTCTACATAAAGATGGCGTAGGCTATAAGAAGATTGCCAAGATCCTGAAACTGAGCTGCAGCACAGTGGCCAAGACCATACAGCAGTTTAACAGGACAGCTTCCACTCAGAACAGGCCTCGCCATGGTCGACCAAAGAAGTTGAGTGCACGTGTTCAGCGTCATATCCAGAGATTGTCTTTGGGAAATAGAGGTATGAGTGCTGCCAGCATTGCTGCAGAGGTTGAAGGGGTGGGGGGACAGCCTGTCAGTGCTCAGACCATACGCCACACACTGCATCAATTTGTTCTGCATGGTTGTCATCCCAGAAGGAAGCCTCTTCTAAAGATGATCCACAAGAAAGCTGAAGACAAGCAGACTAAGGACATGGATTACTGGACCTGTGTCCTGTGGTCTGATTAGACCAAGATAAACGTATTTTGTTCAGATGGTGTCAAGCGTGTGTGGTGGCAACCAGGTGAGGAGTACAAAGACAAGTGTGTCTTGCCTACAGTCAAGCATGGTGGTGGGAGTGTCATGGTCTGGGGCTGCATGAGTGCTGCTGGCACTGGGGAGCTACATTTCATTGAGGGAACCATGAATGCCAACATGTACTGTGACATACTGAAGCACAGCATGATCGGAGACTGGGCTGCAGGGCAGTATTCCAACATGATAACGACCCCAAACACACCTCCAAGACGACCACTGCCTTGCTAATGAAGCTGAGGGTAAAAGGTGATGGACTGGCCAAGCATGTCTCCAGACCTAAACCCTATTGAGCATCTGTGGGGCACCCTCAAACAGAAGGTGGAGGAGCACAAGGGCCCAATTTGGACATTTTAACTTAGGGGTGTACTCACTTTTGTTGCCAGCGGTCTAGACATTAATGGCTGTGTGTTGAGTAGGGATGAGCTTCGTGTTCGAGTCGAACATACGTTCGACTCGAACATCGGCTGTTCGATCGTTCGACGAAGATCGAACGATTTGGGCCGTTCGCGCCAAATTCGAGTGACGCGAACGGCCCACAATGCACTACGCCATCGCAGTGTCATCCAGGCGCTGTGATTGGCCAAGCATGCACTGTGACCCCGCATGCTTGGCCAATCACAGCGCCGGCAGCGAGGAGAGCAATGATTGGCCACAGGCAGGATGCCTGTGGCCAATTATTGCTGAGGGTGTTTAGTACACGCCCCACACTATAAAAGGCCGCCAGCACGGCGGCCTAGTGTAGTGTGTTCCGGAGCAGGGATAGAGCAGCATAGGCAGGGACAGTGACTGTTATTTCTTTCTTGCTTAACCTGGATTCCTTTAGTTTAGGGAAAGAGAAGGATAGGTAGGGAGAGTGTCAGTGTGTTTTGTGCTTGTGCTATAGTGTGCTTAAAAAAAACATTTATTCTAGGGACAGAAAACTGTAGGTAGGGACAGTGTCAGTTTCTTTCACTCTGCAAGTCCTTGTTTCCAGGGACCTGGAAGGACAGTGAGTGAATTGTCCTTGTGCTATATTGTGCTTAAAAAAACATTTATTCTAGGGACAGAAAACTGTAGGTAGGGAGAGTGTCAGTTTCTTTCACTCTGCAAGTCCTTGTTTCCAGGGACCTGGAAGGACAGTGACTGAATTGTCCTTGTGCTATATTGTGATTAAAAAAAAACATTTATTCTAGGGACAGAAAACTGTAGGTAGGGAGAGTGTCAGTTTATTTCACTCTGCAAGTCCTTGTTTCCAGGGACCTGGAAGGACAGTGACTGAATTGTCCTTGTGCTATATTGTGCTTAAAAAAAACATTTATTCTAGGGACAGAAAACTGTAGGTAGGGAGAGTGTCAGTTTATTTCACTCTGCAAGTCCTTGTTTCCAGGGACCTGGAAGGACAGTGACTGAATTGTCCTTGTGCTATATTGTGCTTAAAAAAAACATTTATTCTAGGGACAGAAAACTGTAGGTAGGGAGAGTGTCAGTTTATTTCACTCTGCAAGTCCTTGTTTCCAGGGACCTGGAAGGACAGTGACTGAATTGTCCTTGTGCTATATTGTGATTAAAAAAAACATTTATTCTAGGGACAGAAAACTGTAGGTAGGGAGAGTGTCAGTTTATTTCACTCTGCAAGTCCTTGTTTCCAGGGACCTGGAAGGACAGTGACTGAATTGTCCTTGTGCTATATTGTGCTTAAAAAAAACATTTATTCTAGGGACAGAAAACTGTAGGTAGGGAGAGTGTCAGTTTATTTCACTCTGCAAGTCCTTGTTTCCAGGGACCTGGAAGGACAGTGACTGAATTGTCCTTGTGCTATATTGTGATTAAAAAAAACATTTATTCTAGGGACAGAAAACTGTAGGTAGGGAGAGTGTCAGTTTATTTCACTCTGCAAGTCCTTGTTTCCAGGGACCTGGAAGGACAGTGACTGAATTGTCCTTGTGCTATATTGTGATTAAAAAAAACATTTATTCTAGGGACAGAAAACTGTAGGTAGGGAGAGTGTCAGTTTATTTCACTCTGCAAGTCCTTGTTTCCAGGGACCTGGAAGGACAGTGACTGAATTGTCCTTGTGCTATATTGTGATTAAAAAAAACATTTATTCTAGGGACAGAAAACTGTAGGTAGGGAGAGTGTCAGTTTATTTCACTCTGCAAGTCCTTGTTTCAAGGGACAGAGAAGGACACCTGAAGGTAGCCCTTATTGCTTTTTTCCCATCTCCCTGCAGGCCATCTATTAGAATGTCTGGAAGGCAAACAAGGAGAGGCAGACAGTCAGGAGGCAATAAAAGAGGGCAAGCAGGCTCTGTGTCTGGGGGCAACAGTGCTGGTCGTGGACGCGGTGCATTGTCATCAGCACATGGCCATGGGACACGCTTGTCCTTCTTTTCGGCAGCTGGACATGTTGAGCCACATCATGCCGAAGACTTGGTAGAGTGGATGACCAAGCCCTCCTCCTCCTCCTCATCCTCTCTCACCCAGGCTCAGGGTACTGGAAAAGCAGCTGCCAAAGCGTCGTCTTCCCTGGTATCAATGTCAGACAAATCATCAGTCACTCCTTCCCTAGACCCACCATGTCCTCCTCCTGAGGAGTCCCCCGAACTGTTTCAGCACAGTGTTGGGTACATGCTCCAGGAGGATGCCCAGCGTTTCGAAGGGTCTGATGATGAAACCCAGCTAGAGGAAGGCAGTAGCGTGAGAGCAGACAGAGGGGATGCTCAAGAAGGACACCAATCTGGCAGTCATGTTCCAGCAGCTGCAGCATACTGCCAGATTGGCTCCAGTGATGAGGAGGGAGGGGATGATGAGGTCACTGACTCCACGTGGGTGCCTAATAGGAGAGAGGAGGAGGAGGAGGATGAGGAGGAGGCACATCTCCAACGAGGCAGGATGCCCTTTGGTGGCCAGCGTAAGGGCAGTACACCGACGGAATCACACCGCAGAGCTCCGCCTGTGCAGGGCGCTGCCTCTGCCCGTCATTCAAAAAGTTCTTTGGTGTGGGCCTTTTTTGAGGCTAGTGCATCAGATCGCACAGCTGCTGTTTGCAACATATGTCTCAAGCGTATATCGCGTGGCCAAAACATCAGCCGCTTGGGTACCACATGCCTGACCAGACATATGTTGACCTGCCATGCAGCTCGTTGGCAAGCCTACCTCAAAGACCCACACCAAAGAACAAAGCGGACCTCTCCTTGCACCGCATCAGCTGGGATCTCCAACCCCACTATAACTTCAGTCCTCTCTGAAACATGCACTGAGAGGAATGAAGGTGTAGAATTAGGTGTGTCACAGCCAAGTACTTGCGCCCACTCTGCTAGCAGTACACCGACGTCCGATTCTAGCAGGCAAATTTCCCTGCCCCAGCTGCTGGACCGTCGAAAGAAGTTCACTCCCAGCCATCCACATGCCCAGCGGTTGAATGCTAGCTTGGCTAAATTGCTAGCGCTTCAACTGCTGCCTTTTCAGTTGGTAGACTCGGCCCCCTTCCGTGAGTTTGTGCAATGTGCAGTTCCTCAGTGGCAGGTTCCCAAACGCCACTTTTTCTCACGGAAGGCTATTCCGGCTCTCTACCGGCATGTGGAAGGCAATGTCTTGGCCTCGCTGGACAGGGCGGTCAGCGGTAAGGTGCATATTACCGCTGACTCATGGTCCAGCAGGCATGGACAGGGACGTTACCTTTCTTTCACGGCCCATTGGGTCACTCTTTTGGCAGCTGGGAAGGATTCAGGACAAGGTGCAGTAGTGTTGGAGGTTGTCCCACCGCCACGCCTCCAAAATGCTACTACTGGTTGTGACACACCTCTCTCCTCCACCCCCTCCTCTTCTTCTTCCTCCATGGCCTCTTCCTGTGGTTTGTCCTATGAACCAGCGGTGCTCCGTAGCCGTTCACGGGGCTACGCAAGTACGCAGGCAAAAAGATGCCATGCCGTGCTTGCGCTGGTGTGTTTGGGGGACAGAAGCCACACTGGGGCAGAGGTCCTGTCTGCTCTGCAGGGCCAGGCCGAGAGGTGGTTGACGCCACGCCAGCTTAAGCCAGGAATGGTGGTTTGCGACAATGGCACCAACCTCCTCTCCGCCCTCCGACAGGGACAACTGACCCATGTGCCCTGTGTGGCTCACGTCCTTAACCTGGTGGTGCAGCGCTTCTTGGGCAGGTACCCGGGCTTACAGGATGTCCTGAGGCAGGCCAGGAAAGTCTGTGTGCATTTCCGCAGATCTTATAATGCCAGTGCTCGCCTGGCTGAGCTGCAAAAGGAGTTGAACCTGCCCAAGAACCGCCTTATATGTGACATGCCCACCAGGTGGAACTCAACGTTGGCCATGCTGCAGCGGCTGCACACGCAGCAGAGGGCCATCAATGAGTACCTGTGCGACTACGGCACCAGGACAGGGTCAGGGGAGCTTGGTTTTTTTTCTCCACGCCAGTGGGGCATGATCAGGGATGCATGCACTGTCCTGGCACCATTTGAGGAGGCCACGAGGATGGTGAGCAGTGACAGTGCATGCATCAGTGACACTGTACCTCTTGTACACCTGTTGGAGCACACGCTGCGTGGAATAATGGACAGGGCACTTGAGGCAGAACAGAGGCAGGAAGAGGAGGACTTCCTTGCCTCTCAAGGCCCCCTTTACCCAGACAGTGTTCCTTCTGTCCCACCCATCGCACAGGAAGAGGAGGAGGAGGAGGAGGAGGAGGAGGAGGATTGTGTCAGCATGGAGGTGGAGGCTGGCACTCAGCATCATCAGCAGCAGTCTTTTAGGGATGATTTACAGTCCCAAGAAACCAGTGGACTTGTACGTGGCTGGGAGGAGGTGGCTGCGGATCATGTCGTCCTTAGTGACCCAGAGGACTCCGGAGCGAATGCCTCAGCAAACCTACGCTGCATGGCCTCCCTGATCCTGCAAAGTCTGCGGAAGGATCCTCGTATTCTTCGGATCAAGGAGAGGGACCATTACTGGCTGGCCACTCTCCTTGATCCACGGTACAAGGGTAAGGTTGCGGACCTTATGTTACCGTCGCAGAGGGAGCAGAGGATGAGACAACTCCGGGAGGCCTTGCAGAAAGGTCTGTGCAACGCGTTCCCAGAGACTGGGAGGTTGCAAACTCCTGGTCCTGGACAACGAGTTGCTGAGGCTTCGGCCAGTCAAAGAAGGAGCGGTGGGGAAGGTGGCCGTCTGACCGATGCGTTCAGACAATTCTTTAGTCCGCAGCCCCAAAGTATGATCGGTTCCAGCAACCATCGCCAGCGTCTGATAAACATGGTGCAGGAATATCTAGGGGCAAGGTCAGACTTGGACACCTTCCCCACCGAAAATCCTCTGGCTTACTGGGTCTTGAGGATGGATCACTGGCCAGAGCTTGCACAGTATGCAATTGAGCTACTGGCCTGTCCTGCATCCAGCGTTCTTTCGGAACGCACATTCAGTGCTGCTGGAGGATTTGTCACGGATCACAGGGTGCGCCTGTCCACCGACTCGGTTGATCGACTGACTTTCATCAAGATGAACCAGTCTTGGATCACCACCAGCTACCACACACCTGATGCTGATATAACAGACTAATTGATTTTAACATGTCACATCCCTTCAAGACTGATGCTGATGCTGAGTGCCTGTGCTGTTATGTTGACTGGCTATCCTCCTCCTCCGAGTCCTCAATGATACGATTGATGATGATAGCTTGTAAGATCATTTTTGTTTATGGGTGCCGCCACCAGTGCCTAACGCCCAATTTTTCAGCCCCTGTTTAACAGGGGCGTGTAATTACAATTTTTGAAGCAATACTTTGCAACAGGGCTCATTGCTGTGCTCCAAGTACAGTATCTGTGAGGAGTTGCAGTGTTGTGCCACCAGTGCCTAACGCCCAATTTTTCAGCCCCTGTTTAACAGGGGCGTGTAATTACAATTTTTGAAGCAATACTTTGCAACAGGGCTCATTGCTGTGCTCCAAGTACAGTATCTGTGAGGAGTTGCAGTGTTGTGCCACCAGTGCCTAAGGCCCAATTTTTCAGCCCCTGTTTAACAGGGGCGTGTCATTACAATTTTTGAAGCAATACTTTGCAACAGGGCTCATTGGTGTGCTCCAAGTACAGTATCTGTGAGGAGTTGCAGTGTTGTGCCACCAGTGCCTAAGGCCCAATTTTTCAGCCCCTGTTTAACAGGGGCGTGTCATTACAATTTTTTAAGCAATACTTTGCAACAGGGCTCATTGCTGTGCTCCAAGTACAGTTGCTGTGAGGGGTTGCAGTGTTGTGCCACCAGTGCCTAAGGCCCAATTTTTCAGCCCCTGTTCAACAGGGGCATGTAATTACAATTCTTGATCTAATAATTCACAGCAGGGCCCATTGCTGCACCCACCAAGAGTAACTGTCAGGGCTTACAGTGTTGTGGCACCAGCACCACCATCAAAGGCCCAATTTTTACTACCACTGTTCAACAATTATATGTAATTAAAATTCCTGATATAATAGTTGACAGCAGGGCGTTCCAGCACCAACCAAGAGTAACTGTGAGTGCTTACAGTGTTGTGCCAACACCAACAACTAAGGGGCCTATTTCTGCAGAGTATATACGGCAGGTCCCTACTTTCAAACATCCAACTTACAAACGACTCCTACTTGCAAACGCAAGAAGACAACAGGAAGTGAGAGGAAATCTACCACTAGGAAGGAAAATTCTCTCCTGTAAGAATAAATATGGGAGAAAGGTGTCTCCTCTGTACTGATGCTTTATCAGCAATCCTTGTTTCAAGAAAAACACCACATTTCAAAAACAGTTGTCATTGGGACGGAAAGTGAGGTGAAATGTTCTGAACAGGGGCACAGACAGCAAAACAAATGTTACAGGGGTGATAACCCTTACCTATGTTTTCCAAAAAGTTTAAAAATAGATTTTTGGTCTGGAGCTACACTTCAACAATGTACCTGTTCAAAATTACAAACAGACTCTACATAAGAACAAACCTACAGTCCCTGTCTTGTATGCACCGCCTGTATAGGGCTGTTCAGAGTATATAGGGCCTTTTTTATTTTATGTGCGGGGTTCCCCTTAATATCCATACAAGACCCAAAGGGGCTGGTAATGGGCTGGGGTAGGGGGGGGGTCATGGGGTAGCTATGCCATTTTTCTTAAAGAATTTCATCCATATTACCGGGACCAGACATTACATTAAAGCCGCAAGCAGTTTTAAATGGCTTTTTTTTCCTTTAGAAGTGTCATTTTGTGCAGGGACAGTTCTAAACACGGGAAACACGTGGCACTTCACAGGCATACTTTAGACACCCCCCAGGTACGATATTTAAAGGAATATTTGACTTTTTTTTTTTCACTTTATGCATCATTAAAATGACTGCTCCCGAAAAACGACCGTTTTTAAAACTTCTTTTTGCATTGATACATGTCCCCTGGTGCAGAACCCGGGTTCCCAAACCCTTTTTAGGACAATAACATGCATAATAGTTGTTATAATTAGCACTTTAGAATTCGAACGTTCGCATCCATTGTATTTAATAGGGTTCTAATGTTCGTTCGAACTTTCGGTCCGTTCGCGGGTTCTGGTGCGAACCGAACCCGGGGGTGTTCGGCTCATCACTAGTGTTGAGTTATTTTGAGGGGAAGGAAAATTTACACTGTTATACAAGCTGTACACTCACTACTTTACATTGTAGCAAAGTGTCATTTCTTCAGTGTTGTCACATGAAAAGATATAATAAAATATTTACAAAAATGTGAGGGGTGTACTCACTTTTGTGAGATACTGTGTATACGCATATATACTCTACAGTGAATTGGCTATAAAAACAAAATAACATGAAAACAGTGAAATAAATAAAATGTACAACAGTAATTTAAATGCTAATTATAGCCACATTATAGTCAAGGAGGAAACAGATAGGCATATTATAAAACCTGAATGAGGAGGTCAAACACTTTTAATGAGTGTCAATCCTTAAAGTGGAGGGTCATATCACATTGCAGTGTGGTTCACTTTGAGAAATGTTTATTTTAAGCAAGGCTTGGATTGTTCTGATTGAACTCACCAGATTGTGAGATATAGACACTTGATCTATTTTGTCAGTCTATTTTGATGTGGACTGACTTGGTCTGGACTAAGTTTCTATGTTTTTGTTTTGATGAGCGCCACCCAAGCCCCCCCCCCCCCCCCCCCCTCCATATCCCCAGCAACCCCTGTGTCTCCAGTGGCCTCTGTGTCTCTGGCAACCTCTATGTCTCCAGTGACCTCTGCACTCTTATGTCTCCAGTGACCCCTGCACTCCTGTGTCTCTAGTGACCCAGCATACCCAGTGACTCCAGTCTGTGTCTGGTGGCTCCAGTATCTCCAGTGACCCCTGTAATCTTGTGTCTCCAGTGACTCCTGTTTCATAAGTGACCCCACCACCTCCAGTGAATCCAGTGCTTCTGCATCACCTTAGATTCCTGTGTCACCCCATGACCCTGGAGCATCCTATCTCACACAATTGAGCCCATAGCATCTTATGTCATCTTGTGACTCCAGTATACTATGAGCACCTATGTAACACTTGTTTCTGCACCCAGCTTCAGGTATGCTACTGTATTTCCTGGTCTCTCTTTCCTTGTGGAGATGGACCCCAGTCTATAACAGCTATAGGAATTAACTCCTAAATGAATACATAACACAATGGGCTGCCCCATCCCACCCACCCACAAGTTTGTATTCTAGGTCTACTTCACTCTCCAATGTTCTCATCTCTATTTCATGGCTGATAAAACAGTGGTGTTTTAGTTGATGTTTAGAAACTTTCCCTCTATATTACACTAGATTGGACTTGTAAATGCTACTCTACCCTTCAAAAGGTTAGCCTTTGCACACAGAGGATGTCCAGTGAAATTGGGAAAAAATCTGGAACACTTGACTAGAACATACCAGTGGCGGCCCATCCATTAGGGGCGCCCGGGTGCCACCCCCTATATGCAATGGATAGATTCATGCAAAGCATGGCCGTGGCCACCCCCTATTCATGCATCCGGCCCCTTTCAGAGCACCAGGTGCATGAATTACAGCGGCTGGAGTTTTTTTTTAATCACCTGATTAGAGTAAGAGGCTTCGAATAGGCTTCGAAATCGGATGGGCTCGGGTCGCAGAGGATGCGCTCCGATTCCACCCAGATGTGTTACAACAGCGAATGAATATTCGCTGTTGAAACACTGATCCTCGATCCGGCAAAGCAGAAGCAGGTGTGAGACCCATTTTCCGATTGGCCAAAAAGAGAAGACTCCTGATTGGCCGGCGAGGAGGAGGGAGGAAACAGAAAGCCGCCGCCGTGATGACCCGGAGAACGGGAGGCCGCATGAGAACAGCAGGCGAATGGGAGGCCGCCGAGCAGGGGAACCTGCCACCGAGCAGGGGAAGCTGTTGCCGAGTGACGGGGTAAGTGCTGCCGACCAACCGACCTGGACCATACTGTTTGATGCCCCCCCAAAAAAAAAAATCCACCGGCCGCCACTGGAACATACTCCCTTACCTTATAGTAGTAGTAGTTATTATGGTAGTTATTTAGTCGTTTAAAATAGGACCCTTAGATCTCTGCATTTTCCTGTGGGTAGATGCTACCATGAGAGCCCTGAATAAGCCCTGACCTCAAAGCAGACACTTTTTGGTATGTTAGTACTGTTTTATTGTTGTATTCTTTTTTCTGTTAGAAAATTTGGCAGAAAAATCTTAATATTTGTTATAATATGCTTGTTGTAACTGCGTTGCTTATGCTGATACCCAAT
The DNA here is from genome assembly GCA_029206835.1 of Rana muscosa. NCBI lineage: Eukaryota > Metazoa > Chordata > Amphibia > Anura > Ranidae > Rana > Rana muscosa. Next base: position 889,872,973 of record CM055116.1, on the reverse strand, counting down.
AAAACTTGTTTTGACAAAAACAAAATTTTCATACATATGGTATTATGATTCTTGCATAAGCCCAATTGTGACTAGTCCTCTAAAGATGTTGCAACTTAAAAAAAAAACAGGGGTAGCACATTAAAATCAATAACTTAACCAACATCCTCATTCATATTTACACGATCAAGGTTGAAATAAAGTACTGTTGACAATTTCACCTTTTGGATCAAATCAAAATACTTCTGAAAATATGAAACTATTTTTTTGCTCTTTTCCCTCCCACATTGGCTCCAAGTCATGTATAGCACAATCAGGACACACTAGTTTTGCATCACAATGCTACAAAGACACTGACATTTTTTAAGCCTGGGCATTAGGGCTGCATTGCAAATCCAGGTCTCTTATTCACTTTTCCTCTGAAGTTAGTAAAGCTAGCCATAGCTCAATTTCGATCCATGTATGACCATTCCTGTGGGAACGGAAATGTTGGAAAACTTTGTCGCCCAGCGGCTGCAGTGTAGTCTGACAGTGGTGAGTCTCAACCGTCAAAATACAAAGGCACCGCAGGGAGGATTCCTCCATCCTTTGGCCTATTGGTCATATATGGCCACTTGGCCAGCCTAAGATAACAATTTTAAAATTCAAATTTTTGTTTGTTTTCTCCGTGCATATCTAAAAAAAGATAAATACCGTAATAATAATAGGGGCAGTGAGATATAATTTACTACTGTAGTCTCATGCTTGCATTACCTTTGCATAAAGGCAGACCAAAATCATGCAGTAAAGTCTGGAACATTTATTAAAAGGAATGGATGTGCACAAATTCACACACATTTGTAAACATTTGGCAGTGACATCTGTATTATGTACTACATATCGTGTAGGTTCTATCCTCAATTTTCACATTGAGCAAAATAAGTGTCAGAATGTCAAAAACAATATGTAATTAAAGTAGGTACCTGTAAATGTAAGCAAGTCATTCAACTGTAACTGCAAACGTACATTAATGAGTGACTACTGATAGTGAACGAATAGCTGTACATTAAACTGAAAAATGACTGTGTAAGAGGTTGCATATCCCAGGTGTACAATAGACAATGGCACTCTAAGGCCCCTTTCACACAGGGCCGATCTGCTCAGCGGACTCCGCTAGCTCAGCGGGAGATCGATCCGTTGATCCCCGCTGACTCGGCAGATGACAGGTCCATTTCTGCTCACTGTGCAGGGACGAACCTGTCAGAACCCCACTATGGGAAGATCAGATGAAAACGAACAACATGTCTATTTTCATCCGATCTGATCCGATCAGATGCGATCCGCTGGACGGATGGCGATCATATCGCCATCCGTCTGTTTTCAGCGGATCTTGTTGGATTGGATTGGCAAGTCAATGTGGGGCCCGTTCGGATCCGCCTGAAAAACAAACAGGCGGATCCGAGCGGGTCTATCTTGTGAAAGGGGCCTTATACATATGCTATGGAAGTGTCCAAAATTGATAAGATACTGGACAGCTGTTATTGGATCTATTAACAGTATTTGGAACCTTACCCTTCCTCTAGATCCTAAACTCTGCTTGTTGGGTTGGCTAGATAAGAAATTATATACTCCCTCTACATATATAGAAATCCTTAGAGCATTATTTATTGCTCAGAATCTTATAGTTCAGAAATGGCTCTCTACAGTAGACATGTGCAGAACAGAAAAATGTGTTTTGTTTCATATATATTCGTTATGTTGCTAATTTAGTTTCAGAATTTGTTTAGTGTGGTTTCAGAATTCGTTAAATTTGGTTTAGTTGTTGTTTAATTTTGCTTCATTTATTAATTTAGAAGGATTTGAAGTCAGACCGGGAAGCCGACCGCCGCGTCCTTAACAACCGATGAGTCATCAGCTGTCAGCTGGCTTCCCCACAAATGTAAACACAATGGCGGCAATAGAAAATTCACAAAAAAAAATTTTTTTTTTGGCGTGGGGTCCCCCCCCTAAAATTCATACAAACCCCTTATCCAGGCACGCAGCCCGGCAGGTCAGAAAAGGAGGGGAACAAGCGAGCCAGGCTATATGCCCTGAACATGGGGGGGTAGGTGCTTTGGGGCGCCATGTCGATAAGGACAAGGTCCTCATCCCCACAACTGTGGCCGGTGGTTGTGGGGAGCTTATTGGAATCTGAAATCCCCCTTTAACAAGGGGGGCCCCAGATCCTGCCCCCCTATGTGAATGAGTATGGGGAACTTAGTACCTCTACCCATTCACCAAAAATTTGTAAAAAGTGAATAAAGACAGTAAACGAGTTTTTGAAACTTCCTTTATTAAAAAATTAAAAAACAATGTTCCCGATGTACATCCATCTCACGCCACCCGCCGCACTGCTGAACCTGAAAAAAAGGGGGGAAAAAAACAAACCTCTGGCCTTGACGAACGCTTCCCGCGGACTGCCTCCTTCTCCGTCACTCCATCATATAGCTAAGGGGTGGAGTCAACGATGATGTCAGCGGGTGGCCCCGCCCCTTGTGACATTACTGATCGGGGCATGCTGGGTTAATGACATCATAAGAGGGTGGAGTCACCAGGTACTCATACTCATACCCCATACTCATTCACATGGGGGGCAGGATCTGGGGGCTTCGAAATTCTGATAAGCCCCCTGCCCGCAGACCCTCACAACCACCGGCCACAGTTGTGGGTGTGAGGCCCCCGGCCCCAAAGCACCCACCCCATGTTGAGGGCACGCCATGTTTTTCCATCAACATGGGGTCAAGGTGCTTTGGGGTGGGGCAGAGCCCCCCCTGCCCACCGGACGGATGGCAAACGTATCCCCATCTATCTGTTTTTAGCGGACCGGATATATGTCCACTGACATCCTCCGCCCCATAGAAAACAATGGGTGGTCAGATCGGGTCTACCTGAAAAACGGACAGGCAGACCCGATCAGTCTGCTGGTGTGGAAGGGGCCAAAATGTTGTTGTTTTTTTGTTTGTTTTGAGGTCTAAATAAGGGTTATTTTTTATTATTTATTTTGCTGTCTTTATTTCTGCTATTGTTTCCCATGGGGAGATTCACTTTCTCAATTTGTCTGTCACTGGGACAGGAAACGGGTATCTGCAGAACAAGGCCTTGTTCACACAGCTGATTACTTGCATGCCCCATGCAGGGCCATGTTTTATCGGAACAGGGATGCACAGGTGTTACATGCATCCCCGTGCTAGCAGTCCCATAGATGTCTATTGGGACAGGCGGCTGTACGGACACAGCCACTGCGTCTCAATGTGACATTGGTGCGGGTGCACTGAACACACCCAGGGTGAAATCGGGGACCAGCACAGATGTCATTCTGGGATACAGTGACTGTTCGTGCAGCCATGTGTCTCACACTAGTTTGCCAGTACATCTCTGTGCGTGCAAAACACGTCGCTGTACAGGGCACGCAAGTTATCGACCACGTGAACAAGTCCTAAAGATAAACATGTAGTTGTGGAAGTAAAAGCAGGATGATATCTCCAAACAAGATGTGTTTATCATATCCAAGGATTCAATGGTGCTCAGTCTATATTTCTCAAGGCAAGAACTTTGCATCTAATAAGCACCATTTGTTTGGACATATTCTCCTGCTTTAGGACCCATGAGTACATCCACAACTATACTGTATATTTATTTATTAATGTAATTCTGCTACAGAGCAAGAGTGTACAGTGACTACAATCTGGTACTATGCAAAACTTAAAAAATATACTTTCACTATCATATTTTTATTGTATAAAAAAATAAATTTGCAATGTTGTTCTTATGTTTAATTCTCTAATAATCCTGCATAGTAATGTTGTTCTATTGCATGTTTGTGTTTTTATGAGTACTTATACACATAATTTAAGTTTACATTCTTGTAGGAACATGATTCACTGAAGTCTGCGGACCGTATTTGCCGGCAACTTCTTTACCACCTGACCCCACATTCCAAATGGCATAGACACAGTCTACCTCGGAGGAAAAGCATGGCATGGTGAGCTGAGAGTGAAAAAGTGGCACCATGGCTCTGTATTGTTAGAAATGTAAAGTTGTAAACCCTTTCAATATACCCAGTGAAGTAATTACCCTCAGGTGATACACAGAGCTTAAACAAATCCTCCTATATAAGGTGTAACTGTCTATCTGCAGTCTTCTCTTCTCTACAGCTGTTCAAAGTGCAGGATTTATACAGCTTGTCTGAGCTTTCAGAAAACAGGGGGCAGGGACCTGAAGATACACTCTTCAGAGCTCAATGAGAGCTGATTGGAGGGAAGAGACACCCCTCCCCCTTCGCACAGCCACAGGAACAGTGCTGAGGCTATCAGTCACAGTGTGTCTGCTGGAGATCCCTTCACTGTCACCTTTTTTTCTTAGTGTCAGGAAAACCTGTCAGATGTGACTCATGTAGATACAGTAGCAGAGGAACAGAGCAGCAGATAGAAATGTCACTCAGTGCTCTGGATTGAGACAAGTACACACTATATAAAAGGATATGTTATGTTCATATTTCATGTCAGAAGTTCACATCCACTTTAACTGATCGTTGTATAAGTTATTTTGTAAATTTATTGGAAATTACATTTCCTTTTATATTTACAGTAATTTATGACTTTCTATAACTGTCAAGCAAGTCAATGTTTTCTTCCCTGTAACCATGGCAACAATTTAAAGTCAGAATTTCCCAGAATCCTTATCCCTTTTTTCTGTATTTTTTTTTTTTACCCTACAACAAGCTTGCACAGAGTTTGCTTAACTCTTTAAAATTGAACATTAAAAAAATGATTCTGCCTTTCATAAAATGAGCCACATATCTCACTAAAGAAGAAACGTGTAATGGGCTGCCTTTCATTTGTTTTCAAGCTCTGTGCAAGCTTGTTGTAGGGTAAAAAAAAAAGAACAAGGGATTGGTTTATGCCAACATAAACAAAACACAAGGCGATAAGGATGCACAATAACGTTTTTTTTTTCCAGAACCATTTTAGAGTTTTCAAATTAATTAATGACAAGGCTGTCAATGTGTGTCTGAATTTATTATATCAGGACTGTCCATCAGCATGACATGCAGTATTTATGAAGGAAAGGGACATATTTTGTATATTTAAAGTGTAACTCCACTTTCGTGGGGAAAAAAAATAGCAAATAAAAAAATAACAATATAGCACATATGTAACGGCACCCCAAGTATGAAAGGGGTTAAAGCCATTTGGGACATTTTCTTTCAGAACACCAAGGCAGCTACCGACACTCCAGTCAGGCGAACAAGACCCATTAGAAAATTTCTCCCTCAATAACGAGACAAAGCTCTGTCTTGAGGTTTCAAGCACGATTGACAATCTTTATTGAAAAAAACACAAGTTTTATACACAGTTAAATGAGGAGGTGCATCATATTACTCTGGAAATACACCTGTGACCAGACCTAATTAACATGCTAATTACCTAATTCCTTTTAGCATCCTGGCTGTCTCCTGAACTTTAAATACACATTATCACAGGAATCTTTTCATACAATACAGAGTCAATTAGCCCAAGCCCCCATGAAAATATCCTTAGAAGTTAGTCTGGATTCATTACCATTACAACAGGCAGACAGGTGGCTGGGGTGATGACATTAGCATCTTTCAACTAACATGTTGAGTTCAGAATCAAACAAGCAAGTTTGCATGTTCTCCCTGTGTCTGCGTGGGTTTCCTCCGGGTACTCCGGTTTCCCCCACACTCCAAAGACATGCTGGTAGGTTAATTGGATCTTGTCCAAATTGGCCCAGTATATATGTGTGTACGACTGTGTGTCCCAAGTGCGTCAAGATCCTATGGGGTAAAATGACCGCACCAGCCAAGCAGACACTGGCTGCAAAAAGCGCCTAGAGGCGATTCAGTTCGCATGTGAGCGCTATACAAGTCACTCATTTATTCATTCATTCATTCAAGCAGTAAATAGTCCTTTACAGATATCCTGGGAGATATTGTGGATAAATATTACTGTCCCATTTTAAAGTAACCTAAAACATATTCTTAATGTCCATTATTTTCTTGCTCACCCTGTGCCCAAAAGTGACTCTCGTTACAACATATAATTGAGACACTAATCATATTGTAATTGAATGTTTTCAATCTGAAGATCTGTAATTTTCTGAGAATGCATTGCAATATGGCTACATAGAGTTGTTCTGTACACAGAACGTGTACTGACCACTCCCCTGAAACAAAATTTCCTGCTTGTGTGATTGGCTCACCATTTTCCCCAGAAGTTTGCCTAAGATAGAAGTCAAATTTCAGGAATCCCCTGCAACAAAAATGTCATTTTTGGAGAAATACTTTCAATAGGAACCCGTCTAAAGGGATGCAGGCCCAGCAGATTTTCTCTTTAGTGCCCTGCAGCTGCACACCTGACAGTTAATTATGAAACCACTCCCATTAGACCCACTCAGTACAGATTCACACACAGGGATTACTTCAGAATAACAAAAGATAGGAATCTGCAACAAAGGTTGTTATATAATCCTTGTAATGTACATACATCACCCAGAGGGGAATGTTTTTTTCTCAACAAAAGTGGAGTTACGCTTTAACATAATTCCATAAATAAGAATTTTCTATTGTTTTTGTACAATTTAGACTAAAAGGAAAAATGGAATGACAATGAGAATATGTTTTCAGTTTTTCATACGTAAAGGGTTTTACGCATCTGATCAAAAAGATTGCCTATAGGATTATAAATGGGAAGTGTCAAAATGTGCTACAAGCAGCTATAGCCCTTAAGTGAAAATTGTCACACAATCTTTGTCTATTTCATACAAATGTCTCTTTCTATCTAGAGCCAGCTATGATGACCTAAAGCTGCTGAAAATCTTAGAGTGGATCTTGTACTAAAAGGAAATATCTGCTCATAACATCAGGCCTCTAATAAAATTACTGTATGATGGCAGTGAAAAAAAAAAATCTGGTTTCTATGCACAGCACCTAGGCAAGGGTGATATTACAATCCTTCCTATGAGATCTATGAGATCTTTGAAAGAATTAGGATCTCAAATCTTGTTAGCTACAGAAGCATCTTGAGAGGTTTGGGATATGCTGTTCCCCAGGATCTTACCGGAAGGATTATAACCTTGCCTAAGCATGGAAGCTTTAGTAAGTAGTAGTAAGGTGCTGTATATTTACTAGCTTACTTTCCCAAAGGCTTTTTTTTTTTTTTATGACATCATACAGCAATTATGCATGGGGCCTGATGTACTGAGCGGACCTTGCCTGTTAGTGCAAGGTCCACTTTAAATGTCACTTCCTTGTAAACGTGCCAACCATAACAGAATTGAGGCCTTTTACTGCCTACGCAATTGGTTCTTATTACAATACTGGTCATAATGCTATGGCAGATGGACTGTCCCAGTTAGCTCTAAGGAAGTGATTGTTATCCCTGCACAACAATAAGAGGAAAGACTACAATAAAGGTTGCAAAACTCCCAGGGTGGCTCTGTCATCCCCTTCCCTACTAAATATTCAAAGAAGCCGGGTGGAAAAATGTCAGATGAACAGCGGATGAATCCAATCAGATGGAGCCATTGTCAGAATACAATAGCTCAACAAGTGAATTTGTCTTTCCCCTCCATTTAGCATAGATAAAGTAACCTTTTAGTGTTGATAGATACAAGCTGATGGACTCAAACATTGAAAATCTTTATTGGCTACATAAGTACATCCAGTAAAACCATCCAACGCGTTTCAGATGCTGTGGCCTTACTCATAGCATAGATTAAAGAACCTGTTCGATTTTTTTGCTCAACCAGCAGGCTAAATTAAAGAAATATATCAGTGTATGACCAGCTTGAGGCTTACTGGCTGAATGAAAACAAACAAACAAAAAAGATTCCTCCATCCACAAGCAAGCATTGAGAAACCCCGCACCAGGACATTGTACCCTGACAGCAGCTCCTGCCAAAAAAAAATTCAGCATGTCCATTTGACAGAACTTGATCCAACAATTAACTTCTGTCAAACAGGGAAGGCCACACACAGATCAAAATTGTTGTACAACTGTCTTGAAGATAAAATAATATTACCAGAGCCTTTGGTGTTAAGAAAATTAGGCTTAATATACAAAGAACATCACATGACGATGCTAGTAAAGAAGTAGAATTTTTGCATGTCTGACAAATTGTAAACAGCGCTCCACTCGAGTTTACACACAGTTGCTGTCACCATCTATGGTTAAATATATACACACATAGCACACAAGAGACTAGAGCAGTTGCAGCGTTAAGGATTCAATGTTCTAGTTCACAGGTGTCAAACTGGTGGCCCTCCAGCTGTTGCAGAACTATATGTCCCATGAGGCATTGCAAGGCTGACAGTTACAAGCATGGCTCCCACAGGCAGAGGCATGATGGGACTTCCGCAACAGCTGGAGGTCCACCAGTTTGACACCCCTGTGCTACTGCCAACGGAATATTGGGTTTATGCATTTAATGCAATGAATGCTGCTTATGCGTGACAGTTTTTATTAACATATACTATTTTCTGTTTTATTTGACAGCCTAAAAAGTAGCTTGCAGCAAAAGTCAAAAATAGAGGCATTGGATCTCTCTGGAATCACATTGTCGCCTAGAGATATGCAACGTGTAATACTATATTTGCAGGTCCACGGAGACAGCCTAACAAGCATGGACCTAAGCTTTACCAACCTCACAGACAGCACCTTGGCACAAGCCATGCCTGCTCTTGCAGTCCTCCCCAATCTTACGCACCTTGCACTCAATGGAAACCGGCTTACTTGTGCCACCCTGAAAGAACTCAGCGAAGCCATGAAAGACAGTACCAACTTCCCTTCATTGGCCTGGGTGGACCTGGGCAACAATGTGGACATCTGTTCAATGCCACAGCCTTTGCTTTTAGGATTGAGGCGCCGCCTGTGCCAACAGAACCTGCTTCCCACCATCCCTGAGGCCCAGGACAGTGACTTGTCAGAAGGAGGAGTTTCCATGTCTTTCCCACTGCCTTGGGACAGGTGAGGTCCCTCAATGTAGTCAGCACAGAGACAGGGATTGACAACCCCTCCTCACACCAGTGTTGATTCCATCTAACATAACCAGAGATTGGATGTCACACTCACTGTGCCATAGGTGGTATGTTTTCAGCCAAGGAGGGGGGGCACCAGATAAAGGTACCCCGTAGCCCCACTCGTCTTCACCCACCGGGTGAGGAGCCCGGAGGCAAGGCAGCCCATCACAGCTCAGCACCTGCCTCATCACTGCGTGTTCTGTGGATTAAACTCCAAACAAAAGAAGCCCATGATCACAGCCGGGCAGGGACAGAACTGCAGTGTCAGGAAAACCGGAAAGGGGGGTGGGTGATTGCCCAAGACCCAGAGGGGAGGGCATAGGCTGGAGAGGCACGATTCTGAGGGAGCAAACAAACGTACTTAATTATGGACAAACTGTGAAATTTAATTAATGCAGCAGTGAACAGAATTAAAATGCTGCACAGCTCGGAGAAGAACGCTGTAAATCTGACAGAGACAGTGCAATAAGTGTAAAGGTTTTCGGGACGGTAAGAAATGTACTTTGGCCTGACACAGGAATGCACTCTTAGCACTGCTCGATTAAACTGTTCCAAACTGAGAATTTGTACATTAGGTTGAGATGTTTTTGAAGAAGACACACAGAAAGTTAATGAAGGATCTATGTGTATTATACTGATAATTCCATTGCTGACACAGACACTTCAATTAGAAAAGCAAGAACCTCTTTATATCCTGTTTGGTCGAAATATTTATTTAGTCACAGGAGTATACTGTTAGATATTAATATGATTAAGCCAGGGTAAACAAACCATGCATCACCACAGAACAGTGTATTTCTTACCTTTTTTATCACTAGCAAGAATGTACCTTCAACTGGAACATTTTGGTTTCTCTGTTAATTATGATACAATTATTTCTCCAATCCCTTATTTGTTTACCAGTGATAAAATTATATTGGGCATAGGTGGGTTGTTAGATTATTATAGTTATCTGCATTTTGCTTAGTCTGTCATAATATTCCTTAGTACTATTAAGGCAATATTTGACAAAGTTTGTGCACTACATTGTGTATAGGAGTTGAGAGTTTACACACAATAAATTCTGTGAATATTCATTTCATTATCCAATCATATGAAGATAAAATTGGTAAACAGAAATTTTCCACTGATTGTATTGCTGAGGGGGTAAAGCCGATGTTACGGTTGGGACATTTCTATGTTTTATTATGTGCAAGGTCCACTTTGCCAGAAACTCAGCACTAGGGATGAGCTGAACACCCCCGGTTCGGTTCGCACCAGAACCTGCGAACAGACCTAACGTTCACGCAAACTTTAGAACTCTATTAAATACAATGGACTCGAACATTCGAAATCAAAAGTGCTAATTATCAAGGCTAATATGCAAGTTATTGTCCTAAAAAGAGTTTAGGGGCCCGGGTCCTGCCCCAGGGGACATGTATCAATGCAAAAAAAAGTTTTAAAAACGGTCGTTTTTCGGGAGCAGTGATTTTAATAATGCTTAAAGTGAAACAATAAAAGTGAAATATTCCTTTAAATTTCGTACCTGGGGGGGGGGGTGCATAGTATGCCTGTAATGCAGCGCTTGTTTCCCATGCTTAGAACTGTCCCTGCACAAAGTGTCATTTCTGAAGGAAAAAAAGTCATTTAAAAGCACTCGCGGCTATAATGAATTGACGGCTCCCGGCAATACAGAGAACAGTCATTGAAAGTCATTGATTAAAAAAAAAAAAATGCGTGGGGGTCCCCTCAAATTCAATTACCAGGCCCTTCAGGTCTGGAATGGATATTAAGCATTTAAAAAAAAATGATGTGGGGTTCCCCCCAAATATCCATACCAGACCCCTCAGGTCTGGTATGGATTTTAAGGGGAACTCCACACCAATATTTAAAAAAAAATGGCGTGGAGTTCACCCCAAAAATCCATACCAGACCCTTTATCTGAGCACGCAACCTGGCAGGCCGCAGGAAAAGAGGGGGGGACGAGAGAGCGCCCCCCTCCTGAACCCTACCAGGGCACATGCCCTCAACATGGGAAGGATGCTTTGGGGGTCCTCATGTTGATAGGGACAAGGGCCTCATCCCCACAACCCTTGCCCGGTGGTTGTGGGGGTCTGCGGGCGGGGGGCTTATCGGAATCTGGAGGACCCCTTTAACAAAGGGGACCCCCAGATCCCGGCCCCCCCTATGTGAATTGGTAAGGGGTACATTGTACCCCTACTATTTCACAAAGAAAGTGTAAAAAATAAAAAAAAAAACACACAGACACAGTTGGGAAAGTCCTTTATTAAAAATATAAAAATAAAAAATAAAAAACCCATTCCAGCGATGTAATCCAGTCTGTCCAGCGTTGTTCTCTATGTCCCGCGGTGATCCGATGTCCAGCGCTGCAGTCTCCTCCAGTCTCCACTCCACACGAAACCCCCATGATGTACAAGGGGGCTGTGTCACCCGTCACATCATAGGGTAAGCCCCAGAATAGCCAATGATGTAGGCGAGATCCTGCTCAGCCTTACATCCAGTGAAGGTGACCCCGCCCCCCTACGTCATTGGCTGAGCGGACCTGATGGGGAACGTGATTTGATTCCTCTGCAGTGTAATAAATTAATAGACCCCGCCCCTTCTCACGTTCCCCATCAGGTCCGCTCAGCCAATGACATAGGGGGGCGGGGTCACCTTCACTGGATGTAAGGCTGAGCGGACCTGATGGGGAACGTGAGAAGGGGCAGGGTCTATTCATGTATTACACTGCAGAGGAATCAAATCACATTCCCCATCAGGTCCGCTCAGCCAATGACGTAGGCGGGGTCTGGCATACGAGGGGGCGGGGTCACCCGTCAGATCATAGGGGTAAGCCCCGGCTTTCCCCGCTTGCGGGGAATAGCCAATGACGTAGGCGGGATCCCGCCTACGTCATTGGCTATTCCCCGGCAAGCGGGGAAAGCTGGGGCTTACCCTATGATGTGACGGGTGACCCCGCCCCCTCGTACGTCATGGGGGTTTCGTGTGGAGTGGAGACTGGAGGAGACTGCAGCGCTGGACATCGGATCACCACGGGACATAGAGAACAACGCTGGACAGACTGGATTACATCGCTGGAATGGGTTTTTTATTTTTTATTTTCTTATTTTTAATAAAGGACTTTCCCAACTGTGTCTGTGTGTGTTTTTTTTACAATTTTTTACACTTTCTTTGTGAAATGGTAGGGGTACAATTGTACCCCGTCACCAATTCACACAGGGGAGGGCCGGAATCTGGGGGTCCCCTTTGTTAAAGGGGGCTTCCAGATTCCGATAAGCCCCCCGCCCGCAGACCCCCACAACCACTGGGCAAGGGTTGTGGGGATGAGGCCCTTGTCCAGACCCCAAAGCATCCTCCCCATGTTGATGGCATGTGGCTTGGTACGGTTCAGGAGGGGGGGGCGCTCTCTCGTCCCCCCCTCTTTTCCTGCGGCCTGCCAGGTTGCGTGCTCGGATAAGGGTCTGGTATGGATTTTTGGGGGGAACTCCACGCCATTTTTTTTTTAGATTTGGCGTGGAGTTCCCCTTAAAATCCATACCAGACCTGAAGGGTCTGGTATGGATATTTGGGGGGAACCCCATGTCATTTTCTTCTTTAAATTTGATGCAGAGTTCCCCTTAATATCAATACCAGACCTGAAGGGCCTGGTAATTGAATTTGGGGGGACCCCCACGCATTTTTTTTTTATCAATGACTTTTCCCTGTATTGCCGGGACCGGCAATTCATTACAGCCGCAAGTACTTTTAAATGACTTTTTTTCCTTCAGAAATTACATTTTGTGCAGAGACTGTTCTAAGCACTGGAAACAAGCGCTTCTTTACAGGCATACTATATACACCCCCCAGGTACAAAATTTAAAGGAATATGTCACTTTTATTGTTTCACTTTAAGCATTATTAAAATCACTGCTCCTGAAAAAACTGACATTTTTAAAAATTTAAAATTAGCACTTTAGATTTCTCCCATAGACTTTTACAGGGTGTTCCGCGGCTTTTCGAATTTGCCGCAAACACCCCAAATTGTTCGCTGTTTGGCGAACAGGCAATGTTCGAGTCGAACATGAGTTTGACTTGAACTCGAAGCTCATCCCTACTCAGTACTAATAGGAATATGAACGGTCCTTCTGCAAATTGCCTAGCCATCTTTGGTTTTAATACTTTGCGTGAAGGGTCTGTAACAAGCATGCAGATCAGGAAGGTTAGAATATAGTTAGATCCCATACTGGGGAATTAACAAAAGTTTGGTGCCATTATCATGGTGCAGGAAACTGGCATTTGTGGCATGCACCACATTAATTAAGCAGACAGACCTACACTATATTGTCAAAAGTATTGGGACGACTGCCTTTACATATACATGAACTTTAATAAGTAAGAGTACAGAAAGAGCGGAACGTTAAATGAAGTATGTGCGGGATAAGGGTCTAGTTATTTTATAGTAGTTGGCATATCTATGGTACATTGTATATCTTATATTCACATAATTAATTCATAAGTAACTATATTCTATTATTCAGAAAAATTCATAAATATACACATGAATAGATACCTGCATGGTTATAGTTTATTCTATTTCATAATAAGGAGAGAAACAAGAGAATGTACAAAATTTTTATTTAACAACTTTATTGTATAAAAATAATGTATAGTTCAGAGCAGTCCATACAAAAGGTACACCTTGGGAAATGAATGGCAAAAACCAGGATACACAGACAGGAAACAATTGGTGCAATATAAAAATGCTGTTATGACACATGATTGAAATACGATATCTGTTGGCTCTACACGTTTCGCGACTTATTGTCGCTCGTCAGGAGCAAGCGTGTATTTTGTCTAAGGTATCCATGTACTGCTGGCATGGGAGTCGGGCTAAGCATGCCCCCATATACGGGGACCGCTCCCCCCAGGGGACTGAGATGGAGTGCTCCATGGCGGGTGGCCCCCACAGGCCGCAACCAGGATGGACAGGCACCAGGCAATGAGTGGTGTGTAGACATAAAGTCAGTGGCAGATTGTGGCTGTTGAATGAGCTAGGAAGCATATGATGAGTGTTGTTCTGTGAAGTGGGAAATAGCCAAGGGGAACTTTATTGGCAACCCATTCTTTGTCTGTAGGGTTCGATATTACGTTGGCCCACCCCTTGCAGCTATAACAGCTTCAACTCTTCTGGGAAGGCTGTCCACAAGGTTTAGGAGTGAGTCTATGGGAATGTTTGACCATTCTTCCAGAAACCCATTTGTGAGGTCAGGCACTGATGTTGGATGAGAAGGCCTGGCTCGCAGTCTCTGCTCTAATTCATCCCAAAGGTGTTCTATAGGGTTGAGGTCAGGACTTAGGTCAGAATTAGAACGGAGACTGCAGGCCAGACCTTCTTGTCCAACATCAGTGCCTGACCTCACAAATGCGCTTCTAGAAGAATAGTCAAACATTCCCATAGACACTCCTAAACCTTGTGGACAGCCTTCCCAGAAGAGTTGAAGCTGTTATAGGTGCAAAGGGTGGGCCAACTCAATATTGAATCCTACGGACAAAGACTGGGATGCCAATAAAGTTAATGTGCGTGTAAAGGCAGGCGTTCCAATACTTTTGACAATATAGTGTATTTCAAGTATACTTGCACCATCCACGCCTGTTTCTATTTCATAGTAAAATAGAAATGAGTGCAGAGCCTGTTCCAAATTAACAAAGGAATTCAGTATAGAAAAAAGCCTTCGATTCCCACCAGGTTGAACCTGGCATATAGGGTGTGCACTGCACTGCCAGCTCCCATTGCATTACACTTATTTGAGCAGAGCCTGCACAGCCAACCGCTTCCCTGCTGCACTCAGCTGAGCAGGGGGGAAGATGGGCAGAGGAATCCAGAGCAAGCAGCTCCAGCTATAATGTTCTGTGCTGTGTCTGTCACAAACCCAGCATAGAGCAGAGAACTGAGTGCTCCTAATTACCAATGTGGTCTGTGCCCCTTTTATTAATTAGGAGCAGCACCTACTCTGTTTCCAAGGTGTAAAAGAGTGGTGCATGCATTATGCCTGTGCCGCTCTTTGTCAATTCGCCTCATCATCTGCATACTTGTTCTGTGAATCTGTGTAGTGACTTACTCAGTGAAAGTACTGAAGCTATGTTAGCCAGGTAACCAGTATTTTCAGAAGGAAAATACAGCATTGGCAGCCTCCAGGTTTCCTTTCACTGTTCCAGGGATTATCATGTGATCCAATGTTAGACAAACATTTTGGTGTTACGGAAAAGAAAATGAAGCAGGCAGTATTTTAGCACAGTTACCCTCACATTGTTGAGGAATGCTGTGTTCCAGCAATGAATGAGATGTTCTGTGGTTCTCACACAAAGCAGGAAAATAGAAATATAGCCATGTAACAGAACAGTATAGATAAGCTTGTACTTGTTCACCTAACAAAGCTCTTAGGCCCCTTTCACACTGGGGCGGGCAGGAGCGGTGGTGGTATAGCAGCGCGATTTGCAGCGCTGCTATACCGTCGTTCTTACCGCGGTATGCGGTCGCTAGGGGGGTGAATTTAACCGCCGCTAGCGGCCGAAAAAGGGTTAATACCGCTCGCAAACCGCGGCTATTGCCGCGGTTTGCGGGCGGTATTACCGCGGTGTCCCATTGATTTTCGCGGGCACCCGCGATAAAGGAGCGGTGAACACACCGCTCCTTTACGGCTGTAAAGAAGCGGCTAGCAGGACTTTTGGAGCGGTCCTGCTAGCGAACCGCTTCAGTGTGAAAGCCTTCGGGCTTTCACATTGAAGGCTACAGGGCAGGAATTTTTCATGCGGTATAATAGCGCTATTATTAGCGCTAAACAGCATGAAAAACGCCCCACCTACCAGCTTTAAGTTTTAGCTTACTTTATAGGCACACCCAGACTATAGCTGAGCTTCTTTCATTTATGATGTAAAATGTAAAAAAAAAATGATTACTGCAATAAGGTATCTATTCTTGTAGAACTATTTTCACTTTTTTCTCTCAGATCTATGCTCATTTGAAGATACTCTGTTTTCTATGCACTAAAATTAGACTGTAAGCTCAAATGGGCATGTGTTTAATAAATTCAGTGTACAGCCCCTAATAAACATAAGGTTGTTATGTGTGGATATTTGTCAGAATTGTTATTCTCTGATGGGCTTTAGCTACTACAACAAAAAGACCCTGTTGCCAGAACATTGATTTCAACAACAATCCTCTATAAGATTATAAATGCACATTTTATGTACAACTATGAACTTGTAGCACACGGACCTTTTCCCTGCCTTTGGCTCACTCGCAGGTCAAGGCACACCGCGATATATGCCCGTAACCTCCTGTTTGAAGAGGTTGAGCGGTGTTAACAATTTTGGGTCCTGCAGCAAGTTATCCCATTAGACTGGTTCTCGTCTCCTAGATTGTAGGGACAAATCTCTATTTCTCCCCAGGAAGGCCAATGTCCACACCACTTTAACTCCAACGCTGAGTTTATTTTTATAAGCAAAGTTCAAGTTCAGCAGACAGGAAAGGTGGACGAGAGAAAGGACAGTAAGGTTTGGGAGATAGGTCCAGGCACAACTGGTACAATAGTCACTACTCGATCCCGAGTAGGTTTAGCTCACCCGGATAGTCCCCTGTAAGTGCGGATCCTAGCAGCCGGAGTGATGCTCGAACGTTCACTTTAGGTTTCCTAAAGATACGATCGAGAGATCCTCTGCCACAGAATCTTCAAGTCCCAAACTTCTCGGCAATTGCAACACAAGGACAGGTGCCAACGATAGCAAGTTGCAAGACCTGTGATGGATCTTTGAATCCCTCCAGAAGGTAACCAGGCCTCTCTTTCACCGTGAACTCTCACCGGTCCATCAGAAAGGTCCTCCCCCGGTCTCCTCTTCTTAGAGCGGGTCCACCCTTTCCCGGGCACCCTGGGATTCTTTTTAGAGAGAATAGGCCCCAGCTAAAGGTGCTGGGCCTACAAGTGGAATTGCAGCCCCAAGCTAAAGGTGCCTGAGACTGATACACGCGCGCACCCCTGGCCTGGAGGGCCGGTGGCGCGAACCGCTCACACTCCAGACTCCCGACTCCAACTCCCCCCAAGGATGGCGTCTGCCCCTTATACATCCTCTCCCAGCATGCACAGCAGGCCAACCACGCCCACCGCACCACTGCCGAGAGAGGACACCCTAAGGTATAGCAATGTCATCCACGGTTCAACCCTGGCCTGATATGGCAGTGCCACCTACAGGCCACAGGGAACTGCACGTCAGGCTACATCACATAGGCAGAAGTGGGTACTAACAAATCAAAGTGGTCTGAGCCTGGCTACTAGCTCAGACCAACCCCTAAATTTAAGTACATAGCACCCCTGTAAAGTAAAGGGGCGCTACATACTGTATGTAAGCATCCTTTGTGCAGTCATCCAAAGACCCCAAGACTGCTGCTGGATGCTGCCATCTTGGATATGAATTAAAGTGTTACCAAACCCACAGCAGTAAAATTTGTCTGTATATGCAGTAAAGCATGCTTGTTATACTCACTGTGGAACTTAAGAGGTTAATCCTCTGCATTGTGTAAAAAGGCTGTTTGATTCTGTCTTCTCTGATCCTCCCCTTTTAATAACTGCCCCCAATCCATCTGCTGATAGAACAGAGCCTTGGAGGCACTCTGCACATGCTCAGTCTGGTGTGTATTGCTAGAGAGTTTTATTTTCTTGGGAGAGTGCATGTGATCAGCACAGGGTCAATCAGCACTGTTCAGACAGAGGGTCAGGGGTCCTGCAGCCTCAAAGGACAGTCAGAGAAGAAAAAAAAATTGGCGTGCCCCCCCACCAAATCCATACCAGACCCTTATCTGAGCATGCAGCCTGGAGGTCAAGATAGGGGGTGAGCAAGCACTCCCCCTCCTGAACCATACCAGGCCACATGCCCTCAACATGGGGAGGGTGCTTTGGGGTCCCCCCCACCCCAAAACACCTTGTCCCCATGTTGATAGGGACAAGGGCCTCTCCCCAAAAACCATGGCTGGTGGTTGTGGGGGTCTGTGGGCAGGGGACTTATGGAAATATAGAAGCCCCATTTAACAAGGGGGCTCCCAAATCCTGCCCCCCCCCATGTGAATGGGTATCGGGTACATAAACCTATCCATTCACCAAAAAAAGCAGAGAAATGTAAAAAAAAATAGCTTTTTGACAAGTCATTTATTTTAAAATAGCTCCGAGCCGTCTTCTTCCCTGAGCCATCTTCTCCTGCCACTGTCTCTCCCTCCGCCATCTTCTCCTGCCGCCATCTTCTCCTACCGCTGTCTCTCCCACTGCCATCTTCTCCTGCTGCTGTCTCTCCCGTCGCCATCTTCTCCTGCCGCTGTCTTCTCCATCCACCATCTTCTACCCGAGGCTGAGAAGCCATCTTTTTAAGAAAATTTCAGGCCTGTTCTGGCCTTTAAATAACTGGCCTTTAAATAACCTAAGCTTGCTCACCTCCACACACCCAGTAAAGGACACACCCACCAGTGTAATTGATTCTGTCTCTCTATGTTGTTGGGCATGTACAGGGTCCAAAACAGGAAATTACAACTTTGTGAGGGCTGCTTCACACAAATTGGTGACAAAGCGCATTTGTCATTTATCATAAGCATACAACATTAAAATATCTGGCCGAAAACACCCTAGGTCTAGATTTGGTGCAAACCCAGAAACTCTGTCCATGTTTTTAGCCTGCATCTCTGTGGTGTCAAGCTGTCCTAAGTCCCAGGGGTGCAAGAAGTTAATCAATGAAGATGTACTGTGGAAGGCCAGAGAGCCAGTGAACAACCTGTTTCTGGCATATGCCATCTGTTTTGAAGGATGGTTATGGCTGATTACTGTCAGCATGATGAGAGATAAACAGCTGTAATTTTGTGGGTTTTGGCTTTCTAAGAGGCTGCAATTAGTGGTGGTGGGGAAATGTTAAAGCTGATTATAGTCCTTGCCCATTGAAAACATATGACACAATTTGCAATGGTGGTGGAACCCTCCTACACATAAATACTACATTTAGACAAGTCCCTGATTCAGGAGTCCTGTTTAACAACATAGGGAGGACAGATCTTTTCTACATGAAGTGGCATGTTTGGGATGCAAACCCAGAAATTTAGTGCTGGTAGGTGGAACTGCTAACCTCTAAGCCAGTGTTTTTCAACCTTTTTTCAACCAAGGCACCCTTTAAAATCTGTCAGAATCTCGAGGCACACCAATCCAAAAATGTGAAAAAAAAAAATTATGCCACATGGTATTTGTACAGTTGTTTTGCAAACACATTTATTTTTGTACAAAATTCACTTCAATGAATTAAAACAAAACACAATATATACCACAATTTTTGGGTATAGTGTGAAAGATGATGTTATGGCGGGGAAATAGATACCTAACATGTCATGCTTTAAAATTGCGCACTCGTGGAATGATGACAAACTTTGGTACTTAAAAAATCTTCATAAGTAACGCTTTAAACACCTTTACAGGTTACATGTTTAGAGCTAATGATGACGTCTAGCACTAGAATTATTGCACTCGCTCTAGCATGTGCGGTGATACCTCACATGTGTGGTGCGAAAACTGTTTACATATGCGTGTGCGACTTGCGTATCCACTTGCGTAGGGATGGGGGGTGCTTAAAAAAAAATGTTGTCTTATTTATTAAACTTTTTTTTCTTTTCACTGTCCCTTTTACATTTTTTTATTTGTTTTTATATCACTTTTATTTCTGTTACAATGGATGTAAACATCCCTTGTAGTAGATATAAGGATGACAGGTCCTGTTTATGGAGAGATCTGGGGTCAAAAAGACCTCATATCTCTCTTTTACCCTTAAAGGCAAAAGATTTAAAAAAAATTTGATCTTTTGCTTTAAAAAAAATTCTAAAAATAGTTTACTTCCAGCCTGGACTGGAAGTCATGGCGTCGCTCCGGTCCTTCAAGGCAATCAAAGGGGATCTACTCTTTCATCGCCTCTGGGACTAGCCGGCCACTCCATCGGATTGTTTCTCAGGCGAGACGGTGGAAGGGGGGGACATCCCCTCCCGCCACTTTTTAAAGCATTCCAGTGGCTTAAGAGCCGCTTGGAACGCTTTCATGAGAAAGCCAGTCACTGGCTCTAAAAAACAATACCAAGGTTATGGCTGATATCTTTAGCCATAACCCCGGCAAACCATTCCAAATCTGTAACTACGAATTGTGGTCTTGTGGGGGAAAAAAAAAAAAACCTACATGACACTTGTTACAATTAGGGCACTTTCACATTGACTCATTCCATTGCAGGCACGGCGATTACATTTTTTTTATTTAATATACATGGGCTATGTGGGTTATTATTGATAATGATAACTGTATACTTCAATACTGGTTTGGCCGCAGCGCAGTTGTAGCGCAGTGTAACTGCGGTTTTCGTGTGGTTTCTCATAAACTTCTATTATGTAGTAAATTTTTGGTACATTTTCTGAAAGCACACCACAAATTAGGGACATAATAGAAGTCTATGAGAAACCACATGAAAACCGCAAGTACACTGCGCTGCGGCCAAACTGCAGTATTGAAGTATACAGTTATCATTATCAATAATAACCCACATAGCCCATGTATATTATATTACATTTAAAAAAAATTCACCATGCCTGCAATGAAAAATGAGGCAATGTAAGTGCCAACAAGTGTTATGTAGTTTTTTTTTTTTTTTATATAAACACCATGCCTGCAATAAAACTATCATACATTGAAAATGACAGGTACAAGTACTGTACCTGTGTCTCCATACTGTTTTGTTTCCTCACGGTTCTTTCAACCTCTACTCGTGTTGTTCTTCTTCTCCTCCCCTCAGGGAAACGCGCGCCAGCCAGCATCTACTCTGGCACCCGCGGCTCACACGTCACAGATAGCAGTGCGTGCGCCCGACACTCCCATAGCAACCGATGACGTAATCGGTTGGCAAGACGCGATCGGGAGGCCAGCACAGCTTCCAGAGTGCCTGTGGCAGCGGGAAGTGAGGTTTACACAGCGGACCGGCACCGCTGTAATAACAAATATTAACCAAGTGGCCAGCAGTTAAAACATCAGATAGCTGCCTATATTGGGGGTCATTTTGCCGCGGCACACCTGGGGACTCTTCACGGCACACCAGTGTGCCGCGGCACACTGGTTGAGAAACGTTGCTCTAAGCCACTGAGCTGTCACATGTGGAACCCTCCTACACATAAATACACATACATATTGCATTACTTTGGACATATAGGTGGTGCAATTACATCAGTCAGGAGTTATTCTTCTTGATTTATTCTGTGATATTTGGTAGTTCTTGGTGTGTGAGTGTAGAATAGTTATGTTGCCCTCTGATTTTTGTGAACGACATTTTGATTTCTGATGTTGGTACACATATCACATTTTTTGGGCTCAAATTATGATTATTTGCAAATAATAAAAAACACACAAAATTGAGACTCATTTTAAATTTGCATCAGCAATGGTTTGTCTGTGGTTTGTAAAGGCCCCCACGTGTGAGTTTGGGTAAAGACTTTTGTGAGATGCAGAGCAACAAGTGAAAGTGACAGAGAAAAATATATTTTTCCAAAACATTCTAACATTCTAACATTCTTAAAAACAAAATCGATGAAAAAGAAGCAACATTGTTGCAAAGACAATTTCTTTGAGAGAAAGATACATTTCATCTCAACATGAAAAGCATTTATTTGGGGAAGTTACAATTGTACCATTAGGCCTCATGCCCACGGACGTTTTTACAGCCACTTTTATGAGCGTTTTTTGCAGCTTAAAAACGGCTCTCCATGTTAGCCTATGGCCTCATGCCCACCATGAAGTTTTTGAGCTGTAAATGGCATAGCCGTTTTTAAGCTGAAAAAAAAACCCAGGACCAGTGCGTTCTGAAGCTCCAGCGTTAGAGATGTAAAGACATCAGACGCCGGCAAAGGGTGTAAAAACGCGATGTAACGAGGCTTAATGCTTAACGCTGTGTTAAGCCTCTTCCGGCGTTTCTTTCTCTATTCCAAATCAATGGTTCCCTATGGGAGCCCATTGATTTGAATAGAGGTCGCACCAGAAATCGGATCAAGATGATCCGACTTGCGGGGCGACTCGTGTGCGGAGAATCTTGAAGGGGAACCCCCGCGAAAATTTAAAAAAAATTTGCGTGAGGTTCCCCCTCAGGATGATACCAGACCTATCGGTCTGGTATGGATCTTGAGGGGAACCCCCACACCAGAAAAAAAATGGCGTGGAGGTTCCCCCCGGGATCCATACCAGACCCTTATCCGAGCACGCAGCCCGGCCGGTCAGGAAGGGGGGGCAAGCGAGCGTCCCCCCTCCTGAACCGTACCAGGCCGCATGCCCTTAACATGGGGGGTGGGTGCTTTGGGGCAGGGGGGCGCCCTGTGGCCCCACCACCCCAAAGCACCTTGTCCCCATGTTGATGGGGACAAGGGCCTCTTCCCGACAACACTGGCCGTTGGTTGTCGGGGTCTGCGGGCGGGAGGCTTAATGGAATCTGGGAGCCCCTTTTAATAAGGTGGCCCCCAGATCCCGGCCCCCCACCCTATGTGAATGAGTATGGGGTACATTGTGTCCCTACCCATTCACCTGGGGAAAAAGTGTCAATAAAAAAACACACTGGACAGCTTTTTAAAGTAATTTATTAGGCAGCTCCGGGGTCTTCTTCCGACTTCTGGGGTCTTCTACCGACTTCTGGGGTCTTCTACCGAGTTCTCCGCTCTCTCCGGTTCTTCTCCCGATCTCCGGTGCTTTCTGCCTTCTGCCGGGCACCGCCGCTATCTTCTGCCAGCTCTTTTGCTAGCGGGGGCCCGGTCTTCATCGTCGTCTTCTTCCCTCTTCTCTTCTTGAGATGTTGACACGACGAGGTCTGCCGCTGTTATGCCGTGTCCCCGGCGCGCCACCACTTATATAGGCATGGGGCGAGGTTACTGGGTGATGTGACCCCACCCCCTTATGACGTTGCAGTCCCGGGGCATGATGGGACTGCGATGTCATAAGGGGGCGTGGTCACCGGGTGACATCACCCAGTGACCACGCCCCATGTCTATATAGGTGGTTGCGCGCCGGGCACACAGCATTACAGCGGCAGACCTCGTCGTGTCAACATCTCAAGAAGAGAAGAGGGAAGAAGACGACGAAGATAGAAAGCACCGGAGAGCGGGAGAAGAACCGGAGAGAGCGGAGAAGACCCGCAAAGTCGATAGAAGACCCCCGAAGTCCGAAGAAGACTCCGAAGTCGGTAGAAAACCCCAGAAGTCGGTAGAAGACCCCCGGAGCTGCCTAATGAATTACTTTAAAAAGCTGTCTAGTGTGTTTTTTTATTGACACTTTTTCCCCAGGTGAATGGGTAGGGGTACGATGTACCCCATACTCATTCACATAGGGTGGGGGGGCCGGGATCTGGGGGCCCCTTATTAAAAGGGGCTCCCAGATTCTGTTAAGCCCTCCGCCCGCAGACCCCGACAACCATCGGCCAGGGTTGTCGGGAAGAGGCCCTTGTCCCCATCAACATGGGGACAAGGTGCTTTGGGGTGGGGGGGCCGCAGGGCGCCCCCCTGCCCCAAGGCACCCACCCCCCCATGTTGAGGGCATGCGGCCTGGTACGGTTAAGGAGGGGGGGGCGCTCGCTTGCCCCCCCCTTCCTGCCCGGCTGGGCTGCGTGCTCGGATAAGGGTCTGGTATGTATCCTAGGGGGAACCCCCACATCATTTTTTTTTTTGATGTGGGGGTTCCCCTCAAGATCCATACCAGACCGAAGGGTCTGGTATTATCCTGAGGGGGAACCTCACGCAAATTTTTTTTTACATTTTCGCAGGGTTCCTCTTCAAGATTCTCCGCACATGAGTCGCCCCGCAAGTCGGATCATCTTGATCCAACTTCTGGTGCGACCTTTATTCAAATCAATGGACTCCCATAGGGAACCATTGATTTGGAATAGAGAAAGAAAAACGCGGCTGAAAGCTAGCGCGGGGAAACGTGCATTGAATTCAATGCAAAACGCGGTAAAAATCGCATTAAAAACGCTTCTTTTTTCCTTGCGTCTGTACTAGCTTTACAGCCCGTTTTTGGCTGAAACTTGCATTGGGCTACATAATTCTAATTTTCACACCCAAAAAAATGCTTTTTAACCCAGTGCTCATTTTAATATTTACTATAGCTCTTGGTAAAAAAAGCCATGGCAGTTAAAATGAGAGTAGTTTTCAGGTCTGAGCATGCTCAGTTGTGTTGGCACCTAGTTGTAAAGAGACGGGGAATTTATCTCTTCTTATATTTCAGTGTAGAAATCACTTTTTCACACAGTTTAAAAGAACATTATCTTTAAAGCAGAGTTTCACCCAAAAATGGAACTTCCGCTTTTCGGATTCCTCCCCCCTCCAGTGTCACATTTGGCACCTTTCAGGGGGGAGGGGGTAGCAGATACCTGTCTAATGCAGGTATTTTCTCCCACTTCTGGGCATAGATCGCTGCAGTATCCACGGCGTCTCCATGTCCGGCCCCTCCTTCGTCCCCCCTGCTGTCTTCTGGGAGACACAAATGTCCTAGAAGACAGCAGGGACCAGTGAGATTGTGCAGAGTGACTCGCGCATGCGCAGTAAAAATCAGGCTGTGAAGCCGCAAGATGGCGGCGCCTCCACCCAGGGAGCCGAGGGACAGATCAGCTTCGGGTGAGGATATCGCGGGCACCCTGGACAGGTAAGTGTCCTAATATTAAAAGTCAGCAGCTGCAGTATTTGTAGCTGCTGACTTAAAAAATATATATTTCGGCAGAACTCTGCTTTAAACAATGTACCGCATATTTTAGTACCTTTAGGCAATTATATCATGCTCTAAACATTATTTCCATGTGCAATTGTCGTGGTTTGGGCTCTATTTGTTTTAAGGGAGAAGTAGTAAATTCGTTTTTGAGAGTATTTTTGCACTAGCGCTATATTGAATAACGTTTAGCGCTAATTTGCGGTAATTAGCGTGTAGCGCTATAGTAAATGACCCCCATATTGTCTTTATTATTGAAATAACTAAAACCAACCAATCGTGTACTCCCATTGTACAGAGAAATAACATAATAAATAACATAACGCATCCATGGGCATCCAATAGTCACTGAACAATGTACAGCCACAAACCACAGGGGATTGGTATTTTCCTCACCACTACAGTGGCTTGCAGAGCACCAGCAGGATGCCGCAGCATTCCTCATGTAGCGTGCGTAATGACATCACTTCCACTTTATGCATTTCAATGTTACATCATCAGGATATGATGTCAGCAGCCCCAATAGACTTAGAGCTGTCGTTCAAGTATTTCTCTTCTTTTCCAGTTGCTACATGTTATGTAGAGAAGTAAGAGGAGGGGCGAAGGAACAAAGCCAGTAAACTCAGCAATTAAAAACTAGAAGAGGGAAAGGACTATAATATGGAAAGAGGAAGAGGACTGTGATAGAGAATTGACCCTTCTGAAATAGTCAAATTTGCTAGCAAGCTCAGAAACACATTGCATTGCAATATCTTTAGAAATTATATTGGGTGTGAGATCAAAAGTAACATTTCTGTCTTTGCAGATGACACCAAGCTATGCAGTGGAATAACGTCCTTATAGAATGTCGCCAATTTACAAGCCGACCTCAATGCTCTGTCTAATTGGGCGACTATGTGGCAGATGAGGTTTAATGTTGATAAATGTAAATGTAAAGTTATGCATCATACATACTAGAGGGAGTACAACTGGGGGGATCCGTAGTGGAGAAGGATCTTGGGGTTTTGGTAGATCATAAGCTCAATAATGGCATGCAATGCCAAGCTGCGGTTTCCAAAGTGAGCAAAGTCCTTTCTTGTATTAAGAGAGGTATGGACTCCAGAGAGAAAGATATCATTTTTCCCCTGTACAAATCATTAGTAAGACCTCATCTGGAATATGCAGTTCAGTTTTGGGCCCCAGTTCTCAGAAAGGATATCAGGGAACTGGAGAAAGTGCAGAGAAGGGCAACCAAACTGATAAGAGGCATGGGGGAGCTCAGCTATGAGGAAAGATTAGAGGAACTGAATTTATTCACTCTTGAGAAGAGGAGATTAAGGGGGGATATGATCAATATGTACAAATATATAAGGGATCCATATTGTGAACTTGGTGTTGAGTTGTTCACTTTACGGTCAACACAAAAGACAAGGGGGCACTCTTTACGTCTAGAGGAAAAGAGATTTCATCTCCAAATACGGAAAGGTTTCTTCACAGTAAGAGCTGTGAAAATGTGGAATAGACTCCCTGCAGAGGTGGTTCTGACCAGCTCAGTAGATTGCTTTAAGAAAGGCCTGGATTCTTTCTTATATGTACATAATATAACTGGGTACTTACATTTATAGGTAAAGTTGATCCGGGGAGTATCCGATTGCCTCTCGGGGGATCAGGAAGGAATTTTTTCCCCTGCTGTAGAAAATTGGATCATGCTCTGCTGGGGTTTTTTGCCTTCCTCTGGATCAACTGTGGGTATAGAATTAGGTATATGGGATTGTATATTATTATTTAATTTTTTTATGGTTGAACTGGATGGACTTGTGTCTTTTTTCAACCTGACTAACTATGTAACTATGTAACTATGCAAGTCATTGAAAAATTGCTTATGAAAAGTAGAAGCATTGCTAATAGGCATTTACAATATGATTTTGTGTGCTTTCATCTGTTGTTTTTTTAATTGGTGAAACAGTCTCTTTAATGTGTTAGTAAACTCCCATGCACGACTTTCACCTATAGGTAAGCTTACCCTTAGGTACAGTAAATATCTTCTAAATGTGCACAGTTTAGGAGATATTTACTTTTGATGCAGCCAGTGCCGTCACTGGTGCATGTGCTCTGAAGGAACGGCATACCGTGCCATTCCTTAGAGTCCAGTGCCATGAACAGTGGCTCCCACACACATGCAAGGGAGTGACGTCATCATGGCTCATACAGCTGAGGTCCACAAACCTGGAAAGAAAACCAGATGAAAATGGAAGCACCTTCAGCGGTGACAGTGCTCCGCTGGATGGCTTTGTTCTAAGGTAAGTTTCACATAATTATTATTATACAGGATTTATGTAGCACCAACAGTTTGTGCAGCGCTTTACAACATGAGGGCAGACATGACAGTTACAATACAATTCGATACGGAGGAGGTGTAGATGGAGAATAAGAGAGGTCCAAAACAGAACCTTGGGGGATCTTAACAGAGAAAGGGAGAGGAGGAAGTAGAGTTATAAGTGACACTGAAGGTGCGGTTTGATAAATAGGGTGAGAACCAGCAAAGAGTACAGTCACCGAGACCAACGGCATGGAGTTTTTTGAGGAGTAGGGGGTGGTCCACTGTGTCAAAGGCAGCAGAGAGGTCTAATGCCGCGTACACACGATCATTATTCATGGCGGTTAAAAAACCACCATGAATAATGTCATTAAAAAGGAGGGAACGGCTTGTTCCCCACACACGATCGTTTTTCACGTCGTTTTTTCTCTTGTCGAGAAAAACGACCGTCTGTGGGCTCCGCGGCAGTGTTTCCCTATGGGAAACACTGCCGCGGAAAGCATGTCGAAAAAAACGACGAGAAAAATTAGAACATGTTCTAATTTTTCTGGTCCTTTTTAATGCCGTTTTTCTCGTCGACAAAAAACGTCAGAAAGCCCACAGACTATCGTTTTTCTCGTCGAATGGGAAAAATTTCGTTTTTTTCGACGAGAAAAACGGCCGTGTGTACGCGGCATCAGAGTAGGAGTACAGGATACTATCCATTGGATTTAGCTGTTAGATTATTTCCAAGTTTTAGGAGAGCAGTTTCCGTGAAGTTTTGAGGGCTGAATCCAGACTGAAGGCGATTAAGAAGGTTTTTCTTGGCAAGGTGGTCGCTCAGTCATTAGTAGATCAGAGGTTCAAGGAGTCTGGGTAAAAAGGGGAGCAACAAAATGGGGCGAAGGTTGTTAAGATTGGTGGGGTCTAGTGAGGGCTTTTTAAAATTGGGGCTAACTAATGCATGTTTTAGAGAGTTTGGGAAGATTCCAGAAGAGAGGGAGAGTTTGAAGATGTGAGTTAAGCCCTGTACACACGATCAGATTTCCGATGGAATAAAATCTGATGGATTACGATGGATTTTTCCATCGGATTTCCAATGAAGCTGACTTCCATCAGTCTTGCCTACACACCATCAGTCAAAAATCCAACCGTCCCAAACGCTGTGACGTAAAACACTCAGACGAGCCGAGAAAAATGAAGTTCAATGCTTCTGAGCATGTGTCGACTTGATTCTGAGCATGCATGGGTTTTTCTCCGATGGAGTTCCACACAGACGATCGGAATTTGCTATCGTTTTTTTTTTTCCATCGGATAAATTTAAAACATGTTCTATTTTTAATCACTGATGGTAAAAAGACCGATGGGGCCCATACACGATCGGTTTGCCCGATGAAAAAAGTCCATCGGACTGTTTTCATCGGTAAAACCGATCGTGTGTACAGGGCTTAAGGGAGTGTAGAATAGAGCCAGAGGGTGAACGTAGAATTTGTGAGGGAACAGGGTCCAGGGGGCAGGTGGTAAGGTGGATGTAAGAGAAAAGTTTAGCAACCTCGTCTATAGTGGCAGGGTTGAATGAAGGAAGTAATGATTGTATCTGTGGACATGGGGTGTTTGGTGGAGAAGGCATCTGTACAGTGGAGATCACCTAATAAATTGCATCAATTCTATGTTTGAAGTGATTGGTGATCTCCTGGGCAGTGAGTGATTTAGTGGGTGGAGGCAGTGGAGGACAAAGTAGAGAGTTGAAGGTAGAGAAGAGTTGACGGGATGGGATGATAACTTGGTAATGAGAGTCATAAAATAGGTCTGCTTGGCAGTGAGGATGCAGGAATTGTATGTTTGGAGGGCCGATTTATATTGGTTGAAATCTTTATGAGACTTAGACTTAAGCCACAGGCGCTCAAGAGTGGAGCTATGTTTTTTCAGACTTCTAGTAACATCTGTTTGCCAAGGTTGTAGGGTCATGGCCTGATTCTGTGTGTAGTGAGGGGGACGAGTTTGTCTAGGGAGGAGGACAGTGAAGTGTTGTAGACAGAAGTGGATACGTTGGGGCAGGATGGGGATGAGATTTTGTCATAGAGGTGGTCAGTAGCAGAGTAGAGAAGAGAGGAGTTGAGGTGGCGAAGGTTTCTATGGGTAACTTAGGTGGCTGGAGGGAGAGGAGGTGGAAGGAGAGGGAAATGATAGTTGGAGAGATTGTACGGAGTGCATAAGTGAGAGAAAACAAAGTCAAGGGTGTTTCCATCAGAGTGAATAGAAGCGTGTATTCATTGCTTCAGGTCAAAGGAGAAGGTTAGACTGAGAAGTTTGGAAATAGCAGGAGTGTTAGTATTAACAGGGATGTTGACGCACACATAGAAAGGAGAGTAACTCCCGTAAAGAGTAGGACTTTAAAGGATATGAGGCTGTCACTGAGGTGAGCACACAAACAATATTGTTTAAAAATTGTATTTACTATTGTACAAATATGATTAAAATTACATATAGAAAAGTATAGCCATTTCACAATAAATAAACAATAGCACTAAGCTAGAGTTGATATTTGATACTTGTTTCCAGCAGGGGTATGAATAAACTTTGATTGATACAGAGTAATGCAACGCGTTTTGCAGAGTTGAACCTCCGTTTCGTCAGGGAACCTTCAGGGAAACTCAGTATATATCTAGTCATTGTTAGTTTGAAAGAAAAACATCATTACAACCACAACAATCTATATACATATTTATCTTAGTCAAAAAGATCAATGGTATGTATAGAAGATAAACCAAGTGCTCACCAACTTCATCGAAATATGACCATGTATGTTTCTATGGATGCCAGGGACCAGGACTGGCAAAGTAGTCCATGGTGTCAGTACCGAGGACCAGGTCTGGCAAACAACGGATCGCACACAGGTGGATTCAGGCAGAGGTGTTTTTTTTGTCCAGAATACTATGGTATAAACACACAATATCAAGTAACCCGACCGGCACATGATACTCATGTGCTACATGAAAATGCCCAATCAACAAAGTGACATCAACCCATCTGCCAGAACCCAAACCTTCTCCTCTTCCACCTCACCGCCAGTTAAGGAAAAGGGTATACAGTACTTGTAGTAAAACAAAATGGCTGCTATGTGCCCTTTAGGATGGGGAGGAGGAGTAAAAGTCTGCATTAAGCAGACACGATCGGATTTCCATCAGACAAATCCGTGGAATTTTGTCCGAAGGGTGTTGGCTGTTAACTTGTTCTGCATACAGACGGCAGAACATTTTCAGCCAACATTCACAAAACTACGTGATTTTTCAGCTCTTTAGCGACACCCTTTGGGCAACTTCTGCTATTGTTGTGTAGCGATACCTCCAACTAAGAAGGCCGCAGATTTAGTTGGGCCCTGAAGACAGCTCCGCCAACCCCCGGCAATATGCTCAACCCCCCACTGGCACAGCTAGTAAGGGGAGATAGGACCGCGTGACCGCAACTTTAGGTGACGCAGTCCTATGGCAAACACACACAGTGATATACTTTAAAACTTCTATTAAAGTAAGTGAAACTGACACCAATGTACTTGACCTAGATATTTTACTGATGCTAATGGGCAAGTAATAAAAAACAGTATTATAAGTTGCAGATCCCTGCAATAAACAGTGATAAAGATAAACAAAGTAATCAGAATAATAAAGTATTGCTATGCAACTGTAGCGCTGCCCTTTTACAGCTACTTCCCCTCATGGGTAGACTAACACCCAGCAATGTCTACCTATGCAGTCAGGCCTGACTGATCTAAATGGAAGTTCAGTGAAACAATATTCGCTAGCAATCTTTTCGGTGGTGCACTTGAAGAACAACTTTGTAATCCCAACGAATAGTAAAGATAAAATGTCTGTCTTTAAACAGCTCTCACCACCCGGACAAGTCCAAGTCCGTTTCCTCAATCGATTCGTCTAGGAACAGGAATCCACCGACATCCAAGTCTTCAATCCTTCTGGTGTACTGCAGCAAGGATGAGAAGATGTCTCTAAGGTTCTGCTAGGCTGGCAGAGGGCTCTTTGGAAAGGAGCACAAGGCCCAGGCTTAAGGCCTTGTGCACACAGCAGTTCAGCACAGAGATCCTCTTGCTAGGAGAGGGGGTGTCCAAAGAGACCGAACAAACTCCACCTCCCCTTTATAAAGTCTGCCCCAGCAGTCTCTGTTCCGGAGCAATGTACCCTGGGTGCTGCAAGATGTACTGGGAGATGTAGTCTCTCTCTCTCTCCTCTGCTTTCACTTCCAGTAATGTCTCTTTACTTCCTCCCGACTCACCTCTCACCTGGAACTTCTTGTCTCTCTGCATTAAAGGGGAACACCCCGCTACACACTCCCCCCACTTGAACTCTTTGGTCCCCAAAGACATCTAACATTTTTAGATCTGCAAAACATTTTAGATTCAATGCGGTTGCATAGGATTGACAGAGGAGCCTCCCACCAATCATCATAGGATGGGGAGCTGTCCTGTCTACAGGTCGCTTCAGTGGGGGCGACCTGTCTAACTGTGCCAGAGAGTGAGCTGTGGTTGCCCTCCACTAAATGGACAGTGGAAGGATCCGGATTCTCAGCATTCCTTCTAGCAGTGACTACAGAGTCTTCCGAACTGTTCCCCATTTGTGGGTAGGTCAGCTTCTTAGGAGGCCGGATGACTCTTCGAGCCCTTTGCTCTCTTGGGATTTCTGGCTCTGGCGCCTCAGGCTCCCCTCCCTCTGAACAACCATCCTGGGCATCTTCCCAGTATTCTGCTGAAGGACTAGAAGGGATGAAATCTGTGGCGTCTGGGTTCAGTGTCGCATCTTGAGTGTCTTCAGTGGCTGGAAGATCAATATTAGAAGTTTCTGGAGTTGGGGAAGGCCACAGCCAATCAAGTTCTCCTTCTTCATTTTCACTAAGTTGAGAGGCCTCTCCATCTTCAGCTCGGGAGGTCTGCGACCGAGTGTTCGGCCTAGGAGTATCTAGAATAGAGGCCGGATCAGGGGAGTCTCCCGCAGGAGGTATTCTAACTGCCTCAGCAAGTGGGAGCAGGTGATTCCGATGCCACGTCTTCAGTGGGCCTACCTTTCCTTCTGGTTTCAACTTATAGACAGGTAGGCCCGGCAACTTCCTACAGATGACATAAGGTTCAGATCTCCATCTGTCTGCAAGTTTGTGCTTCCCAGGGATCCCCAGGTTGCGTAACAGCACTCGATCCCCAGGCTGTAGGTCTTGCACCCGGACCTTCAAGTCAAAGTTCCTCTTATTTCTAGCCCCCCTTTGGTCGGAAGCTGCTTGAGCTTGCTCATAAGCTACTTTCAGGCTTTATCTGAGCCTGTCCACGTACCTTTGTGGGATGTGACTGAGGAATGGTCCAGAGAGGTGCCAAAGGCCAGGTCCACAGGTAGTCTCGCCTCTCTCTCAAACATGAGTCGATATGGGGAGTAGCCTGTAGCATCACTGATGGTGCAGTTGTAAGCATGTACTGTGGCTGCTATGTGTTTGCTCCAATGTTGCTTTTTCTCACTTTCCAGAGTCCCCAACATGTTGAGCAAGGTTCGGTTGAACCTTTCCGGCTGAGCATCTCCCTGTGGATGGTAAGGTGTAGTTCGAGTCTTTTTGATTCCCAAAGAATCCAGGAGCTTCCGGATCAGTTTACTCTCGAAGTCCCTCCCTTGATTTGAATGGAGTCGCTGTGGCAGCCCATAATGGACAAAGTACTTCTCCGTAAGTACCTTGGCTACGGTGGAGGCCTTCTGGTCTTTGGTCGGGAAAGCCTGGGCATACCGGGTGAAATGGTCGGTTATCACCAGAACATTTCCTAGTCCACTCAGGTCGGGTTCGAGGCAGAGAAAATCAATGCATACCAGATCCATTGGGCCTTGACTTTGTAGATGGCCCATTGGGGCGGCTTGATGGGGCAAAGTCTTCCTCTGGATGCATCGGGCACATGAGTGGCAGTACTCCTCTACCTCTGCCCTCATGCAGGGCCAATAGAACCGACTTCTGACAAGTTGAAAGGTCCTTTTCCTTCGGACTCTCTCTCGTCCATCTCCCTTTTGACTTTAGTCTTTCTTGGGCCTGGTATGCATCGATTTCCCTCCTTTTAATGGGCGTACAGACCTGCTGAGGGATATTATAGTTTTTCTTAGGTGTGCATTCCCTTTGGGGAATGCTGTGCCTCTTCTGAGGGGTCTGACCCTCTCTCTTTGGGGTGTACCCCTGCTGAGGGATACTATAGTTCCTCTGAGGAGTTTTGTCTTTTCTCTTCCTTAGCTTCTCATTCAGTTTGGAACTCACTGAAAATGATGGGCACCCGGTCGGCTCCTTCACCGGGGCCCGCTGAAGTTTCCCGCCAGCTGTTTGGACTTTTCCTCAACTACCAGGCTTGGGCATACTCGCCTGAGATGTCCTTTTCCTCCACATTTGAAGCAGGCTCTCTGTATTGGTTTCATAGAGCGGTTAGTGGTAGGGGTCTTTGGTGCCATGAGTGGTGAGACCTCTTCTGTCTGGGGTTTCACCAGACGAGTCATCAACATCGTCATCATCTCTAGTATTTCTTTCTGGGTCTGGAACAGCTCCTCCAGTCCAGTCTGACTTGTGGGGAAGTGGTGAATAGGTGAAGACCATGATCCCTGTTCAGTGCTTGCTGCCAGTACACTAAGCTCCCGAGTGTCTGAAGGGACATCTATCTGTTGTACTTTGGCACTTGTGGTGCTAGGAGATTGAAGTTTCCTCTGTTTTTGGTCCTTCTCAATCTCCATCTTATCTGCTTCATTCATTTTCTCAATGAGGACCTCATCCGGAGTTGAGGGATCTTCCAAATGCTGCTTCAGCTGTAGCTTGATGTAGTCACTCCTCAATCCCGTAGTCACAGATCTCCAGAATTTCTTTTGGACTAGCTCGACTCCAAAATGCTCCCCATTTCCTTCATCCTTGGATGTGGACAACAGGCGGTCCTTGAGCTCAATGGCCCGGAATAGGAAGTTCTGAGGAGTCTCTCCACTCTCCTGGGTCATATTTATCAGTCGATGAAATAACTCGGCGGCATCTTCCTCCTCATAATAGCTTTTCAGTATCCTCTTTAGCTGGTTCAGGGTCAATCCACCCTTCCTCTCTAACATGCCCCTGACACTTGAACCTGGGCTGATGGCATGGATTACAGCCTCTCTAATTTCAGATTCCTGCTATCCTTTCTGTAACCCCAACTCTATTTGGTGTAGGAGGTTGGTGTAGGACAGTTTGTCCTTCTGCCCTCTTTCTCCTATCTGGCCATCAATGCGGAAATCCTTCCGGATGGTTACTTCCTGCAGGCGACCCTGAGCTCGTTTCTTCGGTACCTTCCCAGGTTTGGGCTTTATCTGACCATCTTTCTGATCCTCAGGAGCGACACGTAACTCCTTAATGCGTTCAGCTATTATACTGGAAGTCTCCTGAAACCTCTCTTGTATGTCACGGTACTGTCATTTCTGATCACTCAGCTGTTGCTCTGCCTGCGATTTAACAGCAGCCCCTGCTTTCCTGTCCAAGGGTTCTAACTGCTTCTGACTGGGATGTGTCAGGTGGAACTCAGTCTTTTCGGACAATTTTATACTGGCACCGTGGAAGTTTTCAGGGACATCCTGTCCCCACTCTATCAGTGCATAGGTGCAGTTGGTCCTTGAGTCTGGTCTCATTGCGACCACGTAAGCCTTTCTATCCGGGGACAATATTTGTACCACTTCTTTAATTTGTTTCTCTCTCCAGTCACTCCCTGGAAGTTCAATGGCCACGCTCGCTTCTGAGCGTGTCCCTTCTGCTTCGCACCATTGGACTAATTTGATGGGGTCCATGCCGGCACTTCTGGCGTTCACCTGCTGTATCAGGATCCCGGACGAGAACCCCCACGTGTAGCGATACCTCCAACTAAGAAGGCCGCAGATTTAGTTGGGCCCTGAAGACAGCTCCGCCAACCCCCGGCAATATGCTCAACCCCCCACTGGCACAGCTAGTAAGGGGAGATAGGACCGCGTGACCGCAACTTTAGGTGACGCAGTCCTATGGCAAACACACACAGTGATATACTTTAAAACTTCTATTAAAGTAAGTGAAACTGACACCAATGTACTTGACCTAGATATTTTACTGAGGCTAATTGGCAAGTAATAAACAACAGTATTATAAGTTGCAGATCCCTGCAATAAACAGTGATAAAGATAAACAAAGTAATCAGAATAATAAAGTATTGCTATGCAACTCTAGCGCTGCCCTTTTACAGCTACTTCCCCTCATGGGTAGACTAACACCCAGCAATGTCTACCTATGCAGTCAGGCCTGACTGATCTAAATGGAAGTTCAGTGAAACAATATTCACTAGCAATCTTTTCGGTGGTGCACTTGAAGAACAACTTTGTAATCCCAACGAATAGTAAAGATAAAATGTCTGTCTTTAAACAGCTCTCACCACCCGGACAAGTCCAAGTCCGTTTCCTCAATCGATTCGTCTAGGAACAGGAATCCACCGACATCCAAGTCTTCAATCCTTCTGGTGTACTGCAGCAAGGATGAGAAGATGTCTCTAAGGTTCTGCTAGGCTGGCAGAGGGCTCTTTGGAAAGGAGCACAAGGCGCAGGCTTCAGGCCTTGTGCACACAGCAGTTCAGCACAGAGATCCTCTTGCTAGGAGAGGGGGTGTCCAAAGAGACCGAACAAACTCCACCTCCCCTTTATAAAGTCTGCCCCAGCAGTCTCTGTTCCGGAGCAATGTACCCTGGGTGCTGCAAGATGTACTGGGAGATGTAGTCTCTCTCTCTCCTCTGCTTTCACTTCCAGTAATGTCTCTTTACTTCCTCCCGACTCACCTCTCACCTGGAACTTCTTGTCTCTCTGCATTAAAGGGGAACACCCCGCTACAGTTGTCTTATGGTTAGCATTGGTTCGGAGCATGCGTGTTTGTACTTTGGATTTTAGTCCGATGGACTTGTGTACACACGATCGGTTAATCCGAAGAAACACATTTGTTGTCGGACAATTTGAGAGCATGGCTATCCAACATTTGTTGTCGGAAATTCCGACAACAATTGTCCGATGGAGCATACAGACGGTCAGATTATCCAACTAAACCCTTTCATCACACAATTGTTGTCGGAATATCCGATCGTGTGTATGGGCCTTAAGGAGTCTATAAAGAAATGGCTGAAACGTTCACCTTAAAGGAGGAGGATAAGAAAAGGGAAAATGATCAGACCTAAAAATTGGTTACTAACCACTTCGCATCCAAGCCAATTCTGACACTTCGCTCCTACATGTAAAAATCCTCATTTTTTTTGCTAGAAAATTACATATAACCCCCAAACACTATATATGTTTTTTTAGCAAAGACCCTAGAGAATACAATGGCAGTCATTGCAACTTTTTATCTCGCACGGTATTTGCGCAATAATTTTTCAAACGCATTTTTTGGGGGAAAAAAACGGTTTCATGAATTAAAAAATATTAAAACTTTAAAGTTAGCCCAATTTTTTTGCATAATGTGAAAGATGAAGTTACACAGAGTAAATAGATACCTAACGCGTCACCCTTCAAAATTTCACACGCTCGTGGAATGGCGCCAAACTTCGGTACTTAAACATCCTCATGGGTGACGCTTTTACTGGTCACATGTTTTGAGTTACAGAGGAGGTCTAGGGCTAGAATTATTGCTCTCGCTCTAACGTTCACTGTGATACCTCACATGTGTGTTCTGAACACGGTTTTATATGTGGGCGGGGCTTATGTATGCGTTCGCTTCTGCGTACGAGCTACCGGGGACAGGGGCACTTAACATTTTTTTTTTTATTTATTGTTAATTTTACTTTAAAGTTTTTACTTTGACACTTTAAAAAAATAAAATAAAAAATTGATCACTTTTATTCCTATTACAA
Organism: Rana muscosa; assembly: GCA_029206835.1. Classification (NCBI taxonomy): domain Eukaryota; kingdom Metazoa; phylum Chordata; class Amphibia; order Anura; family Ranidae; genus Rana; species Rana muscosa. The sequence continues at coordinate 889,836,011 of CM055116.1, read as the reverse complement.
GGAATGTAAACATACCTTGTAATAGGAATAAGCATGACAGGTCCTCTTTACAGTGATATATGGGGTCAATAAGACCCCACATCTCACCTCTAAGCTGGGAAGCCTGAAATAAAAAAATTTAAAAAACGATCACCGCTTCCTAGCCGAAGCGGCGCCGTTTTTTTGAATGCAGAGGCCGGGTGTGACGTCATAACATCGCGCCCGGTCTCCGAACGATCATAGAGACTCCGGCGACCATCTGGTCTGCCGGAAATCTCTATGGTAAGAAGCCGGGGCTGGCGGATCCTGTCACCGACTCACCGATCGCACAGGTTAGTCGGTAGAAGTGCCGGAGGGCGGCGGGAGCGTCTCCTCTCGCCGCCTGTAAGAACGATCAAGCGACAGAGCAGCCGCTACGATCATTCTTACGGCACACAGAATCGCCGGCTCTAAAAAACGATATCTGAATGATGCCTGTAGCCGCAGGCATCATTCAGATATCCTGGCTCAAAGTCCAGGACGTCCATGGATGTCCTTGGGCGCAAAGTGGCTAAGCACCCTTGAGTAGGAGGAGGAGGGAAATGACATGTGACAGTGGCAGTCCCAAAATCTACTGCTGCTACCAATCTATGACTATGGCACTCTCATCCTCACCCTGAACAGAAATTGAGACCGAGAGTGATCGTCACTGTCGTTTGCCTCCTCAGTTAACCCTTTACACAAACAACAACTGCCACTTCATGCTTTATCTGAAGCACCATTCACAGATACCTGCCAGAAACATTTTAACCTTAAAGTGGATGTAAACCCAATTTTTTTTTTCTTTTGCTGTCACAATGTAGAGTATAAGATTTCCTATCATTTGTTCCAGGTCTTGCCACAAAGAGTTAATCCAGCTCTGAGCAATCCTCCTTTATTGTTCAGTGAGATAAAACGGACAAACAGAGAAAAACCTTTATCCGTTCCGCCCCCTTGCTTTGAGTGACAGGTTATTTACATATCTCGTGCACTAGCTTTAGAAATGCATTATTTTTTAATTCCCACCCCCACTCCTTTTCTGAAGTCGTGGTTACTTTTCTGGATTTTGACTGGATGTTAGTGATCATAGCAGAAGGAATACACAGGAGAAAATGCATGTTGACAAGAGGAGTGTAGAGGTGGGCGGGGAGTCTACTGACATCACGACTCCACCCACCGAGCTCCAGACAACAGATCCACCCACAGAATCTGCAGTTTTTCAGTTCTTATAACAGACAGAGGGGAGACATTTGACAGATAAGGATACATGCAGGAGGCATCTACCGTATATACTCGAGTATAAGCCGAGTTTTTCAGCACATTTTTTTGTGCTGAAAATGCCCCCCTCGGCTTATACTCGAGTCACCTTTTTGTGCCTGATTTCCCAGACTTTGGGGACCCATGTAGCCCCACTCTTTCTATACAAGTGTGCAAAGTTTGTTGTCCGAAGGATCTACGGCTGGGGAGCACCGATCTTTCAAAGCTGGGCACCCCTTCCATAGACTCCCATGTTAAACAGTAATTTCTCCGGTGATTTTGGGGACCCAGAACCGGCCGGTCCTAGGTCCCCTGGACCCGAAACTTGGCACACATGTAGCCCAATTTCTCCTCTACAAGTGTATAAAGTTTGTTGTCTGGGGGACCTACGGCCAGGGAGCACAAATTTTTCATACTCGGGCACCCCTTCCATAGACTCCCATGTTAAACATCAGTCTAGTCATGGACACAGTGAGGCATGGGCACAGTGAGGCATGGACACAGTGAGGCATGGGCACAGTGAGGCATGGGCACAGTGAGGCATGGGCACAGTGAGGCATGGACACAGTGTGGCATGGACACAGTGAGGCATGGACACAGTGAGGCATGGGCACAGTGAGGCATGGACACAGTGAGGCATGGACACAGTGAGGCATGCACATGGACACAGTGAGGTAAAGTGAGGCACAGTGAGGCATGCAGATGGACACCCTAGGCTTATACTCGAGTCAATACGTTTTCCCCGTTTTTTGTGGCAAAATTAGGTGCCTCGGCTTATATTTGGGTCGGCTTATACTCAAGTATATACGGTATATCCTTATAGATCAGCACTATGGCAGTAGTTTAGAAAGGATGAGAGTGGGTTTACATCCACTTTAAAGCTGAGTTTGAGGCAAAAATGGAACTCTTTAGAAAATGAAACCAGTCCCTACAACCCCTCGTTTTTGGATATTCTTTTTTGTTTTGTTTTTATACCCTTTTCTTTTATTTTCTTTGGGACTTCAGTCCCACAGGGCTGTAGTGACGTATGTCACTTCCGCAGTTTTTTTTTTTTTTGCCCTCCTCCTGCCCCCTGTCACCTTATGGGACCTGCATGTGTGCCAGAAGATGACAAGACCATTCAGAAAGCGCAGTGCGACTCGCACATGCACCGCAGGAAACAGGCTGTGAAGTCGCAAGGCTTCACTTTCTGTTTCCCTTAGTAAGGTTGCTGGCACCTGCACACAGACATCGCAGGCTTCCTGGACAGGTAAGTGTCCTTATATTAAAAGTCAGCAGCTACAGTATTTGTAGCTGCTGACTTAATTTTTTTTCACCCAGGCTGGAACTCCTCTTTAAGAATGTCTCTTATACGATACACACTGTCATGACAGGGATAAAACAAATATATTAGTGCTCTTTAAAGAGAGAGGGACTTCAGTCTTTTCAGAAAAAATAAGTCAACAGCTACAAATACTGTACAAATACTGTTGACTTTTAAGAAAGAGACATGTACCAGCCCTTGGATCCAGTGCTTTTTTTTTAAAGGCTACACCCTCTGATGCACTTCACCCCGCCCACAGAGCTTAGTCATATGACTTAGTCAATTGCACACACCTTGTAAATTTCTACAAAATTATAATGTTGCAGTCTGATCACTGGGGACAGAAGACCAGGGGTATGGATAAGAAGAAGGTCCAAACCCCAATCCCAAAGTATCTTTGCCACAGCTATCTCTGACACTGGAAGCATGGCGACTGTCAGGTTGACAGTTGCTGCACACCCAAAGTGCTGCAGCCTTTTGCTGCTGCCAGATGTCAGAGATCAAGGACAGTGGCAGTTCCAAGTACCTCCGCCTTGGCTCCAGTCACATTTTTTGGTGGAAAATGTATACTTTATTTTGCAAAGAAAATATACAAAAAACAAATACTTCAACAGGGTACATTCCACTCTGTACTGCGACGCAGCGCATAAATACACTACATAACAATACAGTTCCAAGCATACAAATAAATTACATTCATCCTGCGGTATGATGCCCAATGTGTTGCGCAGAGTATGGTACCCTGAGCCATCACATCATGCATGATGCCGCATTACACTGAAAGCAGTACTTTATTGAACTGCCAGTGGATACACATAGGTGGGAGAGGGGGGGGGAGGGGAAATCTTCAGACGTCCTCGTCCTCCTTAAAGTCCATCAAGTGAAAGTCTCTGAGCAGACTGTGAACCAGTCTGTGACAGTCCTCGATGGACATCCTCTCCCGCTGGTGGATGAGGCGCTTTCTGGCGCACCATAAAGCATCCTTAAAGCAGCACAGCACCCGCCAACCACTGTCAATGTCCTCCTGTGAATGAGTTCCACAGAAGAGTCCGTTTAACACACCAAAGTGTGTAATAGCAGTCTGGAGTACAAAGTTTTTAAGTTCAGGTTCCAAAGCCCTCAACAGGTCCTGTGCAAAGGGGCACTCCCAGAAAACATGAAAAGCTGTTTCCTCCTAAATGATGCAAAAGGGGCAGTGCCTGTATCTACACAGGTTTCTGGCATGCATGAATGTCCTGAGTGGCAATCCCCCTTGGATTGCCATCCATGCCAGATCTTTGTGCCTGTTGGTGAGTCTCTTTGAAGAAACATTCCTCCAGACCACTTTGCAAGTGGCTGAAGGGAGGCCTGGAACAGTCTCAAGAATGTCCGATGCTCTAATCAACTTGTGGATAGTTTTTTGCTTCCACAAGTCGGGTTTAACTCCATGCAGGCCCAGCTCCTTGATAAACTTGAAAGTGTCCAAGTAATACCAGGGAGTGTCCCAGTTGTAGGGGACGGAGCTGTCCTATTTGTCCCATCCAAGAGACCTCCAAAGAGGTAGGAGGAAAAAACGGGACATGGAGTTGCCGCCAGAGTCCACAGTTCTGTCAACCAAAGTCCTGCGGATGCAGTTACAAGCAAAGAACACCCTCAATAGAGTGGCGATGTCTGGCACGCCCTTACCGCCCTTGAGAGGTTCCTTGAACATAACCGCCCGCTTCACTCTGTCCATTTTGGAGCTCCAGATGAAGTGAAACACTGCCCCGGTGATGGCCTTGCAGGTGTTGACCCGGGGGGGGGCCAAGCCTGGTCGAGGTACTGCAACACAGGAAGAATCTCGCTGCGGAGTACCAGTGTTTTTCCTTCGATGGTGAGTTCTCTGAGGCTCCAAAGTCCAAACTACTGTCTCATCTTAGCCAGTCTTTCCTCCCAGGACTTCAGGGCTGCGCCCTCAGCCCCAAACCAGACTCCCAAAATTTTGATGAAGTCCGCCTTGATGCTGAATGGTATGGGTGCAGAAGAAGGCAGGAACCACTTTCCGAAGAGCATGACTTCCAACTTCCCGCAGTTGACCTTTGCCCCTGAAGCTTGGCCGAAGTCCTCACACGTCTGGGCGAGTGTGTCGATGGAGCGCCGATCAGCACAGAACACCGTCACGTCGTCCATGTAGTGTGAGCACTTAACCTCCCGTCTTTCTGGTCCTGGTGCGGTGATCCCTCTGATCTCTGGGTTTCATCTGATGCTTGGCTCCAGTCACATGCTCCAGTTGAGGGAGGACTTCCCCTCACTAAGCTCACTTTCAACTGCTTAGTCTGGTGAGTGGATTACATTAAAGGAGTGAGCTGCACTAGGGAGAAATTTGTACTGGGGGTAGGGATCTCTGTTGAGATCTGTACTGGAGGGAGATTTTGGCTTGTGGAGGGAGGTACATTTTGTTGTACACTGTCTACTAACCTGTGCATTTAACTCTCTTGACTCCCTATGTACGTTACACATTTCTGATGTACTGTGTACACTATGCTGTGCATTTTATACTCCTGACCCCTGCACTCTTTATATTGTACAATCATTGGTAGCAGTATTCAGTGACAATGGTTATAAAGTTAGGTTGGCTATATACAGAAACTATATAATGGAAGAGATTCATTTTTTATAAATGAGTGTACTGAGGTTTGTATGTGTCTTTTAGATGCTCACTTGTGGCACAGAATTACAGCATATTCTTCCCATCCCACTGCAATTTTGCCATACTTATAATTCACTGCAGTGTGCTGCCTGTCCCAACTACTTGTTCCCCTCTGGGTGCCTAAAGCTGAACCCTAATTCAAATTATCTATGGCTCTGAAAAAGACAAAGGAAGTTCTTCCTCCTGCAGCAGCCTGATGACATCCTCTCAGCCTAGGCAAAGTCACTTGAATGGAGCTAAAAGACTGATGTTTAATAGAAAAAGGGTACAGCTTTTTTTTTCGAAAATAATTTGTTTCCCTATGTTGTGACATGTCAGGAATTTAGGAATGCAAACTTGTAAAGATACTGTACGGTTTACCTCTTGTGCCATCATGTGCTTCAGATTACAATGCTGCTGCAGGATAAACCAAATTCCTCCACTTTTGTATGTAAATGTCAAACTCTGATTATGGAAATGTTTTGAATTGCAGTTCTCTAAAGCTTGGTAATCACAGATAACAACGGTGCTTTAAACTAGAATATAAACAGAATTAACATAAGCTGCAGATACTTCCAAAAAATTTCTGGTGGATAATGAAAAATATTATCTGACTGTAACCTTTTTTCCACCAAGTTCATTTTCAGTTTATGACTCCCTCTGCTTAGCCAGTTACAATTTCCTTATATGCAGGATGAAATGCATATTATTTATTTGATTTTTCTCATCACCGCATAGCCGTATGCTTTAATTAAATTCCCAAATTTCCCCTCTTTTTTGCATTATGTATTTGAAAAAGCACCTCCTCAACCAAATATTTTTCTTAGGCAAAGGGCTGATCAAATATTCTTGATTTTGTACAAACCAATATACCATAGCACCTATACAATATTTATAATATTTATATTTTTAATTAAAAATACAGTAAAAAATGTTTTATTGAACACAAACTCAAAAGACCTTCCAACATTTTCATTAAAGATAAAGTTTAAGTTTGTTATATTTTGTATTCCCTAGATTCTTCTTCCTCCCTCATCAACATAATTTAAAGGAAACGTTTCTGTTTTTAATACATACCTTATTTTAGATCCAGTAATGTCACCACTGGTTTACTTTCTCTATGCAATACAGGCAAATCAGCTTTTTCAATAGATCACAGCACCCTGCCTCAGTACACCTCGCAAAAGTCCTCAGCCCTGATTAAAGAAGTGGGCTGGCTCTTGGAAGGAGTTTTGCAAATATCAAAATGCCTGGATGGGTGGATATCAGTCTTGAGGAGCGGGATCCGAAGGCAGATTGGATTTGCATGTAGACTAGTGTAGGCAGAGCCAGGACAAGGGGTGGGCAGACGGGGAAGCAGCCCTGGGTGCAGCATCTATTGTAGAGATGGGGGCGCTGCAAGTTCCTTTTACTATTAGGCTGACAGCAGCATCACTACTTCTGTTAGCCCAGTGCTGGAAGCAACAAGGAAAGGAGGAGAGAGCCTGGGAGGAGGTGCGGGCTGTGCTCTCTTTCCCCCTATAAGCTTGCACATAATGAAGGGGGGGGGTACAATTTGTCAACTTTGCCTTGGGCACTGGTTGTAGATAAAGGCCACATGTGATTCTGAGCCTCCATGACTGGAAGAACTTAAATCCAATAAATGAAAGTGGCAGACAAAGAAAACTCAGACTGTGGAGGGTCCAGAGCTAGATGATGCTGGATGTCCTTCAGCAAGGAAATTAGGCAAGCTCTATCTGACTTCCTGCAGCATCTAATGGACAAGTGTGTGAAGCTCACAGTGTGCAATGAAATCAGAGTTAGCAATTTAAAGCTAAACTCCAACTTTCTTTTCAATCGATCAGTCCCAGCATAGATCATATCTCTGTTGTCTGCAGATCCCCTGATATTCTGGGTTTAGTTGTGTCTTTGTACTATGTGACATACTGTATAGTCTGATGTAGACTCTGTCCCTTCCACAGCCACTTCCTGTTGCATCTTTTAGATGATGTAACTGTAGCGGCCTCACCCCCTCTACTTGTTTATCGGTCATCCGATGGCTCTCGTCTAGGGGTATCTGGGTTTCGAGAGTGAGGTGCGCCACGGCCCATGTCCTCCCCATGGCTGTGGATGAGGTGAAGGCCAATTTCAATATCTTCCTCGGGCCAAATGTGCATTGGGTTGCGGAACTTAGCCCTGCTATGCTGGAATCTCCCTTTGCTCCCATTAACAGAGTCCACACACCGATCACAGTCCAACTCTCAGTTTTATTTCGTAGCTCCACAACAACAGGGTAATGGCAGGATACGGTGGGATGAGCAGGCCGAGGCACTATACTGATTGTAGCCCCTACACCCCCTGTGCTATGACCAAGGGTTGCAGGAGTCTTGATTAGAACAACTTCGCTGCGCTGGGGCCTCTATCAGGGGAAGATGACCCTCCAAGGGAGTTACCGGAGGCCCGTCCGTCACCGGGTTGACGCTGCTCCGGAATCTTCAGACGGGTGACCGCCCCGGCCTCCTCACCTCAGATGCGGGTCCCCTCGCAAGGGGCACCCTGGAATCACTTCACCCTCGCGGGACCCAGTCGAAGTCACCAGGTCCCAGGCCCACGACATAGTACCTCACCCCAGGCTGAAGGTGCCTGGGATGGACTCCAACTCCATTCCGGCCAAGCCTAGGGGCCTGGGCCGGAACCCCGAACCGCCCGCACCCAGGCCTAAGGTGCCTGGGTGTGTGAAGAGATGATCCTCGAAGACCTCGTGGTGAGGGCGTCTCCCCCCTTTTATCTCCTCCCATCGACACCACGGCGGGTTCCCCGCCCCGGCCGTACCATCTCCGGAAAGGGACAAAAAGGGGTAGCACTGCGGTAGTGATTCTGCCTGGAGCCTGTAGGTACCCCGCCACCCACAGGCCAAGGAGAATATTACACCACCCAATCCTCCACGAATAACAAAAAGGGGTCCAAACTCTGTCATAATTACACACCTGGGTCACACTACCCCCAGGTGTATCCCACTAAATCTGAAGACCCCGCTACACACTCCCCCCTGTGATTTGACGCTGGTCCCCAGCGTCAGGTGCACACCCATGTCTCCCAAGGAGTGGTGACATGAAGTGGGCCCCAGAGGCTATCCCTCAAATTTTGGATACTGTGTGTGCCAAGACCTGCTCAAGGGAAAGGGAACTATAAAACAATAAAACTTTTGTATAAAACATCTGTCATGTACACATATACAATCCCTCCCGTCACTGTCTAAGAACCACCCCATACTCAGTAGTCTTGACCGACGAATCTCCTGCAGAAGGGAAACAAAAAAAAACAACATCCTAACACTCTGTGTTAACTTGGCATGAGTGGGTCCGTCAGCCGAGAGACCCACTCACTCCAATAAGTAAAGTGATGCATGTGTAAAATTTCAAACAACCGTTGCACAACACTGCCACCTGGTGACAGCGCTGCGGTAATGACACTTGGTGAGATCTTCATTCTTCCCGCTTTCCCTACACTGACTTTACCCCCAAAGTCTCTGCCTTTGGTACATGAAGAAAAGGGAGAAAAAAAAAAACAGCAGCTCCCAAGTCTCCAGTGAGTAAAAGAAAAGCCCAAATCAAAACAAAAAGTAGGGCACTGTTCTGAGTATCTGGGAATGTTCTTTCCAGAGAGTTCGACAAGCAAACAAATAGGAGTTCTCTTCTCCTACAAGTAGAATCTTGGATCTGGCAAAAACAGAGGCTTTAAGTGATTGTCAAACACTTCAACTGAATATTCGACATCCTCTCCCTCCTTTCTGCAGATAAGCACCTTATCAGCATGAATATGGCGCCCCAACTTCCAATCAGCTCGGCAGTCTCTGAACTTCTTAGACACAGATGGTGAACATGACAAGTATCGCCGGGCATGAGGCACTTTGAGCTTTTCCCAGACAAACTCATCGTACCACCTTTTTCGCAGGACCTCGACTTCATAAAGTAAATCCCGAGGCAAGTAGGGGTACTCCCACCCATATTCACAGGCGACTCTCTAAGAGAAAAGTCGTTGCAATCTGGCTAGAGGAGGCATGACATCTCGCTCACCTTCTCCTGGTTGTACGATGGCCTCCGGGTGCCGAGGTACCTTCACCGTCTCGGACGGCTTCTCCTTTGGTGCCCGCAATGAAGCGCGCTGCATCCCCACTATCAGAGCGGGTGATGTGGTAGATTGTGGAAGGTTGATCGGAGGACTAGACTCCCTCCTGAGCTCCGGGGCCTTCGCCCGGGGCGTACTGTCCTCTATAGACATAGGGGAATCCTGCGGTTTACATAGCACAGGTAGCGGGCGTTTGTCCCAGCCCTTTCGGTGAAACAGTTCGTCTATTTCTCCGTCATCCCCACAGTCTGACAGCGACTCTAGGTCGGAGGTGTCATACATCTCAGCGGGAAGGTAGTCTTTAGTAGACGGAGAACTACCCTCCCTTGTGGGCTCCACCGACTGTGGACCCCCGACACCTCCAACCAACACCACAGTCCCAGCCCCTGGCTCACCTGGACCTTCTGAAGAACTGGGATGTCCGGGACTCTCTTCTCTACCGGCGCCATCTAGGCCAGGCAAACGGCGGGGTGAAGCTCGACCACGACCATAGGATGCCTGTACCAGGCCGACTTTCCCCTTCGGAGGTGGTAGCAGGGAATCTGTGGTGACCGAAGCAGCGTCCTCGGATTTTTCTCTCTCAGTCTCTGATTGGGCAGTCCCGTCGCCCTGGTCAGCGCGCACGGGGACCTCCGCAAAGGCCTGGATCTCTCCCTCCGGAGTGGCGGTTCCTGTGATGCAGTTGAGGCGAAGGGCCCGGGGCCTTACTGTGGATGATTCGACCTCAAAAAGAAACTCTTTGCACGCTTCAAATCGCCCGAACGGCTTTAGTTGGACCACCAGTCCCGAGCATCCGGGACAGATCACACCGAGGGCCTCCGTGTCTCTGCATGAATACAGAGCCAACTGTCCTCGGGGCCTGAGCCTTATCCCCGTGTCTGTAATGGGCGCAGCAAATGCAGTCATTTTCGTGGGGTAAGGTACCGGCATCCACGGGGAGCTTGAGGCCATCCCGACCACCTGCTGTTCCATCACGCACTGACCACGCGCCGGAGTCTCCACGTGTATCTCCACACATGTTCAGACTCCTCCCATGACTTGCACGTTTTCGCGGGCTTTCATCAGCCTCCGCCCACGAATTGCGCAGTCACGGGGTGCCTCATGGCGCAGTGCAGCAAAAGTCCCCACATGTAGTACGTCACACGGCTGGACTCCTCCCTCTTCCCGCTCTTTCTGCATAGGCCTTTCCCGGTTTTTCAGAGAAATTTCCACGACTTCGAGCACAGGGACGCACTTTGGCCAATCACATGGCCGACATGCTCGGACCTCCTCCGAGCAGCAAAGTCCAGACACAGCCGTTCCAAACCTTAGGGTCAATACACATTTCATCCCGGACTCACAAGCCCCCACGTGTAGCGGCCTCACCCCCTCTACTTGTTTATCGGTCATCCGATGGCTCTCGTCTAGGGGTATCTGGGTTTCGAGAGTGAGGTGCGCCACGGCCCATGTCCTCCCCATGGCTGTGGATGAGGTGAAGGCCAATTTCAATATCTTCCTCGGGCCAAATGTGCATTGGGTTGCGGAACTTAGCCCTGCTATGCTGGAATCTCCCTTTGCTCCCATTAACAGAGTCCACACACCGATCACAGTCCAACTCTCAGTTTTATTTCGTAGCTCCACAACAACAGGGTAATGGCAGGATACGGTGGGATGAGCAGGCCGAGGCACTATACTGATTGTAGCCCCTACACCCCCTGTGCTATGACCAAGGGTTGCAGGAGTCTTGATTAGAACAACTTCGCTGCGCTGGGGCCTCTATCAGGGGAAGATGACCCTCCAAGGGAGTTACCGGAGGCCCGTCCGTCACCGGGTTGACGCTGCTCCGGAATCTTCAGACGGGTGACCTCCCCGGCCTCCTCACCTCAGATGCGGGTCCCCTTGCAAGGGGCACCCTGGAATCACTTCACCCTCGCGGGACCCAGTCGAAGTCACCAGGTCCCAGGCCCACGACATAGTACCTCACCCCAGGCTGAAGGTGCCTGGGATGGACTCCAACTCCATTCCGGCCAAGCCTAGGGGCCTGGGCCGGAACCCCGAACCGCCCGCACCCAGGCCTAAGGTGCCTGGGTGCGTGAAGAGATGATCCTCGAAGACCTCGTGGTGAGGGCGTCTCCCCCCTTTTATCTCCTCCCATCGACACCACGGCGGGTTCCCCGCCCCGGCCGTACCATCTCCGGAAAGGGACAAAAAGGGGTAGCACTGCGGTAGTGATTCTGCCTGGAGCCTGTAGGTACCCCGCCACCCACAGGCCAAGGAGAATATTACACCACCCAATCCTCCACGAATAACAAAAAGGGGTCCAAACTCTGTCATAATTACACACCTGGGTCACACTACCCCCAGGTGTATCCCACTAAATCTGAAGACCCCGCTACATAACTTCCCTCACAGCTCTGATGGTGGGTGGGATTGAATACATCCTGATTAGCATTCAGTCCCACCTAGGAAGAGTCCAAACCTGCCAAGTCCCACCTCACAGATCACAGAATTAATCAAAATCAAATAGGAAACTCATTCATACAGAGACTGTACTGAAAGCTAGCTGTGCTGTTGCTGGGCAGGATTGAATGGATCACAATTAGAATTCAATCCTGCTCAGTTAAATATGCCGAGTGACCAGTGTGAACAGGAAGACTCCCACCCTTCAGATCCCACCCTCCCAGAACCCTGCTCTATGTGAACTGATTAATTTACATATGAAGGAAACACCTTTATAATAACCTCCCATAGCCCTTCCTCTGTAGTCTTGCAGTAAGCCGTTATTCTTTGGCATGCTGCAAGACAGAAATTACACATTTACAACTGCTTTGCAGACTGAAGAGTGATCTGCATTTGACAGGCGGTGAGAAGGAGTGGTTTCACCTCTTCATCACCTTCTCATCGCCTATTTTAAACCCCTATCCTGGAGTTACTGCACTGCAAACATGCACATTGTGCGCAATTGCAGTGTGGCTTCATTTACTAGAATTTGTTGTGTCTGGCAGGCAGTAGTGCCCACCAAGCACAACTGGAGGTATAGTTCCCACCACGGCCACAAAGCAGAGTATCAGTCCTGGCATGTGTTCAACCTCAGCCACTGCCCCTTCAGCTAAATGGGGAGCAGTTGGGAGGCAGTAAAACCTTGTGCTGAATTTTTACACCATTAATTTAACCACTTAAAGACGGGAAGGATTTACCCCTTTAATGACCAGAGCACTTTTTACAGTTTGGCACTGTGCTGATTTAACTGGTAATTGCGCGGTCATGCAATTCTGTACCCCAAATGGAATTCCTTTTTATCCCCACAAATAGAGCTTTCTTTTGGTGGTATTTGATCACCTCTGAGATTTTTTATTTTTTGCGATATAAACAAAAAAAAAAACGAAAATTTTGAAAAAAAAATAATATTTTCGAATTTTTGTTATAAAAAAATCCAATGAACTCAATTTTAGTCATACTTTTAAGCCAAAATGTATTCAGCCACATGTCTTGGGTAAAAAAAAATGTCAATAAGTGCATATTTATTGGTTTTCACAAAAGTTATAGCTTCTACAAACTAGGGTACATTTTCTGGAATTTACGCAGCCTTTAGTTTATGACTGCCTGTCTCATTTCTTGAGGTGCTAAAATGGCAGGGCAGTACAACCCGCCCCAATTGACACCATTTTGGAAAGTAGACACCCCAAGGAAGTTGCTGAAATGCATGTTGAGCCCATTGAGTATTTTATTTTTTTGTCACAAGTGAAAAATTAGAAAACAAAAAAAAAATGTTTACACAAAGTTGTCACTGAAATTATATATTGCTCACACATGCCATAGTTATATGTGGAATTACACCACAAAATACATTCTGCTGCTTCTCCTGAGTACGGGGATACCACATGCGTGAGACTTTTTGGGAGCCTAGCCACGTATAGGACCCCGAAAACCAAGCACCGCCTTCAAGATTTCTAAGGGCGTAAATTTTTGATTTTACTCCTCACACTCCTCACTACCTATCACAGTTTCGGATGCCATAAAATGCCAAGATAGTACAACCCCCCCCCCCCCCCAAATGACCCTATTTTGGAAAGTAGAGACCCCAAGCTATTTGCTGAGAGGCATGTTGAGTCAATGGAATATTTTATATTTTGCTACAAGTTTGGGGAAAATTACAAACATTTTCTTTTTCTTTTTACACAAAGTTGACCCTAAATGATATATTGCTCAAACGTCATGGGTATATGTGGAACTACACCCCAAAATACATTCTGCTGCTTCTCCTGAGTACGGGGATAGCCTTCAGGCTTTCTAAGGGCGTAAATTTTTGATCTCACTCCTCACTACCTATCACAGTTTTGGAGGCCATGAAATGCCAAGATAGCACAAAACCCCCCTAAAATGACCTAATTTTGGAAAGTAGACACCCCAAGCTATTTTCTGAGAAGCATGTTGAGTATTTTACAGATTTACTGTATATACTCGAGTATAAGCCGACCCGAGTATAAGCCGAGGTACCTAATTTTACCACAAAAAACTGGAAAACTTATTGACTTGAGTATAAGCCGAGGGTGAGAATGCAGCAGCTACTGTAAGTGGAAGAGGGTCAACAATGCCCATTTGCACGCCTCACTGTGCCCATTGCAACCTCACTGTGCCCATTGCAACCTCACTGTGCCAATTGTCACTGTCCCCAACCTCACTCTGCCCATTGCCACCTCACTGTGCTCATCCTTCCTGTGCCAATCCTCACTGTGCCCGTTGTCAGTGTACCTGAAATTGAGAGGCTGCGGGCGTCCATTCATTGTTTAAAACTCGCAGTCTCCTCCTGGTCCCTTCCGTGATAGGCGTTTCTCAGCAGACACAGTTCCGCCTATCACGGACGTTCTCTCATCCTCTGACTCAGTTTCCCAGCAGACACTGTGTTCAGTTTTCTGCCAATCACGGGGCGTCCTCTTGTCCGAGGATGAAAAGGCATCCGTGATTGGCGGAACACTGAACAGTGTCTGCTGGGATGGGTGAGGATGAGAGAACATTTGTGATAGGCATTTCTCAGCAGACACAGTTCCGCCTATCACGGAAGGGACCAGGAGGAGACCGTGCATTTTAAACGGTTGACGCCCGCAGCCTCTCAAAATTTTCAGGTACACTGACTCGAGTATAAGCCGAGGGGGGCATTTTCAGCCCAAAAAAAAGGGCTGAAAATCTTGGCTTATACTCGAGTATATACGGTAGATTTTTGTCACAAAGATTTTAAAATTGAAAAAATATATATATACATTTTTCCTTTACTTTTTTCATTTTCAAAAACAAATGAGAGCTGCAAAATACTCACCATGCCTCTCAGTAAATACCTTGGGGTGTCTGCTTTCCAAAATTGGGTCATTTGGGGGGGGGGGGGTTGTGCTATCTTGACATTTCAGGGCCTCCCAAACTGCAATAGGTAGTGAGGAAAAAAATCACCATTTTGCACCCTTAGAAAGCCTGAAGGCGGTGATTTGTGGTAATGCCGCAAAAAGCATGATACCAAAAAAATGGCAAGAAAAAGAAAGACCTTTGGTAAAGGAGTGGTTTAACCACTTCTATACAGGGCTTTTTATACCACCTCAATACCCAGCCTATTCTGGCACTTCTCTCCTTCATGTACAAATCATCATTATTTTGCTAGAAAATTACTCAGAACCCCCAAACATTATATATGTTTTTTTAGCAGACACCCTAGGGAATAAAATGATGGTCATTGCAAATTTTTATCTTGCACGTTATTTGCGCAATAATTTTTCAAACGCCTTTTTTTTGGAAAAAAAATGGTTTCATGAATTAAAAAATAACAAAACAGTAAAGTTAGCCCACTTTTTTGGTAAAATATGAAAGATTATGTTACGCCGAGTAAATAGATACCTAACATGTCACGCTTTAAAATTGCGCACACTCATGGAATGACGCCAAACTTCGGTTCTTAAAAATCTCCATAGGCGATGCTTTGAAAATTTTTACAGGTTAGAGTTACAGAGGAGGTCTAGTGCTAGAATTGTTGCACGTGCTCTAACGCACGCGGTGATACCTCACATGTGTGGTTTGAACAGCGTTTACATATGTGGGCGGGACTTATGTGTGCATTCGCTTCTGAGCGCGAGCTACCAGGGACAGGGGCGTTTTAATTTTTTTTTTACTTAATTTATTTTATTGTAAAAAACGAAAGTAAAATACAAGATTTCGAATCGTTACAAATAACCGCTATATGTATTTAGAAAAATACAAATCCATTCAAAGCACATTAGGCATAATAGGCAGCGTCGTTGTGAGAGAGACACGGAAAATTACGAATCAACGAACCCAAAAAAAGTTACGAAAGTAGGAGTTGTGTCCAGAATCAACGAAAAACAATGTACTCTACCGAAAGTACGAATTAGTCCGAACACGAAAAATCCCGTCTAGCAAAATTACGAACGATTACGAATCAACAGGACCGAAAAGAAACGAACCAAAACTAAACAAATTTTTCCGTTGTGCACAAGTCTAGTTAGCAGGACAGAAGACATGGGTTCAGTACAGCAAGGTACAGGGGTCAGCAGGACAGAATACAGGGGGGTCAGTAGTGTAGCGTACAGAAGTCAGCAGGACAGAAGACAGGGGGTTAATAGAGCTGGGTACAGGGGTCAGCAGGACGGAAGAAAGGGGATCAGTAGGGTAGCATACAGGGGTCAGCAGGACAAAAGACAGGTCAGTAGGGCAGGGTACAAGGGTCAGCAGGACAGAAGACAGGGGGTCAGTAGAGCAGGATACAGGGGTCAGCAGGACGGAGGAAAAGGAGTCAGTAGGGCAAGGAATAGGGGTCAGCAGGACGAAGGACCAGGGGTCAGTAGGGCAGGGTACAGGGGTCAGCAGGATGGAGGACCGGGGTCAGTAGGGCAGGGTACAGGGGTCAGCAGGGTGGAGGAAAGGGAGTTCAGTAGAGCAGGGTACCCCTCCCCTCAGTCATATGGCACCCCCATCGGGGTACCTTCAGGCTGACAGAAAGCAGAAGGAGTCCAGTGATCAGAGCCCTCCGTCATGGACAAGGAGGTGAGAGGGAAGAGAGCGAGGAAGCTGGCTGGTCCTGTCCAAAACTGTACAGGTGCCTGGGGGGCATGTCTGTGGCCATTTTTGTGCATTAGAACGGCCGGGGAGCAATTGCCATCCTGCCCCCTGGCCATGACTCCTCCCTGCCTCCCTCTCCTGGGTATAGGAAAGAAGCATAGGTAGCCGAGCAGGAGGCGTGTGAGGCTTCCAGCTGTCTCGCACATTTACACAGCCATGCTTGTGGCATTCGGGACACTAGACACCCCGCACAAGCCGCATGGCGGGCAATCCACTGTAGCAAAGTGCTGGAACTTGTTCCAGCACTTGGCTCCACTCAGGGACAAAGCTTTCATTCGCTGGGATGCCAGGACTTGCAACAAGTCAGGCGTATCCGGGACGGTTGGGAGTTATGCATTCTTCTAAGTGCCCACTAATTCTTCCTGGTGCCCCTAATTGCCCCTTGAGGTAGTCATACCTTAAATAGGTGAATAAGCCCATTAGTCCTTTGTAAACAAGAGTCCATACCCTGGAACCCTGACTGGGCTTCCACAAGGGGTGGCTTGGTGCAATCAGTTCACATTTCTAGCAGCATCTTGTTCCCTTAAGTGGGAAGACCTGGAACCAAACCTTTGGCCATCTTACTAACTACGGGTCCCCCAAGAGGTGGTCCCCTCTCTTTTTATATGCTTGCCGCTTCAGAGGACAGTATTTCCCCCAAAAAGCAATAAACAATTTCACAATTACATGTGTAGCACACGCACCCTTTTCCTCCCGTCTTTGGCTCACTCACAGGAGGAAAAGGCACATGATACCACCATGCCCGTACCCTCTGGTTTGCAGAGGTTAAGCACACTTATAACTTACGGGTCTTGCAGCAAGGTTCTCCTGAAAGTTGGTTCTCGTCCCCTAGAATGTAAAGGACGAGTCTCTATACCCCCAAGTAACTCCAAGGTCCACACCAGTACCGACTCCAACATAGAGTTTATTTTTCCTTATGCACGAATAACCACAACGTTGAGAAGAGAGAAAGGTGTTAGAAAGGACAGATCAGATTCAGACACTCCTGGTTTCTTCGCCACGTGATCCCAAGTGGGTATAGCTCACCCGGATAGTCACCCAATGACACTAGCAGCTGGCATGTAGCTCGAACAGTCAATCAGATTCCCTTGATAGATGCGATCGGGAGATCCCTTGCCACAGAATCTATAGTGTCCCGAACCTCCTAATGGTTACGTTGTAAAATCCCTTTTCGGATGGATGACATCCCTCCAGAGAGTTACTGGGCCCCTTCCTTCACTGAGATCTCTCACCAGTCCGTCGGAACGGTCCTCCCCCAGCCTCCTCTTCCAGATGCGGGTCCCCTCGCACGGCGACACCCTGGGATTCTTCCTCCCTGAAGTGGGCTCCAGGCTAAAGGTGCTGGGCCCAGGGCTGAAGTTGCAGTCCCAGGACTAAAGGTGCCTGGGACTAAGGTGCATGTGGCCCAATGGCCTGGAGCAGTGTTTCTCAACTCCAGTCCTCAAGGCGCCCCAACAGGTCATGTTTTCAGGATTTCCCTCAGATGAAACGGCTGTGGTAATTACTAAGGCAGTGAAACTGATCAAATCACCTGTGCAAAATAATGGTAAGCCTGAAAATATGACCTGTTGGGGTGCCTTGAGGACTGGAGTTGAGAAACACTGGCCTGGAGGGCCATGCTCTGGAACTTGGACTCCCGATCCGTAGGTCCCCCCCGGGTACAGGTCCCCGGGGTAGTAAGTCCACCAAAAAGCCTTCTTCCTAATGGCGTCTGCCCCTTTTTACCCTCTCCCGGCATGCACAGCAGGCAGACCACACCCACCGCACGGCTGCCGAGAGAGGACACCTAATCACCACTCCATCACCTGTGGTTCAACCCCGAGTACAAGTGACAGCGCCACCCATACTTCTAAGGGGAACTGCACGCCAGGTAAAAACAGCAGCAAGGCAGAGTCCAATAAATTGGAAGATCCGAGCCAACTACCACTCGAATCACCCCTAAATTTAGTATAGCAGCCCCCTAAACTGGGACCCCCGCTACACACTCCCCCTTCTTAAAGAGACACTGTCCCATTGTCTGGAGACAAATTTGCACACTCAATCCTGAGCAGGCGCAAACTTACCTTCAGAACTATGTACAAAAAAAAAACATTTACCAGAGTGCCTGAATCAAAGCAGTGAATTTCAGCAAAGAGTAGAAACACAGAAACATTTTCACAATACACAGTAAATGACATTCCCTCCCACCATCCTATCACAACTAAATCCCACCCAATCTCCGGTGAAGTTGCTTGATGGTCTCCTGCATGGGAAAGAAACACATATCACACAACAAAAAACATCCTATCACTACGGTATGTACATGAATCGAACCATCTCTCCTAGAAAAGATAATTTGCTTCATCTAACAACACACACTAAGCCTAGTGTATTTTAAATAGCAATACTTATGTAAGTGCTGTGACAGCAGGAAGGTAAAGTCACCTGGTTGCATCCAGGGGGGTAGATATATTTCGCCCAGATTCAGGCTTTACGCCGACTTATACAACTAGGTGGAGAGTTGTATAAGCCCAGCTGGGGCTAGTGGGCTCATGGATGACTCATACCTCTAGGGAGAGTGTGGGGCGTCGTGCAGACAGGGAGTTGATGAGACCAGCTGAAGCTTGTCAGCTCATTTAGGCCTCTATAAGAACTCCCAGCTTCATTAGATGTATGCTCATGCCTGGACCCAGACCTGTGTGGACTGTCTAGGGAGAGTGAACCCCTGTGCGGTGAGACAAAGCCTGTGTGGCTATTTGCTTGGACATTTAAAACCAGGGACTTAGGTACTAGGACAGCACTAGGCTGATCCCAGTTGTTAGTTAGGAAACCTGTATGTTTAGTCAGAGGTCAAGTTGACCAGGATTTATTTTGTTTATGTTTCTTTTGCTTTGCTGTGTTTTGTCACTGTAAATAGAAAATAAACCGCACCTTTTTGATTTTGAAAACCACAACCTCCGTTTGCTGGGCCTGTTTTTGTGTGGGGAGCCCATCCCGGGGGTCACACACACCCGCTGCCGAGCTAACCCCCTCACAGTTGGTGGAGAACCAGTGGCAGTTTTTTTTAAGCCAGCATGGAGGAGATACTGAAACAGCTGGCTCTAGCAAATGCCAATCAACAGCAGACAAATGCAGGTTTGCAAAAGAGCCTTGCAGCTCATCAACAGAGCCTTGCAGCTCAACAACAGAGCCTTGCAGCCCAGCAGCAAGCTCATCAACAGAGCCTTGCAGCCCAGCAGCAGACAAACGCAACTTTGCAACAGAGTCTGGAGGCTCAGCAACAAGCCCAGCAGCAATCTGAGGCCCGCTTCATAGACCTGTTGCAGAAGCAAGAGCAGAGACTACAACAACAGATGGAAGCAGTAATGCAGCAACGTCCGCAGACCAGTGAGGAAAGCCGTCCCACTAATACCGCGTCCTTTGGGGTGAGTCGTTTATTGACAAAAATGACTGGAGAGGATGATCCAGAGGTATTTTTGACCACATTTGAAAGGACCGCTGAAAGAGAAAAGTGGCCTGAGGAGCAGTGGGCTGGACTGGTGGCTCCTCTGTTAACTGGTGAATCGCAGAAAGCTTACTATGACCTAGAGCCTAACCAAGCAAAAGACTATGTGATGCTAAAAGCTGAAATATTGGCAAGGCTGGGTGTCACCCTGGCTGTCCGGGCTCAGCGTGTGCATAACTGGACTTTCCAGCTTGGAAAACCCCCCAGGTCTCAAATGTATGATCTCATTCACCTGAGCAGAAAGTGGCTACAGCCAGAGACTTTGTCCGCACCAAAGATTGTGGAACGTGTTGTAATGGATCGGTTTTTGAGAGCTCTTCCTACTGCCATCCAAAAGTGGGTAAGCCATGGAGACCCAGAGACGGCCGATGGTCTTGTGGATCGTGTGGAGAAATACTTGGCTACAGAGAACCTGACGGCCTCTTCCAGAGACACTCGGACTTTCCACCCTAAGACCAGACCATCCCCAGGGGCGGATAAGAGGATTCCAAGGGGTGAGGGTGGAGAGAGTGAGAGGGTGGGAGCTCTACCCCAAGTTTGGCGAGAACAGCCTGGGAAATCAGCGGCTCAAGAGGCGGCAAGAAGGATCGTTTGCTACCGCTGCCGGCAAGCGGGACATATTGCAGCCAATTGCCCGGTTGTGGAGGAACCCATGCAGTGTGACTTTCTGACGGGCAGACGTCAGTCGCTGTGTGCGACAGTCGCATGCACTGCCATTCGAGGAACTGAGAAACATTTATGCAAAATGTGTGTTAATGGTAGAAATGTTGTGGTATTGCTGGATTCAGGTAGCCTTGTGACCCTGATAAAGGCTGAGTTAGTTAAAACAGAGGTCTCTGGGAATAGCAAGGTAGCTGTTATTTGTGTGCATGGGGACACCCGAGAGTATCCAGTGACTACAGTGTGTTTCGAGACCCCCAAAGGTACCCTCTTTCATCCAGTGGGCTTAGTATCTCAGTTACCGCATGACGCCATTGTGGGAAGGGATTTTCCGAAGTTCTGGGAACTGTGGGATGATCCTGAGCCCCCCACTGGTGCCCCTATGTACCAGGAATGTGATAGCCAGAACTCCCCTGAGAGTGGTGAGGACTCTCCGGAATTTCCCTTATCAGTATTGGCAGGGGAGACTCAAGAAACTGGAGAGGAGCCCACCTCCTCAGACGAAAACCTACCGTCTGTGGAGTTTTCTGATCTTGAGGTTCACAGGGAAAACTTTGCCACAGAACAGTTGAAAGACCCCGCCCTAATAAAGGCACGGGAAAACGTAGTGAAAATAGATGGCGAGTTAGTGAACCCAGATAATACCTGCACTTACCCATACTTCAGCGTAGAGAAGGACCTACTGTATCGGGTGGCAAAAAGGGCAGAAGAAACCGTTGAGCAGCTTGTGGTGCCCAAACCTTACAGGAAGTTGGTGTTGGAGTTGGCCCATGGGCACATTCTTGGAGGTCATCTGGGGACAGAGAAAACCCGAGAGAGGGTATTACAGAGATTCTATTGGCCGGGGGTGATGAAGGACATAGAAAATTATTGTTCCTCCTGCCCTGTGTGTCAGAGGTCGGCCCCGATGCCACATTTCCGTAGCCCGCTGGTCCCTCTACCCATCATTGAGGTCCCGTTTGAGAGGATCGCCATGGATTTGGTAGGTCCTATAATCAAGTCCGCTAGGGGGCACCAGTACATATTAGTTATAATGGACTATGCCACCCGTTATCCAGAAGCAATCCCTCTCCGAAATACCTCGGCCAAAACCATAGCCAAAGAGCTATCTCTTGTGTTTAGCCGGGTGGGTATTTGTAAAGAACTGCTTACGGACCAAGGTACACCCTTTATGTCCCGGGTTATGAAGGAGCTGTGTAAATTGTTCAAAGTGACGCAATTACGTACATCTGTGTATCACCCCCAAACCGATGGGCTGGTTGAAAGATTCAACAAAACCCTAAAACAAATGTTGAAGAAAGTGGTGGATAGAGATGGAAAGGATTGGGACTGTCTACTTCCTTATCTGATGTTTGCTATTAGGGAGGTGCCCCAATCCTCTACGGGATTCTCCCCCTTTGAGTTACTGTATGGGAGACACCCAAGAGGGCTGTTGGATATTGCCAAGGAAACTTGGGAAAGTGAGAGTTCTCCCCACAGGAGTGTGATTGAGCATGTCGCCCTGATGCAAGACCGAATTGCACAGGTAATGCCCATCGTGAAGGAACATTTGGCCCAAGCGCAGTTAGCACAGCAGAGAGTGTACAACCGTGGAGCCAAGACCCGTACCTTTTCCCCGGGGGATAGGATACTGGTACTTGTCCCTACGGTTGAAAGTAAATTCCTTGCCAAATGGCAAGGCCCCTACGAGATAATGGAAAAAGTGAGCGAAGTGAATTACAAGGTCAGACAACCAGGAAGGCGAAAGCCCGAACAGATCTATCACGTTAATCTGTTGAAAGCCTGGAGGGATAGAGAGTCCCTAGTCGCAGACACTTGGTCACCAGCTCAAACTGGTTGCGTGATTCCTGAGGTTGGAATAGCAGCCACCCTGTCACAACCCCAACAACAGGAGGTTAAGGAGTTTGTGCTTCGCAACAAGGAGGTATTCTCTGAGCTGCCGGGACAAACATCTGGGGTAGAGCATGACATCATTACCCCGCCCGGTGAAAGGGTGAAGTTAAAACCCTATCGGATCCCAGAGGCCCGACGGGAGGCAATACGGGAGGAAGTACAGAAAATGCTGAACTTAGGGGTGATAGAGGAGTCCCAAAGTGATTGGTCTAGTCCCATTGTGTTGGTGCCTAAACCGGATGGGAGCTGGCGATTTTGTAACGATTTTCGTCAGTTGAACAAAGTTACAAAATTTGACACCTACCCCATGCCACGTATAGATGAGTTGATCGACCGGCTGGGAACAGCCCGATACATGACGACTCTTGACCTCACAAAAGGGTATTGGCAAATCCCCCTGGCCAAGTCGGCCAAAGAGAAAACCGCATTTGTAACCCCAGACGGGGCGTTCCAATATAAAAGAATGCCGTTCGGGTTACAGAATGCGCCGGCCACATTCCAGCGGAAAATGGACCAGATGCTGAGGCCCCATCGGAAGTATGCTGCGGCTTACCTGGATGACGTAATTGTCCATAGCACAGATTGGGCCTCACATCTGCCAAAAGTGCAAGCAGTCCTGGACTCTGTTCGGGAAGCGGGGTTTACGGCTAACCCCAAGAAGTGTACCATTGGGCAGGAAGAGGCCAAATATCTTGGGTACACCATTGGGAGGGGAGTAATAAAACCCCAACTCAACAAAGTCGAGGCCATCCAGAGTTGGCCACGTCCCAACAGCAAGAAGCAGGTACGAGCCTTTCTGGGAATCGCTGGGTATTATCGCCGATTCATTCCCCACTTTGCTTCTAAGGCTGTGCCCCTAACCAACCTGACGAAGGGGAAAGGGTCGGTCATGATTAAATGGACCCCCGAGGCTGAGGCAGCATTCCAATTCTTGAAACAAGCCTTATGTAGCCAGCCAGTGTTGTACTCACCCGACTTCTCTAAAGACTTTGTCGTACAAAGTGATGCGTCAGATGTGGGGTTAGGAGCAGTATTGTCCCAGGTCTGGAACGGGGAAGAGCACCCAGTCATTTACCTCAGCAGGAAGTTGAAGTCCCATGAGGTAAATTACGCCACCGTTGAAAAGGAGTGTTTAGCGGTGAAGTGGGCTCTAGATTCCCTTCGGTACTACCTGCTAGGTAGGCACTTTGACTTGGTTACGGATCACGCTCCGTTAAAGTGGATGGCTCAAAACAAGGAAACAAATAGAAGAGTGAATAGGTGGTTCCTGGCCCTCCAGGAATTCAACTTCACAGTAAAGCATCGCCCTGGCGTTCAAATGGGGAATGTGGATGCTTTGTCTCGAGTACATGAATGCCTGATTGCTGGTGTTCCAACCCCGAGGTTAAAACAAGAGGGGGGGGTATGTGACAGCAGGAAGGTAAAGTCACCTGGTTGCATCCAGGGGGGTAGATATATTTCGCCCAGATTCAGGCTTTACGCCGACTTATACAACTAGGTGGAGAGTTGTATAAGCCCAGCTGGGGCTAGTGGGCTCATGGATGACTCATACCTCTAGGGAGAGTGTGGGGCGTCGTGCAGACAGGGAGTTGATGAGACCAGCTGAAGCTTGTCAGCTCATTTAGGCCTCTATAAGAACTCCCAGCTTCATTAGATGTATGCTCATGCCTGGACCCAGACCTGTGTGGACTGTCTAGGGAGAGTGAACCCCTGTGCGGTGAGACAAAGCCTGTGTGGCTATTTGCTTGGACATTTAAAACCAGGGACTTAGGGACTAGGACAGCACTAGGCTGATCCCAGTTGTTAGTTAGGAAACCTGTATGTTTAGTCAGAGGTCAAGTTGACCAGGATTTATTTTGTTTATGTTTCTTTTGCTTTGCTGTGTTTTGTCACTGTAAATAGAAAATAAACCGCACCTTTTTGATTTTGAAAACCACAACCTCCGTTTGCTGGGCCTGTTTTTGTGTGGGGAGCCCATCCCGGGGGTCACACACACCCGCTGCCGAGCTAACCCCCTCACAGTGTTTATAAAAGTTCTGCAGACTACTACCACCTAGTGGCAGCATACACATATTTCTCTCAGCCTAAGTGCACACTGACGCACCACACTACAAAGATCCCCTTGTTGATCTCGGCGGCTTCCAGCTTGGCCCTGACTAGCTCTACCCCAAAGTTTTTTCTTCTTTGAAAAGGGAAGGAAACACAAAAAAAAAAATAGTCCTTCAAAAAGTAAAAATCCCCAGGAATAGAGTCAGCACAGCAGTTCAAGGCATTGTCCCCGAAGCGGTAATAACAAAAAAAACAAAACAAGTGCCACTTCAGAGATAAAAACTGGGATCAGGGAGATCAAGGGGTTTCCAGTCCTTATCCAAGGTCTCTATAGAATAGATCACATCGTCTCTGTCTATACTGCAGATCACGACCCGATCCGCATGTATGTGCCGACCCAGAGTCCAGTCTTTTCGGCAACCATTGTATCTCCCAGTCATTACGGCCGAACATGGAAAGTACCTATGGCATTTTTTTACCTCCAAATGATCCCAGATAAAGTCACTGTACCAACATTCCCGAGAGGCTTCGATCTCGGACAGTAAATTCTTTGGGACGTATGGGTACTCCCATCCATAGTCCGTAGCAACCTTTTGATTCAACAGCCGCTGTAGTCGGGCCAAAGGCGGCATGGTCGCCCAATCTCCAGCTCCTGGCAGGACGATGGCGTCCAGAGATCTCCTAGGGCGTACAGGCTCCAACTGTGGCATAGGAGGCCTTAGTGATGAACGGGCCTCCGGTACAGCAAGCACGGAAGACACCGGAGCACGCAAGTTGGACACAGGAACAACTTCTCCAGTACAAGTGACAGCGCCACCCATACTTCTAAGGGGAACTGCACGCCAGGTAAAAACAGCAGCAAGGCAAAGTCCAATAAATTGGAAGATCCGAGCCAACTACCACTCGAATCACCCCTAAATTTAGTATAGCAGCCCCCTAAACTGGGACCCCCGCTACACATGCAAACAAGTAACCAGAACTACAATAATTAAAACATATGGAATAAACACATAATACAGAAAGCACTTGCGCTCTGCAATCCCCATTTAATCCCACGGCGTTCATGCTCCAAATTCCAGGGGGTGGTGGGTCAACAAAATAAGTTGGCAGGCAGTTTACAAAATAAGGGGTTTATTAATTTATTCATCCTGTGAAACTACATTTGTTCTTTGAAAATAGGGAGAAAAATCAGAAAATACTGCATTTTGGGCACTAAATGGAGCTGGTAGTATTGTGTTTTTTTCCCGATTCATGCTACAGTATTCTATATGAATAAATAATATTTAACCAGGAGAGAAAATAGCCTAATAAGATTTGTTCATGCTCTCATTTGCACTGAACAAATGTACATGCTGCATTTTTATGCAGCGCGCCACACCTCAAACTAGAAGAGGAGCCATCTTGTGTACAGATACAGTATATTCTGTATTATATGAAACATATTCTATGTACACACTTGTGACTAGTACTGGTAGCTTTTTTAAGAGTTAAAAGAGTTGAGTGCCAAGCTTGTTACGTCCCATCTGAAATTAGCAAAGAATTTAAGCTTAATGAACAGGCCTCCTTGGCTTGGCAGGCATGACTTGGCAGCAACTGTCTTCACCTTTGAGCTTATTAGCACCGAGGCATGAAGAGAACTGGACTTTATGCAATGAAGATAATGCACCCGTTGCTATGGTCACATCTCCCCTGCAGCTAATCCTAATCACACACTTCTCACCTCTTACCCCAACAGCTCTGAAAGATACAAGTGAGAAAGCTGCAAACCCCAGCCAAGCACTAAGAACACTTTCCAATGGAAGCTTCTAGACACACTAAGGGGTTATATATACAGGCGTCTACTGCAAAGAGCATTTTCCTAGAACATTATTTTTTGAATGAATTAATGGTCACCAAATCTCTCCCTATCATATTACCTGTAGACAATGCACTCCTTCACATATGCTGCAGCTATGCATAACATTTGTTTTCTGTTTCAATTGTTTTTATTGTTTTGGTAAAACAGTAAAGAACAGCTGGTAGAGTAGCGAACAATCCTCGCTTGCTCCAATTGTGATAGATAAACCAGTTAATATAGGTGGAGCTTAGAACAGTTCAACAAAGACCCAACTCGCAGGTTGAGTCTATGTCCCCCCCCCTCCAACACAATTTAACTAAAATATAAGGCAGAACAGTAACCATTACTGATATATTGGTAGAACGCTTAAATTACATGAGCTCTGTGATGCAGGTGCTCTACCAGCCACCCAGTGCGAGATGGCGTGGTCTCTAATATGCATCCTTGCTAAGGTAAAACCCTGACAAGTTAATCCGAGTGGCATAATTGCATAGTAGGTAAATTCATTCAGCAATCATTTATTATAACTGTTCGCTGTAGGGGACCCTATTCCCAACAACAGGGGTGTCTGGGTTAACCAAGGGGATGGTAAGTGTGAAAAACATAGAAAAAAAACATGATATCAAAGGTAAGCATCGAGTAAAGTAGTTGAAGAAAGAAAGGAAAGAGAGAAGATAAAGGGGTGAGTCCGCCCGGGAATCCACACTCGGTCAACCAGCAAAACAGCTTTAGAACTCTGGGATCTGTAGGTATGTAAGCCAGGGGGACCATATTTTCTCGAAAAGGGGTTGTTTGTCAAGCAGAACACTCACTATTTATTTATTCAAAATGATCCACGTTAGTTTACGTTTCATCCAAGCTATGGTTATAGTAGGACTTTTCCAAGCTGACGCAATAGCAATTTTAGCCACCAAGAATATAAAGTATAATAACGTCTGAGTGTGCCTAGGGATATTTTCCACTGGTTTATTCAGTAGGGAGACACTAGCATTTTTAACAATATTAACCAATGTGACCAAGAGTATGAATGAGTGGACCCTCATCCAGAAGCGACGAACCTTGGGGTATGTCCACCATATATCAGAAAATGAGTAATAGTAAACCAAAGTTCAGTATAACTCCCTCAGCGCACACGGGAAGTATTAAAAGAGACAAAAAGCAGCTACTATATTGGTCTAAGCCCTGGTTCACACTGGTATGATTTGACATGCGATTTGACATGTCAAATCGCATGTCAAATCGGCAAAATCTGCTGCAAATTACGGGCAATGGCACCGTCCTAATCGGTACGACGCTGCATCTGCGGCACTGCACCGATTTCAAAAAGTAGTTTCTGTACTACTTTTTGCGATTTCAGCCGCGATTTACATTGAGATCTGTGTCAGATGTCTCTGTAATCGAGCTGAAATCGGGACTGACAGGCAGGAGTGAAATCGTGCGAGTTCGGCTGAACTCGCACGGCTTCACTCCCGCAGCCCCAGTGTGAACCTGGGCTAAAATATAAAAAAAATATGTCCAAGTAAAACTATGACATTAGCAGCGCTAGTAAAGGTTAATAAGGTGCATGTGTAGGTAACAATCAATGATAATTAATTGCCCATCTGGGTTTAGAACATGAGGAGAGTCCACATATAAATACCATATAATGATAAAAGATATAATAAATGTAGCGGGCCTCACTCTCTCTCTCTCTTGTATCGGTTGTTCTTGGCTGTTGTCTAGGGGTACTCTGGAGGAGAGAGTGCAGGACACTACACCCAGATCTCCCCTGACATGTATATGAGGTTTGAGAAAAGTCTCTTTAGAT
Source organism: Rana muscosa (assembly GCA_029206835.1). Classification (NCBI taxonomy): domain Eukaryota; kingdom Metazoa; phylum Chordata; class Amphibia; order Anura; family Ranidae; genus Rana; species Rana muscosa. Next base: position 889,807,872 of record CM055116.1, on the reverse strand, counting down.
TACCTTCGGGTCTGCATTCTGCATATGGAGCCTCCGCTTCTTCCGTGGAGGTGTATCTGCCAGTAATAGATCCCCACACCATTCAAAAGTTCAACACTTCTTTATTTCTTCAATACCAGAATGAACATAATCAGTTGAACTTCCATAACAGACAGACAGGGGTGTGGATACGAGTAGGCCCAGGCACAATGAACTTTCCTATCCCTTTCTCGTGCGGATAGGCTTGGTGCACGGTCTCTGCCACCGACCGTGAAGTTGGTAGCTGCCACCTACCGGGTGAACTATTTGAGGCCCCTGCCACAGGCCTAAGTAACGGTCTTTGCCACTGACCGGAGTAGCGGTCTCTGCCACCAACCTTAGAACATGGACCACCTTCGTGTGAATATTTTGGCAAGGACATCCATCCCGACGGTCTCCGGATGCCCTGTCCCGGCACTGGCAATCTGCTGCACCAGATCTACGGGAAGGTCACCTGCGCGGTCCCTTACGCCTGGATTCAGACACCCGATTCTGTGGGTGCCTTAGGACGATTCCTCCCGGGCGGGTCCCAGTGGAAGAAGCTGGGCCCCAGGCCTGGATGAGGCACCTCACCCCAGACTGAGGGTGTCTGGGGTGACTCCCGAACTCCACGTGTCCAGGCCTAGGCCACCTGGACACCGACCGCTGGACAGCAGCCCTCAGGCTAAAGGTGCCTGGGACTCGGACCTCGTGGCGAAGATGTCCGCCCCTTTTATAGCCTCTCCCAGCCAGCACAGCGTGTTCCCCGCCCTGCCATACAACAGCCGCGAGAGACCAAAAAGGGTACGGCACTCCAGTGATGGTTCAACCCCGGCCCAAAGTGACAGCACCACCTGCTGGGCCGCAGGGAACTGAACATCACTGATGTCTCCACCCGAATCAGCATACTGAAAGGTACCTACCCGCTACATAAAGTTAGGATGATATCCACAGAAACAGTCCACTAAATAAATAGTAAAAGTCTGTTGTAGCAGAAGGTAAGTGCAAAAGAGTCCATTCATATAGAAGCAGCAGAAGAGGTTGGAATCCAAATCTGTAGTAAAACTCCTTCACCACACCACGTGTTATCACCCTCTAGGTATATTCCACTTACCAATTGTGTTAATGGTGAATTACTGCGCTATTCCTAATAATGTGCAATGTATTGCTGCAACTTAAAGTGGTTGTAAACCCCCCCTGGCCTTTTTTTTTTTTTTTTATACAACCTGCAAAATAAAGACATAATTAGCTAGTATGCATAGCATACTAGCTCATTATGAATCACTTACCTGAGATCAAAGCCCCCGAAGCGGTGCTCGGACACCTCCGTCGCCGCCGCCACCTCGCTCCCCTCTGCCTTCCGTGTATCGCCGCTCCGGCGCTGTGATTGGCCTCGGAGCGGCGATGACGTCACACGCATGCGCGGTCGGGCCGGCTAACTCCATTCAGAAATCCGGCTAGTAAGCCGGCCTGCTAGTGCGCATGCGCGTGACGTCAGCGGCGCCGGTTTTAAATGCAAATATCTCCTTAACCGTGTAGGTTAAGGAGATATTTCATGCACCTACAGGTAAGCCTTAATCTAGGCTTACCTGTAGGTGTTTGTTTACAAAGTGGGTTTACAACCACTTTAATATGTGAGACACACACAATATAACAAAATTCTAAAACAATAAGCTGCGCACATACCAAAATGAATACATCTAAGATGTGTGTGCATACAGATGAGGATGTGACCTCTCACCATACAGTGTTAAATAAAAACAAAAACAGAACGTGAGAAAACGTAAATGTTCCAACTCCAAACAATATTGTTAGAGTAACCTAATAGGTGCTTGTATTCTAAATTCTCTTCTCAAATATCAGAATGATTGATAGGAAGGATTAGATGAACTTTTCCCATCTGATATTATCACCATATTAGTCCAAGTTAAAGTATAAGATGAGTGATAGAGTCTTTTCACGCCAAATATCTTCAGTGATGATTAACAAACACCCAAAGAGAAGGGGAGTGATGATAGTGTGACAGAAGGATCCTCCACCAGTGATATGCTGCCGCTTACCAGAAGGTGAGATCTCTTTTTAGGGAGATCATACTCGCTTGGGGCTATTTCCCCAGCCCTGGGTCTTTGCACTCTGGTACTGAATGTATCGTCAGTGTTTTCCAACCGCAGAATCCGTAACAGCATCCGTATTCATTCCCATGTAAACAGAAAGGGGATGCCACCATAGCGTAATTCCATAAAAACATTTATTCAGAATAAAAAGATTTGCACTTACAATTATGCAGATGGTAGTAGGCAGTTTCAATAAAATTCGAGCCGGCTCTCGATCACAGCCCGTGACTTCTGGGACTGGCAGTACGCGGTGACGTCAGCACGCCAGGTGCCCCTGAAAGACGTCAATTTTGACGAAACGGCGTAGGGTAAAGCCTGTGACTTGTGACTGTGACGTCATGAGAGGCCTATATAAATCGTTGCGCACCGCACACCCGGTATTACAGCGGGAGAAAGCGACGTGTCAACATCGAGGAGGAGAAGAGGGAAGAAGGCGACGAAGAAGACCGAGCCACCGCTAGCAAAAGAGCTGGAAGAAGATAGCGGAGGACCGGCAGAAGGAAGAAAGAACCGGAGAGCGAGAGAAGAACCGGAGAGCGCGGAGACGACACCGGAGACCCCAGAAGTCGGAAGAGACCCCCGAAGTTGGAAGTAGACCCCCGAAGTCGGAAGAAGACCCCCAAAGTCGGAAGAAGACCCCTGGAGTCGGGAGAAGACCCCCGGAGCTGTGTAATAAATTACTTTAAAAACCTGTGTAGTGTTTTTTTATTGACATTTTTTTCCACCAGGATGACACGTTTCCGTCATCACTTTCGTCAGAGGGCACCATGTCTTATGTCCACCATATATGCAGTGGTGAACCCACCTGTCCACAACCCCTGAAGCAAGAGGCTGAGGTGCCTGGATACATTTTTTGGGAGGCGCTCGGGTACCAAGTACCATCTGGCATACACTTTATAGCCTGCCTCAATCGGGGTAACGTTTAGGATACCTTTGTGGAGTCGGGTGCTCAATTTATGCCAGTCCTCTGCCTCAGGGCTTATTTCCAGATCCCTCTCCCATGCCACCTGATATGATAGCCTGGCAGGGGGGATAGTAAACTGTTTATATAACGCAGAGATGCCCCCCCGGAGAAGGCCGCATCCTGCACGCACCTGTTTTCGAACACAGTGCATACCGCCAGGTCGGATTCGTATTTCCGTAACGATTGAAGGAAATGTAGAATTCGTTGTTGACGGAAGCTCTCCCCGGGGGGCATCTCCAAACTGCCTGTGAAGTGCAACGGAGGACGTATTCCTCTGTGATCTAAGTAGTCATTGGAGTGCACGCTTGGGACTCCAATGAGACCATAACATTTGTTTTCTAAGAAAATAAATGATTGTTTTGCGTTCTTATTTGAAGTATGTTTTACAGGGATTAACGTGAACCACAAGCAAGCAGACAAATCCAATTATTCTGCTGCTCCTATTGTATGTTAACCACTTCAGCTCCGGAAAGTTTTTACCCACTTCCTGACCAGAGCACTTTTTACAATTTGGCACTGTGCTGCTTTAACTGGTAATTGCGCGGTTATGCGATGTTGTACCCAAACGAGATTTGCGTACTTTTTTTTCCCACAAATAGAGATTTATTTTGGTGGTATTTGATCACCTCTGCAGTTTTTATTTTTTGCGATATAAATGAAAAAAGACCGAAAATTTAGAAAAAATTATATTTTATACTTTTTGTTTATAAAAAAAATACAATAGACTAAATTTTAGTCAAACATTTAGGCCAAAATGTATTCCGCCACATGTCTCGGGTAAAAAAAATTAAATAAGCGTATATTTATTGGTTTGCGCCAAATTTATAGCGTCTACAAAATAGGGTAAAAGTTCTGGAATTTACGCAGCTTTCAGTTTATGTATGCTTATCCCGTTTCTTGAGGTGCTAAAATGGCAGGGCAGTACCACAAAAAAACAAATTACCCCATTTTGTAAAGTAGACACCACAAGAAATTTGCTGAGAGGCTTGTTGAGCACATTGAATATTACATTTTTTTGTCACAAGTGATTGAAAAATTACAAAAAAAATTATAAAAATGTAAACAAAGTTGTCACTAAATGATATATTGCTCAAACATGTGTAGCGGCCTTCACCCTCACCCCCTTCTTTATCAGTTACTCTGGCTCTGGTCTAGGGGTACCTTGGAGGGGAGAGCGAGGTGCGCCACGGCCCATGTCCTCTCGATTACAGCATGTAGAGGTGAAGGCCAGTATCTAGTTGTATTCGGGCCTGTGTATACGCTTAGAGCCAAGTCTGTTCTGCTGATAACCCCCTTTGCTCCCAGTAATTGGAGTACCACACACTGAAAAGGTCCAACACTTATTTATTCCATAACGGAAAACAAATAGTCATTTGCGAGCAGACAGTTTGAGACCCATAGAACAGTTCAGTATTGGTGGAGAGTAGGTCAAGGCACAATCCTCAAAGAAAACTAAACCGTTGAGGTTTCACCAACGGTTGCTAAGCACAGTGGCTGTTAAATGGATTTGTTTTGCTTCAGAGTCTCTTCCAGCGACTCTAGTGAACAGGAACTGGAGTTACCTTCGCTACGTTGCAGCCCCTGTCAGGGGGAAGACATCCCTCCAAGGAAGTTACCAGAGGCCCCGCTGTCACCGGGTTAATGCTGTACCGGCCTATCCAGAAGGGTTACACTCCCGGGCCTCCTCACCTCAGATACGGGTCCCAACACCTTAGGGCCCCTCGGACTCCTCCACCCTCGCGGAACCCAGTCGAAGTTACTGGGCCCCAGGCTCCGGCAGTAGTACCTCACCCCAGGCTTAAGATGCCTGGGATGGACTCCATCTCTAGCTCCGGCCAGGCCAAGGGCACCTGGGCCCGGAACTCCGGAACGCCAGCACCCAGGCTGAAGGTGCCTGGGTGCGGCCGCGTCCTCCAACTCTGAACCCAAGGTCAGGGCGTCCGGCCCTTTTATCTCCTTTCCCCCTGCGTCACAGCGGGTTCCCCGCCCTGCTGTACCAGCGCCAGGAAAGAACAAAAAGGGAGCAGTCTTTCGGTGCAGGTTAAACTCCAGCCCAGGGCGACAACGCCACCAGCAGGCCACAGGGAACCCTGCACCACCAGAGTCCTCCAAGAACCACAAAAAGGGATTCTCAGATTCCCTAACTATTAGTACAACTGGGTTAAATAACCCAGATGCTCCCCCCCCCCATTTAAATACCCGCTACACTCTCCCCCCTGTAATTTGACACTGGTCCCCAGTGTCTGGTGCAAACCCACGTCTCCCAAGAAATGGCAGCATAAGTCTGACCCAGAGACCAACTCCACAATTTGACCCTGAATTGTGCAAAGACCTAGAATGGGAAAGGGAAAATATAAAACAGTAAAACTTTCAGTAATACACTTCTGACATTTACAAATGCATCATCCTCCCCCTGACTATCTAAGGACCACCCATACTCAGTAGCCTTGACAGACGAATCTCCTGCAGAGGGAAAAAAACAAACATCCTAACACAATGTGTGTCTTTCTTGGAATGAACGGGCCTCTCCTTGAAAAGACCCATTCGCTCCAATGAGCATGGTGATGCAAGTGTAAAAAAAAAAACTGTTGTTGCGCAGCACCGCCACCTGGTGACAGTGCCACGGTAATAACACTTGGTCGAATCTTCCAGACAACTTTCTTCTTTTCTTTTTCTCTACACTGACTAAAACCCCAAAGTCAATGATTTCTCTGAAGTGCAAGGAGAAGGAGGGAGAACAACAGTAACAGCTCCCATTTCTTCAAAAGAGTAAAACGCCCAAATCAAAAAAAAAACAGGGCACAGTCATTGCGTTCCGGCAAAGGCTCTCCGGAAAGTCCAGCAATGAGTAACAGGAAACACACAGGAGTCTTTTTCTCCCAAAGGTAGAACCCTGGGTGCGGCAGGAACAAGGGCTTCAGGTGCCTATCAAGAGTCTCCACACCATACTCAATGTTCTCTCCGTCCTTGCGACAAACAAGCACCCTGTCCGCATAGATATGCCGACCCAACATCCACTCCGCTTTACAGTCCTTGAACTTCTTGGACACGGGGGATGAGCATGAAAGATATCGGCGAGCATGGGGCACTTTGAGCTTTTCCCAGACAAACTCATCGTACCATCGCTGCCGCAGGACCTCCACTTCAAAAAGCAAGTCCCGGGGTAGGTATGGGTACTCCCACCCATATTCACGGGCAACCCTCTGACAGAAGAGCCGCTGCAGCTGGGCCAGAGGTGGCATGGTGGCACGGTCTCCCTCTCCAGGCTGGACAATGGACTCCGGATGCCGAGGCACCCCAACCACCTCCGCTGGCCTGGACCCGGGAGCCCGCAGCAATGAACGCCACGTTCCCGTCACTGGAACGGATGAAACAGCAGGTGATTCACAGGATGGAAGGGCAAGCAAGAGACCAGATTCCTCCCTGGCCTCCGGGACCTCCACCCGGGGTGCATTATCCCCTGTTGACATGGGCAGATCCCTTGGTGCGCGGAGCACGGGTAACGGCATCCTGTCCCAACCCTTGCGGTGAAAGACTTTGTCAATCTCGCCATCATCGCCAGCACCGGACAGTGACTCCAGGCCGGAGGTGCCGTACATTTCCGCGGGCAGGCAACTCTCAGCAGATGGGGAATCACCCTCCCTCACAGGCCCCACTGACAATGGACTTCCGACACCTCCAACCACACACACAGTCCCAACCCCTGGCCCACCCGGGCCTTCAGAAGAACAGGGACGTCCAGGGCTGCTCCCGCCGGATCCATCCAGGCCAGGCAAGCGGCGGGCCGAAGCTCTTCCACGACCATAGGATGCCTGTACAAGGCCAACCTTCCTCTTCGGAGGTGGGAGAAGGGAGCCTGCGGCGACCGAAGCAGCATTCCCGGATCCCTCTCTTTCAGTCTCTGGTTGGGCACTCTCCTCGCCCCGTTTAGCGCACACAGAAATCTCCGCAAAGGCCTGGATCTCCCCCTCTGGAGTGGTGGCACCCACGAGGCAGCCGAGGTGGAAGGCTCGGGGCCCCTCCGTGAATATCTCCACCCCAAAAAGAAACTCCCCGCAGGCCCCACATCGCCCGAACGGCCCCAAACCGACCACCAGTCCAGAGCAGCCGGGACAGACCACACCGAGGGCCTCCATGTCCATGCATACATACAGAGCCAAACGTCTTTGGGGCCCAAGTCCCACTCCTGTATCTGTCATGGAAGCAGCAAAGGAAGTCATCTTCGTGGGGTAAGGAATCGAAATACACTGGGTACTTGAGGTCATCCCGACCGTCCGCTGCTCCACTGCGCACTGACCAACACATGCCAGAATCCCCACGTGACCACCTCCACATGGCCAGACTCCCCCCACAGTCCGCACCCGCCCGCGGGCCTTCCCCTCTTCCCGCCCACGAATTGCGCAGCCACGGCGCGCCCCGTGGCCCGCCCACCAACATGGCCGACCCACTCGGAACTCCACCGGGCAGCAAAGTCCCAACACAGACGTTCCCAGCTCCATACACGAAACACACATCCCGGACTTGCGAGCCCCCACGTGTAGCGGCCTTCACCCTCACCCCCTTCTTTATCGGTTACTCTGGCTCTGGTCTAGGGGTACCTTGGAGGGGAGAGCGAGGTGCGCCACGGCCCATGTCCTCTCGATTACAGCATGTAGAGGTGAAGGCCAGTATCTAGTTGTATTCGGGCCTGTGTATACGCTTAGAGCCAAGTCTGTTCTGCTGATAACCCCCTTTGCTCCCAGTAATTGGAGTACCACACACTGAAAAGGTCCAACACTTATTTATTCCATAACGGCAAACAAATAGTCCTTTGCGAGCAGACAGTTTGAGACCCATAGAAAAGTTCAGTATTGGTGGAGAGTAGGTCAAGGCACAATCCTCAAAGAAAACTAAACCGTTAAGGTTTCACCAACGGTTGCTAAGCACAGTGGCTGTTAAATGGATTTGTTTTGCTTCAGAGTCTCTTCCAGCGACTCTAGTGAACAGGAACTGGAGTTACCTTCGCTACGTTGCAGCCCCTGTCAGGGGGAAGACATCCCTCCAAGGAAGTTACCAGAGGCCCCGCCGTCACCGGGTTAATGCTGTACTGGACTATCCGGAAAGGTTACACTCCCCGGCCTCCTTGCCTCAGATACGGGTCCCAACACCCTAGGGCCCCTCGGACTCCTCCACCCTCGCGGAACCCAGTCGAAGTTACTGGGCCCCAGACTCGAGCAGTAGTACCTCACCCCAGGCTTAAGGTGCCTGGGATAGACTCCATCTCTCGCTCCGGCCATGCCAAGGGCACCTGGGCCCGGAACTCCGGAACACCAGCACCCAGGCTGAAGGTGCCTGGGTACGGCCGCGTCCTCCAACTCTGAACCCAAGGTCAGGGCGTCCGCCCCTTTTATCTCCTCTCCCCCTGCGTCACAGCAGGTTCCCCGCCCCGCTGTACCAGCGCCAGGAAAGGACAAAAAGGGAGCAGTCTTTCGGTGCAGGTTCAACTCCAGCCCAGGGCGACAACGCCACCAGCAGGCCACAGGGAACCCTGCACCACCAGAGTCCTCCAAGAACCACAAAAAGGGATTCGCAGATTCCCTAACAATTAGTACATCTGGGTTAAATAACCCAGATGCTCCCCCCCCCAATTTAAATACCCGCTACACATGCCATGGGCATATGTGGAATTACACCCCAAAATATATTCTGCTGCTTCTCCTGAGTACGGGGATACCACATGTGTGGGACTTTTTAGGAGCCTAGCTGCGTACAGGACCCTGAAAACCAATCACCGTCTTCAGTCTTTCTAATGCGGCGTACACACGATCGTTTTTCATGCCATTTTTTAAACCAACGTTTTTCTCTTAGTTTTTATTCATGTTTCCTCTCAAGCCTGTCTTGCGTACACACGATCATTTTAAAACACGTTCAAGCAAAGCGCAGTGACGTACAACACGTACAACAGCACTATAAAGGGGAAGGCGCCACCCTTCATGTTAGTAAAGTTTGTTGAGCGACGATTCACGCTTTTCAGCCTTGTGCTTTTCAGTCCGTTACAGCGTGACGAATGTGCTATCTCCATTACGAACGCTAGTTTTACCAGAACGAGCGCTCCCGTCTCATACTTGATTCTGAGCATGCGCGTTTTTTTTCACCTCGTAAAAGCGTACACACTATCGTTTTTCACGTCGTTAAAAAAAACGACATGAAAAACGACGTGGAAAAATAGAGCATGTTCGAAATTTTTAATGGCCGTTTTTCACGTCGTTAAAAATGCTCTGGAGCATACACACGATCGGTTTTAATGCCCATTTTTAAAAATTGCATTTTTAACGGCATGAAAAACGATCGTGTGTATGGGGCATTAGGGTGTAAATTTTTGATTTCACTCCTCACTACCTATGACAGTTTCGGAGGCCATGAAATGCCCAGATAGCACAAAACCCCGCCAAATGACCCCATTTTGGAAAGTAGACACCCCAATCTATTTGCTGAGAGGTATGTTGAGTCCATGGAATATTTTATATTTTGCCACGTCTTTTGGGAAAACCACATGTGTGGGACTTATTGGCAGTCCAGTCACATTCAGGCCTCCGAAAACAAAGGACCGCCTTCAGGCTTTCTAAGGGCGTACATTTTTTTTGATTTCACTTCCTGACTACCTATCACAGTTTCGGAGGCCATGAAATGCCCAGATAGCACAACCCCCCCTCCCCAAATGACCCCATTTTGGAATATAGACACCCCAAGCTATTTGATGAGAGCCATGTTGATTCCATGGAATATTTTATCACAAGTTTCCGGAAAATTACAATACATTTTTTTTCTCACAAAGTTGTCACTAAATGATATATTGCTCAAACATGGCATGGGAATATGTGAAATTACACCTCAAAATACATTCTGCTGCTTCTCCTCTGAGTACAGGGATACCACATGTGTGGGACTTTTTGGCAGTCTAGCCACGTACAGGACCCCGAAAACCAAGCACCGCCTTCACAGGCTTCCTAAGGGTGTAAATTCTTGATTTCACTCCTCACTACCTATCACAGTTTCAGAGGCCATAAAATATCCAGATAGTACAACCCCCCCCCCCCCCCCCCCCCAAATGACCCCATTTTGGAAAGTAAATACCCCAAGCTATTTGCTGAAAAAAAAATATCGTAATTTTCCCGAAACTTGTAGCAAAATATAAAATATTCCATGGACTCAACATGCCTATCAGCAAATAGCTTGGGGTGTCCACTTTCCAAAAAGGGGTCATTTGGGGGGGGGTTGACCTGTCCTGGTATTTTATGCACAACATTAGAAGCTTATGCCACACCCGTGCCATCACCCGCTCTTCTAACCACTTGAAGACAAAGCCCTTTCTGACACTTTTTGTTTACATGAAAACTTTTTGTTTACCCTAGGAAATTACTCTGAACCCCCAAACATTATATATATTTTTTTAAAGCAAAGGCCCTACAGATTAAAATGGTGGGTGTTGCAAAAATAAAATTCACAGCGATTTTTTTAACACAATTTTTTGGGAAAAAAAACACGTTTTTGAATTTCAATGCACTAAAACACACTATATTGCCCAAATGTTTGGTAAAATATAAAAGATGATCTTATTCGGAGTACATAGATACCAAACATGACATGCTTTAAAATTGCGCACAACCGTGCAGCGGCGACAAACTTCATACATTTTTAAAAGCCTTTACAGGTTACCACTTTAGATTTACAGAGAAGGTCTACTGCTAAAATTACTGCCCTCGATCTGACGTTCACGGTGATACCTCACATGCACGAGACCGTTGCTTGCGTTCGCCTTTGTGCGAAAGCACAGGAGGACAGGGGTGTTTTTTTTTATTTATTTTGCTTTTTTATTTTATTTTTACACTGTTGCTTTCATTTACTATTGTTTTTTTTTTTTATAATTTTTATTGTTATCACAGGGAATGTAAATATTCCCTATGATAGAAATAGGTAATGACAGGTACTCTTTTTAAAAAAAAAAATGGGGTCTATTAGACTCTAGATCTCTCCTCTGCCCTCAAAGCATCTGGCCACACCAAGATCGGTGTGATAAGATGCTTTACAAATTACCCAATGGCGCTGTTTATATCCGGCGAAACCGAAGTCATGAAATGCTTGTAGCTTCTGATTTTTTAGGCCATAGAGATGATTGGAGCCGTTCTGGTCTTCGATCAGCTCTATGGTCAGCTGGCGGAACAACCGGCTGCATTTTCAGGTTCCCCGGTGGGACAGAAGTGCCTGAGAAAACCATGGAAGATGGCAGGAGGGGGGGGGGGGACATTCCCTCCCACTGCTTGTAAAAGCAGTCTAACAGCTAATTAGCCGCTATGATTACTTTTACATGAAAGCCGACCACTGGCTGAAAAGAAATACCAAGATGATACCTAAACCTGCAGGCATAATTCTGGTATAACCACTCAAAGTCCTTGTTGTGCATATATTGTAATGTTCTTTTTTTCATGCAGCCTGTGGGCTGAACGTATGCCCACCATTAAAATACCACCCTGCATCCACCCACTACTAATTATGGGCATACATTGACCCTTTTTTTTTTATATAACTGTGGTGGTCAAATCACCTCCTACCACACTGGAGTCGCTGATTTACGTATCGTGAGAACAAACGCTGTTGCTGTTAAGATACTGTAAATAAATCAATGCTGCAGCTGAATAGCATACCTGAAAAGCAAACAATGGTAACAACAAAACATTAACTCAATTAAACAACAACAATCTGTGCCCAAAAAAAGAGGAAAAAATATATGGCGAAGCATGGGGGCAATCCACCCCTAATGTAAAGAGGGGGGTGGTGTTGCGCTGTTTCTGGTATAAATATGTGTTGGTGAAAATATAAGGTGCACAGTGGCTAACTCAAACCAATAAATAAATTAAAAGCAATACACAATCTAAAAATGATGGTTATGAATTACGGTAATGAATAAATACTAGAACCATAAAAACAATCAGATAAATAGATTAAAAGTGATATAAACTACAGTAAATATGAAAGTGAACGCTGCTGTGCAAATATGCTAAAAAGGTGCATAAACGAAATAACCTGCAAATTGCAGTGCAATGAACTGTGCACAAGTGAAACTGCTAATTGCAAAGTGCAAAAAAGTGCTAAAGTGAAAATGCAAAGATAGCAAAAAATGTCCAATAAACAATGGAACAGAAAATAAAGATGTTGAACTCCAAAAGTTCATAAGTGAAAGAATGGCAAGTGGTGCCAGTGAAAAATTATTTTATGATTTCATCAAGGTGACATTCCTGGAACTTCGCGTATGCAGGTGATGCTAAGGTGAGGAGATGTGTGAATCTCGACTTCCGGTGTCACACACTAAGGTAATAGATGGCCTCTTACCTAGCGGTAATGAGGTAACCGCATGTGTTTAATAAGGGTCACTGATCCTTCTGTTATGGTCCTGGCGTCAATAGAACAACCTTTGTGCCAAACGCTGTGGTTCCTCAGGTATAGGGTACACCTATATTATATCCAGGGGATTGCTCTCACCTCCCAGTGATGGCGGGGTTAAAAGGAAGAAATAGGGTCTCGATCGTGAAGTACGTTTTTTAAACCAATTGGTATGTTTAATAATATAACAGTGGATTGCTTGTATAAACTCACATGAAACTCACATAAAAATGACATAAAATGAACTTATCTCCTATACGAGCGGCAAACTCGTTTGCCTCCGTCTGTCTGATTGCCTCTCCGTCCCTACGCGTGGCGTCACAGTCACGTGACTTCATCAGGGGATGATGGGAAGGCAATGAGATGGTCTTTAAATAGTTTTTAAGTTGAATGAAAACTATTTAAAGACCATCTCATTGCCTTCCCATCATCCCCTGATGAAGTCACGTGACCGTGACACCACGCGTAGGGACGGAGAGGCAATCAGACAGACGGAGGCAAACGAGCTCGCCGCTCGTATAGGAGATAAGTTCATTTTATGTCATTTTTATGTGAGTTTCATGTGAGTTTATACAAGCAATCCACTGTTATATTATTAAACATACCAATTGGTTTAAAAAACGTACTTCGTGATCGAGACCCTATTTCTTCCTTTTAACCCCGCCATCACTGGGAGGTGAGAGCAATCCCCTGGATATAATATAGGTGTACCCTATACCTGAGGAACCACAGCGTTTGGCACAAAGGTTGTTCTATTGACGCCAGGACCATAACAGAAGGATCAGTGACCCTTATTAAACACATGCGGTTACCTCATTACCGCTAGGTAAGAGGCCATCTATTACCTTAGTGTGTGACACCGGAAGTCGAGATTCACACATCTCCTCACCTTAGCATCACCTGCATACGCGAAGTTCCAGGAATGTCACCTTGATGAAATCATAAAATAATTTTTCACTGGTACCATTTGCCATTCTTTCACTTATGAACTTTTGGAGTTCAACATCTTTATTTTCTGTTCCATTGTTTATTGGACATTTTTTGCTATCTTTGCATTTTCACTTTAGCACTTTTTTGCACTTTGCAATTAGCAGTTTCACTTGTGCACAGTTCATTGCACTGCAATTTGCAGGTTATTTCGTTTATGCACCTTTTTAGCATATTTGCACAGCAGCGTTCACTTTCATATTTACTGTAGTTTATATCACTTTTAATCTATTTATTTGATTGTTTTTATGGTTCTAGTATTTATTCATTACCGTAATTCATAACCATCATTTTTAGATTGTGTATTGCTTTTAATTTATTTATTGGTTTGAGTTAGCCACTGTGCACCTTATTTTTTCACCAACACATATTTATACCAGAAACAGCGCAACACCACCCCCCGCTTTACATTTATCACCTTATTGGGTTAGGATTAACCCTTTCGGTGTTTGCGACAGTTTCAATTACTCTTTTCATTCTCCCTGTTTGGTAGCACAGGAATAATCACCTTTAAAACAATCCACCCCTAATGTTAGGGGCAAATCACCCCTGCCCCCATGCTTCGGCATATATGCTCTTTTTTGTTTTTTTTTAACTGTAGCAGTGAAATCACTTCCTACAGCGCTGGAGTTGCCAATTTACGTATCGAGAGAGCAAACGCTGTTGCTGTCAAGATGGATAAATCAGTGCTGCAGCTGAATGGCGTACCTGAAAAGAAAATAATGGTTAACAATAAAACACAGTAAACAGTAAAGTGTAAAAGAATTACATACCTAAAAAGCAAACATGATAAAACATAGTCAAAATAAAACATTGCAGTTAAAAAATACAGTAAAACCGAGCAGAACAATAGAGAGAATAAAAGGACAACTATTTTTGGCTTATTTATTTTATTGTTTTGTTTTTTTACACTTTTTTTGTAACTAACGGTTCCAGGTTTGGGTCTCTCAAAATGCGATGGCAAGACCCTGTGAAAGTGTGTCCTAGTCTGTGCAGTGCTGTACCCTACGCTAGTACTCCACTAGTGTGTGGTAGCATTCAAAACATTCACTGATGAAAAAAGACCAGGTTGGCCAGGACAGGAGGGACAACAATAGTGGGCGTCACGCCTATATGCGCCCTTGCCACAGACATAACATCTGCTTTTGGGTTATGAATTGGTAGGGGTACCAGAAAAGGCATACGGAAAATGCCTCCCATGCAGCCGTCTCACTGCATTTGGATTGGGAAGTTGGGCCACAGCACCGTCTGGAAACAGAAGGGCTGTGATGATCTCTTCCTGGAATTTAAGGAAGGATCCAGTTCGTCCTGACGCTTTGTATAGTACATAAGCGTTTAGCAGAGCCAATTGGAATAAGTATAGAGACACTTTTTTTCCCCATATTAAGGTTGTATTCGGGGACACAGAGGGGTTTCTCCACAACACCAGTCACCGTAGGAATTTGGACTGCAGTGTCTGGGTGAAGGGAGGACAGAATGAAAACATTCAGATTATCCCTCCACTTTCCAGCGAGCAAATTATTACTTCTCAAGCAGGCTCTCTCCCTCAGCCTAAGACGGGAATCTACAAGCTGATGGGGTAAGCCCTGGCGATTAGATCGCACGGTGCCACATGCGCCAATTCCATGATCAAACAAGTGAATAAAAAGTGGCACGCTCGTGTAATAATTGTACACGTACAAGTGGTACCCCTTTCCGAATAAGTGTGACACCAAGTCCCACACAATCTTACCAGCGCTCCCTATGTAGTTTGGGCAGTTCTCCGGCTCCACGTGACTATCTTTTCCCTCGTAAACCATAAAACTATATGTATAGCCTGTTGCCCTGTCACAAAGCTTATACATCTTGACCCCATATCTGGCACGCTTGCTGGGAAGATACTGTTTGAATGACAAGCGGCCAGAAAACTTAATCAGGGACTCATCAATGCAGACAACTTGATCGGGAGTAAACAAGCCTGCGAACTGTTGGTTGAAGTGGTTTACGAGGGGCTGAATTTTGTAGAGCCGATTGTATTCAGGGTCACCCCGAAGACTACAAAGTTTATTGTCATTAAAATGCATGAACCGCAAGATCTGCTCGTATTGTGTCCTGGTCATGGAGACAGAGCACGGGCATATGATGAATTGGGTCACTGGACCAATATGACCGCAACTCACTTTTTTTTAGTTATGCCCATGAGGAGGGATAGGCCCAGGAAGGCCTTAAAGGAGAAGTCCAGCCTGAGCTTTTGAGGCTGGGCTTCTCCTCTGGGTCACAGGAGTGCAATTCGTTTTGCACTACTGTAACCCGTTTTCAGCGGAGAGCGGCCTGAAGTCCGCTCTCCGCTGATGTCACTGCTGTCAGTCGCGGCAGTGCTTTATCACGACTTCCAAGTCGGGATCCACCAGCTGCCCTGATTGATGGCAGTCTCAGCGAGCCGCTGAGACGATGAGACAGCCTCTCCCCGCCCCTCCACTGCTCGGCGCTCCAATGAGCGCTGAGAAGTAGAGCAGAAGCCATGCTGACTGACAGTCAGCATGGCTCTGCTCGGGGAGAAGTGGAAACCGAGCCATCGGCGATGTTCGGTGGCTCGGTTCTCAGTGTATAGACGCCGGGGGACAGCCGCAGCATCAGCCTGATGCTCCATCCACCGAGGTAAGTATAAATAGGAAAAAAAAAAAAACATACTTCTCTTTTAAATTCGGAGACCATAATAGGTCTCCAACCTTTGGTAAGGGTCAACTGGGGATCAGCAGCGATGAATTGACCAGCATACAAATTGCTTCGGTCCACAATAGATCTATAGAGATCTTCCTTGGAAAACAGCGAATAAAAATCAAGTGACGTAAAATCAACTGGATCCACTAGAATTCCGGGTTGGCCAGTGAATGGGGGAAGTACGGGTGCTACAGAAGTGGTGGGCTCACAATTCTAATTGAGAAATGCAGTAGGAAGGGCACTATGGGCTCGACGGGCCTGTCTTTCTCTTCTTGGTGGCTGCGGGACACTACTAGCCACGTCACCAGCTTAAACTGCACTTATGGGACTCGCCATGTCACTGTTACTGCAGTGCTGGATGTACGACCAGGATGTACTAGGCCGCTGGTGCTTGCCAGTTCACCAGAAGGATGAGCAGCACTAGTACTGGCTCTCTGCTCCATACGAGAGCACTGCAGTTCTTGCACCTCAACAACAGCAGAAGAACGGGGTCGCCTGACCTTAGAAGGGACCACTACTCCATCATCAGAGCTATCTGTCAGGGTGCCGCTGCTGTCTATAGGATCGTTTTCTGAGGCTGAATCTGACAGATGGGTGACTTCCTCTTCACTCTCATCTGTCATGCTCAGAAACGTGTAGGCCTCTTCACTAGTGTACCTTCGATTGAACATTGTGGCCTCTAAATTTACTGGTACAACTAGTGAAACTCACAGGAAAAAAGAGCACCTAAATGTCAGCGACTGCTTCAAACTCTACCAGAAAAACTATTAGCGTTCGCAGGGATCAGGCCTGACTCTGCAAATGCTGCAGTAATGTTTTGTAAGTGACAGTAATTGATTGATACTGCACTTGGGTGGGCTGGGCTGGGTGGAGGATCTAAACGCAGGTGCTAGCAGGTATCTGGGCTGATCTCGCTAACGCTACATTTTTCGGAACCCTAAACTACCGAGGATGTTAGTATAGATCTGATCAGATCAAAGGATATTGATCCGTTCAGACACTATGCTACCAAGGGAGGTGTATGGTGCATGCGTGGGTGTTAGCGCTACTGACACTAATCTGACGCTGCCAGGGTGCTGATGCAAACCCTAACTGATGCTAAAACCTGGGTGATCAGTGGGTTAAACCTTTATTGGGTAATATACGGCGGGTGCCCTGACGCTATAAAAAACTATCTAACCAGCGTCACCCGTGACACTAATACGGTGATCACTGGTGGCAGGGGGTGAAAGGGTTACCTAGAGGGCAATCGGGGGGTTAAAACCTTTATTAGGTAATATATGGGGGTACCCTGACGCTATATAAACCTGACGGTGAAACAAATGAACTAACTGGCTAACTAGCGTCACCTGGGTGGTTGGTAGGGGAAGTTTCCCCCGCTTGGGGTTTTCAAGGCAGCAGAAATTAGGACAATGGATGAATAAAATTAATGTTTATTGGTGAAAACCAAATGGGTTACACCGGTAAAATTCAATCAAGATGTGAGCTCTGGTACATGATTAAAAATTCGAAGTACAAGACATTGTAAACATTATGTATCATGAAACATCGCTATGGAAGTACAATGTTAATGACTACATGTGTCTTGACGCGTTTCGACCCTATCGGGTCTTCTTCAGAAGATATGTTAACTGAGGAAAAATGCATTTTAATATATCATATAGGGAATTTAAGAAAACAATATTAGTAACAATAATACATTTTCTATAGCATATTTACCAAACAGACTGTTTTGCACACAATCACATGACCAGAGATCCCTCCTTTTTAAAAGAGAATCCTCATGGGATCCCAAGGCCTGGTCCGCCGGCCGACAAAGAGCCTCCACCCAGTGGGAGCACCCCATCGGACCGTACCTGGTGTGACAGGGGTCACTTTGGGCACAGGGTGAGCAAGAAAATGGTGGACATTGAGAATATGTCTTAGACTACCTAAAATAGGTCTGTGATATTAATCCACCATATTCCCCAGGATATCTGTAAATAACTAGTTACTGTTTGTTGATCCTGAACTCAACAAGTTAATTGAGAGATGCTGTTGTGCCACCTGCCTGTTGTGATGTAAATGAACCTAGGATGGCTTCTGAGGATCTTTCATTGTGATAATTAACTCTGTACTTGTGTGTATTGTAAAATAGCAGACAGACAGTCTGGGGAACATAAAGGTTATGCATAGTCATTTAAGATGTAAAGGGATTAGCTAATGAACTCACCTGTTGTCTGCTAAGAGATGTCAGAATATGTGTATTGGGAGCTCGTTATGTAACCATTGTGTGATGTGGGTGGAGTTGTTCATTTGGACTACAGTATTATTTTTGTGTATATAAGGGCCTGCTTCTCTCAATAAAGGTCAGACCAGTTGGAAATATACAGAGCGTTTGTCTCGTATCTCTGGAAGAATTATTCCTATGGGAAGCGGTCGACTGACTGTGGAGTGTCGGTAGTGGATGTGTGTTCAGGAGAGGGAATATCCTAAACGGCGTTAACCCCTTTCATACTTGGGGTGCCGTTACATTACCGCTTCCCATAGGAATAATTCTTCCAGAGATACGAGACAAACGCTCTGTATTTTTCCAACTGGTCTGACCTTTATTGAGAGAAGCAGGCCCTTATATACTCAAAAAGAATACTGTAGTCCAAATTAACAACTCCACCCACAACATCACACAATGGTTACATAATGAGCTCCCAATACACATATTCTGACATCTCTTAGCAGACAACAGGTGAGTTCATTAGCTAATCCCTTTACATCTTAAATGACTATGCATAACCTTTATGTTCCCCAGACTGTCTGTCTGCTATTTTACAATACACACAAATACAGAGTTAATTATCACAATGAAAGATCCTCAGAAGCCATCCTAGGTTCATTTACATCACAACAGGCAGGTGGCACATCAGCATCTCTCAGTTAACTTGTTGAGTTCAGGATCAACAAACAGTAACTAGTTATTTACAGATATCCTGGGGAATATGGTGGATTAATATCACAGACCCATTTTAGGTAGTCCAAGACATATTCTCAATGTCCACCATTTTCTTGCTCACCCTGTGCCCAAAGTGACCCCTGTCAGACCTGGCTTACAAGGAGTCACCGCAATGGAAGCAAAATCCCACGCCAGCAAGGCGTGGGAAAAGAAGAGGGGCGACCACTAATACGGCGTTTAGAAAAAAGATCTACTAGTGACACTGGTGACAGGGGGTGAAAGGGTTAACTGGGGCGATCAAGGGGTTAAACCTTTATTAGGAGGGTTTAGGGGGTACCCTAGACCTACCTGGGCCTACTACTAATTGTCCTAACACTGATTACAGTCACAAATGACACCACTGCAGTGATCAGTAAAAAAATCGGAAAACTGCAATTGGTGACACTGACAGGGAGTGAAGGGGTTAACTGGGAGGGGGGGGCGATCGCTGGTGACAAGTGTACCTACGTGTACTGGTGTCAGTGTAGTGTTGGTGCGACTTACAGTTAGATGTCCTCTCTCCTCTCACTGGAACGGAAAAGAGTTCCACGAGGGGAGATGACATCACTTCCCCAGCCTGTGTTTACACTTACAGGCAGGGGAAGGATTTAATTCCCCAGAACTGATTAGCAGGTCCAGGCCAGTAAACATTGGCCTGGACCTGAAGATTGATCGGGTTCTGGAATGAATCCGATGGTCGCTAGCGCGGCGGGGGCGCGCCCCATGCCGGAGAGCGCACACCCTGTACGGGTACGGGATTTCGCGCAGGGGTGCCATTCTGCCCCCGTAAAAAGACGTGAGGTGGTTGGGAACCGGTTAATCCAGGCAAAAGAGAAAAAGGTGACAATAAAAGACCTCCATGTAAAACTTCTGTTTATGGAAAAGGGCTAATGGAGACAGAATCCATAACAATGGCACAGGAAACTGTTGGGAAAGTCAAAGCAGATAGACCCGAAAAAGAAACCTGTGCCAGATTCTATTTCAGAGTGAAATAGAAACGGGCACACAATCTGCTGAATAGACTCTTATGTTTTGATACTGCTCCTTCTACATAGACGGTTTTAAAATTACATTACTTGAAACTAATCTATACCTTTTGTATTATGCAATATGTCTACGTTCCAGAAACTCCCTTATTGTACATTGGATGTAAATTTTTCTATTGTCTTTGAGTCAGGACCCCAGATCTGAACCCATGACCTCTGCTGCATCTGGCAGTGGCTTTTCTTGCTGAGCCACCTGAGATGCAGGACAGCATCTTGTCTGATTTCTTGTGTAATTTTGCCTTGTGCCTTGTTCAGTGGCAGCCAGTAGTATATTTTTGGGGGGGGGGGGTGGCAAACAGTGCATCCCCTCGGTCAGTCAGTCACCCACAACACTTACCCTGGGCAGCACTTCCTTCCGGCCGATAGGTGTCAGGCTTCCCCTGCGTCATCTCCTCAGTATGGCATCATGGCGGGGTCTTGCAGTACGTTTTCTCCTCTGCATCTTGGCGGTGTCCTCGCAGTGTGTCTTCTCCTCTGCATCACGGCGGTGTCCTCGCAGTGTGTCTCCAACTCTGCATCACAGCGGTATCCAAGCCATGCGTCTCCTCCCTCAGCCAATAGGGTAGCTTCTCCTTTTGGCCAATCGGTAATCTCACGGCCTGCTTCCTGATCAGCCGGGAGGCAGAATTAGTGTGACAATAGCAAATATTCACTGGGCTTTGGGCGCAGTGCTCTGCGCCCTGAGCCCTGAGCCCACCCTTTTTTTGGCTCTAATTACGTGCTTCAAAAAAAATCCCCCATTGTTCCAACCTCCCTCAAGCAAGGTATAATCAAACCCCTCCTAAAGAAACCTAACCTCGACCCCAAAGACCCAAACCACTGCAGACCAGTAACAGGCCTTAACACCTTCTCCAAGATCATGGAGAAAGCAGTAGTACAACAGCTACAACTCCATTTGGACACCCACAAACTCCTGGACCCACTACAATCAGGTTTCTGCCCAGGCCATGGGACAGAAACGGCACTTCTCAAAATATGGGATGACGCCCTCGAAGCAGCAGATGACGGAGAATCGTGTCTCCTGGTGCTGCTGGACCTCAGTGCAGCTTTCAACACAGTAGACCACAAAATTCTGCTCACTCGTCTGACAGAAGTAGCCGGAGTCGCAGACTCTGATCTACCCTGGTTCGCATCGTTCCTGGAGAACCAATCCCAGTGAAACTAGAAGCCTTCACTTCGGAGACACGCACCATTACATGCAGAGTCCCTCAAGGATCACCCCTGACGCCTGTGCTCTTCAACATCTACCTCCGCCCACTCCTCAAAATCATCAGCAAACAGGACCTGCTCTACCACTCCTATGCTGATGACACTCAAACTTTACTTTTGCATCACCAACAAAAAAGACCAATATCACGGACTAGAACAATGCCTTACATTTATAGACAATTGGACAACAGAGAGTTCCCTCAAACTTAATGGATCCAAAACAGAACTTCTCTTTCTTCACGCAAACCGAAAGACAAACTCTAGGACAACATGGACACCACCCACCATCCTTGGACAAACCATCACCCCAAGCACCAAAGTCAGAAGTCTCGGAGTCATCTTTGACTCAGACATGACCATGGACGCCCAAATAGGATCAGTAGTCAGGGGATCTCAAAAAGAAAAAAAGAAAAAGTGGGTCCTCTGCTCACTAAATACAAAAGCACTGTGCTTGTTAGGGATCAATGGCACAGTGTAGCATTAAATGGCGGACTCACCAGTAAAGGTGCGGTCTCTGTGGCAAAACAGCAGATATACTGTATGTATGGGCCCACCAGGGAGAGAATGGGAAGAGATTTCTCCCCCAGGATAAAGAAGCCACAGGTGGACCACGCCGCTTATAAGAAAATGCTTTTAATGGTACAAAATATGAAAAAATTACACAATTAAATGATGCTCAAAAAATATCTTTCACCAACACCCACAATAAAATATAATAACGTTATCATTAAAACACAGTCAGCTGAGTAGGAAATGCATGCATATGGATGGTGCTAGCAGGATGACCATCTGGAAGTGTTTCAGATAGTTACCCTGAATGCAATAAGGTCAGCTAATTGAGCTTGACCAGTTCCTAGGGAACATATAGAATGCAGTTGTATGTGGCTGTGCAAATTGAATCAGGACTAATGCCGCGTACACACGATCATTTTTCCCATCGGGAAAATTTAATTATTTTTTTTTTAACAAGAAAAACTACCGTCTGTGGGTTTTTTGTCATTTTTCCAGACGGGAAAAACGGCATTAATCACGACGAGAAAAATTAGAACATGCTCTAATTTTTCTCGTCGTGATTCCCGTGTTTTTTTTCCGCTGCAGCTTTCCCATAGGGAAACACTGCCACGGAACCCACACACGGTCGTTTTTCTCGCCCAAAAAAAAAATGTCGGGAAAAACGGACGTGTGTAGGGAACCAAGCCGTTCCCTCGTTTTTCCCGTCGATTTTCTCGACGGTGTTTTCACCGTCGAGAAAATCGATCGTGTGTACGCGGCATTAGAGACTGGTTAAACCATGCATGCTGCAGTATAAAGAAAGGGAATCACTCCAGCCAGGCATAAGGTATATGAGGCAGTCATTAAGCAGGTGTATCACATATTCTGGATCAGTTCACATATGAAGCAGGCAATGAAGCAGGAAAAAATGGCAAAGCATATGTAGCGGAGCCTCACTCTCCCTCTCCGCTTCTCCTGGTTGGCTGGTGTGGTCTAGGGGTACCTGGGAGAGGAGAGTGCAGGAACACTACGCCAAGCTCTCACCTCGTATGTGTATGAGGGTTGAGCAAAGTCACTTATATTACCTCCGGGTCGGGGGGCGTGGCCTGACAGGGAATGGAGTAGGACGCATGCAAGAAGAGCTCCGTACATTAATCCTGCTAACTCGCTGATCCTGTTGCCCTAAAGCATCCTGACTAGGGATGAGCTTCGTGTTCGAGTCGAACATACGTTCGACTCGAACATCGGCTGTTCGATCGTTCGACGAAGATCGAACGATTTGGGCCGTTCGCGCCAAATTCGAGTGACGCGAACGGCCCACAATGCACTACGCCATCGCAGTGTCATCCAGGCGCTGTGATTGGCCAAGCATGCACTGTGACCCCGCATGCTTGGCCAATCACAGCGCCGGCAGCGAGGAGAGCAATGATTGGCCACAGGCAGGATGCCTGTGGCCAATTATTCTTGAGGGGGTTTAGTATACGCCCCACACTATATAAGGCCGCCAGCGTGGCGGCCTTGTGTAGTGTGTTCCGGAGCAGGGAAAGAGAAGCATAGGCAGGGACAGTGTGATTTTTTTTCCTTTACTAATCCTGGATTCCTTGTGTTTAGGGACAAATAAGGATAGGTAGGGAGAGTGTCAGTGTGTTATTCTGTGCTAAACCTTGTTTGTAGGGACAGAGAGGTACAGTGAGGGAAAGTGTCAGTGTGCTATTCTGTTCTAAACCAATCTTGCTGAACCATATTTGAAATCCTTGAGTTTAGGGACAGAGAGGTACAGTGAGGGAAAGTGTCAGTGTGCTATTCTGTGCTAAATCTTGTTTGTAGGGACAGAGTATTACAGTGAGTGAAACTGACAGTGTGCTATTCTGTTCTAAACCAATCTTGCTGAACCATATTTGAAATCCTTGAGTTTAGGGACTGAGAGGTACAGTGAGGGAAAGTGTCAGTGTGCTATTCTGTGCTAAATCTTGTTTGTAGGGACAGAGTAGGACAGTGAGTGAAACTGACAGTGTGCTATTCTGTTCTAAACCAATCTTGCTGAACCATATTTGAAATCCTTGAGTTTAGGGACAGAGAGGTACAGTGAGGGAAAGTGTCAGTGTGCTATTCTGTGCTAAATCTTGTTTGTAGGGACAGAGTAGGACAGTGAGTGAAACTGACAGTGTGCTATTCTGTTCTAAACCAATCTTGCTGAACCATATTTGAAATCCTTGAGTTTAGGGACAGAGAAGGACACTCGTGGAAACTATCAGTGTGCTATTCTGTGCTAAATCTTGTTTGTAGGGACAGAGTAGGACAGTGAGTGAAACTGACAGTGTGCTATTCTGTTCTAAACCAATCTTGCTGAACCATATTTGAAATCCTTGAGTTTAGGGACAGAGAGGTACAGTGAGGGAAAGTGTCAGTGTGCTATTCTGTGCTAAATCTTGTTTGTAGGGACAGAGTAGGACAGTGAGTGAAACTGACAGTGTGCTATTCTGTTCTAAAGCAATCTTGCTGAACCATATTTGAAATCCTTGAGTTTAGGGACAGAGAAGGACACTCGTGGAAACTATCAGTGTGCTATTCTGTGCTAAATCTTGTTTGTAGGGATAGAGTAGGACAGTGAGTGAAACTGACAGTGTGCTATTCTGTTCTAAACCAATCTTGCTGAACCATATTTGAAATCCTTGAGTTTAGGGACAGAGAGGTACAGTGAGGGAAAGTGTCAGTGTGCTATTCTGTGCTAAATCTTGTTTGTAGGGACAGAGTAGGACAGTGAGTGAAACTGACAGTGTGCTATTCTGTTCTAAACCAATCTTGCTGAACCATATTTGAAATCCTTGAGTTTAGGGACAGAGAAGGACACTCGTGGAAACTATCAGTGTGCTATTCTGTGCTAAATCTTGTTTGTAGGGACAGAGTAGGACAGTGAGTGAAACTGACAGTGTGCTATTCTGTTCTAAACCAATCTTGCTGAACCATATTTGAAATCCTTGAGTTTAGGGACAGAGAAGGACACTCGTGGAAACTATCAGTGTGCTATTCTGTGCTAAATCTTGTTTGTAGGGACAGAGAAGGACAGTGAGTGAAACTGACAGTGTGCTATTCTGTTCTAAACCAATCTTGCTGAACCATATTTGAAATCCTTGAGTTTAGGGACAGAGAGGTACAGTGAGGGAAAGTGTCAGTGTGCTATTCTGTTCTAAACCAATCTTGCTGAACCATATTTGAAATCCTTGAGTTTAGGGACAGAGAAGGACACTCGTGGAAACTATCAGTGTGCTATTCTGTGTTAAATCTGGTTTGTAGGGACAGAGTAGGACAGTGAGTGAAACTGACAGTGTGCTATTCTGTTCTAAACCAATCTTGCTGAACCATATTTGAAATCCTTGAGTTTAGGGACAGAGAGGTACAGTGAGGGAAAGTGTCAGTGTGCTATTCTGTTCTAAACCAATCTTGCTGAACCATATTTGAAATCCTTGAGTTTAGGGACAGAGAAGGACACTCGTGGAAACTATCAGTGTGCTATTCTGTGCTAAATCTTGTTTGTAGGGACAGAGTAGGACAGTGAGTGAAACTGACAGTGTGCTATTCTGTGCTAAACCAATCTTGCTGAAGCATATTGCAAATCCTTGTGTTTAGGGACAGAGAAGGATAGGCAGGGGACAGTGTCAGTGTCATTGTTGCTAAGCCTCCTGCACAGTATACACCTGAAGGTAGCCCTTATTGCTGTTTTTCCCATCTCCCTGCAGGCCATCCATTAAAATGTCTGGAAGGCAAACAAGGAGAGGCAGACAGTCAGGAGGCAAAAAAAGAGGGCAAGCAGGCTCTGTGTCTGGGGGCAACAGTGCTGGTCGTGGACGCGGTGCATTGTCATCAGCACATGGCCATGGGACACGCTTGTCCTTCTTTTCGGCAGCTGGACATGTTGAGCCACATCATGCCGAAGACTTGGTAGAGTGGATGACCAAGCCCACCTCATCCTCCTCATCCTCTCTCACCCAGGCTCAGGGTACTGGCAAAGCAGCTGCCAAAGCGTCCTCTTCTCTGGTATCATTATCTTCATTAGTCAATCCTTCCCTAGACCCACCATGTCCTCCTCCTGAGGAGTCCCCCGAACTGTTTGAGCACAGTGTTGGGTACATGCTCCAGGAGGATGCCCAGCGTTTCGAAGGATCTGATGATGATACCCAGATAGAGGAAGGCAGTAGCGTGAGAGCAGAGAGAGGGGATGCTCAAGAAGGACACCAATCTGTCAGTCATGCTCCAGCAGCTGCAGCATACTGCCAGATTGGCTCCAGTGATGAGGAGGGAGGGGATGATGAGGTCACTGACTCCACGTGGGTGCCTAATAGGAGAGAGGAGGAGGATGAGGAGGAGGCACATCTCCAACGAGGCAGGATGCCCTTGGGTGGCCAGCGTATGGGCAGCACACCGACGGAATCACACCGCAGAGCTCCGCCTGTGCAGGGCGCTGCCTCTGCCCGTCATTCAAAAAATTTCTTTGGTGTGGGCCTTTTTTGAGGCGAGTGCATCAGATCGCACAGCTGCTGTTTGCAACATATGTCTCAAGCGTATATCGCGTGGCCAAAACATCAGCCGCTTGGGCACCACATGCTTGATCAGACATATGTTGACCTGCCATGCAGCTCGTTGGCAAGCCTACCTTAAAGACCCACACCAAAGAACAAAGCTGACCTCTTCTTGCACCGCATCAGCTGGGATCTCCAACCCCACTATACCTTCAGTCCTCTCTGAAACCTGCTCTGAGAGGAATGAAGGTGTAGAATTAGGTGTGTCACAGCCAAGTACTTGCGGGCACTCTGCTAGCAGTACACCGACGTCCGATTCTAGCAGGCAAATTTCCCTGCCCCAGCTGCTGGACCGTCGAAAGAAGTTCACTCCCAGCCATCCACATGCCCAGCGGTTGAATGCTAGCTTGGCTAAATTGCTAGCGCTTCAACTGCTGCCTTTTCAGTTGGTAGACTCGGCTCCCTTCCGTGAGTTTGTGCAATGTGCATTACCTCAGTGGCAGGTTCCCAAACGCCACTTTTTCTCACGGAAGGCGATTCCGGCTCTCTACAGGCATGTGGAAGGCAATGTCTTGGCCTCGCTGGACAGGGCGGTCAGCGGTAAGGTGCATATTACCACTGACTCATGGTCCAGCAGGCATGGACAGGGACGTTACCTTTCTTTCACGGCCCATTGGGTCACTCTTTTGGCAGCTGGGAAGGATGCAGGACAAGGTGCAGTAGTGTTGGAGGTTGTTCCACCGCCACGCCTCCAAAATGCTACTACTGGTTGTGACACACCTCTCTCCTCCACCCCCTCCTCTTCTTCTTCCTCCATGGCCTCTTCCTGTGGTTTGTCCTCGGAACCAGCGGTGCTCCGTAGGCGTTCAAGGGGCTACGCAAGTACGCAGGCAAAAAGATGCCATGCCGTGCTTGCGCTGGTGTGTTTGGGGGACAGGAGCCACACTGGGGCAGAGGTCCTGTCTGCTCTGCAGGGGCAGGCCGAGAGGTGGTTGACGCCACGCCAGCTTAAGCCAGGAATGGTGGTTTGCGACAATGGCACCAACCTCCTCTCCGCCCTCCGACAGGGACAACTGACCCATGTGCCCTGTATGGCTCACGTCCTTAACCTGGTGGTGCAGCGGTTCTTGGACAGGTACCCGGGCTTACAGGATGTCCTGAGGCAGGCCAGGAAAGTCTGTGTGCATTTCCGCAGATCTTATAATGCCAGTGCTCGCCTGGCTGAGCTGCAAAAGGAGTTGAACCTGCCCAAGAACCGCCTTATATGTGACATGCCCACCAGGTGGAACTCAACGTTGGCCATGCTGCAGCGGCTGCACACGCAGCAGAGGGCCATCAATGAGTACCTGTGCGACTACGGCACCAGGACAGGGTCAGGGGAGCTCGGGTTTTTTTCACCACGCCAGTGGGGCATGATCAGGGATGCATGCACTGTCCTGGCACCATTTGAGGAGGCCACGAGGATGGTGAGCAGTGACAGTGCATGCATCAGTGACACTGTACCTCTCGTCCACCTGTTGGAGCACACGCTGCGTGGAATAATGGACAGGGCACTTGAGGCAGAACAGAGACAGGAAGAGGAGGACTTCCTTGCCTCTCAAGGCCCCCTTTACCCTGACAGTGTTCCTTCTGTCCCACCCATCGCACAGGAAGAGGAGGAGGAGGAGGAGGAGGATTGTGTCAGCATGGAGGTGGAGCATGGCACTCAGCATCATCAGCAGCAGTCTTTTAGGGATGATTTACAGTCCCAAGAAACCAGTGGACTTGTACGTGGCTGGGAGGAGGTGGCTGCGGATCATGTCGTCCTTAGTGACCCAGAGGACTCCGGACTGAATGCCTCAGCTAACCTACGCTGCATGGCCTCCCTGATCCTGCAAAGTCTGCGGAAGGATCCTCGTATTCTTCGGATCAAGGAGAGGGACCATTACTGGCTGGCCACTCTCCTTGATCCACGGTACAAGGGTAAGGTTGCAGACCTTATGTTACCGTCGCAGAGGGAGCAGAGGATGAGACAACTCCGGGAGGCCTTGCAGAAAGGTCTGTGCAACGCGTTCCCAGAGACTGGGAGGTTACAAACTCCTGGTCCTGGACAACGAGTTGCTGAGGCTTCGGGCAGTCAAAGAAGGAGCGGTGGGGAAGGTGGCCGTCTGACCGATGCGTTCAGACAATTCTTTAGTCCGCAGCCCCAAAGTATGATCGTTTCCAGCAACCATCGCCAGCGTCTGATATACATGGTGCAGGAATACCTAGGGGCAAGGTCAGACTTGGACACCTTCCCAACCAAAAATCCTCTGGCTTACTGGGTCTTGAGGATGGATCACTGGCCAGAGCTTGCACAGTATGCAATTGAGCTACTGGCCTGTCCTGCATCCAGCGTTCTTTCAGAACGCACATTCAGTGCTGCTGGTGGATTTGTCACGGATCACAGGGTGCGCCTGTCCACCGACTCGGTTGATCGACTGACTTTCATCAAGATGAACCAGTCTTGGATCACCACCAGCTACCACACACCTGATGCTGATATAACAGACTAATTGATTTTAAAATGTCACATCCCTTCAAGACTGATGCTGATGCTGAGTTCCTGTGCTGTTATGTTGACTAGCTATCCTCCTCCTCCTCCTCAATGATCCGATTAATGATGATAGCTTGGAAGATCATTTTGGTTTATGGGTGCCGCCACCAGTGGCTAAGGCCCAATTTTTCAGCCCCTGTTTAACAGGGGCGTGTAATTACAATTTTTGATGCAATACTTTGCAACAGGCCTCATTGCTGTGCTCCAAGTACAGTATCTGTGAGGGGTTGCAGTGTTGTGCCACCAGTGCCTAAGGCCCAATTTTTCAGCCCCTGTTCAACAGGGGCATGCAATTATAATTATTGATCTAATAATTCACAGCAGGGCCCATTGCTGCGCCCACCAAGAGTAACTGTCAGGCCTTACAGTGTTGTGTCAACACCACCACCACCACCACCACCACCAAAGGCCCAATTTTTCAGCCCCTGTTCAACAGGGGCATGCAATTATAATTATTGATCTAATAATTCACAGCAGGGCCCATTGCTGCGCCCACCAAGAGTAACTGTCAGGCCTTACAGTGTTGTGTCAACAACACCACCACCACCACCACCACCACCACCACCAAAGGCCCAATTTTTCAGCCCCTGTTCAACAGGGGCATGCAATTATAATTATTGATCTAATAATTCACAGCAGGGCCCATTGCTGCGCCCACCAAGAGTAACTGTCAGGCCTTACAGTGTTGTGGCACCAGCACCACCATCAAAGGCCCAATTTTTACTACCACTGTTCAACAATTATATGTTATTACAATTCCTGATATAATAGTTGACAGCAGGGCGTTCCAGCACCCACCAAGAGTAACTGTGAGTGCTTACAGTGTTGTGCCAACACCAACACCTAAGGGGCCAATTTCTGCAGAGTATATACGGCAGGTCCCTACTTTCAAACATCCAACTTACAAACGACTACTACTTGCAAACGGAAGAAGACAACAGGAAGTGAGAGGAAATCTACCCCTTGGAAGGAAAATTCTCTCCTGTAAGAATTAATATGGGAGAAAGGTGTCTCCTCTCTACTGATGCTTTATCACCAATCCTTGTTTCAATAAAAACACCACATTTCAAAATCAGTTGTCATTGGGACGCAAAGTGAGGTGAAATGTTCTGAACAGGGGCACAGACAGCAAAACAAATGTTACAGGGGTGATAACCCTTCCCTATGTTTTCCAAAAAGCTTAAAAATAGGTATTTGGGCTGGAGCTACACTTAAACAATGTAGCTGTTCAAAATTACAAACAGATTCAACATAAGAACAAACCTACAGTCCCTGTCTTGTATGCACCGCCTGTATACGGCTGTTCAGAGTATATAGGGCCTTTTTTATTTTGTGTGCGGGGTTCCCCTTAATATCCATACAAGACCCAAAGGGGCTGGTAATGGGCTGGGGTGGGGGGGGGGGGGGTGATGGGGTAGCTATGCCATTTTTCTTAAAGATTTTCATCCATATTACCGGGACCAGACATTACATTAAAGCCGCAAGCAGTTTTAAATGGCTTTTTTTTCCTTAAGAAATGTTATTTTGTGCAGGGACAGTTCTAAACACGGGAAACACGTGGCACTTCACAGGCATACTTTAGACACCCCCCAGGTACAATATTTAAAGAAATATTTGACTTTTTTTTTTCACTTTATGCATCATTAAAATGACTGCTCCCGGAAAACGTCCGTTTTTAAAACTTCTTTTTGCATTGATACATGTCCCCTGGTGCAGAACCCGGGTTCCCAAACTCTGTTTAGGACAATAACATGGATAATAGTCGTTATAATTAGCACTTTAGAATCCGAACGTTCGCATCCATTGTATTTAATAGGGTTCTAATGTTCGGCTCATCACTAATCCTGACAGACCCCAGTTGTTTGTGGCCAGTGCTGGAATACATCCTGACATGTCTCTGCCGAAAGTGCAGAGCGCTGCCATCGCTAAGCTGGATCAATATCGCCGCCAGGACAAAGACACTCCTGGGGAAGATGGCGGCGCCTCGTGCTCTGACCAAGCCGCGCCAGGAAGAGACACAGAAAAACTCCTGGAAGCTATCACCTTCTGCCGCACCTCGCTCACTTCCCAAATCAAGGAGGTTAAGGTAGATATTTCCCTTATGCGGCAGGATTTCCAGAAGCTACGGGAGAGGGTCACAGAGGCCGAGACTCGCATTAGTGATGTGGAAGACGCCATACCTCCACTCCGGGCGGGCTCCGAGCGCATACAGCTCCAGCTCTCCCAGCTTGCACAGAAGCAGGATGAGATGGAGAACAGGATTCGGAGGTGTAATCTCCGTTTCATTGGAATACCGGAGGGGACGGAGGGGAGGGACCCAACCACTTTCCTGGAGCAGCTCCTCATTGCCACTTATGGCCGCGAGGCCTTCTCCCCAATCCTAACGGTGGAGAGAGCACACCGCATGCCGGCTAAAGCTCCTCCGCAGGGGCCCCCCCCTGCACGTTTATTGCTAAGTTTTTGAACTTTAAAGACCGAGATGCGGTGCTACGAAAGGCTAGAGAAAAGGGCAATATTGAACTGGGCAACTCCAGGATAGCAATCTTCCCTGACATCTCCGCGGATGTGCAGCGCCGCCGCCAGGGCTTCACTGAGGCCAAGAAGAGGCTCAGGGTCAAGCATCTCAAATACTCTATGCTATTCCCGACACGTCTCAGGGTGGGAAGGGACGCCCGGGTGTTTTTCTTTGAGGATCAGGCTGATGCTATTGCCTGGCTTGAGCGCCCAGATCCCTCCAGACGTGCGGCTGAATAAGTGATCCTTCACCGCGTATCCTGTACCTTGCAACCCGTCTGCACAAAGACCCCTGTGGTGACTCCTCTGCCTGGATTGTTCGGTATGTGCCATCTCCCCTGATCCCCCCCCCCTCTATACGGCCCCCTATGGATATTTTGCCTAGGACCCCTTTAGACTGCCGTCTCCCTCCCCCCCCCCTCTAAAAATACTCTTCCCCTCCACTGGCGAATTGGTCTCATACATCCTTTTGCCTGATGGTCTACATTCCTTATTCCCACTATTGATAGGGACTTATACTTGGAGCACCTATGGTCCTACGTTTTTTGACTATTTTTTGCAGCGATTAGTCGCCCCCACAGCAATGACGATAAACTCTGTGTCGGTAAGATCCAGGTGGGACTGCATCTCTGGACAGCCCTCCCCCGAGTCCGAGGACGATTATGGTTAGCCATCTGTTTTTGGCTAGTGACTCCCTTGGATCTATGGCCCCAGGCTTCTCATACGCCTCCAACATCTGGGGGCCCCTTTTGTTACTCCGGCACTTATCTAGTTTCTCCTCTAAGTTTTGTTTTGTGTAATACCCGCACCAGTTGGGGTGGGTGCAGGGTGGGGTGGGGGGTGGGTTTAGTTGGGTTAGATTTTCTACACGGCAATACATGTATATTTTTGAGGACTTTAATTTTTTACTGGACAAATTTTTTATTTACAGTGTACCACTATATGTATACAGCTTGACAGGTTGGATATGTTATATACTGTGTGCTTGGGGTGGGAGTACTGGACTGCCCCTAGTACATCGCTAGTCACCCGATTACTCGAATGGCCTCACTAAAACTTCTTACCTGGAATGTCCGGGGACTGGGGGATAGGATAAAGAGGTCTGCGGTATTTACACTTCTCAAGAAACAGAGAGCTGATATAGTGGTGCTGGTGGAGACGCATGTGGACGGGCGGCATCAGATGGCGCTCCGGCGACCCTGGGTGGGATGGGCATACCATTCGACCCACTCTACTCAGGCTCGCGGGGTTTCGGTGTTGGTCACCAAGACGGTCCACTTTGAGTTGTGTGATGTGCTTTCTGATTTACAGGGCCGCTACGTGTTCCTTTCAGTCAAAATATATGGTGAACCATTCCTGCTTCTGGCATT
Organism: Rana muscosa; assembly: GCA_029206835.1. Taxonomy (NCBI): domain Eukaryota; kingdom Metazoa; phylum Chordata; class Amphibia; order Anura; family Ranidae; genus Rana; species Rana muscosa. The sequence continues at coordinate 889,775,002 of CM055116.1, read as the reverse complement.
ATATATACCCCCACCATTTAATTCTGTTATTATCTCTGAGGGTCTGTTGTTTATGTCTCGCCATCCTTCAACACAGGGGATCTGGCTGGGGGACTTCAACGCTACCCTGAATCCTGGCCTTGATAGGCCTCTGCCAGCACCGCCGGGTGACGCTGCCCCAATGAGCTCCAGGCTCTCCAGACTTATCTCTTCCTTTGGTCTTATTGACACCTGGCGGTATAAGTTCCCCCAGGCCAGAGCTTACTCATGCTTTTCAGCTTCCCATAAAACCATGTCCCGTATTGACTTGATTCTTGTATCCACTGCACTTGCACCCCACTTATTAGAGGCGGGGTTCTCCCCTAGGCTACTCTCGGATCATAGTCCATATTGGGTCACTTTGTCAATGCCACTGGATAAACCTCCGCCCTCTTGGAGATTGAACCCGTTCTGGCTGTCTCTGTTGCCAGAGGATGATGAACTTACCTGTGCCTGGACCAACTTCTTTGCGGATAACGATACATCTGCTCCCCCAGATATGGTCTGGGAATCCTTTAAGTTACACGCCTGTATAGTTCTATCCACCCGCATTAATAGATTTAAGGCTGATTCAGCGGTTGCATTAGACAGGGCCCTGTCTGATTTGTCGGCCACTGAGAGATCCTTTATAGCTGACCCCTCCCCGGTGCATGCTGACCTACTTAAACTTCAATCCAGGGTGGTAGATCAGCTTCAATATGAAGCTGCCAGACGTAAACTGTTTTTTGCTAGAAGAGGTTCTTTGAGCAGGGGGAAAAAGCGGGTAAACTGTTAGCCTACATGGTTCAACGTGAGGATAGGCCCCCAACTGTTATCTCACTCACTGACCCCGATGGCGGCGTGATTACTGACCCGCGAACGGTGTCTGACCGATTCCGAGATTTCTTCAGCCAGCTATACACATCCCAGACATCCGGCACAGACGATCAGCTGACAGAATTACTGGCAGGAATTGAGTTCCCGAAACTGACGGACGAACAGATTGCCGCTCTAGAAGCGCCCCTTACCTCAGATGAAGTGGTGGCGGCAATTGCCAGCTTCCACAACTCTAGGGCCCCGGGTTCCGACAGTCTACCTATTGAATTCTACTCGCAATACAATGAAATCCTTGTTCCTAGACTCCTTGCCCTATATAACTACCTCTTTGAGACTGCTGTCCTCCCCCCCTCTATGAGAGAGGCTACCATAGTCCTCATACCTAAACCGGGCAAGGACCTGGGTTTGCCAGAGTCGTATAGGCCTATATCTCTCCTGCAGGTTGATGTAAAAATCCTTGCAAAAATTCTGTCTCTACGCTTGAACCAAGTAATTCTGGGACTCATTCATACAGACCAGGCTGGCTTCATGCCAGGCCGCAATACTTCATTCAACCTTAGAAGGCTCTACATCAATCTGCAGGCGGTGCATACGGAGGTTGGCTCTCGGGTGGTGGTGGCCCTAGACACAGCCAAGGCCTTCGACTCGGTAGAGTGGAGGTACTTGTGGGGCTGTTTGCGGGGGTTCGGCTTTGGTCCGGGTTTCATCAAATGGGTCCAGATCTTATACCAAGCTCCGAGGGGCAAGGTTGTTGCTAATGGATGGACGTCTACTCCATTTGACCTGACCAGGGGCACTAGACAAGGGTGTCCTCTGTCCCCCTTGCTCTATGCTTTGGCAGCCGAGCCTTTGGCAATCTCCATTAGGAATGACCCCATGATACGTGGTCTTAGCTTAGGATCCCTAGTAGAAAAAATTAGTTTGTACGCGGATGACACATTACTTTATTTAGCAGACTCCGACATTTCCTTACATACTGCGTTACAGACCATAGAACGATTTGGGTCTTTCTCTGGCCTCAAAATAAATTGGGATAAGTCCCAAATATTGCCCATTGACAGTTCCCCCCCCCCCCCCCCCGCCCGGCAGGCTCACCTGCAGGTTCAGCGGGTCAGCCTGATTAAGTACTTAGGAATCTCTGTGTCCAGGTCTCCAGCCGACTATATTCCCCCGAATATAGAACCCCTGTTTAATTTACTGAAGTCCAAACTTCAGGTATGGGCCAGACTGCCTTTGGGTGTCTGGGGCCGGGTGAATATTGTAAAAATGATTCTCTTACCTAAAATGCTTTATGCGTTCCTGCACTCACCTATCTTTATACCCCTGAAATATTTTAAACTACTAGAATCTCTGCTCAAGTCTTTTGTGTGGGGTGGTAATAGACATAAACTGGCCTGGAGGACACTTAAAAACCCTACAGACTTGGGTGGGACAGCCCTCCCGGACCTAGACTCCTACTACCTGGCGGCCCAGCTGTCTCAGCTTTATCATATAGACAAAACTGACAGACTCCGATTTCTTACCCTATGTCCTCCGTGGGCTGATGCACCTCGGATCCTCTGACGGCAATTGCCGTGGGGCGGAGTGGCAGTGAATCTGACGGCGACCGTAAGTCGCTCCTTTATCAATACAGACGAATCTGGGACATTGCTGCCAAACAGGTCAAGATCCCACCCTTTAACGATTTCACACCTCTCTGGCACAATAAAAATCTCCCTGAGCTGCGTTTGATTCCTGACACGGAGGTGTGGAGTAGGAGAGGGATTATATATTTGCACCACATACTATCGGACAGGACCCTTAGAAACTTTGGCGATCTTCAGGAGCGATACACACTCCCTCGATCCATGTACTATAGATTCATACAGCTCCGTCATGCTGTACAGGCCCAGTTTCCGTCCTCCGTCCCGCAGCCCACCCCCAACGCTTTGATGGCGGTGATCAAGAGCTCTGACCCTCGTAGGTTGATCTCTGACTTTTACAACAGGCTTCTCACCCCGTCTGCTACTGCCTTAGCATACAGCCTCAAGCCGAGGTGGGAGAGGGATGTGGGATCGCTGGAGGACGAAGAGTGGAGTGAGGCACTTGATGCCTGCAAGACCGTCTCTCCCAGACTTTCAGATAGATTATCTCAACTATACATTTTACATCGTGCTTACCTTACTCCTCTCCGAGTGGCTCGTTTTAAGCCCGGGACTAGTACGATATGCACGATGTGTACGCGAGAGATCGGTACGTTTTTTCATCTGATCTGGGCATGTCCTCGACTCCAGAACTTATGGAAACAAATAGTGGATTTCCTCCATGATGACATGGGGTCCCCCCTGACCCTTGACCCAAAATCATGCCTGTTGGGTATTTTTCCCGGTGCGGAACCTGATAAATTCACTAAAACGTTCCTGCACGAAACACTTTTTTCAGCAAAAAAGATTATAGCTAGACACTGGATGAGGCCCACACCCCCTAGTTTATTTGAGTGGAAAGCGGATGTGAATGCCGCTTTGCCTTATAAGAAAATCATATATCTTAATAGAGGATGCCCAGATAAATATAATAAAATTTGGGACAGGTGGCTTTCAGTACCTGATACTTGTACGGGCTGACCCTGATGTGTGCAGTCCCCAAAAAATGCTACTCTGGGGTGTCTTCCGGCTCTGTCTCTGTCTGATTTGTGAATGTCAATGTACTGGTACTTGTATCTGATCTTTGTTAATATTATTGCCATATACCCTGTAATGCCATGCTTCATATGTACAGTGTTTAATAAAAACGTTTAATATAAAAAAAAATTACCTCTGGGTCTGCTCACTGCATACAAAGCTTCCGCTTGGTCCGTGGAGATGTGTCTGCCAGTAACAGAGCCCCACACCAATTAAAAGTCCAACACTCTTTTATTTCTCCATTGCAGGGTGAACATAACAGTTGAACTTTCAGTAACAGACAGACAAAGGTGTGGATACGAGTAGGCCCAGGCACAAATGAACTCTCCTATTCCTTTGCAAGCGAATAGGCCTGGCGCACAGTCTCTGCCACCGACCGTGAGATTGGTCGCTGCCACTGACCGGGTGAACCGTTGAGGCCCCTGCCACAGGCCTAATAGCAGGTCTCTGCCACTGACCTGAGCTGACTAGTTGGACCGCTGCCACTGGTCATTGAACATGAACCACCTTCCTCCATGAACTTGGCCCCTGTTCGAGAAATACATCCCTCTGGGCGGTCTCCAGAGGTTCACCCGTCACTGGCAATATGCTGCACCAGGTCTTCAGATGAGTCCCTCCTCCAGTCCCTTACGCCTCTGGATTCGGGTGCCCAACACCCGGGGCACCCTAGGACAGTTCCTCCCCGGCGGGACCCTGCGGAAGGTACTGGGCCCCAGGCCTCCGGCCGAGTACCTCACCCCAGACTGAAGGTGCCTGGGATGGAACACGAACTCCAAGTGTCCAGGCCCAGGCCGCCTGGACACCGACCGCGAACAGCAGTCCTCAGGCTGAATGTGCCTGGGACTCGAACCTCGTGGCGAAGATGTCCGTCCCCCTTATACCCTCTCCCAGCAAGCACAGCGGGTTCCCCCGCCCCACCGTACAACTGCTTTGAGAGTTCACAAAGGGTGCGGCGCTGCAGTGATGGTTCAACCCCAGCCCAAAGTGACAGCGCCACCTGCTGGGCCGCAGGGAACTGGTCATCACTGATGTCTTCGCCAGATTTAAACACTCTGAAAAGTACATACCCGCTACACATATGTAAAGCAGCAGGATAGTAGCACATAAAGCAAGTCCACGTTGTATAGCAAGCAGCTGGATTTACTGGAAACACAGCATATGATCAGCATAAGCAAGTAGCATAAGCTTGGTATTATTGCTTGGACCAGAGATCCGCTCACCCAGCCTGGGAATTGAAGGGAAACGTCCTATGCGTCAAAGACTCTCCTCTCCATGATGATGGAAAGTGTTCAAAGCAGGCAGTATAGCCACAGAAACCATATAAGTCCCGTGCGGGGATTAGGGCTTCTGTTATTCTTCCTGTAGGAGAGGTGTGGGTGCCCTTAGTGAATCCTCCAGACCGGGGTATAGCCGGGATATTTGTCCGAAATGAGGACCAGGTGCAGAGCTGATATGCCCGCTTGTATTCCCGCTGCTGTGGCCGTACGAATCAGCGTATCAGAGGGCTGCTTCAGGGGATAGTGATCCAGCTTAGTCCGTCAAAAGTGCAGAGCACATGCGTCCATTCAGCATGGCTGTGAGCTTATGCTACTTGCTTATGCTGATCATATGCTGTGTTCCCAGTAAATCCAGCTGCTTGCTATACAACGTGGACTTGCTTTATGTGCTACTATCCTGCTGCTTTACATATGCTTTGCCCTTTTTTCCTGCTTCATTGCCTGCTTCATATGTGAACTGATCCAGAATATGTGATACACCTGCTTAATGACTGCCTCATATACCTTATGCCTGGCTGTAGTGATTCTCTTCCTTTATACTGCATGGTGTAATCAGTCTCTTAGGCCTGGTTCACACTGGGGCGACAAACTCTCCGACATTGGGAGCTCATGTCGCATGACGTGTGAAAATCAATGTTTCCCTATGGGAGCCGTCTTAACTGGTCCGACACATGTCGGTCCGACTTTGAGAATGCTCCCTGTACTACTTTGGTCCGACTTTGATCCGACTTCAGCCCATTGACTATCATTGAAGTCGGATCAAAGTCGGACCGCAGTCTTGCATGATCTGACTTTGGCATGCGACTTGTGCTGTACTGCTCTTGAGGGGGAACTCCAGGCCAAATTTTAAATAAAAAACCGGCATGGGTTCCCCTCCAGAGGCATACCAGGCCCTTGGGTCTGGTCTGGATTTGAACGGGCACCCCCTACGCCGAAAAAACGGCGTGGGGGTCCCCCCAAAATCCAAACCAGACCCTTATCCGAGCACACAACCTGGCAGGCCGCAGGGGAAGAGGGGGGGACGAGAGAGCGCCCCCCCTCCCTCCTGAACCGTACCAGGCCGCATGCCCTCAACATGGGGGGTTTGGTGCTCTGGGGCAGGGGGGCGACCTGCGGCCCCCCGCCCCAGAGCACCCTGCCCCCATGTTGATGAGGACAGGGCCTCTTCCCGACAACCCTGGCCGTTGGTTGTCGGGGTCTGTGGGCGGGGGGCTTATCGGAATCCGGGAGCCCCCTTCAATAAGGGGGCCCCCGGATCCCGGCCCCCCACCCTATGTGAATGAGTATGGGGTACATCGTACCCCTACCCATTCAACTGGTGGAAAAAAATTGCAATAAAAAAACCACACAGCTTTTTAAAGTATTTTATTGCACAGCTCCGGGGGTCTTCTTCCGACTTCGGGGGTCTCCGGTGTCGTCGCCGCGCTCTCCGGTTCTTTCTTCCGCCGGGCCTCCGCTAACTTCTTTTTAGCTCTTTTGCTAACGGAGGCCCGGTCTTCTGCGTCGCCTTCTTCTTCTCCCGCTCTCCTGTTCTTTCTTCTGCCGGCCCCTCCACTAACTTCTTTAGCTCTTTCGCTAGTGGAGGGGCGCGGTCTTCCCATCGTCGCCGTCGGCGTCTTCTTCCCTCTTCTCCTCCTCGATGTTGACGCGTCGCTTCCTCCCGCTGTAATACTGGCTCTCCGCTCCGCATTAATATAGGCTTCCCATGACGTCACAGTCACATGTTCCCATGACGTCACAGTCACATGCTCTGGGGCCATGTGCCCCGGAACATGTGACTGTGACGTCATGAGAAGCCTATATTAATGCGGAGCAGGGCGGAGAGCCAGTATTACAGCGGGAGGAAGCGACGCGTCAACATCGAGAAGGAGAAGAGGGAAGAAGACGCCGACGGCAACGACGGGAAGACCGCGCCCCTCCACTAGCGAAAGAGCTAAAGAAGTTAGTGGAGGGGCCGGCAGAAGAAAGAACCGGAGAGCGGGAGAAGAAGAAGGCGACGCAGAAGACCGGGCCTCCGTTAGCAAAAGAGCTAAAAAGAAGTTAGCGGAGGCCCGGCGGAAGAAAGAACCGGAGAGCACGGCGATGACACCGGAGACCCCCGAAGTCGGAAGAAGACCCCCGGAGCTGTGCAATAAAATACTTTAAAAAGCTGTGTGGTTTTTTTATTGCAATTTTTTTCCACCAGGTGAATGGGTAGGGGTACGATGTACCCCATACTCATTCACATAGGGTGGGGGGGCCGGGATCCGGGGGCCCCCTTATTGAAGGGGGCTCCCGGATTCCGATAAGCCCCCCGCCCGCAGACCCCGACAACCAACGGCCAGGGTTGTCGGGAAGAGGCCCTGTCCTCATCAACATGGGGGCAGGGTGCTCTGGGGTGGGGGGGCCGCAGGTCGCCCCCCTGCCCCAGAGCACCAAACCCCCCCATGTTGAGGGCATGCGGCCTGGTATGGTTCAGGAGGGAGGGGGGCCGCTCTCTCGTCCCCCCCCCCACTTCCCCTGTGGCCTGCCAGGTTGTGTGCTCGGATAAGGGTCTGGTTTGGATTTTGGGGGGACCCCCACGCCGTTTTTTCGCCGTAGGGGCGCCCGTTCAAATCCAGACCAGACCCAAGGGCCTGGTATGCCTCTGGAGGGGAACCCATGCCGGTTTTTTTATTTAAAATTTGGCCTGGAGTTCCTCCTCAAGATTCATACCAAACACAGTGCCTGATATTGGCGGGGATCCAAGTCGGATCCCCGTTCATTGAAAGTCGGACATATGTCGGCTTCATGTCGCAGGGCAAAGTCGGATCCAAAGTAGGACAGATGTCGTGTCGCACTAGTGTGAACCCAGCCTTAGTCCTGATTCAACTTGCATAGCCACATACAACTGCATTCTATATGTTCCCTAGGAACTGGTCAAGCTCAATTAGCTGACCTTATTGCATTCAGGGTAACTATCTGAAACACTTCCAGATGGTCATCCTGCTAGCACCATCCATATGCATGCATTTCCTACTCAGCTGACTGTGTTTTAATGATAACGTTATCATATTTTATTGTGGGTGTTGGTGAAAGATATTTTTTGAGCATCATTTAATTGTGTAATTTTTTCATATTTTGTACAATTAAAAGCATTTTCTTATAAGCGGCGTGGTCCACCTATGGCTTCTTTGTCAGGGGATCTCACCATCTTCTCCGCCTGCTACGAAGACTCATCCCCTTCATCCCGGAAGAGGATACAGCAGTAGTAGTTGGAACAATCATCAATTCCCGACTCGACTACGCAAACTCCCTCTACCTAGGACTACCCAAAATCCAGATTTCTCGTCTACAAGTCATCCAGAACACAGCAGCCAGACTGGTAACGGGAAAAAAGACATGGGAATCAATCACCCCATCCCTGAGGACCCTCCATTGGCTAGCCATAAAGGATTGGGTTACTTTCAAGACCCTCTGCCTCACTCACAAATGCACACAAGGAAACGCTCCTCAATACTTATGCGAGAAAATAAAACACTACATCCCCAAACGCGTTCTCCAATCAACTAACCAAAGCCTCCTCCACATCCCCAAGTCCCGCTACAAATCTAAAGGAGAACAAAGATTCGCAATCCAAGGACCACGGCTATGGAACGCTCTACCAACGAACATCCGCATGGAAGAAAACCATCGGGCCTTCAGGAAAAAACTTAAGACCCACCTCTTCTGAAGGATCAGGACGACAATGGATACAAAGTGCCTTGAGGCGATTTAGTTTGCATTTGTAGCGCTATACAAGTTACTCACTCTAATCCATGCATCCGGCGCCCTGCATGTAGATCAGGGGGATGGATGGCACCCATGTGCCCCCTATGGATGAGCCGCCACTGGCCTCGTGTCTAGTGAATCTTGAACGCCTTGCTCATCCCATGAACTACCTATTTAAAGTGGTTGTAAACCCTCCTAATTTTTTTTTTTTTTAACTAGCTGTAAGAGAAAGGCATAATGAGCTATTATGACTAGCATAATAGCTCATTATGCATCACTTACCTTAGATCGGGGCCCCCGAAGCCGTCCTTGTCTCCCTCTTCAGCCGCATCCATCTGGGTATCGCCGCTGCAGCCAATCACAGCGCTGTGATTGGCCGGAGCGGCGAAGACGTGACTCCGCGCATGCGCACGTGAGCCGTCGAATTTGGCTACGTCGTCGAATGTTGCGACCTAGCCGAATTTGTGAATGGGGTTAACCCCATGCGCATGCGTGTGACGTCAGCGTCGCCGCATTTAAATGCAAATATCTCCTTCACCGTGTAGGTTAAGGAGATATTTCATGCACCTACAGGTAAGCCTTAATCTAGGCTTACCTGTAGGTGTTTGTTTATAAAGTGGGTTTACAACCACTTTAAGCCGTGCCTTTACACTTCCTGTTTGTCAGATTATTGTGCTGTCTCCATCCAATATCTTGCTCTTTTGCGTACCTGTCCTTATCTCCACTGCCACTCATTACCAACCTTTGGCTTGTTCCTCGACTACACCTCTGTTTGATCCCTACCTGCTACATCTGCCACTGGACCCTGACTTTCTCAACTCCAGGTAGGGCAATTCTGAGGACTGCGACCTGGTACTAACAGGCAGCAAAAAAATCCATCTCCACCATCAGGAACTATGGTGCATACCAATCAGTGCTTAGATCCCGCGCCTTGGGAGACTCTGTGTCATCCACCAATGTGACTGGCTTGGGCCACTCAAGGACATTCACAGAATTGTCCCATAACCACTCCGTTATCTTGGCTTAGGGTCATTGTCCTGTTGGAAGATGAACCTTCGCCCCTGTCTAAGGTCTGGATCAGGTTTTCATCAAGGATGTCTCTGTACATTGCTGCATTCATCTTTCCCTCAATCCTGACTAGTCTCCCAGTTCCTGCTGCTGAAATACATTCCCACAGAATAATGCTGCCACCACGCTTCACTGTAGGGATGGCATTGGCCAGGTGATGAGCGGTGCCTGGTTTCCTCCAGACATGACACTTGCCATTCAGGCCAAAGAGTTCAATCTTTGTTTCTTCAGACCAGATCATTTTGTTTCTCATGGTCAGAGTCCTTCAGGTGCTTTTTTTCAAAGGTGGGCTGACGTGCCTTTTACTGAGGAGTGGCTTCCATCTGGCCACTTTACCATACAGACCTGATGGGTTGAGTGCTGCAAATATGGTTGTTCTTCTGGAAGGTTCTCCTCTCCCCCACAGAGCTCTGTCAGAGTGACCATCGGGTTCTTGGTCACCTCCCTGATTAAGGCCATTTCCACCGATAGCTCAGTTTGGCCAAGCAGCCCGCTCTAGGAAGAGTTCTGGTGGTTCCAAACTTCTTCCATTTACAGATGATGGAGGCCACTGTGCTCATTGACATTTTCAATGCTGCAGAAATTTTTCTGTATCTTCATACAATCCTATCTCGGAAGGCATCATTGGACGATTGAATGGACTTACTGGCACAATCTGATTACCCCTAATTGGGTCTAGTCACGCCTCCCACTCAGGGGTACAAACCTTTAGGCTGACAGCTGCTTAGATGCCCCTTAGGCTCTCATAGATCTCAGACCATGGAAATCCCGATTGGCACATGCCAATGGAAGGAACTTACATAGTGCTTTACCACTTAAAAGTATTCAGATTATTAAAAAAAAAAATATTAAAATTTACATGTGCACAGCCTCTGGTGCACTCGGGCAATACGCTTAATACATTTGGGGTGCCGAAACCCCTATTAACACTCAGGTGTTTGTATATCCTCAGTTGCAAAACCACCATCAGGACTCAATCTCTTTCCTGGTGGTGCACGGCAAAGTCACAGGCTCCGCCCCCAACATATTTGTAGAACACATTACCTCAGGGGAAACCCACTCAAAGAGAGAATATTCTAATGCCATAGAGTATATCCAGGGTGGGGATTGAAAGCACAACCTCAGAGCTGTTATATATAATAAAAAATAAAAGTTTGTTTTAAGGGTTAGTTCAACCTTACAAAAAAAACACCACACAACTGCCAACACAGGTAGATAAAGAAAATTTGCAACTTTGACCAAAGTTGAACAATGCCCTTGCTATAGGTGTAGCCCATTTACATACCTACCGAACCCTGGCTGAAAACCTTAAGGCCTCATGCACACTGGACTTTTTTTTTACAGCTGCTGTTTTTGGCTTCAGGTGTTTTTTTTATGCGGTCAGTAAACTCCCCAGTATGTTATCCTATGTGTCCATGCACACATAGACTTCGTTTTTGGCAGGGCGTTTTCTAGCTGAAAAAAAAAAAAACAGAACTACTGGTTTTTGAGGAGTCTTTCAGCTGTAAAAACGCAAAAAAAAAAGCTTAAAAACAAAAGCCATTTAGCATTTATCAGCAATTGTGAACCATAAGCTTTTATGGGAGTATAGCTTTGCTAAAAAATAAAAATAAAAACACTACTACAAAAATGCTGAAAAATTCACTCTACAGCAGGGATATGCAATTAGCGGACCTCCAGCTGTTGCAAAACTACAAGTCCCATCATGCCTCTGCCTCTAGGTGTCATGCTTGTGGCTGTCAGAGTCTTGCTATGCCTCATGGGACTTGTAGTTCTGCAACAGCTGTAGGTCCGCTAATTGCATATCCCTGCTCTACAGCTTATGTTACTGGTGCAAAGCAAACTATTTCACTGCCTACTACAACATAGACACTGGGCTTCATTCACAATGTGGTAACTTCCTTTTAAAATTTGCAGTAAAATACCTCAATGCATTTTTCTTTTACATTTTTTTTGCAATTCACAAAAAACGCTTCTAAAATTCTGCATGCAGTATTTTATCTCATGCGATATTCAATGGGATGGATAAAGTGAAAAAGGTTTAGAACCCGGTCAGTTTTTAGTGCCAATAAATTGGTAAAATGGTTTCAACCGTAGAAATATGCCAACTCACTAAGTCCGCGCAGTCTTGTGTTTTTGTCATTCGGCCAAACAGCCGATACCGAAAGGGAGTGTGGTCCACCCCGGGTGCCGCCCATTGCGGGAGAGTCCCTCTGGCGCGCCCAGTCCTCCACTCCTCTTGATCTCCGTGTGTCACGGAGCTGAATTGTCCGGGCCATATGATCCAGTGACGGGACATTGAATCAGTGTGATGTGTCACAGGAGGCGGGACATTGTTACTACAGCTTGGACAAATCAAATCCACTCTGACACAAGGAGATCACCGCTGATCCGAGCACAGCAGGCTGCAAATGATGGGCACTAGTAGGCTGCTGGGCACTGGTGGGACACAGGCAGGCTGCATATGCTGGGCACTGGTGAGGCACAGGCAGGCTGCATATGCTGGGCACAGGCAGGCTGCATATGCTGGGCACAGGCAGGCTGCATATGCTGGGCACTGGTGAGGCACAGGCAGGCTGCATTTTATTTAAAATATATAAATACATTTAAAATATATAAAAAATAGGATTTTTTTGTACTCACCGTAAAATCCTTTTCTCTGTCGTCCATGGATGGACACAGCTCCTTAAATCTTGACAAAGTGGGTTATGTTCCTGTTCATAGGAGAGGACTAGGCAGAACATGTTAGTTATCTTAAAACATGTAACTCTAAAAAGTTGAACAGCCCCGCCCAGGGGGCGGTCCCTCCGTACATAACCCTCCACCCTGCAGTCAGTAGCCTCAGCTCGTAGAAAAGCAGTACAAACTAAAAAAGGAGGGGTGGGTGCTGTGTCCGTCCATGGACGACAGAGAAAAGGATTTTACGGTGAGTACAAAAAATCCTATTTTCTCTTTTCGTCCATGGACGGACACAGATTCTTAAATCTTGACAAAGTGGGAAGTCCCCAAGCAGTGTCAGAAAAAACAAGGGGTGGGAACAGCAATTAAAAGAAGACTTAACTTCACCCCAAACAAACAGAGCTCCTCAACGGAGGAGTTGCAACCTCAAACAGCTACCTGCAAAACCTTGCGGCCAAAGGAAGCATCCGAAGATGCACTCACGTCAACCATGTAAAACTTTGAGAAAGTGTGAACAGAGGACCAGGTTGCCGTCTCACACACCTTGGAGACAGATGCTAGATGTCGGAAAGCCCCGGAGGCACCAACTGCCCTGGTTAAATGCGCCATGATAGGAAAGGGAGGCGCCCGCCCCTTAAGGGCATAGGCCTGGATGATGGTCTGCCTGATCCACCTAGAAAGGTGGCCGAGGAGACCGCCAGGCCCTTCTGTGGACCAGACACCGGCACGAACAGGGAGTCAGAGCTCCGGAACGGAGCAGTAGCAGACAGGTACACCCGTAGGGCACGTACCACGTCCAAGGCAAGTAGCGCAGCCTCCTGGGATGCGATGGCCGAGGACACAAGGATGGAAGCACAATGTCCTCGTTTAGGTGAAAAGCCGAAACTACCTTAGGAAGGAATGGAGGTTGCAGGCGTAGCACCGCTTATCCTTATGGAGGACCAAGTAAGGTGACTTGGAAGACAAGGCCACCATTCAGAAACCCTTCTGACCGATGTAATGGCAACTAGAAGACAACTTTCTGAGAAAGCTTTAAGAAAGAAATCACCCTGATGTACTCAAAGGGAGGTTCCTGAAGCGGTGGTCTAATCGGGGGAACCACGTGTCAAACCCCCTGCACAAACGTACTTACCAGTGAGTGAGCTGCCAGGGGCCGTTGGGAGAAGACAGCCAAGGCTGAAACCTGCCCCTTAATAGTGCTTAAGGCAAATTTCAGATCCACTCCGCACTAAGAACAGCAGGATCCGAGAAACCGAATATGCCCGTGGGCGCCAGGCCATCTTTTCACACAAAGATGAAGCCTTCCAAGTGCGACGGTAGATCGTTCGAGAAGAAGATTTCCGGGCCCTCAACCTGAAGGAGATTACCGAATCTGACAGACCACGGTCCCCTAGTACCTGGCTTTCAATAGCCCTGCCGTTAAAGCCAACGACTCTAAAAACAGGATGAAGAATGGGACCTTGAGACAGAAGGTCCTCTCGCATTGGCAGCCGCCAGGGAGCGTCAGCTACCAGTCTCACAAGGTCAGCGTACCAGGGACGCCGGGACCAGTCTGGGGCGATTAGAATCACCAGAATCCCCACAGCCTCCACTCTGCGGCGCAGACGAGGAAGCAATTTCATTGGGGAAAGGCATAAATTCCCCATGGAGCCAACGCGTCTGCCCAGGGATCCCTGGGCCTGGCCGCAAACCTTGAAACCTTGCGATTGAGTCAAGAGGCCAGGAGATCCACAACTGGTGTGCCCCATTTCTGACAAAGGAGTTGAAACAACTCCGGGTGTAACGACCATTCCCCTTGGTCCAGCATCTGGCGACTCAGATAGTCCGCCTGACAGTTTTCTACACCCGGACTGTAAACAGCCGATTGAGCCAGTACGCTCCTTTCGGCCCATCTTAGAATGTGAGTGACTTCCGACTCTGCGGCCGAGCTCCTTGTTCCTCCCTAATGGTTGACAGAAGCCACTGCCATGGCGTTGTCCGACTGGATCCTGACCAGACGCCCCTGAAGTCTCTGCGACCACTTGGAGAGGCACAGTCTGATCGCTCGAAGGTAGAGGACATTGATTGGCAGGCGAGATTCGTCCAGCAACCGTGGGTCGACTGGACCCCCCAGACTCCCAACCCCCCCCCCAACTGTGAGGCTGGCGTTCGTCGTTATCACAGTCCCATGGAAAGGAGGGAACGACCTCCCGGACTGAAGGGCCGGGGATCTCAGCCGCCCGCTCAGGGAAGCCTTGACCAGGTGACATACCTGAATCCAGAGACAATGGAGATCTGTTCCAGTGGACAGGACCTCCTCCTGCAATAGGCGAGTGGAATTGGGCATACGGCACTGCCTCAAAGGAGGCCACCATGAGGCCCAGACTCGCATGCAAAAAAACAGGAGAGGCAACCATTTGCGGGATGCAAACAATTGCACCGCAGACTGGAGCGTCTGTAACTGCTCCAAAGGAAGGAAGACCTTCGCCTCCAAGGAGTCAAGGATCATACCTAGGTACTCCAGACGCTGACTCGGTACCAACACCGAATTCTGTATGTTCAGTACCCAACCAATTTCCCAGAGGGTCTGACTGGCTATAGACATGTCCTCTAATTCTGAGCCAGAAGCAGCTCTCAGAATAAGATTGTCCAGGTAGCCCAGGATAACAATGCCTCGCTGTCTCAGCAAAGCCAGATCGGGCTGAGCACCTTGTTAAAAATTCTTGGTGCTGATGCTATGCCAAATCGCAAGGCGCAGAAACCTCTGATGGTTGTTGCAGATGGGGTCATGCAAGTATGCGTCCTTGACGTCCAGGGACGTCAGAAAATCCCCCGGATGGAGCGCAGCAACCACCGAACGAATGGATTCCATCCTGAACTTACGCACCCTCACAAAGGTATGGAGGGCCCTGAGGTCCAAGATTGGACAGACACCGTCCTTCTTTGGGACTACCAACAGATTCAAATAGAATCCCTGAAACCTTTCCTCCAGGGGCATAGGTAAAATCACTCCGCACCAGAGCAAGGCTTGTACTGCTCTCATCAAAGCAGACCGACGAGCCGGAAGGAGAGGAAGATTTGAGGGAAAGATCCGTTTGATTGACAAGAAGAAACTCTATATTGTACCCCTAAGTGACCACCTAGCAGACCCACTGGTCAGAGAGCAGCTAGCCGTCCCCCCACCCTTGAGTCGGGAGGGAGCAAAATTTCATGCAGTAGCAGGCATGTTAGCCGGTGTGTTTGGTGTACGCGCTCAGGGACGCTTCTGTCCCCCAGCTGGAGCAGTGTCAGTCTGGGAGGATCTGCCGGCTGACCCTGACTGACAAAAATACCGCTTCTGCGCGGAATAGGAGTGCCCCGGCCAACGGCGTGGCTCCTTCCCCTCAGAGGACTGCGGGAGAAATGTGCTCTTACCTTCAGTGACATCCTTAATGTCGTCCAGCGAGGTACCAAAAAAGAAAGGCAATCTGCCAGAGCTCACTTGGACGCTAGGCCAGCGGACTAGCATTCCAGCCAGCAGGCGGCGCAGTACCACCGCAGATACAGAGGCTCTGGAAATCATTTTACATTACACACAGAGTATGTATTAGTGTATAGGTTATTACTGTGGCGCCGAAGGCGCGCATGTCTTTGGAGTGTGGAGGAAACCGGATCACCGGGAGGAAACCCACACAGGCACAGGGAGAACATGCAAACTCCATGCAGATGGTGACGGGGACCGGATCAAACCAGTGACCCCTTGCTGCCAGGTGAGGGAGATAACCACTACACCACTGTGCTGCCCTCCATTCAGTGAATGTCTGAGACACCAAAGTCGCAGCCAATATACGTCGCAACACTGACCCCAGCATGGGGAACCTGGAGCCGGACACCGCTTCGGATCCTCCCATCAGTAGGGTCCTGGAGGATAACGGACCACCATCTGGGGGACCACAAAAGGACTTCTGCGGCCGTTCCCATTCCTTATCCATGAACTTTATCAAAGAAAGCAACATAAGGAAAAACTGTCACAAGCAGTCAGATTTGTGTGACCCATAGGAGACAGACTCCTCTGCGGAAGTCCCAGCTGCATCTACCCGCTGGATAGTGTCCCGCATCAGAAGTGCACTCATAAGTGCCCTAACACTTTAGAAGATGGATGGGGGGCGCTTTTTCACCCCCCTTATGCCCACACGCCATTTCTACCCTGGCAACAAAATGATTCCAGGACTGTCTAGAGTGTATCCATGGAAACCGCAGGTGCAGGGGCACCATTAGCAGCCTCTGGCAATGTAGGGGAAGAAAGGTCACATACTGACTCCATAAACACCCACTAACAGCCCTCAGGGACCAAGTGAAAACCACTAAAGAGTCCATCCTCCATGCTGCACCGACCAGGGGGGGGGGGTAACCCAGGGGACTCACCACCCAGAGGGAGACCGCTCAGCACTGCTGCCCGCCTTGTATACACCGCGCGTGTGATTAAAAAACTGAGTAGAAAGAACTGAGCGCTGTTCAGAAAGCCAGTGCTAGAGGCCAAACCCACTCCAAAATGGCCGTTAGACGCCTCAGATGAAAAGGGCACGGACCACAAGAAAATGGCCACCCGCAATACCGACCTGCGCCACAGCGCAGCCACAACAAAATGGCCGCCAATGGAAATTTGAACATAGAAAAAAAAACACACTAAAAATGGCGCCAGCGCCGCAAAAAAAAAAAATGGTACCCCAGCCCCAGGATGTGGACGAGAAGGCCTGCAGAGACTTCCCAGGAGACAGACCCCGGCGCCCCACAGGGACTCGAAGCCCCCCCACAGGTACACCCCGGTTGCAGCGGGCCCTAGGGCAGGAGGGGAAAGGACGACAGCAGGGAAAGGGAGGACAGGAGAACCCTTTAATCCCGGGAATGCCCAGTTGTTCCATCCTGCCGAGACAGGAGGAACCGTACTTACCCGTCCTTGCGAGGACATGCTGGCGCGTCCCTGACAGACCCACAACCGATGGTACGGAGTAGCTGTCGGCCCAGTCCAGTGAGTGAGACAACAAACAGCCCAGTCATATGTGGACCCTGGAGCATGTGCTCATCGGCCACCCCTTAGTGCGAAGCTAAGGACTGGCACGCTCTATGACTAGAACTGGGAAGACTACAAGGATCTATAATATCCAGCCTGTCACCCAGCCGGCACTTGATAGAAGCCATCACAAAATTTTTAAAATAAAATTCTTCAGGACTCTGGGCCCAAAAGGGAGCCACGTCCTACTCCTCTGCTAGGGAAAAAGGCTGAGGCTGCTGATTGCAGGGTGGAGGGTTATGTAAGGAGGGACTGCCCCCTGGGCGGGGCTGTTCAACTCAGTTAAACTTACATGTTTTAAGATAACATGTTCTGCCTAGTCCTCTCCTATGAACAGGAACATAACCCACTTTGTCAAGATTTAAGGAGCCGTGTCCGTCCATGGACAAAAAGAGAAATAGATATTTTTAAAAAAGTAATTTTCAGCCTAGTGTATTCTTCATTTTCAGTACCAAAATTTCCATTCGGTGCACCCCTACAAAACTACACAAATACCCTTCTTCCACCAATAAAAAATAAATAAAATAAAAACCAAAACACACACACACACACACACCACCTTGTCTTTATTGGTGGAAGAAGGGTACGTATTTGTGTGCAATTTTTGATATCATTTTCCCCTGGTAACCTCCGGACCTCATTTTTGCTGTGATATTTGGCAGTCATTGCTATATCTTTGGTCAGCTCTGTTTTTTCTGGTTAGAGAATAGCCTTGGTCATGCTCTTATAGTCTTGAAAGCAACAGCTCAAGTGCCACACCTTTGTAAGAATGCGTGTCTATTTATATCATCGCTGTTTTGTCAATATTTGTGGCAAAGATCTCTAAAAATAATTGTTAAGTAAAAAATAGTCCCCACTACATACGTTCTAAACAAGAAATTTTCAAGCACAATAAGCTCTTCTATTGGATCAGACTATGCCTGCATCAATGAGCCTTGGTCACCACTTTTGTTAAGACCTGTCCACTGCAGACTGGAAACATCCACAAGAGCTGCAGTTTGGAAGATGCTTTGATCCAGACTTCTAGCCATTACAATTTGGACCATGTCACAGTTGCTTAAATCCTTTAACTTGCCCATATTTTCTGCTTACAACACACCAACTTCATGAACGTGTTCACTTGCCAGCCACCCACTTGTCAAATGCGACTGTAACAAGATGATCAATGTTAACATTGACTGCTGACAGTTAAAGTGGTTGTTATGGGAAGTTCTGACCCTAAAAGTCAGAATGTCCCTACGAGTTCCTTCTAAAAGTATAAAAATAGCCACAAAAAAACAGTGCTATTATTCAATATGGTCATGCCAAAGCCAGCACAAATAGCTAGACAAGTACTGGCGTCAGAATCAGTTAAAACTTGGTACACTGAACAGGATTAAGTCTGCAATAAAAGCATGCATTATGTGAAAGAAACATGAGCAGCTTAACTCTTATCTGAGTTCTATTACCCATTTCTTTGTCAGGACTGGCTGATATCTCAATTTTTTCCTGGCAATACCCAAAAAGGGAAGAGCGTTTAATTTTTCACAAAGATCCTGGCTATTGTGCCTTAAACTAAAAGGCAACATGAATAAATGGTTTCAGAGAAGTCTAGCAAAACCATTAGCAGTAGTGTAACATTTCCACTTCCCTTCAATATGTGATGAAAGACCAGTCAGGCAGACCTACAAAACAGCTCAACCCAAAATAACAGAACTTTCGTGTACCTTAGAACTCAAGCATTTTAACCCAGCAGCACTTAGCATTTGTAGTTGCATTTACTTGCAATATTAAAATAAAACCCTTTTATCCCACTAAAATGTGGGTTTCTATAATTTTGTAAGTTCCATCATTTATAATGCAACACGTACGGAAAGTAACACGTGGGGGGATTATACCATTTGCCTGATCTACAGTCTCCAGTACTTTTGTTAAAACTGTACAACTTAGATGTTTTGAATTAAAAGGAATCGGTCATGAAAACAGAGGCTGCAATTTCTAACTTTCTTTTGAGAATGCTAGCTCCCTGGCCATCAACGCTGATGCTTTGTTTTCAGAGCTGTGAGCCTTGCCTGGAACAAATACAGAGATAAGGAGTGAACACTTGACACTCATTTACACTGCATGCTTGCAAATGAGGTGAAACAAATGTCAATGTAAAAAAAAAAAAAAAAAAAAAAAAGAAAAACGAAGTGGAGACAAATAATTCCACAGTAACACTAAATTAATCTACAAACCCCCTAAAAGTTAGCATTGTGAAATGATCAACATAAAACACCAATACATAATGAAGTGTCCATATGGCATATCCCCAAAAAAAAAAAAATCTAAAAGATATCCATCTACATATGGAAATCAATATGGTAATACAGTCCAACTTAAAGGGATGACGAGATAGTGAAACAAAATGTAGTTGATCCACCAAAATCCTTCACCGTGGCTCCACGTGTACGACGGAAGCTAGGAGATTGCAACACTGAGTCACCTGGCATGTTTGGAGTTTTTAACAAAGCGATTTAATGTTTTATGATGCAAGTGCATTACTTTTAATAAACCAATTACCTTAAGGCAGTTGTCATCAACCCTGTCCTCAGGACCCAACAGGCCAAATTTTATGTATTACCTTAGGGAGATGCAGACTAGAATACTGCAATCACTGAGCAGCAAATATCACATGTGATATATTTCAGTTATCTTGCAAACCTGGCCCGTTAGTGGGCCCTGAGGACAGGGTTGATGACCACTGCCTTATGGCGTTTACACTATTGGAGGCTCTGGGGGTTATTTACGAAAGGCAAATCCACTTTGCACTACAAGTGCACTTGACAGTGCAGTCGCTTTAGATCCGAGGGGGACATGCAAGAAGGGGGAAAAAAAAAAAAGGCATTTTTGCTTGCACGATTGGATAAAATCGGCCAAGCTTCCCTCAGATCTACAGCAACTGCACTTTCAAGTGCATTTGTAGTGCAGTGTAGATTTCCCTTTAGTAAATCGACCCCTCTGTCTCAATTTCTATCACCACATGTGGAGAGTGTCTTTATTAATCTGGATGTAGATTGGCGTGTATAAACGGCTTTTCAATAACATCTAATAAAATGATATTTGCCAGACACGAGAGTAAATGGCAACAGCATCTGGTGAGCTTTATTCCTACGGGAGTGTAATTTGCAGAATAATTTTGGTGGAACAACAAGATTGTTTCACCATCTTTTCACCACTTTAAGTTGGACTGTATTACCATATTGATTTGCATATATGTGTATTTTTTTTGGATATGCCATATGGACACTTTATTATGTATGGGTGTTTTATGTTGATCATTTCACAATGCTAATATTTAGGAAATTTGAAGATTAATTTAGTGCACTACTGTGGAAATTGTCTTTTTCCATTGACATTCGTTTCACCTCATTTGCATGTTTATTGAATATTAAGTAGCAGCACAAAAAGGCGTTTTTCATTAGCACGATGCGCACACATTTACACTGCATGCTTGTTTTGCGTTTACTCAAAAAAGTACTGCAGTCGGGGGCGTGGCCTGGATAGCAATGGGATAGGTCGCATGTGATGTGAGCTCCGTCTGCCCATACTCCTAACCTACCATCCTGCCTGCATCCTGCTCGGTTCCTGCCATCCCCTACATCCGAGGACGTGTCCTGCTCTCCCTGCGGTTCCTGAAGCCTGTTAGCCCGCTGGTTTTCCGCCACTGCCGTCGCGGCGCTTCCCGGTCCTCTGCTTCAGGAAAGGCCCCGGCTTCGGCCTAGCTCCTGGTTCGGCGGCCATCTTGGCCCTCCCGACGGCGGCCCTGGACACTTCTCCTTGCCTCCCTGGGTGCACTGGGCTCCATCCTCTTCTACATCGGCCCCCGGATTACCTGCTGCAGCTGCTGGGGTGTCTTTGCACTCTACACCTGCTGTGTGAGCGGACCACGGTCTCGGCCTGACTCCCGGAACGGCGGCCATCTTGCTCCACCCGGAGACATCTTTGGCAAGTATTACAGGCCTCCCTGACTCCCCTGAGCTCAGATTCCCCTGCATACAGCCTGTTGCCATTACAGCTGCTTGAGAGTGACCTGCTGCCTACGTTGGGCCGTCCCTGGGCAGCGGAGGGGGGGGAGGTTGTGGAGGACCCGGCCTCCTTAACAGCGGCCATATTGGTGCACCCAGGGATCTTCCCTGTCGCCTTACAGCATGTCTCCGTCTAAAAATAATTCTGAAGCCATCGATAAACTGGCCAGATACCGCAGGCTTGAGGAGGGGGATCGGCAGGTCAGAGACGGCGCTGCTGCTATCCTGGATGCGGATCACTCTGTGGTGGCTACTAACAAATTACTGGATGCCATCGCCATGTGCCAGAGCACGCTTACCACCAAGATCGAGGAGGTAAAAATTGATGTGTCCCTTATCCGGCAGGATCTCTCTACCCTCAGGGACCGCGTGACGGAGACGGAGACCCGTATTAGCAGAGCAGAGGATATCTTACACCCTTTACAACATACCACCGATGAGGTGCGCCGCCAGTTACAACAGATTAGCGCAAAACAGGATGACATGGAAAATCGCCTTCGGAGATGTAACCTCCGCTTCATCGGTCTTCCTGAGTCTGCTGAGGGCACCGATCCGGAGAGCTTCCTTGAAAACCTCCTAACCTCAACCTTCGGCAGAGACGCATTTTCGGTAATGTTTGCAGTGGAGAGAGCTCATCGAATCCCTGGCCGCCCTCCTCCCCAAGGAGCTCCACCGCGTACCCTGATAGCGAAGTTCCTTAATTTCAGGGATCGCGACAAGATCCTCCGCCTAACCAGAGAGAAGGGGAATATCCCCCATACCAACGCTCGTGTTGCCGTCTTCCCGGACTTCTCCAATGGGGTGCAACGGCAGCGGTCCAGGTTCCAGGATGTTAAGAAGCGCCTCCGCACTCTACACCTCAAATACGCCATGCTGTACCCTGCAAAGCTTCGTGTGGAGTGCGACGGTCGGACCCACTTCTTTGAGGACCCAGAGTCTGCATCCACTTGGATTGACCGGAGAGATCGGCGAGATTGAGCATACCGCGCTGTCTGGGAGCTGTGAGTACTTTTCTTTTCTCTCCCCTGCCGCCCCCTGTGCCGGTGGCACTCCCTGTTCGTGCCCTGGTGATTCGCCTCACGGTTGCTCTGTTGCTAGTGAGTGCCCTCCGCCGGGGCGGGGGAGACAGACCTAAAAGCCTTTTCCGCCCCTCCTCGGATCTCACAGCGTGCTCGCCACCTTCGGGTGATCTAACTGTTAATTCCCCGTTCTCCCCACGCATGGGAGATGCTTGTAGAGGGCAGCTTACCGAACGTTGCTGGAACTTCCTATCCTACTTTACGTACCACCCTGATGGCAGGCGGGGCTCCCTTCTGCACGGCTGCAATGGTGTGCTTTTGTGGCCCCTACACCCCATGCACTTCTCAGAGAAGAAGTCGTCCCCCTAGGTTCTCTATGGACTTTTTTCACTCCCCCCGTTTACCTGATTGTTTTTTCCTCTTTTTTTGTTTTCTGTTCATCACAGGTATCTATGTCCCTTTGAAATTAAGTCCCTCGCCTCCAATGCTTTTTTCACGTTGGATGTCCCCGGTTGATACCTGGTTTTGGGATACTATGTTCATGCCGAGTTGGGGTGGCACTGGACTGGGAGGGAGGGGAAATGTTTTGGCTGTTTTTTATTTGCCACTATGTTCACAATTGTTCATTTCTGCTAAAGGTACTATGTCATTGTCATACATGCACTATCAATATTGGTTGCTGATATGTTCTGTACTGTCTGATGTGTCCTTATCTGCTCTGCTGGTCCTGGTTTGGCTGCGGTCTATTATACACACCATATACCCACCATGAGTTCCCTGAAGTTCCTCACGTGGAATGTTAGAGGCTTACGCAATAAGATCAAACGCACAGCGGTCCTGACATTTCTCAAATCTCAGAGAGCTGACATTATCACACTGGTCGAGACCCACGTCACGGGCCACTTGCAATCCTCCCTTAAAAAACCTTGGGTGGGGTGGGCTTATCATGCCACTCACACCTCATATTCCAGAGGAGTATCGGTCCTGGTTGCCAAACGGGTACCTTTTGAGCTTATACTGCTCCGCACGGATCAGCAGGGCAGATATGTGTTTATGCACGCCACCATTACACCATTAATGGGTCTCCTATCCTGCTACTTGCCTGCTATATTCCCCCCCCCCCCGTACAACTCAGCTGTAATTCAGGAAGGCCTTGCCTTTATGACACAATACCCCTCCGTACCGGCAGTGTGGATGGGGGACTTTAATATGACCCTGATCCCCGCTCTGGACCGTCTGGGCACACTGGATCCCCCCCTTAACCCACCGACCCATACCAGACTGCACCGCATAGTGACCGACTTTGCTCTTGTCGACACTTGGCGCCACAGACACCCGCACACTAAAGTCTTCTCATGCTTTTCAGCCAGTCATAACACAATGTCACGAATTGATTTTGTTTTTATCTCAATGTCCCTGCTGCCTAAGTTAGGAGATGTGGGCTTTGCTCCGAGAGTACTCTCGGATCACGCCCCCTACTGGGTCACAATTCAGCTCCTGAGGGCTTCCCCTGCTCCTTCTTGGCGGCTAAACCCGTTCTGGCTGACTGCCCTGCAGGACCAGGATGACATCCCCACAGAATTGCAATACTATTTTACGGCCAACAGGGACACTGCCGCGCATGATGTGGTGTGGGAAATGTTTAAACTTCACGCTCGTTCCCTACTTTCCACACGTATTAACAGGCTTAAACGGTCATCAACATTTATTGTCCTGCAGGTGCTGGAGGAGGCGTTCCACCGGGACCCCTCGCCCAGCGCGGCCAATAATCTAAAGATTCAGGCGCGCCAGGTCTCCCAATTGCACATAGAGAAGGCTAAACAACGTATCTTCTTCTGTAGACAGAGGGTGTTTGAGTATGGAGAGAGATCAGGCAAATTGCTCGCATATCTCGCCCACTTGGATATGCGTCCCCCTGTGGTGGTGTCCTTGACCGACCCGCAGGGGAACGACATCACCGATCCGCAATTGGTGGCGGAGGAATTTGGGAGATTCTACCGTGCACTTTACACTTCCAGGGTCGCCCACACTCCCCAAGACACCAGGGACTACCTAGCGGGAGTTCAATTCCCTAAACTGACAGACGACCAGCTTGAAATTCTGGAAGCCCCTATTACTGAGGAGGACATCTCCGAGGCCATTTCCTGTCTGGCCTCATCCAAGGCCCCAGGATTGGATGGCCTACCTCTTGAATTCTATGCCACCTACTCCGAAATCCTAATCCCTGAACTTAAGTACCTGTATAAATCTATATTTGACTCAGGAGTTCTACCCCCATCTATGCGAGAAGCCCAAATAGTCGTAATTCCCAAACCCGGAAAGGACCCTAAATACCCGGAGTCGTATAGGCCCATTTCCCTGTTACAGGTAGATATTAAAATATTAGCTAAGATTCTAGCCTCCCGCCTTAACCAGGTTATTCTGTCATTGATACACCCTGACCAAACCGGCTTTATGCCAGGGAAGAACACGGCCATGAATATTCGCCGCCTATTTATGAATATTCAGGGGTCCCATGATGAAATTGGCTCGAGGGTTGTGGTGGCGCTGGATGCCGCCAAGGCCTTCGACTCCGTGGAGTGGAACTACCTGTGGGAGTGTCTCTCAAGATTTGGATTTGGGTCCAACTCCTCTATCAATCCCCGAGGGCCAGAGTGTTTGTGAACGGTTGGCTTTCTGACCAGTTCCCGCTGGAGAGGGGGACCCGGCAGGGCTGCCCCCTTTCCCCCATGCTTTACGCATTGGCTGTGGAGCCGTTGGCCATAATGGTCCGTGCGGACACTTGCATCCGAGGTCTCAGGATGGGGAACCTGGAAGAAAAGATTGGGATGTATGCCGACGACACACTTTTGTATCTGGCGGACTCCGGTCCTTCTCTTATAGCAGCCCTCCAGTCCATAGAACGTATGGGTGGCCATTCGGGTCTGAGTATTAATTGGGCTAAGTCCCAGATCCTTCCGATTGACCATTTCCCCTCCTCGTTCACGTCCCCTCCTCTGGCTCTTCCAAGGGTCTCCCAGATTAAATACCTTGGCGTACAGGTCACCAGATCGCTCTCAGATTATAAACTACTGAACATTGAACCCCTGTTTGCTCTGATCAAGAACAAGACGCAGACTTGGGCCAGACTACCCCTGGGTGTTATGGGTCGCGTCAGCTTAGTTAAGATGATACTCCTTCCCAAGATACTCTATTTGGTCTGGCATGCTCCCCTCTATATACCACAAAAAATTTTCAGGACAATTGAATCCATCCTGACTTCATTTATTTGGGGTCATGGCAGACACAAATTATCCTGGAGAATCCTGAAGAACCCTGTGACGTTGGGAGGAGCTGCTCTCCCTGACTTTCAGGATTATTATTTTGCCTCCCAGCTGTCCCACTTCTATTATTTTGATAAACATGAACTAACGAGATACCAGACACTACTCTGTGAGCACCCAGATGACTCGGCCCACACCCCACTTCAATCGGTCCTGAGAGCCCCATTGACAAGCCCCACACAGCAGACATGTTGACTCACCATCGGAGGGTATGGCGGGCGGCACTGCAGAGAACTGGGACCCCAAGGGTACACTCTCATACCCCTCTCTGGTACAATACATGCTTGCCAGAATTATTGTCCATTCCGGACCCCACGGCGTGGATACGCCATGGGATCTTATACATACACCAGATCATGACTAATTCAGGCCTTAAATCATTCCAAATGCTGAAGGACGAATTTTCCCTCCCCAATTGCCTGTTTTTCAGGTATTTGCAACTCCGCCACGCCATACAGGCCCAGTTTTCTGGCTCTTGCCCGTCCCTGGCAGTTCCCTCCATAGTGGACACAGTCACGGGTAATGTGCCTGCTAAGCTCATCTCCACTTTGTACTCCGCCATTCGTCTCCCTAGCACCACAGCATTGGCCTATACTGCTAAGACTAGATGGGAGGCGGATGTTGGACATAGAGGATGGGGACTGGGGCAAGATTTTGGAGGACGTGAAAAAGGTTTCCCCCAAGCTGTCGGACCGCCTCACACAGCTGTACATTATACATAGAACATATCTGACCCCTCAGAGAGTGGCACGTTTCAGGCCCACGTACAATCCGGGATGCCGCCTCTGTGACCATACCCCGGGCTCCTTTTACCACCTCATATGGTTCTGTCCCACCATTCAGGCATATTGGACACAGGTGATACGCTTCCTACACGATCAGATGGGCTCCCCTGCTACCCTTGACCCAAAGATGTGCCTACTTGGCCTGTTGCCAGACTTGGATGCCGACAAACCCCTCCGTACCTTTTTACACGAGACGCTATTCTTGGCAAGAAAAGTAGTGGCCCGTAATTGGATGCAGGCCCTGCCCCCTACAATTCAGTGCTGGAAAAAGGCGGTTAACGATGCTCTCCCATATAAAAAACTGATTTATGTACATAGAGGGTGTCCGCTAAAGTTTGAGAAGGTCTGGGACAGATGGATGGCGGATGGTGAAACGTGTACTTGACATGTCGATTTTTTATTTTTGTTGTATACCGGTTTTACTTTCACTGCTGTTATCTTTGTGACACACAGATGCTTCACTGTGTTCATGTATGTACTATTATATTGGCCATACTGGCTTATGTTGATTTATGTACCATGCATACTTTTCAATAAAGTTGGTTTCCAATAATAAAAAAAAAAAAAAAAAAAAAAAAAAAAAAAAGTACTGCAGTCAGGCAACCTGCATTTTCAAGAGCGTGAGAGCAATTATCAGCTTGAGAACATTCCAGTGCTTCAGATTGTTGATTGGGATGGTAAAGACAGTGTTTCATACACATCATCAGTTGTTTGAAGAGTGCCCTTTATCAAGCATGGCTGTCACTCTGTGTTCACCTTGTACAGTCTCACCTTAAAATGTGAAAGCAAACTAAAGAATTTTGCAAAAACTAAAAAAGGGAACAGTTGGAGACCATTAGAAACAGGTTTATTAAACAAATTAAAAAAACAAAAAAATAAAAATAAAAAGCAAAAAAAAGTTACATAACCTGGAACAATTAAAAAAAAAAAAAAAAAAAAATATATATTATACAAAAACAAACAGTTATCGCCGTTTTTGAAAGATATTTCCTCGTCCCATTCCACGGCCTCTTCCTCTTGCAGCCACTGAAAAATATAAAACACTGAAAATCAATGTATGAAAAAGGCAACATCTAATTAAAGTGAACCTGATGTTGAAAAATTAAACAGGGAAATATGAAGGTGTTGTATGCATAATGGGATCTATGGTATATGCATAATGTGCTCAGGGACACAAAATAATGTGTAAGCATTGATATTTGGCATTGTTATATTCTTGACTTTCTTTGCTGTAAAAATGCCTTGGATTGCTTTGATGTAAAATTGCAAGCAACTCATCGATTTATAATCATCGATGAAAAAGTGCAACATGCTCCAGAACCTTTGCCTGCCAGCTAGCAAAGAGTTCAATTAAAAATTTGCTTTTAAAACCAAAAAAAAGGCACCAATTCCATTTTTTACTTCAGATTTTTCCCACAATCCTCTTGTTAAGAGGCAGTTACATAAAAGTGTGCAAATGCCTCAGAATTGCTAGTGATCTTTTGCATAAAACATAGCCTACCAAACAGTTACATTATTTACACCAGGGGTGCTCAACCCATGGCTTGCAACCTCAAACCAGGGAAGCATATGCTCATGCTCTGGGATGGTGGGTTAGCAAGCCCAGATCACAGTCAACAGGTTGCCGACCCGCCAACCCAGAGCATCAGTTCATGGAGCCTGAGCCAGCAGCAGAGGAAGTAGGAGGCTGCATTAGCTGATGCTTACTCGGCAGCGCCAGCTCCTGTCAAAGGCAGAGTGATACCAAGTGATTGCCTGGGACCTTTCTAGCAGCTTGGAGAGTGATGCCAGCATAAGCTGGAAGAGGACAGTTCTTTAACCGCTTGCAGACCACCCACCATACATATACTGCGGCAGGGTGGCTGCTCTGCGTCGGATCACATGCCTATTACGTGATGCGCGCGCCGGAATAGAGCGCATGTCCACGCTGCCACTGCTGTGCTGCAGCATCAACCAATCAGCGAATGGTGGCCGCTAATTGGTCGCCAACACCTGGCGATCAGCTCCGAACAACAAAGAGCCCTGTGTAGGTAAACAAACACAGGACTCCGACAGCAGCAATGTGCGTTTTTTTTTTCCTGCCAAACAGCACACACTAACACGTGTTGGCCACACATTTATCGCCATAGATGAGTACAGGGACCGTGCATACATTTAGCACCGATCACAAAAAATATTCAGCAGAATTCTATTGGATGGGTTTTATATGGGGGGGGGGGGGAACGACAACGCAGAGGTGATCAAATACAACCAAAAGATTAACCCATAGTTCATTGTGGCCTGTGACCATTTAGCAAATCACTTAAGTGTCCCTCGCCTTTCAAAACGTTGAGCACCCCCAATTTATACAACTGCTACCATTTAATGATAAAATATGAGATCACTGGCAATTCATTTTTTTGGCCATGCTCGAGGACCCTTGTTTTCAAGCAGGCTCTTAAGAACAGGCTTGCTGAAGACTAGCATTTCACACATTTTTTATTAATCTGAAAGCCATGCTTACCTTGAGCTTTGAGAATAGCAGCTTTCCCCCTTCCAGCACCTGAACCCTGATTTTTATTCTTCATGCTCTTTAACATTGGGGCATTTTTTAACATGTCTGGAAGGATCAGGAAACGGATTTTACTTCCTCTAATGTAGACCTGTTCAAGCTGTGCAACTCTGCCGTCCCTGTAGGTTACAGTGATGTTTGACATCTGAAACAAAGCATTTGGCAAGTTATGGTTAAAGTGATTGATTGAGACACAACACAATACTTAAAATGACATCAAAACAATATTCTTATTCTCCAAGAATACTCCATACAAATCCACCATTTAAAGGCCCTGCGATCTATTTATGAAATGGTTTTACTTTACTGTATTTTTCTGCCTCCTTGTAGCATCTTCCATGAGCTCTCAAACCTCTCACGTCTGTTTGTTTGAAACAAGCAGTACACGCAAGTTGCAGTGACGTGCACTGCTCTATGCACGCTGCAAATCACAAAGTCCAACAAATCCAGAGAGATAGCAGCAGCATTAGGAGTGGCCAAATCAACAATTTGGTACATTTTGAGGAAAGAACGCACTGGTGAGGTCAGCAACATGAAAAGGCCTGGACATCCACGGAAGACAACAGTGGTGGATGATCGCAGGATCCTCTCTATGGTAAAGAAAAACCCATTCACAACATTGATAAGTGAAGAACACTCTCCAGGAGGTGGGCGTATCATTGCCAAAGTCCACAGTCAAGAGAAGACTTCACAAGAGAAAATACAGATGTTTACCACAAGGTGCAAACCATTCATAAGCCTGAAAAATAAAAAGGCCAGATTAGACTTTGCCAAAAACATCTAAAAAAGCCAGACCAGTTCTGGAAAAGCATTCTTTGGACGGGTGACAAAGATTCATCTGTACCAGAATGACGGGAAGAAAAAAAGTGCGGAGAAGGCTTGGAACAGCTCATGATCCAGAGCACACAACGTCATCAGTAAAACATGGTGGAGGCAGTGTAATGGCATGGGCATGCATGGCTTCCAGTGGCACTGGGTCATTGGTGTGACAGAAGCAGCTGGATGAATTCTGCAGTGTTTAGAGATATACTGTCAGCCCAGATTCAGCCAAATGCAGCAAAGTTGATTGGACGGCGCTTCACAGTACAGATGGACAATGATCCAAAAACACTGCAAAAGCAACCCATGAGCTTTTAAAGGAAAAGAAGTGGAATATTCTGCAATGGCCAAAGTCAATCATCTGATCTCAACCCAATTGAGCATGCAACTCACGTGAATGCAAAACTAAAAAAAAAAAAAAAAGGCAGAAAGACCCACAAACAACAACTGAAGACAGCTGCCGTTCGAGCCTGGCAAAGCATCAGAAAGGCGGAAACCCTGTCCATGGGTTCCAGACTTCAGGCAGTCATTGCCAGTAAAGGATTCTCCACAAAAACATTTTATTTATTATATTCATATGTCCAATTACATTTGAGCCCCTGAAAATGGGGTGACTGTATAAAAATGGTTGCAGTTCCTAAAATTGCACTTGATATTTATGTTCAACCACTTGAAATAAAGCTGAAAGTCTGCACTTCAAATTCATTTGGATGGTTTTGTTTTAATTTTATTCTTATGGCATACAGAGCCAAAAAGTAAGAAAAAAAATTGTGCCCGTGTCCAAAATATATATATGGCCCTAACTGTACATGAACAGAATTTTTAGAAGAGCTGAAGATCGAGAAAGATAAAAACTTCACATTCAAATGTACAATAACTAAACGCAGTGCGATTCCTGTCCGAATCGCATGCGAAATCCTCCACCATGTGTGCGTATAAAAAGGAAAAGTGCCATCTAGAACAGGGATATGCAATTAGCGGACCTCCAGCTGTTGCAGAACTACAATTCCCATGAGGCAGAGCAAGACTCTGGACAACCACAAGCATGACACCCAGAGGCAGAGGCATGATGGGACTTGTAGTTTTGCAACAGCTGGAGGTCCGCTAATTACATCTTCTAGAGCAGAAATATGCAAAGGCAGTCTGCCTCCAAGCCGACATCACTTCTGCCCTATACCCACAGGTTCCTAGAACTTCTTTTCTCCAGCAGCCGTGATTTTCTATCATCGGCGGGACTCCTATGCAGATTT
Organism: Rana muscosa; assembly: GCA_029206835.1. Lineage (NCBI taxonomy): Eukaryota > Metazoa > Chordata > Amphibia > Anura > Ranidae > Rana > Rana muscosa. The sequence continues at coordinate 889,743,933 of CM055116.1, read as the reverse complement.
TTCATTTGACCAGATTTATGGGAGTTCTAACATTTTTAATAAAAACTGCCCACTAGATGGCGCTTTTCCCTTTCTATACACACACGAACAGCGAGGGAAATCACATCACATTCCTGTTCAAGTCGACTGTTTTTTGCACCCATTTATTCTGTATTGACGCAAGTCGCACTGCAAAAGTATTGGTACTCAGTATCGGCGAGTACTTGACCAAAAGTACCTGTACTCGTCGATTAAAAAAACAAAACAAACCCTGTGCAACCCCAATAGTAATATTTTCTGATAGAAGCAGTACAAGCGACAAGAGCTCAGGAAACCCTACTGTAGCCAATGCTTTCCCCCACTGCATACTGCTATATAAAAAAAAAAAGTGCAATATTTTATTTAATTTTTTAGCTCAGAGGACCTGGTGGTAGCCACAAGGGCAGCAGGTGTTTGAAGACAATCGGGGGAGGAGGAGGGAGGGAGGAGGAAGGAGGAGGGAGGAGATGTTGCAATTGGACTGGAGCATTTTTTTTTTATGGCATTAAAGTAAAACAGAGCCTTTGGTGCTACTTAAAATCCTGCAGATGTTCAAACAGAAACCCATTCTGTGTACAGCTCCTCCTCATAAATGTTTTTTTGGTTTGGTATAGGAGGCAAAACTGACTTTTGCCTTGAAAAATGCACATCATATGTAAAGCTGGGTTCAGGCACTGGAAATAGAAGCCAAGAAATATTCTAAAAACACATTAAACGAAAGGCAGAAATGTTTTCTGACACTTTGTATTTGCACTAAACACAATGACAATGTGCCACCTAGTGGTCAACATTCAGTTAGCACTCACACTACAGCAAATTACCATTTCCTCCATATAAAATCAGCTTATTGTGGACTCCACACCTCTAAAATCAATATTGTAATTTAACACAAAACTATTTTATACAAGGGTGATAACTTTATACAAGTCCATAATATTCATAAAGAACTGATTATTTTTAAAATGCCATTTTATTAATTACCAAACATGGCAGCACTAAGCCAACTGTAGCACAATTCATTTTTTTCAGTTTATTATTTTTCACAGTTCACCGAGACTATACTCAGATACTGTTGGAGATATTACAATAACATGAGTCCATAGGATCGTATATGCATACACATTTAGCTTATTTTTAAAGTGTTGCACGCCTTACTGCAGGCAGTGAGACCGAGCATAGCTTTAATTATACCTCCATTTCTCCATAGCAGTTATATCCCGTGATTGTTTTATATCCCCTTGAACACCAAAATCATGGCTGCCAGAGAGAACTAATCCCTCCCATAGCTATATGGTTGCTGGTAGTTCTGCATTTACTACATGGTTTTTGGGCTGTATAGACCTTGATTATATGAATTCACTCTGGGCAACAAAAATATGGCCACTGAAGATGATCAATTCCTCCCAAAGCCAGCGGACTCCAATAAAATGGCCACCAGCCATTTATTTGGTTGTTTTTGCCTATTACCCTTAACATTAATGGGGAATCACCAGTAAAATGGCTGTGGCAGGCTACAACAAAATGGTGGTCGCAACACACACACACATGGAATTTTGGGCTGTAAATACACATGTGAGGGTCTGGCGTCATTGCCTCGAGAAAGTCATGTGATTAGTGACGAAGTGCATCGGGACAGAGCCTGTGACGTCATCATGCTTCACTAGGAAGCAACTGGTGTCTTCAGAGCCAAGTACTTGCAGATATCTCAGGTGACTTAAAAGTGATTGTAAAGCTTTGTTTTTAACAAACCGTTTATACTTACCTCCTCTGCACAAGGGTTGTAAACAGAGTGGCCCCGATCCTCTTCTGGGGTCCCCCGGCGGCACTCCTGCTCTTCTTGAGTGCCCCCATGAAGAGTCGCATTCCATGGGGGCACACGTGCAGGCGTGCTCCAGAGTCCTGCTGCTACGTCCATTGACACAGACAGCAAGACTCAACCCGGCCCCCCATTTCACTGGATTTGATTGACAGCAGCCAATGGCTCCTGCTGCTATCAATCTATCCAGTGAAGACCCGAGACAGCGGCTGGAGCTGCTGTGCTCATCCCAGTTGCTGAAAATAAAAAATAAAATAAAAAATAAAATAAAAAAAAAATCGGGTTCAGGTAAGAAAGTTGCAGTACAAACGGTTTTTCGCCTTAATGCATAAAATGCACGAAGGTGAAAAACAACGTGAGTGTTTACAACCCTATATACGATCTAGCCAAGTGCACCAGAGGCAATGCACCTACAAAATGTAAGTGTGATTCTTTTATCTCAGAGGAAGTAAACCGTGCCCAATTTTATAAATTTTTTTTTTGCCCTGCACCGTCGTGCTGTCAGCTCTGACAGACTCTTCCATCTTCACCCAGTCTTTCTGGGTTGGCATCCCCCGGCCATCTGACTGGCCGCGCCAGGGTTACATCACTCCTGCACTTGCGCACGGAAGTCACAGACTGTGGCATGGAGCTCTGAAGGGACAGCACGGGTATACCATGCCTCCAGAGCGCATGCGCCAGTGACATCACCGGCTGCATGAAGTGCGAATATCTCCTAAATAAGTTGAAGCACTATATCGTTTTTTCCTATCCATGTGCAACACGTGAATGAGGTATACTGCATAGGGTGAATAAGAGTCCCAGGATCAACAGGGAAGCTACCAACAACTGGAGTCATACCCCCAAGGGGAAGGTGCACATAAACCCTTGCAGGGTCCCCCCGGGAGGTCAGTGCATAGTTTGACTGGTGGAGGGCACTTTATATTCATGTGTGTAGAACACAATACTCACGGAAGTGTGATATTTGGTTCATGACTACTATCACGGAGTGCTCTGGCATGCGCACTAATTTAAGGACTCGATGCATCTTTTATTAATAAAACTGTAAAATATATACTGTTGTAGATAATTTTCAGCCAATTAAAGCTCTACTGTAACTACCATTTTGAAATGGATTAGTTCATTTACTTAAAAGTGGTATTAAACCCAAGAGCAAACGTTTATTAAGTTGCAGCTGCATTAAATTTCCTTTGTTTAGAGACTTTAGACTCTCTCCTATTCTTTCACCTGTTGCCGCTTATAAAATGTGAGCTGGAGTTCTGCTTCAATTTGTTACATGTATCCAAAACTGATAGTACAGGGTTGTATTTAAAATACTTTACTGTCAATACAGATGGCAATTTACAGATTTAGATTCCCATACAGTTCAATTAGGTTTACATGCAACACTAGTATTTTAATGCCTCACACCACCACACCCCCCCCCCCTCCATCTTTGAGCTGAGTAACCCATTTAGGCACTTGGCTTGTATGGCATTAGCTTTGTTCATCTTGAGCCCTGTGCACTGACTAAAAAAAGTTTGCCTAAAACAGTCATGCAAAAGGTAAAAAAGCAGACTGTACATAGTGGGGGCCCACAGAGTTCCCCCTCCAAGACTATACCAGACCATTCGGTCTGGTAAGGATTTTAAGGGGTACCCCAATGCAAAAAGAAACGGTGTGCCCCCCCAAATCCATACCAGACCCTTATCCGAGTACACAGCCCGGCAGATCAGGAAAGGGGGAGGGGACGAGCGAGCCCTGCAATACCCCCCCCCCCCCCACAGCACCTTGTCTCCATGTTGATTTCTTCTACCTTCGCTGATGTCTTTTTCAGCTGTCTTCTCCCGACACTCGCTCCTACTGTAATGCCAGGGTCCACCGTGTGCTATTACTTATATAGCCATCATGCCTCGAGCGGTGACGTCACAAAGGGGTGGGCCTCTGGATTATGTCACCAGATTGCCACACCCCATGGCTATTAAGTAATGGCACACGGCAGCCATAGCTTTACAGTGGGAGAGGGCACCGGGAGAAGACAGCAGAGATGAGAACCAGCAGAGAGATGAGACAGCGGAAGAAGAGACGCTGGATCTGCTTTATTAAATTACTTTGTCAAAAAACCTGTGTACTGTTTTTAATTTTGACACTTTTTTTGGGTGAATGTGTAGGGGTACAATGTACCCCATACTCATTCACATAGGGCCCCCCCACTTGTTAAGAGGGGCTTTCAAATGCCAATAAGCCCCCCCGCAGATCCTGACAACCACCGGCCAGGGCTGTCGGGAAGAGGCCCTTGTTCCCATCAACATGGGGATAAGGTGCTTGGGGGGGGGGGGAAGCAGGGGGCAGCACAGGGCTACTTCAGTTCATTGAAGTCAGATCCTAACCATCTGACTTGTGGCATCCGACATGGCGATTACAGCTGCAGTAAGAAAAAGGAATTTATCTCACACTGCAATGGTTTTAATAGGTAGAAAGGCATGACAGACTATCTCAAAGTCGGAGCAAAATCTTATCTTGTTCATTCAAGTCGGATGGAAGTAGGACCGATGTGGCAGGGCAGTAGGATGAGTCGTGTTATACAAGTGTGAACCCAGCCTTATTGTCAAAGCTTAAGTGTTTGTAAAGTCACTAAAGTGACTTTACATGTATCTCATGCAGATATGCTGCCATTAATGAAAGTAAGTGTTTATTAGAAATGAACCAGGGAAATACCTTTTCTGACACTGCAGCTGTGCGGTCACATGATCCCCATGTGCTGGCCAGTCTCAGATCTTTGCAGAGAAGTTAGAGGGGCCGAGATTCCACTCTGCTGGATGATGTCACAAGGTAATCTTTGCCCCTCCTGCTTCTCTGCATACAGCGAGGCTGGCCAGCACAGGGGAATCATGTGATCGCACAAATGCAGTGTCAGAAAAAGGTATTTCCCCTGTTCTTTTCTAACAAACACTTTCATTAATGGTAGCATATCTGCATGGGATTTCTTCCCCATGTCCTGCATTATGCAGCTGAATAGAGGCGGGAGGGGCAGGGAGGAAAGCATTCTCATGATGACAGGGAGGGAGAGAAGAGACTGTCAGAGGAGAGTGCAGGGCTGTGGATGACGAGGCACGTAAACTTACCACGGTAGTCTGGGCTCAGCAGCCATGATTACCGTGGTTAGCAGAAACAGGGGGACTCAGGAACTGGCAAGATCAACCAGGTTTATTACCAGTTGGGAAGAGAAGAATTGTACAAGCACTGTGCGGTTATTCATGCCTTAAAAAAGGAACAGGACCTTAGTTTTTTTTGTTTACAAACACTTTAAAGTGCTACAAGTAAGCCTATAATAAGGCTTACCTGTAGCTACCTAGGACATCTCCTAAACCTGCACCAATGTCATTGGCACATGCGCACTGGGGCAAACTGAAGCAATGGCACTTATGTGCCGTTGCTTTAGTCCTTGTGCCATTACCGGCGGCTCTTAATCACATCGCTGGAGCCCGCAATACCCAAGAGTCACTCCGGGGAGAGATGTCGCCGCTGAAGGGGGGGGGGGGGCTTTTTGTTTTTCTGAGGGTTTACAACCACTTTAAAACAAGCTAAAGTTAAAAGCCGATTGATTACTATAGACAGAAGCACCAGTTTCAGTAAATCTCCCCCCACTGTGAATCAGGGTGTGTGTACACAATCTGAAACACGTATTCAGGTCTATCCATAGCCAAGTGGTAAGACAAATTCTGAAGCCAACCACACCCATGTTACTAGCAACCAGTGTATGCATGCATGCACACACACACCTCAAAACTATTAACAAAATGCTCATAAATATTAAAGAGTAAATCACTGTTAGAAAATGTTTCCTCTTAAGTCAGTTGTGGATTAAAAAAAATAAAAATAAAAATAAAACCCACTACAAAAAACAGCAAGGGGTAGGGAGCAGCACAAACATCTCACATGGCTGTTGCTGCAAATGTCTCCCCTCGGTTTTGCCTGGTACCTCAATATTATGTAATTTGCATAGCAAAAGGAGTGTTCCCCACCCTCCTGGACCTGTGATGGGTAAGGACTTGTATTGTTGGATGGGAGAACACAAACAATGCTGCAAAAAGTAAAGAAACTGCAAGGAGGTTCCCAAAAAGAAGTTCAATATAAATAAGGTTAGAAGAGGAAACGCAGAGTGCAAATGGATCTAACCCATGAAAATAAATAAGTATTTACAGTAGATGGCTGCCAGCAGACAAGTGCAAGATGAAAACTGAAGAATTGCAGTAGTTTACTGAATGCTGCACAGAGGGACATTTATCCAGCAAATTACCAAGAAATACAGACACGAATCAGGCTACCTGTTAGTTTTTGACCACTGAGCTTCACTCTGGGCAGAGAACTGACAGATTTACCACTGGGAAGGAGAAAGATGTTCATTCAGAACAGACACACCCTTACAACGTGGTCAGGGAAAAGTTTTATTGCATTGCTGCGATACTGAAGGAGATATTTTTGAAAGGAGTTGCCCAATTATGATTGATCTGTCTTGACGCTTCTGTTTAGTATGGCTTAGTTGTGCAACAGATTTGATAAACGACCCCCCCCCCCCCCGCATTATGGTTTACAACCAATAGGAGCTACATAACTGAGGTTCACCTCCTACACACGATATAGTATATTCACCTGGCAGTTCATGTTATCCTCGGCCTCAATGAGCTTCCCCCTGTACACCTCGCCTGTATTTGTTTCACAGGTCACAATATGCCCTTCTGCTTCATGGAGAACCTTGATGGGAACACCGATAGACATCTTGGCTATAGAGGCTTGAAATCTAGGGCACAAAGAAAAGAAAGTTCATGAGATATTTACAAACCAAATTTTCTAATGCCCCAACTCTACAATATGAAATCAACCATCTCATAACTACACCCAGTTTCCCCATGTACAGTACACAAAAGCACTGCTAAAAGGCGATAGGATGATTGTACTATCAGGTTACAAAAACGGCAGCAAAACACTAATGCAGCACCGGTATCATTTTTTACAGGAGACTTAGTCCCCGTTCACACTGATGTGGTACGAAATCGCAGCAAATTCTGTGGGGATTCTGCACCACATTCAAATAGCACCCCATTAATGGGGACAACTGCGGTGTGTATGTTAACGACACTCCAAAATCAGTTCCCAAAACGCAGTGCGGCAAAAAAATAAATAAAATCCTGCACATTTTTGGTGCGATTTGAGCCACACGGAATAATGGCTCATATTGCACTGCTGAAGACTCAATCAGAAAAACAGTACACAGAGAAAACGGGTTACCAATAGCAACAATAATTAGATCAAGAAGAATCAATCACACGTGCTTTGAACAGGAATATGGTGCAATTTCTGTTCAAACTTGCATGCGTTTCCTGCTCCGCATAATGTGAATTGGCACTTCTAAACAGGAAAAATGCCCATGCCTTAATCTGGCCATAGGTGGTGCGATTTTCTTTATTGCAACCACTATTGCAGGAAAAAATATTGCTTGATTCCCCATAGTCAGCGTTGATGAGGAAATCCCTTCCCGCAGAGCTATTATGTTCTCCTGGTAGGGGGAGCTGTCCCAGATGGGAGAACACAGCAAGAAATTCTCATGAAAAGAGCCAACAGGCTGGTTAAAGCCAAGTTGATCAATTTGGGTACAATCAGCCCACCCATACATAGTTTGAATCTAGGCCGGTCCCTGCCAAGATTCGAAGCGTCTATGGCCAGCTTAACAAAAATCCTATGCAACAGAAACAGTCAACTCTGATAGCAAACATGTTTCTTTGCATTATGCCAGTAACTCATTTGCTAGAAATAAATGGAGCAGATATAGGAAAAGAGCCCAGAGACAGTAAAAACTTCCCTATTTACCATCAAACCAGAGAATTTTCAGAGACCTCCCCTGATGCCCTCCAGCTGTTGTGGAACTACATTTCCCATGAGGCATTGCAAGGCTGGTAGTTACAATTACTCCCAGAGGTATGATGGGACTTGTAGTTCTGCAACAGCTGGAGGACCCCAGGTTGCCTAGCCTGTATGAAGGAAGAATCAGTCAGCCAGGATGGATTTTCTCAGTTGATTGCTATAGCTTTCCCTGTCACAGGCTTCCCTCTGCAAAAGGCACAAACATTCAATGGCTGGACTGTGAGTGTACATCCACCATCTGTAGACATACACTGATCACTATACAATCTGATTGGATCTACCAACAACTATGTAACATATGGTCCTGATAGAAATCCATAGGATTGTATGGGTTTGTTCTCACAGGCTTGGTTTATACTGGTGTGATTCAGCAGCACACATTACCTTGAGTTGCAGTAGGGCTGCCTATTCACTTGAATGGGCTACTTACTGCATTTAAAAGCACAAAAAAAAAAAAGTGTGCAACCTAGTCAAAACGTTTTGGCAAAATTAAATGAGATTGTAGAATTAGACTGTGACCACCCTTAGGCAGAGCAACAAAAGACCTGATCTCAGCCCAGTCCCATGATCTCAGCCCAGTCCCATGATCACCCACCGGTCCCATATCACACACTAGTCTCCTCTCACTGGAGAAGTACGTGGAACCCACCGCACCAAAACACATCCCGGCCTGCTTCCTAATACACGAACCCATTCATAGCGGCATGTGCCGCAACCCCTGTGTGTGTGTCCAGCCATTTGGGAGTTCCAGCAGCTCTGTACCCCCAAGCAGCGAACATACACACCTACTTGTGGGGTCCCCGGTACCCAAAACCGCCTACCAACCTTTCCAATACTCACTTCCTCGCGTGGCTTCTGTTCTACGATCTAATGGCGTCCCGCCTGCCCCACAATGCACCGCGAAGAGGAAACAGAATGCCGCCAACAACTCTGATTTCCTTGTTTGTCCTAATAAGCGCCGATAGAAACAATAGCAGAGCTGGAAGGTTCCGCCCCATCAATAGTTCCGCCTTTGTTATAGGAAGTGGGATGGTGGGAAATTGTTACCTGCCAAGGTGGAGCTATTGGACAGAGAATTTTATGTTCTGAGACGGTGAAACAGTTATTAATTAGCCTGGAAATATTTGTTTCTGCAGTAATTGAAGACCAGACATTTTCTGCCTCTTTCTGTGAATTTTTATTTTTTTGCTAGAGAATGATTAAAACCTCCAAAGAGATATATATATATATATATATATATATATATATATTTTAAAGCAGAGGCCCTAGAGAATATTTGCACAAACACAGCTTTCGGGGAAAAATACACGTTTTAAAATTTTAATGCAAAAAACAATACATAACCCAATTTTTTTGTAAAATATAAAAGATGATGTTACACCAAGTAAATAGATACCAAACACATCACGATTTAAAATTGCGCACGCCCGTGCTGTGGCGACAAACAACGTACATATTACTATTTATAGGCGATGCATTAAAAGCCTTTACAGGTTACCACTTTAGATTTACAGAGGAGGCCTACTGCTAGAATTACTAAACCTTGACGTTCACAGCAATACCTCACTAGGGTGACCACGTGTCCCGGATTGCCCGGGACAGTCCCGCATTTTGCAGGTCTGTCCCGGGCACATTCATTCCGGGACAATACAGTGTCCCGGAATGAAACTGACACAGCCACCCCCCGGGCCAATCTGATGCCCCCAAAAAAGGCTGCCACATCACCGCTTTACTCACTGACAGTACTTGTCCTGGCCGGGAATGTCTGGAGGAGCACAATCCCCACCCCCTGCTTGTAATTGGAGAAATCATAAATCCCGCCTCTTGTGTCCAATCACTGCTATGATTTGTTACAGCACAAGCTGATTTTTGGGACAGGGGGAGGGTGTCCCTGAATGCAGTTTGGAAATGTGGTCACCCTATACCTCACATGTGTAGGACAATCGCTATTTGCGTGCCTGTGGGAACGATGCACGTGTTCGCCTTTGCGTGTTAGCATGGGGGAACAGGGGCACTTTACTTTTTTTTTTAATTATTAATTTATTTTATTTTAAAAAAAATGTACACAATAATTTTTTAGCACGTTTATTGCTGTCACAAGGAATGTAAACAGGGTTGCACCGATACCAATACTAGTACTCGTGCAAATGCTCCAATCCTTAACCCGATACCTGGGCAGTCACGGATGATCGGTGTGGCGGTGGGGGGGTTATAAGCACCAATCTCCCTGTATAGATTTCAATAAAGCAGCTGACAGACACTCCCCGCCCCCCCTGTGGGTTTCAGCTGCTTTATTGAAACTTATACAGGGAGGCCAGTGCTTGTAACTGCCCCCACCGCCGCACCGATCATCCCTGACTGTCCCCTGTGTCCTTCTCCATGTCCTCCTCTGTGCTCCTCTGGTCCTCCTCCAGTCCCGCTCCGTGCTCCTCCAGTCCCCCTCCGTGTGCCTCCAGTCCCCCTCCATGTCCTCCGTGCTCCACCAGTCCCCCTCCGTGTCCTCTGTGCTCCACCAGTCCCCCTCCATGTCCTCCGTGCTCCTCCAGTCCCCCTGCATGTCATCCATGCTCCTCCGGTCCCCCCCTGTCCCGGATCTGTCAGGATGTAGCACGGAGGAAGGAGCCGGTAAATATGTCATTTACCAGGTCCTTCCTTTTCTGAATGAACAGAGTCAGTAATCACTGACTCTGTCCATTCATAACTAAGCATAGTAAACAGTGTTTACGATGTCTCAGTTTATGAATGAACAGGAGCTGCTGTCTCCTGTGACTGTCCATTCATTTTCAGTGCAGCTGAGACTGCTGTGAAAGGGACTGGGGAATCTGTGTCCTTTATTTGTCTTACAGGGGAGATGTCAGGGGTCTTGTAAGGGGGAAATTGTAAAAAATAAAAACACTGACACCATCCACTCACCCCTCCTCACTCAAAAAAAATAGAAAGAAAAGAAACCATTGTAAAAAAAAAACACAAAGCATGTATAAATTGTAAAAAATAATAAAAAAATGAAATTGTAAAAAATAAAAAACTACTGACACAGTCCACTGTCACATGACATTAAAAAAAAAGTATCGGTAATCGGTATCGGCGAGTACTTGAAAAAAAGTATCGGTACTTGGGTCCTAAAAAAATGGTAAAGGTGCAAACCTAAATTTAAACATCCTTGTGACAGCAATAGGCATATGACAGGTACTCTTTATGGAGGGATCTGGGGTTAATAAGACCCCAATTCCCTCCTTTGCACTTGAAAGCATTCAAAATGACAAGATCAGGGTTTTTGAATACTAATGTTCCTATTTTCAAAAGCATGGCACCTGTGACATCCTGGTAAACCAGAAGTAAGGAGGGGCTCCACTGCCAGGGACACAGATCTGTAAGGAGGGGTCTGCTTCTGGGGGCACCTGATGTAAGGATGGACTCTGTTGGGGGCACCTGATGTAAGGATGGACTCTGTTGGGGGCACCTGATGTAAGGATGGACTCTGTTGGGGGCACCTAATGTAAGGACAGACTCTGCTTGGGGCAAATGATGATATTACGGACTCTGCTGGGGGCACTTGATGAAAGGACGGACTCTGCTGGGGGCACCTGATGTAAGGACGGACTCTGCTGGGGGCAACTGATTTAAGGACGGACTCTGCTGGGGGCACCTGAAGTAAGGACGGACTCTGCTGGGGGCACCTGATGTAAGGACGGACTCTTCTGGGGGCACCTGATGTAAGGATAGACTCTGTTGGGGGCATCTGATGTAAGGACAGACTCTGCTGGGGGCAACTGATGTAAGGACAGACTCTGCTGGGGGCACCTGATGTAAGGACGGACTCTGCTGGGGGCACCTGATGTAAGGACGGACTCTGCTGGGGGCACCTGATGTAAGGATGGACTCTGTTAGGGGCACCTGATGTAAGGATGGACTCTGTTGGGGGCACCTGATGTAAGGACAGACTCTGCTTGGGGCAAATGATGATATTACGGACTCTGCTGGGGGCACCTGATGTAAGGATGGACTCTGCTGGGGGCACCTGATGTAAGGACGGACTCTGCTGGGGGCACCTGATGTAAGGACGGATTCTGCTGGGGGCAAATGATGATATTACGGACTCTGCTGGGGGCACCTGATGTAAGGACGGACTCTGCTGGGGGCACCTGATGTAAGGACAGACTCTGCTGGGGGCAACTGATTTAAGGATGGACTCTGCTGGGGGCACCTGATGTAAGGACGGACTCTGCTGGGGGCACCTGATGTAAGGACGGACTCTTCTGGGGGCACCTGATGTAAGGATGGACTCTTCTGGGGGCACCTGATGTAAGGATGGACTCTGCTGGCATCTGGTGGCAGGCGACGTGGCAGGGGACACGCTCGGGGCTCCCACTGATTCTACATTATGGTGAGTTGAACTATTTCATTTTATATTACAATGTAATAATAGAAATCATGTGCTTCAATCACCCTGACACCATAACAACCATGGTGCCGGGATGATTGAAGCGCTAACACCAGGTGTTTGGAGTATCTTTATCTGCTGATTGTTAAACTTTATGGAATACACACATTTCTATTGTGGTGTAGGATCTGGGCCTGCTGTCCCTCCATCCCTCTTTCTTTTCTTCCTTCTCTCTCCTTCCCTCTCTCCCTATTACTTTCTTTCTCCCTCATTCATCTCAGACTTGGACCACACCCCATTTGAGCCACACCCCTTTAAGCCACACCCACTATCCAATTTAACCCACGCCCATTTTCGCTGTGGTGCGCTGTGCACGCTGCATTTTTTTCTCCTCTACACCATGCCGTAAAACGCAAGCCCCACCCCCTAATTATAAGAAGACTCCACCCACAGACACAAAAGGGTCCCTATAAAATTGTTTACAATGTTGCCAACTATGCTTACATTGCATCCAATTCGCAGAACATTTGAAACATGTTCTTTTCTAAGGGTCTGGTTCACATATGTGCGTTGTATTTGCATTCCGCATTGCACAAAAAACTTGTGTGTTTTCTAGGCAGCGTGGTGCGAATTTCAGGCACATAATCTTCAATGGGAACACATCTGAATCACAGTTGTGTTCTGTTGTGAACAGGAATTCTCTCCCCCTCCTCCTACATCTCCCCCCTCTCCCTTGTCGGCTGATCCGCAGCTACAACAGAGAGGAACCACTGAATGAATTCTTTTTATCTTTGCAGGGAAAGCGGAACTGCAATTCGCACCGGACTAGTGTGAACCCAGCCTAAAGCAGCAATCGTTTATTGGAAAACTGGAGCTCCTGGGGGTGAGCGGTGATCCCAATGGATGCCGGATCAATGGACGTCCTCATTGGTTGTCCTGTCCGCACAGTACTGTCTCCGTAGTGGAGCACTTCAGCCCTCTCCTGGTGTTTCCCCCGGCCAGCGGTGATGAGCCCTGACCACAGCTATCATTTCCGGATGTGCCAGCCATTGATCCGGCATTCATTGGGCTCACCACCTGCCCCCAGTAGGGTGACCACGTGTCTCGGATTGCCCGGGACAGTCCTGCATTTTGCAGGTCTGTCCCGGGCACATTCATTCCGGGACAATGCAGTGTCCCGGAATGAAACTGACACAGCCCCCCCCCCCCCCCGGGCCAATCTGATGCCCCCAAAAAAGGCCGCCACATCACCGCTTTACTCACTTACAGTACTTGTCCTGGCCAGGAATGCCTGGAGGAGCACAATCCCCGCCCCCTGCTTGTGATTGGAGAAATCATAAATCCCGCCTCTTGTGTCCAATCACTGTGCCGTGATTCGTTACAGCACAAGTTGTTTTTGGGAAGGGAGGGTGTCCCTGAATGGTAGTTTGGAAATGTGGTCACCCTAGCCCCCAGGAGCTCCAGGGTTAAAGACAGCTGTTCATACCACCAGGCTCAGCAGAGTAAACCACGGAAACCATGAGTCGCAGTGCCCTGCGCACTACCATCTCTCTGCATGGGCTTATGATCGATTTCATCAGCCTGTTCAGTTCTCCAATAAATGATTGCTGCTTTGAACTTCTAATCTGTCTCTACCTACTGAAACAGCGCTCCCTCTGCTGAATTTTGTGAGTTCTAAACAGCCCACTAGATGGCGCTTCTATATACACACACATGGAAATCGCATGCGAACCTTTGCAGTGCGATTTGCGGCAATTTTTTTTTGTGTTGACGCAAATCGCATTGCAAAGTATCGGTACTCGTACTAGCTGATAAAAAAACAGTATGGGTGCAACCTATTGGATATGTCGTATGACATAAAAAATTGGAACTACCACTATTTTATTCTTTAGACTGTTATTTTCACAAAAGAGATAACGTTTTTTGTTTTTTTTTAACTTAATCTACATGCCTAAAATGTATTTTTGAACGTGTGTTCCACAAATCGCCCTGGCAGTGAAAAGGTTAAATGGGCAGCTGCATTGAGCACAATTCCCCGCACACCTACACAGATCACAGTGTCGGAACATGAATTCCCCGCCCACCTGAGCCTAGCCCCGCCCCAGAAGCTGAAACATCACGCTCGCCTCGGCGTAGAACCGCCCCAGAACTTTAAACTCCCCGCCCGCCTCAAACCTAGCCACGCCCCATTTTATGGCGTAGCGGCACACACCCGGGCTGGGGATTCCGGAGTGCGTGCGTAGCTCCGCCCCGGATACGTCTGAAGGGGACCGGGTGGACGGAGTTCGCTATGAGGAAAGCCCGGATGTTCCGGGAGGCGAGGATACGGCAATGAAGAGCCCAGGGAATGGAGAAAATGGTGGTGGCCAGGCCGCCCCGCGTTCTGCGGCTACAGCGGACAGCACAGACAACCGTCAGTAATGTGTACACTGTGTACCTTCTGTCTTCTCACATCCCTTCCACTGACAGGACATTGCATTGTGTCTTCTCATGGCAAATGTGTGCTGTACACTGCCCACATCTCTACACTACCTCTGTGCCCAGCAACGCTTTATATCTCGCCCCCTACAACACCATTCTATATACATTGAGAGGAGCATGTCAGAATCTGTCCATGCCAACCAATCCCCTTCTAGCTTTCATCTTCAAACTCGGCTCAACAAGCTGAAGTTGCCAGCTGATTGGTTGCCAAGCACAGCAGCTTCAGATTTTTGTAAATTCCTCTGATGATATACATTTTTAGAATTGTATCTGATATTTGGGGAGCAGGGCAGCGCTGTGATTGTAGCCTTGCAGCTTTGTTGTGTCTCCCTACAATTCTCCATGAATAAACATGCTTTTTACATAGAAAACCAAGCTGATACATATGTTTTTTCATGATGGATCTGAACGCAGCTGCATTGTTCTAAATAAAGCCATTCACACAGGTGTGTAAACATGCGCTGAATTCAGATCCATAACACAGAATCTGAAAATCTGCGTCTAAGAACATATTCTTTATACGCTTACATGCATAAGTGTGCGCAGCCTATTGCATTAAGGCAGGGGTGCCCAACCTTTTGAAGAGCGAGGGCCACTTAAGCAACTTGGTAATCAGTCGCGGGCCACAATGATTGGAGCGGGCAGACGTCAGGTCACGGCTGCTCTTTAGGCCCTCCGATCCGCCCAGATGAAAGGGGACGAATTCCCTTCTGTTTTTTGGATTGGAGGTAGGCGGGCGTAAACGGACATCTGTCTCTCTATAGCAGTGAATTCAGGGTCCCATTTGGTCGGGCTGATCGTGTGAAAGGGGCCCAAGACTGCTTTCACACTGATGTTCTGTGGTTTACCTACACCATGGGTGCAGCGTAGTGCACCTGTGTCTATCCTGTGGGTTAGCTGAACTTTGCCATTGACTCCGCCTGTGGTAAAAATCGGAGCTGTAGAGGATGCATCAGCTTATGGGGCTCTGCTCCACAGCCGCTTTCTTCCTCTACCACCAGCTTCATCCACAACACTGATGCTGCGGTATGGTGGGTCAGTAACTTGCGATGTGGCCCGCGACCTCCTGCTCTGGAATAGGCCAGATCAGAAGGCTCCGTGGGCCACTGGTTGGCCACCCCTGCATTAGGGTGTGCACCCCAAAACTCAAACACACGTGTATGTGTGTGTATATATATATATAGAGAGAGAGAGAGAGAGAGATATATAAAAAAAATAAACGACTGACACCAATTTCTGTTCTACCGACTCTGTCCACAGCTCTACTGACACCAACCTTTTGCCCTGCTGACATCGTCTACTGACACTTTCCGTTGCTCTACTGATATATATATATATAGAGAGAGAGAGATGGGGAGATTATATATATATATATATATATATCCTATCTATCTCAGAGAGAGAGAGAATAAATATATATATATATATATATATATATATATATATATAATTTCTATCATATCTCTCTCTCCATCCATCCATCTATCTATCTATATATCAGTAGAGCAGTGGACAGAGTCAGTAGAACAGAAATGTGCGCACGCCTATGCTTAAATGATAAACGCGTGGTAAAGGAGGAAAGTGGGATTTTAGTGGTGCTGCGAACAGTCTATTGAAAATGAACAAGTATTATATAAAAAGATTTAAATTTTTTATTAAAATAACATACACATATAAATTGTACAGAAAAAAGGTTCAGTAATACCAATGATTGAAGCAGACATTGGCGTTTGTGGGTCGCTGGTGTTCCCAAATTGTATGAGGTAGTGGTCGCAGAAGATGTCCCATCCCTACATGTTTCGCCGTTTAGGCTTCCTCGGGGGATTAAACTGGGACCACCAATTCACAAACCAGCTCCATTTGTAAGTGTGTAAATTCAAGACCCCTTTTAGACGGGTGCCTCCGTGTAACGGATTACGCTTGCTTAGGAGGGGATCGATCCGCTGAGCGGGCGGATGACAGGTCCATCTCTGCTCACTGTGCAGAGCGGAGACGGACAGAGTCCCGCTCTCTATGGGGAAATCAGATGGAAACGGACCGCCTGTCCGTTTCCATCTGAGCCGATCCACCAGACAGATAGAAAATAGGACCAATATCCGTCTGGATTTTGCAGATCGGATAACGGTGGATGTCAGCGGACATGTGTCCACTGACATACGTCGCTTCATAGAGTAGACTGGAGGGTCTGATCAGGTCCGCCTGAAAAACTGACAGGTGGGCCTGATCGGAGAGCCCGTGTGAAAGGGCCCTAATGCCCCGTACACACGATCCGAAAATCGGATGACAGATCGTCCGACTTTTTCCGCTTGCTAGTTGCAAGTAGAAATTGAATAAGTTACTAAAGTCACGAAAATTCTCATACGACCGCAAAAAAATTCGGAAGTGATGTCATGTGCATTGTATTTTCGGACAACAACTGTACTGATTAAACGAAAATTGTACGATCTGGTATCGTACGAGATACATTTTTCATGCTTGTCCCATCGGATAATATCAGATGAACTGTCGTGATCGGCTATCGAAAGCTGTGTACTAACGATCAGATTATCGAACGATCATTTCGAAAGTGGAATTTTTTTTGTACGATAAAAGAAAGCATATACACGTGTCTTTTAATTACGGATCTGAATGCAGCTGCATTGTTTTCAATGGAACCAATTCACACAGGTGTGTAAACATGAGCTGAATTCATATCCATAACACAGAATTAAAAAATCTACGCTTTACGTGTTTATGTATACTGGTTTGTAACCACATAAATGCAAGTGATTGTACAATGATCACCTTATAAAACAACCCATTCAGTTAAAATAGAAATGAAAGGCAAAAGATTTTTGTGTAGCTATAAAAAAAAATTAAATACTCCTTTTCCCCCTTCTTTTTTTTTATTTTTTATAAGTGATCACATTCCCTCTGTTCTCAGCTGCATAAGATCTGGGGGAAGAAAAAGCAACAGTACCCTGAGCTTCCCAATGAATGGCTATGTAGGGCAGAGTGTCAGGACAAGTCTGATCATTGGAGGAGAGTACACTGAGTTCTCAGCACAGATACAGAATGGACCACAATGTGCTCTCCTGCTTAGTGTGGTCAGTTTTTAATGGGAAATCTGAGGGACTAGCTGGGACATTCACACAAAGGAAGCAATACAAAGGAGAACAGGAGACTTTCTCGTACAAGTACATGATACAGCAGGCACATATCAGGACTATGAAGCGTTGGGGTATCAAACACTTTAAGGCTGGGTTCACACTGTTGTGCGAAGCGGCTCCCAGCAGGGGTGTGGTGCATCCCTGTTCTCCAATTCAGGGACGAATTAGGCACAAATTTTTGCCTAAATTCGGACTTGAAACTGAGCCAAAGACGCACAGGACCCCTGTGTAATGTGCCCTGCGGATGCCACGGAGATATGTGAACGAGCTCCGTTGAGAGCCGGTCACAGGCTCCTGTCATGGGAATTGAATGCAGAGAAACCCACATCCAATTTGCATTATTGTGAACCCAGCCTAAAGTCTAAACAAAGGGGGAAAATAAATTATAAATATGTATGTGTCTTTACGTGTTTAGGCCTCATGCCCACGGACGTTTTTACAGCCGTGTTTTTGAGCGTTTTTTACAGCTTAAAAACGCCTGTCCATGTTAGTCTATAGCTTCATGCCCACCTAGACGTTTTCGAGCTGCAAATAGCATAGACGTTTTTAAGCTGTAAAAAAAACCCAGTTCCTCAGCGTCAGAATTAGGCAGAAAAAAACGCGAGCGTCAAAAAACGCGCGGTCGCGTTTTTAGCTCCGACGTTTTTTTTTTTTTTCAAAAAAAAAATATTTACAATAACATGGACAGGCGTTTTTAAGCTGCAAAAAACGCAGCTGTAAAAACGCCAGTGGGCATGAGGCCTTAAACTCATCTATACACAAGTATTTTACTAATGATTACGCATGATTTTTTTCTCGTAAAAATCAGTAAAAGATTTATGGCCGTGTGTAATAATTTAAGGGCCCTTTCACACCTTTCATCCATGGTTTTTCATCCATCCGTTTTCGGATGAAATACGGATATACATATATCCCTATGGGATAGTGAATGTCAGTGGATAAACATCTGCTGACATCCGATCTCATCAGTCTCCACAATGGTCCGTTTCTGGAGACGGAGGAAAATCCAATTTATTCATTCCCCCCCCCCCCCCCATAGAGGAGAGCGGAGATCTGACTGGTCCGTCTCTACACAGTGTGCAGAGACGGGCTAGACATCCGCCGGCTCAGCGGTGATCAACGGAGCGATCTCCGCTGAGCAAGCGGATGTTAAAGGAACGGATCCTCACGGGATCCGCCTGTGTGAAAGGACCCTAAGATGAAGATATGAGACTTGCACTGTAAGGTCTCATTCACATAGCTATAAAAATGTTATTGATCATTAAAGCAACAAACAAACAAAAGTTCCTGCAAAATAATCAGTAGATGGATCAGTTTTTTAAATGTATAAAAATTGTCGTGTGTGTTTTTTTTATTTTTTCTCTCAATGATATGCATGTCCTCGGATGCAGAGTTTTATGTTGTGAATCTAAACACAATGCATTTTAAGCACCTGTGTGTATGCCCTCCTTGAAAACAATGCAGCTTTCACATTTGTAAAAAAAAAAAAAAATGTAAATGCTTTTTTTTTTTTTTTTTTTTTTTACAGCCTAGTGAATGCGTCCTAAGATGAGTCACTGTACGGAAAATAAATAAATTTGTGTTCTGTTTTGTTCTAGGTGACTATGTTCAGCTGAAGGTTCCTCTCATCCAGCAGTCTTATCACTGGGATTGTGGCTTGGCGTGTGCACGTATGGTGCTACAGTAAGTTACTCTGGTTGTAGGCCGCTACTTTGGTCAGCTGCTTAAAGGATAAGTTCACCTTTGGGAACATGTTCACCCCCCGTGACAGCAGTACGGGGAGAAATTCCTCATACTAGCTGTCAATTTTTTAAATCGGTGAGGCTCCGTCCACACCGCCACATTATTCATTCACACAGCTTTGTGTGGATAAAGTTTGCGGCTGTTGGCTTGTAGTGCTCAATGAACTACCATGGTGCTGTGGAGCGCTGTGTTAATTAATTGATAATTCCTGTCGGTGTATATGCTTGCCATATGGGATGTACAGGCACACACATACACAGAAAGATCTGCAGGAGGCCTGCATGGCATCAGTGATCTGCTGATCACTGGTGCAATGCTTCCCTAAATAAATAAACGCACATTTTTTTTTTTTTTACAGTGCATATTTTCCAAGTCATCTTCCAGGACGGCTTACAGAGAGATAGGCTCCTCCCACCTAGAACAGGAAACACATGATCCACATCATAAAAGCCTTACTCATGCATTAGCCCCTCAGTATTTGTGTTTCCTCAGGCTAGACAGGCACCATCCAAGGGATGTTTGTTATTTTTTTTTTTTTTGGGCCTTCGTGCCAGGCGGCAGGGGCCCCCCCGACGGCCATACCCAGTCAACAGGGGTAGTTCCCCTGGGGTATGAGTCAGTTTGGGGCCACCCAGGAGACCTGAAACAGGGGTCATGGGTGATGGTATGGGACCCCACCTCCCAAGTCGGGTGTATCCTCAGCGAGGTTACCTGTGAGGGTGGAGGAGGTGATCCAGTGGGTCCAGCCGCGGCACAGCAGGGTATCCTCCTGGCGGAGGCTCGGAGCCGGTATCCTTCCCGGGCAGACAGATCTCCAGAGGGGAGTCTCTAGCTCCAGAACAGCGTGGCGCTGGGCGCACAGCTAGAGTGTCACTTCCGGCGCAGAAAACAGGAAGTGACACGACAGGAAGTCTCGCGGCGGCCATCTTGGGACACCCATTTGGAAGCCTAGTTGAAGATAACAGGCGTGCTGTGCCGTGGGGCGGCGTCGGATCCACAGCGCCGCCCCGGACCTCCACTCCTCTCATATTTAAGGGACCCGGACCTAAAGATGGCGCCGCGCAACATGGAAGGATCCAGAGACGCAGATCTGGAGGCGCCATCGGTCGCATCGGGCCCTAAGGTAAGAAAATAAGGGGCAGACCGCTTCTTTCCTTTTCTTACCCCCCTGTGGGGGCGGCACAGGGGGAGTCTGTTTTATTCCAGAGACCGTCTGTTTTCTCCTATGCTGATGGTGGCAGACGTCACATATTCTAACATAGGCTCTGGTGGTGGGTACTTCTCATAATTCTGGGTCCAGTGCCAGACAACTGCCCTGTTGCATTGTGAACACCGTGGATTGGCTTCTGGGCACAGGTGCCATTGAGAGAATGCTTTGCATTTAATCAATGATTGTAAAGCATTCTGTAATTGGACACATAGTTACATACATAGTAGGTGAGGTTGAAAAAAGACACAAGTCCAACCTATGTGTGTGATTATATGTCAGTATTACATTGTATATCCCTGTATGTTGTGGTCGTTTAGTTGCTTATCTAATAGTTTCTTGACATCATTGATGCCTCCCGCTGAGACCACTGCCTGTGCAAGGGAATTCCACATCCTTGCCGCTCTTACAGTAAAGTACCCTCTACGTAGTTTAACCACTTCACGCCCGTCATACGACTAATGACGGCCGCAAAGTGGTTCTATAATGCCAGGAGGCCGTCATTATACGGCCTCCGCTCCTCCGGCCACTGGGCGGCGCGCGCTCGGCGCATCACTGAGATGCCGATGCGCGTGCCTGGCGGCCGCGATTTCCGCCAGGTACCCGCGATCGGCCGGTACACAGACAAGGACATGGATCTGAGTGTGTAAACACACAGATCCATGTCCTGTCAGGGAGAGAGGAGACCGATGCTGTGTCCCTTGTACATAGGGACACAGATTGGTCACCTCCCCAAGTCAGTCCCCTCCCCCCCACAGTAACAATCACTCATAGGGAACACATTTAACCCCTTCCTCGCCCCCTAGTGTTAACCCCTTTCCTGCCAGTCACATTTATACAGTAATCAGTGCAGTTTTATAGCACTAATCGCTGTATAAATGTGAATGGTCCCAAAAATGTGCCAAAAGTGTCCGATGTGTCCGACGCAATATCGCAGTCCTGACAAAAATCGCAGATCGCCGCATTACTAGTAAAAAAAAAAAAAAAATGTCAGAATTCTATCCCCTATTTTGTAGGCGCTATAACTTTTGCGCAAACCAATCACTATACGCTTATTGGCATTTTTTTTCCAAAAATATGTAGAAGAATACGTATCGGCCTATATTAAGGAAAAAATATAAAAAAAATAAAAAAAAATTGGGATATTTATTATAGCAAAAATCCAAAAATATTGTGTTGTGTGTTTTTTTTTTTTGTTTTTTTTTAAATTGTCGCTCTTTTTTGGTTTATAGCGCAAAAAATAAAAACCGCAGAGGTGATCAAATACCACCAAAAGAAAGCTCTATTTGTGGGAAAAAAAGGACGTCAATTTTGTTTGCGAGCCACGTCGCACGGCCGCGCAATTGTCATTCAAAGTGACGCGGTGCCGAAAGCTGAAATTTCGCCTGGGCAGGAAGCGGGTTTATGTGCCCAGTAAGCAAGGGGTTAAGGTTAAACCTCTCCTAATTTTAATGAGTGGCCACGTGTCTTGTTAAACTCCCTTTCACTGAAAAGTTTTATCCCTATTATGGGCTCACCAGTATGATATTTGTGAATTGAAATCATATCCCCTCTCAAGCGTCTCTTCTCCAGAGAGAATAAGTTCAGTGCTCGCAACCTTTCCTCATAACTAATATCCTCTAGACGCTTTATTAGCTGTGTTGCCCTTCTCCGGACTCTCTCCATTTCCAGTACATCCTTCCTGAGGACTGGTGCCCAGAACTGGACGGCATACTCAAGATGCGACCGGACCAGAGTCTTGTAGAGCGGAAGAATTTTAGTTTTATCTCTGGAGTTAATCCCCTTTTTAATGCATGCCAATATTTGTTTGCTTTGTTAGCAGCAGCTTGGCATTGCATGCCATTGCTTAGCCCATCATCTAATAGGATCCCCAGGTCCTTTTTCATCCTAGATTCCACCATAGGTTCTCCCCCCCCAGTGTATAAATTTGACACAATGAGGCCCTGAACACACTTGTGCCATCAATGATTTCAGCTAGAGACAAACTGCTACAGTTTAATTATCTATATCCCCCAGCGTCTACATAAAATGGGTAGACAGGAGTCACCGGACTGCCCTCGTTGTCATGCAGCCGTGGGAGACTTCTTCCATATGGTATGGCAATGACCCCAAGTGGAGAAATATTGGAAAGCTATACTCGGTTATTTGGAAGATACCCTGGACCTCCCGAACATCTACTCTCCGGCCAGGTGCCTGCTGGGTGACCTGGAGGAGATATCGAAGTCCCAGAAGATCCTTTTGAGGGTGGTGTTTTGTTATGCTAAGAAAGCACTGGCCCTTTATTGGAAGAACCTGACCCCTCCCTCTTTGCAGGATTGGGTTAAACTGGTTAATCATGCTCTGCCAATGTACAAATTGACCTATGCTGCCAAAGGTAGCCATAAGAAGTTTGACAGAATCTGGGCGGGATGGATAGAATATGTGGCTGGAGACATAGGCATATGATACCGGATGTATAAATGTTGGATGTATGAGTAATACAGGAGGAAGCACCCTCAAAGTATTTTAAATATATACTGAGAGACTTTAATGTACAGTATGTAACACAGGAGACGTGTGCCCTATGGCTGATACTTTTGCAATTGTTTTTGTCTGTTTATTGGAAGGCAGATGTTATTGTTTGTCATGTTACATATATTCCATTCGTATATTGCTGTGTTTTGACTGACGTTTTTCTTTTGTTTGTAACTATAATGTAAGTGACTATGACCTTTTATACTACTTTTGTATGATATTGTTGAAAATCTCAACCACTTTAACCACTTAAGGACCTTGCCTGTTTTTTAGACTCAGTGTTTACAAGTTTAAAACAGTTTTTTTTGCTCGAAAATTACTTAGAAAAAAAAACAATATATAATGTTTGGAGGTTCTAACACCCTAGAGAATAAAATGGCGGTCCCTGCAATACTTTTTGTCACACCGTATTTGTGCAGCGGTCTTACAAGCGCATTTTTTTTGGAAAAAAATCACTTATTTTTTAATTCAAAGATGACATCAGTAAAGTTAGCCCAATTTTTTTTTTTTATATTGTGAAAGATAATGTTACGCCGAGTAAATTGATACCCAACATGTCACGCTTCAAAATTGCGCCCGCTCGTGGAATGGCGTCAAACTTTTACCCTTAATCTCCATAGGCGACATTTAAAAAATTCTATAGGTTGCATCTTTTGAGTTAGAGGAGGTCTAGGGCTAGAATTATTGCTCTTGCTCTAATGATTGCGGCGATACCTCACTTGTGTGGTTTGAACACCATTTTCATATGATACGTATGCGTTCGCTTCTGCGCGCGAGCTCGTCGGGACTGGGCGCTTTAAAAAAAATAATTTTGTTTTCTTATTTATTTTACTTGATTTTATTTATTTTTACACTGTTTTAAAAAAATAAATGGGTCACTTTTATTCATATTGCAAGGAATGTAAACATCCCTTGTAATAGAAAAAAGCATGACAGGTCCTCTTAAATATGAGATCTGGGGTCAAAAAGACCTCAGATCTCATATTTAGACTAAAATGCAATAAAAAAATAAATAAATTGTCATTTGAATAAATGACAAAAAAAAAGTCCCTTTTTTAAGTCGTATGGGCGGAGCTGACGTTTTGACGTCACTTCCGCCCTGCTATGGTATGGAGACGGGTGGGGGCCATCTTCCCCTCACTCGTATCCATACCACAGAGGGACAAGGACCCGATCGCCTCCGCCGCTACCGACGGCTCCGGTAAGCGGCGGAGGGGGGGGCCCCCTCTCCCGCTGCCGATAATGGTGCTCTTGCGGCGAATCCGCCACAGAGAACCACCATTATCGTAAACAGAACCGCTCACAGAAAAGATGGATATCTCGGTTGTGGCAGCAGCTGCTGCCGTTACCGAGATATCCATCTTTAAAGTGCCGACATATATGTACATGAGCTGGTTGGCAAGTGGTTAAAAAAAAAAATTGACACAATATCAAAATGTCGGGTGGCATTGTCCCATGTGTACTGGAGTCTGTGCAACAGAAGCCAGCCGGCTCCCGTTCAGCGCTGACTAGAGTGTTCTGGCGGGGGGGCCATCCACCTGTCAGAACACAGTACTTGGTGTGTACGAGGCTTAAAAGATGAATAAACTAAATTCAGATGACTAAAATACGACTTAAGCTAAAATGGCATTTTAGTCAAGACTATGACCAAAACGAAATCTAGTCTCTAAATAGCACCCATGCCGAGCAGCTGAGCTCCTGTTTGCAGAATGGAGCAGGGTAGCTGCTTGGCACCAGACCCAAAAGCTAGCAAAGACCATTGTAGTAGGGGCATCTACAACAACTACCTGAATAGCCAGACAGTAATTGCATCTGATTCGATGCAGTTGCTGTTTGGGCGTTCATTTTTCATCCAGCTCAATCAATTTTTTAATGGACTTTTGTAAAGCTAGGTGGGGCCGATAGGGCCAATAATGGCTTGAATGTCAGACAATTCAGAAGCAATTGGCCCAAATTTGAGCCATGTAGGGCTTAATTAATACTTCCCTTTCCTATGCTCCCACAATGTCCTATTGACCTGTTGCCCAGGTAGAAATCCCTGTGTAAGCTCCATGTCAATGAACTAAGGACTTACCCCCATGTGGCGGTGCTTGGGCATTGCAATCCACCTGCAATCAACCATTCAGGTACTGTACAATTTACAGTGGGTGGAAAGAAAAAAGTATGCATGCTTGCCTTTCCAAAAGCTCCGTCTACTAAATGGAGGTATAACTATTAGTAGGTGAGGAAGTGGGCTTTAAAGAGAAACTGTTATGTCGCCCTTAATGGGGGGCAGAGACATACTTTGCATTAGTATTTATTGATGTGTTTACCTGCAATTACAGGTGAGCTTGGGCTTTTACCAAAATCGTATGTATCTGAACTTCCACTTTTTTATTTTTTGTAGTCCAATCGGCTGCAGGCTAGGTAATTTCCCATGTAAACAAAGGGTCGGGATGCTGGTGATGTCAGTGCCCCTTCATGGATACATACCCATATTTAGTCAATTGCATACATGATCAGTGCATTATTAGAATCGAGACAGTTGCAAAGTAATATTTTATTTTTATATGCAAACAACATTAAAACAATACAAACAAGTTATTCAGACAAAATCACATAAAACAAAACCAACACTACATACTGAAAAAAGGAAGAAGGGAATGAGATTGGGGGAGCAAAGTAAAATGTTAAGGTAATTTTTAATATTAAATGACATGTAGGCTTAGCAGATATACAGTTTTTTTTTTTGTTTAACATGTTAGCATGCCAAGAGAACTCTACAGTTGTGTTAATGGAGCTTTAGTTGGAAACATTTTATGATGTTTGTATTTTCAATCATGTTCAGCTATTTGTTTACCCTTTTCTCTTCTGCTTTTATCGTGTAGATATCTTGATCTGCTTCGTGAGGATGAGTTCCAGAATGCAATGAAAGAGCTTCAACTCACAAAAAGTATTTGGACAATTGACCTGGCATATCTTATGCACCACTTTGGGGTACAACATCGGTTCTGCACACAGACACTGGGTGTCGACAAAGGATACAAGAATCAAGTTAGTTCTTTTATCAGATGTAAAGGGTACAATGTACAGTATTTTTACTCACTATCAGCTCTTTGTCTATCACTATACAACATTCTCAGTACACAGTGTTTTGTTTTTCACTTAATGCGCAGTGCTGGAGGCTTTTAGCGTAGAATTGTTAGCAGTGAAAAGTTACAGAATCTGAGACCACTGGACTGTGACCTTTATGGGTTGATGACTGTAATTATGCTATAAATGGTTGGTGAGCCAATTTCATGTTGACAGTTGCTGAAACTGCTGTTGGCAATAATAAATTGGTTTCCTGAAGTGTACTACATCTTATCTGAATACAGCTTTACAAAATATACATTATAGTGGGCGGTTCTGACTATTTCAAAAACATATACTAAATTAGAATTTACCTTTTTTTTTTTTATTGTAATAACTTGATCCCATCAATGAGTGTCTAACTTTTTTATATATTAAGCAGGCTTTGTCTGCTTATAGATGCAGAAAAAGGCTGCCAGTCACCAGTGTTACAAAATAAGGTAAACTCCCAATATAAGTCCCCATATGCCATGAATAAAATGTGATGACTGTGTGTGTTTTTGTTTTTGTAGGTAAAGTTCATTCTAATCCTTTTGCTACCAATGTGTACCACACATGACATTAATTGGAAGAGTTAAACATCCTACAGCAATAGCAACCCTGACTTTTGTTTTAAAATGTACCTCTGGGCTTTCTTTTACAAATAATATGAGCAGCAGTAAAACCACTTGATCGCTTTTAAAAGCAACACAAGTAGAAGTCCTCCAAAACTCCTCCCGCTCTTGGTTCCTGGGCTCTGCTTCTCCTTTTGGGAGTTTGGGGCCACAAACTAATACTTCAGGATGCCAAGGGGTGTGTGAGGAGAGATTACATACTTGATCTCTCCTATTTACAAAGCCGGAAGCTCTCTGGTCTGAGCACTTTTAAGTTTGCAGGTGGCAGATGACGATGTAGGAGCTGTCCTACTTCTACGTGATAGTGCGGGGAAGACATGGGGGGGGGTCTAATAAACCCTTAGACCCCTTTCATACTGAGCCGCTAGTGGCCGAAAAAGGGGTTAAAAGCGCCCGTGTTGCGGTGCATCCGAATCCCTTTTCATACGCTTTGAAAGTGCTGCCCATTCATTTCAATGGGTAGGGCTTTTTGGGAGCGCTGTATACAGCGCTCCCAAACTGCCCCAGAGATGCTGCTTGCAGGACTTTTCCTAACGTCCCACAAAGGCACTGCCCCAGAGAGAAAGCACTCAGGCTTTCACATATGGGAGGCAGTTTACAGGCGCTATTGCTAAAATGCCTTAAACCTGCCTCAGTGTGAAAGGGGTCTAAATGTTTCTATGAAGCGAACCTATCGCCCCACAATACTATCACACTGGAAGCTTTTCAGCCCCCTTGTGATAGAAATAAATGTATAAAAAATAAATCAATTAATTGGCTAAAAAGCCCCCCAACAAAAATAAAATGTTGGGGTGCCCATTCATGCCCTTGCGCACATATGTAAAAGTTTGCACAGCTTTGACACATTTGCGTACATAAACCCCATTAGTGTAACCCATATTGGGTATGGATGCACACTAATGAGGAATAATTTTAGTGCATTTATTTATGGGTAACACGGGAGTGCCGCCTAAAAAAAAAAAAAAATTAAAGTCAGCAGCTACAAATACTGCAGCTGCTGACTTTTAATAATCGGACACTCGCCTGTCCCATGGTCCAGCGATGCGGGGGAACGAAGCCCTGCTTGTCTCCCCCTCCTCTCCGCGGCGCCGGCATTGTCACTGTGGGCGCCCCGCTGTGGCTTCACAGCCGGGCACGCACTGCGCATGCGCGAGCTGCGCTGCGCACCGTGACTGGCGGAGCAATCGCATGGGACCTGTGACGTGTTCCAGATGATTGCGGAGGGGGAGAGGTGAGCTTTCTTCCGCCTCAGCCGCCCCGGGTGGAAGTGGGAGCTGGAACCCTCTAAAAAGAGGGTTTCCGCCCCCCCCCAAAAAAATTACATGCCAAATGTGGCATGTCAGGGGTCACCTTTCTTTAAAGTGGAAGTTCCATTTTTGGGTGGAACTCCTCCACTTTAAGGAGTCACCGGTGGACAATATTGGGTGTTTTGTTGCTGATTTGCGAGTGCATACATTTTTTAGAGAAAAAAGAACGCACACATCCTAGTGCAGTATGATTGAGGAAAGTTTTAATGAGCAATATAAACAAATAAAAATAGTGCACTCACAAACGTGGGGGGTACGGAGATATGGCAGTGGTAGAGACTGAGTCCATGTGGGAATCGCATGAGTCCCCTCCTTGGCCACCATCCGGGGATAGGATGGGCTGCTCAAAAAAATGGCACTGCCGGCAAGGATGAAAGGAGCCGCCTCAAGGTTCGGAATCTACAGCCGAAAGCCTCCTGCTGCCATCGCTATGCTCCCCTGCCACAAGGAATGCGTTCCAAAGCAATCTGCCTCTTTGTCAATCTCCTGTCATGCTTTACTGGGTTTTTCTTGCCTTTCTCTGGATCAACTGTGGGTATAGGATTGTGTATATAGGATTGTAAAAAAAAATGACCCCCTTTTTTTTTTTTTTTTTTTTTTTTTTTTTTTTATTGGTTGAACTAGATGGACTTGTGTCCGTCTGTCCTTCTTTTTTTTTTTTTTTTTTTTATTGGTTGAACTAGATGGACTTGTGTCCGTCTGTCCTTCTTTTTTTTTTTTTTTTTTTTTCAATCAGCCTAACTAGGTAACTATGACGGCTAAATGTAAACAAAAGAATGCCGGTGTCCTGCCGAGAATTGGCCCCTGGCGGATTTTGCCCGCTCTGTCCTGCGCAGGCACAGCACCGATTACATCGGACCTCCGAAAATAGCCGAAGCTCAACACAGCTGTGAATCGCCTGTACGCAGCGCATGCACAATGAGCACAATATTGTGCCACACGCTGGCTCACGATGCTCACTCCACTTTGCAAGGGGGGCGTGCTGTGTGTATTACTATTATATCGTTTGCAAGGGGGGCGGGTGTATGAAATGAACGGCGCGTTTGTTTTCCCAATATTGATGGGAGGCTTTGTAATACACATCCGCCCCTTACACGATATAATGGTAATACACCCGCCCCTCCTTGCAGAGTGGAGCGAGCATCGGGAGCGTGCGCCAGTAACAATGCCCTGTTCATGGCGCAGTCTACAGCTCATGTACAGCTCTTCATGTTTGGCAATTTTCTGAGCTAGAGCGCTGCGCCTGCGCAGTCCAGGGCGGGCATTATCCGCCAGGGGGACACATCTCGGCAGAAAACCGGCAATGAAAAAAAAACCAGTGTGGTATTCTCCAGCATGCCCTCGGTCAATGATGTCACAGGGGGCGGGACCAGAGGGGGGGTTATTTTCTTTTACTTCGGGTATATAGTACCCTTACTCATTCACCAAAAGAAAAGTAGTGTAAAAAATGACAGTAGGCAGTTTTTGACACTTCCTTTATTTGAAAAAAAAAAAAATTGTCCCTCACGGCGGTGATTTCAGTGCTTCTGTTGTGAACTTAGGAGATGAATTGTTCCCCAATGCATATAGGTTCAGAGATGAATGCGGTTTTAAAAGTTATTTTAGGTTACTTTTACACTGAGGCGCTTTACAGACGTTTTAGCACTGTAAAGCGCCTCGCCTGTCACTCCAGCGTGAAAGCCCTAGTGCTTTCACACTGGAGCAGTGCACTTGCGGGACGTTAAAACCCTGCAAGCAGCATCTGTGGTGCGCTTTAGGAGCACCCTTGCCATTGAAATCAATGGGTAGCACCTGCAAAGCTCCGCTAAAAAAAGGCGCTTTACTGCCGACCCCTCTCCGCCCCAGTGGGAAAGTGCCCTCATAGTTTGTTCAGTAGGTGTAAATTAATGGTAAAGCTGTAAAGAAAAATGTTTAACTAAATTCCATATTCTTTTGTTAAATAATTCTGCGCACCAGTTTATAAAAAGCTTCAAGAAAAAAAGTGGCAAAAATCGCCCAAAGTAAAGTGCAAATGTGCCACGCTATTGCTCAATCAATATAAATTACAGTAATGCATCCAATATATACAGTCCAAAACAAAATAAAGAGTACATGTATGAGTCCACAATTCTGTCCATATGAATATAAAATCCGGGGAAAACCACTTTAAGCAAGTGCTGAAGAAATGTGAAAGCCTAAACCTCCACCTTATCCACTTTGGGCACGCTGTCTATATTCATATGGACTGAATCGCTTGACTCGCACGTGCACACTTTAAAAAAATTTTTTTGTTTATTTTGTTGTGAATTGGATACATTGTCGTGATTTATTGAGCAATAGCGCAGCACACACTTGGCTATACTGAAGCCGCTCCGGTTCTGTGTGCAAGAGAAAGCTGACAACAGTTGGGAAATACCTTGGAAGTGACGTCATGCATAGACATAGTGGGGCTTCCATTGTCAGCTGCCTCTCCTACCCACTGCTGTCTGCTTAGCCTGGGACCAGACCAGAGCGGCTTCAGGACAGGTAAGTATAGTGATCTTTTCTTTACAGGGTTAGATAGGTTAGACTTTAGAATGGGGGTGGGAGTAGGTTTACAGTTAAGCCTCGTACACACGCTTAGATTTTCGGATGATGGAATACAACATCAGAAGTGACGTAATGTGTTGAATAGTTTTTGAATGAATTCTTTCGTTTCTGAGCATGCTTAGTCTTGCTCTTACAATTTTTTTTCGTACGAAAGCCGTACTAATGAAACAAAAATCGGACGTTCAGTTCACATCTGACAAAAATTTTATAGTCTGCACATCCAGCTTTTGTCTCATGAAAACGCAAAATCTGCTGTCGCAAGCACCGTACTAACAATCCGAAAATCTACAGACTGCTCGTCGTACAAATTTTTCCATCCGATTTTCGTATCGCGTGTACGGGGCCTTAAGTTTAGGTTTTGCCTTTAACTTCCACTTTAACCTCCTAATTGCTTCATTTTTATGTCTTTTAACCAATATCAAATCTGTTCAGTCATTCTACAGAAAGCACTTTGATGCAGAGGAGAACCGAGTAAACCATCTATTTGCACAAGCCAAGACTCGAGGTGTCAATGTGGAAAAAAGGTACATCTATTTACTTTTTTGTCAATAATAAAACCTACAATTTAGTTATACTGTTTGTGCTTACACATTTCCTCTGTTTACAGAAGTGTTACAATACAGGAGCTGCAAA
This sequence comes from Rana muscosa, assembly GCA_029206835.1. Taxonomy (NCBI): domain Eukaryota; kingdom Metazoa; phylum Chordata; class Amphibia; order Anura; family Ranidae; genus Rana; species Rana muscosa. The sequence continues at coordinate 889,712,490 of CM055116.1, read as the reverse complement.
ATCATCTTTCCCAGGGACATGTGGCCATAGTACTAGTTAATGCTGTTTTGCTGCTGTGCGATCTGTGTCCTAGCCGTGTTAAATACTGCTGTTTTCTCCCAATCGGACAGAAATGTTTCTGCAGAAGTAGTGATTACCAAGGCCACTTTATAATACTTTGTGGTTACAAGAAAAGCTCCGGCAGTCTTTTCTACAACAATCCAGGATATGCTGACCGTGAGTAACTTGAATTTGTATTGTAACCTATTTTTGTATGAGTAATAAGAAACCTCATTTGATAGTATTTGTTTATATCTGCCTTCAGGATTGTGTCGGACAAGCATCACTAACTTTGAAGAAGCTCGATGCAGCTACGGCACAGATGAGGACATCCTGTTAATCTTTGTGGGCAGCTGACACTAGGATGGAATATGCAGCACTGCAGATAACTTCCATATATGCAGAACTAATTCTGCAGATACAGAGAAATTTTTACTTCTACTGAGTGAAATAAAAATAACCTCATGGATAACAGCTGGATCCAAAATGCTCTGCAGAGTAGACTTCCACCACTAGATGGAATTGTGTATGTACAGTGGGTACGGAAAGTGTTCAGACCCCTTACATTTTTCACTCTGTTATATTGCAGCCATTTGCTAAAATCATTAGGTTCATTTTTTTTCCTCATTAATGTACACAAAGCACCCCATATTGATTGAAAAACACAGAATTATTGACATTTTTGCAGATTTATTAAAAAAGAAACTGAAATATCACATGGTCCTAAGTATTCAGACCCTTTGCTGTGACACTCATATATTTAACTCAAGTGCTGTCCATTTCTTCTGATCATCCTTAAGAAGGTTCTACACCTTCATTTGAGTCCAGCTGTGTTTGATTATACTGATTGGACTTGATTAGGAAAGCCACACACCTGTCTATATAAGACCTTACAGCTCACAGTGCACGTCAGAGCAAATGAGAATCATGAGGTCAAAGTAACTGCCTGAAAAGCTCAGAGACAGAATTGTGGCAAGGCACAGATCTGGCCAAGGTTACAAAAAAAATTCTGCTGCACTTAAGGTTCCTAAGAGCACAGTGGCCTCCATAATCCTTAAATGGAAAACGTTTGGGACAACCAGAACCCTTCCTAGAGCTGGCTGTCCGGCCAAACTGAGCTATCGGGGAGAAGAGCCTTGGTGAGAGAGGTAAAGAAGAACCCAAAGATCACTGTGGTTGAGCTCCAGAGATGCAGTCGGGAGATGGGAGAAAGTTGTAGAAAGTCAACCATCACTGCAGCCCTCCACCAGTCGGGGCTTTATGGCAGAGCGGCACGACGGAAGCCTCTCCTGCAAGACACATGAAAGCCCGCATGGAGTTTTTTTTTTTTTTTTTTAGCAAACACCTGAAGGACTTCAAGATGGTGAGAAATAAGATTTTCTGGTCTGATGAGACAAAGATAGAATTTTTGGTCTTAATTCTAAGCGGTATGTGTGGAGAAAACCAGGCACTGCTCATCACCTGTCCAATACAGTCCAACAGTGAAGCATGGTGGTAGCATCATGCTGTGGGGATGTTTTTCAGCTGCAGGGACAGGACGACTGGTTGCAATCGAGGGAAAGATGAATGCGGCCAAGTACAGGGATATCCTGGACGAAAACCTTCTCCAGAGTGCTCAGGACCTCATACTGGGCCGAAGATTTACCTTCCAACAAGACAATGACCCTAAGCACACAGCTAAAATAACGAAGGAGTGGCTTCACAACAACTCCGTGACTGTTCTTGAATGGCCCAGCCAGAGCCCTGACTTAAACCCAATTGAGCATCTCTGGAGAGACCTAAAAATGGCTGTCCACCAACGTTTACTATCCAACCTGACAGAACTGGAGAGGATCTGCAAGGAGGAATGGCAGAGGATCCCCAAATCCAGGTGTGAAAAACTTGTTGCATCTTTCCCAAAAAGACTCATGGCTGTATTAGATCAAAAGGGTGCTTTAAGGGGGTCTGAATACTTTCCGTAACCACTGTATATAAAATAATTTACTGAGTACAATAACTGGGGTAATTACCTTTAGTACTATTGCAGTAGTCAAGTGCAGGCTCTGTAAATTAGGGATACGTGTACTTTTTATACACCTTGGCACCTTAAATCTATCCATTCAAATCAAGTAAGTTTACAGATAAGGGTACCTTTTATTTTTGCCTGCTGTCCACTGAAGGCACTGTTGGAAGCCTCAATGGTTTTACCAGTTTTATGTTTGTTTGATGGCTGATCAAGCCCCCTGTACGTCTTTGACACAGTACTGCTGCATAAATGGCGCGTGCATCTCCAACATCCCTCTGTAGCATGCTGCCATGCCAGTTCTCTATCTTCTGTATGAATGAATTGGCAAGCACATCCATATGCTTTTTGGGGATGCCCTGCTACAAATAATGGACTCGCGTGTACTGTCTACTTCCTTTTGGAGTTTCAAGGGGAAAATGATTTTAGAATTTCAAGCTACTGGGTATAGGTCAGCCTGGTATGAGGTGGAAAGATTTTTTATGATTGAGGTGTACTTATTCTTTAGTGATGACTTTTTGTAATATGCTGTGCCTATTGTCTGGTTAAAACTATAAGCTGAGACAGTCAAGGGCCTCTGTTGTCTCTGCTTCTTCCATCCACAGGCTTGGGTTTATTACAGGATATCAACGTGATTTCATAAACACAAAGGGTGTGTACATATTTAGCACTGATCTATAAATTGCAGGCCATATAAAAGGTGAAGGACGTATGCAATCAACAACAGGCACCCATATTAATAAAGTAACATTTTATACATATATAGATGGACACTGTCCTTGTTTTATTATGTCATACCAGTCTACTTTTTTTTAATATTGTGTTTCAGAGATATCAAGGATTCCCAGTCAGTAAAGGATTCTAGAGACTATCCAGTGTATGTTGACCAGACAGTTGTTGGGTACAAACAATACTGATTAAAGTGTACCTGTCAGGTCTGCATAGTTTATAAAGTAAATGTATTGCCTAAAAGTTGGCATGAAAAAGCTCACAACCCTGCCTATACCCTAGGGAGCCCTCCAGTCCTAGCCACACAATGTAGGACATCAATTTCTCTGACATGGATCTTCTTACCTTCCACAAACCGATAACAGGGCTGTTATTTGCATCTGTCTCATTGGATAATTTGACAACAGAGACAGGTCAAAGCCGTCAGTAAAATGTGCACCTGTGCTCAGAGGGCTCCTCTGGAAAGCAGGTTTTCAAGCACCTTTTCCCTACGTTTACACCTGTGTGTTTTGCAGAAATGCACTACAGTTCATTTAACATGGTTTCCCATGATACACTTTCACATCTATGCAGTTTGTGTTTCTTTTTTTTCACTTTAACGCACTGTGTATAGCTGGTTGCTAAGGAGCAGGCCCAGGAAGCCAGCCACCGTGTCCTTAACCAATGAGTCATCAGCTGTTAGCAGGGTTCCCCGCTGACAGCTGAACGTAAAAATAAATTTTGGGGGGGGAGTGTGGGGTCCCCCCTTAATCCATAACAGGCCCTTTGGGTCTTGTATGGATTTGGAGAGGAAACCCATGCCAAATAGAAAAAAAAAAGTGGCCCTTATTTGAGCATGCAGCCTGGTAGATCAGGAAAGGGAGGGGAAGAGCACCCACCCCAAAGCACCTTGTCCCCCATGTTGATGAGAGCAAGGGCCTCTTCCCCCACAACCCTTGGTTGTTGTGGTGGAAGTCTGCAGAGGGGTTATTGGAATCTGGAAGCCATCTTTAACAAGAGGGCCCCCAGATCCCACCACCCCTTATGTGTATGGGGTACCTACCCATTCCCCAAAAAAGTGTAAAAGTGAATACAAACAGTACAAGAGTTTTGACAAGTCCTTCTTTTAAAAAAATAAAAAACAATGTTCCTCGATCCATCATTAATCACGACACCTGCCGCCATCGCTAGACCCAAAAGAAAGGAAAAAAAAATTTGCTCGTGACGGAACGCTCCTGTGGTCCACCTGCCCTGTGACGTTTCCAAAATAGCTAAGGGGCAGGGCCTCCCTAGCTGTCATGATTCAGTTGCTTTCCAAGTCATTTGGAACAAGTGCACATTAGAAGTTCTGACTTTATACTGATCAGCATGATTTTGTTTCCTGATCAATGGCCTAATTCATTGAAGATACTGCCAGGTAGATAGCATTTTCAGGAGGTCAGTAATTGCATCCTACATATTTAACAGCAGTATAATACTTTTTGGGTATGAAACGATAACACAAACCTTTTCTTTTGCCAATGGTTACAGACCTCAAAATATGAACTACTCAGGTTATAAAACAATTTCTGTTTGCATGGGTTAGCACAATATAAAGATTGTTAGTCTAGACCAGCCTTTCTCAACTAGTGTGCCGTCAGAGGTTCTCAGGTGTGCTGCAGGGTCAGGGAGCGAGAAGGGCTGTCAGATGAGCCTGATCTCCTGCCGAACTGTACATCGGCACTGTGAGAAGCTCCGTTGGCTTCAAAAGTGAAAGTAAGGTGCAGAGGTGTGTGCTGTGCTCTCTGCTTCCCCCTAGAGTGCAGTACCCGGCTGCACGAAGAATCTGGAAAGGTACTGTGTTAGAAGCTAGATTTGTTTTAAAAGGGCTGTGTGTGCGCGCGTGCAAGCATGTGTCTGTATGTGTGTGTTACTTTTAATCCTGACCCCCCCCCCCATTCCTGTACCATCAGAACGGTTTTTGTAGGGCTTGTTTGATAGCAGCAAGGGCTGCTGCTCCTCTGAAAAGCGATTTGTGCATGGATTGCTTTTCAGAGGCATTTGACAGGCGGTAAAGAGGCATTATGTTGCTTCCTCACCACCTGTTTTAAGCCCAGAAATGCAGCATCACTATACCGCAATCGTGCAATGCACACTGTTGCGGGGTAGTTGCAGTGCAGCCTCATCCTCGGTATACCTCCAGTTGCAGCCACAGCATGTGTACACCCCCAGCTGCTGCCTCAGCAGCTAAAGGTGGAGAAGTTGGTGGTGGTAAAAACGGCTCAACCATGTGGTTTTACTGCCCCTCTGACATGTGAGCAAGCCCTTGGTTCACATCTGTGTGGCTGCGTGTAGGGCAGCCCATTCATTTCAATGGGCTTCCGTACCCAGAGAAACAAGTCCCCAACTTTTTTTTTTTTAATTGCACTGCAGCAAAAGCACCCCACGTTTTCCAATGTGTGGGGTACCATTAAGAATTAACAGTACCCCTAAAGAGCAGAGCATTTGTGTGTCAGGAATGAGCGCAATTTTGTACGTGTTTTGCGACACATCGTAATGTGAACCAAGCCTTGGACTGGGGTGTCTCAAGACTGAAAATACTTTTTAAGGGTGCCCTAACTGGAAAAAGGTTGAGAAACACTGATCTAGACTGTCAACCACATTGTACCTCTGCCCTTCTGTGATGATCATGTGTCGCTGCTCTCTACATAGCAGTAGTCTGAGGAGCAGCTACAAATAAATGAGAACGCTTAGCTCCTGACCTTTCGAGAACATTTGCATGTTAGTAGTAACAGTCATATTTATTCTACTTGGGTTGCATATTTTGTAAAATATTTGAAACTGCTTATGGAGCAGTTTGCCTGTACTGCAATATTTTTCTGGTCAATGGAAAAGATCACTTTAAGCCTGGAAAATGTGTATTTTAGGCTGTTTATATAATAGCCTCCACATATGTTGGTTAACTCTAAAGCTGACTATACACCTACAGAAATTCAGGCGATTCAGCAGGAACTGGCCACATTTCGGTACATGTCTCTCTGTTCAACAGAATGGTCCTGCTGGAAAGCAAGCATACGATCAGTGCATACAGCTAATGGCTGCAGCACTGATCTGTCTTCTGATGGGGTGAAATTGTGTAGAATAATTCTGAAAAAGGTCAAACTGACACTCAAACATTTGGCAACTAAAGGAATTTTTCACAAAGTGGTAAATAATTTAACTTGAGTACCGTATATACTCGAGTATAAGCCGAGGCACCTAATTTTACCACCAAAAAAAATGGTAAAACATATTGACTCGAGTATAAGCCTAGGGTGTCCATGTGCATGCCTCACTGTGCCCATGACTAGACTGATGTTTAACATGGGAGTCTATGAAAGGGGTGCCCGGCTTTGAAAAAAAAAAAAAAAATCTGTGCTCCCCGGCCATAGGTCCCACCCCAGACAAAAATTTTTTTTGCACACTTAGAGAAGAAATGGGGCTACATGTGTGCAAAGTTTCAGATCCAGGGGCCTACGACCGGCCGGGTCCCCAAATTCACCAGAGAAATGACCGTTTAACATGGGCGTCTATGGAAGGGATGCCCGGCTTTGAAAAATCGTCGCTCCCCGGCCGTAAGTCCCACAGACAATCAAACTTTGCACACTTGTAGAAGAAGAGTTAGGCCTCGTACACACGGCCGAGATTCTCGTTGAAAAAAACATGTCGTTTTTTTCGACGAGATTCTTGGACAAGAAACTTGTCCCGGCCGAGTGTACACACGCTCGTTTCAAAGAACCCGCGGTTCTTTGAAAGGAGTGTACGCGGTGACGTCATCGACTACGTCGAGCATGCGCTCGTCACATTCGATGCCGTCGCCGCCATCTTGGTATACCCTACGTATGCCTAGGAAGCTACCGCGCATGCGTCAAATTCATTTCGAACATGTGCGGGCTTCCGGGAGGACAGGTAAGTGTACACACACTCACTTTTCTCGTCGAGAAACATGCCGAGGAGAATCTCGACGAGAAAATAGAGAGCAGGTTCTCTATTTTCACGTCGAGGTTTCTTGTCGGTTTTCTCGACGAGAAACCCGATAGCAGCGTACACACGACCGATTTACTCGGCAAGACCTCTCTGCCAGCAAGTTTCTTGCTGGTTCTTGCCGAGAAAATCGGTCGTGTGTACGAGGCCTAAGGCTACATATGTGCCAAGCTTGGGGTCCAGGGGACGTACGTATGGCCGGTACGTACCGGGTCCCCAATTCCGGGAGATCAGGCACAAAAAAGGCGACGCAAGTATAAGCCAAGGGGGGGCATTTTCAGCACACGAAAAAATGCTGAAAAACGCGGCTTATACTCGAGTATATACGGTAAATGTCAGACAGTGAGCATTTATACAAAATGCCTAATAGAAGTAATATCTGCTGAAGGGGGCAATGCCAGCTTTTGATGCCACTGGTGTATGTACTTTTTTTTCCCCCCACATGATATTTTTGCTTTAAAAAGATTCAAAATAAAATTTTCTTCAGGTTTCCTGTATTTCTCTTCAGGCGCAGTTTGAATATTGATCTAATGCAGGGCTTGACAAATTTTGGTTTGAATCTAGGAGCCAGTTTTGTTTTTTTTAATCATAGCGCAGGTTGTCAGCACCCAGGGCAAAGCAAGTAATTTGCTCCCCCTAACTTACAGCAGGGCGGCCAGCCAATAACCCCAGTGTAATGCCGTTGCGTCAGAGTTATAGGCTGGGTGGAAAGAATGACAATAAAAACCCGTCTTGCAGAGTTCTGGACACACTCTGAAGGATGGCTGCCTTTAACCCCTAATACCCTTTTCTTTTCCAACCACACAACCTATGGATACGTCACCATCTAGCTATTACAGCCACAGACTATACCCCTAAGGATTACTCCATTTGGAGCGCCTGAGATACTCTGCTCTGTTAGGCCCCTGTTCACACCTGGACATTTTACAATTGTGGCAAAATTGCTGCGATTCTGCCCAAAATCTCAAAATGCACTACAAATCAACGCAATTTCAGGTGTCATTTTCAATGGCACCAACAACGCTTTGCTGCGATTGTTGCACAATTTACTGTGCAGCAGATCGCACTGCATGAAGCTTGTCACCAAAAAAGAAGCTTAAGCTACTTTTGGACGACAAACTTCATGAGATGCCGTTTACCATGCAACAGTCATGGCAAAACTGCACCACACTTTAGGTGCGATTGAAAATAATGGCACCTGAACCTGTGTTTTGCGATTCTGACACAATCCTAAAATGCCCAGGTGCGAATGGAGCAGCCCTGGTACACACACACACGTGATTCTGGATGCGGGTTTTTAAACTCCGCTTTGCATGAAAGGCTGGATATTCTGTGTTCCTATTGAGGTGGTTCACACAGAAGCGATCCATTACCATTACAAAAAGGGTCCTGTGCGAGTTTGTAGCGATGTGTTCCAGACTTGCAAGTGATGGAGATAAATAAGTGTTAAAAGGAATCCTATTGACAGGAGTTTTTGCATTGAAGTCAGTGGGAGGCAGTTGTGGAGAGAGAGCTAAAAATCGTACCTGTACTGAAATCGCATCGAAACCGGAATGACATTGCAATTTTAGTACACACAGGTGTGAACCCAGTCTCACCAGGATGCAATTCATAGTCACCATGGGAGACCTGCCGCCTGGGGTTTGTCAAGCTCTACTCTAGATCATACCTGTTCATATGTTGAAAGTCAACAATTTCCATGAAGTGTACTTAATTTTTTTCTCATGGCTGTAATTTGCTACTCAAGCTTTTTCAAAGTTTTTCATTAATTCTCATCATACCTGCTGTTCAGCTGCTGGGTATAGCTGCTGCATCCATTGTCTCCTTTTGAAATGCTTCGTAGATAGATAAAAATTGAGTCAACATGCAAAAACATTTAGAGAAAATACCTCATCAGTCAGTGTCCTGCTGTAGTTTATGCAAATCAACCCCTAGATTTGAGGTAAAAAAAAAAAGGTGTATGAGCATTTATCCAACATTTTTCTAAGTGAGGTGGAAGCTCCCCAAAACACTCCAACTTCCATAAATGGAGACGCGTCCTCCTCAGAGGCTTGTCCTTATGCCAGAATATAGGCAAGTCTCACTTTGGCACTCTGACTTTACACACCCCACAGTTTGCATTGACTGTATCTCTATTGCAGAAATTCCCTTTACATTCAGTTCTCTATATGCCCCTCTTCCAATACATCCAGTGCATTCAAAATGGTCGTTCTGTCCATGCCACCTCCAGAAGGATTTCCTCGCTGCTGTGTCCACACCACCACTGGGGACCTTCCCCCACGCTGCTGTGTCCACACCACCACTGGGGACCTTCCCCCACGCTGCTGTGTCCACACCACCACTGGGGACCTTCCCCCACGCTGCTGTGTCCACACCACCACTGGGGACCTTCCCCCACGCTGCTGTGTCCACACCACCACTGGGGACCTTCCCCCACGCTGCTGTGTCCACACCACCACTGGGGACCTTCCCCCACGCTGCTGTGTCCACACCACCACTGGGGACCTTCCCCGCGCTGCTGTGCTTTGGTTTCAAAAATCTTTTAAAATGATATTGTTTTTATTTTTTACATTATTTCTCGATATCCCCTCTTCTATACATAAAGCCCTTCACATCTTAGTTTTCTCTTGGTTCTTTGAATAATTGGAAATTATGGCAAGCATGAATTTAAACCCGATTCATGAAATCTGACCTAGGCACATATTGGGGGTCATTTACGAAAGGCAAATCCACTTTGCACTACAAGTCCAAAGTGCACTTGAAATTGCACTGGAAGTGCAGTCGCTGTAGATCTGAAATGAGGGGAAGCTCTGCTGATATCCAATCATGTGCAAGCTAAATGCTGTTTTTTCCTTGCATGTCCCCCTCAGATCTACAGCGACTGCACTTCCAAGTGCACTTTGCATTGGTAGTGCAAAGTGGATTTGCCTTTCGTAAATAACCCCCATTGTAAATATGTAGTGTTTATTTATCTCTCTCTAAAGCACCAAGTCCTGTGTCTTTCCGCTGTTTCATCGCTTTGTTATTAGCGTGATAACTTCTGACAAGTTCTGGGATGGGAGATAAAATAAGCCTGAGATTTGTGTCAGGGAGGTTTGCTATAAATTAGCAGAGAGCTTGTCTTGGCACAGCCAACTCTGAAAGTATTTTCTTTCTTCTGCCTATGTGGAGGGGGGTTGTGTGCACCTTTCCTCCAATCAGTTGTCTCCCAGTGTAAGCTCAGACACCACTCCTACTGCAGAATGAGGAAGTAAAATTCTAACATGATGTAAGAATTCTAAAGAATACAGCAAGCTAAAGAGAGCAGATATACATGTATATAACTTATGTAGGGAGATTTGTTTCATCTCTGTGTATCATCTGAGGCTGTTCATTGGGTATAGGAGAGGTTTTACATCCACTTTAAAGTAAATTTTTAGGTGCGATGGGAAGGTCAAAAAAAATAAAATAAAAAAGTCAGGAAAGGCATACAGGGACTGTCGCTGCTAACCAATTCAGAAAATGACACTTTCATTTTACAAGCAAGCAGTACAGTGGCAAATAGTACAACCACCGAAGCAACCCAATCTGCAACCTTGTGCAATGCAGGTGGTTGCAGCACAGTCATGTGGAATTACTGAGTTAAGAAAAAAAAACAAAAAAAAAACAACACACATGAGATGCCTTTCGCACGCATTTTGAAAAGTGATTCACTATAGATAACTTTTCAAAGGGGTGGAAAGCGCTGCTTCACAACTTTCAGGACTTGTTCACACTTGCGTTGATCTCTGAAGAATGTTCTGCATTCAGGTCGCTCTTCAGAGACCTTTTGACAGGCAGCAAGGAGGCGTTATATATCGCCTCCTCACCACCCGTTTCAACCCCTTGAACTCTGCTAGCATAGGATTGTAGAACGCTTGCAGAGCAACAGTGGGTATAAATTCCTGCCACAGAAGCTAAAGGGGAGGACACTGTGGGTGGGGTGGTAAAAATCAGGATCATCTGCAGCATTTTAATGCCCCTCAATTGCTAATATGAACAAAACCCTTACTGTGTATCAGCTTTGTAATGATCACATAACTGCAACTGCTTTACAAAAGTGAGTTTTTTTTTAATGTTTTTATTATTTGGTATGGAAATCTTTTACAGTTTAGATAACTACTTGTACAGCATGTTGACAACACAGAAGGCAGTGCACGCAGGTTGCCGCTTGTGTGCTTTTTTGTTTCAGCAACATCCTCCTGTACATTTAGTACCTTCATTCTCTCACAATGTTAGCTTGAAAATCCGGACTTACAGCTTGTGCCAGCTCCTCAGCATACATTTCATAGCGTCCAGTCATCTGTGGGTACAAATATAAAAATTATATATAAAAAAAACTTGGCAAGAGGAAAACTCTAACGCTATATAGTATAGTTGGTGTGTAGAGTAGTCAGTGCGCTGGCTAATTAAGCTCACAAGTGATCCATAGAAAGTACAGGCTGGCAACTCAACAGCTGATCCATAGAAAAAAATTTTTGGATGATGTTACTGCTGTAATGCTTCAATAAATGACGCATTTCGGCCTTCATCATTCTTTTGATGAAGGCCGAAACGTGTCAGTATTTTGGATGATGTTACTGCTGTGTAATGCTTCAATAAATATTTTCTATGGATAAGCTGTCGAGTTGCCAGTCTGTACTTTCTATGGATATATAAGAACCTGGTACCTAAAATAGTCAGATAAAAAGAAAAAAATCTATGGTTTGTAAAATCAATAATCAAACCAACAGACCACTCGTAAATGCTTTATCAATCTTCATTTTCAAAAATCAAACTTCACAGAAATCAGGATGCAAAACAACCAACTGCAATTGTAGCATTAGGCCTCCATGGGTGACTAGGGCTGATCTGTGAATGCAAAAGATTATTTTCTAGCCAGAGTCACAGGTGTTTGGGTTTAGCTAAGGACACTCTGTCCATGTCAATGAATGATAAGCTGACAGCAGCTGTGACTTTCTGCTGGTAAACACACATGGAGTCATTACCTGCAGTTAGGGATGGATGTCAAAGCCTGGTGCAGTGGCCATCATCCTATCCTAACTGCAAATCCATGTGAAAAGCGATGCTGTTTGCATACACCTGTCATCCCAGCCACAAGAATCTGCCGATTCTTGCTGCTGGAATCTGGTGTATGTATGCTCCTAATTGCATGTGTGGAGAAGGTCTTCTAGAACATGGAATGACCTAAACCTAACCTGTTGGTGAGTAAAATTTACCTCTTCCTTAGTTTCATCTCTCAAGTGCAAGCTTTATTTTTTTGCTATCATCAAACTTCCTGTTTTTTAGTGCGGCTATGCTGGTTTTCCATTGCCATTTGTGTATGGGCTCACCTGAGGTGGACTACAGATGCATTTAGTGCTATGGGAATTGTAGTACACATGGAGTGGATCATGTGACCAGAAACAGCACCGCTCGCTCCACACTAGTCGCAGTGAGATGCATCAGTAGAGGGTAAGGAGTTTGCACAGGACACTAAAAAGCTTAAAAACAAGGGTAAGGGGGACTTTAAAAAACAATCATGGTAAACTGGATATATTAGAATGACTGATGTAAAAAAGTGAGGTTGGTGGCACTTTAAATTTACCAAAAAAAAGTACCTGTCGCATGGAACATTTCTGCTGCTTTTCTGCCATTGATATTTAGATGCATCTATGGATATTATCATAAGACCCTATTAAGACAAATAGCAGCTCACCCTTCACTTCTGAGACCCCCAGTCAATTGGGAATTGGGAGTACATGATCGGCAGTTGCCACATCCTTGTACACACTTTATATACCATGATCAGCACATCCACTTATACAAAAAAAAAAAGTCACTTTTTTGTAATGCATTGTAAAACAAATAGGTGAAAAAGTATGTTGCGCTTCAATAAAAAGTAAATGATATAAACAAGGGAGTCCAAGAGTAACACAATAGTGAATGTTTGAATGTTGGGTCACCAACTTCCTCCACTTTGTGCGACCGCCACCAAAAAAAAAAAAAAAAAATAAAAAAATAGGATGTGCCCTTACCAAAGAGCCGTGGCCACCTATTACGGGTGGTCAACATAGGCTTGTATGTCTAGAAAAGGTAATGCACTTACATGAAAAGACGGTTAAAACAGCATGTACTGGACACAGTGGTTTCAGAGGTAGATTCTCCAAACGCGATGACAAGAAATTACGCTATCGCTCCACCGGTTTCATTGCTAATCTGACTTCTTCCGGAGCATAAGCGTCATTCCCATCATCACCATAAATACCCTCTCTGTGGGTCAAAGCCTTGTTTCCATCCCCAGCTCTGTGTGGTTCTTCCTGTGTGACCAAGCCTCATTCTGTGTGCTACTTCCTGTATAACCAAGCCTCTCTGGCCACAGAATGATGCTTCCTGTGTGATACATACTAGGGCTAATTAACCTACCAGCATGTTATTGGAGCTAATGATTTGTAACCCTTTACTGGATAATTTTTACCTAGGATTACAATAAAAGTGAAGTTGTATCTGTATAGAAAGATTGTGTGTGAACAATGCTGACACCTACCTTGAAGTTCCATTTGTCGCAGGTTTGGCGGCACAGATTAAGGTCCATCTCCGCAATCAAAAGTCCTTCACTAACTCTACTTAGGCCAGGAGTTCGACTCCCATCTGGAGCTGAAACATAACTAGATCCATAGAAATGCCCAAAGTCATGATGGGCTGCAAAAAAGATAGAGACATACATTCAGCATGACTGCGACAGACGCTGACAAGGATTAAGATATCAAATAAAGTTTAGTGAAAAAGATATACTTATTAAACCACAAATAAGTGTGACATTTTGGGAATTTCAACTTGTTGATAGGCACGATGTTCTGTTGCAGGATTTGTGGTTCATTTATAAATATTTCAATAAATCCTATTGCATGGCGAATATATACACAAGTACATTTTATCACCTTTCTTGCCATCTCCAGATGTGAATTCATTTTCAAAATGCTCCTAAAAATAAATAGCCAGGGAAAATTACTGAAGGCACAATAAATGTGGTTACTTTGTTAAAGCAACTAAAATAATCCACAAAAGTAGAACCAAAATAATAAAAAATGTCTTTTATATATATATAAATGACAAGTGGATAGAACTTCATACTTACAGTTCCTACACGGTTGATGGCACATGTAAAGCAGTGATTGGCAATGGCAGCGTTCCTTGCCTCTATTGGCCACAATGACTCGCTAGAAATGAAATAAAAATACCCATTGTTCTGTTCACAAAACCTAAAAAACTTTCTGTGACATGTAGAGATGTAAAAATAACAGAATTTTCTTAGTGAACATCATGCACAAAGGTGCATTTGCATATTCGCAGCCACCAAAATTATACATAAAACACAAAAAGCGCAGTTTTTATTGAAATGTGTCTAGTCTTTCTCCGCTTGAACGCTATTTAACCGATGTTCAAACAAATTGTCAATTTTTAAATAAAATGGTTCAGAAAGCAATATTTTACACAAAAGTGTCCAACACGCCCAGTAAATCTTGATTAAGACCTGATGCTCTCATTACCTTTCCTCTAAAAAGAATGTCCAGGCACACTGCTTGTCTTTAAAGCTGAACAGATGAAATACTGTACAGTATAGGACTGCCGTTTTACCTGCCAAAGGACTTGTACTTCTTTTCGTTTTGTCCTGAGATTTACACAGCTCTGCCCCACAGTACAGTCCCTTCTAGCAGGGGAGGGGACTTGACTTTTCTGCCACAGTTTCCTTTATATTTACTTGTCTCCTCCCCTCCACCATGCTGTGACTGGACAGTAGGGGTGCGTATCTTCACTGGTCTCACGATTTGATTACGATTATCGATGAGCTCCCACTAACGCTTGGGCCGCCTAGGCGTCCCTTCCTCCCTGCGATCTTCTGGGACACATCAGAGGTCCCAAAAGATTGCCCGGCTATGCAGGACAGCGCAGTGAGACATGCGCACCCGGCTATGAAGCTGCAAGCTGTCACAGCTGGATGCCTACAGTAGTATTGCCAGCGACGTGGACAGGCGGGGGAGAGAATGGAGGGTTTGGGTGGCCACGTCGCTGGATTGTGGGACAGGTGAGTGTCTTTCTGCGCACACTTGTGGAATGGTGACAATCTATGGTACCTAAAAAATCTCCATAGGCGACGCTTTAAAAAAAATTAATGGTTACCAGGTTAGAGTTACAGAGGAGATCTAGTGCTAGAATTATTTCTCTCGCTCTGACGATCACGGCGATACCTCACATGTGTGATTTGAACACCATTTACATATGCGGGCGCGGCATGAGTATGTGTTTTCTTTGCTGCGCGAGCTTGCGGGGACAGGGGCGCTTTAAAAAAAAAAATTATATTTATTTTTATTTCTTACAATGTGTATAAAAAAAATGTTTGATCACTTTTATTGCTGTCGCAAGGAATGTAAACATCCCTTGTGACAGTAATAGGTGGTGACAGGTACTCTTTATGGAGGGATCGGGGGTCTAAAAGACCCCAAATGCCTCCTTTGCACTTCAAAGTATTCAGATCGCCAAAAACTGCGATTCTGAATACTGTCATTTTTTTAAACTGGCGCCATTGGCAGCCAAGTAAAGCGGAAGTGGCAACGCTTCCGTGTTTACATACAGACTGGAACAAAGCCAACGCTTCGTTCCAGTTTGTCTCTAGCCGCTGGAAGTAGCGGCTTGTGGATCGGGTCTCCCGGTGGGACGGGAGGCCCAGTCAGTGGTGGAAGGCGGCGGGGGGGGGGGTGTTCCCTCCCGCTCCTCCGGGATAACCGAGCGGCTTTTAGCCGCATCGGTTGTTATCACTAGAAAGCCGACCGCCCGCTCTAAAAACGGTACCGGGATGCTGCCTGCAGCTGTGGGCATCATCCCGGTAATCGATTTTCCCAGTCGCATGCATCGGACACCCGAATTGCGATGCACCGATTAATTTCGGCACCCCTACTGGACAGTGAAAGGAGAAGCAGCAGACTCATGAGCTCATCTCTCCTTTCTGCATGTTTATTGCACTGCAGCACCCCTGTCTGGCTCCTTGTACTGCTCCTCCTCTCTGAGTTGTTCTGTACAATAGATTGACTACCCAAATTGGACTTGGCAGTCTCTTGCAAACTGCTTGCATTTAAAGTAGAACTACAGTATAGGCAAAACTTTTTTTTTTCCAATTTTGGATAAAGAAAAGGGAAGGTAATAATCCCTGTAATATTTTTTGCCATCTGTTCCCCATTGCAGAGATTTTCCTTCTCTTCCTGTCCCATAGCCAAACAGGAAGTGAGAGGAAATCCCTGGAAATTAACCACTTTCCTACCTCGCTATAGCCAAAAGATGGCTAAAGCACGGTTCTCCAGTTCTGGGAGGGTGTCCAGGATGTCCTCCCAGAACAGCATCTCCCAACACAGCTGATCACAGATTACGGTAAAGGGTCAATCACAGCGACCCTTTACCATGTGATCAGCTGTGTCCAATTACAGCTGGTCACATGGAAACAGACTTGCTGGTTATCGGCAGTCCTTTCTTCACACGCTGTGTCTTTGTGAGAAAAAGGAGAGCTGATAATTGGCAAGGCGGACAGGGCACAGGGAGTACCTTCTTTGAAAAGAAAAACAACAAGGGCGCACCAGCCTAGTGTATTATCGTTAGGATAAATTTGTTTTTTAAATAAACGATAATACACTGGGCTGGTGCGCCCTTGTTCTTTTTTGTTTGTTACCAGGATACCCCTATCCATGAAGGGCAGCAAAGCCAGTGCCGTTGTTACTAACTATTGATTGCTTGACGATCAACTCGTGCGCAGGAGTGTTTGTTTTTCCGTTATCAAAAGTACCTTCTTTGCACTGATGATCGGTGCCCTGATTATCAGTGCAGGCTCATCAGCACAAATCAGTAAAGAAGAAAAATTACTTATTTGCAAAATTTTATAACAGAAACTTAGAAAAGCGTTTTTTTTTCAAAAGTGTTGGTATGTTTTTTATTTCTTTAGCAAAAAAAATTTAAAAACCTAGTGGTGATTAAACACCACCAAAAGAAATCTCTGTCTGAAAAAAAGTGATACAACATTTCATATTACAGTGTTGCATGTCCATGCAATTGTCACATATTTTTTCTTCTATTCTTGTTGTCCATCATCCAGTTTCATTACCTTAGTTCCCCAATAGTGGCTGAAGGGTTAAAAATAATTTCTGCTCCATTAATGCTGTACATGAGCCAGTTTAATGGATGATGTCTTCCATAGCAGATATTCACAGCAATCCTCCCAAATGCAGTCTGGAATACTCGATGTCCTGTATTTCCCTCCATGTAATAGGTGGACTGGAACAAATAATTAAAGTGAAGTGATTGTGAACAATCACCTTTTAATACAATACATTCAGTTTAAAATATAAATGAAAGGCAAACCCTTTTTGTATAGATAAAAAAAAAAAAAAAAAAAAACACACACACACCCGCATAAAAATACCCTTTTCCCCTTTTTTTGTACAAGTGATCACATTCCCACTGTTCTCAGCTGCATAAGAGCAGTCTGGGATCCCAGCACAGCTAGAGAAGTGACCACCTGCCAAGTGTGGTCAGTTTTTAATAGAAAAAGCAGAGTGAATTGCAGAAACACCAGGGATTTCACAGAAAGGAAGCAATACAAAGAGAACAAGATACTTTATCATACATGTACATGGTACAGCAGGCACATATCAGGAATATGAAGTGTGGGGGTAACAAACACTTTAAGAGCAAAATGGCTGGGAGTACAAAAGGACTTCACTTCTACCGTGAAAGATAGAAGAGGTCCCATTACAAAAAAAAAAAAAAAAAACTTTTTTGGATCCCATGGGGACCAAGTGCATATAGCACGTGACTATTCTGATCTGTGGCCCTGTTGATTAAAAACACTTTTTTATTTCTGTTAATGCTGGCTGTAGAGCTCCACCCCAGGCTGAAGCCCAATTTGTTCCAATGGGGGAGCTACAGCCATCACTGTAGCCACCACCCACTCTCCCAGTTAAAAAAAAGATTTTGTGCAGTGTTCCAGCTTGCCCTGCCAGGACTAACTGTGGCAGAAAAGTTTGTATTACTTCCCAAAAGCACTTCCAGGCCACTGAGGAGAAAGTTTTATTAACTTTACTGCTAGTCAGAACTGGTAGGGCTAGTAAACATTTGATATCCTCAGCTGCCAATAACTGTATGTATACTAGCAGCAGGCATAGCACACAGCCCTACCAGTGCTGACTGCGGCAGAAGTCTTTTGAGGAGCAGACAACAGAGGATGCTGAGGAATGGTGCTGGATATGCACTAGAAGAGAAAGAAGCAAGGGGAGCAGCCGAGATAGTGGTGGGGCAAAGATGTTATAACAAGTAATGACTGAGTAGAAAGTGAAAAGACTAGAAAGAGAAAGCTGTGCAGAAATTAAAAGAAGAAAGAAGGAAATCTGCAGACTGACAGTGGAAATAGTCATGTGAACAGTATAGGTCCTGAGATGAGAGGCAAAGGCAAGTAGTGGGGAAACAAACTGAACAGTGAATAAGGCTGGTTTCACACTGGGGCGGTGGCGGTATAGCGCCGCTATTTTTAGCGGCGCTATACCATCAGAAGTGCGGAAGTATTCGTCCGCTAGCGGTGCAGTTTTAACCCCTGCTAGCGGCCGAAAAAGGGTAGAGGCGCATTGCCGGCAGTATTACTGAGGTTTCCCATTGCTTTCAATGGGAAGGAGCGGTAAACACACCGCTCCTCTCACCACTCCAAAGATGCGGCTAGCAGGACTTTTTTTCACGTCCTGTTAGCGCACCGCTCCAGTGTGAAAGCCCTCGGGCTTTCACATTGGAGAGACAGCAGCCGCTGTTTAGGCTCAGTTAGCACAATAGCGCCTGCAAACCGCCCCAGTGTGAAAGGGGCCCAAGAAAGTGTGACAAGGTGAGCAGCGGAAAAAAAAAACCTAGGGAAGCGAGTCTATAGAGCAGGAAGATGTGATTGAAAAAGTCCTGAGATGGACAAGCAAGTGGCTGGGAGACTTGCGGTTTACTGGGGTTGGGGGTTAAGCTGTCCAACCAGCTGCTCAGCAAGCACACATGTACTTGGTCCATTGCGGATTCAACTAGGATTTTTAAAAGGCGATACTTTTTTGTTAACTTTGAGAATGTATTACTCCAAGGTGGACATAAGTATAATTGTCAGTGATGGCTTGTTTTAAAAAATTGACAGAATAACGCATATACAGTATCTAACAAGTGAGTACACCCCCTCACATTTATGAAAATATTTTATTATATCTTTTAATGTGACAACACTGAAGAAATTACACTTTGCTACAATGTAAAGTAGTGAGTGTACAGCTTGTATAACAGTGTACATTTTCTGTCCCCTCAAAATAACTCACACAGCCATTCATGTCTAAACCGCTGGCAACAAAAGTGAGTACACCCCTAAGTGAAAATATCCAAATTGGGCCCAAAGTGTTAATATTTTGTGTGGCCACCATTATTTTCTAGCACTGCCTTAACCCTCTTGGGCATGGAGTTCACCAGAGTTTCACTGGTTGCCACTGGAGTCCTCTTCCACTCATCCATGACGACATTACCGAGCTGGTGGATATTAGAGCTCTTGCGCTCCTCCACCTTCCATTTGAGGATTCCCCACAGATGCTCAATAGGATTTAGGTCTGGAGACATGCTTGGCCAGCCCATCACCTTTACCCTCAGCTTCTTTAGCAAGGCAGTGGTCATCTTAGAGGTGTGTTTGGGGTCGTTATGTTGAAAATACTGCCCTGCGGCCCAGTATCCGAAGGGAGGGGATCATGCTCTGCTTCAGTATGTCACAGTACATGTTGGCATTCATGGTTCCCTCAATGAACTGTAGCCCCCCCCCAGTGGCATCAACACTCATGCTGCCCCAGACCAGGACACTCTTACCACCATGCTTGACTGTAGGCAAGACACACTTGTCTTTGTACTCCTCACCTGGTTGCCGCCACACACGCGCTTGACACCATCTGAACCAAATAAGTTTATCTTGGTCTCATCAGACCACAGAACATGGTTCCAGTAATATATGTCCTAAGTCTGCTCGTCTTCAGCAAACTGTTTGCATGCTTTCTTGTGCATCTTCTTTAGAAGAGGCGTCCTGGGACGACAGCCATGCTGACCAATTTGATGCAGTGTGCGGCGTATAGTCTGACCACCCCCATCCCTTCAACCTCTGCAGCAATGCTGGCAGCACTCATAAGTCTGTTTCCCAAAGCCAACCCCTGGATATGACGCGGAGCATGTGCACTCAACTTCTTTGGTCGACCATGGCGAGGCCTGTTCTGAGTGGAACTTGTCCTGTTAAACCGCTGTATGGTCTTGGCCACCGTGCTGCAGCTCAGTTCCAGGGTCTTGGCACTCTTCTTATAGCCTAGGCCATCTTTATGTAGAGCAACAATTCTTTTTTTCAGATCCTCAGAGAGTTCTTTGCCATGAGGTGCCATGTTGAACTTCCAGTGACCAGTATGAGAGAGAGTGAGAACACCAAATTTAACACACCTGCTCCCCATTCACACCTGAGACCTTGTAACACTAATGAGTCACATGACACCGGGGAGGGAAAATGGCTAACTGGGCCCAATTTGGACATTTTCACTTAGGGGTGTATTCACTTTTGGTGCTAGCCGTTTAGACATTAATGGCTGTGCGTTGAGTTATTTTGAGGGGACAGCAAATTTACACTTATACAGCTTATACAAGCTGTACACTCACTACTTTACATTGTAGCAAAGTGTAATTTCTTCAGTGTTGTCACATGAAAAGATATAACAATTTTTTTTTTTACAAATGTGAGGGGTGTACTCGCTTTTGTGAGATACTGTACTGTATATGGCAAAAGGAAAAGCTCTCAGTCACAGCTATTGATTGGGAGCCAGTGGGACAGGCTCCCGATCCTGCAACTGCTGTGAAGGCCAATCACAGTGGCCACATAACAGAAGTGATGCCGCCTCCCAGGCCACCAGGAGACAGCTGAAGTTGTCTAAACCAAAAGTTTGCAGAGGTCACAATAACAATAAACCATGACATTCCTCTCCCAACCAACAATGTGCATAGAGGCTGTTGTGACCTTGCTCCCTGTAATGCGACAATTCTCCAGCAATACCTTGGAATCCCAGACTAAAAAAAAATTGTGCATTTTATTTTTTTTGGAGCCTGTAAAGCATCTTCTGCAGATCTTTCTGTGCATATGTGTGTGCCCGTACGGGCAACCAGATATAATCTGACAGGAAGAATCAATAAACTACCACGGCGCTCACCCATACGCAGCAAATCAGTCCCTTTAAGTTACTTGCATGAAAATACCTCCCCTCTCCCTACAGGTGAGGGACTCACCAGCAAGTACATACTGGGGCCCATCCCCACTATATTAGCAACCCCTTTATTTCTGCGAGTCCTTTATTATGGCACTGTGCTAAGACATACTCAACAACTAAAATCAGGTTTTAGAACCATATTTTCGATTTACTTTGATCAATAGCACTATCTAGACCAGTGATGGCGAACCTTGGCACCCCAGGTGTTTTGGAACTACATTTTCCATGATGCTCATGCACACCGCAGTGTAGTTGAGCATCATGGGAAATGTAGTTCAGAAACATCTGGGGTGCCAAGGTTCTCCATCACTGATCTAGATTATCTTCTGATTGTTTTAATGTATGCATGTGGTTCCACTTCAGGGAAATGTTCGGGCAGTAAGCACATTTCCAATCCAGATTCAGAATGCTGGGAGAAATCCTTTTGCCAGTATATTTGGTGATCTCACCTCGTTGAAGTCTCCCACTCTTGGGATGTGATTTTTACGGGTCTTCCCAAGAACGGCACCTGTGTTTGATATGACTACAGCGGTGTTCCATAATGTATCTCCATGGCTCTCATCCCTCTCCAGAATTGGAGAAACAATTACCATGTTGTGCTTCTTTGCAAGCTGAAAACATTAAATGGACAATGTGGGCATTACATAAGAATCAACAAAATCTGCACAAATTTGCACCAATAGCAAGTAGAGGTGCGCATCTTCACTGGCCTCACGATTCGATTACGATTATCAGGTCAACGATTCGATTCGATTCCACGATGCATCACGATTACAGCGCAAGTGCGCATGGTTTTCACCAAAAAAATTTAAGCTGTCACGAGAACTCCATTTTTTTAATTATATCTGTTCTTTTAAAAAAAAGACAACACTCCCTGCATGTAGCAAAGTCTAAACAAAGCAGACAACAACTTGTACATAGTACAGGAGATGGTCGGTGACTGCGGACATGCTACAGGAGATGGTCGGTGACTGCGGGCATGCTACAGGAGATGGTCGGTGACTGCGGGCATGCTACAGGAGATGGTCGGTGACTGCGGGCATGCTACAGGAGATGGTCGGTGACTGCGGGCATGCTACAGGAGATCAGCAGGTAAGTATACAAAAAGAATACCTGTTGTGCCGAGATTCAGAATGGTTCCCCCGCCGGATTCTGTTCCCCTGGCTCTCGGCTCCTATCGGAACTCCGCCCCCTCAGCCCTGTACATTGCCGCTCCTCCTACTGTTCCTCACAAATTCAAATGCTCCTAATACCGCCCCGCCTCTCCAGCCCTCTGCTCATTAGCATTCGTGAGGCGTAGGCGTGAGCGGCGCTGGAGAGGCGGGGCGGTATTAGAAGAATTTGCATTTGTGAGTAGGAGAGAGCGGCAATGTACAGGGCTGAGGGGGGGGCGGAGTTCCAATAGCCGAGAGACAGAGGGAACAGAATCCGGCGGGGGAACAGTGCTGTGTACATGCCGTGCTCATGTGACTGCCCTCTCTCCTCTCTGCTTTCACGTCTCTGACGCCAGGAGAGACGTGAAAGCAGAGAGGCGGGCCGGGCAGTCACATAAGCGCGTCATAGGAAAAAAAAAAAAGGCAACAGCTCTCCCGGAAGGAGGGGGCGGGGCTAGACATCGCCGGTAATCGATTAATAGCTTTCCCTGCATCGGTGCCGCATCGGGGACGCCCGAATCGCGATGCACCGATTAAATTCCACACCCCTAATAGCGAGTGCAGTTGCTATCTATTATGAGAAATTACTTAATTGCATTAAGATTTTAAAGAAAATGTGACATTGTAAATCAAGTGGTACTGCACCGGACATTTACAGAATATTTTGGAAAATGAACACACATGCTATATTTAATAGTGAAAAACATCTTAAAATATAAAAGTCACATATAAAAGAATCTAGCCGTCAAGCTCTGGCTATACTTCTTTAAAAAAAGGGGTTGTAAAGGTTCGTGTTTTTTCACCTTAATGCATCATATGCATTAAGGTGAAAAAACACCTGGCTGTCACGGTCCCCCCCTGCCGCCAGTTTTACTTACCTGAGCCCGTTCACCAGCTGTGCGCGTCCCCCGGCGTCCTCTTCTCCACTGAGTCTGGCCGTTGATTGGATAGATAGCAGCACAGCCATTGGATCCCGCTGCTGCCAATCACATCTAATGACGTGGCCGCTGTGGGGGGGGGGGGCGGGACCGAGTCATACACTTGGCGTCTATGGATTGTATGACACAGGAGCGCGCCCGCCAACTAACCCCCTCGTGAAAGAGCTTCCCAGAGGGGGTTAGCTTTACTGGGGAGGAGCCAAGACAGCCACCGTGGGACCCCATAACATGAGGATCGGGGCCACTCTGTGCAAAACGAACTGCACAGTGGGATGTAAGTATAACAGGTTTGTTATTAAAAAAAGAAAGAAAAAATAAAAACCCACAAACACATACAACCCCTTAAATCCATTACAGAACATATTGAGAATTTTCCTCCAGCTTGTACGAATTCTTGTGATGTTCTTCTAACGATTTGTATCTACATCCCATACATTACACTTTCATAGGCATTTTTAAAATCTTTTCACAAAAAAATAAAATAAACTGTCCTTAAGCTGGCTATAGATGGAGCAATTTTCTTTCCTGCAAGCATGAGTCGGTGTTGATGGGAATCCCTCCTGCTGAGCCATTGTGTTCTCTTGGCAGAGGGGGACACAGTGATCACCGCTAGTGGCTATTATAAATCGCACGTAAAATCCGACAAGCTGGTTGTACCCAAGTTGATCAATCGATTAACTTGGGTACATTCAACCTGTCCATACATGATTCAAATCTCAGCCGGTCTCTGCTGATCTGGCCGAGATTCAAGCGTCTATTGCTGGCTTTAGTTTATGTACCTGGGAGTTACAAGTCTGATATCAGCTTTGGCCTCATATGCTTATGAGTGGCACCAAATAAACGTTCGGGCAGTCATTGAACAAACACTTCTAAAGGGATTATCGGTGGTAATCTGCTCTATTGTTACCTCCTGGCAGAACTTGGTAGTTGCTCCATTCTCAGCTGATTCAGCAAACTCTGTCCATGGCAACCTCTCTCTGGTGCAGAAAGCAAATGGCATTGCTGTAAGAAAAAAGACATACGCCTGGTTCAGACAAGTAGGTAAGAAAGTAGGAATGAGGAATAAGGAATGCTACATTCAAAACTGTATTAAACGGTATGTATAGCCCAAACTTTTTTAAAGTGGTTGTAAAGCTAGTTATACCACTTGTACCTACAGGTAAGTCTATCTATAATAAGGCTTACCTGTAGATACTGTAAATATTTCCTAAAAATGCACGGTTTAGGAGATATTTACCGTATACGCTTGCACCAACGTCATTGGCACGGAAGAAATGGTCTGCTCGTGCCGTTTTTCTCAGGGCCGGTGTCGTGAGCAGCGGCTCCCGCATGCATGCGCAGGAGTGAAGTCATCGCGGCTCCGGCCAATCACAGCGCCGGAGCCCACAAACAACTCCGGGAGACATGTCGCCGGTCACAGCAGTGTTCGGGGACTTTGATCTAAGGTAAGTATTTCATAATGAGCTAGTATGTCATGCATACTAGCTCATTATGCCTTTGTCTTACAGGGTTTTTTTTTTTCGGATTACAACCACTAAGTTTTGCTTGGAGTAGGGAGGGGTTAAAACCTCTGGTATTTGTTAGTCTGTATCTTCGCTGATTATATTTGACCTCTTTGTTTGTCCTTGTAATCACTGTGACTGAACAGAAAATCCAAAACTTTAGTTGTCACCAGAGTACAAGGCAAGGATAAATCTTCTATTCTATCTTCTATATTGGGGAACTGGAGAAAGTGCAGAGAAGGACAACCAAACTGATAAGAGGCATGGAGGAGCTCAGCTATGGAGGAAAGATTAGAGGAACTGAATTTATTCACTCTTGAGAAGGAGATTAAGGGGGGGTATGATCAACATGTACAAATATATAGGGGGTCCATATAGTGAACTTTGTGTGGAGTTATTCAGTTTACGGTCAACACAAAAGACAAGGGGGCACTCTTTACGTCTAGAGGAAAAAAGAGGTCACCTCCAAATACGGAAAGGTTTCTTCACAGTAAGAGCTGTGAAAATGTGGAACAGACTCCCTCCAGAGGTGGTTCTGGCCAGCTCAGTAGATTGCTTTAAGAAGGGCCTGGATTCTTTCCTAAATGTACAGAATATAACTGAGTACTAACAGTTCTAGGTAAAGTTGATCCGGGGTAAATCCGATTGCCTCTCGGGGGATCAGGAAGGAATTTTTTCCCCTGCTGTAGCAAATTGGATCATGCTCTGCTGGGGTTTTTTGCCTTCCTCTGGATCAACTGTAGGTATAGAATTGGGTATATGGGATTGTACGATATTTTTTATTTTAATTAATTTTTTTATGGTCGAATTGGATGGACTTGTGTCTTTTTTCAACCTGACTATCTATGTAACTATTGGGGACATCTTCCAGTGACAACTAAGAGTTTTTTCACACAGGCAGGCGAGCAGAAAAAGCAGGTGGTTTTAATGCCCACCAACCACTCAGCTAGAAGAAGTGCAGAAGCTCAGAACTGTACACATGTCACATCTGCAATGCTTTGCTTCACAGCTGTAAAATCGAAACAGCATGACACATTTGGCGGGTGGTACCGCCTCCAAAACGCAACCCATTTAAGCCTAATGCATGCAGTAGTGCAGCATTTACAAGGTTAAGACAGGCAGAGAGGAGGGGACATTCTCCTTCTCAATGCCTGTCAACTGCCTCTGAAAAGTTATCACTTTTCAGAAGGTTGGTAACAGCTTCCACACATATGAATGAGCCCTAAGAGTAGAATTCCCTTCATATTGTACAGATTTCCTCTCACTTTCTGTTGCATGCCTAGGCCAGGAAGTGAAGAGAAAACTTCAGAGGACAAGAAAAAAAAAAAAAAAATAATATAATTTAACCTGGGGTCACCTAATCCCTTTAAATCCTTACACGTATTAATTACACAGGTTCTGTGGCTAATTAATTCACTTGGTGTCTTTACTGCATTGAATTAGCCTCAGAGCCTCTGTAATTCATAGAGGTCGAACTGTCTACTGCTGGCTTCAAAAAATTACCAATGTACTAATGTAAACCTAAAGAACTGGTCCACACTCACTGATTGGTCGCTAGAGGTTACTGCACACCATTACTGCTGACTGATTGCCTGCAACACAGTGTCCTTCTCTGCAAGCTGCTCTGTTCCTGCTGCGGCTTTATTAATCTCCCCCTAACTGCTGAAAGAAAAAAGGGGGAGGGAGAAGAATCCACAAACACAGCACTCTGTGTGCCTTTGATCTCCATGCTGCTGACCAGAGAAGGGAGGACAAGCGGGGGAACACAGAAAGTCACCCTGCCTCACTCTCAGGACTGAAGCAGCTGTGACAAACAGAGAGAAGCGTGACTTGCTGCGGGACCCAGCACATACAGCCCACAGCTGTGTTTCTTGCCTGTCACATTGTGGCCAAAATGAATTAACTGGCCAGGAAAACAAGCGGCAGGAGGGGAAAAAAAAAAAAAAAAGGCCTGCACCCGCTACACCTGGAAAATATTTGCGGGCTCAAGGGGCAGCTGCTTTGGGCCACACAACAATGAATGGCCCTAGCGCAGCTGCCCCCTTTGCCCCGCGTTAAAAAGACGGCCCTGACACTGCTCCTGCAGTGACCTGCACGAGTGAGCGTTGTCATCCTAGGACAGTGATGGCAAACCTTGGCACCTTGTTTTGAAACTACATTTCTCATTATGCTCATGCACTCTGCAGTGTAGTTGAGCATCATGGGAAATGTAGTTCCAAAACATCTGGGGTGTTGAGGTTCGCCATCACTGCCCTAGAAGCTGACGCTCCAAAGAAGGCAGATCAGCAGGTAAAAATGCCAAACATGAACCCTTGTTACAGTTTTTGTTACAGCCCCTGACTACACAAAAAGCAGAATCCTCTGCCTGTCCTTGAACCGCAGCTGTTTTCACAGGGCGGTCATCTTGTTACAGTATAACAGCATGTTACACATTTACTTCACTAACACTTGGCTACCTCTAACCTGGAGAATTAAAAATTCTCCTTTCAAGGGGTGGCTTTCCTATTGGCAGTAAAAGATAAAAGAAGAAAATGCATGTGAAACGCACACATAAAAAATTTGAGTCCAATAACCTTGACCACAGCTTGCCTTTATGTACTCCTGTGCACGGGGGGGGGGGGGGCACATACAGCTGTGTGCCAACATCATTAATAGCTTAGAACTGATCGAAAATCAAATGCCAACGTCCATCTACAGTGGCACTGAAATGCTGCTCAGATGTACAGCTCTCTGTAGCAGTTCATATTTTCATGTACAATTCAGTAAATATGAATAGGATTTACATGCACAGTAAACCAAATTATATAAAGAAGAAATAGATGTCATCCTTGGTTATCACCCATCTCTTTGTTCTATAATTTGTAAAAAGTGATTGGGCGCAGGGACCTGCCCCACCTATTGGGAATTGGATTTCCTTATTTATAAAATTTGGCAGCTCTTGGTTCCCCATATTTTATTAATATCTATATAACGTGCATAGCAATCCACCTGATTGTGTCCAAGTTGAAAATATGCCTTTGGATGATCCATTCTTTTAGGTGGCTCATGATATGTTTCAACCCCCCATGTAGTAGCCTGTAATATTCCTTCATTGCCAGGTCATTTTCAGTTCTCAGTGCTGTGATAGTTTGACTGACAATTTCTCAGACATGTAACACTGTACCCAAATTTAATTTTAAATACATTTTTAAAACAGAGCTTTTTTTTGGCGATATTCAATATTAACTGGCATTTTTTACTTTTTTTTTTACTATATAAAAAAGGAAAAAAAAAAAAAAAAACTCTTACCTTTTCTTATAAACAATTAATGATGACAAGACAATATGAACACTGCCGAAATTACCCCTTTTTGGATAGTAGACTCAAACTCCAAAGACATGCTGGTAGGTTAATCAGATCCTGTCTAAATTGGCCCTAGTATATGTATGAATGTGTGTAAAGCCTCGTACACATGGTCGGACTTCCATCTGACTTTTCCGTGGATTTTTGTCCGAACGGAGTTGGTCGGGAACACCCATAGCATACACACCACAGGACTTTTCTGCAAACTTTCCCAAAACTTTTTGCAACATCACGTGGTTTTTCTGCTCTTTACCGCCACCCTTTGGTCAACTTCTGCTATTGTTGGTTGATGTTAACATTAGTTTTGTCCATCGGATAAAAGTCCGATGGTTTTCTGTACACACGGTCGGACTTTGCTCCATCGGACTTTTGTTGGGCAAAAGTTTGTCCGTTTGCAGACCCAACTTTTGTCCGATGAAAACAAGAAAAAAGCAACAAAACTTTGTCCGATGGAGCGTACACACTGTCGGATTGTTGGTCCAACTTGCTCAAAATGAAGTTTGTTGGCCAAAAGTCCGACCGTGTGTATGGGGCTTTAGGGACCTTAGGTTGTAAGCTCCTTGAGGGTAGGGACTGATGTGAATGTACAATATATACGTAAAGCGCTGTGTAAATTGACGGCGCTATAGAAGTACCTGAAATAAAAATAAATAAAATCAAGGTGATCTAAATTTTTGCCAAAAATGTTTGAAGTGAAGAAACATGCTGTTATTGTGGTGTTTAAAACATGGAGCTTGGTAATGGCGAATTAGATTTATGGTATTGTTCATCTACATATCTTACAGAGAGGAGGAGGTGAAGGGGTTAATGTACAGGTCACACCACAATGGGAGGATGGAGCTGAAGGGGTTAATGTGCAAGATACGGGTTAATATACGGGTCACATAGAGGCCATGTTTTAAGAATTTCTCCTAGATAAAATAGCTATCCAAAATACCAATCCATTGACTCTGATTTAAAGCACCTGTACAAGATAAAGGAAAACCTGAAAACATGGCCTGTCGGGAGTACTTGAGGCATACCTCCCAACATTTTGAGATGGGAATGAGGGACACCTACTAGCAAATGTATATTAGGCATAGGACACACCCCCTACCACACCCCCTTAAAGAAGAATTAACCCAAAAAAAAAGGCTTATTAAATCCACAAGGACTTTTTTTTACGACTACTATTCCTTTATATTGGCTCTTAAAATTTACAAATACAGCAATTTAGAAATGGGATGAAAGGTTTAACACTGGGAAACACTTTTTGAAAGATAAAAAGTGCATTTTATATACAACTATATAGATCAGACCAAAATGAGGGACAAATGAGGAGGAAAGAGGGACAGAGGGACATTGCTCCAAAACCAGGACAGTCCATCGAAATCAGGGACAGTTGGGAGCTATGCTTGAGGACCGAGGTTGAGAACCACTGACATAGAGAGACCAGATGAAGTTGAGATTGAGATGCACATGAGGAGGAGGGCAATGAAGGGGTTAAAAAACTAACTCACAATTCATTAAAACTTTTCTCCCAAGAATCTGATGATGCATATGATCCCTTCATTGATAAACTCTTACTTCCTTATTTTTAGAATAAGGGGAGGGTTCTCAAATGTAAACACCAAAGTGTTTACATCTGTGATGGCTGTATTTAAAATGGTCATTACAGCCATCATAAAAATGTACAGAACTGCTGTGGATCAGATCTGTACATTGTGTCTTTAAAGTGGTTGTAAACCCTTACAGACCACTTTTACCTACAGATAAGCCTAGATTAAGGCTTACCTGTAGGTACAAGAAATATCTCCTAAACCTCCACGGTTTAGGAGATATTTGCAGAAAAGACAGCACAATGGCGCAGGCGCACTGAGCGTGCCGTTAGTGACGGCGATCGTGCCGTCACTGGCGGCTCCCGCGCGCACGAGACGTCGTCGCGGCTTTGGCCAGCCACAGCGCCAAAGCCGCGATACCCGGAAGTCACTCCGGGAGAGATGGCGGCGACGGAGGAGGGTAATGAGGATCGCTGCGGGGGCTTCGATCTCAGGTAAGTAATTCATAATGAGCTAGTATAGTATGCTATGCTTTGTCTTGCAGTGTGTTTTTTTTTTTGTTTTGTCAAGGGTTTACTTCTAGAGTTGAGCGGGTAGCTGGATATTCGGGTCCGGCGGGTTCGGCCGAACTTCGGAAAAAAGTTCGGATTCGGGACCGAACTTTAACCCGAACCCGGACCCGGACCCCATTGAAGTCAATGGGGACCCGGACTTCTGACGACTAAAAAGGCTCTAAAAAAGTAATGGAAAGGGCTAGAGGGCTGCAAATGGCAGCAAAATGTTGTTAAGAACATGGCAAGTGCTCTGCAAACAAATGTGGATAGGAAATAACTTAAAAGAACATAAAAAAAATTAAAAAATATGCTGGAGGCCCCCTTTTCAGCAGAAGAGGTACAGGAAGTCATTAAGAACCTCAGAAACTCAACGGCACAATGCCACACATATGGTGGGAATGCCCCAGAATACGCCCTTTCTGGAATAAATTATTTAATTTAATGGATAAGCTAGTGGGAAAATAAAATACTTTGAAATAAAAATGTAGCGGGGTGCTAAATTTAAGGAAAGTGTTTGAGTGGTAAATAGGCTCAAATACCCTAATTCTGTAGGATTCATGGACCATTTTGTCCTCGGGGGACAGTATTGGTGTGCAGTTCCCTGCGGCCTACAGGTGGCGCCTTTTGTGTCCCCTCTTGGCAGTAGTACAGCGGGGCGGGGAACCTGCTGTGCATGCCAGGAGAGCATATAAAAGGGGCAGACCTTTGGCCTGGGGGCTGATGTCCAGTGGGGTCCGCGCCCAGGTGCCTTCGGCCTGGGTGCATGTGTTCCTGTTCCATCTCGGGCACCTTTAGCCCGGGGTGAGGTACTATCCTGGAGTTCTTGCTGCCCTGGGTATGGAGGCCTAGGGGCGGGAGTAAAGCCTGGAGTCCAGAGCCGCCTCGTGTAGGGGACCCTGTTCCAGGGAAGGGAGGATCATTCTGATGGACCGATGCGGGAGTCACGGTGAAGGAATGGTCTGTTGACTCCCTGGAGAGATGTCTTCCCCTTGATATGGGCTAGGTTCGTAGAAGGAGAAGCTCAAGGTCACCTTGACTGTATCAGAGGCCTTATTCAACCGGCCCGTGGCAGGGGCCTTATACACCCTGGTCTGTGGCTGAGACCAAAGTTCTCCAGGCCCGTGGCAGGGGCCTTGTACACCCGGTCTGTGGCAGAGACCAACCTCAATGTCTGTGGCAGAGACCGTGCGCCAAAAACTGTTTGAGAAACCTAAGCAGTGAAGTGAATGTGCTACGTTTGTGCCTGGACCTCCTCCACACCTTAAGCTGTCCTGTTTCTTTGCTCTAACCTTTTCTATCTGAGTACAGTTTATTTTGCCATGAGAGAATAAGAGTTGGAGTTTCAGCTGGTGTGGACATTGACTTTACTGGCAATTAAAGGGCTTGCCTCTACCTACAGTAGAGGTGAGAATCATCCTCTGGAGGAGTTTTGACTCCGGCTGTGGACACGGCCCGTCAAGTACACCGCTCAACCTCTTTATATAGGATGATACGGGCTGGTAGTGCGGTGTGCCTTTCTCCCTCCTGCGAAGAGCCAACAACATAAGGGCAGGTAAGGGGGAAAGGATCTGTGCGCTACAAAAAAATAAAATAAAAATTTTAATCTTGGCCTAGCAGGACGAGGTCCATATGGAGTAGGAGGTTGAGGTGGCGGTGGATGTGGCTGTGTAGGTGGAAGCGGCGGTGGAGGAGGACGAGGTAGCCAACACTGGTTCAAAAATACAACAATGGCTGGGTAAGGCCGGTGATGTGTCGAATTCTGTCCCCTGTCGAATAGTGTCCGCCCTGTACTGCGCTTGCTGAGTATGTAGGACAAGGGGATTTCAAAAATCTCCCAAGACTAACGGCGCCTGCGTGTTGAGTTCAGGTGAAGGCCACACCATCCGTGGTTCAAGCCGAGCCAAGCAAGGCCGCAATGGAAGCGAGCCCGAGAGGGGCCCTGTTACTATGTGCTACCGTATGTCCTCTTGGATGGTGGGGCTTGAACCTGCACTCACAGCGCAGGCGCCGTTCATCTTCGGAGATTTTGTGAATCTCCTTGTCCTCTGTACTGCGCAAGCGCTGCGCCTGCGCAGTACGGGCCGGGCACAATCCGATGGCCGGACAGTTTTTGTCACAACACCGGTATACATGTCTATTCTGCACAAGGTACGGACAAGTCCTGTGGGATCCATGCCTGGTTCATTTTAATGAACGTGAGCTTGTCCACATTGGCTCTGGACAGGCGGCTGCGCTTGTCTGTGATAACGCCCCCTGCCGTGCTAAATACACGTTCAGATAATACACTGGCTGCAGGGCAGGCCAGCACCTCCAAGGCATAAACGGCAAGCTCAGGCCATGTGCCCAATTTGGAGACCCAGAAGTTAAAGGGGGCAGACCCGTCATCCAGTACGTGTAGGCCTGTGGACACATACTGCTCAACCATGTTGGTGAAATGCTGCCTCCTGCTAAGACGTTCCATCTCAGCTGGTGGTGCTGGTTGTTGTGGCGTGCTGACAAAGCTTTTCCACATTTCGGCCATGCTAACCCTGCCTTCTGAGGTGCTGCCGGTGCCCCGGCTGCGTTGGCGACCTCTTCCTCCTCCTCTGCCTTCGCCTTGTGCTTCCACCGTACGCCCGCTGTCAGGTGGGAATGCCACCAGCAGCGCGTCTACCAGCGTGCGCTTGTACTCGCGCATCTTACGATCCCGCTCCAGTGAGGGAATTAAGGACGGTACGTTGTCCTTGTAACGGGGATCCAGCAGGGTGGCCACCCAGTAATCAGCACCAGTTAAAATGTGGGCAACTCGGCTGTCGTTGCGGAAACACTGCAGCATGTAATCGCTCATGTGTGCCAGGCTGCCCAGAGGCAAAGAAAAGCTGTCCTCTGTGGGAGGTGTATCGTCTGTGTCCTCTGTATCCCCCCAGCCACGCACCAGTAATGGCCACAAGCTGGTCTGAGTGCCACCCTGCTGTGAACATGGCTCCTCCTCCTCCTCCTCCATCTCCTCCTCCACCTCGTCATCCTCCAGAACTGTGCCCTTTCTGCCGGACAATTGTGTACCTGGCGTTTGTTGGTGCAGGAACCCACCCTCGTAGCCACTTGTGAAAGACTGCCCTGAAAGCCTTTGAAATGATCCCGCTTCCTCCTCCTCATCCTCCTGTGCCACATCCTCTTCCATCATCGCACGAAGCGTTTTTTCAAGGAGGCATAGAACTGGGATAGTAACGCTGAGAACGGCGTCATTGGCACTGGCCATGTTGGTGGAGTACTCGAAACAGCGCAACAAGGCACACAGGTCTCGCATGGAGGCCCAGTTATTGGTGGTGAAGTGGTGCTGTTCCGCAGAGCAACTCACGCGTGATTGCTGCAGCTGAAACTCCACTATTGCCTGCTGCTGCTCGCACAGTCTGGCCAGCATGTGCAAGGTGGAGTTCCACCTTGTGGGCACGTCACATATGAGGCGGTGAGCTGGAAGGCCGAAGTTACGCTGCAGCGCTGACAGGCGAGCAGCAGCAGGGTGAGAACGCCGAAAGTGCGCACACACAGCCCGCACTTTCTGCAGCAGCTCTGGCATATTGGGGTAATTTTTAAGGAACCTCTGGACCACCAAGTTCAGCACATGCGCCAGGCAAGGGATGTGCGTCAAACCGGCTAGACCCAGAGCTGCTACGAGATTTCGCCCATTATCGCACACCACCAGGCCGGGCTTGAGGCTCACTGACAGCAACCACTCATCGGTCTGTTGTTCCATGTCCCTCCACAACTCCTGCGCGGTGTGGGTATTTTCCCCCAAACAGGAAAGTTTTAAAACTGCCTGCTGTCGTTTACCCCTGGCTGTGCTGAAGTTGGTGGTGAAGGTGTTACGCTGAATGGATGAGGAGGCGGTAGAGGATGAGGAAGCGGAGAAGGAGGAGTTAGCAACAGGAGGCAAACTGAAGCGCCCTGCAATCCTCGGTGGTGGAAGGACATGCGCCAAACCGCTATCTGCCTCAGGCCCAGCAGCCACTGCATTTACCCAGTGTGCTGTTAGGGAGATATAACGTCCCTGACCGTGCTTACTGGTCCACGCATCCGTAGTTAGGTGGACCTTGCCACAGATGGCGTTGCGCAGTGCACACCTGATTTTGTCCCCCACTTGCTTGTGCAGGGAAGGGATGGCTCGCCTGGAAAAGTAGTGGCGGCTGGGCACGACGTACTGCGGGACAGCCAATGCCATCAGGCTTTTAAAACTCTGCGTCTCCACCAGACGGAATGACAGCATTTCAAAGGCCAGGAATTTTGAAATGCTGGCATTCAGGGCCAGGGATCGCGGGTGGCTAGGGGGGTACTTCCTCTTCCGCTCCAATGTTTGGGAGATAGAGAGCTGAACGCTTCCATGGGACATTGTGGAGATGGTCGGTGACCCAGGTGGTAGTGGTGCTGGCAGATCCTCTGTTTGCGGGGTGACAGGTGCCACTGTCACTACAGAGGTGGATGAAGAGGCCGAGACTGCAGCAGAAGAGGAAGCAGGAGGAGCCAGAGACCTTTCTTGGTTTCTGAGGTGTCTACTCCACTGCAGCTCGTGCTTTGCACTTAGATGCCTGGTCATGCAGCTTGTGCTCAGGTTGAGAACGTTTATGCCTCGCTTCAGGCTCTGATTGCACAGCGTGCAAACCACTCGTGTCTTGTCATCAACACACTGTGTGAAGAACTGCCACGCTAGGGAAGTCCTTGGACCTGGCTTTGGTGTGCTCGGTCCCTTGCTGCGTTGGGCAGTAGCAGATGTACTGTCTAGGGGACGAATGCTCCGTTTTTGCACCCTGCTCCCTCTTCTGCTGTGCTGGTGGCTCTGTGCGACCACCGCCTCTTCCTCCGAACTACACTGGTCACCTGCATAACGTTGATTCCATGTGGGGTCGAGGACCTCATCGTCCTCCACATCATCTTCCACCCAGTCTTCACCCCTGCCCTCCATGTCTGTCTGCACAATTGCGAAAGCAGCAGCAGTTGGCACCTGTGTTTCGTCATCATCCGAGACGTGCTGCGATGGTCCTCCCATGTACCCATCATGAAACATAAGTGGTTGGGCATCGGTGCACTCAATCTCTTCCACTTCTGGGGCAGGGCTAGGTGGATGGCCCTGGGAAACCCTGCTAACAGAGTCATCGAAAAGCAGAAGAGACTGCTGCATGATTTGGGGCTCAGACTGCTTGGCTGATTTGCAAGGGGGTGAGGTGAAAGACTGATGGACATGGGCTTCAGGTGCCAACTCTGATCTTTCAGCAGAAGAGTGGGTGGGAGACAATGTGAAGGAACCCGAGGCACTGTCAGCAACCCAATCTACTATCGCCTGTACTTGTCCTGGCCTAAACATTGGTACAGCCTCATTAGGCGTGTCAAAATACCGCCGCAGGCTCGGTCGCCTACTCGCACCTGAGGAAGGTGTTTCACTTGTGCGTGTAGCTGGCACAGATCCACCACGTCCTCTCCCTGCAACAGGAGCTCCACCAGCAGCACCACGACCGGGGCCACCACGTCCCTTTGACCTTCCCCTCATATTTTCCAAATTTAGGATCTTGCCCTAAATGGCGTTTTTTGGAAGACCACAACACACCCACAGTACGTAATGGCTGAAACGCACAGCTACAGAACTGCAGAAAATGCTATTCAAAAAAAAAAGGTTGTTTTTTTTTAGTATAGCACAGTACAAGGAAAATATATAGAAATTGTTTTTTTACACACACCTCCAGATGTGTATTTCACACTGCAAAATATTTTCTGTGGCCCTAAATGGCGTTTTTTGAAAGAGCACAACACAACCACAGTATTTAACCACTGAATCGCACAGCTATAGAAGTGCAGAGAATGCTATTCAAAAAAATTTTTGGTTTTTTTAGTATAGCACTGTACAATATATAGAAATTGTTTATTTTACACACCTCCACATGTGCATTTCACACTGCAATTTATTTTCTGTGGCCCTAAATGGCGTTTTTTGCAAGAGCACAACACAACCACAGTATTTAACCACTGAATCGCACAGCTATAGAAGTGCAGAGAATGCTATTCAAAAAAAATTTTGTTTTTTTTAGTATAGCACTGTACAATATATAGAAATTGTTTATTTTACACACCTCCACATGTGTATTTCACACTGCAATTTATTTTCTGTGGCCCTAAATGGCGTTTTTTGCAAGAGCACAACACAACCACAGTATTTAACCACTGAATCGCACAGCTATAGAAGTGCAGAGAATGCTATTCAAAAAAAATTTTGTTTTTTTTAGTATAGCACTGTACAATATATAGAAATTGTTTATTTTACACACCTCCAGATGTGTATTTCACACTGCAAAATATTTTCTGTGGCCCTAAATGGCGTTTTTTGAAAGAGCACAACACAACCACAGTATATAACCGCTGAATCGCACAGCTGCAGAGAATGCTATTCAAAAAAAAGTTTTTTTTTTTTTTTTAGTATAGCATAGTACAAGAAAAATATATAGAAATTGGTTATTTCACACAACTAGAGATATACACTGCAAAATATTTTTTTTGCCCAAAAATAGGTATTTTTTGCGCACAACAAAGTGCCTTTTTTTTTTTTTGCAACAGCACAATAAAGTGCCTTTTTTTTTTTTTGGGGCCCAAAAATGGGACTTTTTAGCAAAAGCACAATAAAGTGCTTTTTTTTTTTTTTTTTTTTCTGACCAAAATAGGTCTTTTAGCAAGAGCACAATACAGCCACAGTATGGAATAGGTGTATCACTCAACGTAATGCAGTGCTGGTGCACTGAGCTTGCAACACAAACAGATAAACCTATGCAGATCGCTGAGCTATTATATCTCTCAATCTGGACTCCTATCTAAATCTCTCTCCCTGAAAGCACAAACAGGATCCTGCCCCTACACTACACTACACTGTCTCCCTATCTTTTCTATTAGTAGATTGCAGAATCAGGACTAACTCCTATCATATAATTCTCTCCCTCACAGCAACAGCAGCCAGGATCCTTTCCCTACACTGTCTAAAAGCAGAGTGACGATCTGTGCTGTGTGCCTCTTTCTTATATAGAAGCTGGTCACAT
Source organism: Rana muscosa (assembly GCA_029206835.1). Taxonomy (NCBI): domain Eukaryota; kingdom Metazoa; phylum Chordata; class Amphibia; order Anura; family Ranidae; genus Rana; species Rana muscosa. The sequence goes on along the minus strand of CM055116.1, from coordinate 889,675,332 downwards.
GCTGGGTCACATGTTGCACTGACCAATTACAGCCAAGCCATTAGTAGGCATGGCTATGATGGCTTCTAAGGGCACACCAGCTAATCAAATGGTGATTGGCTGACCCCTGAAGCATTTCTAACTGCGCCATTAAATTCCCGAATCCGAACTTTAGCGCAAAATCCGGGTCCGGGGTCGGGAAAATGCCAAAATTCGGTACGGACCCGAACTTTACAGTTCGGGTCCGCTCAACACTATTTACTTCCTCTTTAATCTGAGCCATCCAATGATGATGCTAATCGCAGCCATTCACAGATGCACTGGCTGCCTGTGTGCGTTTTCTAAAAGGCTGTTTATAACCGGCACTCCAGAAACACAGGTCAACCACTCCATTCATTTTAAAACATATGGAGGTATTGAAGTGGTTATTGTAAAAATAACGGTGTAGTTAAAAAATTCTAAAAGTTATGAGAATCTACATTACGTTGCTTCCAGTTATAACTGTATGTTAGTAGATCTAGGGATACAAGCAGCTAAAAATGTGCAAATCTTGGCTCCTACCTAAATTTCTAGCTTATCCCCCCCCCCCCCCTTCATTCTTCCTGGTGGTTTTTAAATGTGGGAGTAGACTCAAAGTGCAAAAGGTAAACTTGGGAAACTAAGGGCCCTATTCATTAGTCATTTTATTTAATTCAACAAGCAGGTTGAAGGGGAAAAAAAAAAAAAAGAAAAGGGGAATACACTGACCAGTGCTGCCGGCTATAGCCGGTGTCACTGATCATTTAGGAAAAACCTGACAGGCTGGTTGTACAGAAGTTGATAGGCTAGCTGTACAGCTAGCCTGCCCATACATAGAGCGAAAATCGGCCAGTCCTAGCTGAACCGGATGAATTTCAATCCATGTATGGCCAGCTTAAAAGTGGAAGCAAGATTGGCCAATTCAAGAAATGTGGTAATTTGCATACCACTTCAAGCAGCCGGTGTCTCCGATTGTATGGATTCTTCATCGTATACATCTTATAAATTGCATACGTTTGTGACAGGTATACTTTATCTGCTGGGTCTGTACATTATGGGTAGACTCACTCCATGCTTCCTGGAAACAGACAATGTTCACATCACACATAGCCGCTACATCCACAATCTCTGCGATACGTCTGTGAAGGGCATTAACCTGTAAGAACAAATAGAACAGGAGTGAGGTAGATGGCTTCCACCCAATGTCTCTTTGGCAGCATTGCCATGCCTGGAATTCGGTCATGTATCCAACCTTGTATTCCCCACAAAATGTTTTAAGCTGTAAAATTTCAGATCACTTTGTGTATTACAAATGTGTGGTTAGCAGGTATAGCATATTCACACATCTAGGCCTGGTGTGTACATGGAGCCTATTAGGCTCTGACACTCATCACCAACATTGCCTACAGAAAGGCATCAATGATTTAGGAGGAAGGTTAGTGCTTTCTCTTCCTAAATATATCTTCTGTGACACTGACATACAGTAACGGAATTCTTCTTGCTCTCTCGGGATATAGGTGCTAAAGCATTGCATACAACAAAGACACAACCTGGATCCTCTTAGGGCCCACTAGCTTAATTCTCCAAAAAAAAAAAAAACACACACACACACACACACACACACACACACACGTGTATGTATATGTATATATATATATATATATATATATATATATATATATATATATATCTCCAGAAAGTATTCACAGCACTTCACTTTTTCCACATTTTGTTGTGTTACTGCCTCATTCCAAAATGCATTATTTTCCTCAAAATTCTACAAATAATGCCCCATAATAACAACAACGTGAAAGAAGTTTGTTTGAAATCTTTGCAAATTTATAAAAAAAAAAAAAAAAAAAAAAAAAACCCAATCACATGTACACAAGTATTCACAGCCTTTGCCATGACACTCAAAATTGAGCATCCTGTTTCCACTGATAATCCTTGAAATGTTTTTATAACTTGATTGGAGTCCACCTGTAGTAGATTCAGTCGATTGGACATGATTTGGAAAGACACACACCTATCTATACAAGTTCCCACAGTTAACAGTGCATGTCAGAGCACAAACCAAGCCATAAAGTCCAAGGAATTGTATGTAGACCTCCAAGACAGGATTGTATCGAGGCACAGAAATCTGGGGAAGGGTCTAGAAAAATGTCTGCAGCATTGAAGGTCCCAATGAGCACAGTGGCCTCCATCATCTGTAAATCGAAGAAGTTTATAACCACCAGGAATCTTCCTAGAGCGGGCCTCCTGGCCAAACTGAGCGATCGGGGGAGAGGTGACCAAGAACCCGATGGTCACTCTGACAGAGCTCCAGCATTTCTCTGTGGAGAGAGGAGAACCTTCCAGAAGAACAACCATCTCTGCAGCACTCTACCAATCAGGCCTGTATGGTAGAGTGGCCAGACGGTAGCCTCTCCTCAGTAAAAGGCACATGACAGCCTGCCTGGTGTTTGCCAAAAGGCACCTGAAGGACTCTCAGACCATGAGAACCAAAATTCTCTGGTCTGATGAAACAAAGATTGAACTCTTTGGCCTGTATGGCAAGCAGCATGTCTGGAGCAAACCATCACCTGGCCAATACCATCCCTACAGTGAAGCATGGTGGTGGCAGCATCATGCTGTGGGGATGTTTTTCAGCGGCAGGGACTGGGAGACTAGTCAGGATCAAGGGAGAAACGAATGCAGCAATATACAGAGCAAGCGCACTGCCCCCAATGTGAAAAAGCACACTGGAATGAATGAGAGGAGGTTTTTCAGGCGCTTAGCAGAGGCTATTTCTAGCGCTAAAGCGCCTGGAAACCCCCCACCCCCCCCCAGTGTGAAAGGGGTCTTACACGCACATGAACTTTAATGTCATCCCAGTCTTACTCCGTAGGGTTCAATATTGAGTTGGCCCACCCTTTGCAGCTATAACAGCTTCAACTCTTCTGGGAAGGCTGTCCACAAGGTTTAGGAGTGTGTCTATGAGAATGTTTGACCATTCTACCAGAAGCACATTTGTGAGGTCAGGCATTGATGTTGGACGAGAAGGCCTGGCTTGCAGTCTCTGCTCCAATTCATCCCAAAGGTGTTCTATAGGGTTGAGGTGCAGGCCAGTCAAATTTCTCCACCCCAAACTCGCTCATCAATGTCTTTATAAAACTATGGCCTTTTCGTTCAACATCAGTGCCTGACCTCACAAATGCACTTCTGGAAGAATGGTCAAACATTCCCATAGACACTCCCAAACCTTGTGCACAGCCTTCACAGAAGAGTTGAAGCTGTAAATACAATGTTAATGACACCCCCAGAATGGTTCACAGATCGCAGTGCGAACTGTGTATTCGTACAGGAATCGGATCGCATGGGTGAGAACACCCATGTGATCCGATTCCAGTGCGGGGAAAAACAAGTCCCTGCACCTTTTTCTGTGCGAATCCAATGTGAGTTCAGCCTTACAACTGTATAGCCCCGTACACACGGTCGGACTTCCATCGGACTTTGCCGTGGTTTTTTGTCCGAACGGAGTTGGTCGGGAACACCCATAGCATACACACGCTCGGACTTTTCTGCAAACTTTCCCAAAACTTTTTGCAACATCACGTGGTTTTTCCTACTCTTTACCGCCACCCTTTGGTCAACTTCTGCTATTATTGGTTGATTTTAACATTAGTTGTTTTGTCCATCGGACAAAAGTCCGATGGTTTTCTGTACACACGGTCGGACTTTGCTCCATCGGACTTTTGTTGGGCAAAAGTTTGTCCGTTTGCAGACCCAACTTTTGTCCGATGAAAACAAGAAAAAAGCAAAAAAAGTTTGTCCGATGGAGCGTACACACGGTCGGATTGTTGGTCCAACTTGCTCAAAACGAAGTTTGTTGGCCAAAAGTCCGACTGTGTGTACGGGGCTTATGGCTGAACTTGCATTGCTCAGACATCGCATGTGATTGGGATCGCAGTGCGGGTGCAAATCACATGTGATGCCTGAGATCGCACTAGTCTGAGCTCAATTGTTTTTTTATTAATATGTCTGAAGAAAACAACGAGTAAATGATCACTATGGTGAACAGTCCTCGCTTGCTCTGTACATGTAACAAAATTGGTACATAAATGGGGAAACAAAAGAAGAACTTGGAGATCGGATTAGGCTTTCAACATCATCTACTTTTAATGAATGTGGTTAAAAGAGGTGGATGTATTGCAAAATAAACTGCATTTTGTAAACAATATTTTGTAAGATATGATGGGACTTTTTGAACTTTTCTTGGCTGGTTATTACAGAAAGTGGGACTTGCTTACTATAGTTATTTTCTCATTTGTGCTGAACTTGAAGTAAAATATTCTTGCGTTTACTGATCTCCCCTTATTTAGGGTTACCGTGGGTTTTGGGGTTTCATTAATCTACTTTATTTGATGCCACCAAGAAGATGAAAGAAAAAAAAAAAAAAAAAAAAAAAAAAAAAAACTCCATGTTCCAGTGATCTGTTCTATCTCTTCCTGTTTTTTGTACCGTAATCTTGGCAGTATTGTGAACATTGGACTTTGCTCAGGCACCAACTCCCCTCCCCGCTAAAGGCCAACAAATAACTAAAGCACATTACAGTGACACATATACAGACATACGGTGTATAGACTGCTATGTTAGTTTTCAGTGTGGAGCTTTTCACACCAAAAATATAGAAATTTATATTACCGTTTATACTCTAGTATAAGCCACGTTTTTCAGGGCTGAAAATACACCCCTCGGCTTATACTCGAGTCAGTACCTGAAAATCTTCTTAGGCTGCGAGCAGCGTCCGTTGTTTAAATATCGCGGCTAACTCCTGGTCTTGTTCCGTGATAGGAGTTTCCAGCAAACACTGTGTTGAGTGTTCCTCCTATCACGGAGGTCCTCTCATTCTCGGACTCCGTTTCCCAGCAGACACTGTGTACAGTGTTCCACCTATCATGGACGTTCTCTTGTCCGAGGATGAAAAGACGTCAGTGATTGGTGGAAAAATGAACACAGTGCCTGCTGGGAAACGGAGTCCGAGAATGAGAGGACCTCCATGATGAGTGTTCCGCCCATCATGGAGGTCCTCTCATTCTCGGACTCCATTTCCCAGCAGGCACTGTGTTCAGTGTTCCAATCATTGACGTCTTTTCATCCTTGGACAAGAGAACGTCCATGATAGGCGGAACACTGTACACAGTGTCTGCTGGGAAACGGAGTCCGAGAATGAGAGGACCTCCGTGATAGGCGGAACACTCACAGTGTTTGTTGGAAACGCCTATCACGGAACAAGACCAGGAGTTAGCAGCAATATTTAAACAACGGACACCGCTCGCAGCCTAAGAAGATTTTCAGGTACACTGACTCGGGTACTGGCAATGGGCACAGTAAGGTGGCAATGGGCACAGTAAGGCGGCAATGGGCATTGTTGACCCTCTTTTCCGCTTACAGTAGCTGCTGCATTTCCCCCCCTAGGCTTCTACTCGAGTCAATAAGCTTTCCCGGTTTATTGGGGTAATATTAGGTGCCTCGGCTTATACTCAGGTCGGCTTATACTCGAGTATATACGGTAAGTCAGATACTAATGTCCCAGGCCTCAAACCTATCACAAATTGTTAATTTGAACCCAAGACTTCACTTTGCCCTTACCAAAACCCCAAGGGTCCTTTGACACAAGCTAACAGATCCATTCATCAGGGGATCGGTAAGCCGATCCCCTGCTGAATCAGAGGTGACCGGAACGGATGCCAGTTTTGGGACATCCGCACCTGACCAGTTGGTGTCTGACCAGCGGACTCTGATGGATCCATTTTGGCTCTCTGGGTGGCCAGATGAAAACTGGCTTGTGTCAGGCTACCTCAGATCCATCAAGTTTAGATCAGCAAGAACAGAAAAGGATGTAGGTATTTTCTAGACCTGGATTGACTTGGAGGTAGGAGGATTTAAACAGATACAGTGGGGAAAATAATGATTTGATCCCCTGCAAATTTTGTAAGTTTGCCCACTTACAAAAGAAATAAAGGGTCTATAATTTGTTTTATCATAGGTGTATTTAAAAATGATAGAGGCAGAATATCAACCAAAAATCCCAAAAAAACAAAATGATACAAATGTTATAAATTGAGTTGCAGTTCAGTGAGTAAAATAAGTATTTGATTGCCTACCAAACAATAAATTAGTCCTGTCAATTTAGGAAGGTGCTCCTAAAGACAACTTGTTAGGTGCATAAAAGACACTTGTCCACAGAATCTCTTTCTTCCATTCAAACCTCACCATCTGGGCAAAACCAAAGAGCTGTCAAAGGACGTCGGGGAGAAGACTGTAGACCTGTCAAAGGCTGAAATGGGCTACAAGACCAACAGCAAGAAGCTTAGTGAGAAGGAGACAAGTGTTGGAGCGATTATTTACAAATGGGATAAATACAAAATAACCATCAATCGCACTCGGTCTGGAGCTCCATGCAAGATGTCGCCTCATGGGGGGGGGATGATCATGAGAAAAAGTGAGGGATCAGCCCAGAACTACACAGGAGGAGCTTGTGAATGATCCCAAGACAGTTGGGACCACCGCCAGCAAACAAACCATTGGTAACACAATACGCCACCATGGATTGAAATCCTGCAGCACCGGCAAGGTCCCCTTCCTCAAGAAGGCACATGTACAGGCCGTCTGAAGTTTGCCAATGAACATCTAAATGATTCAGAGAAGGATTGGGAGAAAGTGCTGTGGTCAGATGAGACCAAAATTCAGCTCTTTGGCATTAACTCCACTCGCCGTGTTTGGAGGAAGAAAAATGCTGACTATGACCCTAAGAACACCATCCCTACAGTCAAGCACAGAGGTAAAAACATTATGCTGTGGGGCTGTTTCTCTGCTAAAGGTACAGGCCTACTTTGCTGCATTTAGGGGCCAAAGGATGAGGCCATGTATTGTAAAATTTTGGATGAGAACCACCTTCCCTCAGCCAGAACACTGAAGATGGGTCGTGAATGGGTCTTCCAACTTGACAATGAGCTCAAGAATAAGCACATTACGGTCGTGGAGTGGCCTAGCCACTCTCCAGACCTTAATCCTATAGAAAATTTATGGAGGGAGTTAAAGCTTTCGAGTTGCCAAGAAAGCTTAAGGATTTAGAGAAAGTTTCTAAAGAAGAGTGGACCAAAATCCCTCCTGAGATGTGTGCAAACCTGGTAACCAACTACAAGAAACCTCTTACTTCTGTGCTTGCCAAAAAGGGTTCTCCACCAAGTTACTAAGTCATGTTTTGCTTGGCGGATCAAATACTTATTTTACTCACTAAACTGCAACTCAATATATAACATTTGTATCATGTGTTTTTTGGGGATTTTTGGTTGATATTCTGTCTCTATCATTTAAAATACACCTATGATAAAAATTATACACCCTTCATTTCTTTGTAAGTGGGCAAACGTACAAAATCGTTCAAAGGAATCAAATAATTATTTTCCCCACTGTACATGTCCATTCACATCCACCTGCCCATAGAGCTGCATGGAGCTTCCAATCAGGTCCATCTGAAAAAAAAATGGTAGGCAGATCAGATCGGAAAGCCTGCATGAAAGAGGCCTAACATCCCCCCCCCCCCCCCCCAACACCTGAAATTAGCGCACTTACTTTTCAGCTTCCCGCCACACCCACTGTTGGCAATCTTAAATGCTTCCCTGAACCACATGGTTCCATTTATCTTCAGTGTGGCCTGCTCAGCCAGTGTATCTTCCCAGCACATGTATGCCGCAGGCCGCAGACCACATTCATTTCAGTGGATCACTAGGGCCCTGCAGTTCATGCTGGTATATTATTTATTTGGCAGAAAAGCAGGAGGTTGCATAGTGATGAGGTCATACCATTCCCATCTTTGGTCAGCACTCGAGTTTCAGAGACAAGGGATTTTTATATAGGCTTGGAATGGTGACATTTCGCTACATGTCCAATTTATTTATTTATTTATATTTCTTGCTCCCCGGGGATTCAAAGCACTTTTATCTGCTATTGGAGGCATCTACCTTGGGTGTGCTCATTAGAATATCATACTGGGACCAATTGTGGATGGGAGCGAATGAACCTGCCAGCACGTCTTTGGATTGTGGTAGGAAACCAGAGTTCCCAGAGAGATCCCAAGCCATGGAGGAAAATGCAAACTGCATGCAGATAGTGTCCTGACTGAGACTTAAACATAGGACCTCAGAGCTGCAAGTTAGAAAGGAGAAATATGAGGGTGTTCCTAAAGGACACATGCAAAGAGAGAGAGGGGCCCTGAAAAGATACATGCGAAGGGAAGAGGGGTCCTAAAAGGACACATGCAAAGAGGAGAATCCTGAAGAACACATGCAAAAGCAAAGGGGGGGGGGGGGTCCTAAAGGACACATGCAAAATGAAGGGAGGGGGGTCCCGAAGGACACATGCTAAAGGGAAGGGGGGTCCTGAAAGATACAAGCAAGGGAAGGGAACCCTGGAGGACACATGCAAAGGGAAGGGGGAGTCCTGAAGGTGACATGCAAGTGGAGAGGGGTCCTGATGGATACATGCAAAGGGAAGGATACAAGCAAATGGAGGAAGGTCTGCAGAATACATGCATTTCAAGTGCACATGTCCTTTAACCCATTAACATGCAAGCTACCAGTGAATGCAAACCTGTGCCCAGGCAATAGTTTGCTGCATGATAGGATGCCTATAACCCAGTGTTTCTCAACTCCAGTCCTCAAGGCGCCCCAGCAGGTCATGTTTTTAGGCTTTCCTTTATTTTGAAAAGGTTATTTGATCAGTTTCACTGCCTTTAGTAATTCCCACAGCTGTTTCATCTGAGGGAAATCCTGAAAACATGACCTGTTGGGGCGCCTTGAGGACTGGAGTTGAGAAACACTTCCATAACCAGCAATAGGGGCCTACACTATCTGTTCCAGGGGAGGTGAAAAGAGAAAAAAATAAAAATATGAACTTCCCAGATTTCCTGTAATGGCACAATGTTGTCTTTTGCCGCGTACACACGATCGGAAATTCCGACAAGAAAAGTTCGATGTGAGCTTTTTGTCGGAATTTCCGACCGTGTGTAGGCTCCATCTGACTTTTTCTGTCGGAATTTCCGACAACAAAAATTTGAGAGCTGGTTCTCAATTTTTCCGACAAGAAAAGTTCTTGTCAGAAATTCAGATTGTCTGTATGCAATTCCGACGCACAAAAAAAAATACGCATGCTCTGAATCAATTTGACGCATGCTCGGAATCATTGAACTTAATTTTTCTCGGCTCATTGTAGTGTTGTACGTCATCACGTTCTTGACAATCAAAATTTTGTGTCACCGTGTGTATGCAACACAAGTTTGAGCCAACATTCCGTCAGAAAAAAAAAAAAATGCACGGTTTTCTTGTCGGAATTTCCGATCGTGTGTACGCAGCTTTTTGGACAGGAGGAAGGGGAAAACCTCCTAGAGCCCAGAAGGCATCAGCACCAATCCCTAGCAGTTCCATGCCAAGATTTTGGTACGGCAAGCTACTGATCGGATATATTTGATTAACGTACCTGTTCTGCCACTGGACTAGTAGTTGGCAACTGGATTTTATTCTGGATCAGTCCCACGCGAACAGTTCGAGGCCTTCGTAGTTGTTCTAAGGCAGCTTCAAAGACATAGCCTTTCAATTCAAAATTCTCCTGTGATGCAGTATTGACAGCAGAGCTGGGAAGATCTAATTTCCTAGGAGAGATCAATGGGACTGTCATTCCTTTTAGCATTAAATCAAGCCTACAAATATCGTATAGATTTGTGACCTGCACATTATGATATGCTCACTAATAAGATCACTTAGCAGAGTCTGCGTTACCAGCATCGGTGTAACAATAGCCATAGCAGTCCGTGCAGCTTCTGTGGGGCCTGGCAGTGGAAGGGGGTCCCAAAAGGAAGGATCTTAAGGCAAATTTAACCACTTAACAACCACCTGCCGACAAATAACGTCGACAAGGTGGTTGCTTAACTCTGGGAGGACGTTATATAACGTCCTCCCAGAATCGCGCTCCCGCGCGCACACGGGAAACTCCGTGACCGCCGGGTCCAGAGGACCCGGCGGATCACGAATCGCGGTAAATCGCCGCCGATAGCGGCCGCTTACCACGAGATCGCTCCGTCAAATGACGGAGCAATCACTTGTAAACAGACCGGCGTCATTTGATGACGCCGGTTCCTCCCTCCCCTCTCTGTACCGATCGGTACAGTGTGAGAGGAGAGGGGGAGGGAGCGGATGGCAGCAGCAGCTCTGTGGGCTGGATCTGTGACAATTGCAGTCACAGATCCAGCCATCCATCCATCCCTGCTCAGCCATCCCTGGTGCAATACCCTGCCAATACTCTGCAATACACCCTGCCAATACTCTGCAAAATACCCTGCGCAATACTCTGCAAAATACTCTGCAATACCCTGGTGCAATACTCTGCAATACCCTGGCGCAATACTCTGCAATACCCTGGCGCAATACTCTGCAATACCCTGGCGCAATACTCTGCAATACCCTGGCGCAATACCCTGCAATACCCTGGCGCAATACCCTGCAATACCCTGGCGCAATACCCTGCAATACCCTGGCGCAATACCCTGCAATACCCTGGCGCAATACTCTGCAATACCCTGGCGCAATACTCTGCAATACCCTGGCGCAATACTCTGCAATACCCTGCGCAATACTCTGCAATACCCTGCGCAATACCCTGCGCAATACCCTGCGCAATACCCTGCGCAATACTCAGCGCAATACCCTGCGCAATACCCCGTGCAATACCCTGCCATAGTCCGCAATACTCCGCAATGCCCTGCCATAGTCCTCAATACTCCGCAATGCCCGGCAATACTCCGCAATGCCCACTTCCCCCCCGCCATATGACGTCCTTGACTTTGTGCGGGGATATATGAATGATGGGAGCAGCTACAGGCATCATTCAGATATCAGCTTTTTCAGCCGGCGATTCCCTACACCATAAGAACAATCATAGCGGCTGTTCCGCTGCTTGATCATTCTTACGGGAGGCGAGAGGGGATGTCCCCCCTCCCGCTGCCCTCCGATGCTTCTACCGACTCACCGCAACGATCAAAGCCAAGATTGTTGTTTTTTTTTTGTTTTTTTTAGGCTTCCCAGCCTAAAGGTGAGATGTGGGGTCTTATTGACCCCATATCTCACTGTAAAGAGGACCTGTCATGCCATATTCCTATTACAAGGGATGTTTACGTTCCTTGTAATAGGTATAAAAGTGATCAAAAAATTTTTTGGGGCGGAAAAACATGTCAAACTAAAATAAATAAAGTAAAATGAACAATAAAAAAAATTATATATTTTTTTTAAAGCGCCCCTGTCCCCGTGAGCTCGCATACAGAAGCGAACGCATACGTAAGTCCCGCCCACATATGAAAACGGTTTTCAAACCACACATGTGAGGTATCTCTGCGAACGTTAGAGCGAGAGCAATCATTTTGGCCCTAGACCTCCACTGTAACTAAAATCATGTAACCAGTAAAAATATTTAAAGCGTCGCCTATGGGGATTTTTTTAAGTAGCGAAGTTTGGCGCCATTCCACGAGTGTGTGCAATTTTTAAGGGTGACATGTTAGGTATCTATTTACTCGGCGTAACTTCATATTTTACATTATGCAAAAACATTGGGCTAACTTTACTGTTTTTTGTTTTTTTTAAGCACAAAACATTTTTTTTCCCGTAAAAAACGCGTTAAAAAAATTGCTGCGCAAATATCGTGCGAGATAAAAAGTTGCAACAACCACCATTATATTCTCTAAGGTCTTTGCTAAAAAAACATATATAATGTTTTGGGGTTCTATGTAATTTTCTAGCAAATAAATGATGATTTTTACATGTAGGAGAGAAATGTCAGAATTGGCCTGGGTGCTCCAGAACGCCTGAAGGTGCTCCCTGCATGTCGGGCCTCTGTATGTGGCCACGCTGTGTAAAAGTCTCACACATGTGGTATCGCCATACTCGGGAGGAATAGCAGAATGTGTTTTGGGGTGTAATTTGTGGAATGCATATGCTGTGTGTGAGAAATAACCTGCTAATATGACAATTTTGTGAAAAAAAAAAAAAAAGAAAAAAAAAAAATCTTGATTTTGCAAAGAATTGTGGGAAAAAAATGACAACTTCAAAAAACTCACAATGCCTCTTTCTAAATACCTTGGAATGTCTTCTTTCCAAAAAGGGGTCATTTGGGGGGTATTTGTACTTTTCTGGCATGTTAGGGTCTCAAGAATTGAGATAGGCCGTCAGTACTTCAGGTGTGATCAATTTTCAGATATTGGCACCATAGCTTGTGGACTCTATAACTTTCAAAAAGACCAAATAATATCCACCAATTTGTACTTATTTTTACCAAAGATATGTAGCAGTATAAATTTTGGCCAAAATTTATGAAGAAAAAATAGTAATTTGCAAAATTTTATAACAGAAACGAAAAAATAATCATTTTTTTACAAAATTTTCAGTCTTTTTTCTCTTATAGCGCAAAAAATAAAAAACCCAACAGTGATTAAATACCACCAAAAGAAAGCTCTATTTGTGTGAAAAAAAGGACAAAAAATTCATATGGGTACAGTGTTGTATGACTGAGTAATTGTCATTCAAAATGTGAGAGCACCGAAAGCTGAAAATTGGTCTGGTTATTAAGGGGGTTTAAGTGCCCAGTGGTCAAGTGGTTAAACATAGAAAATCTGAATGCATGTGAAGATAACACAAATTCTTCACTGCATCATGAAGGATGCAGAGGTTGCTGTAGACACCGTTTTGTGTACCCCTGTGACAGTTCCAATCAAGAAGAGCTGATGTCAGATACAGAGGAGGTGAAATGTTGCACTGGTCACAAATACCCCTTTGCAGGCTGTGCATTGAGAACAATTTTCTTAGCCTTCTTAAAGCGGAGCTCCACCCTAAAGTGGAACTTCCGCTCATCGGATTCCTCTCCCCCTCCGGTACCACAATTGGCACCTTTCAGGGGGGGGGGGGGGGGGAGGGGGTGCAGATACCTAAGACAGGTATTTGCACCCACTTCCGGGCATAGATTCTGCAGGGACCTGCGGGTAGTGCGGCAGTACCCCCCCCCCCGTTGTGTTCTGGGAAACACACGGCTCCCAGAACACAGCGGGGAACAGTGAGGACGGCGCAGCGTGACTCGCGCATGCGCAGTAGGGAACCGGGCAGTGAAGCCGCAACGCTTCACTTCCTGGTTCCCTCACCGAGGATGGCGGTGGGGGCAGCCAAGAGACAATTGATTGCTCGTCTTCTGCTGCCGATGTCACTGGACTCCAGGACAGGCAAGTGTTCATTTATTAAAAGTCAGCAGCTGCAGTATTTGTAGCTGCTGGCTTTTAATATTTATTTTTTTACGGCGGAGCTCTGCTTTAAGCTTGTAAATACACTGTTCGAAAATCATCTTGTTCAGTTCAGCAGGGTCTAGTCAATTTTCAATCAGTGTGTTTCGCTGCCCTGCTCGGCAGAAGTTGATCAACTGAAAGCAGAAGGAAGAAAAGGTGGGGGTTCATAAAAGGACACATACAAAGACAGAGGGGTCCTGAAAGATACATGCAAAGAGAGGGTGGTGCTGAAGGACACATGCAATGCACAGATAGTATGGCTGAATTTGCATCACATTCGGACCAAACTCGCACAGGACCCTTTTTGTGGTCCGCACCAGAATCGGACCGCATTGGGTGTTCATGCCCATGCGATCTGATTCCTGTCCGAACTGTCAGATTACACTGTGATATGCGAACTAAAATGGGGGTGTCATTACCAATGCATTGACACTCCCAGCAGTCCGCATATGGCAGTGTGAACTGCCTTGCGAGTCAGGTGCGATGCGGGAATCTGCAGTGGATTCGCAGAGTTCTCGCATCACACCTATGTGAACCCGGGACTAAAGGCAAAAAACTTTTTTTTGGATAGAATGGAGAGGGATTAGAACACCTGTGAGTTTTTATTGCTGTCTCTGCTAGGCCCCTTTCACACTGGGGCGGTGGCGGTATAGCGGCGCTAAACCGTCGGAATTACAGCAGTAGTCGGCTGCTAGCGGTGAGGTATTAACCCCCGCTAGCGGCCGAAAAAGGGTTAGTACCGCTGGCATTACGCCTCTGCAGAGGCGCATTGCCGGCGGTATTACCGTGGTTTCCCATTACTTTCAATGGGAAGGAGCGGTAAACACACCGCTCCAAAGATGCTGCTAGCAGGACTTTGAGTGGTCCTGCTAGCGCACCGCCTCAGTGTGAAAGCCCTCGGGCTTTCACATTGAGGCCTCGTACACACGGCCGAGATTCTCGTTGCAAAAAACATGTCGTTTTTTTCGACGAGATTCTTGGACAAGAAACTTGTCCCGGCCGAGTGTACACACGCTCGTTTCAAAGAACCCGCGGTTCTTTGAAAGGAGCGTACGCGGTGACGTCATCGACTACGTCGAGCATGTGCTCGTCACATTCGATGCCATCGCCGCCATCTTGGTATACCCTACGTATGCCTAGGAAGCTACCGCGCATGCATGCGTCGAATTCATTTCGAACATGCGCGGGCTTCGGGGAGGACAGGTAAGTGTACACACACTCACTTTTCTCGTCGAGAAACATGCCGAGGAGAATCTCGACGAGAAAATAGAGAGCAGGTTCTCTATTTTCTCGTCGAGGTTTCTTGTCGGTTTTCTCGACGAGAAACCCGATAGCAGCGTACACACGACCGATTTACTCGGCAAGACCTCTCTGCCAGCAAGTTTCTTGCTGGTTCTTGCCGAGAAAATCGGTCGTGTGTACGAGGCCTGAGACTGCAGGGGCAGGAGTTTTCAGGCGGTATTTAGGCGCTAAACCGCCTGAAAAACTCCTCAGTGTGAAAGGGGTCTTAGGGAGGTTCCCCCTCTCTATTTGTCCTGTTTACCATTATCATTGAAAGTGAAAGTATTAGAAAATCCCAAATTTTGGGTTGTCCCCAGAAAAGCAATAGAGGGGAAACCTATTTCTGGTAAACTGTGTGGTCCCCAAGGAATTCCTTTAATTTGCAGGGATTTCCTCTCACTTCCTGTTTGGCTATGGGACAGGAAGTGAAGGGAAATCTCCCCAATGGAACACAGATGGCAAAAGAAAATCTGACAGAGATTAGAACCCTCCCCTACTCTATCCAAAATGAAAAAAGGTTTTGCCTATAGTTCTACTTTAAGATAAAAAATGTCTCAGTAAGTGTATCATCCCCTCACCTTGCTATATACTTACCTATATCGATCCAGCACTGTGTCCACCTGCAGCCAGTGCTGCTCTCTGCTCTCTGGGGACGAGAGAAGAGGATCGGAGCCACTCTGTGTAATAACATTACACAGAGCAGGTAAATATGACATGTTTGTTCATATTTTTTTTTTAAATTAAGGCCTTTACAATCACTTTAGAACAGGAGGCAACATGAGCTGAACTCACACGATTTCATACCCGCCTCCAATGTGAACGTTTGCTTCAACCAATAAAAAACTATTTGCACCTGGCTAATTCCCTTCTCCCACAATTAGATTAAAACAGTTTTATTTAAGACTGGGTTCACACTATTTTCGCATGCGGCTCGCAGCAATGGTCCGATGTGTCCTGGTCACCATTTCAGCCTGAATTTTTGGTTGAATTCAAACCTAAAAAAGGACCAAAAGACGCACAGGACTCCTGTACAAAATGTGCATCGGAGATATGTGAACCGGCTCCATAGAGACCCAGTCAAAATCTCCTGCTATTGTGAATTGGATGCGGAGAACCTGCATCCAATTCGCAATAACGTGAACCCAGCCTAAAGCCTCAAACACACGATCGGATTTTCTGCGGACAGAACGTAGGACTTTTGTCCGAAGGGCGTTGGCTAGGAACTTGTATTGCATACAAACAGCAAAGAATTGTCGGCCAACAAACACAAAACTATGTGGTTTTTTAGCTCTTTAGTGCAACTTTTGGGCAACTTCTGCTAATGTTGTCTTATGGTTAGCATTGCTTCTGAGCATGGGTGTTTGTACTTTGGAGTTTTGTCCGATGGACTTGTGTACACACAATCAGATAATCCGACATCACACATTTGTTGGCAGACAATTTTAAAGCATGCTATCCAACATTTGTTGGCAGAAAATCCGACAACAATTGTCCGATGGAGCATACAAACAGTCGGATTTTCCGACAACAGCCTGTCATCACACAATTCCCGTCGGATAATCCGATCGTGTGTACGAGGCTTAAGTGTTTCTGATTTCTTGTACTTCCTTTTTCCTTGCCTAGATGTACGTGATCTTGCCCTCCTGATACCGTCATGCCCCACCTGATTCATGTGCGCGCAGACGTTCTGCAGGGCTTCAGGACTCTAGTGACCTGAGGCACATCTGTGCATTAATGAAGACATCATAGGCATGGAGGTCCCAGGTTTTCTGTGCATGCGCAGAGTGCGAAGATGTGCCGCAGGTCTCTGCCTGGTCCTGAAGGCTGTGCATGTGCTGTATTTTACAGGATGGCAGCACTGGAGTTGGGGTGGGCCAGCATTACTGGCAACTAATGTTCCCTTTTGGGTTCATCTCTGATTCCTACTGTATTAAAGTGTATTGTATTTGTACTGTCTACCCTCAAGTTGTAAAGCGCTGTGTAAACTGTTGGCGCTATATAAATCCTGTATAATAATTTACAAAGTAGTGCATGCCGTACTTTTTTATTTTTTATTTTTTTTTATTTAGCACTGGCACCAGGGTTGCCAACTTTCAATAAATTTACAAACAGTTTGTAAAATCCATAATTGTTGCATCTGTCCATGAATGTCAGTTACGGACATGCAGCCTACATGTCTGTAATAGACATTCAAGGACAGATGCAAAAAGTACGGATTTGTAAATTTACTGAAAGTTGGCAACCCTGACTGGCAGCTGGTATGCACTGCATGCATAGGGAACCATTTTTTGTTTTGGTTGCCATGCATTGGGAATGCGTTCACAAATGGACTGCGATGCATTTGTGACACATTCCCAATGCATGGCAACCAAAACAAAAAATGGTTCCCTATGCATGCAGTGCATACCAGTGCTGAAAAAAAAAAAAGTACGGCATGCACTACTTTGTAAATTATTATACAGGAGCATTTATATAGAGCCAACAGTTTACGCAGCGCTTTACAACTACAGCATGCACTACTTTTTTCAGCGCAAATGCAATATGTTCAAATGTACACAAATGCACTGCAAAGAATATCAAGGCAAAAAAAAAATGCATGCCAGTGCATTCCAAAAAGCGCAATTTAACGCAGCGCACACGTGTTGTGGTGAGAATGAACAGAGCACTTTAACAGTAATAAGAGAAGAGAGGTCACTGGGGTGGGGCCATCAGTATTTTTCTATGGGGGTCAGATGATCAGTGAATGTTTTGTGCTGAGAAGTTCTGCAGTAATAACAAAACTTGATCTCCATTTGTCTACAATGTATATAAAAATCTGATTAACTGCAAATAATTCCCATATTCCCAAACCATACTGATGATACAGAAGGGGGTTTTATTCATATAACACACACACTATATTACAGCTGATGACCTTAGAAATCAGTGTGATGTCAGCTGTCACTAGGAGATGACATGTGACACCAGATAATTTCTTCTATACAGAGTCCTGTATGGGGATCATATGATCTCACCTGAGCTCCTTCCCGTACAGGATCCTCCACACCTCGCCCAGATCCTCAGCCGGGACATGTTTTCCCAGGAGCCCCTCCACACTCATCAGCTGGCCAGACATGGTGATAAGATAATGACAGCTAGAGCCCAGAGCTCAGGACATGTAGAGGCGGGGGCGGGGAGACGAGCCCCTCTGCTGCCCAATCCCGGTGTAGCAGTAAAATCTGTAGCTCACGAAAATCTGCATCCCATGCCGCTACTGAGCATGTGCCGATTTTAGACAAGAGAAATCGAGCGCAGAGATACTGCCGACGAGCACAGCTGAACACAGTTGAGTCACATTAGCCCCTCACACGCCGATTGGATACTACAGGCCTAAACAGCTGCCAGCGTGTGCGTGTAACAGCCTAACTAATTATTAATGGGCATACCTGACAAAAGGTTGATATTTTTGGCTGTTCCTTTTCGTTGTCTACATGGGGAGAAATATTGCACAGCTACTTTAAAAAAAAAAAAACCCACATGCACTAGCAGAGTATTTCACCGGTAGCAGTAATATCTGTATCCTATGAAAATCTGCATCCCATGCCGCTACTGCGCATGTGCCGGTTTTAGACGAAACCGAGCGCGGAGCAGCTCACGAGGAATACAGCTGACTAGGATTAACCCCTCATTCGCTCAGCTACTGCCGAGCACAGTTGTGTTACATTAGCCCCTCACACGCCGATTGGTCGGCTGCATCCAGAAGGCACAGCGAGACTGGACCTGGCTCCTCTGGATGACAGCGGGGGACACGACAAGGGGACACAGGCTGGTTGCGACGAAGGTACAGCAACAAGCTGTATAGGCTACACACGGTCTGTATGTCATGGGGGGTCAGTCTGTATGTCACGGGGGGGTCGGTCTGTATGTCACGGGGGTCGGTCTGTATCAGTGGCGGCTGGTGCTCACATTTTTTGGGGGGGGGCGCAAACAAACTGAAAAAAAAATCATCAATTGCCGCCACTGTGCCCATTAAAACGCAGCCACTGTGCCCAAACGCCACTAGTTTGTCCCCAAATGCAGCCAGTTTCTCCCCCATAATACAGCCAGTTTCTCCCCCATAATGCAGCCAGTTTCTCCCCCATAATGCAGCCAGTTTCTCCCCCATAATGCAGCCAGTTTCTCCCCCATAATACAGCCAGTTTCTCCCCCATAATACAGCCAGTTTCTCCCCCATAATGCAGCCAGTTTCTCCCCCATAATACAGCCAGTTTCTCCCCCATAATACAGCCAGTTTCTCCCCCCATAATACAGCCAGTTTCTCCCCCCATAATACAGCCGGTTTCTCCCCCATAATGCAGCCGGTTTCTCCCCCATAATACAGCCAGTTTCTCCCCCATAATACAGCCAGTTTCTCCCCCCATAATACAGCCAGTTTCTCCCCCCATAATACAGCCAGTTTCTCCCCCATAATACAGCCAGTTTCTCCCCCATAATACAGCCAGTTTCTCCCCCATAATACAGCCAGTTTCTCCCCTATATGCAGCCAGTTTCTCCCCCATAATACAGCCAGTTTCTCCCCTATATGCAGCCAGTTTCTCCCCTATATGCAGCCAGTTTCTCCCCTATATGCAGCCAGTTTCTCCCCCATAATGCAGCCAGTTTCTCCCCCATAATACAGCCAGTTTCTCCCCCCATAATACAGCCAGTTTCTCCCCCATAATGCAGCCAGTTTCTCCCCCATAATGCAGCCAGTTTCTCCCCCATAATGCAGCCAGTTTCTCCCCCATAATGCAGCCAGTTTCTCCCCCATAATACAGCCAGTTTCTCCCCCATAATGCAGCCAGTTTCTCCCCCCATAATGCAGCCAGTTTCTCCCCCATAATGCAGCCAGTTTCTCCCCCATAATGCAGCCAGTTTCTCCCCCATAATGCAGCCAGTTTCTCCCCCATAATGCAGCCAGTTTCTCCCCCATAATGCAGCCAGTTTCTCCCCCCATAATACAGCCAGTTTCTCCCCCATAATACAGCCAGTTTCTCCCCCATAATACAGCCAGTTTCTCCCCCATAATACAGCCAGTTTCTACCCCATAATGCAGCCAGTTTCTCCCCCATAATACAGCCAGTTTCTCCCCCCATAATACAGCCAGTTTCTCCCCCCATAATACAGCCAGTTTCTCCCCCATAATACAGCCAGTTTCTCCCCCATAATACAGCCAGTTTCTCCCCCATAATACAGCCAGTTTCTCCCCCATAATACAGCCAGTTTCTCCCCTATATGCAGCCAGTTTCTCCCCCATATGCAGCCAGTTTCTTCCCCCTATATGCAGCCAGTTTCTCCCCCATAATACAGCCAGTTTCTCCCCCATAATACAGCCAGTTTCTCCCCCATAATACAGCCAGTTTCTCCCCCATAATGCAGCCAGTTTCTCCCCCCATAATACAGCCAGTTTCTCCCCCATAATGCAGCCAGTTTCTCCCCCCATAATACAGCCAGTTTCTCCCCCCATAATAGCAGCCAGTTTCTCCCCCTATATGCAGCCAGTTTCTCCCCCATAATGCAGCCAGTTTCTCCCCCATAATACAGCCAGTTTCTCCCCCATAATACAGCCAGTTTCTCCCCCATAATACAGCCAGTCTTCTCCCCCATAATACAGCCAGTTCTCTCCCCCATAATGCAGCCAGTTTCTCCCCCATAATGCAGCCAGTTTCTCCCCCATAATGCAGCCAGTTTCTCCCCCATAATACAGCCAGTTTCTCCCCCCATAATACAGCCAGTTTCTCCCCCATAATACAGCCAGTTTCTCCCCCATAATACAGCCAGTTTCTCCCCCATAATACAGCCAGTTTCTCCCTATATGCAGCCAGTTTCTCCCCTATATGCAGCCAGTTTCTCCCCCTATATGCAGCCAGTTTCTCCCCCATAATACAGCCAGTTTCTCCCCCCATAATACAGCCAGTTTCTCCCCATAATGCAGCCAGTTTCTCCCCCATAATACAGCCAGTTTCTCCCCCATAATACAGCCAGTTTCTCCCCCCATAATACAGCCAGTTTCTCCCCCATAATACAGCCAGTTTCTCCCCCATAATACAGCCAGTTTCTCCCCCATAATACAGCCAGTTTCTCCCCCATAATACAGCCAGTTTCTCCCCCATAATACAGCCAGTTTCTCCCCCATAATACAGCCAGTTTCTCCCCCATAATACAGCCAGTTTCTCCCCAATATGCAGCCAGTTTCTCCCCTATATGCAGCCAGTTTCTCCC
The DNA here is from genome assembly GCA_029206835.1 of Rana muscosa. NCBI lineage: Eukaryota > Metazoa > Chordata > Amphibia > Anura > Ranidae > Rana > Rana muscosa. The sequence continues at coordinate 889,654,457 of CM055116.1, read as the reverse complement.
CCATAATACAGCCAGTTTCTCCCCTATATGCAGCCAGTTTCTCCCCTGTATGCAGCCAGTTTCTCCCCCTATATGCAGCCAGTTTCTCCCCCATAATACAGCCAGTTTCTCCCCCATAATACAGCCAGTTTCTCCCCCATAATACAGCCAGTTTCTCCCCCTATATGCAGCCAGTTTCTCCCCATAATACAGCCAGTTTCTCCCCCATATGCAGCCAGTTTCTCCCCCATAATGCAGCCAGTTTCTCCCCCCATAATTGCAGCAGCTTTCTCCCCTATATGCAGCCAGTTTCTCCCCATAATGCAGCCAGTTTCTCCCCCATAATACAGCCAGTTTCTCCCCAAATACAGCCAGTTTCTCCCCCCATAATACAGCCAGTTTCTCCCCCATAATACAGCCAGTTTCTCCCCCCATAATACAGCCAGTTTCTCTAGCGCAGTCTCCCTATATGCAGCCAGTTTCTCCCCCTATATGCAGCCAGTTTCTCCCTCCCTTAATGCAGCCAGTTTCTCCCCCTAATGCAGCCAGTTTCTCCCCCATAATGCAGCCAGTTTCTCCCCCATAAACAGCCAGTTTCTCCCCCATAATACAGCCAGTTTCTCCCCCATAATACAGCCAGTTTCTCCCCCCATAATACAGCCAGTTTCTCCCCCATAATACAGCCAGTTTCTCCCCCATAATACAGCCAGTTTCTCCCCCATAATACAGCCAGTTTCTCCCCCATAATACAGCCAGTTTCTCCCCCTATATGCAGCCAGTTTCTCCCCTATATGCAGCCAGTTTCTCCCCCATAATACAGCCAGTTTCTCCCCCTATATGCAGCCAGTTTCTCCTAAGCAGCCGTTCTCCCATAATACAGCCAGTTTCTCCCCCATAATACAGCCAGTTTCTCCCCCATAATACAGCCAGTTTCTCCCCCCATAATGCAGCCAGTTTCTCCCCCATAATACAGCCAGTTTCTCCCCCATAATGCAGCCAGTTTCTCCCCCCATAATGCAGCCAGTTTCTCCCCCATAATGCAGCCAGTTTCTCCATAATCGCAGTTCCCATAATACAGCCAGTTTCTCCCCATATAAGCCAGTTTCTCCCCCATAATGCAGCCAGTTTCTCCTCCATAATACAGCCAGTTTCTCCCCCATAATGCAGCAGTTTCTCCCCATAATAGCAGCCAGTTTCTCCCCCATAATACAGCCAGTTTCTCCCCCATAATGCAGCCAGTTTCTCCCCCATAATACAGCCAGTTTCTCCCCCATAATACAGCCAGTTTCTCCCCCATAATACAGCCAGTTTCTCCCCCCATAATACAGCCAGTTTCTCCCCATAATACAGCCAGTTTCTCCCCATAATACAGCCAGTTTCTCCCCCATAATACAGCCAGTTTCTCCCCATAATACAGCCCAGTTTCTCCCCATAATACAGCCAGTTTCTCCCCCATAATACAGCCAGTTTCTCCCCCATAATACAGCCAGTTTCTCCCCCATAAGTATGCAGCCAGTTTCTCCCCATAATACAGCCAGTTTCTCCTCCCCATAATACAGCCAGTTTCTCCCCTATATGCAGCCAGTTTCTCCCCCATAATACAGCCAGTTTCTCCCCATAATACAGCCAGTTTCTCCCCCATAATACAGCAGTTTTCTCCCCCATAATACAGCCAGTTTCTCCCCCATAATACAGCCAGTTTCTCCCCCATAATACAGCAGTTTCTCCCCCATAATACAGCAGTTTCTCCCCATAATACAGCCAGTTTCTCCCCATAATACAGCCAGTTCTCCCCATAATCAGCCAGTTTCTCCCCATAATACAGCCAGTTTCTCCCTATATGCAGCCAGTTTCTCCCCCTAATACAGCCAGTTTCTCCCTATATGCAGCAGTTTCTCCAAATGCCAGTTTCTCCCCATAATACAGCCAGTTTCTCCCCCATAATACAGCCAGTTTCTCCCCCATAATAGCAGCCAGTTTCTCCCCCATAATGCAGCCAGTTTCTCCCCCATAATACAGCCAGTTTCTCCCCCATAATGCAGCCAGTTTCTCCCCCATAATACAGCCAGTTTCTCCCCCATAATGCAGCCAGTTTCTCCCCCTATATGCAGCCAGTTTCTCCCCCATAATGCAGCCAGTTTCTCCCCCATAATGCAGCCAGTTTCTCCCCCATAATACAGCCAGTTTCTCCCCCATAATACAGCCAGTTTCTCCCCCATAATACAGCCAGTTTCTCCCCCATAATCAGCCAGTTTCTCCCCCATAATGCAGCCAGTTTCTCCCCATAATGCAGCCAGTTTCTCCCCCATAATGCAGCCAGTTTCTCCCCCATAATACAGCCAGTTTCTCCCCCATAATACAGCCAGTTTCTCCCCCATAATACAGCCAGTTTCTCCCCCATAATACAGCCAGTTTCTCCCCATAATACAGCCAGTTTCTCCCCTATATGCAGCCAGTTTCTCCCCTATATGCAGCCAGTTTCTCCCCTATATGCAGCCAGTTTCTCCCCATAATACAGCCAGTTTCTCCCCATAATACAGCCAGTTTCTCCCCCATATGCAGCCAGTTTCTCCCCCATAATACAGCCAGTTTCTCCCCCCATAATACAGCCAGTTTCTCCCCCCATAATACAGCCAGTTTCTCCCCCCATAATACAGCCAGTTTCTCCCCCCATAATACAGCCAGTTTCTCCCCCCATAATACAGCCAGTTTCTCCCCCATAATACAGCCAGTTTCTCCCCCATAATACAGCCAGTTTCTCCCCATATACAGCAGTTCTCCCATAATACAGCAGTTTCTCCCCATAAGCAGCCAGTTTTCTCCCCTATATGCAGCCAGTTCTCCCCATAATACAGCCAGTTTCTCCCCTATATGCAGCCAGTTTCTCCCCTGTATGCAGCCAGTTTCTCCCCTGTATGCAGCCAGTTTCTCCCCTATATGCAGCCAGTTTCTCCCCCATAATACAGCCAGTTTCTCCCCTATATGCAGCCAGTTTCTCCCCCATAATACAGCCAGTTTCTCCCCTGTATGCAGCCAGTTTCTCCCCCATATGCAGCCAGTTTCTCCCCCAATAATACAGCCAGTTTCTCCCCCATAATGCAGCCAGTTTCTCCCCCATAATGCAGCCAGTTTCTCCCCCATAATGCAGCCAGTTTCTCCCCCATAATGCAGCCAGTTTCTCCCCCATAATACAGCCAGTTTCTCCCCCCATAATGCAGCCAGTTTCTCCCCCCCATAATGCAGCCAGTTTCTCCCCCCATAATGCAGCCAGTTTCTCCCCCCATAATACAGCCAGTTTCTCCCCCCATAATACAGCCAGTTTCCAAGCAGCCTCCCCATAATACAGCCAGTCTTCTCCCCCCCATAATACAGCCAGTTCTCCCCCATAATACAGCCAGTTTCTCCCCCATAATACAGCCAGTTTCTCCCCCATAATACAGCCAGTTTCTCCCCCATAATACAGCCAGTTTCTCCCCTATATGCAGCCAGTTTCTCCCCCATATGCAGCCAGTTTCTCCCCCATAATACAGCCAGTTTCTCCCCTATATGCAGCCAGTTTCTCCCCCATAATACAGCCAGTTTCTCCCCCCATAATGCAGCCAGTTTCTCCCCCATAATGCAGCCAGTTTCTCCCCCATAATACAGCCAGTTTCTCCCCCCATAATGCAGCCAGTTTCTCCCCCATAATGCAGCCAGTTTCTCCCCATAATACAGCCAGTTTCTCCCCCCATAATGCAGCCAGTTTCTCCCCCATAATGCAGCCAGTTTCTCCCCATAATACAGCCAGTTTCTCCCCCCATAATACAGCCAGTTTCTCCCCCATAATACAGCCAGTTTCTCCCCCATAATACAGCCAGTTTCTCCCCCATAATGCAGCCAGTTTCTCCCCCATAATGCAGCCAGTTTCTCCCCCATAATACAGCCAGTTTCTCCCCCCATAATACAGCCAGTTTCTCCCCCATAATACAGCCAGTTTCTCCCCTATATGCAGCCAGTTTCTCCCCTATATGCAGCCAGTTTCTCCCCTATATGCAGCCAGTTTCTCCCCCATAATACAGCCAGTTTCTCCCCCATAATGCAGCCAGTTTCTCCCCCATAATGCAGCCAGTTTCTCCCCCATAATACAGCCAGTTTCTCCCCCCATAATACAGCCAGTTTCTCCCCCATAATACAGCCAGTTTCTCCCCCCATAATACAGCCAGTTTCTCCGTCCATAATACAGCCAGTTTCTCCCCCATAATACAGCCAGTTTCTCCCCCATAATACAGCCAGTTTCTCCCCCATAATACAGCCAGTTTCTCCCCTATATGCAGCCAGTTTCTCCCCCATAATACAGCCAGTTTCTCCCCTATATGCAGCCAGTTTCTCCCCTGTATGCAGCCAGTTTCTCCCCTATATGCAGCCAGTTTCTCCCCCATAATACAGCCAGTTTCTCCCCCCATAATGCAGCCAGTTTCTCCCCCCATAATGCAGCCAGTTTCTCCCCCCATAATGCAGCCAGTTTCTCCCCCCATAATGCAGCCAGTTTCTCCCCCCATAATGCAGCCAGTTTCTCCCCCCATAATGCAGCCAGTTTCTCCCCCCATAATGCAGCCAGTTTCTCCCCCCATAATGCAGCCAGTTTCTCCCCCATAATGCAGCAGTTTCTCCCCATAATACAGCCAGTTTCTCCCCCCATAATACAGCCAGTTTCTCCCCCATAATACAGCCAGTTTCTCCCCCATAATGCAGCCAGTTTCTCCTCCATAATACAGCCAGTTTCTCCCCCATAATGCAGCCAGTTTCTCCTCCATAATGCAGCCAGTTTCTCCTCCATAATGCAGCAGTTTCTCCCCCCATAATGCAGCCAGTTTCTCCCCTATATGCAGCCAGTTTCTCCCCCATAATGCAGCCAGTTTCTCCCCCATAATACAGCCAGTTTCTCCCCCCATAATACAGCCAGTTTCTCCCCCATAATACAGCCAGTTTCTCCCCCATAATACAGCCAGTTTCTCCCCATAATACAGCCAGTTTCTCCCCTATATGCAGCCAGTTTCCCTATATGCAGCCAGTTTCTCCCTATATGCAGCCAGTTTCTCCCCCATAATACAGCCAGTTTCTCCCCCCATAATGCAGCCAGTTTCTCCCCCATAATGCAGCCAGTTTCTCCCCCCATAATACAGCCAGTTTCTCCCCCCATAATACAGCCAGTTTCTCCCCCATAATACAGCCAGTTTCTCCCCCCATAATACAGCCAGTTTCTCCCCCCATAATACAGCCAGTTTCTCCCCCATAATACAGCCAGTTTCTCCCCCCATAATACAGCAGTTTTCTCCCCCATAATACAGCCAGTTTCTCCCCCATAATACAGCCAGTTTCTCCCCTATATGCAGCCAGTTTCTCCCCTATATGCAGCCAGTTTCTCCCCCATAATACAGCCAGTTTCTCCCCTATATGCAGCCAGTTTCTCCCCCTGTATGCAGCCAGTTTCTCCCCTATATGCAGCCAGTTTCTCCCCCCATAATACAGCCAGTTTCTCCCCCCATAATGCAGCCCAGTTTCTCCCCATATTACAGCCAGTTTCTCCCCCCATAATACAGCCAGTTTCTCCCCCCATAATGCAGCCAGTTTCTCCCCCCATAATGCAGCCAGTTTCTCCCCCCATAATGCAGCCAGTTTCTCCCCCCATAATGCAGCCAGTTTCTCCCCCCCATAATGCAGCCAGTTTCTCCCCCATAATACAGCCAGTTTCTCCCCCCATAATACAGACCAGTTTCTCCCCCCATAATACAGCCAGTTTCTCCCCCAT